>CM062651.1:53496904-55896904 GCA_031772095.1 Zeugodacus tau | reverse complement strand
TCACCGGGCCGAGCATTTAGACTCCTTCGAGCTTAATGCAATACAAGGAAATTAATACGGCAAGGCTTCAGTTAATGAATACCATAGGCGTACACATGCATACAATCGGTTGCTCATGGATAATGTGTGGTGCTCATGAAAGCAGTGAAATTTAATCGTTTGACTGTAGCAATTAATTCATCTTTAAATGAATGCAGCTAACGGTGAATTTACATATTGTTTGGCAGTGATTTATAGTTTTGTGGGAATTTAGAGAAATTATTGGAATTCGAGATAGACTTTTGATTGTGAATCGTGCCAATTCACAAGTGTTAAAGGCGTGTGAAATATTGTCAGATGTCTTCATTCTCCTAATTATTGGTACCAAATATACCTATGCTATAGCTTACAAGCTGTCTTAGTACCTAATCACATCATATGTCTATTTTATTGAAGTAACTAGCAATCGGTCTATTTTATATAGTAAATATAAATAAAATCGCTCATACGGACTTATTGTATAAAATTAATCGGAAGGAAAAAAACCAGCATATTATGTATATGGGATCAAGGAAAAGATTGAACCGATTTCATCAATTATTTTCAAGATATTCTATCCGTTTTATTTTATTAATATATCTCATTAGCCATCCCTCCGGTAGATCTTTATTATCTTTAAATATGAGATCTTTAATAATCAGGTGGGATTTAGAATTTGAACTTATCGAAAAAAGTCTTGGTTTTCAACCGATATCTTCGATTTTTCTAAACTGTGCTGAAAAACATTATGATGATTATTTCTTTCAGGCGTATTTAATGAAAATGAATAGCTTTACAAAGTGTTGTTGAGATAGTTATAATAATTTATAAGAGTACAGTAAAACTCTTATAATACTTAAAAGTCTAATAAATCCGCATATACACTTTGACTCAATGAGCACTTGGAAGACTAAAAGTTCTCGTATTTCGAATACGGAGAGTAGAAAATATAATAGACTAATTCTTATCTCAATTCCAGTTTCTTCTGGACCAGCGTTTCAATATTTAAGGAGCACTAATAGATTATATGCTGATGATAGGGGTGTTCTATTGCAAGTATGCATATCAATAGTGCGATTTTGCTCAATTACGGACTGCATCAGTAAAAAATATTGGGAATGAGTATAAACATATTATAGAATGGGTATGAAACCTTGGAGATGTAAAATCATTAGAAGAAAAACTAGAAAAATTGTAAGAGAAAAAAGGAAGGAAAGGTTAATTTTGGGTGCAACCGAACATTTTATACTCTCGCAAGTATTATATTTTTATTAAGATAACTTACAATTTGACCCATATATTCGGCATAAAGTTTAATAGAACATCGAAAATCGTCATATATAGTATATGAGGGCTGAGGTAATTCCTGGACCGATTTCATTAATTTCCATCACCAAAGTACACTATATTCAAGAATATACGCTCACTTAATTTTGCTAAGGTATCTCACATATTAACCAATACATATATGTGGAATAAAGCCCATCGTATTTTTGAAAATCCTATAATTAGGTATATGAGAGGAAGTTATGACCCGATTTTAACCATTTCTGATACAGAGACACACTATTAGAAGAAACAGATTTCCTCTGAATTAAATTAAGATATCTGAGAGATTTACCGATATTTTCGATGAAAAATTACCATAAGGTACTGAGTTCTTCATATTCGATATCCGGAGCATTGAAAAGTTATAGTCCGATTTCGAGTTTAAATTTTTTTATAAATGATGCCACAGATCATATACAGTATTTGTGTAAAGTTTTATTTCGCTATCTTCATTGGTTCCTTAAGTATCTATACTACCATTATAAAGAACAAAGATTTGTATGTATGTCTGTAATGAATAAACACAAAAACTACTGTGTCGATTTCAAAAATTATTTCACCATTGGAAAGCTACATTCACCACGAGGCTAAATTTATTGCTAGAATCTCAACTTTCTGAAAATAGTTCCCAGTGATGGAGAATCTTAATTTGAAACTGAAAATCGTATTGCAAGTCATTCTCTTCATATCGCAATCGCCAGAGAGTCGAATAACAAGCGCTTGCAGCTGCTTGCTGAACAAAATTTCAAAACATCCCAAGTACGCACTTGAGGGTCGAGTATGGATTGTGGCTTGAAGAACAAAATATTAGAAATATACAAGCTCGCACTAGGGAGTCGACCTCTGAGCGTTCCCTACGGCTTCATAATAAGAGAGAAAGGCAACGGACATCAAAGACTAGAGGTCGTAATCAAGTTTTAGCTCATTACAAATAAAATATAATTTCATGTTCGAATTTTCCTCATATTACATTTTTTATATGAACCCACATACATATGTATGGGAGAGTGTGAATAAGTGTGTAAAAACTTATAACTTTTGAAATGTTGGTTTAAACGTGCGAAGCCGGGGCGGTCTGCTAGTATATTATAATGTGAAGGATTAAGATGCTATTGAAAATTGATTTGGAAGTTGTCGCGGTTGTGAACCGCTTTCATCCATTTTTCACACATGTCATCAGGGTGCTAAGAAAATAGTATATACCAAATTTCATTAAAATCTGTCGAGTAGTTCCTGAGATATGGTTTTTGACCCATAAAGGGGCAATGCCACGCCCATTTTCCATTTTGTAAAAAAAAATCTTGCTCTTTCTTCTATAAAATTTATTGTTTCTGAAGTTTTTCGTTAGTTTAGTAATTTTCAATTTAACCTTTGTATGGGAGGAGGGCGTGGTTATTATCCGAATTCAATTAACGGGTGATTTTTTTGAGGTTAGGATTTTCATGCATTAGTATTTGACAGATCACGTGGGATTTCAGACATGGTGTCAAAGAGAAAGATGCTCAGTATGCTTTGACATTTCATCATGAATAGACTTACTAACGAGCAACGCTTGCAAATCATTGAATTTTATTACCAAAATCAGTGTTCGGTTCGAAATTTTTTATCGACAAATTTTGTTCGGCGATGAGGCTCATTTCTGGTTGAATGGCTACGTAAATAAGCAAAATTGCCGCATTTGGGGTGAAGAGCAACCAGAAGCCGTTCAAGAACTGCCCATGCATCCCGAAAAATGCACTGTTTGGTGTGGTTTGTACGCTGGTGGAATCATTGGACCGTATTTTTTCAAAGATGCTGTTGGACGCAACGTTACGGTGAATGGCGATCGCTATCGTTCGATGCTAACAAACTTTTTGTTGCCAAAAATG
This sequence comes from Zeugodacus tau, assembly GCA_031772095.1. NCBI lineage: Eukaryota > Metazoa > Arthropoda > Insecta > Diptera > Tephritidae > Zeugodacus > Zeugodacus tau. Next base: position 55,893,689 of record CM062651.1, on the reverse strand, counting down.
GAAGAACTGAACTTGGTTGACATGTGGTTTCAACAAGATGGCGCTACATGCCACACAGCTCGCGATTCTATGGCCATTTTGAGGGAAAACAATTCATCTCAAGAAATGGACCCGTAAGTTGGCCACCAAGATCATGCGATTTAACGCCTTTAGACTATTTTTGTGGGGCTACGTCAAGTCTAAAGTCTACAGAAATAAGCCAGCAACTATTCCAGCTTTGGAAGACAACATTTCCGAAGAAATTCGGGCTATTCCGGCCGAAATGCTCGAAAAAGTTGCCCAAAATTGGACTTTCCGAATGGACCACCTAAGACGCAGCCGCGGTCAACATTTAAATGAAATTATCTTCAAAAAGTAAATGTCATGAACCAATCTAACGTTTCAAATAAAGAACCGATGAGATTTTGAATTTTATGCGTTTTTTTTTTAAAAAAAGTTATCAAGCTCTTAAAAAATCACCCTTTATTTTCATGGTGTATAGTGGGGTACGTAAGTAAGTAAGGGAACCGACTGCAGAAAATTTGGTTTATATACCTTTATTGGTTTGCGAAATATATACATACAACTTCTCACTTCCCCAAAAAAAAATACATACAAATATGCACCTTCCTAGTGCCATCCTTTGTACTAAATTTTACTTTTATAACTTCATTTATGGCTTAGTTATGACACTTTATATGTTTTCGGTTTTCGCCATTTTGTGGGCGTAGCAGCTTCCATTTTCGAAAACAACCCTCTCACGGTCCCAAGGAAATTGTGTACCAAGTTTCGTCAAGATATCTAAATTTTTACTCAAGTTATCCGTTGCACGAACGGACGGACAAACAGACATTCGGATTTTGACTCGTTTTGCCACCCTGATCATTCTGATATGTTGACAACAGTGTTGCAAAAGTCTCCAATTCAACATTAGGATATGTTGAATTTGGTTAAAGGGGGGGTAAGGTTTGACAACTTTTTTTCTTCATTATTTTTTTCCTGAACCATCAACATCTCAAGAATATTGTGTTAAAATTTTAGGTTATTCGAAGAAAAACTAACGAAGTTACAGCAGGTTGAATAACGATACCTCCAGCTATCTGCGTTAAGTGTACAAAACTTTGAATCGATTTTCCCAAATATGTCATTTTTAAAGTCGGTGACCAGCCTACAGAAAAAACGACTGCATCGATCGTTTTGAAATTTTGAACAAATATTCTACATATATATAGCTCTCGAATGACGTCGAGTTTTTCCAAAAACTAACTAACTTACTAACAATTTTACAACAACAAATAGGTTGATTTTTTCGTCTAAAATCGTCATTTTGGCTTGAAAATGGTACCAAAAATTGAAAAATTGAAAGATTAAAAAAAACTCGACGTCAATTGAAAGATAAACTAATAAACTAAAGGAAGCATTTTGATTTTTTGATTTCGCATGATCCAGTGATGCTGTAGGCTGGTCACCGCACAAACACTTTTTTTCGAGGTGCCTGCAGAGATCGACGATAAATCCGTTATTCCCCGCTATTTTTCGATAAAACTTTTTTTAAGTATCCTTCAAATGTTGTACTTCCATATAATAATAAGTAAAATAAACCTACAGCAATAATTTTTTCTAAAAAAATTCATGAAAAAAGGTCTTTTTTCGACGAAACAAACCTTACCCCCCCCCCTTAATTAATATTTTTAGGAGACATATTTTCTAGATGTTGCCATATGTTTTTAAATTTTGTGTATCTATAAAAGAATTTAAAATGGTAAAGAAATAAGTCAATATATGTATATGTATATCAAATTGAGACAGGCAGTCCTGTATTTTAAAATGTATTTTAATAAATATTGCCACCTGTTTCCAAAATATAATTGACATAATATTTTCAATATTACAATGCTGGCTAAAAATAATACAATCCAAAATTAAATTAATTTAAGTAATATTTTTAGCAAACATATTTTCAAAAAAGGTTGCCAGATGTTTGAAAATTGTTTTGAGAAAAAGGGTTAAAAGGTTATAGAAATACTTTAATATATACATGTGCATCAAATTGAAGAGAGTTTATGAGTGCTTGTATTTTAAAATATTTTTTTGAGCAGAATTGCCACCTGTTCAAAAATTTTATTTGGTTCAATCATTTCAATATTGCAATTTTTGTATGAAAAATGAATTAATTAAACTAGTATAATTAATATTTTTAGCAAACATATTTTCAAAAAAGGATGCCAGATGTTTGAAAATTGTTTTGAGAAAACGGGTTAAAAGGTTATAGAAATACTTTAATATTTAAAGCCATCATATTCACTTTTAGACTATTAAAATTGAATTAATGGTTGACATTAAATTTTAGTATTCCCAAATTTCATAACTCTGGTTAGTGGTCGCGAAACAAAATAATAATCAATTTGAGTTTTGTTTATGGAAAATAAATTTTGGATTCACAAAACCGTCTCTATGTGCATAAATATATACATATCTATGTATATAGGAGCAATCAATGAATGGCGAAAATCTAGATTGGCTTATTCATAAATCGCTTACGGAAGTTATATTATCCAATATATGTAGCAATAATGACTATTAGGATACTTTCAGTCTTGCCATATTATAAATATACATATGTATATACTTATATATTTTAGTATGTATGTAAGTTATATACAAGTTTAATGCATTGTTATTTGTCGGCCTTGTCCCTTTTATCGCCAGCGATGCCATTGTGCGTGTGACGATAAAAGCGGCATTCACACTAATCGAAATAAATTGCCAATAAAAGGAAACAATGCAAACAACTAAATATAATTGCCGCCTACGACGCGTAATTTTCTCCCAGCCATTTGAATACAATGCTAATGGCCAAATATAGATGCGTTGATAATAGTTCGCCGTGAAATGTTAATGTTGCCATTTACGCGAACTATTGCCCGCAAAGCGCTACGCTCCAACAACTTTACATTTGAGTTGAGTTGCTTTGAGTATATACTCGTACATACCCCGTTCAAAAAAGTACCGTAGCAATTAATGGATTTAGCAGTTCGTTCGCTTGCTAGCTCATTCAATGGTGGCAAAATGCGTGAAATGCCCAAAAATCAGTCAATTCGGCCTTTTGTGTCCGTGAATGTGGCTATACATTCATGCCATTTAATGCTTTATTCCAGCTAAACTATTGGTTTTCGTGGTATTAAGCGCGTAGCTGCCGATCCCGAATTGCGTGTGCTATTTAAATCACAAATAGAATATATAAAAGACTACTATTTGGTCGAACAAATTATTCAAAGCGCGGATTTGGTCAACGCATTTTTACGTTGAACTTGTAATTGCTGACGAACTGTGTGTGCGGCGATTTCGTCATTAAGCTTTCAGGCTTACATTAAATTTGGTAAGAGTGAGAGAAGTTGGAGCGCAGCCAAACACTATATACTCTTCTAATTTATAGAACTCGTTGGTCAATGACCCCTAGACAAATTCAATTAACACTAAACTACATTATGTCCAAGAAAACATTCTGCAAAGTCAGCCAGAATATCGAAAGTTAATGTATTGAATATATCGGATCTAGAGGAGGATCTGAATCGACCAAATCTATTGGCAGCACTAAACTATATCATTTTAAGGAAACTATATCTAATGCTTCTTCTTCTTTACTGGCGTAGACACCGCTTACGCGGTTATAGCCGAGTCCAAAACAGCGCGCCACGTATCCCTCCTTCTGGCAGTTTGGCGCCAAGTGGTTATTCCTAGCGAAGCCAGGTCCCTCTCCACCTGGTCCTTCCATCGGAGTGGAGGTCTCCCTCTTCCTCGTCTTCCACCAGCGGGTACTGCATCGAATACTTTCAGAGCTGGAGCACTTTCATCCATTCGAACAACAAGACCTAGCCATATAATTATTTATAACAAATTGATCGATTTTTTGGAATAAATCCTGACTATATGCAGTTGTGGAATTTTGGGGTCTCTCAAAGAGATGTTGACGTATTTTTAGGGTCGCTATTTCAGATAAGTGGTCTTACCATATATCATAAGTATGTACTTGAACTACCTTTTCTTTTTTTCGGATATTTGAATCGCATTTTATAAGAGTAGACGAGATTTCGCCCCTTTGTGTCAGAAAATAACTCCTTTCTAAGGTTTGTTTAGTTTGGATACATGAACTTTAATAGTGGTGGTGTTTAGGAAGCACTCTGTGGAGAACATGCCAGTAATCAAGTTGGCTGACTCCAAAGCACTGATTACGATTTTCTTTGGTCTTGAACGTACTTTTCTTGTTTCAAGATTAGTAAAATACGTATTATTGAGTTTCCGGAGAAAGAATTTTTAAAGAATGTTGGAACGTCACCTATTTTTCTTCCATCGAATTACTAAGCAATACTCTCTTTAGGCGGTCGATGACTTTCTGACTACGGATCGATACCTTCAGCTTGTTTCCTCTAATCAACTCTCTACAGATGGTTTTCGTGTAAACTAATTTCTTGTTTCTTCCATGGGTTTATTATACTCTCGCAACAAAAGTTGCTAAGTGAGTGTAAGTTAGATATAGGGATAACGAGTTAGATATAGGGTTATATATATCAAAATGATCAGAGTGACGAGTCAAAATCCGAATGTCTGTATGTCCGTCCGTCCATCCGTCCGTCCGTCCGTATTTGGATTAAATTTTTTTTGGGGAAATGGGCGTGTCCCCGCCCCAAATCGGTTATTTGTATATTTACATCTCACAAGCCAATGAAGCTATATAAACCAAACTTTGTGTCGGTTCTCTTACGTACCCCACCACACACCATGAAAATAGTTGAAATCGAATAATAACCACGCCCACCTGCAATACAAAGATTAGGTTGAAAATTACTAAAAGTAGGTTAACTCACTAACGAAAAACGTCAGAAACACTAAATTTTACAGAAGAAATTGCAGAAGGAAGCTGCACCCAGATTTTTTTTTCCAAAATGGAAAATGGGCGTGCCATCGCCCACTTATGGGTCAAAAACCATATCTCAGGAACTACTCGACCGATTCGAATGAAATTCGGTATATAATATTATCTTGACACCCTTATAACACGGACAAAAATAGATGAAATCGGTTCACAACCACGACTACTTTCCTTATAACTCACTTTTGAATTCCATCTGATTTCTTCAGTTTATAATATATACATAAGGAACCAATGAAGATAACGGAATAAAACTTCACAAAAATAGTGCATATCACTTGTGAAAAAATTGTCGAAAACGGACTATAACTTTTCAAGGCCCCCGATATCGAACATGCACATCAGCGACTAAGCCTAAATTTTAACCGAAATTTTAACAGAGGAAATTGTTTCCTTCTTCCCAACCTACCTAATTATAGGACTATAGAAACTCAACAGAAGAAACCCAAATTTTAACGGTCTCATTCCAACACTCAAAATATTTTCCATTTCTATAAAACTCTGCCAACAGTTGTCAACAAATGCGATTACGCTCGCAATAATTTGCAGCAAAAACAATGGCCAACAGCAAGCAGGCAAGTGCGCTGCAAGCAAATTAGCTTTTAACAATTGCCGATGCAAGTTGCACCAAAAATTACTTTTACAGGCTGTTGCCACTTTCGACTTTTACTGTGGTCAGCAGCAGCAGCAGCAGCGTCTTTATTGCGGCAGCGCGCACTTTTCGCCTTTCACGCCATTCGCTTCATTATGGCTGATGCGATTCTAACGACTTGAGTGCAATTTACCACACGATTATCCACAACAACAACAACAACATTGGCTGGTGTTGGTGGCGCTGCACCGAGGCCATAGCTTGTACTCGTAACAACCGCAATAAATGTAAAAGTTCACAAATGAAAACTAAACAAAAGCGTCAATTCATTTGTGACGACCGCATTTGTTGTTGCGAAATGCAACGCGAAGAAACCTTACGCCAAGCACCTTATGCTGATAAAGAGTTCTTTCATTATTACCGCGCGCGCAAAGCATTCCACAAACAAGGAAGTCGCATTTTTCATTATCGTGACTTTTCTACTTTCCACTTTGCTATATTTTGAAGTTTCTTTCCGGGAAATTTTCAATTATAAAGTGTAATTGATAAGACGAAGCAAGAGACGGGATTTTGTGCCTGTTGATACAGATACTTTTACTCTATTTTGGGAAATCATGGTGCGGCCTATCATAAGAATATGCTTAGCTGTGAGGCCTCGTCTCACATTATATGTACTTCACAGGAAAAGGAAAGTTATTTCACTTTTATTTCTAAGTTTGACCGCAGTGCGGACGGAATTGTCTACAGCTTCGAAGCTGTCACTGCCAATTTGAGCCGAGTTTCGTACATCATATGTTTCATTCACATCGGTTCGTGAACATATCTGGAGGAATCTGAATTTTTGAGACTATTTTCGGTGTTAAATCAACTTTTACACATTCTTATATTGAGAGATCGAAGAAACCATCAATGGTGACCGATATTACGCCTATTCTTTACGACTATTTGATGACTGACTCGTGATCTCGGCGACATTTGGTTTCAACAAGCCGGAGCGACTTTCCACACAGCAATCAATGGATTTATTGAGAGAACACTTAGGAGAGCTTCTTTTGGGCCGATTTGCCACCAAGATCGTGTGATTTCCTGTAGGGATATGTAAAGTCTAAAGTCTGTGAGCACAATCCCATTTCGATTCAGGCCTTAGAGCAAAGCATCATGCGTGTCATTCGCCAGTTACCAATCGAAATGCTCGAACGAGTCATCGCAAATTGGACTCAACGGGTGGATCATCTGCGACGTAGCCGCGGCAAACATTTGAAAGAGATAACCTTAAAAAAAAAGAATGTTCTTACGAATGATAATTTCTGTGTTTTGTTTTAAATAGGTAACATCGAATTTTATTCCAAAACTCGAATTAATTGTGCCAAAAATTTTATGAAGAAATCAATGCTCTGTATCAATTACATTTTTCAAACGTACGGCAACGCTTTTAAATTTTTTGGTTAATTCGGCAGTTTGTTACATATACATATTATAGTATAGAATGCTTAATTATATTTATTGTTATTAAATTCTTGAACTGTTGGCAACCCTTAATTAAATTATTGCTGGGAAAACATTTAATTAACCTATCTAATGTCAATATGACTATATATGATTCATTTTATTAATTTTCATGTAGAAAAAAATTAAAAATTAAAAAAATTGTAAAAATTTTGAATAGGTGGCAACCTGTTCCAAAAATATTCATAACAGTTAGCCTTCTGAAACCAGTTAGACTTCTTGATTCTTATACGCATACTTTAGCTGTTTATAAATTAAAGTGTTTTAAATTTATTAATTAGATATCTACGAACAGGTGGCAACCTTCTAAAATCATTTTCAAAATTAATATTTCTTCGTGATTTATTAAAAAAAATATATACACTAAAATTTTTCGCACAGGTGGCAACCTTTATCGAAGTATTTTTAACAATAAGCTATAGAACCTTTTCAATTTCGTACAGATACACATAAAGGCAAGTACTTTTCAACTAATCAATATTTTTTGGCTTCAAATTTTCAACCAGGTGGCAACCTTTTAAAAATATTTTTAACTATAAGCTCTATTAAACCATTTTAGTTTGAAATTAATATATTTTCTTTATTTATTTAATTTAAAAATTTTATAAAAATAATTCTTTTCGCACAGATGGCAACACTCATAAACGTATTTTAAACAATAAGCTATTAAACCTTTTCAATTTCGTACCTATACATATAATGCCATATGCTCTTCAACTAATCAAAATTTTTTTGTTTAAAATTTTCAACCAGATGGCAACCTTTTAAAATGATTTTCAACTATAAGCTATATTAAACCACTTTAGATGGATCTTAATATATTTTTTTTATTTATTTAATTTAAATTTTTTTATAAATACAATTTTTTGAACAATTGGCAACCTTAAACAAAATATTATTAACAGTAAGCTATTAAACCTTTTCAATTTCGTACACATACATATATGGCATTGTACTCTTCAACTAATCAACATTTTTTTGCTTAAAATTTTCAACCAGGTGGCAACCTTTTAATATTATTTTCTCTAAATTATTCTAGTATTTCATCGATATAACGAAAAAAAACAACAATATTTTCAAACACGAGTAATCTTCACTGTGCCAACGTTCTGTCTACTACTTTTGTGACTGTGTTTTGTTACTCACACAATTTCGTTGCAATCAATCAATTTCTCTATTGTCTTCAAATAAATCTTTGCATTCATACAATTTTCTAATGCCAACACACTAATTAACAAAATAATGTCACATTCTCTGTTTGTTCAATGTTCAGCAGTGAAGCTGCAAACTTTTTCAATTTTCTACTTAATTATATTTTATTTTTACAAATTCGCATTTCCTCTCGTACAATTTTAAGTGACATGTTTCTAAACACCAACAAATACCACAATTTGTTTGTAAATTGGAATTTGAAAAGTTTCTTACATTTTGGGTACTTACATTTGAATATACACTATATACTCCCTGACCAGCGGTGCTACTTGCTTCTCCTTTGTCGTTGGTGTTGTTGATATTTTGTTGCTTTCCACACTCAATTGCTATCTGCTTTTCATATAGTATTCGCCATAAGTGTTTATTTTCATTTGCTATGTTGATTCCCCTCGATATATGTAAATATTCAGTCTGTGTATGTATGTATGTATGTGTGTATCCCTGCAGTAGTTGGCTTCATATAATTTGTTCTACTGCGCTTCGCATCACCCTCCTCCCACCTCTTCATTAAATTTTGATTAAGTTTGTGTAATTGTATGGGAAAAACTTTGTTATTTCTCCAATTTACATTTTTAATTGAGTTTCATTGCGCTCGAAGACAGGATGGCCGTGGTGCGTAGTGGGCCAACAAATAGAATTGTAAGCAAAGCGAAGAAGAAATAAGGCGAATGAATAAACTGCTGATTACACAAGTTTATACTGTGTCGCCAATTTCCTGCCTTCTACTTCGTTGCAACTTGTCTGCATACATACTTATATAAATGTGTCTCTCTGTGTGCTTTACAGTTATGAGTAACTTTCGCAGAAGATGGCGTTCGATATTAAATACTCTCTGATTGCCATTGATATTGAAATCTGACGCATAAATTGGCGATTGATGTGCATATTATAGAGCGGCAGATCGCGTATTAGGGCGCTATTGAAATCCGGATTCTTTTTACAAAGTTTCGGTTTAGTAATAGAGGGTTCTGAGACAGCTGAGGCGATGAGTGATGGCTTTCCTCCACTAAGTCTTTCTGTTTGAAGTATGGGTCCGGATTCAGCCACAGCTTATATTTTGGGTTTCCGGACTCGGTCACACAAAGCCTAAGTTTTCCAGAGGCATTCGTAGAAGTATTCGTTAAGTTGTGAAGTCTTCACTAATTCTTGAAAGAACCACTACATTAAGTGATAGTAGGCAAAGTCTCTAGAATATGAAGCCGTTTTCAATATTAAGGTGTTTGGTTGGATATCGAAGTGAGATTTGCTTTGTTACTGCTGGTTCCAGTCCAGTCGACGGCCACAGTTCGTCTGACCGAGCACTTGCTGCTGAAGAATCTACCGCAGTCGTTAAAAAATAGTTAAACAAATTCGTGGCCATACTTTCTGTTGCTATTCAATCTGGAAGTTTATTTGAAATAAAACTTAACCGAGTTTAAGCGTCCAACTTATCTAATCTAGGTTAGCTTAGAATATATGGCTGTTCCTCAGAGGGAAATAATAATGGATTATAAGAAACAGTCCCTTGTGAAGCAATGACCACCTCCCTTGATTAGGTACTATTCGACAAAGTGTCCTGAACCTACTACAAATCTGCAGAAATTTTTCAGTTCTATATCCGCTGGTTCGAGGCGGTTCAAAAATGTGAGATCTGAGAATTTTTTGTCTTGATTTCGCAAAGGCGAGACATTCTTGAAAAAAATTATGATTGCACTTCGTCCTCCTGCGAGCCACTTCTATCTACAACTGGCATCAGCTAAGATTTGTAACCTAACAGCGTAGATCCCGATGGGACAATGGTCAGTTAGAACTCCTAAGACGGAGGAAAAATGAACTTTGAAAAGGCGCAGAGCTCCGTAGACCTCTTGAGATTCACTATCATTCAGGTCAGAATGATCTGGCGACTGGGCAACTGCTAGTGACTGACCAGTGCTTACCAGCTCACCCGAAGCCCACCCGTCCAGTAGTAAACCACACAGCGAACTCAAGGCTGGCATTGCCGCTCTCCTATCAGAGTGAATCGTCACTTCTGGTAGCTGGTCTCCGGATATCCACCGCTGCAAATTCCGCTTGAAAAACTCTGCAATAGTCGGAAGCCAATAGAAACCAGAAGAGTTAGTCATTGTACCAATAGAAACCAGAAGAGACCAATATGTCAGTCAAACTTTGTTTTACTTTTTTGGACTGTCTTATCTCACCAATACTACACCGGTGAGGTTTTTTGCTGAAGATGATTTATCAACGTAGATCATTAGGCTGACGTTCCTCTACAGAAGGGAGTCTAATGGAATTAAATCTCTTGGATCTCAGTGGCTAATTGATTCCTTCTTCTCAAGGCGTTCTCAAGCATGCTTGTTTGCATTGATAGCTGGTTTGGCAGGAAATAATAAAAATCATAAAAAAAATAGAAAATCATAAACCTTCAAACAAGATTATATATTTTGAGAACTTCTTTAAACTAAGTATATGATAGGTGGCAAGTTCGCTTGGAAACCAAGATTGTACGTATGTGATTGGCGTGCAAACCGTTTAGCCGGTTAAAACCGAATCGATGATAGCGCGCCACTCCTCTCTTTCCCTCGCAGTTCGGCGCCAGTTGGAGCTCCCAAGTGTAACCAGGTCGCTTTTCACCTGGTTTCTCCAACGCAGTGAAGGCCTTCCCCTTCTTCGGCTTCCTCCGGCGGGTTCTACATCGAACACTTTCAAAGCTGGACCATTTTCGCCCGTTCAACATGACCTAACCAGCGTAGTCGCTGTCTTTATATTCGCTGAACTATGTCAATGTCATCGTATAACTCGTACAGCTCATCGTTCCATCGCCTGCGGTATTCGCCTTTGCCAATGTTCTAAGGACCATAAATCTTGCGCAAAATTTTCCTCTCGAAAACTCCTAGTGTCGTCTCATCAGATTTGGACATCGTCTACGCTTCTGCACCATAAATCAGGACGGGAATGATAAGCGCCTTGTAGAGTTTGATTTTGGTTCGTCGAGAGAGGACTTTACTTTTCAATTGTCTACTCTTAAAGAAGATTGTACCTTCTCAATTTAGCTCTGCAGCTCGTATTATTTTTTTCAGCATCAAGTTAAAGAAGTCAGACGATATGGAGTCACCTTGTCTGAAACCTCGTTTGTTATCGAACGGCTCGGAGAGGCCCTTCCCAATCATAACGGAGCTTTTGATGTTGCTCAACGTCAGTTTACAGTTTAAATCGACAAAAAGGTGGTGTGTGGGTCTTCTCCAAGATTTGGCGCATGGTGAATATCTGGTCAGTTGTGGATTTTCCAGGTCTAAAGCCACGCTAATAAGGTCCAATCAATTTGTTGACGGTTGACTTTAGTCTTTCACACAGTACGCTCGATACAAGATTCCACATCAAAATTCATGAATTTCGATCCATTTCCTGTATCTTTAGGCAATTAGTCGTCAGCGAGGATACATCACTCCTTAGAAGGTTTCACTTTAGAGCTGCTGGAGCTTCGAAGCATTTACAAATACTTTAAAAAATTCCTCCAAAGTTTCCCGGCAAGTACCGTCCATTTCGAGCCCATTTAACTGCACCGCATCGTATGCCAGCAATTTACTTACGCACGCGTGAAATGCTACGCTGGCTGGCAGCAAACCGTCAGTAACCGAGGCTATCCAGGCGAAAAACTAAAGTCAACACATTTTCCAGCTTTTCGTGTAACGGCCAGCACGCTGTCACGGCAGCGGCCACGTCCGGGGTGGTGGTGGATGTGCATGGAATTTGTTTACATTGCAATTTTGACAAGTCGCTGTAGTGACCAAAGCCATGAATGGCAATGAATGCTTAATGTACACACACAGACAGCGACCACATCTATGCCACATGTGCCACAGCAACAATAAGACAAACAACCGCACAACAACAACAAAACCAAATCATTTGCATGCAACCGGTGCAATTGGCTGTTTTCGGTTTTGTTATTTTTAGGTGCAACAACGCTGTTGGCTTGCGATTTGTTGACTTTGGCCCGACCGATGCTGCTGCTGCAGCAATGCATGCCGTTATTGATGTTGATGTTATTGATGATTCTGATGATTTTGCTACAATTGCTGCCCCTCAAGTTGATCTTTTATGTGCAGCAACAGGGGCATTTAATGCTGGCAATTCTGCAATTGTTTTGATTTGGTGTGTGTGTGTGTTTGCAGTTCGGGTGTATTTTACTGTTATTGTCTATAAAATATTATTGAAGCTGTGGGAAATAAAAGCGTTGGGTTATGGAAAATTGTCGCAAATTATGTGGAAATTATTTTGTAAATGTTGTTATGTATGAGGCATGTCTAGTCGCAAAAAAAGTAGTCGAAGAGACTCCGAAGTTCATAAAATTCAAGTAAGATTCGTGCTTACCATTGCTTTGTTTGTCGAAGAGACCAAAAACATGTCTTTCGGAATCTTCACCTTTACAGTAACATTCCTATTAGCGTCGAGCATATGTATATTGTTGTAGAGAATATTCTCCAAGAATCGATTTAAATCTGAGCGCTCGCTTAAGCCTAGTAATGTGATAAATCCTGGTAATCTGATAAACATCTGGACAATACAATATTCTGGACAATATAACATTCTTCAGAAACTTACTTCAGCTAACGTCGAGTTATATGCTCGGTACGTCGATCCACGATCAGTGGTCGAAACAGGTTCTCCTGGGAGGAACATTCTCTAAATAATTTTGAAGAATTCTACCGCGATGGTTGTTTTGGGATAGAAATTTGAGTCGATTTTTATTACATAGGCCCAATTCCCGTCGGAAGGTTATTAGCTTCCTGCATCCGAGTCTAGTGGTGGGAGTTTCCTCCACGCAGGTGGTAAGGTTATACCGCCTTTACTCGGTCGTCAGAGCCTCGTTCGTATTGAACTGAGGCCCTATGTTCCATCTAGGTCTACGTCGGAACAGATAACTACCATGATGTCACGTATGCTTGCCTCGGAATCCAAACTGCCCTTATATACATCTGAACTTCAATATAAAGGATTCTGTTGCTACAAAGAGATATTATTATATAGCCTAAAACTTCTTTGCAAAGAAGTTCAGATTAGAAATCCTCGAAAATGTCCAGTAATAAAAGTGCATATTTCGGCTCTACCAATCCACGCGGAATTTACTTGTATTTACGAGGTCGAGACGTCTAATCATTGTCCGATTAGTACAATCGCGATAAAATTAAAAACTTTTCGCTGGATCATGAGGATCTGCGAACTCCTTAAAGGTCCAGAAGAAAGAGTTCCTATTTGTTATCTACCAACTTCTATGATATTTACATGTAATTACCATTTTGAGCCTCGTCTGATTCACGTCGGGTTAGTACTCTCGCGGTAAAGTTTAAAACATTGTAGATTTTTTTGGATGGGAGGATCTACAGTTCCAGAAGAAAATATATCTATTTTTTCTCTAACAAGCCCCACGAAATTTTCTTGTATTTGCAAGTTCGAGACCCTCTCGTAGAAGTTGAAGAACTCGTGGATTTTGTTTGGACTCTGAGGAGTCCTAGAATCATCTTTACATTTCCTTCAAAACCGTGGCGCTTTTGTGAGACCAAGATGAAAGCACCTTAGATATCATACCTTCAGTCATCGAGAATAACTAGGCGGAATGATAAATGAAGAGCAACATTATACGGTGTGATCTTTGAATCGGTCATCAAAACTAATATGTAACCTAACCTAAACTACCGTGACAGAAAGATCGTTTTCGTAGAAGTCCTTCCCTGGTAATCATTTCGGGCAACCCTCCTAACTTTTGTTTGTAACAGCAACTTTTCTAACTGTCTGCACGGAGAGACAGAGTGATCAGCCGCTGTCGTGTTCACAAAATTCTCGCACACCAGTTCCCCGCATTTGACAATGCCATCGCAGTGACGAAAGGCTGTTGCTGACGGTGAAAAATGTATCAGCCATTAGACAGCCCAGGCACTTCACCTCTGGCATTTCGCTAAATTGCATCATTCGAGTGCTTCATTTGTTTGCAAATTGTGCTGTTACTTAAATCCACTGGCGTGGCCCATTGAACAGCGAGTGGCACTGCGTATAACGGAGACAAATTGCCGTTGCTGACTAACTGTCTGACGTATGTGTGTTTAATGTGCGAAATGCGACAATGGAAGGCAAAAAGAATTGTGCGACTTTACAAATGGGATTGACCATCATTTGCAGTAAAGTAAAACGTTTAGAGAAGAACAAGAAGAAGCAAATTTGTATCAGATGAAAGAAATTGTAAGAATTGATGTCGAATATAGTATCTTCGTATGTGAAAATGTATAACTGACTCTGAAAATATCTGCTTTACAAGACTTCCCTCCCTCTCTCTATCTATTTCTCGCTCTCTTATCTAAGCTTAGTGTTACCAAAGGTTTATTTACTAAAACCAAAAAATCTAAAATTAAGCAGCTCCTTAAGAAAGTGTTAAAATAATTCAAAATAAATGCCAAGATAAGAAGTAATTAGCATAATAACTATAACTATAAAGCCTTGAAATTGTTATCATTAGGGCTCCCATGGGTCCAGCGCTAAGCATATACTAGCATACATAAGCTGAAACCCATTTTCTGTCACAATCAACGGAGTAGATATTCCTACTGGAGTTGGGCGGTTATAAAAGTCTATGGCTGTGCTAATGTTGGCGCGAAAGTGTTATTCTAATTACCAACATTACCGGCCATAATCTTATTTCACACAGGTAATGATGTGTTGAAATATGGAAAGGATGCTATTCGCCTAACGGTAGTTTGTAATGGCATTACGTAATTAGATTACATTTTTGGCGTTTCTCTATGGAAGAGAATTGGTTGCTGATGGGTTTTCTATGGGATATAGAGAGATTCTACTACGCCTATTCTTCACCAAAGCTGGCCTGGGTATTAATCAAGAATACTGTTTTAAGAGCCTACGACCCTCTGACATTCTCAGCCATTTGATACCTATCAACCAAGTTTCCATAAACCCGACTCTTGATTGAGGGTTTTCTTGGATATAATGTTGAAATAAAGTCAGCGTAGTCGAGCTATGCTTCCGTTGATGGATTCTGATGCCATCTATCTAAACGGTCGTATCTTTTGTTTTGATTTTTCTATACTGAATAAATATCATAGAGTCGCATGGTTGTGGACGTCGTCACACAAAAATTTAGAGTACTTGCGTTTAACCTCCAATTTCATTGTTTCCGAAAAGTAGACGAACATCCATCCGTCATCCAGAACCGTCTTCATGAAATACTTATTCGATGTTTGGATCAAATAATATAAGAACCGTCTTCGGAAACACATTATTTTTCGGACTGAGTTGGTAAACGAGATGTGGAACAGCAAAAAGTTTTCCTCGACGGCTACTTACTTTTAGGACTGGGTCGGTAGTTTCGAGCTTGGAAGAAGAGTTTGTCTGACGAATCAGCTGGTAATATAGATGTGAACTCGATCAGATATCTGAGTAATTACCTTTAGGACTGGGTCGGTAGTTTAAAGCTTGGAAGAAGAATTGGTCTTCCGACTGGGCTGGTAATGTAGACGTGAACTCGATCGATAATAATCGAAGTAATGCTCTTCGGAGACAAATTGTTTTTCAGATTATGTGCGACGTTTACATTTGAAATCCCCTCCCGATGGTCAAATTGATTCTTCTTGAAATTTTCAAATATATAGACTGTTAAAGATCTCTACAGCTGTATTGTAAATTATAATTAGAATTTACACTTAACAGTCATTTAGATAATTTAGTGAATGAAACTGTCGAAGTCCATATTAGTTTAGGTTCAAAGGCTGTCCCCCACCGAAGGAAACACATTTAGATTATTAAGGACAGTCCTTTTTGATGTCAAACTCAAAGCCCTACTTCGGTTAGGGCTGTAACCTTGATGATCCAGCCGGAGCTGGCCAGCGTTTGGAACAAAGAAATGTTTGACGAAGTATATTTAAAGAAAATAAGGGGTCTTAGTTACTTTTAGACACATATCCAATTCTAATTTTACTCTAGTGAAAAAAGTTTTGGTTCAACAAAAGCTGTAAAAAATCGGTCTTCTCCAACCTCCGACCTCGGGACGTTGAAATCCCCAAGCACGATTTTGGCATCGAGGTGAGTGCACCTTTGGTCAAATCGTCCTTCTCTTCCGTTGACGCGTGAGCACAAATATTCGATATGTTGAAGAACCTCGCTTTTATCCGGATTGTGGCTAGACGTTCATCCACCGGCGTGAATGCCAGGACTCGGGGATGGAGTCTCTCTCCCACCACAAATCCAACACCAAATTTGCGCTCATTTATATAGCTGCTGTAGTAGATGTCACAAGGACCCACCTTCTTCCTTCCTTATCCCGTCCATCGCATTTCTTGGATTGCGGTGATGTCAGCCTTTAGTCGTATGAGGACATCAACCAGCTGAGCAGAGGCATCTTCACAATTAAGGGTCAGAATATTTTAGGCGCATGCCCTCAAATCATAATCCCTAAAACGTTTGCAGGTGACGTTATCCGAAGGGGGGTTTCTCATCCGCGGCTTTCGTCGATTTTTCAATGGTACTTCTACTTGGTTGGCCCCAGACCCTACACACAACTGCAAAAGCGGGTTCGCCTTCTCGCTATAGCTCGCCTTCAAACGACTGTTTGTTGGTTACCCAGAGTATAATTGGTTTAAAACCGAAACTCGTGAGCTGCTTGAACCATGTGAAGAAGAATCGTTTCTTAGTCCAATTCTTAGGCACAGTTACATTTGATTTGACTTTAGCACGATTTGTATTCTTTCACAGCTGCAAAACCGAAGAAGTAAGGTAGTCCAATGTGCGTCCCAAATATTCAAGTCGCAACTATTTTATATATAACAAAAATCTTAAATCTAAATATATATGTATATTGATAAATATATATGTACATATATCTTATTGTTTAATATATTAGCTTCCCCCCCAACTGCGCCACACAACTCAATTGATTTGCTGCGCATGTATTTTTCCCATTAATTTCTATAATGAGATATTATTTCTTCGTGTCTTGACGTCAACGCGCGTTAAATTAAAATGCCGAAAAATGAGAAGTTGCCATGTTTCATATTAATCTTGTTTTCATCAGTATTATTTTCTGTTTTATGCGCTCCGTTTCTTTGCTTTTTTTCTTTTTTTGGCCGCATATTTTTATTTATAGTGAATTGCTTATTTTGTTTCATGCTCATTATCGTAGTCCTGGCAATGACAGCGTTGAGAAATAATTTAGCCTCCGGTCAACGTGGCGGCGGCGGCGACTACCCGACTACCCGACCACCCAAACCGACCAACCACCACTAGGCATCACCAGGCGTCCGCCGTCGCCATTATTTCGATTTGGCTTTGTGTGTTCATTCTCCTGTTGACTTTATTTATGTTGAGCATAATTTGATACCACCAACGCCCATCTCATTAGTCGCCGCTACTGGCGCATATTTGAAATTAAAATGTCTATTACACACAGTTAATGGTGGCCTGAAAAGTCGGCAAGCGAGTTGCGAGCAGCGAGTAGCGTAGAACGCGTCTGAGTAGAAAATGTGGAATAACGCTAAACGGAAACAATTAAGGCAAAAATAATAATAGTGCGGGGTATGCAAAAGCAAATTAAAACAAGTATCTGTTTCTAAGAAATACAGTATATTAAATAATAATCGACCATTCCCACGTTAAATGCAAATAAGTGCTCGTTATTTATATGCGATAATTTAGCGCGAACTGAACACCTACTGAGTTTGGAGAATTATTTATTAAAATATTGTCATATTGATTTTCGGTGTCGAACAGATGACATGCAATTTGCAAGCCGAAAAGCCTTGAAATGATGTTGTATACTCAAGGTTGTAGAGTGGGTAATGTGATGTTGTGGTTAGAGGTGGAGACTGTCGTCGCGTGTTACGTGGATCCAACCTTTGGTTCGAACAATGGTAATGGTTACCCTTGAACAGACTATGACACAATTTTTCATATCTCATCACAAGCCATTAGCTGTTTCGGACTTCCTACTAATTAAGGGCTTATAGAAGCTGTTTTGCGACTTCTAAAGCGACCGTGATAGTTATTATTAAAGACTATTTCGAAAAGAAATCTAAAATAATACCGTTAGAACTTGAACTGCCGAAAACGTATGCTATTTGACGCTTCGGAATTTGTACTAACCGTATTGCAGCCGATATATTATATTAAGAAGCCCTTAGATGTGATTCGAAGCAGCGTGGTAAAGTCATTAGTGAGGATGCTTCATTGTGGATGACTCTATACAGTAAATTGGATTCCACTACGAATTGAATATGTTTTCTAAAGTATTTCAAGAAGAGCTTGACTCTGTAGGAACCCTAAAATACAAACATAAGAATACTGGAATCATATAACATTATTTCTCGGGGCCACTCTCCAAAGCCTGTTACAAAATGTATTCCTTAGAACCCCTCCAAGTATATTTCCTATATAAGACAACCGAAATATGTAGGTGTCTTTCATATTACTATGAGTCCCACCCCGGCATCAATGGCCTTGACAATTTTCTATAAAAGTATCTAGCGAGACTCCGATTCTAAACAACTAAGAAACTTAAACAATTCGTCATTAAATTGAATTCCTTCTAAAGTCTTTGATTCGAGACCTCGTTAGTTCTGTGTAGATCGTTTCTTTATGCATAAAAAGTATGTTTCTCAAAGCATTACAGACCTCATATGAATGCAGTATTGTCACCTGCAAATATCGACCGGTCCGTGAGATGGATGGTCATGACACCATAGACAGTATTTTCGACAAAATATAGTACGCTATGTTATCTCTGTTTTTTTTACCAAATGGCCATATCAAGTCTTCTTCTTATTATTTCTCTTCAAATATTTGATGAAATGTCGAAGAGACCTCTGTAAGAATAACCCACTTGAACTCTCGACAAACAGGCCTCTTCTAGCCCGCAAATTTGTATATAAATCAACTTTCAATGCACAGTGGTTGGGCTTGCATGAAGCCGCGGCCATAAATACTTATTGTTGTGCTATCGTCATGAAACTTTAACCAAAAATCTAGATAAATATTATAAATTTTTTTTTTATAAAATACTTGGCCACATCGTGTGACTATATCCTATCCCATAGGATCCATTTTTTTTATTTTTGACCTATGGACCCAACCACAGTGCAATGGCTTCTCCACATACAACAATATTAATCTTGTCAACGATATTATTCAGAATGCACATCTATATGTGGTATCTGCTCAGTTGGTAGAAACATCTTCGAACTGCGAGGGCTAATGTTGTTCTTATAATTGTTGGAAAGCTCCTTCTGTTGTGACATGTTTTGAAAGTCTCATTCAAAGTTTATGAGACACCACTATGCCTGTATGGCTAACGTCTGTGTCTGCCATAAAATTAGTAGAAAATATCTTGAATTTACTGGTGTATGCTTAGTTCTACTGCGGGTGAGATTGACCGATAATCCAGATCTAAAAGTAATATGTAATCAAGCAATCCTCGCTAGCTAAGGGCATACATACATGCGAAAATGTTCGCTATATCGCTTGATAACCTTTTCACACAGGAGCTAATTGATCAATTAACTGGTCTCTGCTCGATTAAAATGCTGATTGAGATCGATTTAGCATACAAAATAAAAATCTACATTAATTTTTGATTGAATTTTAATCGACTTGAAAATGAAATGCAACTCTGCGATAAATACTGTATTTATAATTACGATATATACGTTCTTTGCCAGCGAGTTGTTGTACAACACCTGATCGGTTATCGAGTAGCCGGCAGTGTGAAGTGCAAAATTTTGTTTCTCAATCAAAATTTTAATTGATCAATTAATTTGGCTGTGTGAAAAGGCTATGAGATGTTCGAAAAATTTCTTGAAACCGTAGCTAAGAGTGCTCACTGCTCTTACTCTTACACTACCCATTAAAAAAAGTGCATCTTGTACTCGAAACAAGTTTGAAAAGTCCAAATTAAATACAAATATCTCAATTATGAACGGTAATGGTTCCCTTTTAAAAAATTTTTGTTTTTTTATTTACCGATAGATGGCGCAAATTGTAATTTTAGCGACAAGCAAGTGAAAAGTGTTAACATTTCAGTTGTTTATATTATTATTTTTGAAATGAATTGTATATTATATACCCCAATTGAACAGAACGGTATTCTTTTAGCTGTTGTTCTTCTATATAATATTATTTAAATTTTCCAGAGATTAAAACAAAATGCCTGAAAAACAATCTCATTTGATTGCTTGCAATATAATTGTATTTATTTTTTAAATTTATACCGTATTTATTTAACTGTTCATAATCGCAAATTTAGCGGGCGCTTCATTCATTCATTACTTTCATTATTCATCGATATCGAATCAATGCATGCGCGTGCAAATGTTAATTCACTCGCCGGCAAATGGAAAATAAACAAATAAACAAACAACAATAACAAAAAAATAATTAAATAATGAAAACAACAACAACAACAGTAAATAATAAGCAACAACAACAAAAAACTGAATAAAGAAAATAACAACAACAATACTACTAAATAAGGAAAACAACAAAAGCAATATATGAAAAATACAACAAAATGGGGAAATTAATAACAACAACAAAATAAAAGACAACAAGTAAGGAAAGGCCAAGTTCGGGTACAACCGAACATTTTATACTCTCGCAATTTATTGAAGAAATTTGCCCATAAATTCGGCATAAAGTTTAATAGAATAACGAAAATTATCACAAATAGTATATGAGACCTGACGTTATTCCTGAACCGATTTCATTCATTTTCTAGAGCAAGGTACATTATACATATACAAGACTATACGCCCACTTAATTTTGCTAAGATATCTCACATATTAACCAATACATATATGCGGAATAAAGCCCACCGTAATTTTGAAAAACCTATAATTAGGTGTATGGGAGCTAGGAGATGTTATGACTCGATTTTAATAATTTTTAGAACAGAACACTATCAAATGAAAAAAAATTCCTCTGAATTGCATTAAATTATCTGAGAGATTAACCCATATTTTCGTTTAAAATTTACCCTTAGGCGCTGAGTTCAACATGCTCGATATCTGGGGCCTTGAAAATTTATAGTTCGTTTTCGACAATTTTTTAACAAGTGAAGCCAGAGATGATATGCACTATTTGTGTAAAGTTTTATTCCGCTATCTTCATTGGTTCCTTATGTATATATTATAAAGTGAAGGAATAAGATGAAATTCAAAATTGAGTTATAAGGAAAGTAGTCGTAGTTGTTAATCGATTTCGCCCATTTTTTAATCGTGTTATCAGGGTGTCAAGAAAATACTATATACCGAATTTCATTGAAATCGGTCGAGTAGTTCCTGAGAATTGGGTTTGGACCCATAAGTGGGCGATGCAACTCCCATTTTCCATTTTGTAAAAAAATCTGAGTGCATCTTCCTTCTGCTATTTCTTCTGTAAAATTGAGTGTATGTGACGTTTTTCGTTAGTGAGTTAACCCACTTTTAATATTTTTCAACCTAACTTTTGTATGGGAGGTGGGCGTGGTTATTATCCGATTTCTTTCATTTTTGGACTGCATTAGGAAGTGGCTAAAAAACGACTGCAGAAAGTTTGGTTTATATAGCTCTATTGGTTTGCGAGATATGTACAAAAAACTTAGTAGGGGGCGGGGCCACGCCCACTTCCCCAAACAAATTACATCCAAATGTGCCTCTCCCTAATGGGATCCTATGTTCCAAATTTCATTTTCATAACTTTATTTATGGCTTAGTTATGACACTTTATGTGTTTTTGGTTTTCGCCATTTTGTGGGCGTGGCAGTGGACCGATTTTGCCCATTTTTGAAAGTAACCTCCTCAGGGTGCCAAGGAATATGTGTTCCAAGTTTCATTAAGATATCTTAATTTTTACTCAAATTATCGCTTGCACGGACAGACGGACAGACGGACGGACAGACATCCGGATTTCAAATCTACTCGTCATCCTGATCATTTATGTATATATAACCCCATATCTAACTCTTATATTTCTTGGTGACACAAACAACCGTTAGGTGAACAAAACTATAATATTCTCTTAGCAACTTTGTTGCGAGAGTATAATAAGCGAAAATAATACCAACAACAACACAAACGTGAATCAACCAATAAAATAATTGGCTCAGTGTTGATTGTTATTCCGTTTACTTATTTAAAATTTATTAATCAGTTTTTATTATCATACCCTTGCAACAAATACGCATGTCTGTATGTATTTGTGGCATGATTGCACGCCATTATTAACCAATTAAAAATTAATGGCAGTGCGTAATTAAATAAATTAATTATGACCGAATGTAGCCAACAAACAAACAGCGCAGCGCAGCGGGTGATGCCACTGACAACAATAATAATAATAATCAGAATGAAAACAACAGTAACAACAACAACAAATAAATTCTATGTTGCATGCACAACAACAACAGCCAACCAACAAACATGCAACAGTTGCAAAACGACGCCAAACCAAATGACAGCCATCATTTTGTCAGCAAAAACAAGCAGCACGACGGGTCAGTGGTGCACCGGGGGGGTTAATGTGCTTTGAAATATGCTGTCACATGCAACTTTTGCCACAATTGCAACGCACTGCGCGCTGGGCGCTTCATTACGCGCGACAATTAGTGTGGGTTCCGTTGGCAGCTGCAACAAAAGACTGTTAGTTTGTGTATTGTTGTTATTGTTGTTGTTGTTATTTATGCCAGGTATATTTCAATGCATTAATATATGTATTTCCATACATATTTTTTTGATATTATAAATAACATTTAACTCGGTTATCATTTGTTGTTTGTTTTTATGCCCGTTAATGTGGCGCTTGTGGCAGCAGGAGCGGTGGGTAGGCGCCATTGTTGTTAAGAGTTCATTTTTACAATGAAATAAAATCACACAATGCTGTAATTGTCAATCGCAAGCCGCCTGGGCAAACAATATGTCATATTTTACATTGAAAACGCACACTAATTGCACACACAGAAATAACTGTAAATATACATATACTAGGGCTCTTAAAATTATTCGATTAACCTGAAAACCGATTATTCGAATATCCGGTTTGTAACCGTTCGTACAAATATTAACCGGTTAGTTATTCGAATAGTCGTTCTACTGCGGTTATTCGAATAGTTATACTGTCACTATTCGAATAAATGAAAATTCAGTCTAAAACCAGATATATGTCCGTATTTTCCAGATATATACAATGTGCGGTATAAATCGGTTGAGAAGTGTTCGGGCAGAAGGGCACGAGCAAAACCGACCACTGACCGACCCAAAAAAACCGGTTCTTCACAGAAAACCGACTACCCACTCGTCGAAGTTTTGCCCCGAAACGCCCCAAAGCCACACCCACCGACCGCCCACACTGCCACGAGTGTGTCCCAAAAAAAACCGGTTACTTCAGTACTAGGCATATGCCGCAAAAAACCGAAAAAATTCGGCAGCAAGTGGGTAGGGGTATAGAATAGCGAACTCAAAAAACATTCTACGCAGTGTTGTATCAGTCATATTTTAATTTTGCATGCGAAACAACAACAGTGTTGGTCTGACAGTCATAAAAAATAGCGAGTTTTTTGTTAGTTTTAATGTTTCACTTTTTTCAATAAAAATAAGAAAATTAATGAACTTGCACTATTCGAATAGTCGACAAACAACGGTTAACCGAATAGTCGAAAATGAGCGGTTAATCGAATAGTCGATGACTGACGACTATCCGAATAGTGCAAACCGAATATTATTATTCGAATAATACCCTATTCGGTTAATTCGGTTAGTCGATTAGTCGAATACCAAGAGCTCTAACATATACATATATATATGTAGATATGTATTTGTATTCAATGAATACTTAATAGTGCCGCTGCAATGCAAAAAAAAAAGAAAAAAACTATGCATAAATGAGTTTGTTTTCCAATTTAATTTGCAAGAAAAGTGCGGCATATTTCAGCGGCCACAACAATGGCTCACTCAGTTTGTAATTATATGTATATTTTATTTTATTAAAAGCGCAAAAAAATTGTGTAAACTATACGGCAAAATTGAGAAAAAAGCACAATTTTTATACGCTAAATTAACCCTTATTTGATCCAAAGCAAAAAATACTTAAGCAGCGTTCACACGCTAGTATTTCAGGCTGGTTTCCGGTACATTTTTTACCTCAGTCAAATAATTATATGTGCATGAACTTTTTGCAAAAAAATTAAAGATTACAAAATTGCAAAATATTTCTGAGTATGCAGGTTTGTTATTATTAATGTATACGATATAAAAAAATTAACTCATTTCAAAATATTTTTTAAACTATAAATCAGAATTGAAGTTTAGGCTAATAGTAAATATTTATATGTGCATTTTACTATTTTTACCAGTAAAGCCTATACATTTGAGTTTAACTGAAAGATATGTTTATTTTAATAGTCAGTAGAATTGTCCTTATATTTTAAAACTAAATTAAGCCGCTTAATCAGAGAATTAACTACTGACTGTAGAATAGTTATGTAAATATTGGCAAATTCTTGCTTTATGGCTAATATAAGTTGTCGTACTGTCTTAAACTACTTTCCGTTTTGGAAAACAGTAGCATAGAGGATCCCCAGAGATCCTCAATAGGATTTAGGTTCCAACTCAATGCTGCAAATTGTAATAACCGCTAAAGATGTTCTTCGTGTGGATTGAAGCTTCATCCTGCTGATATGTCCAGTTACAGGCCATAAATATTTCCTGCAAATTTTATTAACTCGCCGTCCAAAAGATCTACATTGATATTGGCATTCATTTGAGTGGCTATAAAACATATAGATAGCTTTCCACAGCAGCAAAATGCAGCCCATGAAATCAAGGTACCGCTTCCAAAACATCGCTTGTAGTCGGACCGTCGTTCCTGGTGCGAATCTCTCCAATATTTCTTGCAATGACCTGGGCCGACCAAATTTAATTTTTTTCGTCACTAATGACTGTATTCTATCACTTATCGGCCTAGAATTGGTATTTATTTGCAAACCTGAAATGTGCTTTATAGTGTCTTTCTTTAGCGTTGCTTTAGGTGCCATGGAGGTGTGTTTCAGAAACTGATTTTTATGTATAATTGGAAAAATTATATTTATTGCGTCGCACTATACCATAATTTTTTTTTAGAGCCATTGAATTACCTAGGGAGATAGTTGTAGCATAAGTAAGTTAGGTCTACAACTTTGCTTCCGCCGTTTTCCAATAGATGTCTCTAGGGTCAAGCACTGATCGATTAAATCGTTTTATATCGGTCTTGGACATTTGTGTGATTTGTGTCAACATTAACCAAACAAAATATTTGTAGAGATCTGTTTGCATCCCAAACTTATTCTCAACTGAAAATGTCACTTTTTGAGCCGAATTCTCGACATTTGCGGGAAATTTTGCTTCCAAGAAAAGTGCGGCTGAGGCTCATCGAATGCTTTCGGATACGTACGGTGAGGCTGTCCTAAGTGAAAGAACATGTTGCGAATGGTTTCAACGTTTTAAGAATGGTGATTATGAAGTCGAAGACCGGCATGGTGGGGCAAGCGAGAAGATTTTCGAAGGCGCTGAATTGAAAGCATTACTCGACCAAGATGCGTTTCAAAGCCAAGAGGAATTGGCCGAATCGTTGTATGTGACACAGCAAGCCGTATCAAAATGCCTCAAAGCCATGGGGATGATTCAGAAACAAGCAAACTGGGTTTCTTACGACTTGAAAACAAGAGATGTCGAACGTTGCGTTTCAAACCCAAGAGGAATTGGTCGAATCGTTGCATGTGACACAGCAAGCCGTATCAAAATGCCTCAAAGCCATGGGGATGATTCAGAAACAAGGAAACTGGGTTTCTTACAACTTGAAAACAAGAGATGTCGAACGGCGTTTCAGAAGATTTTCGAAGATGCTGAATTGGAAGCATTACTCGAGATGCGTTTCAAACCCAAGAGGAATTGGTCGAATCGTTGCATGTGACACAGCAAGCCGTAAAAAAAAAGAAAAAAAGAAAAATGGGTCCACTACGATAATCCTAAGCGAAGAAAGTCATGGGGAAAGCTTGGACATGCCTCCACGGCGACGGCAAAACGGCAAGGTCATGCTCTGCATTTGGTGGGACCAGCTGGGGGTGATATATTATGAGCTGCTAAAGCCAAGTGAAACCGTCACAGGAGATCGATACCAAACGCAATTGATGTGTTTAAGCCCAGCAATAAAAGAAAAACGGCCACAGTACGAGGAAAGACACGACAAAGTCATTCTCCAGCATGACAATGCTCGGCCTCACGTCGTAAAGGTGGTCAAAAAATATTTGGAGACGCCGAAATGGGAGATCTTACCTCACCCGCCGTATTCTCCAAACGTTGCTCCATATGACTACCACTTGTTCCGATCGATGGCACACGATCTAGCTAACGAGCACTTCAGTTCTTATGAAGAAGTCAAAAATTTGATTGATACTTGGATCGACTAGAAAGATGAGGAGTTCTTTCGTCACGGAATACGCATGCTGTCAGAAAGATGGTAAAAAGTAGTAGCTAGCGACGGTCAATATTTTGAATAATATTTTTGTAACCGTTTTTATACAATAAAGCCTTAAATTTACAAAAAAAAAAACGGCTGAAGCAATGTTGTAGACCAATATATAATAGTAATTTCAATTAAATCGGGATTTGACTTTGATAGTTAGATTAAGTAAAACCAACTTCTTCTTCTTGACTGGCGTAGACACCGCTTACGCGATTATAGCCGAGTCCAAAACAGCGCACCACGTATCCCTCCTTCTGGCAGTTTGGAGCCAATTGGTTATACCAAGCGAAGCCAGGTCCCTCTCCACCTGGTCCTTCCATCGGAGTGGAGGTCTCCCTCTTCCTCGGCTTCCACCAGCGGGTACTGCATCGAACACTTTCAGAGCTGGAGCACTTTCATCTATTCGAACAACATGACCTAGCCAGCGTAGACGCTGTTTTTTTATTCGCTGGACTATGTCTATGTCGTCGAATAACACATACAGCTCATCGTTCCATCGTCTGCGGTATTCGCCGTTGCCAATGTTTAGAGGACCATAAATCTTCCGCAAAACCTTTCTCTCGAAAACTCCTAGTGCCGTCTCATCGGATGCCGTCTTACGGCTGTGTAAGCTGACGTTGAGCAACACCAAAAGATCCGTCAGGATCGGGAAGGACCTCTCCGAGCCGTTCGATAACAGACGAGGTTTCAGACAAGGTGACTCACTCTCGTGTGATTTCTTTAACCTGATGCTGGAGAAAATAATACGAGCTGCAGAGCTAAATAGAGAAGGTACAATCTTCTATAAGAGTGAACAGCTACTGGCGTACGCCGATGATAACGATATCATTGGAAACAACACCCGCGCCGTTAGTTCTGCTTTTTCCAGACTGGATAAGGAAGCGAAGCGTATGGGTCTGGTGGTGAACGAGGGCAAGACGAAATATCTCCTGTCATCAAACAAACAGTCAAAACCAACTACAACCAAATATTAAGAGCAATGCTGAGCTTTAATGGCAATACCCTAAAGCTAAGTTCAGGGACAAAAATTGTTTGGAAAGTTTTGTCATATTCTAATAAGGTTGTCGAGTAAATCATAAAACACTGTCGGTATTATTTTTGTGTTCTTCAAAGTGTAGACCTTTATACGAAACTGTAGTGAGTAAGCTGAGAGAACTTCATAAATTTTTAAAGAAACTATTTTTGGCATTTTTTGGACACCTATTGCAACTATGTTTCTTCTTTTATTCTTTTCACAATTTGGTCGCCCGAACACAGGAAGGATAGAAAATATTCAATTTTGTCGAACAAAACACCGAAAACAAAATTTGAAAACGAACACTGTCACCAACGATGAAAGTTTTGTATTGTTTTCAGTATATTCAAATAAGTTACTTATACGCCCTGACAAACCTCTTCTTATATTGATAATATGAGGTTGGTTCCGCTTTTTTGCTCTTTATTCAACGCTTTAGAAAAAGTGTTACAGTGGTCGAATTTAGTTCAAATATGAGCCGTTTCGTTCGATAATCTGTTTCCAACTAGACGGCAACTTATAATACCCCCTCGTAGAAGCCCCCTCATTATTTGTGAAGAACTTGGACAGCCACTTTTCACAAGCCTCTTTTGAGTTCAACGTTACACCACCAAGAGCGTTCGCCATGGATAGGCACAGGTGGTAATCACTTGGCGCTATGTCCGCGCTATATGATGGATGCGATAAAACCTCTCATCCGAGCTCCCGTAGCTTTTGACTAGTCGTCAACGACCAGGTCTTGTCCTGGTGGAACACTCATCCTTCCTGTTGGCCGATTCTGGACGCTTTTGGTCGATCGCCTGCTTCAAGCGGCCCAGTTGTTCTCAGTAGATGGTAGAATTAAGCGTCTGGTCATATGGGAGCAGCTCATATTGGATGATTCCATTCCAATCACACCAAATACACAGCAAAACCTTCCTGGCCGTCAATCACGGATTGGCCAATGTTTGGCCAATATTGTCGTATGTGATCCATTTTTCGTCGCCAATCACCATCCGCTTCAAAAATGGATCGAGTTCGTTCCGTTTCAGCAGCATATCGCAGGCGTTGGTTTGGTCCAGAAGGTTTTTTTTGCGTCAAATCATGCGGCACCCAACGATTCAAATTAATCGAAAGGTTTTTTTCTTCAATATTTCTTTATTTATTGAATCTGCTTTGTTTAAAACCTAACAATAAGTATTGAAATCTTAAATCTATTTACAACTATGTAAGCTTAAGAATGTGGTTGGGCTGTTTTGGTAGAACGTTGCTCTTTAGTAGGCAGTTTTTTTTTAAACGTGTTTGATTGCAGGAATGTACGAAGGCATTTGCCAATGGGTTTGGATGTTCACAAAATTTGGAAATATATTTTTTTCTGTTGTCCTCTATCTCCGTTTTTACCATAGGAATATCAAGATCTCTATGGATATTTTCGTTACGCATGTACCATGGTGAACCTGTTATTGTTCTAAGCATTTTATATTGTAAACTCTGAGTTATCTCGATGTTGGTTGCACAGGTCGTACCCCACGGTTAAATGCCATACATCCAAATCGGCTTTATGACCGCGTTATATAGCAGAACTTTGTTGTCTAGGCTAAGTTTTGAATTTTTATTTAGAAGTCAATTCAAATTTGCTGCTCTTAACTCCATGCAAGTTACTTTACTCGCTATATGTTTTCGCCACGTAAGCCTTCGATCCAGGTGAATCCCAAGATAAGTTACTTCATTCGCTTGGGGTACTAGTACATTGTTTATTTTAACTGTCCGACATGTTTCCGATCTTAGGGAGAATGTACCATGCTTGCATTTTTGCCCATTAATATTTATACGAACTTTTTGAACTTATCGAAAGGTGTCATATTACAATACACACCCTCTGCATGGCTTTCACTGTCGGCTACAACTCTACAATCTAGAACAATGAGGTTCATTAATTCAAGCGCTCTTTCTCCTCCTCACATCTATAGGTGACCTTCAAAACGTGGAATTAAATGTTATTAAACTAGTCGACAGTTCTTTTTAATAATGTTATCCATTATTTTCAATATATTCTAATAAGTTACTCATACGTCCTGACATACCTCGGCCGCACATACTTAATACCTACATATATATATGTGTACACATTTGTATACTGTTACCTACTATTTACTTTTGAAACTTGTGAAACCAATTATACTAAATTATTCAGTCTTTGCAATCAACACTGGTCCCTATTACGTATTTAAAAAATTAAATGAACTTGACGCTGAGCCAAGTTGATCTGTTAGTCATTGCAAACGTGCTAGCGCTAACTTGAGTAAAAAATGAGATATTTTGAAGGTTATTTTGAAAAAATCTAAAAGTGCTTTAATTCAGTAAGTAAACAACAGACAACGAAAATTGTATGGTAAAGATCATATGAAAGAGAGAGAGAAGGAGTTCATATGAGAGGAGCAGCTCATATTGTTATAGAAAATCGAAATAGATGGTGCGCCGCCCAATTAACATTAATTTTGCTTTCCAATGGTATGGCGTAAAAATTTGCAAATTCGGTTCACACTACGTCTACTTCCCATATACCGTAAGTTTGAAGTCTGTCTGAATCGTTTTCTTTACTTCTCTCAAAAGAGTATTAGTGAAGATGTCGGAAGAGAACTTTGCATAACTACTGCATTTATTGAGTGCCATCGTGCGTCTAAAAATCGAACTATAAAATTGAAATCGGGCTATAATTTTCAATACCTATTTTTTACCGAAAGTACAAGAAGATCTCTCAAATATTTTCAAGAAAATCAGATGAGCTATTTTCCTTATAAAAGTGTATCTCTGTGTCGAAAATGAACAAAACCGTGTCAATACTTCCTCAGTCACTATGCAACTGATTTACGTCATTTCAAGCTTTCGATTTTTTTATTCCTACATATACATATATGGGTTTTTACATGTGGCGCAAGCAGCTCACGACTTCCGGTCTTAGACCAAGTATCCTCTGGGTAGCCAACAGACATCCGTTTGGAGGCGAGTTAAAGTGAGAAGGCGAAACCCGCTTATGCGGTTGTGCGTAGGGTTTGGGACCTACCACATAAAAACACCCCCCAATGAAAAGAACAAAACAGCCTCGGATGAGAGACCCCAATTTTGATGACGACCACTGCAAACGTTTAAAGGACTACGATTTAAGGGCATGCACCTGGAATGTCCGGACCCTTAATTGGGAAGGTGCCTCTGCCCAGCTGGTTGATGTCCTCGTAAGAGTAAAGGCTGACATCACCGCAATCCAAGAAATGCGATGGACGGGACAAGGACGGAAGAAGGTGGGTCCTTGTGACATCTACTACAGCGGCCATATAAAGGAGCGCAAATTCGGTGTGGGATTCGTGGTGGGAGAGAGACTCCGTCGTCGAGTCCTGGAATTCACTCCGGTGGATGAACGTCTAGCCACAATCCGCATCAAAGCGAGGTTCTTCAACATATCGCTGATTTGCGCCCACGCCCCGACGGAAGAGAAGGACGAAGTGATCCTTCTATGAGCTCCTAGAACGTACCTATGAGCGCTGCCCCCGCCACGATGTCAAAATCGTGCTTGGCGATTTCAACGCTAGGGTGGGTAAAGAAGGTGTCTTCGGCACAACAGTCGGAAAATTCAGCCTCCATGACGAAACATCACCAAACGGTCTGAGACTGATCGACTTCGCCGGGGCCCGAAATATGGTCGTCCGTAGTACTAGATTTCAGCATAAGAAAATCCATCAAGCTACTTGGCTGTCCCCGGATCGATTCACTCGCAACCAGATCGATCATGTTGTGATAGATGGACGACATGTCTCCAGTGTTTCTGATGTGCGTACGCTTCGTGGTCCCAACATCGACTCGGACCACTATCTTGTAGCAGCTAAAATACGCACCCGCCTCTGTGTAGAAAAGCGCACACGTCAACAAACACAAGGAAGGTTCGACATCGAGAAGCTGCAATCACAACCGACAGCCGAACGATTTTCTACTCGACTTGCACTCCTGCTCTCTGAGAGCACTCATCAGCATCTCGGTATAAGGGAGCTGTGGGACGGCATATCAAACTCCTTACGTACAGCTTCAACCGAAACCATTGGTTTTCGGAAAAGCCAAAAAATAAGCTGGTATTATGAGGATTGTCGTCTCGCAGTGGAGGGAAAACAGACTGCCTACCTCGCAATGTTGCGTTCGACCGCAACACGAGCGGGATGGGAGAGATACCGAGAGCTGAAGAGAGAAGCGAGACGCATTTGCAGACAAAAAAAGAAAGAGGCCGAAATGCGTGAGTATGAAGAGCTTGACAAGCTGGCCGACAGGGGAAATGTTCGAAAATTTTACGAAAAGATCCGGCGACTAACTGAAGGTTTCAAGACCGGAGCACACTCCTGTAGGACCCTCAGAGGTGATCTAGTTATTGATGACCAGGGTGTACTGAGTTTGTGGAGGGAACACTTCTCCAGCCTGAAAGTACAACAACAGGAGATGGCGAACCCGATTCCCCAATCGACGACGATGGAGCAGATGTTCCATTGCCCGACCGTGAAGAAATTCAAATAGCAATTACCCGCTTGAAGAACAATAAGGCGGCGGGTGCCGATGGATTACCGGCCGAGCTATTCAAATACGGCGGCGAAGAGCTGATAAGGTGCTTGCATCAGCTTCTTTGCAGAATATGGTCGGAAGAAAGCATGCCTGATGATTGGAATCTCAGTGTACTCTGCCCAATACACAAAACGGGAGACCCCACAATTTTCGCCAATTACCGTGGGATAAGCCTCCTCAACATCGCGTATAAGGTTCTGTCGAGCGTATTGTGTGAAAGATTAAGCCCACCGTCAACAAACTGATTGGACTTTATCAGTGTGGCTTTAGACCTGGAAAATCAACAACAGACCAGATATTCACCATGCGCCAAATTTTGGAGAAGACCCGTGAAAATAGGATCGACACACACCATCTCTTTGTCGACTTTAAAGCTGCTTTCGACAGCACGAAAAGGAGCTGCCTTTATGCCGCGATGTCTGAATTTGGTATCCCCGCAAAACTAATACGGCTGTGTAAGCTGACGTTGAGCAACACCAAAAGCTCCGTCAGGATCGGGAAGGACCTCTCCGAGCCGTTCGATACCAGACGAGGTTTCAGACAAGGTGACTCACTATCGTCAGACTTCCTTAATAGAGAAGGTAGACCTAAATAGAGAAGGTACAATCTTCTATAAGAGTGTACAGCTACTGGCGTACGCCGATGATATCGATATCATTGGAAACAACACCCGCGCCGTTAGTTCTGCTTTCTCCAGACTAGATAAGGAAGCGAAGCGTATGGGTCTGGGGATGAACGAGGACAAGACGAAATATCTCCTGTCATCAAACAAACAGTCAGCGCATTCGCGTCTTGGCTTCCACGGCACTGTTGACAGTCATAACTTTGAAGTTGTAGATAATTTCGTCTACCTGGGAACCAGCATTAACAGCAATAACAATGTCAGCCTGGAAATCCAACGCAGAATCACTCTTGCCAACAGGTGCTACTATGGACTAAGTAGGCAATTGAAAAATAAAGTCCTCTCTCGACGAACAAAAACCAAACTCTACAAGTCCCTCATCATTCCCGTCCTACTTTACGGTGCAGAAGCATGGACGATGTCAGCATCCGATGAGACGGCACTAGGAGTTTTCGAGAGAAAGGTTTTGCGGAAGATTTATGGTCCCTTAAACATTGGCAACGGCGAATACCGCAGACGATGGAACGATGAGCTGTATGTGTTATTCGACGACATAGACATAGTCCAGCGAATAAAAAAACAGCGGCTACGCTGGCTAGGTCATGTTGTTCGAATGGATGAAAGTGCTCCAGCTCTGAAAGTATTCGATGCAGTACCCGCTGGTGGAAGCAGAGGAAGAGGGAGACCTCCACTCCGATGGAAGGACCAGGTGGAATTGGTATAACCAATTGGCGCCAAACTGCCAGAAGGAGGGATACGTGGCGCGCTGTTTTGGACTCGGCTATAACCGCGTAAGCGGTGTCTACGCCAGTCAAGAAGAAGATAGTTGAACTTCCCTAACTCGAGTCACCAAATTTTACTTCTATTGTCAATTCAAGAGTTCGAGTTATGGAGAACTTCGTGTTTGAGTTAAGGAAGTTCAACTGTAGTTGAAATCCGTCCAGGAATTATGCCAGCTTCTATCTACTATAAATGATGACATTCACTATTCTAGAGTACTTTATTCCGAATATCTGGGTCGAATTGTGCATTAGCTTAATACAATTAATTAAATAAATTGCGAGAGTATCTTCTATAATGTTCCGTTACACCCGAACTTAGCCCTCTTTTACTTATTTTTGGTTTGTCATTTTTTCAATTTTAATATAACTATATCACAAAGAAAATAGAACATTTTTCATAGCTCTATTTAATGTGCTATCTACCATTATATACACACACACACATTCAAATAAGTAACTCATACGCCTTGACGTACCTCACCATTATCTTAGAGGTACGTTAGGGCGTATGAGTAACTTTTTTGAATATGCACATAATTATCTGGGCGTAGATTTATCCTAATGAGTATTGAATAGAATTGAATTATAGCGGATTTTTATTATAGAAATTTTAAGATTTTAAGCAAATGGAAGTAAGGAAGAAGTAAAGTGACCAAATATTGAGCTTAGGCTAAGGTGACGTTATTTACTTCCAATATGTCGTTTCGGTTGGTATCTTCCTTCTTGCAATTCCAAGACATTCGAAATATAGATGGCAGAATCGACAAATTTTAGCTATTTTTTTTCGAAAGCTATTAGGTTTATGCAACGAATATGAACTTTTTTCAAATATTTTTCAATACAGAAAGTGTCATGAACCTTATCAGCTGCTCTCTATAAATGCGAATAACTGAGATTTATTTTCTGACATGACATTTGTGCACTCTCAAGGCAGAAATTAAAAGAAAAAAAATTATTTTTATTGTAATATAGGCTGTTATAAATTTAAAGAATTTTTTGTTGTTATTGTTGCTGGCTATTTGAGAACTATAGACAAGCAGGCGTTAACTGCAGCTATGCTTTGTTATTATGCAAGTCTTACTGTGTGTGTTTTCTATGCGAACATGCATTTTCAAAATTTATTGTACTCAAACACACACACACATAAACACATTTATAAATATTTCATAAGTGAAGCACAACAAGTTTCGAATTTCGTTGAACTAATTATGCTAGTCAAGCCTTGCATTGCTTATGCAATGGAAGCCAAATGAAAAAAGGCAATCTATTTCTAGTTTTCATTTTCTTTTTTGCTTTAGTTTAAATTTATAACTTGCCACCGCGCTCTCTCGCCCCAGTTGTCTTCCGTTGCCGTTGCTGCGATAACTTAATTTCGTCCGATGTTCGTTGTATGGGCAAAGTAATAAAATACATTTTCAGCACATAAATTACATATTTTGCTTTTTGCACACACCAAACACACACACACACACACACTAGCCACACTTGTTCGTTCACCAGTGTCTTGCTAAAAAATTGAATTCTCTAGAGATAAATTGTAATTCGTTTTAAATTTTATTACGCTTATAAATACAAGAGTTTATAGCCAATCGAGGGTCGCCGAGAGCGAGCAAAGGGTCACAAGCGAATCAGCAGCAATAGATGGAGGGAGAGAGAGTGAAAGGAGGAAATGCAACACTGTTTTTAGGGTGAGTAGGGGGCTTATTGTCACAACAAACATCAACAAGCAATAAGCAATGCAAGTGAGCACACAAACACATACACACGCACTCATACTCAAGCATAGACAACCGCATGCATTTCCGTGTATCGCTTGTATTGTTGAGTGTTAATATCCTTGAGTGTGTATGCCACTGCATGTTACCATAGCCAATATAAATACCAACAGTCCCATACCAGCAGTCAGTCGATCGGTTACTTGACAGTCGTCCTTGTTGCCTTTGTTTTGCTTCAATTTATTTAATACAATTCACTTGCCATAAATTACATGTACACGCACACACACACACGTACCTAGAATGCATAAATAAGCGCACGTTTAT
This sequence comes from Zeugodacus tau, assembly GCA_031772095.1. Lineage (NCBI taxonomy): Eukaryota > Metazoa > Arthropoda > Insecta > Diptera > Tephritidae > Zeugodacus > Zeugodacus tau. Next base: position 55,857,929 of record CM062651.1, on the reverse strand, counting down.
ATGTGTGTATGCCAATACAAGCATGCATATATGCATTATATGAAGTGGTGTTGAGAAAAATAGCACTACGGCTACTACTTCATCGTATTTGCTTGAAATATAGAAAAACTTGCAATTTTTTTCGAACTTTTTTGTTGTAATGATACAGATAAGTGTTAAAAAACAGAGCAGTTGCCCCATTTTTCTTTATTAATTTATGGAAAAACAAGTTCGGATGCAACCGGACATTTTATACACTCGCAATTTATTGCTATATTTTTATTATGATAACATACAATTTGACCCATATATTCGGCATAAAGTCCACATATTAACCGATTTATAAGCGTTTAAGCCCATCGTATTTTTGAAAATCCTATAATTCGGTATATGAGAGCTAGGGAAAGTTATGACCCGATTTTAACCATGTTTGGTACAGAGACACACTGTTAGAAGAAAAAGATTCCCTCTGAATTAAATTAAGATATCTGAGAGATTTACCGACATTTTCGGTGAAAAATTAAAAATCTTCATATTCGATATCCGGGGCATTGAAAAGTTATAGTCCGATTTCAACTTTTTTCATGGTGTGTGGTGGGTACATAAAGGAACTGACTGCAGTTTGGTTTATATAGCTTCATTGGTTTGCAAGATATATACAAACAAGTAAGGAAAGGCTAAGTTCGGGTGCAACCGAACATTTTATACTCTCGCAATTTATTGAAGAAATTTAACCAATACATATATACGGACCGTATTTTTGAAAAACCTATAATTAGGTATATGGGAGCTAGGAGAAGATACTTTTGAAAAACCTACCATGAGGTATATGGAAATGTTATGACCCGATTTTAATAATGTTTGGAACAGAGACACACTATTAAAAAAAAAACAATTTCCTCTGAATTAAATTGAGATATCTGAGAGATTTACCCATATTTTCGGTTAAAATTTATCCTTAGGCGCTGAGTTCAACATGTTCGATATCTGGGGCCTTGAAAAGTTATGGTCCGTTTTCGACAATTTTTTCACAAGTGAAGCCAGAGATAATATGCACTAATTGTGTAAGGTTTTATTCCGTTATCTTCATTGGTTCCTTATGTATATATTATAAAGTGAAGGAATCAGATGGAATTCAAAATTGAGTTATATGGAAAGCAGTCGTGGTTGTGAACCGATTTTATCCATTTTCCACAGAAAATAATATACCGAATTTCATTCGAATCGGTCGAGTAGTTCCTGAGATATGGTTTTTGACCCATAAGTGAAAAAAATTTTAGTGCAGCTTCCTTCTGCTATTATTTCTGTGAAATTTAGTGTTTCGGACGTTTTTCGTTAACTACCCACTTTTAGTAATTTTCAACATAACCTTTGTATGGCAGTGGGCGTGGTTATTATCCGATTTCAACTATTTTCATGGTGTATGGTGGGGTACGTAGGAGAACCCACTACAGAAAGTTTGGTTTATATAGCTTTATTGGTTTGCGAGATATATACAAATAACCGATTTGGGGGCGGGGCCACGCCCACTTCCCCAAAAAAATTACATCCCAATATGCCCCTCCCTATTGCGATCCTTTATTCCAAATTTTACTTTTATATCTTCATTTATGGCTTAGTTATGACACTTTATGTGTTTTTGGTTTTCACCATTTTGTGGGCGTGGCAATGGTCCGATTCCGCCCATTTTCGAACTCGATCTTCCTATGGTGCCAAGGAATATTTGTGCCAAGTTTCATCAAGATATCTTAATTTTTACTCAAGTTACAGCTTGCACAGACGGACAGACGGACAGACGGACAGACGGACGGACGGACAGACATCCGGATTTCAAATCTACTCGTAACCCTGATCACTTTGGTATATATGACTCTATATCTAACTCTTTTAGTTTTAGGTGTTACAAACAACCGTTAGGCGAACAAAACTATAATACTCTCTTTAGCAACTTTTGTTGCGAGAGTATAAAAACATATTTCTGGGCGGGGCCACGCCCACTTCCTCAATAAAATTACATCCAAATATGTCCCTTCCTAGTGCGATCCCTTGAGCCAAATTTTACTTTAACAGCTTTATTTATGCTTAGTTATGGCACTTAACTGCTTTTGGTTTTCGCCATTTTCTGGGCGTGGCAGTGGTCCGATTTCGTCCATTTTCAATACCAACCGTCTCATGGTGGCAAGGAATATGTGGATCAAGTTTCATTAAGATATCTTAATTTTTACTCAAGTTATCGCTTGCACAGACGAACGGACAGACGGTCAGACGGACGGACGGACAGACATCCGGATATAACCCTATATCTAACACGTTTAGATTTAGGTGTTACAAACAACCGTTATGTGAACAAAACTATAATACTCTCTTTAGCAACTTTGTTGCGAGAGCATAATAATGAAAAATATTTTGTGGAAGGATAAAAGAGAAGGTATGCTATTTTGATGGATAAAAGTGCTAGAGATCACCTAAGAACTGCTTAAAGTCCCAAAAACTCGATGAGGAAATTTAAACATTGATGGTTTTGCATACTGTCATGTTTTTCTTTCTATCATGGCGTAAATTCTCTACAACGGAGTAGGTTAGGCAGTCAGTGACCGGTGAGGATTCAAACTATGCTCCTACAGTCCTTTCTATCGAGCGACAGTAGAAATTTTTTATATTTCTGGACTACCGATTTACACATGGCTTTAGCTGCTTTGCACCCCGAAATATATTTCCAGAGCGTTATGATCTTCTTTGTCATGTTCCTGTCTAGATCATCGTATACACAATGCATGGGTTTGCCAATGTTGGTTTGGATGTTTTCGTGTGAGAGTTGTACACCACTTTGGAAATCCCGTCTACAATCGCATTGCACTCATTGCATTTGTGACGTGGTACCCAGTAGAAATGAAGTCCACTTGTTTCTGGCAACTCCGTTCACTGCCACCCTGAGACTCAATACACTTTTGACAGCGATGTGATACGCTTGACTGTCTACGTAGATATTAACTCTAGAATAGCCGGCTGTTGCACAGGATGCTAACTCTGTGGCTTTCCCAATAACAAACACCTCCGCTTGAAATATACTGCAGTAATTCGGTAGTTTGCTTTACACTTAACTCCGACCTTTACGTACCTTTCGTCGTACCTTTACGACATCTACACATTTTCTTCTATGTTCCCATTTGAAGATTGGGATCAAGTAGTCGGTACCAGCCAGACCGCTTTTTCCCACCGCGCTATGTCCAAAGGTTCTGAATGTGAGTTGTTCTCCCGCCGGTAGTCGTCCCTCTGATTTTGTCACGCAGTTTTCAGCAAAGAGATCTCAAGGCGACAGGTTTAGTATCCATTCAAGAGCCACGGTAGGATGGTTCTTTGAGCTCCTGTTATACAAAGCGCAATAAACTGCTGAACCCGTTCCATTGGCTTCTGATAGGTTTATTTCCGTAGACCCGTCCACCACACAATAGCACCATAGAGCAGAATCGGTCTCACTATTGCTGTGTAGCACCAGTGTATAAGAGAGGGAGAAAGCCCCGGGTAATTCCACATTGAATTTTCAGAGCAGATTGATGTCCAAGACTATCCCTAGGTACTTAGTGCGGTCCTTCGGCGAGAGTTCCGTTCCATTTAACAAGGGAAAATGTCCGAATCTTATAGTTTCTGGTTCAAAGCGCTGAGCCAATGTCATTTGATGGCTGTGGAGTCTATATAATCGAACGAATCGAACGAATCTTTATTTTTCATTATTATAATTATTATAATGAAAAGAAAATATATATTTCAATTAAAAAGTAAAAGTAGAAAAAGTAAAATATTTTTAACTTTCCGTTATATCAAACGCTTACTCCTATTGGAGTGCTATTATTTTCCCCGCCACTATAAAAATACATTTACCGTCACTTGCTCGCCCGGCGTGTGAGCAACGGCATAGCGGCACTTATCGCATCCTCAATGTGAATGCGTTCGCACATAAGTAAGTAGGGGACTGCTGATGCTGCTGCTGGCGGTGCTGCAACCAAGGCGCACACATATTCGCATTGTGACGCATCATTCTGTGCCGCTCCAAGCGTGTCATTTGTAACAAATTCGCAGCAAAGCAAATAAATTGGCATAAAAAAGCCATAAAAAGCTACGCAAACGCAATACACGAACGTCACATATATGTAGATATGTACATATGTATGAACAGCCGTGTGCAGGGTCGCATATATTGGCATTGGCAACGTCTCGGTCTCGCGGCCGCATGGATGCTACGCTTTCTAATGTGTAATTCAGTACTGTAAATAATGTGCATCAATTTTCAGCTCAATATGCTACGAGCAAGGAATAACGAATGCCGAGAATGAGGTGACTGCAATGTGACCCTATGTGCCTGTGTGTGTGTGACGCAATGTCATTCATAGGAATTTGAAATCTTTTATTGTTTCTCAAGCGCACACACTTACACAACTAACGGCAGATAACTGTACATTCACACACAGAGATAAATAAATATCTCCGCTCCGTTATTTGTTCTTCTCTCTCGGCATTGGAACTTGCAGTGCCATTTTTTTTGCTCACCATGCGCATAGCAAACAAATAAATAAAAGCAGCGGCAACAGAAAAAACACCAAAAATCAAACAATACTCAAACAATACGCTTGACAAGTCACCAGTAGCGGTGGCATCCACTGCCGTTTAGGTTTTGACGACGACGACGACGACGAGCAGTCGTAACGAGCAGTTTCCTCAATGATACTTCGTCGTGGATGCTTAGATAGCAAATATCGTATGTTACTGTTGTTGTTGTTGTTGTGTTTGGTTTTGGTTTTTTCTGTGCTGTGTAGCACCGCACTTTTCCGTTTCCGTTTGTTTTGACATTTTATTTGTATTGGTTTTCTGGTTGTTTATTGTGTGCTCATGGAGTTGCGCGCGGTCTACACGATATTCGCAACAAATGGCTTAGCAGTTGCTTCGGCATATATTTGTCACCGTTATTGATAAGTACATAGTGAGAATCTGCAAATACAAATGTATATGCTTGTATGTGAATCTGTTTGCAAATGTTGGTTGTTTTGTTTCGAAAACAGCTTCACAAGATTTGTTTTATCCTTGATATTGATACAAAATATTTGGAAATATTTTTATTCTTAGTTAAGTAATTGAAAAAGTAAGGAAATAAGCTATAGAAATTTTAAGGTATTTTGACATGCAATAATCATTTATACGACTCTACTTATATGGCCTTTGGATCAATTTTCATTACTAGAGCATTACTCCTTATCAAATAACCTAAGTTTGGTAGCATAACTGTTTAATAGTTCTAATTAATTCTAATTATCTTACTAATAATGTAATGTATGTATGTAAGTGATTGGCGTTGAAACCGTCTAGGGACATAAAGGCAGCTCCTTTTCGTGCTGTCCAAAACCTTTAAAATCGACAAAGAGCTGGTGTGTGTCGATCCTCTTTTCGCGGGCTCGGGCTCTTTTCACGAACGGCTCGGAGAGGTCCTTCCCGATCCTGACGGAGCTTTTGGTATTGCTCAACGTCAGCTTACACAGCCGTATTAGTTTTGCGGGGATACCAAATTCAGACATCGCGGCATAAAGGCAGCTCCTTTTCGTGCTGTCGAAAGCAGCTTTAAAGTCGACAAAGAGATGGTGTGTGTCGATCCTATTTTCACGGGTCTTCTCCAAGATTTGGCGCATGGTGAATATCTGGTCAGTTGTTGATTTTCCAGGTCTTGAGCTACACTGATAAGGTCCAATCAGTTTGTTGACGGTGGGCTTTTGTCTTTGACACAGTACGCTCGATAGAACCTTTTAGGCGATATTTAAGAGGCTTATCCCACGGTATTTGGCACAGATGGTGAGATCTCCCTTTTTTCCAACCGCCAGGCATGCGTTCTTCCAACCATATTCCGCAAAGAAGATGATACAGGCACCTTATCGCCGCTGTATTTGAATAGCTCGGCCGGCAATCCATCGGCCTCAGCCGCTTTGTTTTTCTTCAGGCGGGTAATTGCTATTCGAATTTCTTCATGGTCGGGTAATGGAATATGTATTCCTTCGGCATCGATTGGGGAATCGGGCTCGCCATCTCCCGGTGTTGTACTTTCACTGCCATTCAGCAGGTCGGAGAAATGTTCCCTCCATAATCCCAGTATGCCCTGGACATCGGTTAACAGATTACCACCTTGGTCTCTACATGAGGATGCTCCCGTCTTGAAACCTTCTGTAAGTCGCTTAATTTTTAAATAATTTTAATTGTACTAATTCGCGACTAATTCGGAAGTTCTAAGGTACTGTGTATGAACTTACATAAAGTTATCTTGGCGTCGTAATGAAATGGGCTGTGGAATGTGGCCTTTCCGTAAATCCAAGCAAAACTGAAATGGTTCTGTTCACAAGACGGTACAAAATACGATAGGCGTCCTTGCCATTGATGGGCGGAACTAGTCTCCGTCTAGCGGATAGAGTCAAGTACCTAGGGCTCATCCAGGATACAAAGCTCTCATGGAAACCAAATATAGAAGAGAGAGCTAGGAAGGCCTCGGTTGCATTATATTGCTGCAGAGGAGCCATCGTAAAAAGATGGGATCTCTCTAAGGTGGTTCTCTGGCTATATGAAACTATAGTCAAGCCGATTGTGTACTCGTGTGGTGGAAGTCTCTTGAATAGGCTTCACTAGCCAAAAAACTAGTAGATGTCCAAAGAGCAGCTCTTGTAAGTATGAGTGGCGCGCTCCGAACGATACCAACCTTGACACTTAAGGCCTTACTGCAAATAGCACCCGTGGCCATAGCTGGACGGTGCTTAGCCGCGAAAGCTGCTGTTAGACTTAGGGAATCCGAGTCTACAGCCGAGTGCGTGCCCTCAAGTATCCTCGCACACTTCGACTTCATCCCGAGGTTATTGGATCATCTCCATGCCGCCGAGCATAGCCCTGGGAACAACTTCTCTGCTCTTATTCCCTCAAGGGACGTTTGGGCATGAAGGAGTTGTTGGAGGAGAGGCGCGATGAGATTCTTCACGGATGAGTCGAAGTTGGCGGGGGAGTTTACTGTAGTTTCGCATCAACCTTAGTTTCAGGTGTGCCAGTGACGGATATATTGCTTCGAAGCGCAACAACCTTTAGGGTGGTGGCGCTCAGGGTTGGTTAAGGAATGCATATCCTCACGGTCGGTGACATCGTTATACTTTTCAATTAGATTAGTCTGGATCCCTGGCCACTGCGGAGTTGCGGGGAATTGTAAGGCTGATGAGCTTGCAATGTCAGGAACGACGGACTCACCACTAGAAGTATGGACGCATGTAGGAGCACCGTTGTCCTATTGTAGTTTGCTAATGGACAGATGGGCCTCGGCTGAGCTGGGTAGGCGCTCGTCAGTTATCAACACATGCGTAGTCGCAAGATCCCTCTGGCCTAACTTTTCGCCCTCAGTAAACCTTACCTCTCCTTAGTCGAAGGGGTTCTTACTGGCCATTGCCCCATCGTGATCCACGCTGTAAGGTTAAAAATCTTACCGGACGCTAGCTGTAGAAGCTGCATGGAGGAGGATGAGGTGGAATCATCTAAACACTTTCTTCTGGAATGTCTCGCCTTTGTAGTAGGTTCAGGGCGCTTTGTCGACTCCTAATTATTAATCTAGGGGGGATCCCGGCTTGACAAAGGACTATATTTTAAAGTCTACGCGTGTTTCCCTTTGGTAAACAGCCTTACAGCCTAATCTTTATTAAAACACTACTTCCACTATCAACTATAATAGATTTTTCACTTAACTTAGTTGAAAAATAATGAAAGCTCTTACGAGTTACTGCGTTACTAATGCTAAATTGAAAAACTAACTTAATCTAGCGAGCATTTGCTTTTGAATTGCATCACTTATTATTCCAGAATTTAATAATACCGTTAGGTTGTTATTACACAAGTACTTTTTTATGAATGCGGAAACTCATTTCTTTTGATAATTCCATTTTTTTATCACACATCAAGGCATAGTCATTGGTTTATTAGAGAAAATGTCACATTTAAAATTTTTATTTCAGGATTTCCTTGTTGTAGGTGTGTTTTTAGGATTCTAACCTACAAATCTCATTTTTATGCCCGTTAAATTTTATGTCCAATCATAAAAGCAATTCAAGCATTAAAGGGTACATAAATGTGACAAATAAAACAAACTGGGTCTTTTTGCACTCAGATGTGCATATATAGTGGAATATATATTTACTTATATAATCATGCAGTCATATGTATTTATAAATTTAATGTAAGAAGTGACCCTGTAGGTATTTTGTGGGTTGAAATTGAGTGTTTTGAGGTAGATTTTATTTAAACTAACGGATTACCTTAGCTTGAAGAGATCTGAAATCTGTATTATATTATATATTACTGTAATCTATTTTAGTTAGAAAATATATTTTTTTCGAGTATTATTTCATAAATATTAACTAGAGTATCTTATTTGCTATATTTCTAGGTCAAGAACGAACATTTGGAATGCACGATGATAATCGGAGCGCATGGCTTTCGAAATCAGTGAAATTCGAAAACGTCGATTTTATTGAAATTCATGGAAAATATTTCGAAAATAAGTAGTTACCAAAATATGATACGAGCAGTTTTGAGCAAACATCAGAAACGTTCGAAACCTACTCAGCCTTTGTAAAGACTTGTGGGTAAAAATATGGAAACCAAACCTGTGACTCCAAGTAGTAGAATCTTCACTCTATCTCGATGTAAGTACCTTTTTATTTCTATTATATATACAACATCTATTACTTAGTTATAAGTTAATGCAAATATTGCCTCAAATTCCTACTGGGTTTCACGCTACGTTGTCGTTGAAACCACGCGTGTAAATGAAACCATAAAACAGATGTTGCCACTAACCACCTCCGCAAAATAGCCGCTTCTATACATCAGCTTCAATTTGCAGAACCATATGTGGTACCTGCTTGCCTCTAGCTATACTCTCGTCATTGTTGGTATACAGGGTGGGTTAGTGGAACTTGAGATTACTTTTTTTTATATTTTAATAACGGACGGGCTGATTGGATGAAATATTTTTTAGTAAAAAGTCCTAATATTGGCTCTAAAATTATCCGTTTGGAGACTCTTTCGAAATCCAGATGGTAAATCTCGATAGGGTTATGAGTTCCTTGAGTAAGACTCGGTAACTGACCCTCAATAATACATAGTTCGTCCCGGATGCAATTATTTGGAAGGAAGACGGAGAAAAGTACTCGTTCAACAAAGAAATGAAAGACTTCACGACCCATAGATCTTGGTTCGAGTTTCATGCTGTCTTCTGTGTCCTATAATGGCCGATCTTCATCCAAAAAATCCGTCCCTTCGTCCTTTTCGACTTCTCGTCCCTTCTTTAGGACATCAAAATCAAGAAAATCGGTCTGTAAGAGATCTCGAGAGCCTCTGCCCCTACTTTATATTTGGGAACTCGTCGATTTTTCAGCTCTATTTCCTTCAGTTCTCCACATCCATTCATTGTCTTATATTCAGCAAGAATTAGAGAGTGGCGAAACGAACAAACAAGTACTGTGCATACTCTCCCCTTTCTATATTTTAGGGAACCGGGAACAAGCGAATCGAAGACGACTACTGTTACCTTTGTACGTCGTTCGCTGAACATTTTGCGTGAGTTCTCCAACCTCACCGAATGTTTCATCGAACCCCAGATCGAGAAATTTCTGTGCATAAACCTTCTAAAACCATTCCATTTTCCACACACCCTGTATTTGTGAGCATTTTCTCCGGCTCATTTAAAAATCTGGCATCTGCCATTCTAGAAGCTTTCGAATGTCTTTCGAGCGGCTCATTTCATTTGCTGCAACACTGATACCTGCCATAAACATTATGAGTCGGAATGAACGAACGCAACAGTCAACATCACATTGTGTGAACCCCCCGCCCTCCACTCAACAACCAACCCATGGTACAGCTGTAACCACAAACCTGGCAGTTTGACGCTTACGGTACATATGTTGACGCGCACACATATGGGCCGAACACAGTGACATTGCAGGGGTGTGGGTGAGGCATTAAAAGCATAAAAGGTTTCGAAAAGGGTGCAACGGGTGCGGCCCATTAAATGTTACGACCATGTACGAGCGAACTGTGTCGAGCCTGTTGCAGATGACTACGCTGCCAATGGCGCATTGGGGATGCCACATAGCGACACAAATTCTTCGTGAATCATTTAACCCGAAAGCAATTTTAACAAAACGAAATTATTAAAATTGTTCAATGGGGGCAGGCAACAAAGCGTCACAGTCGAGTGTGGAACGTCGAGTCAATGTACATATGTGGCATAAGTATGTGTTGATATGCTCCCTTCGCATGGCGGCAGTTAATGCCTGGCAATCTTGGCTGAGTATGCCATAATAGGTCTGAGTAGCACGTGTAGCTACTTCAGGTTGTCTTCAATACAGTCTCTTTACATATTTGTTGGTAGAAAACTTTATAATTGTAAGAGGCATTTAATTTTATATGCGAAAAGATGAATACACCTCTTTCTTATGTTGTCTTATGATGGCATGTTTGTTGCAAAGCTTTCTGCGGTTCTGCTGAATTGTCAACTAAACCTTGAGCGAAATGACAGTATGTTCAAGGTGCAAATGGCTTGTGAGAAAGTGAATGCCAGTAAAATTATAAAAGCTTCTGAGAGTCACAGCAGTATTCGGTAATTGAGTGCGTGATGAACTCTCTCCAACGACCAACTGTTGATGCCACGAATGATATGAATTTTCAATGAATTGTTGTTCTAAATGTAAAATGGGAAGCTCTGAAGAATTTTTTTTTATAAATTACGTAGTACTTGTTATACGAAATAATGGAATGAAATGATAAGGAAAGAGAGCCAACCTCAGTTACTAGAGCTGGTGATGTTTTCCACACACTACTGCAAGTACTTTTCGTTTCAGTCACTTTTTATCAAGCTCCATGGTACAAGGTGTAATAGCTTTCATCGTAGGAAAAGCTTCGAAGTAGTTAGAGAGCTTTATAATAGCTCCTTTCAATCTATCTATATCCCAAATCTAGCGCTAATTTATAGATCATGTTTAAAACTTTTACTTTTATCTATATCTATCTCTATCTCTATCTCTATCTCTATCTCTATCTCTATCTCTATCTCTATCTCTATCTCTATCTCTATCTCTATCTCTATCTCTATCTCTATCTCTATCTCTATCTCTATCTCTATCTCTATCTCTCTATCTCTATCTCTATCTCTATCTCTATCTCTATCTCTATCTCTATCTCTATCTCTATCTCTATCTCTATCTCTATCTCTATCTCTATCTCTATCTCTATCTCCATCTCCATCTCCATCTCAATATCTATCTCTATCTCTATCTCTATCTATATCTATATCTATATCTCTATTTCTATATCTATTTCTATTTCTATTTCTATCTCTATCTCTATCTCTATCTCTATCTCTATCTCTATCTCTATCTCTATCTCTATCTCTATCTCTATCTCTATCTCTATCTCTATCTCTATCTCTATCTCTATCTCTATCTCTATCTCTATCTCTATCTCTATCTCTATCTCTATCTCTATCTCTATCTCTATCTCTATCTCTATCTCTATCTCTATCTCTATCTCTATCTCTATCTCTATCTCTATCTCTATCTCTATCTCTATCTCTATCTCTATCTCTATCTCTATCTCTATCTCTATCTCTATCTCTATCTCTATCTCTATCTCTATCTCTATCTCTATCTCTATCTCTATCTCTATCTCTATCTCTATCTCTATCTCTATCTCTATCTCTATCTCTATCTCTATCTCTATTTCTATCTCTATCTCTATCTCTATCTCTATCTCTATCTCTATCTCTATCTCTATCTCTATCTCTATCTCTATCTCTCTCTCTATCTCTATCTCTATCTCTATCTCTATCTCTATCTATATCTATATCTCTATATATATATCTATCTCTATCTCTATATATATCTCTATCTCTATCTCTATCTCTATCTCCATCTCTAAGTATATCTGGAGATCGTAGAAATATGATGGTAGTAGTCGAGGTTCTAACCTTATTGATCGACCTTTCCTTACAGATTTCTTTAGGAACCCATTTTCGTCAAACTTTTTGAGAAAGCTCTAGAAACGTTACGGCTTTCTATAACTTATACATTTTGAGTTTTTGCATAAGCCTGTCAGATACAGCTAACGAATCTTCCAAGATTTAACAAATCTTCTTCGAACTTTTGACGGGAATTTGGCTCTTAGACTATTCAGATGAAGAAATCCATGACATAACCTTCCTGACTTCACCTTATCAATTTCTCTTTTGATAAGAACTTCTATTTTCATTAATTTTCTACACCAAATCAAGCTCTGTGCTTCCGATCCAACTATTTACTATTCTCTCAGCATTTTGTAAACATAACCACACTTTTTTCTCGTTCCACTGTTTCCATAGAACACACCACCTTTGACGTTAAGTCTTGCAAATTAAAAGCGTACACGTGCAACGGCTGAAAATGCGCGAGCGCGCAAGAGAAGTGTGAATGTAAAGATGTTAATTATTGCAGCTTTGTTGCGGAAACGTTCAACATTAAGTCGCAATTTTTTAAACGTTGCACCCGAGAAGTTAATACAGCCCAACAAATTGTTTTTGCCAATCCAGCTAAAAACTTTTAATGAGCGCTTTTTCTTAGCCATTCTTGCTGGCGTAACTGCATATTTTACTGCATTCTCCACGGCAACACTGCACGATGTGTGTGTGTGTTGGTGATCACCTGGCTGCAACACCTTTTTCCATTTCCTTTTGTTCACCGCTCTGTACGCCTTTGTTTAATACGTGTTTAACAAATGCATTATACGCCTGCGAATAAAAAACAATTATAGTGACCCAGGTACAAATTCTCTATTAAGTTTATCAGAACGAAGCGGAAATTAGAAGAATTTTATTTTGTCGGGAACGAGTTTTACGAGGTTTTGGTTCTTAGCTTGGAGCGCCAAATATTGCCTGAAGGTACTAAAACTCCTAAAACTGAAAATCTCGCCTTTGGCATAAACCGATTAGCCATGGAATGGTTGATCTAACCCGCTGTTATGGAGATATCGTCGTAATACAGTGCCTTTTCCCATCGTACGACGGGGACTAACCTTGTTTCGGAATAAGGATAATCGATCCGACTTTGTAAATCAAAAGACTCCGTCAATTTCTATGAATCATCCGACAAAAAGCCACGCTGACGTTGAAATCCGCAAGCTCGGACGTGACCGGACAGTACTGAATAAACTTTCATCCCAATAAATATACTCCTATGGTTTCCCGGGCCCTGTGGCTTGTTTCACAGTCCAAATGGAACAAACAATAATCTGGACGACTGCCACTGGAATGAGGAACTACATATCTTTGTATTACCTCTTGTGATTACCTATTGATGATAACACTGACTCCATCTTCAGTTAAAATCTCGAAAGTGTTGACTTGGACAACACATTAGGTTAGATTAGGTCAAGGAGTAGATCTCCCAACTGCAGAGAGTCTCACTTAGACAGCTTCGACTTCCTTTGTGGTATCCAGATACTCGTAGCGAATTAACAAGGCACTCAGGAGGCGACAAAGTGCTTGAACTCTATAACAACTAAGAACACATTAGAGGATAGCTTTTTTGGGTTCAAGTAAGTCCAATGATCTTTTCCATTTGTGAAATCCTATATCTCAAAAGAATACCCCATAGACGAATCCACTACCCACTGTCCAGGGTATGAGATCAAGTATTGACAAGCCTTCCTTCTATAGATTTCTGGCGTAGTATTCATTCATCGGATTGTATGCTAGTATTCGTCAAGGCATTCCACATGAAATATACAGACAGTTACATGGTTTTTATCAGTAGACGGATAAAGATCTCAATCTAACTTAGACAAACCTACACCCAGTTTGGTCTTCTTATATTGCACAGATCATTGTTCCATAACTGACTTCCACTCCAAAAACAATCGACTGTAAGTAATCGAAGCCTAGACCAATATTTATAACCGATCTAGAGCTGTCGAATCGGCAGCTGAGCCCAAAAACATTTGAGGACTTTTCATATTTTGAATGTAAGCCTGGACAACTATTTAGAAGCAAGACATTCTTGCCTCACCCTTATGTCACGTAACATTTTCGCATTGTTTTATATGACGTAAATATCGTTGCAAGAAACTTGCATAAAACACAACAGCAAAGTGCGGAAACAACGCAAGGAAGCACTTGTAAGGCAAGCTAGGATGTACGATACGTTGAAGCTGCTGCTTGGCAGACACTACTTTGTTGCCCACACACTTCGGCCTTAATTACGCAACACAAATAACACTTGCACATCTTGCCACAAGAAAGTTTTGTAAAATACACATTCACGTGTTTAATTACGTCATTAAGAAATGAGGCAAGTTTCCGATTTGAGAAATTGTATTTTGAAGTGAAGGACCGGTGTACTTAATATTGGTAGGCTGTGGATGCAACGGAACTCAAAAAAATGAAACTTTTAATGTATATTGTTCTTACTGAGAAGTAGTTCCACGTAGGTTTGGTCGTATTCGACAAGTATTTAGGTTTACTTTAAAGTCATTCAGCTTGTGACATTAATTATACTTTATAATATTCGAGAAGATTATGGTTATTCTCTTGAAATTGTCGCCTAATTCATTATCCTCTTCTAAAGCAATGCGCTCAATATGTCGTATTAAGTATCAAACCATTCCTGGGACCCACATCATCAAAAAATGAGTCCTTCAACATTTCTTCTCAATAATTAGTCCTCTCAATCTCCCAATCGACGACGATGGAGCAGATGTTCCATTGCCCGACCGTGAAGAAATTCGAATAGCAATTACCCGCTTGAAGAACAATAAGGCGGCGGGTGCCGATGGATTACCGGCCGAGCTATTCAAATACGGCGGCGAAGAGCTGATAAGGTGCTTGCATCAGCTTCTTTGCAGAATATGGTCGGAAGAAAGCATGCCTGACGATTGGAATCTCAGTGTACTCTGCCCAATACACAAAAAGGGAGACCCCACAATTTGCGCCAATTACCGTGGGATAAGCCTCCTCAACATCGCGTATAAGGTTCTGTCGAGCGTATTGTGTGAAAGACTAAAGCCCACCGTCAACAAACTGATTGGACCTTATCAGTGTGGCTTTAGACCTGGAAAATCAACAACAGACCAGATATTCACCATGCGCCAAATTCTGGAGAAGACCCGTGAAAATAGGATCGACACACACCATCTCTTTGTCGACTTTAAAGCTGCTTTCGACAGCACGAAAAGGAGCTGCCTTTATGCCGCGATGTCTGAATTTGGTATCCCCGCAAAACTAATACGGCTGTGTAAGCTGACGTTGAGCAACACCAAAAGCTCCGTCAGGATCGGGAAGGACCTCTCCGAGCCGTTCGATACCAGACGAGGTTTCAGACAAGGTGACTCACTCTCGTGTGATTTCTTTAACCTGATGCTGGAGAAAATAATACGAGCTGCAGAGCTAAATCGAGAAGGTACAATCTTCTATAAGAGTGTACAGCTACTGGCGTACGCCGATGATATCGATATCATGGAAATCCAACGCAGAATCACTCTTGCCAACAGGTGCTACTATGGACTAAGTAGGCAATTGAAAAGTAAAGTCCTCTCTCGACGAACAAAAACCAAACTCTACAAGTCTCTCATCATTCCCGTCCTACTTTACGGTGCAGAAGCGTGGACCATGTCAACATCCGATGAGACGGCACTAGGAGTTTTCGAGAGAAAGGTTTTGCGGAAGATTTATAGTCCCTTAAGAATTGGCAACGGCGAATACCGCAGACGATGGAACGATGAGCTGTATGTGTTATTCGACGACATAGACATAGTCCAGCGAATAAAAAAACAGCGGCTACGCTGGCTAGGTCATGTTGTCCGAATGGATGAAAGTGCTCCAGCTCTGAAAGTATTCGATGCAGTACCCGCTGGTGGAAGCAGAGGAAGAGGGAGACCTCCACTCCGATGGAAGGACCAGGTGGAGAGGGACCTGGCTTCGCTTGGAATAACCAATTGGCGCCAAACTGCCAGAAGGAGGGATGCGTGGCGCGCTGTTTTGGACTCGGCTATAACCGCGTAAGCGGTGTCTACGCCAGTCAAGAAGAAGAAGAATTAGTCCTCTCAGCTTAAATTACGAAGGCCGAAGTTTAGTTATGAACTCCACACAGGGTTCCCGGATACAAACTTCCTCAAGCCCGAATATTTCACTGACTAGGGCTAGAATTAGAGATTCGTGAGGATACTATTTCTATAATCTGGTAAGTTTTCGAGAAACAGGTGGATTGTGGTAGTTTACTTGGTTGTCCCAAGTAAAAATCATATATCGATGCACTCCTGTGGTTAAATTTATAAAATAGACTGATATATGTTCAACCATTGGAATTAAATCGTTGAGAAGTTGTCGGTAACATGGCTCTTATCGGACAAAATCAACACTGACTGGATTTAAAGCTGTATTCAAGCAAGACCGCCATGACATAAACAACCATTTCTTGAAGTTGTCGATTTGTATTGATTTTTGGGATCAGCATGAGCCTTTTGAAGTCCAGCATGGAACCCATTTCTGTTGATGTGTGATTCTTATATTCATTTGAGTATTGTGTAAAGTTGACAATTCGTGCTTCGTTGAACACACTTTTCATGAAACGAAACTCGGTAGCTTTTTAGAAATAGTCGTGGATGGATTAGAACTCCGAAGCTCTCCACCACCTTGGAGAGACGGTGTAAAAGTGGGGTTGTCTTTCTTTACTTAAAGCTTTGAACTCTCGACGACATATGGAACGAAGAAAGACCGGCGCCATTGTGGAATGGATGTAGATGGCTTAAGAGAGCTTATAAATGAATTGTCGAGTTCGTAAGAACCTTCTTCGAACAATTGTTCTCCTTTACGACTACCGACATCCAGATAAATTCAAGATTAATCAGAATCCGAACAAAAGTCATTACAAATTTCATTTTGGATATTCCTCACCAAAATCTTGTATTTTCGAAGAAGCGCATAAATAGATTTACAACTTTTTGCATAAATATTCCCAACTTCGGCACTCATGGCCAGCTCAACTTTTCCAAGCGACTGCATTTTTCATACTAGATAAGGTACCATTGTAAATACGCCTGTAGATATATATCTGAAGCGCAAGCTAAGCGGCTACAAATGCACACCTCAGCTATAGCTACGAGTTATTCATTTCGAAAATTTCCTTTCTTGCCAATTTGATCCACGTCGTACTTATTAATTTTCCATTCCACTGCTCACTAATTACAACTACGAAAATTACTCGAGAATTACATTTTCAGTTGACTGTGTAATCTATGTCAAAAACGTTGTAATACGCTCTCACTCACTGGCGTACATACTTTAAGGCGCCTAGATTTAGGCTAGGAAATTTTTCGATTATAATTATCCGCTTTGCAGCAAATGACAGCGTTCAAGAATTTCATTATGAAAATTCCTTGCAGCATTTCGAAGTGGCACATTTAAATGAGACTTCTTCCATTTGAAGTGGCAACAACAATTATTTGAATAGATTCTTTGTTATTTAATTGTTGTCAAATATATTTGGAAGCCTGGAGCAAGGAAGTGGCTAATGAGTTTTCTAAAAAAAAGCCGCGAGTGTCACAATACTAAAGAGTAGTTAAAGAATTTTTTTGTAAATAATATAGTTTTCAAATGTCTTGAAATGCCTTTAAATATAATTTGAGCTGATTCTTATCATTACAACTAGCAATGCAACCAACCGCTTTTTTCAAAGTTAACTAGGCAGCAATGAAGTGTCGGCCTTTTTTCGCTAGCTGCCAAGTCAATCCCTTATTACTGAATATTGAATCCATTCAACGTATATTTGAAACCAAAGTTCATAAGGAGCTCATAAGGCCTCCGCAGATTCTCGATCTCAAATGTAGTGGCAAGAATTATGAGTTTATAAAGCGGTATTATTTGGCTCGCTTCTCTAGTTCCTACTCAGTGTAATCCAAAACTTGTAGGCCAAGATGGATTCTAACTTCGACGATATATGAAATTGATCTACCACTTCAAGGCCAATATGTACTATATACTCGAAACAACGGTACATTTTTTAATGGCAAACCCTTGTCAGATGTTTTTGATGATGTGTTGTGACTACTCGAATTTCCTTAAAATCGATTAACAGATTTAGGAGTCCATTTAAGAAATTGAACACAGTTGTTCAATACGACAAACTGATCTTCATATGTTCCCATTCCCTATGTTGGAGACATTATCCTTACCAGGTGTTCCGTTCTCAGTAATGCTCTCTTGATTACTCTCTGCCGCGTCACATCGATAAGAAAAGTTTTTCTCTGGTGTGCATTCCTGAACGACCAATTTGATTGTCATATCCGCTGTCTTTCTCAACGAAGATGGTCAGATGTGCAGGACAGGAAAGAAGCTTAGCTAGTTCGGTGGCTGCCTATTTTGATTGATGAGGGTCTTCATCTAAGAAGCATACTTTATATCTATCCCAGGTAAACTATTTAGTTCTGCTATCCCCGATTTCTCAGCGTCTTACTATTGGACCTGGTATCTCAATTTGTTGGCAATATTGGTATTTCGTCCTGGATTCTGAAATTTCCGACAATCTATACAGCTACTTTATTCAAACTAAAACTATGGAACTCAACTTCGATATCCTTTTAAGGACAGTTAAAAGTTACAGTTCCTCTTAAGGATCTTTCGTGGATTCGTAGGAAGAACTCTTGTTGAGTTCACCTACATTCTATGACATGATTATGATCAGTGTGAAGGATAGTACTCTACGACAGGGTCCTTCTACCTTCACAAAAGCTATACCAGTCCTGAATGGGACGCTGTCTTTAAATCATCGATCGTTATAACTTTACATACAAATCGAAGTATGAGAGAAATTCCTTCTTTCTTGCACTCCTCCCTTCTTGTCGTACGGAAAATTTTCTCCATATTTTCTAGCGTCAGTGTGCAAAAGATTGCTCCTTCCCGCCACGCTCTTGTGTACAAGCGGGAAGTGTCATAGTCTCATTAAACGTATAATTTTGCTATGTGTGAAAACAGCAAAAAAAAGAAACGGTTAAGAAAAATTGATGAAAGTATAAGAACTACTTTTTAATGACTTCAGCTCATCAATTATGCTGTCATCAAGTTTTATGTAAATTTGCAGCCATAGGCAGACAGTAGAAAATTTTATAAGGGGTATTATGAGGGGTACTCAAAAGCAAATATTCTATATTATAGTTCTTTTAAAGTAATTTATAATTTAAAACCATTTTCTTAAAAAGCTTGGTACCGCAAAGTGAACTTTATATTATAATATAATACATTGTAGTCTTCCACTTCATCAAATATATCGGCGTATAACCCTCTATTCCCCTCCTTCAAATTGAAGCGCAACACCTTTGCGTCTCCCTCCAATGCGCTCGCTGTCGAGTCTTGTCAATGTTAAAGTCAAACGTCTCGCGAGTGTGAAACAAATTGAGCTCAATAATATCCATTTTAATTAAAGTCAATTGGTAATTATAGAAAAAGACGAAAACCTTACGTTTGATAGTTTGTTCTGCCTTTATCGTGAAGTATATTTACTTAGCGTGTAATTACGAAAAAGTTGTCATTAAGTCTTTACGGCAATATGATGGCACAAAGAGAGTGTTTGGAGGAACCAGCAGCGGTAGAGTTCTAATTTGTATAAATATAGAAAATGTCCACAAATTGCACCTTTTTTGGTGGAGCCAGAGTTGCCAATGGATGGATGAGTTCATTGGCAAGAGACCGATTTTTAAGTTGAGTGGAGTCTAAAGGAGGATGGAGTCATATGTAGAAGTTCACGCAAGTGAGGAAAGTTTCTGATTGTCATTCACTTGGGAGTGGCCAGGAACGATTCTTTTACATGTGGCTCAAGCAGCTCACGACTTCCGGTCTTAGACCAAGTATCCTCTGGGTAGCCAACAGACATCCGTCTGGAGGCGAGCTAAAGTGAGAAGGCGAAACCCGCTTATGCGGTTGTGTGTAGGGTTTGGGACCCACCACATAAAAACACCCCCCAATGAAAACGACGAAACAGCCTCGGATGAGAGACCCCAATTTTGATGACGACCACTGCAAACGTTTAAAGGACTATGATTTAAGGGCATGCACCTGGAATGTCCGGACCCTTAATTGGGAAGGTGCCTCTGCCCAGCTGGTTGATGTCCTCGTAAGAGTAAAGGCTGACATCACCGCAATCCAAGAAATGCGATGGACGGGACAAGGACGGAAGAAGGTGGGTCCTTGTGACATCTACTACAGCGGCCATATAAAGGAGCGCAAATTCGGTGTGGGATTCGTGGTGGGAGAGAGACTCCGTCGTCGAGTCCTGGCATTCACTCCGGTGGATGAACGTCTCGCCACAATCCGCATCAAAGCGAGGTTCTTCAACATATCGCTGATTTGCGCCCACGCCCCGACGGAAGAGAAGGACGAAGTGATCAAAGATACCTTCTATGAGCGCCTAGAACGTACCTATGAGCGCTGCCCCGCCACGATGTAAAAATCGTGCTTGGCGATTTCAACGCTAGGGTGGGTAAAGAAGGTGTCTTTGGCACAACAGTCGGAAAATTCAGCCTCCATGACGAAACATCACCAAACGGTCTGAGGCTGATCGACTTCGCCGGGGCCCGAAATATGGTCGTCTGTAGTACTAGATTCCAGCATAAGAAAATCCATCAAGCTACTTGGCTGTCCCCGGATCGAATCACTCGCAACCAGATCGATCATGTTGTGATAGATGGACGACATGTCTCCAGTGTCCTTGATGTGCGTACGCTTCGTGGTCCCAACATCGACTCGGACCACTATCTTGTAGCAGCTAAGATACGCACCCGCCTCTGTGTAGAAAAGCGCACACGTCAACAAACACAAGGAAGGTTCGACATCGAGAAGCTGCAATCACAACCGACAGCCGAACGATTTTCTACTCGACTTGCACTCCTGCTCTCTGAGAGCACTCATCAGCATCTCGGTATAAGGGAGCTGTGGGACGGCATATCAAACTCCTTACGTACAGCTGCAACCGAAACCATTGGTTTTCGGAAAAGCCAAAAACAGCTGGTATGATGAGGATTGTCGCCTCGCAGTGGAGAGAAAACAGACTGCCTACTTCGGAATGTAGCGATCGACCGCAACATGTAGATAGATACCGAGAGCTGAAGAGGGAAGCGAGACGCATTTGCAGACAAAAAAGAAAGAGGCCGAAATGCGTGAGTATGAAGAGCTTGACAAGCTGGCCGACAGGGGTAATGCTCGAAAATTTTACGAAAAGACCCGGCGACTAACTGAAGGTTTCAAGACCGGAGCGCACTCCTGTAGGACCCCCAGAGGTGATCTAGTTATTGATGACCAGAGTATACTGAGTTTGTGGAGGAACACTTCTCCAGCCTGCTGAATGGCAGTGAAAGTACAACACCAGGAGATGGCGAACCCGATTCCCCAATCGACGACGATGGAGCAGATGTTCCATTGCCCGACTGTGAAGAAATTCGAATAGCAATTACCCGCTTGAAGAACAATAAGGCGGCGGGTGCCGATGGATTACCGGCCGAGTTATTCAAATACGGCGGCGAAGAGCTGATAAGGTGCTTGCATCAGCTTCTTTGCAGAATATGGTCGGAAGAAAGCATGCCTGACGATTGGAATCTCAGTGTACTCTGCCCAATACACAAAAAGGGAGACCCCACAATTTGCGCCAATTACCGTGGGATAAGCCTCCTCAACATCGCGTATAAGGTTCTGTCGAGCGTATTGTGTGAAAGACTAAAGCCCACCGTCAACAAACTGATTGGACCTTATCAGTGTGGCTTTAGACCTGGAAAATCAACAACAGACCAGATATTCACCATGCGCCAAATTTTGGAGAAGACCCGTGAAAATAGGATCGACACACACCATCTATTTGTCGACTTTAAAGCTGCTTTCGACAGCACGAAAAGGAGCTGCCTTTATGCCGCGATGTCTGAATTTGGTATCCCCGCAAAACTAATACGGCTGTGTAAGCTGACGTTGAGTAACACCAAAAGCTCCGTCAGGATCGGGAAGGACCTCTCCGAGCCGTTCGATACCAGACGAGGTTTCAGACAAGGTGACTCACTCTCGTGTGATTTCTTTAACCTGATGCTGGAGAAAATAATACGAGCTGCAGAGCTAAATCGAGAAGGTACAATCTTTTATAAGAGTGTACAGTTACTGGCGTACGCCGATGATATCGATATCATCGGAAACAACACCCGCGCCGTTAGTTCTGCTTTCTCCAGACTGGATAAGGAAGCGAAGCGTATGGGTCTGGTGGTGAACGAGGACAAGACGAAATATCTCCTGTCATCAAACAAACAGTCAGCGCATTCGCGTCTTGGCTCCCACGTCACTGTTGACAGTCATAACTTTGAAGTTGTAGATAATTTCGTCTACCTGGGAACCAGCATTAACACCAATAACAATGTCAGCCTGGAAATCCAACGCAGAATCACTCTTGCCAACAGGTGCTACTATGGACTAAGTAGGCAATTGAAAAGTAAAGTCCTCTCTCGACGAACAAAAACCAAACTCTACAAGTCTCTCATCATTCCCGTCCTACTTTACGGTGCAGAAGCGTGGACGATGTCAACATCCGATGAGACGGCACTAGGAGTTTTCGAGAGAAAGGTTTTGTGGAAGATTTATGGTCCCTTAAGAATTGGCAACGGCGAATACCGCAGACGATGGAACGATGAGCTGTATGTGTTATTCGACGACATAGACATAGTCCAGCGAATAAAAAAACAGCGGCTACGCTGGCTAGGTCATGTTGTCCGAATGGATGAAAGTGCTCCAGCTCTGAAAGTATTCGATGCAGTACCCGCTGGTGGAAGCAGAGGAAGAGGGAGACCTCCACTCCGATGGAAGGACCAGGTGGAGAGGGACCTGGCTTCGCTTGGAATAACCAATTGGCGCCAAACTGCCAGAAGGAGGGATGCGTGGCGCGCTGTTTTGGACTCGGCTATAACCGCGTAAGCGGTGTCTACGCCAGTCAAGAAGAAGAAGAGGAGTCTAAATGCAACAAACATATACAATTTTGTAGTTCAGCCATTTAGATTCAGATTCTATCTATCTAGAGATGAATCTGCAGATAGATAGACAGATAGCATGTATAGTCTACGGTTTCAAACAGAACACTACACTTCTATACATTAGACTCAGTTGCTTAAAATTATCTGATGAAATCGAAAAGGTTACCACACTCTACTACACTTGAGGTCTGTTATTTTTATATTCTTTCTTGTTCCATCATCTCTTTTAGCAATTTCTGTAACAGACCGTGAAATTTAAATATATTTTGGTATGTCTCTTGTAAGCTTTTTGTACTGTTTTTTCCAATTTCATAAGGTTTTCTTCACAAACACTTTCTTCATAGAACTAATGGCTACAGCGTTCTATATTTACTACATGCTGGTTCTTTCCATATATCCACGACGCAAATTTCGTTGAGCTCCCTCTCGAAATCACTGGTTTTCTTTTGATTCCAGAAGGGCTTTTGTTTTCCAAAACAGGGGTTTTCCATCATTTAACCTTAACACTTTCCCTATATAGTTTGTTACAGTTCTAGTTCCCTTTATTTTTCGGGAACTTATAGAACCTTTTTCTTGACTGGCGTAGTACACCACTTACGCGGTTATAGCCGAGTCCACAACAGCGCGCCACGCATCTCTCCTTTTGGCTCTCTACCTGGTCCTTCCATCGGAGTGGAGGTCTCCCTCTTCCTCGGCTTCCACCAGCGGGTACTGCATCGAAAACTTTCAGAGCTGGGGCACTTTCGTCCATTCGAACAACATGACCCAGCCAGCGTAGCCGCTGTCTTTTTATTCACTGGACTATGTCTATGTCGTCGAACAACACATACAGCTCATCATTCCATCTTCTGCGGTATTCGCCGTTGCCAATGTTTAAGGGACCATAAATCTTCCGCAAAACCTTTCTCTCGAAAACTCCTAGTGCCGTCTCATCGGATGTTGATACCGTCCACGCTTCTGCACCATAAAGTAGGACGGGAATGATGAGGGACTTGTAGAGTTTAGTTTTTGTTCGTCGAGAGAGGACTTTACTTTTCAATTGCCTACTCAGTCCAAAGTAGCACCTGTTGGCAAGAGTGATTCTGCGTTGGATTTCAAGGCTAACATTATTATCGGTGTTGATGCTGGTTCCTAGGTATACGAAATTATCTACAACTTCAAAGTTATGACTGTCAACAGTGACGTGGGAGCCAAGACGCGAATGCGCTGACTGTTTGTTTGACGACAGGAGATATTTCGTCTTGTCATCGTTCACCACCAGACCCATTCGCTTCGCTTCCTTATCCAGTCTGGAAAAAGCAGAACTAACGGCGCGGGTGTTGTTTCCAATGGTATCGATATCATCGGCGTACGCCAGTAGCTGTAAACTTTTATAAAAAATTGTACCTTCTCTGTTTAGCTCTGCGGCTCGAAATATTTTTTCTAGCATCAGGTTAAAGAAGTCACGCGATAGCGAGTCACCTTGTCTGAAACCTCGTTTGGTATCGAACGGCTCGGGGAGGTACTTCCCGATCCTGACGGAGTACAATTCGGCATAAGCCTTTAGTAAATTCCCAACAATGTTAGTTTAGGTCGTAGATCTCCGCATCTATCAGAGAATCTAACTTAGACAGCATCGACTGCCCTTTGTGACAACCAAATGATCCTGACGGATCGCCAATACCCTTATGATTCAACAAAGCGCTTGGACTCTGTTATAAATAGTTTAAGTCGACCAATGTCGACTACAGTCACTTCGCTGGGTTCACCGAAGATGTACATACTTTTCGGGGAATTTTAACCTTAGGAGGAAGTGCATGGATGCTCTAAGCTTTTACACCTAGCGTCTGCCATGATTCCTAATCTCACCACATGTCTGTCTCTTGGACAGTGACCAGTAAGCACACCAATGAGCGAGTAAAACCTTCCTAAGCGACAGCAGCTGGATGGACCGTCGCGGGCTAGAAGGACTTCGAAATAAAACTTTGGTTTTAAATAAATGGAACCCTTTATTCATTCAAAGATCATATTGAAGCTTTCTTCTTCTTATTCCCACAAAACATCTGATGCGTTCATTAATTTAAAGATAACAAATTATTTTCATATTTAAAGCAAATTATTATTATATAATTAGAATATTACTGAGTGGACTTCATACTACATTTGGGACAGCATTTCAAATCCTTTAAATCAAACAAGTTTTGCTCATTTTAGCATTTCCTATCCAGTTCCCATATACATAAATATGCCCATATACGAGTATGTATTTATATGAGTGCGCCTCATCGCTCATTTGTGCCCCGAAGGAAGCTTCACACAATTGAGGTTTTATTTTGATGTGGTCAGCGCTTTAACCGGTTGGTTGAGCTCTTATTGTTTTTGTTGTTTCTGTTCTCATTTTTTTTTGTTTGGTAGTTGAAATATTATTTCAAGAAGGCTTCCAAATTAATTTTAAAACTTTCGCCCATTTATTTCATTCTCGCTGTACTATTTTAACATTTCATTTAATTTCCTTTCTACACTTGGCTTCACTTCGTTGGCCAGCGTGTTGCTGGTTGCATTCTTTATCCTTTAACTTTTTTCCGCCGACATGTTGTTACTTTTGTTGTTGTTGTGCAAGCTTTTATGATTGTTTGTTCAGTTGAAATGAATTTTTATTACTTTTTCGAAAGAAGTCCTTGCAAGGATTTAATAATACCACAGGCCCCGACTATTGACACAGGACATGAGCGTACCCACACAATATTTATATATACTTAGATGGGTGGTGAGCAGTAGGTAATGCTCTACAACTCTATATATGTTTCTCTAAGTGTTTGTGTTGTAGCGGTACTTGACACCGTCGCTTCAACCACCTAAAAAACCGCCGTTTGCGCCGCTTAGCGGTCGTTGGTGTTTGTTTGAGTTTACTTGGTTTTTCGGCTTATTTACACAGAGGCTTTCTATTTGACTTTTCAGTCGGGCATAAATAACTTTCTGAATTTCAACATTTTGCTTTCATCGTCTGAGACCTGTACGTTCAATATTGACTGAAGCGTCTTTAGTCTCTTTGTTGGTGTACGACTTTCATTTTAGTTTGCAAGAAATTGCTTCTTTAAGATTTTGATTTTGTTGTTATTATTTTTCAGCATTTAATTTGCTTCAGATAAGCCATCGTGATGAGTTCACTATTTTTGGTGTGGAAATGATGCCGAGAAGCTTTAAGGTACATATATAGTATATGTATTCATTGTAGAGTAAATTATATTTCTCCTATTATTATGACTGTATGAACTCCCTAGCAGATATAAAAATGTGAAATAAATTGATTTTAATTATGGTACAGGGCCTACGGTTTCCGATTCTCTTCTTCTCTAATCGCTATGCTTCAGCTTTGCTCTCTACTAAATTTTTCTTAGATATCTAATATGCTGCCCGATATATTAGTAATGCGAAGATAACACATATTTGGTATATTTTTTATTCAAAAATATTGTTGATAAAGTTCTTTAGGTTAGTGAGTGACGTTTTGAAAGGCAGGTTTTATGTTTAATATTTGATGGTTCTGGGAATTGAGATAATTGATAACTGGAATCGGTCAAATACTTTTCGGTAAACGATGATTGGGTATCAGCCGGAGTGCTGCATCATACCACCTACCTAGCGATGTTCACTGTCATCTCGAAGCATTTAAAGCCAACTTAAACTTGCTTGAACCCAAGCTCCATCACCCTTGACCCTTAGTTTTCCTTTCCACACCTTCATATTCGCCTTGACCTCTCATATCCCGACCTAAGCTTGACCTCGCTTGATTTCCGGACTTCCCACCTGTTAGAATCACCAAGTAACAAGACCTAACCACTCATGATCATTGAAAATGTAAGCAAACTTAATACCAAGATCCCACAATTGGAAGAAATCTAAACATCACAGGATCTGTCTAAATGTAAACACAATTGTCCTCAAGTCTTCGAATGTATAAAACATCTGGCCACATATGATTCCTAAAAATGTGGAGCAACCTAATTTCATGTAGGACCTCAAAATGTAAAAAAATTTAACCTTACGTGAGTCCTCAGAAATATACCATCCGTAGGGACGGTTAATGACTATAGGCAGAGTCCAATAACCTCTACCAGGGCTCAATGATTTGTGGAATATTAATGACCATTAGTTAGATATAATTTTGAAGAGTCACCTGAGACTCAGTTTATTTCTATTCTTAGGGCTTAAGTGAAGTCGATCTCGGGTCACGCGAAGGTAAATAAGCTGTCTTTGGAGGTCAAGGGAGTTCAATACAGGAGTCTAGACAGGTGAAGGTTGAGATCATGTTTGGCTAAGTTGGGTTAGGAAAATCGGTTCATGATTTACGTCAGACCCATATACTAAATATAATAATTTTCGTTATTCTGGATATTTAGATCAGTCTAGACATCTTAGATCTTATTTTTCTGCTGTATTTTACTTAAAGCTCCAATTAATAGAATTCGATTTGTGAAATTCTCGAAGAGAATGTCACGAACTTGGTTAAAAGGACAAGACCTTATATGCGATATTGATATGGCTTATCCCACGGTAGTTGGCGCTGATTGTGTGGTCTTCCTTTTTTATGGATTGATGGATGCTTTCGTCCGACCGTATTCTGAAAGAAGCTGTCGCATGCACCTTATCAGTTCTTCACCGCTGTATTTGTTTAGATCGAGTGGCAATCCATTAACTCCGCCGCTTTTTTGTTCTTCAGGCGGGTACTTGCTATTGGAATTTCTTCATGGTCGGGCAATGGTACATTTGTGCCGTCGTCATCGATTGGGGTTCGCTATCTCCTGGTGTTACACTTTCACTACCATTCAGTAGTTGGGAGAAGTGTCCGCTCCATAAATACAGTATACCCTAGATATCAGTTAGCAGATTACCTCCTCGGTCCTTACATGATGATATATCCCGTCAAATAATTGCATCCATTTTATCTGGAAACAATTTACTTCGAAGATACCGGTCAGTTTAAGAAAATTGACTAACTCTTTTTATGCTTTCTATCTCTATCTCTCTCCTCTCTCTTTCCTGATGCCTTGACTTAGTATATGTCGGTAGCTTGTTCGATTCGTTATTGTACAATCTTTGGCTAGCCGTAGACGCCTTTAGATCTATCCCACTTTAATTGTTAACTACACCTAGTATCATGGCAGTGAATACTCTGACAACTGTCATACTCCACAAATAATCCTCAAAATATTGCAAATAACATTTATATAATTCCCCATCCTGTCTTAATATAAAGTTATGTAAGTATTTACACATTACATGTATAATATATAATAAAAGTGCCAGCGGCTTAAATTGCGTTTCCGTGACGAACCCTTTTTTCCGGAAAACTTACCATTTCACTTAACTCTACAACGCATTTCGCACATTATTAAACAAAAGCCCTCGAAACATTCATGTCCATCACGAGTTGAGCCGGTCGCTCGGCTCGGTCCAACGGCCGTTAGTGCTGTAAGTAAATAATTTCCAAAAAAGCACAAATGTTTAAAAAGGATAAATATGCATGGCATATGCATACGAAAAAAGGAGCAATAAAAATGTGAAACATGAAAAGAGTGACCAGAACATTTGGCTGGCAGGCATATGGCACGTGCGCTCGCCCGTGTACCGCCCGAGCAACTGAATTGAATAAATGACATTAAAAATTGTGCCCAACAAATTTACGTGCGCACAAATTACGGTACAAATTGTACCTTCGAGCGATTAACCAAGAAATATTATATATGCAAACAGACATTTATGTGAGGAGAGTGTAAGAATTATTTTAGTTCTACATTTCACTAAAATATTTAAAAAAATTGAAATAAACGTGCGCCTCAAACACTTTAAACGCTGAAGTATGACAGCTTGGCAACTTGTGGCCACTTTTTACGGTAACTATATTGCGGCTTGAAATACTACAAAATGCCGTATTGACAATGGCTTCGGCATTGCTCGCTGTTTTGTTAATATTCTCCTTTTCATATGGTATGTCCGTTCCTCCCATTTGCACATTGCTAAGCTCAAGTTTCCGTTATTTAATTGTTGTTGCATCTCGTTTTCAGTTCCGACTTTGTCAGCGATAAAACTTGTGTGCAGCTAAAATGTCCTTGCAGAATTTTCAAATAACGCTGTGCACAATATCTATTGGACGACGTTGTCGTAGCATAACTGTGTCGACAAAAAGTCGCAACAATAGTTGATATTGTGCAAAAAGGAGGCTGGGGCCTGACCACCCGCATCACTGGTGATACGCAACGCAATAATGCAATCGCAACAGCAGTTCGTACTTTTGTACTCTTTTGTAACATAGAGTCCATAGAGACATACGGACGCAGTGCTTGTGGCAGCAATGGCCAT
Organism: Zeugodacus tau; assembly: GCA_031772095.1. Lineage (NCBI taxonomy): Eukaryota > Metazoa > Arthropoda > Insecta > Diptera > Tephritidae > Zeugodacus > Zeugodacus tau. The sequence continues at coordinate 55,828,532 of CM062651.1, read as the reverse complement.
CGTTGAATGAGTAGTCGTCGGTCGTTAACTAACGGAAAACTAACAGTGTGTCCGGAGATTACAATGACGGGGAAAAAATATAATGGTTTTGTTATAGGGGTCCCAAGTGGTCATTGCCTAGTCGGTGACCCTGTGAGTTAAGCTAAAAATCTTCCTGGAGTTCTTTGTAAGAATTTACGGTATAATCATCCCAGTACTTTCTACCAGTTTTGTAAGACTAAGGTCGGAACATATCGGTTCTCATATTTCCAAACATCGAGACTGGAATCTATGTTAATTGCTTAACCAAATATTTCCGGCTGTCCATGCACCTAAGTCGAACTTTCATTTTTTCCAGCAGTTTTTCGTCACAAGAACTGTCCAAGTGTTATCTTGATCTCAATCAGCCTGAAACCGTAACTTAAATTGCCGTCGAGATGTATCTATCCGCATTCTAGCAGACTTGCTGGGATCATTGATCTCGGAATGTTTAGTCAAAATCAAGGCTTATTCGAAGTTCTTGAACACCGATCTTCATTGTAAGGAATTTCTAAGTCCAAAACTTTATTAATAGTATTTCTCTGAGGTACTCTTAGAACTACCGAATCAAAAACGAACTGGAAATTTTGTGTCTTGTTATTTATCATAGATTCTTTGAAAGAGAATAGATAGCCTTTTTCGAAGTTTGCTGTATCGTAAGGATTAGGAAATGGGATATCCAACTCAAATTCGTCTTGAAAACTTAGCTCAAACTAGTCCAACCGTCGAGGAATATACCTATCTGCATCCCAGCAGATCCGTTGGGATAATTCTTCTTCTAGGGTTTGTTCAAAAAACAAGGCTTATTCGAGATTTTTTAACTCTGGCCATCAATGTAAAACTTTCAAAACTGTCGAACCTTAAACGGACAGGTAGTTTGTAATTTGTCTTGTTCTCAGGGACTCTTTATAACTGATAAATTTCGGTTCAGCAGAGAGATTCATAGTATTAGTGGATAAAGAAACTTAATGAGAATGAAAATCCATAGTATTGGACTGAAGTAGCGTGATTAGGGGGTTAGATCTCTCAGGCTCAATAAACGAATTAAATATTAGTCTCCCTTTGGAGACCTTTGGCGTTCCGTGCGAGACTGATTTTCAGAGAATTCAGAAGAACGAACGTTTCTGCAAGAACTGTGATAATCTTTCCAGAATATTTTGTTTATAAAAATTAATTGCCGCTAGAGGGAGCTAGTTAGAAAAAAATAGCTCTGGACGCTTTCCATCCTTATAATACATCTCTTCAACTATCTCATTCGCCTCAGGGTTTTCTTTGAATTACTGCTTGAACCTACTTCATGCCCCCAGTTTTTTCTCAAAACTTATTCATTTCGTTCATCGCTTAGTTCGAAATCACTGTGCTTTTGTGTCACATTGACGTTAGAAAGTTAGCAATAGCTGGACCGAGCAGTGTGATAGTAGCGGCAGGGAAAGTTCATTAGAAATTCGAACTATGGAATATGGACGTAACAAAGGTGCTCACATCTGCCACAACAATGACGTTTGTTGCTCTAACGCTGCTGATGCTATCAAGTTTCTCCGCAATTTTTTAAGCTCGACCGACCATTATCGATACCTCGTTAGATACTTAGTATTTGAGGAATCTCTACCGTTATGCAACGTGACAGTGACAGCAAATGTAAAGGGTGTCTATTACGTAGCTGCAAATAAATGTAACGGTACTGATACTCTCATATATGTATATCTATGTGCATATGTGACACAATGCAACTTAAAGCGTCCTGCAAGCTGGTTGCAGTTGTTTAATGAGCGTTGTGTTATGAAAGAGTTACCGAAGCAAGCACATTCTACCAAAGAGGGATGTGTTTGGGGATATGTGTTTTCTAAAAAAAAATTCAGTTTTGTCACTAGTCAGTGTGGTCTTCACTGGTTACTCATTACTTCTCTAATTGGTGTTGGCAATGCATAATTAGGAAAGAACAGTATTGTAGACTTTCTTTTTGTTCATATCGCAAAGTAATTGATTCTTTTGTAGCTGTTTGAATACCTTTGAGACCACTGGACTACTTTATTGGAAATTTTTGGATCATAATCGATCGATTTCGATAGATGGCGCTATCTTTAAAATAAGTTTATATGTTATATTTAAACATTATATGATCCTATACTGACAATAGTACAAGAGTGGGTGAAGACAAGAAATGATGAGATGACTATTATTGATATTCGAAAAAAAATATTTTCGGAGAACATTATCCATAACTGTCAATAAGATGCATCGATGTGTTGAATCTTTTAGTTAATAAGTTTCAGTAGAAAATTTTCATTCCTCAATTCCTAACCTATAATAAGTTGTTCATTGAAAGAAAATGGAGAGCCAGTACATCTTTATGGCGGAGGAGAACTTCTTTCTTTGTAAAATGGAGCTCATTTTTGTACAATTCGGTGTCGACTTTATCCTTCCCTGTAGAGTCTACATTGATATCAACTTATGAATCCCAGATAGTGGTGGCTGTCACTTTTCCGGCTTCCTTGGTTTTGGTACTGTTTACTAGTTTTTCATCCATGTTCACGAAAATAAACAGAAAATCCTTCGAAGTACACTTGAATAATATTAAAAACTGCTGTGAGGAGACCTCATTTCTGTGCATGTTGTCGGATGTGCCGAAGGTTCACATGTCCCATAGCTCTTGTGGAATATGACTTATATGGTTTCTAGTCGAATTTTGTCACTCCGACATATCCTGTTACGGAGGAAACACAAATATACTATGAAGGACAGTACTTTGTAATACCAAAAAATGGGTGTACCCTCATTTAATTTTAAGAATCCCTAAACGCCTAGAACCTACCACAAATCTGCAGAGATTTTTTACTTCTATATGCGCTAATTCGCGAGGATTTATAAAAAAATTAGATCCAAGAAACTTTTGTCCAGATCTCGAAGGCGCGGCATTCCAAAAGAAATAATGAAAATATTCTACATCTTCCTCCTCCAAGTGAATCCCGATGAAACAATGGCCTGTTAGTTAGACTAGAGAAAGATTGGCTTTACTGAGGGCAAAGAGTTCCCTAGACCTCTTGTGATTTACCTTGAGCCAAAACGATCTTGCGACAGATCAAGTCCAGCACTTGCTCAGTTCAGGCCCATCCAATCAGAAGCAAATTACAAGAAGATAGTTTTGCTTCTACTTGTTCCCATTCCACTGCAGGTGAAACTGATGTACATAGCTTAGCAAGCTCACCAGCCTTGCAGTTTCCTGTGATCCCGTTGTGCCTAGGCACACAAACTAGTATGATTGCGAAGTGATCCGATGCAACTTATAGTGAGGACTGGCATTCCTTCACGAGCTCAAGACTAGTATCACCGCACTCCTATCAGAGTGGATTTTCACTTCTCTGAAAGATGCTGGGCTTCCCAGCAATAAGCACGCTGCAACCTTTATGGCAGATACTTCAGCTTGAAAAATTTTTCAATAGTTCGGAAGCCTGAAGCTGAAGTTGATGAGAAATTCCCGGCAATAAACTCCTCTCCAAACGTTTCTCGCTAACTTCTACCCATCCGTAGGGAAACTCAATTTTGCGAGAGGCTCCATCTTTTACCGATGGCTCCTCTATAACAATACAGGGCAATCGATGCCTTTTTGTTCTCTTCGTAATGTTGGGTTTCAAAGAGAGCTTCCTGTCCAACATAACACCTAAGTACTTCACGCTGTCCGCGAGGTTTTGGCAATGGTACATGGCCAAATTGTTAAAACCAGTAACACCTTTTCCCGGTATTTGTCATATTTTTTTCTCGGCATTTGTGGACAGAAATAGTTAGTCAATAATTATCTAAGGTCTCACCTTCTCCATTACGGATAAATTGTTCCTTGTCGAAACTATTTTGAAAATGAAGCGTAACTCTTTCTGCTCTGTGGTTCGATGTGCAGCTCTTCATTATCAGTTCTCTAAGATATGCCTAACGAACTCGATCGCCTTGTTAATACCAAAGGTCCTCAATCAAAACATATCGTCAAAGATGATGATCGGCTTTATCTTACGACAACAAAAATCAGTAAGATCGGTCGATAATATCCCTGCTAACGATCGCCAATTTCCTACGCCCCACTCTCTATAAATATTGGCAGCGACCTCAATATTTATCGCAAACGTTCCACCTTTTTGGCTCCTCTACAACTGCACTGCTCACATGCTGGTCGCTCACAAGTACCTCAGCATACAAGTCAACTGTTGCATGAAATAAAGTCGACACATAAATCGGTATTGAATGGTCCACATAAAACTCAGCAACCACCAACAACTAACAGCGCATGCGTCTGGCTGTGCTACATGCAAGCGCCGCTTAAAAGCCATTACTTTACAGCCTTTTCGGCGGGACAAACACTGTGAGTACTCATACACTTTGGACTTACTTCATGTTGTTGTTGTTGTTGTTGAATGAGCAACATAAAAGCCTGCTTGTCGCCTTTCAGTGCCAATTAGAAATGTTGATTGCAAGTAAAACTCACTTATACCGCAGATGTTATTGTGCTCGCGTGTGTGTTGGTGTCTCTGTGTTTGTGGCATGTTGCACGTTGAAAAGTACCGCTACATACACTGAAATCGTTTACTTTGGCAAAAGGGATAAAAGTCGTCGTCATCGTATGGCATGCAAAACGAAATACGCTGGCAAATGAAGCCAATTAGTAGTGTACGACGAAAAATAAACAGTAGTGATGGCCAGGGGAATGCCAGGGGGACAACAACAACAAATTCGACTCATGCACGCCTATGGAGTATATATGTATGTACATATATATGTGTGTGTACTAAGTCTTACTCACAAAATGCGCTGATGTATGATAGCACCGGCTGTGGGGTGTGAGAGCAAGCGTGGAGAGACAGTCAAAATGGGTGGAAAGGGAGCTGACGGCATCGCTTGATGATTGCGCAGCATAAAGCGCTTCTCAATGTAGCAATTAATGCGCTTCGCTGCACTAACAACATCAATGAGAAAAGTAAACAAGAAGAAAGCCTGCCTCACAGCCAGTCCAACGTGGGTGTTGTTGCTGTTGGCAATTGGTGGAAATAGCTGGCAAAGTTAATGCTAATGCCAGCGCGTTTGGGTTGTTGTTGGCAGCAAGGTGGCGCCGTGTATAGCTGAAAAAGTGCATTGACATCATTCATAGCGGTACTTTTTTGTAGCACCTGTTTGTCGCGTGTCCCATAGTTATGTATGTATGTATATATATACAAATACATATGTGTGTGTTGACTCGTCTGTGTTTTTATTTTGTAGGTTCAGTGCAAAATTAAATGTCATTGAAATTTAATTGGCGTAATAATCAGCTGCTGTGAGCAGCGGCAGTGTGCCAGTGAGCGTTTCATCACATAATTATAGAACCGTTAACCATTTTACATATATAATACTTTACATATACATATAAACCTTGCCAAGCAGCGCATTATTCAGTATTATTTAGTCAGTGAAGCGCTTTGAATTTTGTAAAGCAATTGAACTGGTTTACAAAACTGAGTGAGAAATAATAAGTAAGGGAGTGCTAAATTCACATCGCACGCCGCTTATATGGCACAAAAGTTTAAAAATGATAAGCCCATTGATTTTTCAGCGAGGTTTATAACGGACGGTTGAGCTCAGTTTTATAAAAAGATTAGAAGAGAGTTAGCCAAGTTATCGCTCACAAGAAGAGTCTATGACTTATAAAGGAAAACACCACATGGAACAATTTCCATTGACTATCTTAAAGTGAGCCAACATGCCCTTGAAATCACCGAAACACTATTCCATTCCAATATAAGAGTATATATTCTCAATATTAGGCCATCAGCGTCCTTTTTCTGTCCCAAGTCCTTGAAAAAATACGAAAAACTCCTGAGAATGGATAAACACATCTCATCTATCGGTACAGTTAATGCGGTGATTTCGCTTCCAACCAATCCACCCGGAGGAGTAAAAGTTCGACATAAAGTTTAAAATTGACCAATGTGGACAGTCTACGATGATTCCTTCGCGCCCTTTTTTCGGAAAAATCAACAAGTTGGCCTTGCCAAACCTTGTCTTAATAGATGGATGCCTAATCGGGAATTTCTGAATGGAGCGCCCCTCTCGACGAACTAAAACCAAATTCTAAAAGTCCCTTATCATCCCCGTTCTGTTTTATATGACAACATGCGATGAGGCGGCACTAGAAGTTTTGGCAAGATAGGTTTTTTGAAAGATTTATAGTCCTTTGAATATTGGCAACGGCAAGTACCGACGTCATAAACATAGTTCAGCGAATAAAAAGACAGCGGCTGAGCTGGCTATGTAATATAGTTCCAATGGACGAAAGCCCTTCAGCTTTGAAAGTATTCGATGCAGTACTCGCTGGTGGAAGCCGAGGAAGAGGAATACCTCCACTCCGTTGGAAAGATCCGGTGGAGAGGGAGTTGGCTTCACTTGGGAATTCCAATTCGCGCCAAACTGTTAAAATGAACTCGTCTATAGCCGCGTGAGCGATGTCTACGCCAATTCAGAAGAAGAAGAATTTGAGCTTATACTCGTACTGTTATCAAGTAGTTCAATGAACCTGTTACGAATCTACCCTTGGCCTAAAGTATATTTCTGTCGCGAAGGAGCTGGTGGTTGAGCAATGCTCATCGGTCTCATGCGAAACAGAACTGTTTAGTATTAAGCAACATCAGTGTAATGAAGCTATGACCCATCCTAATAGTACTCATGCGAAGCTCAACCGCCGATTAAGTATCACACTGCATCATGATAATTGAACTACGACCTATATCTAGTCGGTTAATATTGGGACGAAAGTCACTTTCTTTGTTAACTCATCACCGTTAAAATTTTCTACGATTCTACTATGGCTAAGTCTTTTTGAGCCTCAACCCATGCATGAAAAATGTCTCTTCTTCAGTGCCTTCACTTTACGGTCATGTTTCTTGTATTTAACACGGAAGGAATCACTAGCGGCTTGACACCGTTTATGGTTTATATTATCGGTGATGAAGGTGATATTTGAAAAATTTCTGAATATCCATATCTAGAACAGTCCAAGTGTCCAGCTTTCCAAAATGTGATACTAACCATAGCATATTCAGAAGGTATTTCCTGAGGTAGAAAATCTGAATCGTTGAACTCGTTAACATTGTCAAAGCTAACTGCCGTTCTCGTGTATACATTTCGTCTTCTATAAAAATCTTTAAAGGCAACTCAATGCCGATGCTTTAGATTCCTGAAAACATATTGAGTACTGTTTATTATGCTAATATTCAATAATAACCATTTTGCCTAGTATTAAAATTACAATTTAACTTGAAACTACTTTCTCAAATACGAAAAACAATTAAGTATATAGTCCCTGAATGAATAGTCCTTCAGCAAAATAAAGAATCAACTTGAAAGAACCTCGGGCAGTACCAACTGTTGATATACTCTACTCTCCACTATACCTTAAGGGGTGTAAGTTCTCTGAAAAGGCCGACAAAATACACAAAGATAACAACTTCGAAATTTAGAATAAGAGTAAATTCCTATCTCTTGATCATTTAACACTTCCTTTACATGGTCTCAAGAAAAAATCTTCAATTATAATTTCCACTTATTTCATTGAAAATACCCTAACCTCCCTCAGTGTAGGGCACAATAATAACTTCACTGAACTCATTCAATGCTCAATCAAGCAATTGCTTAGGATAGAGTGCCAGCTACTCGGAAATAACAGCGTAGGCGTATCATGACAGGCCGACAAGCCGTCTGGGTGGGGGTGCTGTGTTGTGGCAAGGCTCGACTAAAGTTTTATGCACGCTTGCCAGCCACTTCAAGTGCAATTTTTATGCGATTTCAATCAATGGCGCAAAAGTTCGCATTTCAACTGTTTTATTGCCAGCGAAAACAATCGAAAATGGCGCCGCGTCAAATGGTACAAATAAAAATCCAGTTAATAACTTTGACGGCGCAATTTTGGAGGCGCACGAAACTAAATTTAGCAATTCGCTGTTGTTGTAGTATATTAAGTTCACAGGCAGTTATTTACGACAGACACGCGACGAATCGAAGTATTTTCGAACATATGAAAATTGATTTGTGCTAATAACAGTACGGAAATATAATGTGTGTGTTCGCTTAAGTAAATACTTAAATAAACATGCCAAGTTTCGTATGACGGAAGAACAAAAGTGTTGATTGATGGCTTGATATTTAGAGCTTTAGGTAGACCTCAGCGGGTACTAAGCGATGATGTGGATGTGGATCGAGAAGGCAGCCCCTATTTACATAAAGAGACATCTGATAGGAAGCAATAGAATAAGTAACCAAATATTTTAGTTTACCTCTATGCCTCTTTATGCCGCTGTCTTTCTGTCACTGTTTCTCTGTGCCTATATCTATATCTCTGTATCTTTGTGGGAGTCTCTGTTTCTCAGTTCCCGTATCACTCTCCGTCTCTCTGTCCCTGCTCTCTGTCTCTGCGCTTGTTTCACAGGCCTCGTCCCCGTCTCTATCTCTGTTTCACTGTTCTCGTATATGTGCCCATGTCTCTATCTCTCAGTTCTAGGCTCTGTCTCTGTGTTTGTTTCACATTTCTTTTTTCTGTCCCTGTCTCATAATCCCGTCTCTGTCTCTCGCTATCTCTGTGAGAGGTTTCTCTCCCTGTCTCTGTATCTGTTTCACTGTCCCTGACTCACAGTCCCTGTCTCTATCTCTGACTCATAGTCCCCGTATCTGTCTATGTTTCAAAGTTCTCGTATATGTGTCCATGTCCCTGTCTCTATCTCTCTGTTCTAGACTCTGTCTCTGTGTTACAGACATATTCCCTGTCCCTGTCCCTGTCTTATAATCCCGTCTCTGTCTCTCGCTATCCCCGTGAGAGCTTTCTCTCCCTGTCTCTGTATCTGCGTCTGTTTCACTGTCCGCGTCTCTGCCCTGACTCACAGTCCCCGTCTCTGTCTATGTTTTACAGTTCTCGTATATGTATCCCTGCCCCGTCTCTATCTCTCTGTTCTTGCCTTTGTGTTCGTTTCACATTCCCTGTCTCATAGTTTCCGTCAATATCTTCGTCCCTTTGAGAGGTCCCCATCTATGTATTTGCTGTCCCTGTGAATGATCTCTTTCCCTGCCTGTCTGTTTCTGAAATAGGTATAAGTCTCTGCTTCAAAGTCCCTGCTTTTATCTCCGTGCGAGGTCTCTTACCAGAATAATACCACTTTTCAAGTGAACTTTCTAGCTTCATTTTCCATTTAATTGCACTTAAAAAGAAATTTCACATTCGAATCATATTTGGCAGTAAGAGATATGACTTATGTTATTGAGAAAATGTTTCAAAATCGGCTTCGTCTTCATTTGACGTCTGCCAGTCGACTCTTTTGTTCTCCACATCATAAAGAAGAGTCACCAATTACGGCGCATTAAGTCCTTGCCATGGCAATAAATCGGCTTAAATTCATGTGCACATATTGCGCTGTACGTTCGCCTGTGTATGTGTACATTGCGTAAAGTCTTGCGAGTTGGCATAAGTAATTGCCATAGTAGCCGAACGTGCAACAGATTCTCGACTTAAACATTTTCTTTTTAAATTGAACATGCAAAAGTTAATTTATTTCTCTCATTATCTTTTCGACTTATTTTTTTTGTTGATTTATTTATTTATTGAGTGGAGAAAGAGAAAACAAAGTGAGTCAGTATGTACGAGAATTTTTTATAAAGTGTGTCTTATGGAGGGAAGTCTTTGTTATAGGTTCGTACATTAACTACAACCAGCTCGCTTTTGAAGAACTCTAAAGAAACTCGAAGTCTCTCAATGTAATGTGAAGCACGAACTTGATATAGTTTGTTGCAGTTAGGACTCAGAATGAAAGAAATTTATAGTCAACATCTAAATTGATCAACGAAACGTCAATTTATTTCTATGTGACTTATTTACATAAAACGGGCATCAGAATCAATGGACTACATGAAAGCCAGCGACCGTCACCACAAAAAGGAAAAACGAAAGTAAAAAAGAGCCACAAGCCAACAGGTAATTTTTGGCGTAAGTTTATACAATTTATTGTACACGTTAACAGTAAACAACATCTGAGTATGCCCAAGACATTAATAAAGCACACTGAGCTGAGACACAAAAAACCAAGCGGACAGTGTAAAAAACTGTAAGGGATCAAACACTTGAAAAGAAGGTGTAATAAATAGACTATGTGTCGGTCTGCACTGAACCGCATCCTATTGACTTAATGATGAGGTTTCGGAAAAGATTTACTTTTATTGAGCTGTTGACTAATACGATACAGACATACATGCATATATTATATATTCTGAATGTTTACCCTATAGTAAATTGTGATAGTTCCACTGTAAGGGGTAACTAATTGAAAGAGGGAAACACACTTAGACTATGAAAAACAGTCCGTGGTGAAGCCGGTTTCACCCCTTTGTTTAGATAATAAGACTCGACAAAGCGCTTTAAATTATGACAACTCTGCGGAGTTTTTTCACTTCTATATATATCTTTGTCTTGAGGCGGGGAATTCCAGAAGAAAGTGATGAGATGATTCCACCTCGTCCTCTTCAAGGAAGCTTCTACAGGTAGCGATTCGCTGAGCTTTTTAATCTAACAGCGTAGCTACAAATGGTCACTTTCTTATCGTCTTGAGATCTATGTTACCAACTGACAGTCAGTCCGCGGTCATATAGAAGTCGTTCCAGGAATGCTGAAACTAGTTAAAACGCAGTAATTGATATTGACTTGGTGAGTTAAAAGATGGTGACTTTGACTACGTCTTCCGTCTTAAAAAGGTAACCAATAATGCGTTCTACATACAGGCTTTTCTCGATATCCCTACTGGAACCATAACGAAGCTTATATTACCCCTACCTGGTAGTCTCTCTATTCTGCTACTGAGTAAATCACATCCACACATAGTTTCCTATGAGCTTATTTATGTTGAGTTATTGATACCAAAACTTTAATGTTGCTTTGAGAGGGGGGTTGAGTATAATTTATTTCGGCATTTTTGGTCTGTTGTAAATATGTACATACACAACATATATATTGTGTATTCTTATATGGTCTGAATATAATTACAATGTATTATCGAAAATATTGTATTGTCATGAGTAACATAATTACGGGATGTTTGGGATATTTTTATATTCTCCCAACATATTACCAAGAGAGTATAATAGTTTGGTTTACCTGATGGTTGTTTGGAAGTCTTCGTACGGTTGAAATCTGGATGTCTGTCTATTCGTCCGTCTATTCCATATTTAACAAACTACTTCATCAAGCCGTGTGGCATACCCGAAATCGGACTATAACTTTTCGAGGCCTTAGATATCAAACATAAAGACCTCGAAGCTTGCGGCTATATCGGTTGGTATGTGAGATATCTTAGCAAAATTAAGTGAGTGCATGGTCTTGAATGTAATGTAGCTTGGTGCAAAAAATAGTTGAAATCGATCCAGGAATATATAATGACTTTCGTTATTATAATGGACTTTAGCCGAATAAAAAAATAATTTGCGAGAGTGTATAATCTTTGGTTACATCCGAACTTAGCCCTTCCTTACTTGTTATATATTATATACGAGCGAGGACTGATTTTTCGACACTACTTTCGAACTGAAGGACGGATTTCTCAATTCGCATTTAAATTCATAATACATTTGGTGAGGTTCTAAAGTAAAATTTAAGTCAGAGATTGGTTAACATATGTTTAGAAAAATTATTAAAAAAGTTCAAAATGGTTTTTTCAATACTTCCCATTATCTATCGTATATGATATGGTTGGAACTTCTTTATCAAGCAATAACGGTAAAACGAATATTATTAACAAAGTTTTCAATGATTCGTACTTTTAGTGTTGGTGGTGATGGTCGACTGAACGATTATCGGCAGAAGAGCTCGTTTGAAATTTTTACCTTTAGACAGACATATAAGAAGAATCTATCGAATTTTGAACCATAACATATTACCTCTGAAAAAGATTACAATTTGTTTGAATATAGGATCCGTGTATACTGAATATTCTGACATTTAAACAATAGACTAACTATATATAGTTTATACTTCAGTAATAGCACATGGACACCTCTTGTGGTAATATGGGAGCTATTGTAGAATATGATTTTCATTGAGGCCGAAACCTATTATAGCTATGTATATTCCAACTGTTCGACGAATTTTTTTACAATTTCTACTTTCCTTATTTCTTTTGAATCCATATTTTATTGTATTTCCAAATGACATCTTAAATAATTATATTCATGGTTATTACCGCTCGGAAAACCTATATTGCTATAACTTTGATATTAAATATTTGAAAGCCAGTCAGAGGTGTCTTAAAAAGCCTAAAGGGGGAGGTCCAGTAAATTGATAGAGCTTTAAGTTTATTTTAATTTATTAACATATATTTCGACAGTAAAAATATACATTTTAAGCTAAACATATATATAGTAGAACATGAGTTACAGCGCTCTGAACACCACTGCCTCGAAAAAGCGCCGAAATTCGCGCTAATTTAAAGTTTTCCTTCGTTAAAGGCAAATCCGCTAGAGAAACGATCCGTGAGATTAATGGTGTTTTGGGGGATGGTACTCTATCACTTCGACCTTCGAAGGAATTGTTTCGACGATTCAGAGCGGGTGAAAACGATACCATGTATAAACCAAAAAACCAGCCGGCGGAAGACCAGTGACGACGAATACCGAACAAATCATGGAAAACATCGAGTTAGACCGGTATGTGGCTTCTCGTGACATCGCCCAGGAGATGGAAGTTAGTCAATGGATGGAAGTTAGACGCTTAATTCTACCATCTACTGCGAACAACTGGACCGCTTGAAGCAGGCGATCGACCAGAAGCGTCCAGAATTGGTCAACAGGAAGGGTGTAGTGTTCCACCAGGACAACCCTACAGGAAGCTACGGGAGCTCGGATGGGAGGTTTTTTCGCATTCACCATATAGCCCGGACATAGCGTCAAGTGATTACCACCTGCTCCTGTCCATGGCGAACGCCCTTGGTGGTGTGAAGTTGAACTCAAAAGAGGCTTGTGAAAAGTGGCTGTCCGAGTTCTTCGCAAATAAGTAGGGAGGTTTCTACGAGGAGGGTATTATGAAGTTGCCGTCCAGATGGAAACAGATTATCGAACGAAACGGTGCATATTTGAACTAAATCCGATCACGGTAACACTAAATAAATCATTGAATAAAGCATAAAAAAGCGAAGGAAGAAGATATTTGTCAACATAATGCCAAAAATTCGAATTTTGACTGTCATTTCAAAGATTTTTTGGAATTTTGGATTAGAGCGTTCCGTGCGTTTACATGTGCTAAGTTCACCAAACAAATATCAAGTCATTCGGTCAAGACGTTTTAGAGATACTATGGTACGACGTACAAAGTTTCCATCTGCCAACTCATCGCGCGAACAGATCCTTATTCTAACTGCTGTATCTTTTAAACGACTTCGAATTAGAGAAGTGTAAAGAAAGCAATGTCTGATAAAAAAATTAAAGGAAATTCTCTAGGATCTGCTTCTTGCATCATAGAAAATATTAAACCATATAGTTTATAAAGTGTTAAACCAATTGCAAAGACCCTTTTAGTATAAGTTTTGTATTTACGATCCTGATCGATCCTAAGCTTCGTATATAACATAGACGCAATATATAGTATTTTGAAAGATCTTTTTATGTTGATATGAAGGAATTCTTTATACCACTTTTTTAACAGATTTTATAACTTGCTTATTCGTCTTTGACTGGCTTAAGTAGTATAGAGATGCATATTTGTTTTCTTCAGTGCATAATCACATAACTGTCAAAAATAATGACATACAAATTTAATGCTTATTTCAATATTATTGCACCATTACATTCTAAAAGCATGACAACGCTGGCGGTGCGATTGTAAGGTACATAATATATACTTACATCATCCGTATCACATCACAGTAACGCTGACTGCACTTAGCCTTCACTATTGGGTGCTTCAAATATTGTACATTTCACTCAACAAACAAATTGCCACCCTTGTACTCAATTGCATTGTTCTTGTTGTTGTGTTGCATTAGTAATAACTGATATTAGGTCATCAGTGTAGAAAATGGCATTTCAACTGCCACAACATTTGCAGCAGTTGCAAGAAAGGCATAAATACACTCATATATTCCACACATACATACATACCATCATATTATATATGTAAGTGTACACCCGTGGTACTCGTATTGTAATAACGGCAATCGGATGTGAATGGCAATGTCAGCATTTGACAGCAAACAGATGGAACTTGCTCCACAATAAACAAATGAGGCTAGTTATTTCGATTTATTGGTCCTTTAGCAAGGATATGACATGAAAAATAAGTGCAGGGTTTTGAACAGCGCAACATAGAGTCATACACACACGCATACATATTTATGTAATTGGTAGTACGTGCGGTGGTTGTTGTTGTTAATGTGAAATATTTCATGCTGGAGTCTATGTTTATTATTATTATTATTATTATTTTGAAAGCAATATTTATGCAACTGCAAATCGAAGGCTCAGATTTGTCAGTATGATGTATACATTTAAGAAAATTGAACACTTGTTCTTACTGACAATGGAGCTATTGAAATTAGAGTGTGAGGGAGACAACCCTTCAACAAATGTCCAAAGAAGTAGATCAAGTAAGACTACAATAGGCAATACTTGCAACATAGTATTTCGAAGACCAATATGACTTCGTAAAGTCTTGCACGAACATATAGAGAACCATCGAACCACAAGATTTTGGGGAATTGCAATTCAGGCTAGACATCGACTTGTTGAAACTGATTGAAGCTTTTTTTCAAGCAAACTCTTACTTGGAGTTATCTCTGTTGATTACCCAGCCCTGCATAACGGAAAGTATAAGTCTAGCTGACGTCGTGGTCATCTAACGGTAGGCCCATTAGGGCACAATAGACCATAAGACGCAGTGAGTTCTTCAAATCTTAATCTAATCTAACCGTAAGCCCAGGAATCATGTTGTTCGACAGGGTCGGACCAAAGCGAGAGGGTCTAAGATGTTACGGGTTCGTTGGGCATGCAAAGAGGTGACTAGTATCATGCGAGGACTCCTTGCACACAGGACATATATTCTGTATATCGGGGTTCAGTCTAGATAATTAGTAGTTGAACCTGCTACAATATTCAGAACGAAGTTGCGCAAGGGTCACTCTGGTTCCACTTGGCTAGACCAACTCATCTCTGCTATGGATGGTGGTTTGACTCCAAATAAGCCATTCACTGGGAGAGAGGCAAGGAAGGTCTTGATGGCTCCGCTGTGAATGGTGTTAAAGCGTGTCTAAAGCCGTCCACGTCCGCAGTCTGGTCGGCGTTTTGGAGTTATCTCTCTCTCTTAGTACTACAACTAGTTGGTTCAATCTTTTCTGACCGTCGCAAAGCTCATTGCCTAACTTGGCCTATGAACTCATCCAAACCTATCTACGTAGGTCCAGTTCTCCATTCCGGTAGCGTGTAGCTGACAGAATCTATGCGAATAGCATAATGTTAGGACACATCGCAGGGCTTAGAAGCCGCGGTTTTTCACGTATTTATAAAGATTTTATGCCCATCTGCGTCTACTGTTTCTTGAAAGATCAGAATTCTAAGCGAACGGTTCTCAAGGGCTCAATATGTTTAGAGAAATGTTATACTGGAAGACGTAGCCTTTGTGATGTACCTTTGAGACGTGTATAAAGAAGACTTCTTTCGTAGTGATGACCATCGTCGATATTTTGACTCATTCAGCAATATTCTCTGGGAAGTGGTTATTAGAGATCTCTCTGGACAGTCGATGTCTATTTTCACAGCTGTTAGATATACTTCAGGAACATGGTTATAATGTTATATATAGTATAAACAAAGACTATTGTAAATGGCATAGTTCTTATGGTGAAGACATCCTTAAATACAATCTTAGGACTAACTGAAAGCGGACTCAACTTAGTGCTAAATTGTCATTTCATCAATTCATGAGGGAGACTTACTTATATTCTCGATAAATTGTAAATTCCACAGACCCTCCTCTACTAAATAGGAGACTTTTGTATGGGAGGTGGTCGTGGTTATGATCCGATTTCTTTCATTTTTGGACTGTATTAAGAAGTGGCTTAAAAAAACGACTGCAAAAAGTTTGGTTTATATAGCTCTATTGGTTTGCGAGATATGTACAAAACACTTAGTAGGGGGCGGGGTCACGCCCTCTTCCCCAAAAAAATTACATCCAAATATGCCCCTTCATAGTGCGATCCTTCATACCAAATTTTATTACCATAGCTTTATTTATGGCACTTTATGTGTTTTCAGTTTTCGCCATTTTGTGGGCGTGGCAGTGGTCCGATTTTGCATTCATTTTCGAAAGCAACCTTCCTATGGTGAAAAGAAATAAGTGTGCCAAGTTTCATCAAGATATCTTAATTTTTACTCAAGTTACAGCTTGCACAGACGGACGGACGGACGGACAGACAGACATTCGGATTTGAACTCCACTCTTCACCCTGATCACTTTGGTATATATAACCCTATATCTAACTCGTTTAGTTTTGGGTGTTACAAACAACCGTTATGTGAACAAAACTATAATACTCTCTTTAGCAACATTTGTTGCGAGAGTATAAAAAATTTCTAGAAAGTTTCTAGAAAGAGACGCGTTCTATACTATTAGATCGATGGATATTTTGTTCTCGTTCGCCTATGGACGTATCACTTCTTAGTTTCACTATGTTGTTAAGAAAGAATATATTGTTCCTATATATGACAAGGGTGTAGTCAGGTTGAATATATTATCTGGCCGTTATAAGGGAGTATCAGCATACTGTTATGTAAAAATTTGGTTTTTTCGATTCACGATCTAAAATGATTACAAAACGATTGTCACTCGCGTGTCCAAAGCATTTTTAGCAAGTCATTAACCAAAGTGAGGAGCAAAAGCCACATGAGCTCATTGTTTGTGAATGAGTATGAGGCAGTTAACTACTGATGAAAAAGCAGTTAACTATGACTTAAGACCACCTTCAATTGTTCTGACATCAGAATACTATAATTAAAAATTAATACAAACTACCCCATAAAAGTATTAAATAATAGACTACGCAAGCGTTAAAAAAAAAACTTTTGAAATGGCGCATTTTAAACAATTAAGCAACCAAAAACGCATTTATTATAAACTTTTTGTTTTTTTGCTTTTTTTTGCAATCAACACTTTTTATTTGCGCATTATTTTATGCATTACTTCACGCATGACGGGCAAATTTTAATTGTGATGCATTTTGTTTGTGGAAATTCAACATTTAATTAGTTTAATGCGCTTTATTTGCACACACACTCACACGCAGGCGCTGATTTACTGCAAGCGCATTATATAATAATAATAATGTGTGTGTGTGTGTGTGAAGGTGCGTCAAACTGACAAACGATTCATACGCAAATAATTTAAGCTTATGCGCTGGCAAATAACACACACAAAAAAACAACAACTGCTAACAACAACAATAATAACAATGGAGAGTAGCGCCTGTGTCTATGCAACGCATTGCAAGACAAAAGCAATTAAAGCCTGTCAGCCGACTGGCTGTGTGTGTGTGCAAAATGCGGCTAAAAACCATAATTGATATGTTTAAATTGTAAAATAATTGCAAAATTCAATGACGTCGCTCACATAAAGTGAGCTGAATAAATATTTTATTTAGATAAACGCTACGCCATTGGCGCACAGCCTATGTCTATGGGGTAATAATTGAAATAAAGGCTTAAAGTCGCACACGCATAAATGGTGACCGCAAAACTTTGTGAAAAATTTGAAATTATTGCAAACGATTATAACGGATCGCACTAACCAGTTGAAATAGCCAGAAAAAAAAATCAAATAAAGCAGCAATGAATGGCAACAACAACAACAATGCTGGCGGAAGGAGTAGAACGGAAGAATTAACCGCAGACCGCAAAGCAAATGCATTTTAATGCTATTGTATTGCAATCACAAATACACACTCAATCACATATACATATATATACACACATTCATACATATATATATATATAGAGTCGAATATGTAGATATGTTTGCCAACCACAGCCATCACCATAATAATTCAGAAGCCAACTGATGAATTATGCATTTGCTTATAGGCAAAACGATTCTATAGCTATAAATGCATACATACTTATATATATACTATGTATACATATATACTATGTATAAACATTCAAATATACTTAATTATATACATATATAACACTAAAGCCGTGAATTTGCTGCACAATTGCCCGTCCAATGAATTGAATTTTATAATTTGGAAATTAAATGCACTGAAATACCTCATTTGCTAGCCACTTTGCAAAGCTGTGCGTGGAGTTTGATATTAAATTTTCAGTATCGAAGTTGATGAGATGACATATAATTTTGTTTCTAGATCCGGTACTTTAAAGCTAGTTGCATTAATTTTAGTTTATCTTAATCTTCTACATACGATAAGGAAAAATTATCGTATCAGTTATTTTACAGCTCTTCGTTGCCTCAATTTCGGCGATTGGCACTCTTTATTCTTGCTAAATTTATCTTTAGCAAACATACTCTTTTTATATGAGGGGTGTACAGTCATTCGATATCATTTTGCAATTTTTTTTTAATTTTTTAGACTATAGAAGTCGCTCTCGGACGTGTTGGATTGGCAATAGCATTTAGAAGCCAAATTTCATTCAAATTTCCTTCCATAAATCGACTTTTCGACCAGGTCATAACATAAAATTAAAAATTTTTCTATCGAGGCTGAATGTTAAAATAGTCTCTCTATATCGTATAAAAGCAAACAAAATCCACTGGTATTACACTTATGGATTGCATAAATCATGTACCGAAGGCAGGGAATAGAGATGTCAAGAGCCAAACAATAACATATTTTAAAACTTTTTGGAAAATTGAAATTATTTGATTTATTTTTAATGAAACCTTCTATATCTCGAAATCTTTCTAACTCGAAGGTTTTGTGGATTATTGTGATTGAAGTTAGAGAAGTTCAACTGTATATTAGTCGATATGTATAATTAATTCTCGATCGCGGCGTGCTGAACTTTAACTATCTCCAGTCAGTATCACAATATATTTATAAAATTATCTGTAACTATTTGGCCTATGACATAGTACATACTATAGCTATCCTCCCAGCAAAGTATGATTAACGAAATCTTACTAACTTATTTTCACAATTTTGGGACTGTATAAGGTACCTAAAAGGTACCTAAAAGAAACGAATCTTGAAAGTTTCCTTAATATAGGGACTGTATAAGGTACCTAAAAGGTACCTAAAAGAAACGAATCTTGAAAGTTTCCTTGATATAGCTTTAGTAGTTTACGATATGATTTAGTAGTAGTACTTCACCAAAAAATGTCCATCAAAATATGCCCACTCATGCTCTTTATATGTTTTGGCTTATCGCCATCTTCGAAAGCAACCTTCCTATGGTGCCAAGAAATACGTGTTCCAAGTTTCATCAAGATATCCTAATTTTTACTGAAGTTACGGCTTGCACAGACGGACGGACGGACAGACATCCGAATTTGACCTTTACTAGTCTCCCTGATCATTATATAACCTAGTTTTAGGACTTCCAAACAACCGTTATGTGAACGAAACTATAATACTAATACAACTTTTGCTGCGAGACTATAAAAACGCATCTATATGTTATTTTATTACAATGGCTAGGAATATGGTATTTTGCTATGTTACAGCACTTTTTTTGGTTTCGAAATTTGAAAATTTTCTTTTTCTTAGCGGAAAAAAGCTTCCCCAAATGTTTTAGAGGATCGTTCTTGTATCTTAAACGACTATCGTGGTAATGTCTCAATATATAGCATTAAGGTTGGTTTGAATTTCCTCAGAGAATACGTTTTTCTCAGCGGTGATGGTCCATATCCTTTCATTTCAACTCCAGCATGAGTACCAAGTTTCATCAATACATCGTATATCCCAATCTTTACCCCTTGTCTCGTATACATGAACTATTTGATATACACCAGACTATTTATATTTCGTTCATTTCAAGAAGAATAGAGTTTTAATATCCTCTAAACGTGTTCTTTGGGAAAGTGTAGAGCTTTCTCTATCTTTACACACAACTATGATCCAAGCACCAACGCCCTTACGAAATATTATTGATCTACATATTTAATTTCTGAAGACCATGAACATGAAAAAGTTTGAAGTACAAAACTCAATTCGATTGCATATATAGATTTATAAAAGTTGACTTATCACCATATAAGAATATATTGAGTTGAGAAAATGTATGTATTGTATCAAATAAACTTCAGTAAGTATGTAGTACACATATAATTATATGAGGTTATTATTTCAAATAATTAGCATATTAACATCATCATAAACACTTGCGCTCTAAAATAATGTTTATTATGTAAATTGCTTATTGATTAACTTGTCTTAGAAAATCATTGATATGAAATGTACTCATGCGTACAAAATACGATGCGACTAAGTCAAGTGGAATACGAAAATATGAGATATGCCTAACTAATTCAAAATCAACAAAGAGTATAAACTAATTTAGCAGTTTAATTGTCTAATTATTGGAAATTTACTTGCTAGACTTTTTAATGTTCTGAGTCAAAGCTCTCCTAAATTAGTCTATACTACCACATACAAATAATTATATGTGCATGAACTTTTTGCAAAAAAACTAAATATAAAACTAATTGCAACATGTTTCTGAATATGCAGGTTTGTTATTACTAATATATATGATATAAAAACACAAAAAATTAACAAATTAAAACTTTTTTTTGTTTAAAACATAATTTAAGTTTAGGCTAATAGTAAATATATATAGGTGCATTTTACTATTTTTACCAGTAAATCCTATACATTTGAGTTTAACGGAAAGAAATTTTTATTTAAATAGTCAGTAGCATAGCCTTATATCTATTTTAAAACTAAATTAATCAGATAGTTAAATAATGACTGTAGAATAGTTACGTAAATATTGGCAAATTCTTGCTCTATGGCCTTACAGTCTCAAACTACTTTCCGTTTTGGAAAACAGTAGCAGAGAGGATCCCCAGAGATCCTCAATAGGATTCAGGTTCCAACTCAATGCTGCAAATTGTAATAACCGCTAAAGATGTTCTTCGTGTAGATTGAAGCTTCATCCTGCTGATATGTCAGTCATCATATTAACTCGCCGTTCAAAAGATCTACACAAATATTAGCATTCATTTGAGTGGATATAAAACATGTAGATGTCTTTCCACTGCAGCAAAATGCAGCCCATGAAATCAAGGTACCGCTTCCAAAACATCGCTTGTAGCAGGATCGTCGTTCCTGGTGCGAATCTCTCCAATATTTCTTGCAATGATCTGGGCCGACCAAATTTAATTTTTTTTCGTCACTATAGACTACATTCTATCACTTATCGGCCTAGAATTGGTATTTATTTGCAAACTTCAAATGTGTTTTAGTGTGACTTTTTTATACTCTCGCAATAATATTTGATAAGAGAGTATTATAGTTTTGTCCACATAACGGTTGTTTGTAAGTCCTAAAACTAAACGAGTTAGATATAGGGTTATATATACCAAAGTGATCAGGGTGACGAGTAAAGTTCAAATCCGGATGTCTGTCTGTCCGTCCGTCCGTCTGTCCGTCTGTCCGTCCGTGCAAGCTGTAACTTGAGTAAAAATTGAGATATCTTAATGAAACTTGGAACACGTGTTCCTTGGCACCATAAGAAGGTTAAGTTCGAAGATGGGCGGAATCGGACCACTGCCACGCCCACAAAATGGCGATAACCAAAAACACATATAGAGCTATAACTAAGCCATAAATTAAGTTATGAAAATAAAATTTGGAACATAGGATCGCATTAGGGAGGGGCACAATTGAATGTAGTTTTTTTTGGAAAAGTGGGCGTGACCCCGCCCCCAAATATGTTTTTTGCATATATCTTCCAAACCGATAAAGCTATATAAACCAAACTATCTGCAGTCGTTTCTTTTAGCCGTTTCCTTATACAGTCCAAAAATGAAAGACATTGGATAATAACCACGCCCACCTCCCATACAAAGGTTAGGTTGAAAATTACTAAAAGTGCGTTAACTCACTAACGAGAAACGTCAGAAACACAAAATAGCAGAAGGAAGCTGCACTCAGATCTTTTTACAAAATGGAAAATGGGCGTGGCATCGCCCACTTATGGGTCAAAAACCATATCTCAGGAACTACTCGACAGATTTAAATGAAATTCGGTATATAATATTTTATTGACACCCTAATTCACAACTACGACAACTTCCCATATAACTCAATTTTGAATTCCATCTGATTTCTTCACTTTATAAGATATACATAAGGAACCAATGAAGATAGCAAAATAAAATTTTACACAAATACAGTATATATAGTATATTTTACATAAATACAGTAAATACAGCCACAGATCATAGTGGCATCACTTGTGAAAAAATTGTCGAAAACGGACTATAACTTTTCAAGGCCCCAGATATCGAACATGTTGAACTCAGCGCCTAAGGTTAAATTTTAAACGAAAATATGGGTAAATCTCTCAGCTAATTTAATGTAAATCAGAGGAAATTGTTTTCTTCCAAAAATCTCTGTTCCAAAAATTATTAAAATCGGGTCACAACATCCCCTAGCTCCCATATACCTAATTATAGATTTTTCAAAAATTCGTTGGGCTTTATTACGCATATATGTATTGGTTAATATGTGATATATCTTAGCAAAATTAAGTGAGCGTATAGTATTGGATATAGTGTACCTTGCTGATGAAAATGAATGAAATCGGTCAGGAATTACCTCAGCCATCATATGCTATATATGATGATTTTCATTATTCTATTAAACTTTATGCCGAATTTATGGGTAAATTTTGTGCGTTATCTTAATAAAATTTCTTCAATAAATTGCGAGAGTATAAAATGTTCGGTTACACCCGAACTTAGCCTTTCCTTACTTGTTTAGAGTTAGATTAGGAACCATGGCGGTGTGTTTGAGAGTCTGACTTTTATGTATAACTAGAAAAATTGTATTTATTGTAATTTACAGTCTTAACTAGATCCTTATTTGACCGCTGCTTATCAAGTCCGCAACTTAATCAATCGTGTTTTCCGTCCGCTGCGTCGCACTGTACCATAATTAGTGGGATCTTTAAGACGTTTTGAGATACATTTTCGATATTTCTATGGTCTAAACGCATTTTGGATCCGATTTTATGCATTTCTATTATTATTCCAATCAACTCAATTACTCAATAACAAAACTGCACTTATAAATATTTGTATGAGGTATAAATTCAAAACTTTATAAAAAATAATTTCGAACATGTGTTGATTTTATTTAAGAACATGATAGTTCTTATTCTAACCAATTGATTCGGCGTTATCTAATTTGACTGAGTCCAGTATTTTCTTTGGCATTTAGCCTAGAGCCACTAGTACTGGTAATGGGATTACTTGCCACTTTCATGAACTTCACACATGTAATGACACATTCCAATAGGTCCTGGAACTTCCTACCGATTTGGGTTCCGACAATTACATTATGAAAACTCGTGAGTTGACAATTCAAGTTTCTTTACTCTCTACTGTCAACAGTTTGAAAAAAAAAGTTGACTGTATTACTAACAGTAATTTGACCCGGTCTTGTGTCCTTGCCTCTTAAGTAGCCGTAGGATTGTTAAAATGTTTTGTACACTCTTCTCGTCTGTCAATGACTGTTTGTACTCTAGATCTTTTTGTTTCCGCTTGATTAATATAAAGGATGCATACATAAATATATTATTTCTTCTTCTTGACTGGCGTAGACACCGCTTACGCGGTTATAGCTGAGTCCAAAACAGCGCGCCACGTATCCCTCTTTCTGGCAGTTTGGCGCCAATTGGTTATACCAAGCGAAGCCAGGTCCCTCTCCACCTGGTCCTTCCATCGGAGTGGAGGTCTCCCTCTTCCTCGGCTTCCACCAGCGGGTACTGCATCGAATACTTTCAGAGCTGGAGCACTTTCATCCATTCGATCAACATGACCTAGCCAGCGTATCCGATGTTTTTTTATTCGCTGGACTATGTCTATGTCTGCGGTATTCGCCGTTGCCAATGTTTAAGGGACCATAAATCTTCCGCAAAACCTTTCTCTCGAAAACTCCTTGTGCCGTCTCATCGGATGTTGACATCGTCCACGCTTCTGCGCCGTAAAGTATGACGGGAATGATGAGAGACTTGTAGAGTTTGGTTTTTGTTCGTCGAGAGAGGACTTTACTTTTCAATTGCCTACTTAGTCCATAGTAGCACCTGTTGGCAAGAGTGATTCTGCGTTGGATTTCCAGGCTGACATTGTTATTGGTGTTAATGCTGGTTCCCAGGTAGATGAAATTATCTACAACTTCAGATGGCTGGAGAAGTGTTCCCTCCACAAACTCAGTATACTCTGGTCATCAATAACTAGATCACCTCCGGGGGTTCTACAGGAGTGTGCTCCGGTCTTGAAACCTTCAGTTAGTCGCCGGATCTTTTCGTAAAATTTTCGAGCATTACCTCTGTCGGCCAGCGTGTCAAGCTCTTCATACTCACGCATTTCTTTCTTTTTTTGTCTGCAAATGCGTCTCGCTTCCCTCTTCAGCTCTCGGTATCTTTCCCATCCCGCTCGTGTTGCGGTCGATCGCAACATTGCGAGGTAGGCAGTCTGTTTTCTCTCCACTGCGAGACGACATATATTCTTAAACTCATACTAATATTCATTCATACGAATATGTTGCATCCGAGGAGTAAGAGTATATATGCAGTGACCATTTCTTCCACTTTATAACTTACATCGTGGTATCAGCTGCTTAGTTGATATTTTCGGTCTGAGCGAATTCGAGGCAACGAAGCATAAAGAACGGGAAGTATCATGTCACTGCTTGCGTATGGTGTGTCTCGTAGTTGAATAGTGCACTCAAGAACTAAAGTGAGCGTCTGGTAGACAGATTGCTTTGATTGTCGATCTGATATTGGTTTAATAAGATTCCGGTTCGAGTCAATGTTCTACTCGTGAGTTGTTATGGTCCTATCGTCCTATCATAACTAATTAAATTTTCTTTAATATATTTTGATACAGTGTACGAATGTTTGTAGACTACTCAGTTCTAAAAACACTACTCTTATGACTCGCTATTGACCTATTGCAGTGTAGGGCCTAAACGAGTACAATATGAGGAGTCTGTCAAATTGGAAATTATGGAGTTCTGAAAGCAAAACAGATTTAATCACAAGCAGTTCAATTATTTTGAAGTTAAATTGAGCAACACCACATACATACTCTCACACATATTAACTTATGGACTCAACATCTTTTGACAGTAACACTTCGGTTTTATATAGATATATACATATGTATCTTTAACACTCACCCCACACACACACACGTCCGTCGATATTTATTTTTGCACATATAAAAGTGCAAATTTATTTCACCCAACGAAGAAGACCTCGATTTGCACAAATGAGCAAAAGAAAAGTAATTGCAAAGGAAAGAAATAATTTGCAGGTAAATGCAGGTTTCGCATGAGAACAGTTCAAAGGACATGTATCCTCTAACTAGTAATAATTTCCGCAATTTATACGTAAACGCTGATGAGGAAAACTTTTTCCATTTGGCGCACGGCGTTGCGTACGTGTCGCCGGGGTCGCGCTGCAACGTCAGCAGCTGCGCACTGTCTTACTTATGGCGGTCGGATGGCAACACCTTTGGCCGCGTTCACGAACTTGTACGAGTATGCGTACGTACGTACTTTGCCACAAATTTCACCGGTTGTAATCAGTGCTGCCGCAGACAGTAAAGTAGACAAGTAGGCACGTAAAGGTGCCAATCGGAACTTTTCGGTTTTACATTACAACTACACACAACTTGGTCGTCACAAGAAATGCAAGTACTTTGCCTGGATTGTCGCCATCTTTATTTGTCGCGCACACACCATACACACACCTCGGCGAATTTCTGAATAACAAATATGCACTCAAATTAAGGATAGCTTTGCAACAATTTCCGGCAAATTTAATGGAAAAAGTTAGGCATAGCGACACGTGAGCACTTCTTGTTTGTCCTCCTGTCCTACACTAAATGTCACTGTCGGTGCGTCACGGGGATAATGAGTGGATTATTTGTTTTTGCGCAAAAAAATCACAGGATTTATTTTTCAATTTAGAAGATTTACTTGTTAAGAAATTTGCTTAACATTCGCCTTTAGAATAATACATAGATTCTTCGAGCGCGATGGCAATAAATTGTTTTGAATAAGTGAGACATACAATACAATGCCAAACTTAAGTATATAATGAAATCGATGAAACCGGTTCAATGCCTCGTTTATAAAATATCGAAAACAAATAATTTGGACACAGCGATTCTATTCTGTAGAACACTATGGACGTATTTGTAGGCTGTTTTAAGTCTGTAGGATACCCCATTCAGCTTACCCATAAATAAGACAAGGTACACAAAAAATTGGGTCTGACTATGTGTATCATATGTTTTTGGGTGCGCAGAATCAGAAGCCGAGGTCCATTTAACCCCAATAGACAATATGGCGGGCAGCGTTTATTAAAAATCAGCGGATTCGCTTGAAACTTGTTACTCGACGGTTATCGTGGTCGCTGATTACTTTTAAAATATTTAAAATGACAAATTCAAATAATGAACACTGAAACCATACAATGTCTATTACTACTCTCCTTATTAGCGAATACTTAAACCAGCTCTTTAGTATCTAAAAATCTTTGCGTAATGTGTTAGTTTTATAAAAACTTTCACCAATTTTTTATTGGAAGAAAGTAGTTGGAAAATAATAACTCTGAGATTGATGGGATTTCCATTCAAAGATATCCAGATCAGAAGAAACCTGAATAAATGAAAGAAATGAATGATAAATGAAGAAATCACATGGCGGCTATAGTATACTAAGGGTGATTCCAAAACGTGTCATTGCTGCTCACCGAAGTGTTCTCTCAATAAATCCATTTATTGTTGCGATGTGTGGGAAGTGTACCTGTCTTGTTGAAACCAAATGTCGCCGAGATCACGAGCTTCCATTTCAGGCATCAAGTAGTCGGTTATCGTGGCGCGATAACGGTCGCCATTGACGGATACATTCTCCACCGGCATCGTTTTTGAAGAAATACCAAATCGTTGTTTTTTCTGGCTCTTTAATTCCCTGAGGTTGCTCTGCGCCTCAATTGCGGCAATTTTGTTTGTTTAGATACCCATTTGCTATTAAAAAATTCATGAAATTAATGGTATTTTGGGGGATGGTACTCTGTCACTTCGAACTGCGGAGGAATGGTTTCGACGATTCAGAGCGGGTGGACACGACGCCAGCCAGCCGGCGGAAGATCTGTGACGACGAATATCGATCAAATCATGGTAAACATCGAGATAGACCGGCATGTGGCATCTCGCGACATCGCCCAGGAGATGGGAGTTAGTCACCAAACCATTTTAAACCATCTGCAGAAAGTTGGAAACACAAAAAAGCTTGATGTTTTGGACCGAGTCAATGCCTGCGATATACTGTGAAACGGAACGAACTCGACCCATTTTCGAAGCGGATGGTGACTGGCGACGAAAAATAGATCACATACGACAATATCAATCGAAAACGGTCGTGGCCGAAGGCCGGTGAATCGTCCCAAACAGTGGCCAAGCCGGGATTGACGGCCAGGAAGGTTTTGCTGTGTGTTTGGTGGGATTGGAAGGGAATCATCCACTATGAGCTGCTCCTATATGGCCAGACGCTTAATTCTACCATCTACTGCGAACAACTGGACCGCTTGAAGCAGGCGATCGACCAGAAGCGTCCAGAATTGGCCAACAGGAAGGATGTAGTGTTCCATCAAGACAACGCCAAACCACGCACTCCGTTGATGACTCGTTAGAAGCTACGGGAGCTGGGATGGGATGTTTTATTGCATCCCCTATATAGCCCGCACATAGCGCCAAGTGATTACCACCTGTTCCTGTCCATGGCGAACGCCCTTGGTGGTGTAAGGTTGAACTCAAAAGAGGCTTGTGAAAAGTGGCTGTTCGAGTTCTTCGCAAATAAGGAGGAGGGCTTCTACGAGGGGGGTATTATGAAGTTGCCGTCTAGATGGAAACAGATTATCGAACGAAACGGCGAATATCTGAACTAAATCCGATCACAAACTAATATATATGTAACATATGTGCGAATCCTCATTTTTTTCCAGTCAAAGACGGTCAACTCTCTACAATTATATGGATAATAATATCTGTCTCCATAACAAAAGCACAGTGAATTTTGTTGTTAGAACAACGATCCAAAATGCTTTCTAGTAACAGTGTTTTTTTTTGTAATTTGTTTTTGCGAATATCTTGATATTTTCATGCTTCCCACATTCTTTAAATTGGCTAGTATACCATTTCAGTTTCAGCCGAATCATGTCTGCCTTACTTTTTGCATTCTAATGCTATCAGATCAATATAAGTGAAATTTACAGTTAGAAAATAAGTTAGTTGAGTTAAAAATATCAAATATTAGTTAATTTCGAATGAATGTGTGAAGTGACGAGGCGTATGAGCAACATTTGTTGGCAATTATTATATTAGTTTTATGAAACTCATACAGGGCCTACTAATTTCAGAGATTTTTTACTTTTATAATGTCAATGAAATCGTATTTTTACAAGTGCAACAAGTCCTGCCCTAAGCTTTCGCCACAAATATGCATACAAACTTCAATTTTTATACTCCCGACACGCTGACGGCTGTAATAAATGTTCATATCATACTTAAAAATATTAAAATCTCGTACAGCTTACATTCCAGAAACATAAAACTGTAAATTTCCATACGTTTTTTATAGCCATGTACTATATATTTACATGTGTATGTACAGACGAATAACTTTGTATCTAAATTAATGTTTATGCATACTTTTGCACATATAATTACATAAATAAACGCACCTTAAGCCTAATTCAGAAGTATACATGCACACTCACATGTATACATGTAATATATAATATAATAGGTCATCTTCAAGGTGAGATTTTTGTTTGCTCCCATGCCAAAGCATTCCACATAATTCCATACTTATTGTGAATGCAATAAAGATTTTATGTAGAAATTTATGCCGAAGAAAAGTTAATTTGAATTTATGGATACATATATGTATGTATCCATGTATGTGCATGATAATATCAGGCATGACACAAATATTATATATGAGAATTCTTATCGTTCATCAGAGCTTTTTTATGATAATTAACATTTTACTCTTCATTAGAATTACAAAGGCTAGATTAATGAAAACATCATAGCTTATCTTTTGATTTGACTTTTCTAGAGACGACTTAAAATGTAATAAGTTAGGTTAGATTAGGTTTGTCTGGTGGGCCAATAGGCTCTGCATAGACCAGTTATGGACCTAAGCAATAACAGGTGGAGTCCCGTCATGTATTTCCTGAGTAGTGCTCAGTGCTTGACGTGAATTTTAAGAGATGATGAGGCCTCACTAATGATATCTACTCCAACCTATCGTACTGCGAGGCCCTTAGATACCTGAAGCGTTGTTTTGCTAGTGCAGCACAAACGCACAAGAGATGCTCCACTGTTTCCTTGGTGCCCTGCTCTTGACATTTCCTACATTCCGCCCGTCTTATAGGCGTGCGCTGTACTAGACTGTGATCAATAAGTATGTTAACCGAGGTCCTTCAGTCCTTTCTACACAGTGCTGGTAGGAAACTTGTATATTTCTGATCCACCGATTTGGACATGACATTTGTGGTATTGCACCCCGGTAGATTCTTCCATCGCGCTTTGATTATCTTCGCTTGGCTGTCTACGTACACCAGCGTCCGGCAGTTTGAAAGGTTGCTTTATACTCCGGGCACCAACTCCATTATCCATTTTCGAGCTATCCGTAAAGATGTTTAAGGTGTTGCGTTTAGTTGCAGTGCCCTTACGCCAATCATCATTTTCCAAGTTTACCTTAAACCTTCTTTCTCAGTTGTAAAATGGATTCAAGTAGTCGTTACTTACAAAGAGATCTATCTGCGGCGGGTTTAATATTAGTTCAAGAGCCTAGGTTGTGGTGGTTCTTAGGCAAATGTCGAGAATTCGGCTCAAAAAGTGACATTTTCAGTTGAGAATAAGTTTGGGATGCAAACTGATCTCTACAAATATTTTGTTGGGTTAATGTTGACACAAATGTCCAAGATCGATATAAAACGATTTAATCGATTTAATCGACCAGTGCTTGACCCTAGAGAAACGGCGGAAACGGCGGATGCAAAGGCGTAGACCTAATAAGTAAAGGAGGACTCAGTTCGGCTCATAAAATCATTAAATGATCTCATCATATGAAGAATGAGAAATATAACGACATCTTTATCTCAGAATATATTATTGACAATCCTTTCTAGCTGGACAGAGTTGGCAGTAATAATACAGTAGTGCATATGCAAAAGAACTTAAAACCCTCTACTGTGCAAAATATCTCAGTTTTAAGGCTGTTGTGACCTACAGCTCCTTGTCCATCTAGCATATTCATATTTACCCTACAATTGGACGCGTCGCACTTGTGTTTGCAGGCCGAGTGTTTCAGTCTAAGTTGGGCATACACTTCACTTTCTATTTGCATTCGCACTCTTAAGCTTATTTAACCACTGCATGAGATATGCATGGTATCTACACCGTGGTCCTCGTTTATTTAAAAGGCCTTGTGTCACTTAGAACGTACACTCTGCATTGCGGCACTTATGGTGTCTTCTTGTTGTCTTTGGACGCTGAGTATATTTGCATAGGCTTTTCATGTGAACCTAAGATACTTTGGTTTGTTTAATTGCAAAATAAATTTTTGCCGGCGATAGCAGGTAGTTAGTTGTAAGCTTTGAATAAGAGAAAATGTAGCATAAATGTGAAACAGAATCAGCAGACAAGTACTTATCACGAAATATTAGATCTTTTTAAACCATACAAATATATTTATTTATATATGATAAATTAGAAGCTGACTGCTTCGCTAGAAAATTCCATATTTTTATTAGTGCAATCGAAGTTATTTGAAAATATCAATAAAAAATTATCAATAACAAATCATAAATATTGAAAAACATAATGGTCTCACATTACAGAGAGCATTGGAATTCTTTACTAAATTTATTGTATTTGCTAGATAACTTTGCATTTGTCATATCAAGTGTCAAAGCTTTCGATTTCTCCACTGAAGTGGCCGCTTAGCTAAGTTTTATGCAATTTTTGGAATAATGGTTATGAAAATTATTTTATGAATTTTACTCAAAATTGATTTTTTTTTACTTTTTATACTCATGCAACATGTTGCACATAGGTTTACCTGTTTACCTCACGTACGTATATTCGTAAAAACGTAAAATAACTGAATTAAAGAGAGGGTTATACCCTTGTTGTTAGAAAAACCTACTCAAAGCTATTTTGAGTAAGGGTTATATATTTTTTGTAATTTATTTTTACAGATATCTTAATATTTTCATACCTCAACCTTCTATAAATTTGCAATAGTATTATATTTAGAATTTGGTTCCAATCTAATTTATATCTTCCTTCCTTATTTGTTATTATTTCATTTAAGTGCTATTGAAGCATAAAAAATTAAATTTGAACTAGAAAATGTGTTAAAAGTTATGTTATATGGTATTAATTTTTGAATGCATTATTGAAGTGACGGGGCGTATGAGCAACATTTTTTAGCTATACAAAAAATGGGTGGATGGAAAGCGCCTGACGTAATAAAATTCTAAACTAGCACGATTTTAATTATTATCCTCCAATATTTAGTTTCGTGGTATATTTTTAATTCGTTTATAAAACTGTGAGGAAATAGAGAAATAGAAAAGCAATTTTATCGGTAGAACTTAAACGAAACAAGTAAGGAAGTGCCAAGTTCGGGTGTAACCGATCATTTTAAATTCTCGCAATTTATTTATTTAACTTTATTTATATTATATAATACACAATTGGACCCACATATTCGTCATATATATTGTATAAAGTCCATTGAAAGTTGGAAACCATAATATTAAGTTAGAAGCACCGAGGTCCCCGTGTTCGATATATGAGGTCTTAAAACCCTATGGTCTGATTTCTGCGATTTTAAGAATGGGGCTGCCACACTATTAACATAGTATTTGTGCAAAATAAACGATTCAGATAGTCTTCAAAGTTCTGGTATATAGGCAGTAGGCGTGGTTGTAAAGCGTTTTGGCCTATTTTCACAACATATCATTTTGATGTAAGGAAACTATTACAAACCAAGTTTCATTGAAATCGGTCGAGTAATTCCTGAGATATGGTTTTTGACCCATAAGACCCATAATCTGAGTGCAGCTTCCATCTGCCATTTCTTATGTGAAAATTAGTGTTTCTGACGTTTTTCATTAGAGAGTAATTTTTTTAAATTTCAACCATTAAAATTCAGTGCGACCCTTTGTGCCAAATTTCATTTCCATAGCTTTATTTATGGCTTAGTTATGACACTTTATGTGTTTTCGGTTTTCGCCATTTTGTGGGCGGGGCAGTGGTCCGATTTTACTCATTTTCGAAATCAACCTTCCTATGGTGCCAAGAAATAAGTGTGCCAAGTTTCATCAAGATATCTTAATTTTTACTCAAGTTACAGCTTGCACAGATGGAGGGACGGATGGACGGACAGACAGACATTCGGATTTTGACTCGCCTCGTCGCCCTGATCACTTTGGTATATATAACCCTATATCTAACTCGTTTAGTTTTGGGTGTTACAAACAACCGTTATGTGAACAAAACTATAATACTCTCTGGCAACTTTGTTGCAAGATTATAAAAATTACACAATATCGTAAGTCGAGATTGTAAAATTGACTAAGTTAAGTTAAAAACCCCGACTTTCATAGATTTTATGTGGATCGTTCTACACTTTTGACGCACATAACGTTTTATAGCCTTCGGAAATTAAGTTCTAATACTAACTTTTCCGATATGTATTTGAATAATTGTGTTAATGAAAAAACTATTCTTTAATGCAACTCAAAACTAATCTCGTACTTGGACTATATTTTCCAATAAACAGGAAATGTCAATAGGTACAAAAAACTTTTACCCTAAGTGGTTGGGTGAGTTTCAAAATTTGAAAATATTTAATTTGTTTTTTTGTCTGTCAAATCGATGCAAGTAAATTTCTAAAAAATAGTCTTTCCTCCCATCACGCCACATCAGTTTCAGTTTAAAACTTTAAACGCGTTTATCTCGAAACACAATTTTTGAAACCCAATTTCTCGAAAAGTTATAAAGCGATTTTGTTAAAATTTTGCAGACATCTTTGAAATAACTCTATGTATCTGGCTATTGAAAGGAGGATTTTTTTTTATTTTTATTACAACTAATATTTCGAAAATAATACTGTTTAGATAAGTATCTGTGATATACTAAATTGCTTAAATGAAATATATTATTGTATGGAATAAAAAATTTTTAAAATACCCTTATACATTACATTTAGCCTCTGAAACCTATCTAACCCATTAAAATATTTGTAATAATTAATAATTTACATATTTTACGAAGTTTATTCACAATTGTCGATAGAAACTGAGTCCCTCTGAGAACTCTGCTTTAAAGGTTTAGGAGATACTATTTTCCTTTTTGCACCAGACAAAGCTTTTATTTTGAACCAAATCGGACCATATATATGACTTTTAGAGTTATAACGACCTCAGCGCCATCTATCGAATTTTTAATTTTACACAATATGCCTAGTTCCACAGTATGCTTAATCCATAAAATTCTAGTCCACCCAACCATCTTGATTCTAAAACCAAAATCCATTTGCGTTTTGTGGCCGCTTTTATTATTTCTCCCTCGTTGATATTTGCACGTCTATTATTCCACATAAATTTATCTAAATGGGAATGCATTATTTCGTAATATTCTGCTACCTTTCCTTACTTTATTTTTTGCACATAATAACAACAACAACGCAAAACAATAGGTATACGCTGGGGAAGAAATTAGTAACTCAAAATGGCATCCATTTGCTGTGCGCAAACACAAATAGCAGCCACACACATGTGTACACATGTGTCATAAAAAAGCTAATAAAATGTAAACAATTGCAAACGACACACACGACACAAAAATGCACATTTACGGGGCATGGGGTGAGAGTGTGCCCAAATGGCACACAGCGGTCGCTACTTAGCAACAGTGTCTGATATGATAGCTGCAGATTACCCAAGCACACACCACCCCCGCACAGTGTGTCTGTGCAACGTTTTGTTATTTATAAGCGCAACTCATCAGCAAAAGTCACGTTTTGTCAGTTCACCAATGCACACACACACACATACATATGTATATACAAACATTTGCACACAAATGGATAAGCACTTTGCGCTCACGCTGTGGCTCACCTGCGGTCATTAAAAGTGAAACATCATGCCAACAATGCTGACGCTGGTCACATAAACAAGAAAATAATAGCGTTGGAAAAAAGTAGAAAAAACAACAACAACAACACACGTATACATTCAAACAAATAACGGCATCAACAATGCTGGCAATGTGTAAGCCAATGTAGCTAACGTCGGTGGCGAATAAAGCAAATCAAAAGCAGATAAGCGGTAAAAACGTTGCCATAACGTGTTGCATGTTGCATAACTTTGCTGCAATTAGTGTGTTTATGTGTGCGGATACATATACTTACATACATAAATAAAATACGAACGATATGTATTAGTAGGGCTTAGTTGTGTGCGGGTGAGTTAAGCGCTGTGGACTCATAATAGCCAACATTTTTAGCGTATTTGTTTTTCGATAACAGCTGTGTAAACCTATAGAGAAATTTATGTATGAATATTAATACAATAACAACAAATTACTAACAGAAGTTAACTCATATGTTGACTCTTATAGAGAGTATAAAATCAGGGATGGCCACGCAAATTATTGTTTTTGGTATATGAAGCCTTCTAATGAGTTTTATAACAACTTCTCACAGTTTTCGGGACAAGTTTTCCATTTGTCAGGTCACAGATCCTGATTTTTTAACTGATCCATATAAAGGCTAAATATGTGCTCTCCACCACCAAATATTTTGTGTTTATTATTATTTTTTAGGGAGTTATCGTACTAGATTTTATTGGGATGAAATTTGAGAAAGTACTAGGTGCTCATTAGAGAAATACTTTTTATACTCTCGCAACAAATGTTGCTAAAGAGAGTATTATAGTTTTGTTCACATAACGGTTGTTTGTAACACCCAAAACTAAACTAGTTAGATATAGGGTTATATATACCAAAGTGATCATGGTGAAGAGTGGAGTTCAAATCCGAATGTCTGTCTGTCCGTCCGTCCGTCCGTCTGTGCAAGCTGTAACTTGAGTAAAAATTAAGATATGTTGATGAAACTTGGCATACTTATTTCTTGGCACCATAGGAAGGTTGCTTTCGAAAATGAGCAAAATCGGACCACTGTCACGCCCACAAAATGGCGAAAACCGAAAACACATAAAGTGCCATAACTAAGCCATAAATAAAGCTATAAAAATCAAATTTGGTATGAAGGATCGTACTATGAAGGGGCATATTTTGATGTAATTTTTTTGGGGAAGTGGGCGTGACCCCGTCCCCTACTAAGTTTTTTGTATATATCTCGCAAACCAATAGAGCTATATAAACCAAACTTTCTGCAATCGTTTTTTTTAGCCACTTCCTAATACAGTTCAAAAATGAAAGAAATCGGATCATAACCACGCCCACCTCCCATACAAAAGTTAGGTTGAAAATTACTTTCTCACTAACGAAAAACGTCAGAAACACTAAATTTCACACGAGAGATGGCGGATGGAAGCTGCACTCAGATTTTTTTACAAAATGGAAAATGGGCGTGGCGTCGCCCACTTATGGGTCAAAAACCATATCTCAGGAACTACTCGACCGATTTCAATGAAATTTGGTTTGTAATAGTTTCCTTACATCCCAATGATTTGTTGTGAAAATAGGCCAAATCCCTTCACAACCACGCCTACTTCCTATATACCAGAACTTTGAAGACGATCTGAATCGTTTACTTTACAATATATAAAGTAAGTACTAGTGAAGATATCGGTGCAGAACTTTGACCAAATACTATGTTAATAGTGTGGCAGACCCATTCTAAAAATCACCGAAAACGGACCATAGGTTTTTAAGGCCCCATATATCGAACACGAGGACCTCGGTGCTTCTAACCAAATATTATGGTTTCCAGCTTTCAATGGACTTTATCAATATATATAACAAATATGTGGGTCAAATTGTGTATTATATAATATAAATAAAGTTAAATAAATAAATTGCGAGAGTATAAAATGTTCGGTTACACCCGAACTTAGCCCTTCCTTACTTGTTAAATATATATTTTTACAAAAATCCACATTTTATTGATATCGATCTCCTAAAACCACTTCATCATTGTTGGTAAATTGAAAGTACATTGTCCTTGAAATTAGTTTTTTGATGCACTCTTACTGAAGCCAAAATGTAAATGACTACAAAGCTCACACAAAAGTGGCGACTGAACTAAAAGTTAACGGGTATATCAAGGCAATAGGTCACGTAGTATAATATCTAAAAATGCATGTTTATATATGAAAAATTTTCTGGAGGCACCCTCAGGCGTTTAAAGGTTAATTCCAGTTGCCTTTGTACCATATAAATATATAAACATGTGAGATACCACATATCATAATAAAAATATAACCTCTCGTTAATCCATAAAATGCAGACAAATTTCACCCAACATAACTTTTTAAAACACTAACAAACCTAACCTCACCTTATTTTATATCTCACTATGTCAAAATATATTAAAAATATAAGCCATTCGGCCTTTTAAAACGAAAACAAACCCGACTTCAAATGGTTCTTAAAAATATAAACAAACCAGAAGTCACGCGACCCTTCAAAACGTAAACAAACATCACTGACCTTTAGCCGGGGTTTGTTTACATTTTGCCCGAAGTCAATGACCTCTTTACATTATGCTTGAGGTCAATGGCCTTTAGCCGGGCTGAGGCGAATGAGCATTGCCACGGTTTGTTTACATTTTGGTCGAGGTCAATGACCTTTGGCAGGGATTTGTTTACATTTTGACTGATGTCAATGACCTTTGGCCGAGGTTTGTTTACATGTTGGCTGAGGTTAATGGCCTTTAGCCGGGGTTTGTTAATATTGTGGCTGAGGCCAATGACCGTTTTGAGGCCTTGTTGGATGTAAAGATTGTTTAAATTTGAAATGGTCACGTGCATTAAACATGTTGTTTTAATTTATTTTAAAGTTTTGCCTTCGAATCTTTCAAATTGCAAGAGTATATATTGTTCGACTGCATCCGAATTTAAAATACTTAGCTTAATTTATTTAACTTCGGTCTAAATTTTGTTTTATTCCTTACAGGTATCCTAAACAATTAACAGGCAATTTGATCGCGCCCTTCATGTAATTCAATCAGCATTTGAATCCTCACTAGTAATTCAGATAACAACGTAAATTACTGTGTCATAAATTTAAGGTAAGTGCTAGTCTTTTTATACTTAACGCCTAAAATCTAACAAATAAGCATCTGAAGTCTACAAAATATCTAAAAGCTCGATGGAAATTGAGCTGATAGTCATACATTTCTAATTGCTTCTTTAACAGTGTATTTAGCAGTGTTTTGTCATTCTATTTTCAATATATACCTACATTAGTCTGCCTACTTCGACTGGAAAGTGTATGGTATACAATGGTGGTTTTAAAATGAAATGATATATGTACGTTATATTGCGTCATTATGTCAAATTTAATGATAGTCCTGGACAAACGCGTGGAATTAAATTTGATATGACATTTTATGATAATTTAATTAGCAACCTGATCTTTCGATAAGTATTACTTTTGACCACTGAAAGGTGGTAGATTGAATTAAAAACTCACCATGCCAAATTTACGGACAATGTTTGTCAAACTGATAAAAATTAAAATGTTTTCTAAAATTAAAAATGGTTGACAACACTTTTTGTATAAAACTGACAACTTGAAATACGTAGAATTTATACTTAGCCACCTCGTTGATCTGATATGTCAAAACAATTACAGTTGAATCATTAGCCATTTTCGCGTCATTAATTTTGATTTCCTGTAAAACATACATTAGTCAAATTAAAGCTAATGAAACTAAGCTGAAGGTAATAATTGAATAGTTTGTTAAGTTCTTAGTGATGCTGGTTATTTATTACAAATAATTTTGCTTACTTCAACTGTGATTAGAAATCTTAAGCCTGAAAATCCGGCCTTAGTGGTAAATTAAAAAAGTAGAAAAGAAGAAAAAGAAAAGGAATAAAGTCAGTGGACACTATCAGTAAGATAGATTTCTATAGAATTTTTGCTCTGGTGGTTTTTCCAGTTTCCAAATAAGAGGTCATTTTTTTTTTTTAATTTTAAATAATGCTATTAAAATCAATTTGTGAATTGGAAGGTGTTTCTTCCCCGTCTCCTTTGATGAGTTTACGTGAGATCAAGGTTGTCTACATTTTGATTTGATTTATTAATCACAAGAAATCTGGCTTTTTTTGCATTTTTAATCAAGAAAATTTTTGACCGGCGCTTATTTACATTTTGGTCGAGATGAAGGACCTTTTGCGGGATTTATTGGCAGTACATGAGGTCAGTTTTGTTTTTCCGAGGTCACACGAGGTCAAGTTCGTTTATATTTTCAAGTG
Source organism: Zeugodacus tau (assembly GCA_031772095.1). Taxonomy (NCBI): domain Eukaryota; kingdom Metazoa; phylum Arthropoda; class Insecta; order Diptera; family Tephritidae; genus Zeugodacus; species Zeugodacus tau. Next base: position 55,789,760 of record CM062651.1, on the reverse strand, counting down.
CTAAGGGGGATCAGACTTTTTGAGATTTTAGAGAGCACGTGATGTGACTATGGAAGAGCCCATATGTGGTCAAATTTGATTACATTGTAAAGGATCAGGTGGTGATAGATTTGTTTATATTTTGAGAGGTCTATTGAGATCAGTTTTATTGATATTTTCAGGGTTCTGTTGAAACAGGTGAACGTAAGATCAAGGTTGTCTACACTTTTTTTCCATTTTTGATCGAGGAAAATTTTTGACCGGGGCTTGTTTACATTTTGGTCGAGATCAAGTTCGTTTATATTTTGAAGGGTTACGTGGGATCAGGCTTGTTGAGATTTTAGAGAGCACGTGTGGTGACTATGCAAGAGCCCATATGTGATCAAATTTGATTACATTGTAAAGGATCAGATTGTTTATATTTTGAGAGGTCTCTTGAGATCAGTTTTATTGATATTTTGAGAGTTCCATTGAAACAGGTTTATTTAATCGCTTAACAAAACATCTTCTCCGATTCCTTTGATATTCGTAGTTATGTATATATATATATATGTGCCTATGCTAAATTTATGAAAATACTCATATTTGTTATCTTCCTCTACATTTCTACTACATACATACCTCAGCTGATGTCCCCGAAAAGTATGCTAACTATTTGCATTTGCTGAAATAATATATTTTTTCCTACATGCTTACGAGATTGCGAAGAAAACATTTCAGCAATCACTGACATAACATCACAATCTAAATGAATGGAATGCGAACACACACACTTACTAACATATTTGTACATGTGTATTTATATAAAGATGTGTGCCGAAATGTAAATTTAGGCAGTTCGACGCACACTCACACACATACACAAACAGAAATCCAAATATTGAGCAGTGAAATGTAATCTTGCGAAAATAGATACAAAATATATGTATGTATGCGGCGCGCTAAACCATAAAAATATGAAAGCGACGCAGAAAATTGCTAGCGGAAATAAAGCGTAGATAAAAATGGAAAATGGAAAAAACAAAAAAATACGAAAATTACAAGAACAACAGTAAAAATATTTCCACAATCACTACATACTCTTATGAAAATTTGTTTTTTTTGCAATTTTTTTTGGCTCATATATGTTTATATGTGTGTTTCGGGTCATAAACATCTACTTTTGTGTGTGTGTGTGTGTAAAAAATATGAAAATTTCACATTTCATAAAAATTGTACAAATTTCACAAGCGCGAAAATATAATTTTCTCAGTCAATTTTCTTTTACGATCAAAAAGTTAATAATTCCATATGGTAACTAGGCCGTCGTCAATGCCAGCCATCCCCATATACAAATGCGTAAAAGCACTGTTTGGAGCGGAGAGTTCCTCAGTGCCACAGTGCCACATTGCCAATGTGTGCCTCAGTGGTGGTGTTTGCTGGTGAGGTGTGTGGGTTTTGGCAATTTTCATTTCCATCCAGCAGTGTAATAATGTTTTCGTTGCGTTCAGTGTTTATTGCAACTGAGTTTTTTTTTGTATAATACTTTTTTATAGTTTTGTTGTTGTTGTTTTTTATATATTTTTTGCTTTTACTTGTTTTATGTTACTTTATTTTTTGTTTGTTAGCGTTGGTGGTTGCTGTCATTTTGGTAGAACAGTTTTAATTTTAGTACAATATAGAGCTAGATAGCAAAAAAAAAAAACAAAAAACAACTTTCATTTGCGCTAGTTTGTAGGTGGAGAAGGAGAAAATGTGACTGTACTGCAAACACACACACACATACTCAGAAACATATATACATATATATGACAGACAGTTGCTGTTTGCTGAGGGCGGCGAGTAGTGAGTGCCTGAAGGGGTAGCTATATTAGCATGGGAATTTTGCTTTGCTTTTAGGGCAGCATATACTATTCGTACACACACATCTACTATATTTACACACACACACATCGAAAGTTTATGCGTATGTTATCCTGTACTTCTATGTAAATAAGACAGTAGATTGCCCGGCATATTGTCATGTTCATTTTATTGGTTGTCGGTTGTTTGTGTGCTGTTTGCTAGTAGTAGCTGTTTTTGTTGTTGCCAACAGTATTACTTTTCCAGCTGTAAGCGAGCGCTAGTTTTTTCTATATTTGTATTTTTTTGTGCATTTTTTGTGCCCCTTATGCTTATGCCCGCAACCAACTGCGACTGGCTATCATATGTGGATGTAGTACAGATACACATATGTATGTTCTTCTAGGTATGCGTATATTAGAAATGGTTATTGCATGCTTAAAAACGGCTATGCATATATACAAACACACAACACATACATATGTGTGTGTTTGTTTGTATTTTGAGTTAAAATGAACCTACTTTCACATTTTAGTGCTCCCATTTGCCACGTTTGTACAAAGTTTAGTTGTATTTATGCATACGCAAAGACCAGCAGTCATACAGTGTTGTGAAAAAAATTGTTACCTTCTCTGATAATTAACACAGCACAACCATTTTTATACTCTCGCAACAAAAGTTGATAAGAGAGTTCACATAACGGTTGTTTGTAAGTCATAAAACTAAACGAGTTAGATATAGGGTTATACTATATATATCAAAATGAACTGGATGTTAAATCCTGAGGGGAGATACGCTCAGACTTTTTGACAAAATGAAAAATAGGAGCGGTGTCGCCCACTTATGTGTCAAAAACCATATCTCAGGAACTACTCGACAGATTTCAATGAAATTCGCTACATAACACTTTCTTCGAACCCTGATGACATGTGTGGAAATGAAATCGGTTCACAACTACGATCACTTCCCATAAACCTCAATTTTGCATTTCATCTTATTCCTTCACTTTATAATGTATACATAAGGAATCAAAGAAGATAGCGGAATAAAACATTAACTGTGGTTTCACTTGAGGAAAAATTGTCGAAATCGGAATATAACTTTTCAATGCCATGGATATCGGAAATGAAAAACTCATTGGCTAAGATTAATTTATCAAAGAAAATATCGTTATTGTGTCACTGTTCCAATTATTATATGATTAAAATCGGGTCATACAGTATGTCAACTATTTGATCACACTTGGGTACCAGAAAAATATATTTGTTTGCAACTCTTTTATTTGTAATGAGAATCCAATAATATTTTACATATAAAACTATTAAAGGTAAAGAATTAAAACTGACAAATTGTTTTTTCAAGCATATGTTTATTTTCGAAGAATTTTCGAAAATGACTCCGCTGGACATTTGATCAATTAGTTGACATTAACGATTTTTTTACTAGATATTTAATATGATCTTCTTTTAGTTAGATTACTGCCTCAATTTGTTTAGACATAGACTTGACCACCTTTATGAAGAAATCCCCACTAATTTTTTCCCAGGAATTTGGAGCCTTTCGCAATATATCGTTAAGATTCTGACACTCACCTGGCTTATCAGAAATCGCACGCCTGACCTCAACCCAAGCATATTCGATTCGAGTGAGGTCTGACTATTGGTGCCAGTCGAGTACATCAAAGTTGTTGTTTTGAAGCCAAGCTTTAGCTACACGGGAAGTGTGTTTCGGATGATTTTATCTTACTGAAAGACACATTCCAACACATTCATGCCACACACTTCTAGACTCCTGTACAAATCTTGTTGAAGAATATGAACATATTGGTTACTATCCGTTCGCCCGGCAACCCCTAAGCACCCTTTTACCCCCTCTATTCTCATACGCCCCCCACATCACTACATTATCCCCACCAAACTTCACTGTTAGTTGAACAATACGGCTCGTCAAAGGTGCGCGAGGTTTTCGCCAAATCCATTGGCGCCCATTTTTTCAAGACGGTTTATTTTTATTTCGTCGGACCATATGACCCGCATTCAGTCATTTTAGGTATAGTTTTTATATTTTTTTTTGCAAATGGGAGCCTCAATTTACGGTGTCGATTTGTCAATAGTGTTTTTTTACTTCGATACGTCCGTGCTATACGTTTCTCAGCAATTTCTTCTTGATAGCTCCACTTTTCACATTTATTCCATCCCTATGGAAGAGATAACACCTGATTTGACCCGCATTTTCATGTACACTAAACTTTATCAACCTAACAATACGCCTTACTAATGTCACATACAAAATTGGCTTTCGTCCAAGAGTGTTTTTATGTATAAAAGGCTCATTTATTGTCTTATTTTTGACACCACGCCCTCGAAAACACAAACGAGTCTTGCAGTTTCTCTATGCTTTGTGTTTAAATCAATAAATCCTTTAATATTTTCCATTATTGTTGTATTTAGTTGTTTTTATCTATAGTAAAGCCAAATTTAAAGAAATAACAAAAAAGAAGAATAGGAAATACCCAAATTTTACTAAAAACTTGAATCTACCGATTCCACCACTATTAATTACAGAATAAAAGTATAAACATTAATAGCAGAGCAATATTAAGGCGACCAATACTTCTTTATTTAACAAAGTCAACTAATTGATCACATGGCTTTCTCTACATGTTTAAATATTCTTTGAAAAGTAACGGCACATTTCCAGTAATTCCGCACTTACTAACTGTCATTTTATAGGCCTACTTAATGAACTTAACTTTTTTACTCAAAAGTTTATTTTAATAACGAAAGAACAAAATATGTTGTATTTTGAAAAGTATGTGATCAATTAGTTGACATACTGTAACTTTCCTTAACTCCCACATACTTGATTATAGTTTTTTTTTTCAAAAAAAAGGTGGGCTTTATTCCGCATATATCGGTTAATATGTGAGTTGTCTTAGCAAAAGAAATCGGTTCAGGAATTACCTCAGCCCTCATATACTATTTATGATGATTTTCGTTATTCTATTGGACTTTATGCTGAATATATGGGCCAAATTGTGTGTTATCTTCATAAAACTATATAAATAAATTGCGATAGTATAAAATGTTCGGTTGCAGCCGAACTTAGCCTTTCCTTACTTGTTCCTACAATATTTCTTCTTCGATATACTACAACACTGGACTGTAATGGTTGGTCTAAAAATTATCTCCTCATATTACATTAGTTTGGATTTTATCATTAATATTTAAGGTTGGGAGTATTACCGAAGAAATATTATATATCCTATCGAGTTAGTATAACCCATGTCGAAACATGTTGGTTTTTAGTTGGGCGCAACTTTATATCAGGAAGACACTATTTATATAAAAGATGACTTCTTAGTAGGTGACGAAACCATTTGGAACGAAAGTTGTAGAAAACGCGCAAATGTATTAAGCCATTTCTCTATTGATCTCATGAGGGTTTAAAATCTTCAAGGACCCATAATAACTTGGCTTAAATTAAAACCCACTTTAGAAATATGTTAAGCAGCTCATCCACCGTTGAATTTATTCTTCGAATTTGTTTATTTCCAAAAAAATTTCACCTATTATGACCGTATTCGCATTCAAATTTTGTGTTTCTTCTCTCGACTAGAATTATACGAACTAGTCGCGGCGGCTACTTGTCCGAAATCATTTTAAACACATAATAACATACGCTTATAATATATTATAATAATTATTGGCTTTGACATTAAATTAGATGCGTTTAATTACCTTTTGAAAATCACATGTCTAAACAAAACACCTTTAATTAGGGTTAAGCATATTAACAAATTGGATAAGAGATAAGTTTCGAAACTACAATTATGATTTGAAGATCGACGTTATAAGTAGATTACAGATTGTTACAAGTATTAAATTGAAAATATATGATTCGAGGAATCGATATATAGGAACGCTTGAACAAAATCGTTCGTAGAGCCCGATATCACAGTGATCTCGAAATTAACTTCATAAAAGACTACGAAGCATTCACTGAAATTCACGGAATCTTATAATCAATTCTTACAATTTTATATTCGCCATTAGTGAGATTTCACCATTGTTAACAACTACTAGGTCTATAAAAGATATTTTAAAATTATATTAAAGGCTGATTTTTATACTATCGCAACAAAGTTGCTAAGAGAGTATTATAGGTTTGTGCACGGTTGTTTGTAACACCCAAAACTAAACGAGTTAGATATAGGGTTATATATACCAAAGTGATCAGGGTGAAGAGTGGAGTTCAAATCCGAATGTCTGTCTGTCCGTCCGTCTGTCCGTCCGTCCGTCCGTCCGTCTGTGCAAGGTGTAACTTGAGTAAAAATTAAGATATCTTGATGAAACTTGGCACACTTATTTCTTGGCACCATAGGAAGGTTGCTTTCGAAAATGAGCAAACTTCGCACTAGGAAGGGGCATATGTGGATGTAATTTTTTTGGGGAGGTGGGCGTGGCCTCGCCCCCAAATAGGTTTTTTGTACATATCTCGGAAACCAATAGAGCTATATAAACCAAACCTTTTACAGTCGTTTTTTTAGCCATTTCTTAATACAGTCCAAAAATGAAAGAAATCGGATAATAACCACGCCCACCTCCCATACAAAGGTTAGGTTGAAAATTACTAAAAGTGGGTTAACTCACTAACGAAAAACGTCAGAAACACTAAATTTCACATAAGAAATGGCAGATGAAAGCTGCACTCAGATTTTTTTACAAAATGGAAAATGGGCGTGGCGTCGCCCACTTATGGGTCAAAAACCATATCTCAGGAACTACTTGACCGATTTCAGTGAAACTTGGTTTGTAATAGTTTCCTTACCTCCCAATAAAATGTTGTGAAAATTGGCCAAATCGCTTCACAACCACGCCTACTTCCTACATACCAGAACTTTGAAGACAATCTGAATCGTTTACATTACAATATATAAAGTAAGCACTAGTGAAGATATCGGTGCAGAACTTTGCACAAATACTATGTTAATAGTGTGGCAGCCCCATTCTAAAAATCGCCGAAATCAGACCATAGGTTTTTAAGGCCCCATATATCGAACACGAGGACCTCGGTACTTCTAACCTAATATTATGGTTTCCAACTTTCAATGGACTTTATACAATATATATGACGAATATGTGGGTCAAATTGTGTATTATATAATATTAATTAAGTTAAATAAAAAAATTGCGAGAGTATAAAATGTTCGGTTACACTCGAACTTAGCCCTTCCTTACTTGTTTCAAGTTCTTTCGTCAACATTCTGCAATTTCGAACTTTAATTCTGAAAGGGTTTCTGTCAGAACTAGTATTCAAATACACTTCTAGTCTTTTATAACTACTTGTTTTCTTTGAAACCTGAATTAATCTTCTTGAAAAATAAGTGAAGCTTTAAGCTTAATATCACAATTAGCTTAGTTTCTAGTTTCCCAAAGCCATTCAAGAAACAAATAATGGAGATTGTAACATTAGAGGAAGCAATCAAAATATTTAACAAAATATTCTAATTTAGAGAAAATTTTACTATTTGCACGGGACTGGAATTCCCACACTGCATCGCTATAATTTGATATTTCGAACATAAAAACGGAAGCCAAATTTTCTACCCCGCACTGTACAGAAACTTACACCCATGAGTGTAGCTATGTACCATATTTGAATTGCATAATATCGCATACAATTTGAACTAAACTCCTCATAAACCTGCAATATATTGACACACACACACATACACATATGCAGGCTTATTGTATTGTAGACACATGTGGTCATACGAGCCTCTATGCATATGATCTCCGCTGTGGAACAACAAACTGGTCAGAAAATATTAGGTTGCAATCGAAAATTTCTACAATATATGAAGCCGCTATAGACAGAATAATACTATGATACCACGAAAAAAACAAAAATTCCCGAACTGAAAATGAACTAGACTGAAAAGGCTCCAATGTGAACTAGTTACAAGTTGATTTGCTGGAACCTAATTTTATTTAACAGAAAACGTCGTAAAGACTTAGAGACGTAAAGACGTAAAGACGTAGGCGTAAAAAGTTCATTAGAACTTTTTTGAGCTCAGCGAGAATGTGAGAAATCTTGAAATCTTGTAGGTAGTGAGATTGGATCACTAAGATCACAGAACACCTAATCCCTACCAGTTTTGAAAAAATACATTCATCAGCGTTGCTTTTCCCAACGATTACCATATCTTGCCATGGTTCATATACACATTCTCGAAGGAGTCCTTATTTTCGGAATAGTAAATCTATCTTAAAGGAGGCCACTTATACTGGAATAACGCTGCTCTTGTCTGGAAGCCTGAAGTCTAGTTGGTGTAGAGTTCATGACTATAGACTCGCTAACCACATTTGAGTTGAATAATTGGAATTGGAGTTCGAATTTTTAGTTTTTTATCTAATTTAAATCAGTAGGATCCCGGTATATAATTAACGGAATCCAAGAAATCAATGCGAAAATTACCAATAAACCAATAACATGTATAGGAAAGCATAACCGACTAACTAGTTCCATTCATGGTCCCTACTGGTTTCAAACTAGTCCTCCACTAGTTCACTCAACTGCGTGGTTTTCTAAACATTCGCGTATACGTACGTATATCTACGTAATGTACACGTTTGCATATTCATTTCATTTGAGTATTTTTTGTCGTTTTGTTTTCCATTTATTTGTATTTTTTTTGCTGGCTGTTATTTCTATTGTTGTTTGCGCAGTGAATCTTCATTGTGTACGCAATAAAGTCCTCGTAAAAACAAATAAGTGTGTGCAAAATAAGAGCAAATAGCAAAGAGACTACAGCAAAATATTGCTCATATGCTGCCCACACTCAGTCACACACACTCCACACTCGCTGTGCCAACAAATTGCTACAGCTTACGAAAAACGTTGTTCTAGGGTCTAATAAAAATTGTGCAAATATACAAATAAAGGACTCGCCAAATGGTCATTCAAACCAAGGCGCACACTTACACACTTACATAAGCATATATTCGTATACATTTCTATGTACTCGTGCCTTACAAACGGCACAACCGTTAGGCCACACAAAAAACGAAACGTAAAAACATTCCCTTTTCGGTCGGCAATGGTGCTTTCGAAGTAGCTTATTAGTTCACTTGGTTGCCGTTGAGCGCTTCATTTGACTCGTATTCTGTCGACCACAAATACTGTGTCACTTGCTGTAAGATGCAACAGGCCTCGGTGGTTGTTATTGGAAAAACAATAACAACAGCTACTATTGGTCGGGAGTAGAAGAAAATGTTTTAATAACGGGCAATATTTGCCAACGATTATTGATCATCTTTCAGATATGTGTACAGACTGCTAAAAAAATGGGATTCGTATATGTATTTATAAGCTTTCCTCGGACTTGAAGTCTTAACCTATGTTGGTCATTTAGTATAACTTTATATTCTGTTACTAGTAAAGACATTCATAATATTAGTGCTTAGAACAAAAATTTCTAAATTATTAAAAGCACATAATACGAGTAAGGTCCGGCTAAGCAGCGGGAGAAGCCGTTGTGTTAGATATCTTTCTAATCAGTATGAATCAAATTTATAAAATTCATTAAACCTTACTTCGAAAACTTTCATTGAAGACATACATATGTTGTCATACGGGCGTATTTGAATATGATCCCAACTGTGGAACACCAAACTAATCAGAAATTTCTAGGTTGCAAACGATAATTTCTACTGCCGTAGTAGTCTGATTAATATTTTAATAAAATAAGAATTTACGAATATTTACGAAAATAGACTAGTATGAAAAAGTTCAAATGTGAACTAGTTACAAATTGATTTGCTAGAAACAGTCCGTATATCATATCATAACCGTTCTATATATCACCAGCAGACCGCTCCGGCTTCGCACGGTTTTAAACAAAAATTATCATCATCTGAGAACTATTTCCAGAAAGTTGAGATTCTAGCAATAAATGTAGCCTATGTTAATGTTACTCGGGGTGAATGTAGCTTTCCAATGGTGAAAGATTTTTTGAAATCGGCACAGTAGTTTTTAGTTTATTCATTACAAACATACATACAAATCTTTCCTCTTTATAATAGTATATATAAAGTATAGATAAAGTCAACCAAAAGGGTTATATTAATTTGTTTGTCCTTGGTAGCCCATACTGTGACTGCTAAATACAGTGTTAAGTCAAAATCTATCAGGATATAAGGACCAGGGGAAGGGATGGACCGATTTCTACCCTTTTGGCAAATTTCATTAAAGTAGTATGGATATGCTCATATTATGCAATATTAATACTCCAACCAGACTGTGGATGCGGACGCCTTAAACCCCACTCACAGCGAATCTATTAACACCTTCCTTACCTCCCTCCCAGTGAATGTCGTCATTGGAGTCAAACAATCAGTAATAACAGACAACGAGCTCGAGTCGGTTCGTAAAACCAGAATAATCCTAGCGCAATTTCTTTCTGGATAGTGCACCGGGTTAAACTCTTACTTATCCAGTCTTACCCCGACATACAGAACACATGTCCTGCAAGCAACGAGTCCCCTAATGATACTAATCACCTCTTTGCATGGCTAACGAACCCGACACATCTAACACCTCTCTACCTTTTGTCCGACTCTGTCAAAACAACTCGTTTCCTGGACTTATCGTTAGATGACTACAACAACAACTAGGCTTTTACTTTTCAGTTCAACCAGAGTTGGGTAATCGTTATAACAACAACAACAAGATTTTTATATTCTTTAAAAGGGAGCATGGAATGTTCTGACCAACTTCGACGACTTAAGAGAATATTAATATTATATAGGCATCCATGTGATAAACAATACGTGTATGTTTTTATTAAATTTCTTTGTTTGAGCGAATTTTTGCATTTTTTAAGTGGGATCATCGCCATCAATCTCTAAAAATCCCATAAAAGCTTTCAAGTTTCTCATCTTTTGAGTTCCTAGTAAGCAACTTGAGACTTCCTTAAGTTCCCAGACTGCCTTCGGCTAAGATTGGAATTCCTACGGATGTAAACTTGTCAGTTGATGTCTACGCCAAAAGCATTGGAATTATACTTGCTGTAGTTAATGAATACAATCCGTAAGCTTACAAGTTTGACAGCAATATGGCTCAGAAGTGCGTTTCAGAAATTGAGTTAATTTACGGGGGTTGGCCTTTCCTTCGGTTGCCTTGGGAATTCCAGTCGATAGCGTTCCGAGTGTTTATATCTGGATCTCGCTTCAGAACATGCCCCAGCCTGCCCCATTCACTTTTCAGATTATCGGCCCATGGGGTTTTTGGTTAGTGTGTGACCATGTTAGAGGCGTGTTAGAGACGGTAACGGTAACCATATTGAGGGTGCCGAAAGCTTGCTCGACATTTTCTTGCTTCCGACTTGACAATTCCGCATACTGGTGCCCATGTTATTTCTGAGATCTACTTTCGCTGCAGTTGACTACAATATGGTGTGATTAAGCAGTCGATCGTTGTGAGATGATCCTTTGGTTATTTTAGGACAATGTTTATTAGTTGAATTTACCACTTTACGGGGCTTATAGTTGTCAAATACCAGGATGAAACTATTATTAAATTTAAAACTAAACATATCATCTACCAACCGCAAAAACTAATTTTTGCCTTTCCATTTCCCAAAGTAGTTTATGAACTTTGAAGCCCCCGGAGCGTACCAAATATTTGCCGAATGGCGTATAAAGCGTACGAAACCCAAAATGAAAATGGAAATGATTTGACTTCATCGTTCGCCACATTCTCACAAGTGCATTCCGTATTTATTATGCCTCATATCCACAAAAGATTTTTACGATTCGCACAGACGTTGCCAGCTACTCGGAAATTATTTACTGTCCAACTAAGTGGTCGTGGACATTGCAAGAAAATCGTTGAGTGTATTTTCCAAGTAAGAATACATAAATCTACAGCTTCATAACGAATTTAGCACATATATTCACATAGATCTTAATAAACATTTTAAGCTTAGCAACCCTGTGTGTGTGGGTGGATGTTTGAGTGGATAACTGTATATATTGACAGCAGTCACATCAAGCATGTCGCTGACATTTGCACGACTGTTGCTGATGACAGTTGCCGGCAACCACTGGCAGCTAAACTATTGCTCGGCATTCGGTTGTGAGTGTCTGTGTGTGTGTGGCCACTTAACGATTGCAACGCTGCAGTTTGCCACATTGCAACACTGTGCTGTGCTGTGCTGTGCTGCTCTGCTCTTCAGAGCATCAAGCATGGTATAAATTCAAACAAATTGCCACCTTAAAATTGACTGTGCAATAAAAATGGCAGAATGGCATTGGAGGAGTCAGCAATCGCCATTAGGGAAGTGCCTGGCAGTAAGTGAAAGCACTTCCTCACAGTCACTGTATTCGCAAAGCGATGAAAACTCATAATTCACATAAAAATATATTTTGTGAGTTCATTTTTGAGTGTGCTGTGCTGGTGATATGGATGTTTGTGTGTGAGTATTGGCGATGACATTTTTACGGACAAAGCATTGTACAAGAACTCGTCAGGATTTCGATGTACTCGGATAGATTATTGAGTTGGTGGAGACAGTTTAACTTTGGATTTTACTAATTGATTTTAATTTTATGTAATGAAGTTTTTTATTATCTTTTTCAATTGATTATGTCATTTCAGTCTACTTGTCACGGTCGTGTCATAATTCTGTCAATATTAAGTTGAAAATTCTCACCATTATTAAAAAAAATATCTTTAATGATGCCATACGAGTATATTAATTTCTAGGAGCAACAGCTTAAATACTTAAATATGTTTCAAGTTTTTAACCAATATTGCTCTCCTCTCATTAAGCACCGATCTCATTATGTCAAATTTAATGATATTCATTGTCAAATTAGCCCTTCTATGATAATCAAAATTGCCACTGTCACTGTCACTCGTCAATGAAGTGTCAGTGTAACTGAAAATTACAGCTTTTTGCATTATATTTATTTATCTCAGAGCATTAGATTGAAATACTTTGGAAATTGTACTTTTGTCAGTTTGCTGTCATTAAATTTGTCATATATCAGATCTTCGTTTCGACGATAAACCATCCAAATTTCTACATACCTCAGAAACTTCTCCTTTCTGAACATTCCATAAGTTTTTTATAAGTTTAAGATCAAGAGATTGTGGTGGTCAGGGGACAACTTTCTGTCCACTTATAAAACCTTGGATCGTTCCTTATTCGACAAACGTAACTAATTGGGGTCCTTTTGGGTCTGAATGGTATATTATTATTTGATAAGGATGTGATCCAAATATCAATTCTCCGTCTTGAAGTTATACGAAGTAGGACGGACATAGTTTTTAGCTATCCTCAGACCTTCAGACATCTCGGTTATTTGCGGCGTCTATCAACTTTTTTATGATAAGCTTTTTCATTTCTTCCTCTAACTTGTCAATCCATCTTAATCTTGGTCTTCCCCTTCCTTTAGTGGTGAATACCTTCGGCACTACAATTTTCTCCAGCGCCCTCTTGGTGCTCAGTCTCGTTACATGGACTAACCATCTTAGTTGGAGCGCTTTGATAAACGGTATAACATTATCACCCTTTATATATTGCTTTAGCTCATAGTTCAAACCCTTTACGCCAATCGTCGTTATCTTTGACTGTTCCAGAGATTTGTTTTATGTTTATTTTTTCAAATATTTGCATTCTAAGTTAGTCCTTTTCGAATAACATCCAGACTTCTGCGCCGTAGTATAATGCTGATCGAATTATGATTTAGTATTTGGCCAATTTAAACTTTGTGATCCCATAACGCATAGGGCCTATTTTTCTTAGGTCGATCTTAAAGGGCTTATTTGATATCACAGATTTCGTATGAGCTCGCCAAACGCTGGACAACAAGCCAGCTCCTGTACAGTAGTGAAGTTTTTCTGGCCCGCGGTGGACCGAAAATGGTCCTTGCAGCTGCTGCCGCTTAGTAAGACTCATCTCGCTCTGCCTATAGGCACACATGCGTTGGGGTTTGGAATCAAGCGAGACTCTACTCACCAAAACTGCTTGGAGAATGGCCAAGAGGAATCGTCAAAGTGACTGGAATCAGCCGACTTAAGAACTTTGTAATAGAGTCCAAGTGCTTTGTCGAATTATGAAGATCTTGGCAATCCGTCAGGAGTATTTGAGTGTCACAGAGGACAGTTGAAGCTGTCTAAGTGAGACTCTCTGGAGTGGCGGAGGTCTATCCCATTGGCCAAACCTAGCCGAACCTAACCTTAAAGAAATAAACGAAATAGTATGTTTTAGATACTTAATGTTTAAAAATATAGAAAGCTTTAATAACTTTAAAGGTGTCGATTTAAAATGAAAAAAAGGTCATACTTAGAATTCTAGTGCCCCCTTGATATTTAATACTTTTCGATATCAATATTTTGAACAATCAATCTTTTGTTGTGGTATCTCAATCATTATGCCAGATTGCAAAACACTCCTCCGCCCCCTACCGTTAATGCATTCTCTGGACTTGACACGTCAATGTTCCCTTTTTTGCATTGCATTGCATTGCTGCTAAGAGAATTTGCTATTGTTCGCGACAAAGTTCCATTGCAATCGAGGTGTCACGCACTGCAATCCCTCACAATTCGGCGGCGCTTCTGCAACTGACAACACAATCAGCGACAGCGCATAATGAGCAAGCAAGCAAGCAACGGCAGTCGACCCAACAATTTCAGCGATCATAATGCGCACGATAGATGGCATATCAACTCCCCGTACAACAGTTATGTCAACAACGCCGAGGACAACAACAACAATGAGTACAACAGCAGCAGCGCAATAAATGGGAATGAACGATGAGCGTGTACATGCTGCCACGCCCATGCAATTCATTTAGATTGCCAAGCAATTGCACTAACAGCCAAACAAAGACATCGAACAACAACAACAACAATAAACGCAGTGGCAGCAGCAGCAACAACAACAGCAAATAATGGCGAAATACAAAACTGCATGGAAATCACATCAAGTGCGCACGTTCGCCAACATTTCTGCATAACGCTGAGTAATGAGTGGGATAAAACGTCGGGCAATGAGTGTGTAGGAGTGTGGAGGAGTAGAAAATCTCTTAACGGTACATTCGTCTACACTGAGTACGAGTATATGTATATGCAATGCAAAATAATGCAAACAGTTCGTTCTGCTAAACACATGAGCACTTTTGCTTCTATATTAGGGGTGTCAGATTTGGCGAAGGAACCGTTATTATACGAGGCATTCGTAAGGGAGTTGTATCTCACGTTCTGATTTGACTGGCTTTTGGAAGCCTGTATAGTCAGATAATTATTTCTTCTGTCGGTGCTATGTTTGATACTCTTCTGAAATAAGCCAAAAGGGATACTAGCCTGCGGAGAATTTATATTTTGATTCGATGTAGTACAATTATTGCCATTATAGAGTTCCCATAACCCCATTGTCTAGAAGAAGTGTGAACCCCACATCTTATACAGAATTTTCTCTAGGATATCCCAACAGCCGACCTCATTTGGTAATATTATTGATCAAGCGTCTACGCTTTAGGTTTAGCTAAGTTGATTGAAGAAGCTCTTAGTCCGATGTAGCTTTTTCGAGAGGTATCATTCTGCAGTATGATAGAAGGCTGACATTTCTTTCGATGTTCATACTAGTTTCATTGTAGACGACATACCGTGAGATGCGACACATGTCTCAAGACATACATACATGGCTTTGAATTTGATAGCCGCATATATTTCACATTATGCTCGTTATCCTCAAGATTCATTCACTTAATGCTTGTGTATTGTTTCTTTTCGAATATGAGACATAAGACATATTAAATTGCAACCCTGTTGGAAGTTTCTTGAAGTTCTAAATAAGTTGCTGATTTCTTTTTCTCGGGACTTTTTATATATTTGGGCTAGATGCTAGCAAATGACCCAGTTTTTGGGAACACTCTGCCCAAGTACCTTCCTCTACATCTAAATGTCATAAAATTAACTTATTTATTTTTATTATTTGGACATTTTGGTATCAATCTATTCGACGAAGTTTCGAGAAGTTTTGTTCAAGATTTTCTGGAGAGTGTTTTCGAATATTTGGCGTATGGAGCGTATTGGCAAATATCTCCCTTCCGCTTTTATCATCAAGTTAGACCAGCATGTGGCATCTCGTGACATCGCCCAGGAAATGGGAATTAGGCACCAAACCATTTTAAACTATCTGCCGAAGGCTGGATACACAAAAAAGTTTTATGTCTAGGTGCCGCATGATTTGACGAAAAAAAACCTTCTGGACCGATTCGACGCCTGCGATACGCTGCTGAAACGGAACGAACTCGACCCATTTTTGAAGCGGATGGTGACTGGCGACGAAAAATGGATCACATACGACAATATCAAGCGAAAACGGTCGTGGTCGAAGGGCGGTGAATCGTCCCAAACAGTGGCCAAGCCGGGATTGACGGCCAGGAAGGTTTTGCTGTGTGTTTGGTTGGATTGGAAGGGAATCATCCACTATGAGCTACTCCCATATGGCCAGACGCTTAATTCTACCATCTACTGCGAACAACTGGACCGCTTGAAGCAGGCGATCGACCAGAAGTGTCCAAAATTGGCCAACAGAAAGGGTGTAGTGTTCCACCAGGACAACGCCAGACCACACACTTCGTTGATGACTCGTCAGAGGCTACGGGGCTCGAATGGGAGGTTTTATCGCATCCACCATTTAGCGCGGACATAGCTGTTCATGGCGAACGCCCTTGGTGGTGTAAAGTTGAACTCAAAAGAGGCTTGTGAAAAGTAGCTGTCCGAGTTCTTCGCTAATAAGGAGGGGGCTTCTATGAGTGGGGTATTATGAAGTTGCCGTCTAGTTGGAAACAGAAACGGTGAATATTAGAACTAAATCTGATCACTGTAACATTTTTTATAAAGCATTGAATAAAGAGGAAAAATACGGATGGGAGATATTTGCCAACCTAATATTAAATCGATTTTTCTCCAACTGGCACCGAACTGCGAAGGAGAGAGAGAGGTGTCGCACTATCGTCGATTCGGCTATAACCGGCTAAACGGTTGCAACGCCAATTACATACATACAATATTAAATCGACTCTATAGTTGGATAAAGCTTTCAGGATCATCCCTCTGCTTTTCACCGTCTAACACTGCATTTTTAATAAATCATCCCGGAAAATTCTTTTCATTTCAAACCTAGCCAATATTCACATACTTACAACCTGGTTTGATTATCTATTTCATAAAGTTCTGGAAAAGTAACTGACGTTTTCAACTAAAAATTTACTCAATCTCGAACTTCTTGTCACATTTTAAAATAGTTGAGTCCTGTTTTTTGGGTCAAGTCTAATGTGCCTTGTCGGAATAAACTTAAGTCCCGCAACCCTAACAAGTGTATGAAAGCTTCAAACAAAAGCGGGCCCTGCACAAAAATCCTGGCATCCATGGTTCAGTATTATCATTTCCCTACTTTTTTAATGAAGAAAAAACACATAAAATTCAAATTTAATGGGGAATGTTTATTTTCATTCAAAAGCACATTCTTTGGCAGTTATTTTTTAAAGATTACCTCTTTCAAATGTTGGCCGCGGCTATGTCACAGATCGTCCATCCGTTGAGTCCATTTTTCGATGACTGGTTCGAACATTTCGACTGGTAACTGGGGAATGACACGCGTGGTGTTTTGCTCCAAGGTCGATGCGGGATTGTCCGCATGGTGATTAATCGACCGGCCCAAAACGAGAAATTAGATATCTGTTCATCGAAATGTTCTCTCAATAAATTCATTGATTGATGCGATGTGGCCCGTTTATCATGGCCCGACAACGGTCGCCATTGACGGTTACGTTCTCAGCGGCACCACTTTTGAAGAAATATGGTCCGATGATTTCACCGGCGCACAAACCACACCAAACCCTTGTTTTTTCTGGATGAAATGGCAGGTGAATGTCTAAGGCTCGTTTACAATCAGAATAACTTGTTTCTGAAGTTTAACCTCCCGTGTTCGTAAAAAATTTATTCAAATTTCTGAAATTATGGTCATCCCTAATATACAAATACAAATAAAAAAGCATTTCTCGCACTTGTAAATGCTTGTAAAGCCACCGCACCACATTTAAGCATGTCTATATGTAATATGTGTGTGTATGTGCTTGCATATTCAAAACGAGCTGCATTTAAAAGGCCACATCAAAAACAAACAATGCAACGGAAGCGGAAGAGGTGCGCAATAGCTGCAATGACACAAGCAACCAACCAACACAACAGAGAAACAACACAGCATTAGCGACAGTGATTGAAGATGATGGCTTTTCGCTGCCACTTAGTGGTTTCTACATAAAAGTCATGCACACAGAGGGCAAATAGATGCATTCCAATGCATACACAAACACACACACACACGTATATATTTATATGCCACTGTGTGTGTGTGTTTCTTTTATTGTTTGTTACGTCTTCTTGCGATTTGCTGAAAAGCGTTTAAGTATGGAGATATGTAAATGTTTGTAGGCATGTCTGTATGTTTTCCGTTGTGCAAATGTACTTTTGAATGCATCATGAACTCATTGATCATCCAGCTCATCATCAATGCATGTTTATTTACATACGATAATGCCAACAGACACACGTGCATTTATTCCTAGATTCATTTATAGTGTACCTCTGTGTGTGTGTCTCATAAGTAACCTGACTCCGGACGTAGTCTCTGCTCTGCAGTTTTGCTTTTATCGCATTCAAATGGCAAACATTTGATGTATTTATGTGCATGGCATAAAAGCACAGGAAATGTAGAAGAAAGAGCAGAAAATCTTTAAGCATAAACAGATTTCATTGTTCTGGCACTGCTAATGGCTATAAATATTTATTGATTTTGGCAAAATACAAAACGATTATTTGTTAACTCTTTCATTGGTATTGAATTACGCTTTCAATTCAAATCTTTTTTGAATGTGACGCCATTAAGATGGAAATGGGCTGAATAGGCTTTCATAAATTGATGTATTCTTGTTAGTGATTAGTGTTCAACTTTTTGTACAATAATTTCGAGGATTATTGCCAGCAAATTATACGAATTCTAATGACTGTGTCTTGGCTTAGTACCTATTATTCGAAACTCTCAAAGTATTGGCGGAGAAGGTTAGGAAATCTAACATAGGCATCAAACTAGAATATGACAGATTTGCATATGGTGTCTTTTTAAAGTTGTAGAATTGCTGAAAGGGATAGCTATCAAACCAAGAAAAACTTAAAAACTTAGTAAAACATAAATAATTTTCATGGGCACTTAAATAACGAGAATTGATGCATTTAGATTTCGAAGAATACCAGAGAGACTATCCAGATTTTCTTGAATCCAAAAAGATTTTCCATCTGTTCTTATTTGCATTCCTGATACATTATTTCTTCCTACCTTGCTTAAAACAGTATATCGTATCAACATTATCACAAATGATGATCGTCACAAGCAAATAATTCCTGACCTTTAGACTCTCCACAATATGTATATCACCATCAATTGCTCTAGTGCTAAATGATTCCAGTAAGAAGTTACAACAAACTCTTCAAAGTACTTTTAGGAAGGAAGAACAGTTTAGTTACCGAATTATTTCAAGAAATTATCTTCTTAGTTCACCATCCGGATGATATGATATAAAACTTTTAGGCTATTTCTTGTGAGATTACATGAAATTATTGTAAAATGAGGGATTAGTCCAATGAATCTGAGAAATTGAGTATAAAAATATACCATCCATATTTTAGACTTTTGTTAAAATCCTTTTAAATTTTCTCATATAAACTAAATAATACTCTTTATAATGAGGATATACATATGTATATATGATTTCGGACAAAATGTAAAGTATCAACCTTACCGAAGAATTATGCACTTTTAGTCACTATAGACCGTTGGCATAATGTTATAACATTTCGCTCCTGAGGTTCGATTGTATTAATTGATTTTTAAGCTACTTACTCAATTTTAGGACGGCTTACTGAAACTACCATTAGCTTTCTTGGGTGGATCTCCTTTAGATGTGGAGTGCCCCAATCTCGGTTAGGAATTTCAGTTTGTCCAAGGACTGCTGTATCATGGAAAGAATTTCGGACGAGCCGTTTATCCACGGTATAAAAGCTGAAGACGATCCACTTTATTCAATGGGATTTATTCAAAGACTGTAACTGGACAATATGGATGCTCACATTGTAAGCAAGCACAAAAAAGAAAATGTACTGAAAGGATAACTGATTCAGAGTTGCTTTTTTGGAACGAACTAATCGTGAGACGAAATATCTCCTGTCATCAAACAAACAGTCTGCGCACTCGCGTCTTGGCTCCCACGTCACTATTGACAGCCATAACTTTAAAGTAGTAGATAGTTTTGTATATCTGGGAACCAGCATCATCACCACGAACAATGTCAGCTTCGAAATCCAGCGCAGAATCACTCTTGCCAACAGGTGCTACTTTGGACTGAGTAGGCAATTGAAAAGTAAAGTCCTCTCTCGACGAACCAAAATCAAACTCTACAAGTCGCTTATTATTCCCGTCCTGCTTTATGGTGCAGAAGCTTGGACGATGTCAACATAAGATGAGACGACACTAGGAGTTTTCGAGAGGAAAATTATGCGCAAGATTTATGGTCCTCAGAACATTGGCAACGGCGAATACCGCAGACGATGTTCATAGTTCAGCGAATAAAAAGATAGCGGGCACGCTGGCTAGGTCATGTTGTCCGAATGGACGAAAACACTCCAGCCCTGAAAGTGTTCGATGCAGTACCCGCCGGAGGAAGCCGATTAAGAAGAAGGCCTCCACTCCGTTGGAGGGACCAGGTGGAGAGCGACCTGGTTACACTTGGGATCACCAACTGGTGCCGAATTGCGAAGGAGAGAGAGAAGTGGCGCACTATCGTCGGTTCGGCTATAACCGGCTAAACAGTTGCAACGCCAATCACATACAATCGTGTTCTTATAGGGACCGATTATTTTTAACAAGCTCCACTGTCAGCCAACTCTTGAGAACTACGAGCGAGTTCCAATTCTCCTTCAAGAGGAGACGCAATTCCTTCATTACTCATTTTATATGTATAAAAAGCGGAATCATGCGGGTTAAAATTTAGGAGGACCATCCTGTATCCATCAGTAATTTATGCTTTTAAAGCTAAGCGTTGTAAAGAACAATTAATTTCAAATTCCTACAGATTCTTCTGCTTTAGTTAGATATAGTTAAATTGAGATGTTTCATATAATTCTGCAGGTCTATTCAGGATCCAGAACCAGTGATATTTCGACATATAAACAACGCTCTTTAGTAGATCTGTCAGTTGGGTTAGGTTAAAGGGCGAATCACTATGTCACAAAAGTTCCCACTTGGACAGCTAAAGTGTCACCAGTCCTTTGTGATGCCGCACATTCCTCAAAATCGATGTCTGAGATCCTCAAATGATGACAAGAGCCTTTTACGATTTTGTTAAGGCAACTCATTTGTACTCGGGACAGCTCAACTGGTACTCCGAAGTTTGTCCTAACTATATGTAAGACCCGCAGTCTAGCGTAAGCAGGAGAATTGAAGGGAAAGCAGGACGATGAAGGAGAACGTATCTCGAAGTCTCAATCTCATCTTCTTCCATGCTACTTTGGCAATTTGGATCCGTCAGAATATTTAGCTCCAAGGCATGTAAGCCAATTATGTAGTTTTCAGTAAGGACACCTACGAGCTTAACCTTGCTAGTAAATAGCTCAGTAGATCACGTGCTATCCACCTTAGGTCAGAATGATCTCGCAGTTGCATAGGTACTGGTCGTCGTCCAACGCCTACCGTTTTCATTCGATGACCATTTATCCAACGCGGAGAGGGAGGATAATAGTTTAACACCAGTTGGTTTCCAATCTGATGAGATTGCAGCTTCTGAGCTTTTCGCACAAGCTAATCGACTTTAGAGCTCCCAGCGACAGAGTCTTATAGATCTGCCAGTCGTTAAGTTGATTTTAGAACTGCTTACAAGAACTCTTACTTTACAAAGATCATTTTCTACATTTGTGGGTTCGGTCTACACTATTATTTTCGCATGCATTAATATTTACATAGCCGAATGCAGTTTATCATCGTATAAGCACACACAAACCGCAATAACTGCCACACCGCATTCAGGGTTTTATCATAAACTCAACTTTATGACCGCAAAAACGACTTAGTAGAATATTAAAGCAAAAAATCTGTTTGCTGACTTTTTTTCTGAACAAACTTTTAATGAAGTACGACGCACTAAGACCGCGACTGGTCCAACAGATGAGACAGTGTATTTCTGTGCACGCCGCGCAACCTAATTTCCAGCTTAATGGGGTGGCTCGAGAATTTACCTTTGCGACCGTCCAAAGTACTACAGCGCAATTCTCTTGTGGCTTTTGGTGGACCACAGAAGCAGCAGCGGTGGCAGCGCCGACGCAAAACCGCACCGCAACCAAAGTGGATTTTCTCATTTATTTTGCATATTTTAAGATGTGGCAACAAATTAATGAGCTTTTATTTTCAGCCTTAATGAAAGCCATAAAAAAGTTACAAACGCACAATACAACAAGAACAACATTAAAAAATTGCGCCAACGAACGCCAACAAGTCTCATAAAAAGCGTGAAATTTCCTCTTGGGGAATCTCATTTTTTCGCTGCGCCGAGATGAGACCACGCTCTCTACTATGTAGCGGTCGGTCGAAGATGGAAGATGTACACTGCCGAGCACTCCTACATAAATATGCCGAGCTTTTTAGGTTATGTTGAGAGCGTCCATATTTGCTGTGTGCATTTAGTCGGTTGTGGCTGCCCCACATTACACCATAATTAACAGCCTATAAAAAATGCCCACAAAATACAAAATATGCTGGTTGATGAAGCAATATTACAAAAACAAAACTAGAAAACAACAAAAATTGCAAAAGTTGCGCTCAAATCTTTCATGAAATCCTTTTTGACGCGCATCGGCATCTTCTGGCAAAAAGTTGCTGTTTAGTGTGGCCCTTTTGCTCTGCGCACGAAGTTTCCGGGCTCGCTTTGGCAATGTTTACGATAACACTAAATCTACAATTTGTTTAAATTAACTGTAATCTGCAATAAATTCTCATTTTGTTGTGCAATTCGCAATAACGTGTTTATACATTGTCGGATTTGAACTCGTGACCTCGGCTCTGCTTAAATCCATCAGTCAAATCGTTAAGCCTTCTTTCTATGCAACCTTGTTGGTGCTCGGTCTGACAAGAAAAGAAAAGATGTGGGGGAAAAGCATAGCTTGTACCTAAACTGACAAAGGGTATCTGTAGCGAAATTCTGAGTGATTTATGGTTGCACCTTCAGCGTAGTCTTGCGGAACTTAGGTATGTACATTGGTGGAATGTATTTAGATGCTGATTATGTGTAAATTTCACTTCTCTCCTGAAAAATATTATTCTTTTATTTACATTTATTTGAAATATTGGCGTTGCCATATTTTACGTAGTCTTTCAGTTCCTTCTGATCAGTTCTGTTCTGATCATACATATAATCACGGATCCTAAATGGAGCTACTCCACTTTAATTTTCACAGGATTTCCTCCCTTCTCTTGTTAACAGTAGTTGGCTTAGCGGATTGAATAATATCAAAGCTTTCATAGAAGAGAGTCAATCGGCATTGGATGTAGTTCTAACTAAACTCTTCCGATTAATATCTTCTATAATATCCAGGGTAGATAGAAATAGATCTTGGTTTGTTAAATCTTACTCTGTTTTTGTATCTTTTAATAATGCTACCTCTAATTGCATGAGATTCTTATGAAAATGGAATTAATGTGTTTCAAATATATCTATGGTGTCGGAGATTTACATCTATCGTGTTTTGTTTTAGTCTCTCACTAAGTCCAAGTCCATTTATTTTCCTTGTCCGAAGTACTGATACCGAAGAATTCCATCCATCTATACTGATTGCAACTGGGAAAATAAATATGACTTACTACGATTGCTATTATTAGCATCCCCTAATTCGTCTATCTGGGAACCAGTGTTAACAGCAATAACAATGCCAGTCTGGAAATCCCACACAGAATCACTCTTGCCAACAGGTGCTACTTTGGGCTGAGTAGGCAATTGAAAAATAAAGTCCTCTCTCGACGAATAAAAACCAAACTCTACAAATCCCTCATCATTCCCGTCTTACTTTATGGTGCAGAAGCGTGGACGATGTCAATATCCGATGAGACGACACTAAGAGTTTTGAGAGATAGGTTTGCGGAATATTTACGGTTACGATGGAGTGATGAGCTGTATGTGTTATTCGATAACATAGACATAGTTCAGCGAATAAAGAGACAGCGGCTACGTTAGCTAGGTCATGTTGTTCGAATGGGCGAAAGTTCTCCAGCTCTGAAAGTGTTCGATGCAGTACCCGCTAGTGGAAGCTGAGGAATAGGGAGACCTCCACTCCGTTTGAAGGACCAGGTGGAGAGCGACCTGGTTACTCGTAGTAAAACTCTAATATAAGCGACCGTAGCATGGTTGGCGTACTCATTGGTCACATTCTGATAGCGACGCACACCTGTAAACTGGGACTGACAGATCGAAAACTATGGAACATCTCTTGTGCGCTTATCATACATTGGTAGCAGCCAAGATTCACGCATTTGGAGGGCTTCACATTGTGAGAACTGAACTGTGAGAGATATTATTAGTGAGGCCGCATAACTTTGTATAATTCGTTACAAACGCTGATACCCAAAAGGACGAATACTCCTTATGGAATACGTGACACCACTCCATCTGGAATCCTAAGGACCAAAATTGGTCTATTCTCAGACAATGAAATAAAGTTGGATAATCGAATTTAAGAAATTAAATTTCGATTTGAGTCATATTAGTAATATATATTGACAAGTGCAGAGCAAATGTATAACATAATTGCAAATCGAAACGAATGGTTAGAGCTCAGATACGACCCAACAAATTCTTCAGATTCCCTGGTCGATGTTTTGATATTTCTGCAAGAAGCATAAGAATTATATTGGCAAATATTAAAGACGGGAGATGTTAAAATTCTCTTTTCAGTTAAAACCATTTTGAATGCTCAGTTTTGAAAAATGAGTTGTGAATATTTTAAAATTATAAAGAAAGCCAATCCTACGAAGAAAAGGACTAAATTAATAGAGAGACTAAATGGACTCTGATCAGTAAAAAATACAAAGCCGGACTTTCGATGACTAGTAGCAATAAAGCCCACAAAATTATGTTTGGATATCTGAAAAAGCTTTGATCTTCATTTGGTGTTGAGATAGCTCGATTTACATTTGAGGAAGCAGAAAGTCATTAGGATGCCAATATCAGTAGGAAATTAGGTCTACTGCTATATTTCAATGTAGATCCCGCAGTAACTTTATCTGATTGACAAATCCTATATTTGATTGGATTGAAATCTATTAAACATTAGCTCCCTTTTAATCTTTATGGGATTAACTTTAATCACCGAGGGCTTTGTAATGCTATTCCTGATGACTTCTGATGAAAACTAAGACCAGCACGTGGCAACGTAATATAACTATTTGTACATGCAGCACTGAAGATATTAGCACTTATAACTGTACTTCAATTTGTGAAAAGGCTGACAAAGATTTTAATCCAGCCTAAAATCGCCGAACATTAGTAAATATCACGGAAAAGAAAATCTCAAACGAATGTATTGTTGAAGCTATCGATGAACTGTATGCTTAAATGTGGAGAATCACGTAGCCACAAACTCATACAGCTCTAAGTGAAGAACGAAAAAGTAAAACTGTAAATGTCGCCGTGGCAACCATTTAGACGCGTTGCATTGAGGAGGTCACGTTCAAAATTAAACGTTGTTGTTGCAGCACGCTCAACACATGCGGTTTTGCGCTAATTCTTTTTTCCTTTTTTTCGTAAGCGCCCCACAACCCAAACTGCCTATGGCCTGCGATGTCTGTGAAAAAAATATAATACTTTTGTTACTTTTTCCTTTATTTTCGTGCTGTCCTCGTTTTTCTTAATTAACTTCTTGCGCTAAAGACAAACAAATTGCTAGAAAATTGCGGTTGATAATTAACTGCCAACTGGGTATTTGTCAACTGTGCCGGCGGCGGCTTTTCAAGTGGCTGAAACTGTGCCTGTTTCCCTCGCCTGATTGGCGCCGAGCGCGACGAGTGCACTTATTAACGTTTCGAAGGCGAAGCAATCGGCCAAAGCGCAATGGGTAGAATAAATGAGCTAACAAGAAACTTTCTCAATTGACAGTTTGAAATGACAGCGCGCGCGCAGAGTGAAGCGGCAGAGAGACGCGTGACAATGCGTGCGACTTAAAAGTGATGGAGAGTTTGAGTTTCTGCTCTGATGTTAGTAAAAAGTATCTAAATTAAATGAAATATAATATGAACTGCGCTAGAAGGTGTATACTATACTTTTGTATTAAAAAACTTTTTTCATTTAACTCATTAGGAGTTTCAGGTGAATACCTTCTTCAATGTGTCATCGCGTAATATATAAAAAAAAATATTTTTTTGTACTCCTGCAACATGTTGCATAGAGTTTGAGTTTTCTGTACATTTTACTGCTGTCTATAAGAGGAGATCGATTAGCAATTATATCAGATGAAATGATTTAGCGATACATGTTCGTTCGTAAAACAAATGTATTTCAAAGAAAGTCCCATCATGACTATGGCATGTAAACCTGCTTCAACGTTTAGCTAAAATCGGACTTGAGAACTAACTTTTTTCAGACATCATTGTCTCTGAAACGCTTAAATTCTCTCCCAGTGAGAGCGAAAAGGAAAAGTTTATCTACTGTCGAGTAAGCAACTCAAAAATTTAGAGAAAAATATGAAAAGGTCGCTATTTTGGAGGCGCGAAACCGGTCTGATTCTGCTCATCTATAATATAAACGAAAATGCTCCAGCTCTGAAAGTGTTCGATGCAGTACCCGCCGGAGGAAGCCGAGGAAGAGGAAGACCTCCACTCCGATGGAAGGACCAGGTGGAGAAGAACCTGTCTTCACTTGGTGTTACCAATTGGCGCCACACTGTCAAAAGGAGAGATGCGTTGCGTGCTGTTGTGGACTCGGCTATAACCGCGTAAGCGGTGTCTACGCCAGTCAAGAAGAAGATGTAAGATATCTTAGTAAAAAAATTTAACTTGGTGGCAAAAATAGTTGAAATCGGTCCAGGAATTACACCAGATCTCATATACTTTATAATATGTATTGTTTTCATTATTCTAGAGGGCTTTATACAGAATATATTCGTCAATTTGTCTGTTATCTTAATAAAATTTGGTGGAAACGGGTTTTGAAGTATCAAATTAAATCGACCTTGGTCTAGCCAATTTCGTTGTCTCAGATGGTCCATCCGTTGAGCCCAATTTTCGATGGATCGTTCGAGAACTTCGACCGGTAACTGGCGAATGACACGCGTTATGTTTTGCTCCAATGCCTGAATCAAGGCCACATAGACTTCAGACTTTACAAATACTCACAAGAAAATGTCTAACGGTGTGATATCACACGATCTTGGTGGACAATCGACCGGCCCAAAACGTGAAATCCATTGATTGATGCGATGTGTGGAAAAGGATAAATAATTGGTCGCCAGTGACGGTTACGTTCTCACCGGCATCATTTGTGCAGAAATATGGACTGATGATTCCACCGGCCAACAAACCATACCTCACCGTTGTTTTTTCTGGATGAAATGACAGCTCTTGAATCACTTCCGGTTGGTCTTCGTCCGAAATGCGACAATTTTGCTTGTTTACATACCAATTGAGTCAGAAATGGGTATCATGGCTAAACAGAATTTGGTTCGAAAACGTCGGATCTTTTTGGAACTTTTCAAGAGCCCATAGAGCGAGGCGATGTCGCTTGGGAAGGTCCAGCGGCTTCAGTTTTCTACAAGCTGAATTTTGTACGCTTTCAATTTAAGATCTCGACGTAAAGTACGCCAAGTCGTTTCATATGTCCGTCTGAGTAGCTGCGAATGACCTTAAATGGACTCTCCACAGTCTTCGGCAGCTACGGCTGCTATATTTCCTTCACTGTGTGTGGACTTTATACCGAATATATGGAACCAATTGTGTTTTATCCTAATAAAATTTGGTGGAAACGGTTTTTGAGTAACAGGTTAAGTCGGTCCAGACCTTATTCTAGCCCTTTCTATAACAATTATATAACTCAATTGTTTAAACTGTTACCAGGGTATACGAATTGCTTCTAGGGGTTTTCCGATTTTATTATATACTTTTGGGATCCATATAAATAATCTCATATCCGATACCCACCAAACTTAGTCACTCCTTACTCGCAGCTTGTTTCTACGCAGTATGTAAATGGCAACATTTAAGTGGCATCCATATAGTAAACTTTTATGCCCGCACACCAACCTGTGCCGCAGTGCCAACACACGCTACTCATTGCCACCTCAAGTCATTTGTTTATAACAACTTTTTCAAACATACAAAAGTGAAATGGCGATAAGTACTCACTCTTATGGCAAAGTGGCGAAACAGGCGCCATCAACAAGCTCGCAGCCATCGTGGCTTTAGAAGCGCTGCTTACACGCGACCACAATCACACATATGCACACATGTAGAACCACACTAATATACACTCACTCACATTGAGGTGAAATAATTGCGAGTGGCAAGGCTTGTGTGTGTTCGCATAAGTTCGAGTGCCTGCAAGAGGAGCGTATAAACAAGCAAGCTGCTAGGTAAGTTCTTGCTAAAGCCACTTGAACATGAACAGTACAAGCAGCAACATGTGGCAGAAGTGCCATTCTTGCCGCTTGTTAACAAGTGAAAACTTTCAGGCCCCCTCCTTCCACCACCAACACCTCGCGTCTCCAGCGGCCTGCTACTTAATCGCGAGGACACTTTCTTTTTCTCGGTGCGCGCGACTGTTTTCCATGTCGCTCAGACTTCATCAAATGTTCTTAGTATACTCTGCTATGTTAATCCTCCGATTTTTATATATAACTGTATATATATAAGCTGTACATATGTATCAGAGAAAGTGTGCGCTTAAGTGCGTCGTAGCACATATTTTACGTGACCAAAAGCAATTAAACATGCGCTCGGCTTAGTCCAATGGCTCTGCGTTGACCTCGGCCAGCATCCGCCGACACCTTCAGCCATGCAACACTTGCTGACGATTGACAGCGAAGACATGTGGCAATTCCACCAACCTAGGCGCTTAAGTGGCGCGCCTGTCACAGCAGGTTGTAAGCTCTTAAAGCATATACAAGTTAAGTTAATGCTTAAGTACTCGTATTCGTGTTTGAAAAGATGAAGGTATTTATGTACAAAATTACCTCATTTTTGGAGGAAAAACAAATTAGCGCTTTCTTGGAATTAACTGCGCCGTATGAGCTCAGACTTGTGATTTGTCAAGCGACACTTCTCAAAAACTTCATAAATATTATATATGGCTTATAGTTCTCGTAGGTGTTACACAGATAATAACGGTTTTCCAACCTTTTAATGATAATTTTTAAGTCACATTTGTCTTTTGCTTCTAAATAGTTCTCATTTTTGACGATTCATCGGTATCGCTTCAAACTCGTTACTCGGTGGTTCTCGGGGTCGCTGATTACGAATTTGAAGTTACTTTTTTTTAAATTAAAATGGCAAACCAATATTTCGGACATATTTTAAAACTTCCCCATATTGCATTCGCCATTTTGATTTTTGAATAACCGACACTGGATTCGTAATCAGCGACCCCGAAAACCCCCGAGTAACGAGATTCGAGCGAATCCGTTGAATATTTCTAAAAAGCGTCCGTCATAGTGGATCCGCCATTTTGAATTTTGAAAAACCGACACCGGATTCGTAATCAGCGACCCTGCAAAACCCCCAAATAACGAATTTCAAGCGAATCCGATGAGCTTTAAAAATCGCTGTCCCCCATATTGGTTTTCTAGGGTTATCTAAAAACCCTGATCTGATGGATCTCGAATTCGAATCATGTTTTTTTGTTTTTGTGGCTGTGTTTTCTTGCTAAATTCCTTTACGGCGAGCATAGTCTAGAGGTACGAGAATATGAAAAATTCGCTGAGTGGTAATCTAGAGAATACTGCCTATGCAGAATTAATTCAAAGTATGATTATTTAAAACTTTGGGAGCTATAGACGTCGCAAGACTTGGCCCTAAATTATTTTTACTTTGAGTAGAAAAAGTCAATGCTTCGAGACTTTAATAACATAAATACTATGGTTACTCCAGCACTCACCAGTAGACAAGACTGTAGAAGTTGAGTAGTCTATTTCAACATTAAATCATTCAAAATGGAAGATCTGAAATTATATTTTACTGGTTTGGGGCGAATCCATGATGAGTCTTTCTATCTATCTATGGATTTCCCATTTTGTCAATGAAGTTTCAGATCATCCACCTTAGTTGTCAGTTGAGTATTTGAATTTTTTCCTGTTTTCGATATACCACTATTCGCACTTGAATACGAATCATGATTCGGCACGTATGATAAAAGTGGATTCCGTTGAAGGTCTTCCTTGTGCAGATTTTTCATATGAACACATGAGTTTTGAGGCAAGGATCTGCAATCTTTTTACATGCCTTCAGACACTCGAACATGGTATATAGGTAGATTTAAATGAAATCCTATTACAGAAATCTTTTGTCGAATAAGAAGTAGGTAATGAAAGAACATAAATGGGAAGATATAAGGTGATGAGATGAGATGAGATGAGATGAGATGAGATGAGATGAGATGAGATGAGATGAGATGAGATGAGATGAGATGAGATGCGATGAGATGAGATGAGATAAGATGGAAAGGATGAGATGAGATGAGCTTTGTGGCAGCCACTTTATATTTGAGCGAGGGTCCTTGAAGGTTTACACCATCACCGCACGGTTGACGGAATTTTATATTAACATTTGTTGCCGAGGTGTGAACTGTATTAAAATTGATGCTTATTTGGAAGTTTTATTGAGGGTTGATCACATGTTCGATGAAAAAGATACACATACAGTCTTTCTAAACTCGGAAGCATTGAAAAAAAGAAACATATTTGCTCACAAGCTTCCACTTTATATACTCCGCTCCATCTCTTTGTTATCTTTTATTTAACTACTATCCGCAAAAAACTCTATATCTAATGTGCGCAATTGCATAACAAATTCTTATTAATTACACACTTGTGTAGGACAAGATGTCTTTTTTTTGCTAAAAATAACTTTCGCAGCAACATATAAGGCAGCATATTTGAGTACAGCCCGAAACCAATATCATGCACCAACTTATATACACACTTACGCATATATGTATGTATTTCCATGAAAATATGTGTTCATGTAACAGCAGCGAGAGAGAGCATAGCCCGAGGACTGTGAGTTCAATAGCAGATGCTAGTCACGTACTGGATTTCCGCAAGAATTCACATTGACTTCCTTTTGATCCTTTCTGCTTTGCCACCTGGCCGTGACCTCTTCGTGGCAGACGGTAATGTACTTTTTGATGTTAACAAATTTCCATCAATGGACAAACAAATTTTCGTATTCATCTTTACTTCACTTCACTTCTTTCATGCATATATGTACATATTTATATACCGTTATAAGTGTGTAAATATGGAGGCTGCGTATGCGCCTGTTTGATCTATCTATTTCTTATATTCGCGTGGCAATAGTGACTTCTGTCGCATACAAAATACTCGCAACGTGTCATTTACGGTAAACAAATTTCTTTCTAAATATGCATTACATATTCACACATGTTCCTATTATATAAAATGTTCAACATCATTTAACTGTACATTTTTTTGAGTGTGTGAAATTTTAAAGTGAGGTATTCTTCTACCATAAACACAAATTGGTTTGAATGGAGTGTAATGTCCACATATCTTATTCGTGTTAGGTTCTTCTTTCTTCATGTTTAGATGTTTGTTTTCTATTTCTTTATCTTTTCGAGATTCAAAAATCTCACACAGCTGAGAGCCCAAAATCTAAGAGAGTGAGAGAGTGAAATAAACTAAGTCCTTCCCTGCAAACTATTAGAGATAAGATAGACTCCAATGACTTCATCGGCTAATTTCAAGGGAAGAGAAATAAGGCTTGAACTATCAGGCATGGCTTTCTATATTTAACATTTCAAACGTCAGGGCACAAATATTGTTTGGCGAACAGCCGAAATTTAACCTCAAACTTCAAATTTAAAGCCAAAAGTCGAGGGTGTAAGTCTTCTTTGTTGTACTGATTATTTTTGGAAGTAGGCTTGGGATGCTTTTTATGCCCAGGTCAAAAATAACATTGGATTATTATCAAGTGGCTAGTGCACATAAGGATTCTACCAGCCAATTAATAATTCTCAAATCAAAAAGTTCTAGGTCCAACATCTCAGCAACCCTATATGGTTCTTAAACTTCCTTTCTGAGATCACCTTCAACCATTTACTATTGTCTTCTTAAGAATTGTAAATGTTTGCAAGTTGTAAGCGGGGGTTACCAGGGTTTAATTACCACTTGCACTCATTAATTCCTCTTTATGAAATCTGAAAGTCCTTTCCAATACCTTTTGTTGTACATTAAAAAAAAATTATTTTAGTATTTTCGTACAATCCTGTCGAGTCAGCTCTGTGTGTCTTAAATCGGGGTCTGTTTCGGTTGCGTAGTCTAGACTGTTGTGGAAACTGTCTTTCTTTCTAATTTATGAGCTATTTATCCAGGAATCTAACCTATTAAATATTGTCTATAAAAATAAAGAACTATTTAGAGACAGGAAATGGAAAACTTAACAAATTGTTGGGAACCTATGCCTCAAACTATTTTTGAGAATCTTGATGATTTTTAGCGAAGAGGGTTTTGTATGATTAGGAAACCTCCTGAAGTATTTAAGAAAGAAGAAGTTATCTAATGCTAGGCTAAATTATACAGCTAGATTCTCAATCTGTATAGGATATGTGATCCGTCTTTTTGTTTTTTGAATTTCGCCTTCTGGACTGAGGCGTTGAGCCTGCGAAAGGCTGCTGAAACGCAACGTATTCGACCCATTTTTGAAGCGGATGGTGACTGGCGACGAAAAATGGATCACAGACGACAATATCAAGCATAAACGGCCGTAGTCGAAGGCCCGTGAATCGTCCCAAACAGTGGCCAAGCCGGGATTGACGGCCAGGAAGGTTTTGCTGTGTGTTTGGTGGTATTGGAAGGAAACATCCACTAAGAGCTACTCCCATATGGCCAGACGCTTAATTCTACCGTCTACTGCGAACAACTGGACTGCTTGAATCGATCAGTAGCGTCCAGAATTGGCCAACAGGAAGGGTGTAGTGTTCCACCAAGACAACGCCAGACTACACACTTCGTTGATGACACGTCAGAAGCTACGGGAGCTCGGATGGGAGGTTTTATCGCATCCATCATAAAGCCCGAACATAGCGCCAAGTGATTACCACCTGTTCCTATCCATGGCGAACGCCCTTGGTGGTGTAATGTTGAACTCAAAAGAGGCTTGTGAAAAGTGGCTGTCTGAGTTCTTCGCAAATAAGGAGGGGGCTTCTACGAGGGATGTAGTTGAAGTTGTCGTCCACAAGTAAACAGAATATCAAACGATCCGACCACTGTAACACTTTTAACAAAGCAATGAATAAAGAGCAAAAAACGGAAGAGAGATATTTAGCAGCCTAATATAATACAATATTTCTATTTTATATTCTATATACACGCTACACTTGACTTCCTCTCCACTAATTCAAATGTAATTACATACTTTTGTATGTGTGAATATATCAATAGTCGTCGACTTATTACCGCTAAGTGGCAACAAGAATTAGTAGTTAGTGGCGCGTGTTGCAAGCACTTGAAGCGTTCAACTGTAAACAACATATTTGGCAATGTTGTTAACACAATTGCGGCGCGGATACCTTCAATATTTATGTGCCGCGCTTAAGTATGTAGAACAACCACGACTTATGAAGAAATTAAGGGGTTGTAGCTTACTCCATATGCATAAATATTTGAGATAAATTTTGAATTTCTTGGTTATAAAGGGTGATTTTTTAAGAGCTTGATAACTTTTTAAAAAAAAAAAACGCATAAAATTTGCAAAATCTCATCGGTTCTTTATTTGAAACGTTAGATTGGTTCATGACATTTACTTTTTGAAGATAATTTCATTTAAATGTTGACCGCGGCTGCGTCTTAGGTGGTCCATTCGGAAAGTCCAATTTTGGGCAACTTTTTCGAGCATTTCGGCCGGAATAGCCCGTATTTCTTCGGAAATGTTGTCTTCCAAAGCTGGAATAGTTGCTGGCTTATTTCTGTAGACTTTAGACTTGACGTAGCCCCACAAAAAATAGTCTAAAGGCGTTAAATCGCATGATCTTGGTGGCCAACTTACGGGTCCATTTCTTGAGATGAATTGTTCTCCGAAGTTTTCCCTCAAAATGGCCATAGAATCGCGAGCTGTGTGGCATGTAGCGCCATCTTGTTGAAACTACATGTCAACCAAGTTCAGTTCTTCCATTTTTGGCAACAAAAAGTTTGTTAGCATCGAACGATAGCGATCGCCATTCACCGTAACGTTGCGTCCAACAGCATCTTTGAAAAAATACGGTCCAATGATTCCACCAGCGTACAAACCACACCAAACAGTGCATTTTTCGGGATGCATGGGCAGTTCTTGAACGGCTTCTGGTTGCTCTTCACCCCAAATGCGGCAATTTTGCTTATTTACGTAGCCATTCAACCAGAAATGAGCCTCATCGCTGAACAAAATTTGTCGATAAAAAACTTTCGAACCGAACACTGATTTTGGTAATAAAATTCAATGATTTGCAAGCGTTGCTCGTTAGTAAGTCTATTCATGATGAAATGTCAAAGCATACTGAGCATCTTTCTCTTTGACACCATGTCTGAAATCCCACGTGATCTGTCAAATACTAATGCATGAAAATCCTAACCTCAAAAAAATCACCCGTTATTAGTACTTGCAATCCTATGCTTTTAGTGCAGTCTTAAAGAATATTTCAGGTTATTTCTTGAGTTATAAACCTAGTTCTCGACCCCAATATATACAAATCTACATGTCTATAACTGGTCCGGGAACTCAAGTTTCATTAGTTACTAACAATATCTACATTGCTTACGATGATATGACGGTTCTACATCCACTTGAGCCTTCCATCTGAGTTTCGGTAGTCCTTTTCTTCGTCGTTTGTTGGTTTTGTTATTGAATGTTTTCTCTCTCTCTCTCTTTTCATTCTAGCGATATGCCCAAACCAGCGCAGACGCTGTATTTCATGCAGACGTCCATATCATCGAAGAACTCAGACAGCTCGTCGTTCCAACGAATCCGGTACTTTACTTGCTCGAAGTTTTAACTGATTTCCAAGCTTTGAAACATAGTTTAGTATCAAAGCTTAAGACCCGTGTGAATCTCAACGACCTAATGTTTTTGAAAAAAATTTTAAAATATTGTAAAAGTGGACGCTTAGTTAATCAGGCGCAACAGTTTGAGGTTACCACTTACCCATACTCCTTCTGAGAGGACCTCACCTGAAGCTGGTATATCAAATGACCTCTGAAATCTGTTTGAACTAAATCGTTTTGGTCTCATCACTGAAAACGATGAATAAGCAATCTCTCCACTTTCCTGAGTTCAATTCACGACGTCAACTTCCTCATCCATATCGAAATAAATAATTTCTGCAGTTTCATTGCAAAATTCTCGTTTAGTTCTAAGGATTAAATATAAATATCAAATGTGGTTGTGCGCTTGTAACAATTGAAAATAAACGGACATTTCTAATCTGAATCACCGCACACTAGCAAATATATTTACATACACACACACACATTTTCATATAGCCTGACAGCCGTTGCAAGTTACTAGTTGTGTTTGAATTGCTCATACCACACGTATGACTTTATGGTTATTTGTTTGTATGCGCACAGTCATGGCAGCGACACGTTTCGGTTTCCATTTTAATTGGCGTTGTCAAGTTGAGGGCTGTCACAGCATTTCATTGTCCTGCTGCCACATGTCCCGCCTGCCGCCGGCCTCATGCCACACACACGACTCACTCGCCTCGTGCCACAGTTGCTGTGACAAGATCTCACTCTCTCACTGAGGTTTCATTCATTCACTTTGCCACTTTTTGGTTTTTCACATTTTTAGTTAAGTTTCTAAAAAAGCGCTTGGTTACCTACAACTGCCAACAATTGCGGTTGTCACGCTTGATCAAAATGAATTATTACCGGTGACGGCGAGTATACAACTGCAATGGCATGCCACCAGCGCACCATCAGAGGACAAATGGTACATACATGCAGGGATTAGAGATGAAAAGGCGTTGGTTGCTTGGTATCCAGTTTGTGTTGCACATGTCTTGTTGTTGTCGTGTCCTATCTGTGACAGTCGCATGTGTAGATTTGTTAATTTCGTTTGTAAATCGTTTAAAGTTTTTATCAAAGAGTTGTAAGATTTTGTATTCTAGTTGTTATTGTAGTTAAATATTCTCAGGTTTCCTGATCTATTCGATGTTTAGGAGTCTTGTCAGCCATACTCTCTTTGACTGGCTTCCTGAATGCAATATTGACTTCGAAATCAATAGTCTATTCTTCCTGTGTTACTGTAGTGCATTTACATCTACTAATTTTAAGAAATCATTCTAGGTTGTTGAAAGGCTGGACCCAACAAATCATTTATGATCTGAAAATATGGCATTATTGAGATCCTCACTTTCCTGAAATACCACGATTTCAGAATAATTTTGAGATCTATATTGGCATTATAGGTTTTGAGCAATAAATGTTCAATAAAATTTGAGTCTTCAATTTCTTAACCTCAAACCAAGTTAGCCCTTTTAGTATTAACACAAATCTTAACTCGTTCAATACATAGAGAGAAAGTATTTAAGGATCAATGAAATTTTAGGTGAGATGTGCCACTTCCCGGCGAGGGTTAGTATTGGAAGTGTATGTAGGTAGCTAGGTAGGTAGGTACAATGGATGTCTAAAGACATGCCTAGGCCTTTAGAATTTTGAAACCACCCTCTCACCATCATGTCTTCTCTGAACCACCCTGATCTTTATAAATATGATGAATCCTAAGACATAATCCAGAAAATAGTCACCCAAAAAGCCTTACATCCGCATAAGAGATGTTCTACCGCCTCTTCTTCTTCTTAACCGTTTCTGCAGTAATCTTGGTATGACATACCAATGGCTGGCGTGTCTCCCAATCAGAGACCTGTTAACACTCCTACTAGAGCTCTTATGTCGTTCCTTTAAAATTTCAGTATTTGGAATGTGCGGACCTCCAATCCGTTGACCGTTAAATAAATACTTTTAAGCACGGTTGTATTGTGGAGACCATTACAGCCAGATATCCACAGAGTATAGTCGTTGAGATCGAAGATAGAGCGAATGCTAGTGCCGGAAAGTCCAACGCATGTAATTCTAGTATAGAGGAGGGAGTGGGTGATAATAATACCAAAGAAGATTACAAAATGAATGTCAAAAAATCATGAAACGATCTTCTGGAACAAAACTTACGATATACGAGGGAGGAAGGGCAAAGTAGGTAGAATATACCAGTATATTTTATATTTTATATTTTTATATTTATATATTAGAAATATTTTATATTGAAAGAAATCTTATATTAGGTCTAGAACTTTGCTTCAGCCGTTTTCCAATAGATGTCTCTACGGTCAAGCACTGGTCGATTAAATCGATTAAATCGTTTTATATCGATCTTGGACATTTGTGTCAACATTAACCCAACAAAATATGTGTAGAGATCTGTTTGCATCGCAAACTTATTCTCAACTGAAAAAGTCACTTTTTGAGACGAATTCTCGACATTTGCGGACATTTTTTCTTTTCTTTTTTAATTCCAAGAAAATTGCGGCTGAGGCTCATCGATGTTTGTAACCGTTTTTATACAAAAAAATCCTTAAATTTACAAAAACAAAAACGGCGGAAGCAAAGTTGTAGACCTAATATTTTGAGAGGTTGCAAGAGGACAATTTTTTAAAGCCAAATTTATTGACTCTAAACTGGCAACTATAATTTCAGTGGGAAGCGTTTCTCTTCCACAGAAAAATAATTTAAATTACAAAAGGTTGTAGCTATTTAGACCGAAAGTGTTTGTCTGTCTGTCTGTGAAAGTCAAAAATTGTCATTAAAAAATTACAACCGCTTGACTTGGCTTGACACTCATTGTCATTGAATTTGACGTACCGAAAACCGCATATACATTAACCAGTGGGCAAAACTGTTAAGTTAAAGTTGGTTTTTGAAGTTTAAATCATTAAAACTAATTTGACTTACGAATTTGAGAGTATTAATGAAGTCCGAAACCCTCATTTTATTAAGTAATAATAGTAGTAGTTATATAATTTCTAGTGACCCCATACAATTGATTCTTTATGGGTTAATAATAGAAATCGAACTAACCTTATTAGAGTCGATGTCAACCTTACTGAACTTGAACCAAGTGCTCTAATGTTTTCTTTTTCTTGACTGGCGTAGACACCGCTTACGCGGTTATAGTCGAGTCCACAATAGCGCGCCACGCATTTCCCCTTTTGGCAATTTCGCACCAATTGGTAATACCAAGTTAAGACAGGTCCCTCTCTACCTGGTCCTTTCATCAGAGTGGAAGCCTCCCTCTTCATCCGCTTCCACCAGCGGGTACTGAATCGAACACTTTCAGAGCTGGAACTCTTTCGTCCATTCGAACAACTTGATATAGCCAGCGTAGCCGCTCTCTCTTTATTCGCTGAACCATGTCAATCTCGTCGTATAAATCGTACAGCACATCATTCTATCGTCTGCGGTATTCGCCGTTGTCAATGTTTAAGAGACCGTACATCTTCCGCAAAACCTTTCTCTCGATCTCATCGGATGTTGACATCGTCCACGCTTCTGCACCCTAAATTAGGGCAGGAATAATGATGGACTTGTAGAGTTGCTACTGCATTGAAATTGTCATAAATATGGTCCCTTTCGTACTACCTCAATTTGAGACCAGAAATATCAATCGGAAATTAATTCCTTTACTAGCTAGTTTCATGTTTCACTACGAGGTTATTACACTCAAGTAATCATATGTCCGTATGCCTGTTGTAGGCATGCTTGTGGGTACCGCACACTATATATCTGCACTTCGATTTGCGGCGAAATGCTTGTGGTTGCCGCTTGCGCTCTCGCACCAAATCCCACTGCTGCAGCTGCTTCAATCTCGAAGTCTTCTGCGCCTTTGAGGCATAGTTTTCACACACACATACACTTGCACTTACACTATTATATGCGGATATTCTATTTCGTTTGCGAGTGTGCTGCCATGTTCATTTACAGTTATATAAGCAGATTTTCGTGAATCTATTTGTGGCTTTTCGCTTAAAATATGAAGCGTATCAGTTACTCAGTTGTGACTTGTGGCGAATTTGCGGCTCATTTACGGCTTTGCACACGCACACACACACACACGCACTCGTGTAACTACAACTACAAAAACAATAATATAGTCGTTATGATTTGTGAAAATCGTTGATAAATATACATATATCTTTGTTAATGCGCATAAGATTTGTACATATCTACATATATAGAAGCATATTGACAATGAGTAAGTGCTCGTAAACTTAAAGACGTGTTATGGCAGCATCTGCACACGCATAAAAGACAATCGCATATGTTATAATTAATGAAAATAATTAATTTTAATTTTATTAGAGTGAAATTTCATGCGTATCATTTCGGTTGTCATCTCAGTAGGCCCTTTGGGAGCTGTCGTAAAACTCTTGTGTGTCCCAATTAAACACAAATATGTATGAGTTGAGTCAGTAGCGTTAGTTCTGGTAAAGAGACTGCGTTCAATTTAGATAGTTATGGATGTTTTCTTTAACCCTTTCATGTCCAATGTTACCTATAGACAACATTGTACTTACCGGCTTCTAATTCGGGCATGAGAGGGTTAACAATAGTGACAGACTTGTCATATACATACATGGAAAATATACCAGTATTATTTTAAGACAAGTAAGTTATTTTTTTGTCTTTAACTTTTCTAATAATTTTTCTCCGATTCTTCATATATTTCCAGAGTGCGCGTCTTTCAAAGTATTATATATAATGGAAATTCAAAACCTGATGGCATCACAAGACAAATATTGTAGCATCTTACATTTTGAAATCTTTATCATCGTTTCGTCAGCCGACAAAAAACATACGCTAAGATGAGAAGAATTAAAATATTGTGGGTAAGTACTCTATTAAATGAATTATTGATCTATCAATATGTCACAGTCAAGTATAACCACTGTAGAACATCGATAAATCACCTTATTTTGAGATTTTGTATCGTGGAAACTATATGGCACCAATTAAGACCCCTCGTAACCCTATAATCCAAACTTCAGTGCCTCTGTAATCAAAATATTTTAAATTTTCTAATTTTCTCCTATATATCTATAACCGATGGAAGTATTTAATGTTCTGATATGGTTCGCTCAACAGAAATTCCTCTGACAATACTTATGTTGGTCTTTTATAATGATAATGACGATAGCGTCAACGAAAGGTTCAATTCGCTATTTGGCTTCAAATGGTATGGTGTTTAAGGTTTTACCCACAAGGTCAATCCACTTGTTTCAAAGTTTTTGTTATTATGTATCTTTAAACTGTTTATAGCGCCAACATGATGATGGTTGGATAAGTAGTTCACAGTGCCCGATGGCGCCACTACCGAATGGAAATCTAATATCGCGTAGTATTCGAGTAAAATTTTCGAGTGTTGCCCCTGTCGGCCAGTTTATCAAGCTCTTCGTACTCACGCATTTCGGCCTCTTTCTGTTTTTGTATGCAAATGCGACTCGCTTCCCTCTTCAGCTCCCGGTATCTACCCCATCCCGCACGTGTTGCGGTCGATCGCAACATTGCGAGGTAGGCAGTCTGTTTTCTCTCCACTGCGAGACGACAATCCTCATCATACCAGCTGTTTTTTGGCATTTCCGAAAGCCAATAGTTTCGGTTGCAGCTGTACGTAGGGAGCTTGATATGCAGTCCAACAGTTTCCATATACCGAGATGCTGAGGAGTGCTCTCAGACCAGGAGTGCAAGTCGAGTAGAAAATCGTTCGGCTGTCGGTTGTGATTGCACCTCCTCGATGTCGAACCTTCCTTGTGTTTGGGTCGGGCATTTCAGGTACGCTTTTCTACACAGAGGCGGGTGCGTATTTTCACTGCAACCAGATAATGGTCCGAGTCTGTATTTGGCCCTCGGAGCGTACGCACGTCTAAAACATTGGAGACATGCCTTCCGTCTATCACAACGTGATCGATTTGGTTACGCGTGTTTCGATCAGGAGACAGCCATGTTGCTTGGTGAATTTTCTTGTGCTGGAATCTAGTTCTACAGACAACCATATTTCGAGCCCCAACGAAGCAACCTAGCGTTAAAATCGCCAAGCACGATTTTGACATCGTGGCGGGGAAGCGCTCATAGGTTCTAGTCGCTCATAGAAGGTATTTTTGATCACTTCGTCCTTCTCTTCCGTCGGGGCGTGGGCGGAAATAAGCGATATGTTGAAGAAGCTCGCTTTGATGCGGATTGTGGCTAAACGTTCATCCACCGGAGTGAATGCCAGGACTTGACGACGGAATCTCTCTCCCACCACGAATCCCAAACCGAATTTGCGCTCCTTTATATGACCGCTGTAGTAGATGTCAGAAGGACCCACCTTTTTACATCCTTGTCCCGTCCATTTTATTTCTTGGATGGCGGTGATGTCAGCTTTTACTCTTACGAGGGCATCAACCAGCTGGGCAGAGACACTTTCCCAATTAAGGGTCGGGCATTCCAGGTGCATGCTCTTAAATCATAGTCCTTAATACGTTTGCAGTGGTCGTCATCAAAATTGGGGTTCTTTATCCGATGCTGTTGCTTCCGGTTCATTGGTACTTCGGTTTTATGTGGTAGGTTCCAAACCCTACGCACAACCGCATAAGCGGGATTCGCCTTCTCACTTTAGATCGCCTCCAAATGGATGTCTGTTGGCCACCCAGAGGATACTTGGTCTAAGACCGGAAGTTGTGAGCTGCTTGAGCCACATGCAAAAGAATCGTTCCTGGCAAGTCCCAAGTGAATGATAGTTAGAAACTTTCCATGACTCCATCCTCCTGAACTTATCGGATTTCCCTCTTATAAAACTCATCTTAAAAGAAATCAATAGGAATTTTCCCTATTGATACTTTAAAAAAAGTATTGAAGACACCTCAAAACGTGAACTAAGTCCTTCCTGTCTTGTTTCGAAAACCCACTGTACACACTTTACTTGACGTAATTGACCGTTAATTTCATTCAAAATATAGTTTACTATTATATATTGTACACAAAAGCACAATGGAATATACTGCCTTAAAGTTATGAACAGCGCTTTATCGCTTTTAAAAAATATAAAATATGTTTTAACATTTTACGCACACGCTCACCCCACAATTTTTACTTGCCACAACACATCATATGTATGGCACTTGCTACCTTTTTTGTGCCAAAAATTTATGGCCTCTTCATGTTTGCATTTTTATTTCCATGAGCTTTGCCAATTTTTCAACCATTTTAGCATTGTCACAATGTGCAGGGAAATGGGATTTCCTAGCCGGAGTTGAAGTTGAAGTTGCAGTTGCATAACGTTAAGTGCGATATTGCATGTTTCATTTCCTCTACGCAGTCTTGCAATTGCCGCTTTGTTGCTGTAGTAGCCCATATAAAATAATACAGCGAGCTTGTGACAGCTCACTCACCCGCCAGCTCTCTCCTGCTTATCGGTGAGTTTAATCTATGATCAACATCTGTTTCAGAAAGTAAGTAGCGACATAACTTGAGGCCAACGAAAACACTGGTGCGTGGTGAGCATGACAAGCAACAGACGACTTTTTGGCAAATTCGTGGCAAAGCCACTACACTAACATTCGAGTGGGTTTTTGTTATTTTTTTTTTATTATGACTGGCTGATGTTTCTTAGCTTAATCCTGTCACATCGTGTGAACGTGTATTCGGATGTGGAAATGGAAATATGTGGAAACTGTCTTCTTATATTTTGTAATATCTCTGTGGTGAATACTAAATGGGATGAGATTTAGTACTCGAAATAATATATGACCTCGGTGTGTGGGTGGCTGCAGTTACAACTGTTTCTGCGTTTTGTTTCCTTAATGTTCTGAAAGTGTGTCTATTTTCATTAAGCAATAAATGGCAAGGTCGACACTATATGTAGATAAAGTTTAGTTGGATTTTATTGACTTCAAATTATTTGCTAAATGAAACCTTAACTTGGATTCTCACAGAGCCTTCATATCTTGAAAAATTCACAATGTAAAACGCGAAATTATTAGAAAATCTATGATGATCAGACATATGGACCATTTTTCAAAACCGAAGACAACGAAGTACGTCATTAGAAACATCCCCTATTAAATAATAGTCCTTAAAAAAGTTCCCATATGATTTTCGATAGAGTAGTCAATTTACGATGTGTACCAGGTTCCAAGCTAACGGATAGGTCTTCCTTTACTTCGGAAGGGGATCTTCAGGTCTGTTAGATACCATATTTTTATGAGTGGCTTTTCAAATTCCAGCGAATCGTCGAACGGTCCCTTGAGTGGTTGTTTGAACTTATGTAAAGACTACATGTAACTCGATTAGGCTGTGACACATGTTGACGACCAGCCTCGAGAAAAGATCCTTAGTAAACTTTGGCAGTTCTTGTGGTTTTTCTCTGTCAGAGAGACTATGTAACTAATGTTTATAATTTGGTTCAAGGACCAGCGGGCTAAAGAATTAGGAATACAGAAGTATTTTCTGGTAAAATGTAGAGTGTAATCTCGAGAGGACGACACAGCGACTATATTCATTATCGTTAGAAAGGCAATATCTGTAAATAATTCGCAGTTGACTCCACCTCTGGTGTTAATCTGAAAATCATATGAATTGATAGGTCAGTTAGGGAAAATTTTACATCAAAGTGGGCTCTGCCAAGGTGTTGTTTTTAAAGACAAATACTTTTATAAGCGTATAGTCGTTGCTGTTGTCGTAAGCGTTACCCAAACCTCTCTGAACCGGCAAACACAAGTCCCGTTATTATCGAAGTCATCTAACGGGAGGCCCAGGAAACGAGCTGTTTTGACGGGGTCGAACCAAAGGAAATGGGGTATTAGATTTATGGGGCTAATTGGACATGCAAAGAGGAGGTCTTTGCATGCAGGACATATATTGGGTAAGTCGAGGTTCAGTCGGAATATATAGGAGTTTAATATGCTACAGTATCCA
Organism: Zeugodacus tau; assembly: GCA_031772095.1. NCBI lineage: Eukaryota > Metazoa > Arthropoda > Insecta > Diptera > Tephritidae > Zeugodacus > Zeugodacus tau. Next base: position 55,745,639 of record CM062651.1, on the reverse strand, counting down.
GAACAAATTTTTGCGAGGTTTCGACAGTCAACTCAAGTTTAGTGTCTGCAATTGGTTGGGTTCTGACTTCATTCACGGTACGCCTTTCACGGTGAAGGAGTCAGTGTAGATTTTAATGTCTCCTCTCTGAAAGGAGTTCAGTGCTTGTCGGAAGTCTGTCGCCTCCGAAGTCCGGTCGGTATAGTTCTGTAAATCGTCGACATATTTCAGGAAAGTATTCGGCTTCCAGTACGTGACTACAGTGCTTTCAATTCCCACAACAGCCGCCTCTGCAATATCGGAATTGACCCGGATTTTATCCGATCAAGGGCTGTTATTTCGCCAATCTACACCTGTTGGATAGGTAAGTCGTAAGGGATATTTGACGACTATAGCTTTAGGCAGCTATCAAAGTAAATATATAAAGGTTCGGTATATTTCGGAAGATTAACTTCGCTTTTGTTCGATGAACTTCGTTATATTTCTGCAATAAAAACGATTCCGAAGAAAGTTTTCAGAGTCACTTCATATCTCACATCTCTCTCATCTGCAAATTTAATTGAGTCACATTGAGTAAAATTGAGTTTTTCAAAATTGAAGATGGAGCCAACGTTAAGTCTGACTTTTTAGTTAATCCATAATTTTTTTATAAACAAGGATTCCATTTTTTAGTTTCCTTCCTAGTACTCAATGAAATGCAACCTACGAGGAGCTGGCTGCCTCCAGTCAGAATTGGTCCATGAACATATTTCTGGCAGAGTTCTAAGCTCCAATCTGAAACTGTATTTATTCGGTAATTTGTCCCACATGAGATCCACACACATATTTTATACCAATATATACTCAAAACTTTGATTGCAATTGTCCTTTCATGCGGGTATTGCCCTTTTTTCCGGCGACAGCTGCTTGACACAAAATGTGAAAATGTTGAGTGAAAATATTGTCAAACTTTTTCTAAAAACCCGCAACCCACTTTCCTGCTTACGAACACCCGCAAACGCATCAAATTACTTTGGCTACGTCCACCACCCCACTCAGCGTTGCTTCGCTCTAAATTATTCAATTTGTAAAGTTTACAACCGCATCAAACTTTAAAGACACAATCAACACTCTGTCATATTTCTTTATTTGTTTTGCTTCACAACTTAACTCCATAAGTTTTCGACTACTACGAGTACATATATGGACCGACATGAGTGCGAGCGTAGCTGCGCGGAGGCGAGGCTTATGTGATTTTGGTCCGATGTGTGTGTGTGTGAGTCGGTGGGGGAGCTGGGGAGTGCGTGGATTTGTAGCTCATACTTTATGGCAAACTTTAAATAAGTTTTGGGAAAACTATTTGAAAATATGCTGTCGAAGCCTGTCAAATACAATCAGACAAAATGAGCGGCGGTCCACATGTGGAGACCCCCCTACTCCAGCAGTGGCATAACTTAGTAACTTCCGAGCAATCTATTGATAAACATTCGCACTTCCAGTGTCCATCGTGAAGATGATGGTGAATGTTTGTTGTTTGTGTTTATTGCGCATTTAAAGTTTGTGGTGTGGACGGCCGGTGTGGGCGTTGCGCGCGTGTGTGCTTACGTGCGTGCATGCGTGAGTGCCTGCGTGCGTGCGTGCGGCAAGCACATACTTTGCTTCTAATAAAAACTTTAGCAACACGTTCATTTGGCCGTTGCATTAAAAATTTCATATCGTATGCCATCGAATAAAATCGGCAATAAAATGAGCTGCCCGAACTTTTGTCAGCAGCAGCAGCAGAGGAAGCACGAAAAAACAAATAATAAAAATAAATAAAAATGGCACAAGTTTCTGCTCATTCCGCTTTAGCTTGTTTTGCGTTAAGAAACTTTGACTGACCACACGAGGTTTTTAAGTTTATCGCTTCTCGCAACAACCCGCTCACTAAAAACTTTTTGCAATGTTGTCTTTCGTATTGCCGTTTTCTTTGTGGCTGTGCGTCATGTTGCGCCAAGCAGTAAGGTGCTGATGCATGACTAAGAAAAGCAGCAAGAAAACACTATAAAAAAAACTGAACTCATTCCCGGTTGCAAATAAGTAGAGCACCAACTCACTACCGCAACATATTAAAATAGAAGCTAGAATATTCCTGTGGGACCAATAATTATGTATGACAGTGTGTGGAATATATAAGTGGTATATGAAATACAAATTTTATTTTGGATTAACTTCATCATTGCGTCCACTTCATTGAAACGAATTTATTATCGCTCGAAAACACTCAGAAATAATCTTCTGTGATCTTCGAAGGAATTCGTAATTTGTTCACTATTTGATGATCTTTATATAATTTTCAGGCTGAATAACTTTTTCTTTAATGTGATGGCCCCAATTTCCCAATAAATATTCTATCAGCATTACCCTCCTACCTACAAACTCGCCAGGAGTCTAGATATTAGTTAATCATCGCATTTGTCACTTCTTTCAATATTGATTCATCGTCAGTTAGGGTAATACAGTCCTCAGTCTGCATCAGTTGCATTCGGTCATAATCAGTCAAATGATTTTCCTTGGTCGTCTCCATGAATAACTTAACTTCTACTACTACTTCTTGGTTCGAATCGCTTGAAACGAACTATATGAGCTATTATATAAGAAGAGTACAGAACATATAATAATTCAAACTCGTCAAATCTTCGTTAAATTTATTTCTCTGTTCGTAAAATGAGAATAAATATAAACAGAATTAAACGAAGTTCTTCTCCGCTCCAGTTCTAGAACCGTTTGTTCGATAGTTCTTCTTCTTGTTTGGCGTAGACACCGCCACTCATCTCTTCTTTTGGCAGTTTGACGCCAATCGGTTATACCAAGCGAAGCCAGATCCCTCTCCGCCTGGTCCTTCCATCGGAGTGGAGGTCTCCCTCATCCGGATACTGCATCGAACACTTTCAGAGCTGGAGCACTTTCGTCCATTCGAACAACATAACCTAGCCACCGTAGCCGCTGTCATTTTATTCGCTGGACTATGTCGTCGAGTAACACATACAGCTCAACGTTCCATCGTCTGCGGTATTCGTCGTTGCCAATGTTTAAGGGACCATAAATCTTCTGCAAAACTTTTCTCTTGAAAACTCCTAGTGCCGTCTCATCGGATGTTGACACCGTCCACGCTTCTGCACCATAAAGTAGGACGGAAATGATGAGGGACTTGTAGAGTTTAGTTTTTGTTCGTCGAGAGAGGACTTTACTTTTCAATTGCCTACTCAGTCCATAGTAGCACCCGTTAGCAAGAGTGATTCTGCGTTGGATTTCAAGGCTGACATTATTATCGGTGTTAATGCTGGTTCCTAGGTATACGAAATTATTTACAACTTCAAAGTGGGTGACGTGGGAGCCAAGACGCGAACGCTGACTGTTTGTTTGATGACAGGAGATATTTCGACTTGTCCTCATTCACCTCCAGACCCATTCGCTTCGCTTCCTTATCCAGGCGGAAAAAAGCAGAACTAACGGTGCGGTTGTTGTTTCCGCTGATATCAATATTATCGGCGTACGCCAGGAGCTGTTCGCTCTTATAGAAGATTGTACCTTCTCTATTTAGCTCTGCAGCTCGTATTATTTTTTCCGGCATCAAGTTAAAGAAGTCACCCGACAGTGAGTCACCTTGTCTGAAACCTCGTTTTGTATCGAACGGCTCGGAGAGGTTCTTTCCAATTACGACGGCGCTTTTGGTGTTACCCAACGTCAACTTACACAGCCGCACTAGTTTTGCGGGGATACCAAATTCAGACTTCGCGGCATAAAGGCAGCTCCTTTTCGAGCTGTCGAAAGCAGCTTTAAAAGCGACAAAGAGATGGTGTGTTCGGTCCTCTTTTCACGGATCTTTTCCAAGATCCGGATATTTTCAGGTCTAGAACCACACTGATAAGGTCCAATCAGTTTGTTGACGGTGGGCTTTAGTCTTTCACACAGTATGAGATATTGAGAAGGATTATGCAGAATACATGCTTTTCGCCGCCGTATTTGAATTGCTCGGCCGGCAATCCATTGGCCCCCGCCGCTTTTTGGTTCATCAAGTGGGTATTTGCTATTCTAATTTCTTCATAGTCGAGCAATGGATCATCACCTCTATCATCATCGGTTGGGGAATCGGGTTCCCATCTCCTGGTGTTGTACTTTCACTGCCAATTCAGTAGACTGGAGAAGTGTTCCCTGCTCAAATTCAGAATACTCTCATATTGTGAAGGCTGAAACTGGAATATTTTTACTCTGCAAATTTATTATTGTTTATAATTAGTTTTTGTTCTAGATATAGATCAACGGCAACTGAAAATTAATCCCGATGTCTTAAATAAAAAAAAGGGGTCTGTCGTCCTCTCAACATCAGATCTTGAAACATGTATTTTAGTAAGTTTCAATAAGATATTTCGACATTTCCATAACATTTCGACTGCCGATTACTATTTCGTCGGAGAAATTTTATGAAAAGAAAGTTGGAAAAGAAATTCCTCGGAAGAGAAGATTCCAAGCTGAGTATCCATTTGACTTTTCGAGATCTGATTGTATAGATGTTAGTATACCTGGCTAGACTAAATTGATTAATGTCCCGAATTCTGAAACGAAGGTATTTGAAGAAATATACTACAAGGAATGATATAATCTACAAAGACCTGATCATTGGACAAAAAGTCTTTGAAAGAGTTACTTCTCGATTGGGATGTGACGTCAACGTATCAACAACCGAGGCCTCAGGTGTAGCTTCCACATTGATGGAACTTACCTTCTACAATTCAAATGATCATTTACTGAAAGCTTTCTATTTCAACAGAAAATAAGTTTCGACAGATAATAATGCATTTTTTAAGCGAAAAAATATAAAATTAAAATATTTTTTATTTTTCCTCTATAAATCTCAGCGACTAACTCTAAGTCTTCTGCTACAAATACACACATTTGTGTGCCTCTAAAAGCTCCAGCAAACTTGCGCCACCTCGGCTGCTGCGGCCGACACTATTAATAATAAAAAACATGGAAAATTAAATGGGTTTTAACGGAATTTAAATGGGCTTTCACACACAAATATATTTACGACTGCTTTACAACACATACTCTGAAACCTGAATACCGGCAGGTGTGTGGGCGCAAATATGTACAAGTGATGAAAAGCTTACTTGAATATGCGCCCAACAGCAGAATGCAGAAGAGATGAGATGATGAGGCCACATGATGATGTGCATAAAACGCTAAGGAAAGTGTTAAGCCAGCCAGCTTAGGTGTAGGCTGAAATATGCGCCTGCCTCTAAAGTGGCTGGTTGCTGGACGCCACGCCGGCAGCTGGCGACGACGTCCAGTTTGTGCATATTTTATTATGCCTGCATTTTAATGGAAATTAATGTGAAATTCGCAGCACACAAACTAATTTTGATTTAGTAAAAGATTTACGATGGCTGCTCTTATATAATATTACGCATTAAAACAGCAACAACAACAATAACACCAACAACAGCAACAAAGTAAAAGTCACCATCAACCAATGAGCGTTGCGGAGAGAGGGAGAGAGTGATGCTGGCGAGTGACTGGGATTTGTTACCCCTGTGCGGTAAATGCGCAGTTAATGCGTTCATATTAAATTTTATTGTACACCGACAAGCAACAACAACAACAATAGCAGTAGCAGCAGTATAAAAAAAAAGAAAATTGTTCACAGTAAAATAGAAGTTATAGCACATTTGCGCTAAATAGGCCTCCAGGTGCGGAATGAGGTGCAATAAATACACGCTGCCATGCTGCCAGATGAAACACTTCCAGCTGGTCATAAATTATTTGACGAGGCACGCAGTAAGCTCACAGCGCATTTGTACGTCATTTCAAACAGTAAAATGTGTTTATTGTTCATATTTTTATACCTAGAGAATTGCCAATGCTATGGAATGTTATACGAAATGCGTGAGAGTGCATTAATATTTCTCTTTTTATTTTACTCGTTGAATGCTAAATGGAAGCGTCTTATAATGAATCTGCAATCAGAATGGTCTTCAATTTTCATGCCTTGAAGCTAGTAGAGAAGTCAGCTACAAAGATTTGACAATACTTTACACTGGAACCGGAGATCTGCGAGGATTATTCCGACTCAACTTTACGGTCGCAGAAATTGTGAGTACTTCAAAGATCGTTCCAGCAAAACTAACCCAAATTTTGGGACTATACAAGTTAATAGACTGATGTAGAGTGAAAACCAATTTAAACTGTCCCAGAGTTGCCAGTGCATTCAAAAATAGTTTGACATAACTGAACAGTAATCGTCCAGCATCTAAATTTACAACAAAAGTGCTTAAGCAAGGGGGAATTTACACTATCCTTGCAAGTTGCTTATATCGAAAGGTCACCACTATAGCCGCAGCGAACCAGAAAGGGGCACAGTGCCGAGTTTGAAGTAAATTTACATGTAATTTACAGTAACACCAATACAGCTGTACATAATTCGTCCGACTGCAACGGAATATCTTCCACAGCATCTGAAATCAAAGCTCATGAAAATTGGCTTAAGAGGTTTGAGGAAAAATATTGCGATCGCTAAGTTATTCGATATCAGATACACCTACCTTGACCTACTTTAATGCATTTTCAACCTTTATAGGTTAATGGATTTAACACTGATTATTTGCTATTATATACCTTGTATAGTTCCGGTTCCGGCTTAAGTGCCTCTATCGCCAAATCTAGGGATTCTGAATATTTTTTCTATATTTTGGGGAAGATGGGAAGTCTTCTATTTCCGAAATTTTTTGAAGGAACTTTCTTTCATTTTCATCACAGGTCTTGTAACGCCAAAAGCATAGGCTAGACCACAAATGTGTTTAAATGAGACAAAATGTACCGCTATTGTAGATGTTATCCTACGTACTTACCTCAAAGATATCTCCTTTATAACATAAGCAATACAGATGAGACAGACTGCACGACCTAAACTTTGTTGAAACCGAAGACGGAATATATATTTGCAATCCAAGACATCTGCATCCAAATCTCATAAAAATCGGTCTGAAAAGATTGAAGATAATTACTAAGATCTTTAAGTGATTTGATCTCGGGCACATCAACTTTGACTTTTTTTGATCCATCTTTAAACGCCATAGGTTCATCGTTTCAACAATGCTTTATTTGAAAGCCTTAATTGGGAAAGTTCGAGTTAAGTTCTCTTCCGACAAATATAAATATATTTGCCCTCTTTTTTTGTTGAAGAAGAGCAGGTTTGTATTTCTGTAAACTTTGGTGAGAGCTTTCTTTCATTTCATGTGTGCCTTTTGAAAGCTTTCTTATTAGTATTGAACCTTGTTCTTTCCCGTTGCATTTGATAGTCGAGTTTCAATATACCTGCATTCCCTACTCAATCAATTAAGATCAACAATTGCTATAGAGCTTTCACGAAACTTTCATTAATTCGCTTTTAAAGAATTGTCGCTTATTTAAAGCTTTTTACTCAGTTAAATAAAAATAAAAGCATAAGTTCTTTTATACGTTGAAAAATCAGTCGGAGTTCATTTATAAGGATAGTTGCCACCTGTTTAAAATATTTAATTCAAACAAATAAATTCAGCATGACGAGGTATTAGAGAAATTTTTGATAAACATAGTTTATTATTTTTGTATTGGGCCAGAGGTTTATTATCATGAATTATGCTGGAGATGACTTTCTTTACAATATTGAGAATCATTCCTGCAAGAGTTTTAGCTTTTATTTATTAATGCTTTCGATTTGTAGAGTTTCTCCTTTTTATCCAGGCGCTTAACGCCTTACTGCATATAACACCCATGGACATAGCTGGAAGATGCTTAACCGCGAAAGCTGCTGTTAGACTTAGGGAATCCAGGTTTTAGACGAGTGCGTGCCTGGGCACTCAAGAATCCTCACATACTTCGACTTTATCCCGAAGTTATTGGATCGTCTCCATGCCGCCGAGCATAGCTCTGGCAACAACTTCTCTGCTCTCATTCCTTCAAGGAACGTTTGGGCGGGAAGGAGTCGTAAGGGTCGAAGTCAGCGGGAATGGTTGGTGGGGGAGTTTACTGTCGGGAGCTCCGCATCAACCTTAGTTTCAGGCCTCCCAATTATTGCAGCGTTTTTCAACGGAAGTGGGTGCTATTAAGGCAGCGACGGATATATTGCTTCGAAGCGCACCAACCTTTAGGGTGGCGACGATCCATTCGGATAGTAGAGCGGCGATACTAGCCCTGAGTTCACTGACTATGCGCTCAAGGGAAATCGAGGGGAATTGTAAGGCTGATGAGCTTGCAAGGTCAGGAACGACGGACTCACTATTAGAAGCATGTAGGAGCACCGTTGTCCTATTGCGGTTTGCTTCTAGAAAGAGATTTCTTGGATCTCACTTTTTCGAGCAGGCGAAAATCTTTGCAGTTTTGTAGTGGTTCAGGTCGTTTTTTCGACTCCTAAATGCTAAATTTAGGGGGGATTCAGGCTTCACAAAGGACTATATTTTAAAGTATACGTGTGTTTCCAGTTGAGAAACCCCATAGGGTAACATCCTTAGAACCTAACCTAACCTAACCTACCTTCAGCTCATTGGCTCTCCTTAACTGGGTTACGAATCTATTTTGTTATTTGAAATTTGGTTATTTGAAGTGATTTTAAGCATATTTTATAATGGTTTGGAATATTTCATTTGATAGCATCAAGGAGTAATGAGTCGATCTTACAAAAAGACTTATAAAAGATGTTTCCTAGAAGGGCGTAAAGAGAAGTATAACGTATTTCTTGTAGAATTCTCTCAAAAATCTATGATCTTCGTAACTATGAGTATATAAACTTCAATGAACTAGAAAGTTTTTTCCTATAAAGTAGATACTACATTAGAATAATTTGAGTTCAGATAAATATATATCTTCTGTTTTTGAGAAATTTTTCCAACAAACCATTGTATTTCGAACTTCCGACGAAGGTTGTAAACCTCTATCGAAATCGTTGGCTTCCAGACTACAGTTAAAATCTCATTCTGACATCGACTTTTCCAATATTAAGGTTGAGGATTCGAGACAAAGGTGACATGCGCTTGCACTAAACTTGTAAATTACTTCAACTCATTCATTTCGAGCCCCAAAATCAACCAATTCACATATTGCTTGTAATGAACACTCAAATATATACTTCCATGAGCCCTCAAGTACACTTTGACATTTTGTGTCTTTTGAAAATGTTCTTCTCTATAACCAAAAGAAAAAAGGAACGAGAAAATAAAAAACCTACAAACCAAAAATGCAACCTATTGATTCATGTGAGTGCCATTTTGCATACCTTATACATAAATAATAGTCATTCGAACATTTTGAAAAGTTTTATCTCTCCAAGACCACACAAACGATGACCATTTAATCACTTGGCAACTGCCAATGGCAACGTTCCAGCAGCTGACATCACGCAAAGACACATTTCTTTCTGTCTTTCTTTCATTCATTCTTTCTGCTGCCGTGCTGCTGCTTGTCGCCGGTATCATGTTGCACGTGCTGCTGCCACAATAAAGCAGTGTGACCAGCCCATATCATCAATTTTGCACACAAGCAGCCGCATTCCAAGTGCTGCACACACCGAAATCTAGTGCTGCCACATACGTCATTTGCTGCAACGGTGGTTTGCCAATAATGTTGTTGTTGCTGTTGCTATTGTATAGAAAGACACTAGCCGTAGAATAGAATTCGACTGCTGTCCTATTTGTATGTGACTTCTTTTGTTGGACGGTTGAGAAATTGAAATTGTTTTGCAAGAAATTCCAACTCTATTCTTTTTGTATCATGTTGCTGGGGTTTTACATTGACACTCATTGTGCTCTCCGGTTGACAAGTGAAAATGGTGGTTAGAAAATTCGGAAAGGCAAACAAAAAAAATGACTTTTTTGGTAACAACTCACTTGCATATGCAGCTCAAATTGGAACTTTCATCGACATGAGTGCATACAATACATGTGTGTACCCATACATATATATGTATCTGTAAGTCAGTAAGTAAGTATCTGTAAGCCAACTCTGTAGCAATACGCTAGAATTGTGCCCTATGTAGGTTTCAAAATCTAGTCGAGCCTATTCAATTAGTGTATGTAAGATTTATAAGTCCAAAATATTCTCCCGTTAGGTTAGATCATTGGTTGGTTTTAATTTGGGAGCTGTAGAAGATATCCCATCTCAACTGGCGGAAGGATAAGCATTCGCAGAGGTAATATTTTGTTATTAATTAAGTATGCTCTGCATTTTCATGGGTTCACTTTATCAATTCTGAAAATTCTGAAATTCTGAAGAGGACCTCTGAATGGATCCTACACTTTCCGAAAAGCTTTTTGGATGGATCCTACACTTTCCGAAAAGCTTTTTGGTCTATCCACAACGCTCTATGTAGTTTTATAGTACTCTTCCATGTTTTGGTGTTATCCCAAGGCTTGAGGTGTCTTTTTAACCCTCACTGTTTCAATCAGCTTTTGCAGGAACGGAGGGATCTTGGGCAACTTATGGAAAGGTGCTCTCTGTCGCACTATACCGGCTCAAACCGATCTGATTTTCCGAGATGATTAATCAATAAATTGTTTCTTTAAATAATCTACTTGCGAATCCGAGAGACATTGCCCTTCTGAATATCTCAAACTATTAGGATATTAAACGAAGTATGAAAAGAAGCACACATCAGAAAATACATAATTGGAATGAAGATTTGGTACACCAACAGTACCGAGTACCGACTTACAATTATAAAACAGTTCCCAATAAAAAAAAAAATTATATATACCTTTACGCTGTTTCTCTACAGTAATAACGGCGCCATCCAGCCGTTTAGGAGGAGTTCAGAGACATATACACGTACAGAAGAATTTTGTATACGAAGATAAAATTCACTATTTAAATTGGACCGAATTGTGGCTACATACCATTACCAATCCAGCTGAAGGCATACAAAAAATTGCATTCAAATCGGTCCAGCCGGTTTAAGAGGTGTTCAAAGACATATACACGTACAGATCATCTGGTTTCGAGATCAACTTGAGAAAACTACAATTTTGTAAACCGTAATTTACCATCAGTAGAAATAATTTGATCTCCAGACTTCATCTCAAATTGTTTCTCTGAACACACAAATTTGTCTAAATGAAGACACTTTGATTTTATCTTCTCTAAATCTTTTTTAAAAGCGAGGAAACTATGCAAACTCATCACCCTTCGGTAACATTAAAGATCAAAAAGCTTTCAAAAATTTGGACTCCGTGAAACATCATGTCTTTTTCTATTTGATATATGAGCTTGTACATATTTCTTGCTTACTGGATGCCCACATTAAACAGCCCTCAATGTTTTTCCAGCTATATTAGATTTTATTGAGCAGTAAATGTAACTGTATTTTATGGAAACATAGAAGACTATTCCACATATTTCGATCTAAAAACTGTTTCTAATTTTATTGTGTCTTGTGTACGATAGCATCGACATCCAAAATTTGTTTTTCTCTCCAAAAAGTAAAAAAAAGAAAGGAAAGGTTAAGCTCTAATCGTTATCTTGTTAAAGATTTTGTTATATATAACCATATATCCAACTCTACCACGGGCACGCTTGCAGAAGTCCAGACGCTGAACCCAATTTCGACGGCTTTCAAGTATAAATCGGTCGATACTGCTGCAATTTCACGTTCGATATTCGTACGAATCGTCGCTAGCTTGTTGGCATAGACCATAGACTTGACGCTGCCCCACAGGAAATAGTCTAACGGGGTCAAATCGTACGATCGAGGCGGTCCATTGGCTGTGTGGCTTGTGGCGCCGTCCTGTTGGAACCACATATTGTCCAAGTCCATATCATCCAATTCTGGCCAAAAATAGTCGGTTATTATTGAGCGGTAGTGATTCCCATTCACAGTACCGTGCCGGTCTTGATCATCACGGAAGAAGTACGGCCCAATGACCGTCTATAAACCGCACCAAACCGTATTTTTTGTGGGATGGAATGGTGACTCATGGAGTCCGTGCGGATTGCTGCCTGACCAATAACGCATATTTTGCTTATTCAGCCAGAAATGAGCCACATCGTTGAAGATGATTTTTTGATGAACATCCGCATCATTTTCAAGTTGTTGCTCAGCACAATACGACACAACGGGCACTTATTTGTCTCACTGGCACGGGGACGGGCATCTGGATTCCAATTTTTTCACTAGACGCTCAATTGTTGAACTGACGGAACGATTATGACGACCATAAATTGAAGATAGTGCTCTTAAAGTAGAGGCCACTGACTCGGAATTTCGGTAGTAACTTTTAATAATTTCGACTCGTTGTTGGATCGTATAGCTTTCTATGATGAAATGGCAAATCTTACTGCAGAAAATGTCAAAACAGATGTCAAAATATGGCGACGTTTGCTGTCCCTATCGGTATAATTTTGTAGCGTCCAACGGAACAATAAATATATCGCAAGAAAACTGTCATCCGAGAAAACCTGAAATCAATCCATATCTATACCTGGTGCTCGTGTGACAAATATGAGGATTTCAGTCCTACAGCTTGACTTTATAACGAATTTATCGATTCTGATAGCGGATATATTCTTGAAATTCTGTTGACCTTCTGGACTAGGAACTTCCTTTTAGTCCATATGTTTGTCACTATTTGGTGTACTTTATTCCACACATATCGGTTAGTTAAAGAGATATATCAATTGCAATGAATAATGAAGGTCGGTTTCGAAAAAAATCTGTATTTTTATGAAGAGTGTCAGGGCCGGTATAAACTGTAGGCGACACATACTCATAATATCATATATATATACATATATCTAGACTAATATATGCGACTGCCAACGTGTTAAATGCACACTGTCGTAATGCCATGCCACACAAGTGTAGTCATAAATTTTCTGCTTTGACACTTTTTAGTTGATTAAATTCGCAGATTTACCAACCGATGTAAGTGCAAAAAAACACAAAAAAAAAGAAAATAAAAAAAAATAAAAAAAAATCGTTCAAAAATGCAAAACGAAGTCGAATTACACAACCATTTTATTTATACATATAACTGCGCATATACATACATATGTGTATGCGGACACATGCGTTCCCCCACAGCACTCACCAATACACATGTAAGCCGATAAGACACACTTGCGGCCCTTACCACCATCATCACCAGCGCCACCACCGCCTTCACCAGCAGCAGCAGCAGCAGTTACCTATCAACTATGTTGCTGTCCGTCCGTCCGTCTGTCTCTCAGTCCGCACGGCTGTGCAACGTATTGACACCCGAACCAAGAATTGTTTGTCCTTCAACGGATACGGTTGACAGGCGACGCAGCGTGTATATATGTGCGTGTGCGTGCGAGTGTAGGTGTGTTTGTATGTTGGAACATCATAGCCATTGGCGAAAATTCAACCAACTCAACCGAATACTGAAAATTAATCAAGCAAAGTGCACACATATTGACTCTGCACTTATGTACACTTAACACACACGAGGATACACACGCACACGATTGCATGCAACTACATATGTTTACCAACAAAATTTTACAATAAATTGTTACCAGCACAAACACACACACATACATGCACTCGAGCGCTTGTGTAATGCATATGTATGCAGCAACCATTAACTCTTTTGTGCAACAAAGTTATTGACTTTTACAATATACGAAATGGTTATTGTTATTGTTGTTGTTGTTTGTATTTTTTGTTTTTTTCTTTTTTGTTGTTGAAAATTCTTTGCCATTGATTGCATTGCAGTGAGTGCTTGTATACTCGTGTATGTATGTGTGTTTGTCTGTCGCTTTCGTTGTGCAATCACATATCTTGCAGGTAAATTATTAGTTTAAGCTAAAACCAACAATCAACACAATCGCATGCATTTTCAAATTGATTCGCTCATCACTTCACTGAAGTGTACACAGCGACAAGCGACAAGCGCATGCAAGAAGATAAATTAAAAACTTGAAATGAAAAATGCGTTATCAACCATAAGTGTTTGCGGTCGAGGTGGCGCAACAGGGCGTATGAGTAACCTCAGTCAAAGTAAATACCCCAGTCAAATAATTATATGTGCAATTCTGCTTTTGTTTATATTTCTTATTCACTGTTATTTTTTGGATTTCGGTAAATGTGGAATAAAAGGTTGATATGTTACCGTTACTATGCAACGAAAATTGTTTCATACTTTTCTCGTTCGTTGGGTATTGCATAGAAAATATTTATATGTGCGAAATCAGTTTAGCGGATCTTTCTTACTGAGAGTGCCGCAGCAAAAACTTTTTTTGCTAAAATTTGTTTTCAAAATTATTGTAGGTGCACTAATTTAATGAATTATTAAAAATTTGATTACATTCATTTAACTTTAAGCCTAAAATGCCTCGTGGTTCTAGTTTATCAGCCGAGGAACAATTAATAATCACAGGAATGCATGAAAGTGAAACATTTGAAGTTTGCAAATAAATACCAATTCTGTGCCGATGAGTGATAGAATACAGTCTTTAGTGGAAAGCTATCTACATGTTTTATATTCACTCAAATGAATGCTGATATCAATGTAGATCTTTTGGACAGCGAGTTAATAAAATTTGCTGGCAATATTTATGGCATATAACTGGACATATCGAAAGGATAACGCTTCAATCCACACGAAAAACATCTTTAACGACCGAAAAATTCTGGTATTACAATGTGCAGCATTGAGTACGAACCTAAATCCTATTGAGGATCTCTGGGGGAACCTCTCTGCTCCTGTTTTCCAAAACGGAAAGCAGTTTGAGACTGTACGTCACCTTAAATTATCCATAAAGCAATATTTACATAACTATTCTACAGTCAGTAGTTAATTCTCTCTAGTTAAGTAAAATATAAGGGCAATTCTACTGACTATTAAAATAAATATTTCTTTCAGTTAAACTCAAATGAATAGGAAATGCACATATAAATATTTACTATTAGCCTAAACTTCAATTCTGTTTTATAGTTTAAAAAATATTTTGAAATTTGTTAATTTTTTGTTTTTTATATCGTATGTATACATTAATAATAACAAACCTGCATACTCAGAAATATTTTACAATTTTGTAATCTTTAATTTTTTTTTTTTCAAAAAGTTCATGCACATATAATTATTTGACGTATTGAATAGATATATGAATATTTATTGGTAGCTCATCGATGTGCTTTGTTGCAGCAAATAGATAATTAAATAATATAAATAATTATAGTAAACAATTTATTTTGGCCAATTTTTAATAAAATTTAATCCATGTTACACGCATGGGTCTAAGACAGCAGGTCTTATGCTAAAACAAATGTGCTGAAGTCATATTGGCCAGGGTCAATCACGGTGAACGAATTGACAGCCAGGCGGCTCTCCAGGGATTGTCATCTTTCGAAATAAATTCGGAGCTGGTTCCGGACTACATCGGAAAACTTAATAGAGTGTGCAGCAACAACAGTTTAATCTTATTCTGGGTACCAGGACACATACATAGGTATACAAGGCAACGAACTTGCAGACCAACTAGGTAAAAAGGCAGCGGTTGCCAGGCCGGTAGAGCCGGAGCCGTGCATTGCTGTTGGTCCGCATGTTGTCAGAAATCGACTAATAGAAGATTAATTGACAAGTAAGAATCGCCACTGGCTGCACTTGCAGGGACTCCGCCACTTCACTTGTATTCGGTAGAGATACAAACAACTTATTGCGCTCCCAAGAAACAAAATGAGACAATTAGTGTCACTTTCCACCGGCCGCTGCAGACTAAGGTGTCATCTGAACAAACCTTGAATCTGCTCAACGGATCAGCGCAGATCTGTGATCTAACAGCGGAAACGGCTGAGCATTTACCCCTGGACTGTCATGCGAGTGCGAGGTTAAGGAGTTTGGCCATGGGGTCCATCAGCCCTGCAGCACTACTAAGTTTTCTTAGAGCTACTTGACTGGATGGTATTCGGTGATAAACAGGAGCGGGCACAATAGACCTTAGGTCGCGGTGCGATCCTCAAATCAAATCTATATATATGTATTCATATTAATCTCGTTGCTCTACTCCCTTCAAAAGCCATTACTACAGAACAACCAAACATATATGGCCATATAATAGTGACTCTGTTTAACAAAACCAGAAAAATGTGCAGTTAAATTGCTCCCACTAAAAGACTGCCAAAAGTCGTATCTATAGTTCTATACAATTCCAACGGTTTCTGTATACTCCAGGACGGTTTTGTATAAGGGCACATATTAATTTCAAGAAGTGTATCCCAAATACACATTTCCAATAAAAAGTTTTAATGCGGTTGCTATATTAAATGCTCTCTTTATGTTAAATTTAGTGATAGTCGAAGTGAAGCCAATGACATTGTTTGTCATTGCATTTTTATTGTTATTTATGACAATATTTTTCAAATCCAATTATCAATCTCGTAAAGTTATTTGAAATAAATTTTAATGTCTTTAAAATACTTTTTCGAATTTTAGTGCAAACACACATCAGTAAGTCCATAAGTTTTGCCAGTTTACCGTCATTAAATTTGACACAATGTGAACCCCGCATTACACTGTTGGTTGGTCATAGGTAATAGTAATAAAAATGTATATAGTTTATTTACATATATTATATATGTATGTGAAGATTTGCTAAATTGGATATTTCGAATTCATTGTCAAATAATACTAACTTATTCGAAGTCTCGATTAACTTTTATTGATGTAAGCTATACATATATTTAAATTGTTGGTATGAGGTTTTCGAAAATAATTTGACCTTCGCGCAACCCATTTGTATTATAACATATATATATATCCTATATTTATATACCACCTCGATCACTTTTATTTTATACATACATATGTATTGTTGCTCGACATTCAGTTACTCTGTGCCAACAATAAATGAAATATACGTATTATCTTTATTTAGTCCTCATATAAAGAACTTATAGGTCGACAAGTGATATATGAATTGTTAAGATTTGAGGGGACCCTCCCCCCCATTCTCGATTTCTGGTCTGGTAAATGAAAATAATTTATTTTTTAGGGTTATAACTTTGAATACATTTATTTGAAAACTTAAAAAAGAAGTCCGACAGCAGAACGGCAATACTGGCATTGGAATCGATGACTACGCTCTGGGCTAGTAAAGGATCATTATAAATAGTTTCTAGCTATTTTGCTATCCGACTAGTGTGGGTACCCGGTCACCGCGGAATCGTTGGTAACTGTAAAGCGGACAAGCTTGCAAGGGAGGGTACCCTAGCAACATTGACGTCGGAATGGGAGCGCGTTGGTCCACCTGCACAAAAGCGCTGGACATGCAAACTACGCTTGAGCTCGTCAAACGCTGGTCAACAACCAGCACTTGTGCAGTGGCGAGGTCCTTTTGGTCCTCTGTAGAACGTAAGAGTTCCTCTCAACTGCTTTCTCTGGGCAAGGTCCATCTCAGCGCGAGATCATTAGTGTACCTACTGGACATTGTCCAAAGGGCACCCATGCGTTGAGACTTGGGATCGTGGCAGATGCAAGTTGCCAAAGCTGTTTGGATGAAGGCGAGGTGGAATCATCTAAGCATTTCCTCCTCCACTGTCAAGCTTTTGCCAGACTGAGGTTGAAGCACCTCAGAAGGCCCATTTTTGACTATCCTAGCGAATTGGCTAGAATCGACATTAGCCGACTAAAGAAAATCGTAACAGATTCCAAGCATTTGCTGAATCCTAAGGGTATTTGATCCACAGGGAGTTTTACTGGTATCACAATGGACAGCGCACTAAGCTGTCTAAGTGAGATCTTAAGTTTTTTTTGCAGAGATCTACCTACAAACTTTACCTAACCTAACATCTGAAACCAAAAATTCCAACGGGATTAGAAAGAGTACATGTTTGGCTCTGGTATGAACGAGAATTATTAATTTCGCTCAAAAATTAACAAAATTGCGGACCTTTGAAATTTTTTTTTGCAAAAAGCCTTTTTTCAGCCACAAATAAAGTTAAAAAGAAAGGAAGATCTTCACTGATTTGATTTACTATATACTAGTACATACCATAACTATATAGTATAGAATAACGTATTAAAATTTAGAACCGATTGGATTAATAGGTTGTGCTAATTCCTTCCTTCATCGGTGTTCTAAGGTGCTCTCTAACTAGCTAATAACATCCGATCTGATCTGGCGAAGGAATATGCTGTAACAAGCGACTAATCTTATGAACGTGAAGCTATGTAGAGTTCTTAGTGTATTTCTTATGAAAACGCATGAAACGTATCATCTATGATCACTATTCTTTCCGAAAGTTATCGTTTACTAATTTTTAACTAAGTAGTGTTTTAAGATTGACGGAGTTAGATTATATTGATTGATCTGTTTTGTTTCAGACCGTGTGATCCTGATACATAGTTTTATACAATTTTTTAATAAGTCTTTCTTCATTATATTATTTTAAAGTACTCGTATATATCGTAATACACATAAACCTTTCCATAACTTAAAGATTACAACAGTTTTGAGAAGTTTCTTTTCAGAATCATTTTGACAGCTGCAATTTCGAGTTGTGATGTCATGAACAGAAAAATAGAACCATCCTTGTTTACAATTACTATGGAAGTTTGACATTTTCTTTGTCTGTCTCTTCTTACGCTTTCACTCTTGTTAGAGAGTGTCACAATCTTTTAAGCCTATCATTCTTGTATCTAACTCAATTACTTTAAGGTGTCACAAACAACTGTTAGCTAAACGAAACTACCTTACAATCTGCTTCGTAAGGTTATAAAAAAGTTCAAGAACATTTCACCCTAAGCAAGTATTTCAAGAAGATACGAACATATGTTTGTATCTGACCACACACATACGGCCTTCTTTCGCTACGAGTTTCTTTTTTGGTAACTTCTCCCATTAAATATGCTCGAAAAATTAGAAAACTTTATACGAATTGTTGTTGTATGTTAAGTTTGTTGTAATGCGCTGATGGATCAATACGATACACTACGCCGCAGCGAAATAGTAGTTCATTCACTCATTGCCGGGTGTGGGTTAATTAATGTTTATGTAATGAAGGAGAAATCTAATTAAATGTCATCGTTGAAGTGTTGGCATGATGATGTAATGGCAAACGTATTTACTAAATAATGAATTACCTGTCTTGTTAAGTGCACCGGTGTGCCAAAACTAATTACTTTGACATAATTATCTCGATAAAGGCGCATTTGAAGATTTACATAAATACCATATATATGTGTATGGGTTGAGTATAAGATTGGTATGGGAATGTGCGCATTTATGAATAATTTGGTGTTGATTAATATGATTATTATCCTTATAACTATAGCCGGTTTAATATAAGACGCTAAAAAACGCACAGTAGATTGAAATTTTAGTTCAATTTCATTATCAATTTCCACAAAATTTAACCTCTCCACATTGAACCACATTTTTCAGCGAATCCAAATCCAATTTCACCCGAAAGTTCCACCACTCCCCCCACTGGTCAAATATTTTGGCTTACTGACACTTGATTTTCTATTTGAGCAGATAAAAGTTTGTGTGGCACTACTCGTGGTAGTTGTTGAAAAGCTATTTGAGTTGATTCGTGACAGCAAACGAAAGTTCCCAACTTACTACGCACGCACACCCAGGTGAAGCGTGTGTCAAATATACATCATCGAAATTAGCTTCTTAGCTCCGCTGCTTCCTTTCTATTTCTGTTCAAAAATATTGTTTTATGTTGACATAGTTCAACTTTGTTTGGAGTGGATATACGTACGAGTATGTACTTAAGTGCTGCAGCAAACTTTGAAATTATTTTTCTGTTTGGCCACCAATCAATAGGTATACCTTAGTGGATCAAAAATTCAAACTTAGAAATCTACTTGACCCTTTGCGGTGTGGATAAGGCAAATAAGTTTTGATTGCGGTTCCCAAATGTAGTTATTGTTGATTGGAATTGGAGGCTAGTAGAGTGAAAGTTTTCTATTTTTGCAGCTGATTGTCAAATGTCCTAACTATATTGATGACGTCACAGTACTTGTCATTACTTCTCAGTCAATATGCTATGTTGTCAAACAACAAATATCCATACATTCAAACCATAATGTGTTTCTCGAACATTCCAAAAGCCGTCTTGTAGTCTGCAGCTTCACAGTAGGTTAGGTTAGATTGTAGGTTAAAGGAGTTAGAGGAGAGACCACTTGAACAGCTAAATCCAATCCTTTGTGATGCCGCAAACTCCTCAAAATGGGTGCCCAAAACACTCAAGTGGCGACAAAGCACTTTGTACAGGCAACTAATTTCTGTTGGGACAGTTCAGCTGGTTCTCCGAAGTTTGACAAGATGTTTCAGTCGCAAAAATGAAGGACCCTTTTTCCATAGATCATTTGCAATTTGCATCAGTCTAGCGAAAGCTGGAAAATGAAGGACCCTTTTTCCATAGATCATTTGCAATTTGCATCCATCAGGATATTTAGCCTCACGACATGTAACCCCATCGGCCAGTGTCCAGTAAGGACTCCTACCATTATGGTGAGCTGAACCACAGACCCAATGCGCAGATGCAGGAGCTTAGTGGAGCACCAGCTTGTTCCCTACCTGATGAGATTGCAGTTTGGGTGCTCTTACGCGTAAGCTCATCGACTTTACAGTTATAACAACAGTAAGACTTGAGCCGATCCTAGAGTATTCTGGCGAGTGTTATTTCGTCTTGACTTCTATTTTACCATCAGTTCAATACATATTACTTTAAATTAAGAGCAAGCGAATCCAACAACTTGCTGGTTTAGCCCGATAAGGACGATGTTATTAACACACATCCATGACCTGTTCGGGTTTGGAAGAAAAAGAAGAAATTCGCCGTGGAATCGGCTCAATAGTTCGACACAGTGAGGACGTGACCGGATGGTCGAATTAGATTACACTATGTGAATGGCAGATAATGGTGACCATCAACTTTTCAGCCGATAGAGACGAAGGTTCAGGGTCACATGTCGAAGTCCACTCGACGATGTTTCGTCGACGGACATGAAATTATATATGAACTATTACTTCAGAGTGTTTCCTAGTCTTATCCGTTGTGTTACTTTTCTGAGTTCCCTATAATCTCAGCGACCAATAGGTGGTCTGTCAATACGAGATCGGCGTTATTTGTCACGTCACCCTCCATGACGTTTTCAATGTACCCAAAGTACACACCTCAAAAACCAACATTCGATCATTTTGGAGCTCGTTAAAAAAAGTTTTTATGGATGGTAATTGAAGAGACACCATATAGAGTATCCCAACGCTCTTTGATCTCACTGCATTGTTTACCTAGCAGAAACCAGAATCGAATAGCCGAGTGTTATTGCCTTTTTTGTTTCTTAAACCCATGTGGATAGAGTCACCACAAGCCTACGAGCTCCATTAGACTAAAATTTGGCAGTGTAGAGCAACTAAGGATCTATTAAAATAGATCTCTTGAAAAAAATCCGTACTCCCTTTTTCCACTAAGCTATCCATTTGAAATATTGACTAGCAAATTAATCCATGTTTGCTTTTAAATAAGTCATTGCACTAATTTTCAATCATTTTCATTGTGGATAAATTATTATTTTAACTTAATTTGCGCAATAAATTTGCGGAAATAAATGCAACAATTAATTATAAAGGAAACTTCTAAAATGCAAAGATAGAACAATATGCAGAGCTCGCATTCTTTCGGATTTGCAATAATAAAATTGATTAATTTTTAATGAAAACAATAAATTAGTGAAAAGCATATGCAGAGAGTCGCTAGCATATTGCCTGTGATGAAATAACTGTCTCTTGCAGCAAAAAGTGAGTAAGTCAAAAACGCAGGTGCGACAATAATAACTGAAGATTTTTGGTTTGGAAAACTAGCTGATTCTTCTGAGAAACAAAAACAGTAAATTACGGTTGTGTAATCAACTACATTAAGTACTTTAGTTTATATTAAATGCATGAGACTTATTTTGAATAAACTAATCATTATTTAATATTTTCAATTTAAGCCATTTCTTGTGTGTCAAACATCAGTTTGCTTAGTAGGCAATTGTAGATTTCGTCAAGTCATTTATTTAATTGTAAAACTTTTGTTGTAATCCTCTAATGAATCTGTTGGCTTAGTGTGTGGTCAAAGAGTGATAGTAAATTAAATAAACATAAATGCAGGCGTTTACATAGCTAAATATGCTTATGTTTTGTTATGTGTTTTAATAATTGAGTTGATATTTCAATCGCATCCTGATGAAATTCACAAAACAATCGTATTAATACTTAATTACTACCACTCGTGATGCAACAAGCAGAAGATTTAATTTCGTATTTGAATATTTTGGCATATTAATACAATTAGAAAAGCGAAAAGAATAAATGCAGTCCGGATTTTCAATTGGAAATATGTTATTTTAACAAATCTAATGCTTTGGGGTACAACATTCTCTTGTTATTTAGGCAGTTACATCACTGACAACTCCAACGAATAAGTCTTCGTGAAGCTTTGTTAATCAAACCAAATTTTCTGAACTAACTCGGAGTAAGAAACGGAACAGGCGTCGATCTTAGTGCTGGGTCTGGAAATCGTCTAATAGACTTGAGGAAGACTCTTCGAAATTAAATAAATGATTTTGCATCTCGTAATGTAAATATTGCCCTTAAATTAGTTGTAGACGAAAGATCAGGATGGGATTATACAAAGCTTCGTTCCAATACTTAGAAAAGGCAAATTTTCTATATTTCACTAATCTTTGTTAACATAATATTAGATTGTCAAATATCCCCCTTTTCCGCTTTTTTGCTCTTTATTCAATGCTTTATAAAAAGTTTTACAGTGATAGGTATTTGATTTTGTTCAAATATGCGTCGTTTCGTTCTATAATCTGTTTCCATCTAGATGGCAACTTCATAATACCCCCTCGTAGAAGCCTCCCTCCTTATTTGCGAAGAACTCGGACAGTCACTTTTCACAAGCCTCTTTTGAGTTCAACTTTACACCACCAAGGGCGTTCGTCATGGACAGGAACAGGTGGTAATCACTTGGCACTATGTCCGGGCTATATGGTGGATGCGATAAAACCTCCCATCAGAGCTCCCGTAGCTTCTGACGAGTGACCAACGAAATGTGTAATCTGGCGTTGTCCTAGTGGAACACTACACCCTTTCTGTTGGCCAATTCTGGACGCTTCTGGTCGATCGCCATCTTCAAGTGGTCCAGTTGTTCGCAGTAGATGGTAGAATTAAGCGTCTGGCCATATGGGAGCAGCTCATAGTGGATGATTCCCTTCCAATCCCAAAAAACACACAGCAAAACTTTCCTGGCCGTCAATCCCGGCTTGGCCACTGTTTAGGACGATTCACCGGCCTTCGACCATGACCGTTTTCGATTGATATTGTCGTATGTGATCCATTCAACGTCCGCTTCAAAAATGGGTCGAGTTGGTTGGGTTTCGCCTTTTCACTTTAGCTCGCCTCCAAACGGCTGTTTATCTTGAGCTGCTTGAACCATGTGGAGAAGAATCGTCTCTGGCCATTCCCAAATAATGACAATCCAAAACTTTCTTCACTTGCGTTCAGCTTTGAAAGTGTTCGATGTAGTACCCTCTGGGGGAAGCAGAGGAAGAGGAAGGCCTATCTTCCAATAAACAGTTCCTACGCCAATTACATACATACATTTAAAATTGAATAAATAATAACTGGATCTAGGTCTTGGATTACTCGATCAAAAACCGGATTAATTATACTATTAACAAATACTGGCCTTTTGGGTGCTTCGAAGACTGTATCAATGAATTTCCTAAATGTGTGTGATTAGATAGGATATGTTACTTCGTTACTCGTTGTTGTTCGATTCAGATTGAACTTAACTCACCTTCACCAGTGTGTATATCCGGACATTCAACATGAGGATTAACTCGAAACTAGTCCCAGGATAGTTGTAGCCACTAACACTAGTTTGTTCTGAAATTCCTTTCATCTTCGCAGTAAATGTTATTTATTGACGATGTTTCTAAAGTAATTGACTTGACTTTCCCTTACATGATTTTTGTGTTCTCAGGGTTTTATAAAAAATAAACAAAAAATATATTAACTCTTGTTTACAAATAAAATTAACCTTGTCACGACCAAATGTAATTTCACCACAGTAATATTAACAAATGACCGCTAATGATTTCAACAAGTTAGCTCTCTCAGGCGTTGGTGATAACTCCGTCTAAGAGAACTCAATGTTTTTAACTCTGTGAGAGTAAAATGTGTGTGGTGAAAATACCGTTAGGGCAAGTAACCTTAAATTCTCGTTCGTGTATTGTAACAAGAGCATACGATTCACAGCGCCTACATTTTCACCATTTATTATGTATGTTATGTTTATAAAATAGTTTCAATTCCGATAAGTTAATTCCTTTCATAAATATAAAGTGCACATTAAGTTACATATAATTGTCATTTATTTACATTTCAATGACATGACTATTTCCTAAAATGCACACCAACGTTTTTCACCACGTTTAACCTACCACATCTTTTGTCGCTTTGTCGCACACTAACTTGGTGTGAGGCAATGATAAATAACCACTTTTCACAAATAATACTGGGAACACCATTTGTGTGGAGTACAAGCAGAGCTAAAATGAAAGAGAAGTGTAATTCTCTTTTTAATTGATGGCGCATTGCATGAAAAATTCGTTATATTTTGAAATGTTGAGGAAGGTTTGGTGTCTAATGCTTATAAAATAGTGAAGAGAAATCATATGATTTTTATACAGTCAGAATAACAGTTAGATATCGGTAATTTTGTAGTCTTTCTCGACCAAATCTTCTATATGGTTTTATTTCAAAAGAAAAACAATGGAAGACATTTGCGATAATTATCCACCATATTTGTATAATATGATACTTGACACATACATGGTCATTCATAGCTATAGATTCTACGAATTAACCAACGACCCATTACTATTCTTTATGATGTGGTTGTGTGCTGTGGCTTAAAGCGTATGTCTTATCTACAGAATAAGATACTTAGTCGGATTATACACGTATGTCAAGTTGTCGGGAAGATTTTAACTATAGATGGACCTTGTCTGATAAGATGTCAAGCATTCAAAGAATAAGTCATTAAGGAACTTGAACTTGATGTCAGACGAATGGCATTATAGAGTGAACAGTGATGGTATTTCATCAAAATGTCAGAACTTTAGGAGTTTCTTTAGTTGTTATATATAAAGATTAGTAGTTTATCAAAATACTACTTCGTGCTGAAAAAATTTTTTAGAAAGTTTTCTGATTTTTTGAGCTAACGTCAAAGATGGACACCTGCGATGCACCATGTTCTAAATAGCCATTTCCAAAGATATCTATATAATAATGAAAATCGTCTGACCATGTAAGCACTGTTTCGATTGCCCAGGAGCTAGATATTGCACAAAAAACTGAAACAAAATACGACTGGTTTCAAAAAGGAGGAGGATCCAATACGTCAGGATTCACACGAGAAAAAATGTGTCGAATGAGATCACTTACATCACCGTCAAGCTAATACGGTCGTATTCGAGATTGGCAGGAAAACAACTACTAAGAGCTGTTCTCCTACTACTGTCAGTCTGCTAATCCAGACATATATTGTTAACAATTGGAACACCAGAGGGATGCAATCGCCCAGTAGCGGTCTTTTTCTTCTTTTTGACTGGCGTAGCCGAGTCCACAACAGCGCGCCACGAATCTCTCCTTTTGGCAGTTTGGTGCCAATTGTTAACACCAAGTGAAGACAGGTCATTCTCCACCTGGTCCTTCCATCGCAGTGGATGTCTCCCTCTTCCTCGGCTTCCACCAGTGGGTACTGCAACAAACACTTTCAGAGCTGGAGCAATTTCGTCCATTCAGACAACGCGACCTAGCCAGCGTAGCCGCTGTCTTTTTATTCGCTGAACTATGTCAATGTCGTCGTATAACTTGTACATATCTTCCATAAATCTTCCGCAAAACTTTTCTCTCGAAAACTCCTAGTGTCGCCTCATCGGATGTTGACATTGTCCAAGCTTCTGCACCATAAAGTTGGACGGAAATGATGAGGGACTTGTAGAGTTTAGTTTTTTTTTCGTCGAGAGAGGACTTTACTTTTCAATTGCCTACTCAGTCCAAAGTAGCACCTGTTGGCAAGCGGTCAGCTAATGTATATAGTATACATAGAGTTGCACCTCATCTGGATCAGGTAACATCCATCAATACTGATACCGAGAGCTTGGTTAGGTGGTTCTTATACATCCATATGGACCTGGTACCAAAATAACAGATTAGAACACATTCTAAATAGTACAGTCGTAGCATGAGCTCCCATTTAATCTTACTCTGGAATCAATTCAACTCTTCCATTAAATTAACTGGGAACTGTTCTTGCACATTTGCTTTCTGCAACAATTGGACACGTTATCTCACTTTATGGCACTTCCGCTGATAGCAGTTTAACTCCAAGCGAACTATCATTGCTGCCTCAATTTTCCTAACCATGCCCGTATTGATAAGACCTGCAACGCAGAACCATACACCAATTCCTAATCTGTACTTTTTCTTTGCGTTCTCGTTGTCATAATTTCGGACTTGATTTTCTCACTGTTGATTTTCTAGGTCATAATTCACGAACATAAATCTGTTTATCAGTTTTCCTTTTTTGTGTGTGAAAGAAAGCCATTACAACTGAGCCCCAAAGAACTGCAGTGATTTAAATGCTCTACTATTCTACTACAACATACTTATATATGTATACATATATAATTGACTTAAGTGCTAAGTGGTATGCATGCATACCAATGCAAATTTTAAAAATTGTTGTCACTTTTTATTGCTTGCCACAAAAAAGTGTTGCTTTTTTCGCAACAAAATTCGCAATCAACAATAAAACTCATTTGCATATCTTTCGAACACCAGCTGGCATATTGTATGCATTGCTTTTTCCACCACGCTTAGCTCATCCATCATTTTCGAGCATTGAGCATTTGTAATAATTTATCGTACATAATTTGTTTTCCTGCAGCGACACACATACAGACAAAGAAATATACTTAAATATACAAACATATATAGATACATATTTCATCATATATACTATATATATATATATATATACATCGATATATGAAGGTTTATGGCATTGTATGCTTGTTCATTGCCCGCAGCAGTGATTTGTTTATTTATTTTACTTTTCCAATAAAAACAATTAAACTTTTTATTTGCATTCATTATGCGCATAATCGCACCAGTTACACACACCACCATCGCCACACCGCTGAAACTGGTGAATGAATTGGCTCATCAAGAAACATCTTCGACAGCAGCACACAGAAGCAGTAACAACAATAACAACACTAATGGTAGTAACAATGGCAGGATCATCCATCATCGCACGCATTCAACACGCAACCAAATTGGTGGAGCACCGATGTGACTGAGTTCGTAACACACCTATGTGTATATTGATGAATATACATATATGTATGTGTATGAGTATGAGTATGTAACTTTTGGACACTCGGTAACCATTACTTCGTAGCACTAACTCTGCACTACAAATAAAAGTGTTGCACTCAGTCAGCAAACGCAACAACAACACCAACACACACACGCACAATTGTAATCACACAAATTCATAATCCTGTCAGCTCAACTGTCTGACTGCTTGACTGACTGTCAGCTAAATGTGTTGTTCGCTAGCAGAAATAAAAATAAGATGACTGTAAAGCCTCAAGCACTTCACTCCCCCCTCTTTGTAGTTCCATAAAGGGGTTGCTGTACACTTTTCGCTGTTGCTCTTACTACTGCCTCCCTAACACACACACATGTGTCTGTTGTTGTTGTTGTCATTGTTGCAGTAGAGCAATTGTCAATCTCATCAATCACATGATTGACATTTTAGTTATTAGTGTTTGTACAGTTAGGAATTGAATGCCAACGAACTGACTTGACAAAGCACATACTAACTACTCACCAACTTACCCACACACCCCCCACATCAGAGTGAAGCAAGTGATACGCAGGCAAAATGCTACAGGCAATTGATTCTTTGAAATATTACGAAAAGCAATATTGCAAGCAAGGAATGCGACAGTCAAGAAAAAAAAACAATATATTTGCGCATTTTAGCTAGCTACATTGGAAAAAGTTGGTTATGCCGTTCACATGCTGACAATATTTAAGAAACTAGCGAGGGGTGTCTTTATGTTTGTAGGCAAGTGTGTTTGTTTACATACTAAATCTTGAGCGTTTTAGAATACCCAAGACCAAAAAAAAAGTCAAAAGTCACTCTTACAGAGTGTTACTTAACTATTGTTTATAATATCTGAAAATAATCAAGTTATAGTCTTATATACCAAACTACTGAGAGATGACGATATGAACGAAGTATTCACGTCTAACTATTCATCCAAGTACTAACATCAGTTATATGTTAGATATTTTGATGAAGCAATTTTTCATTGGATCTCTTTTTTTATAGTAGGGCGAAGCATCGAAGGCGGAGTGCGGAACTTAATCCGCTAAACCTAACCTATTCCCAACAAAAAAGTCTCCCACGGAAGCACCGGATTAAGTATTACTTCGTGGGAATGACTAGACTTTTTAAGTCTCCGCTATAGTACGGACTGACTGACGCCTAACCTGTAAATGTCTCAGTTCTGTCATAATAAAAGCTGTTCTAACAGCTCTCCATTTATCGGATGACTGACACATGAGTGCAGTAAAATTTGCCACCGATAAACTACCTCCTAGGATAATTTTAAGCCTATCCCTTGTACTTAAAAATCGGTGGCAGTGTAAAATTATGAATTCACAGTCTTCTATGGACTCTGTGCACATCGGATAATACAAGCATCATGACCGAATTTATATAGGTGGCTTCTAAAGCACCGTGACCACTTAATAATCGCGATCTCTGAGTAGTAGCTAGTGGATATGAACGCATTCGGGCCATTTCCACCTTTACAAAGCGTCGTTACTTGGAAAAAGCTATTTTCACAAGCACTCTAACTTAATTAACTTAATATATTGAATTGTCAAAGCGGTCTCCATTAATTGCTATATATCGAAAAGTCCATCTGAGCTTTTGGTAATCCAAAAAAATGTTCAGTCATGTCCATATAAAATTTGAGACTTATTCTGCAAACTATTAAAAGTGCGATAACACGCGAGGGAATAATACCAGATGCGTTAAATGATACGTGGGCAAGTTGTTTACATGTGGATAATTTAAAATCATGAATGAGGTACTATCCACCTCTGAGCGAAATTTCGTGTATCGTAAACCCCTCGACCGATTTGCCCCAAATTTTGTTCATAATACGGTTTATTCATCATCTTAGCAAAATGTGTGCAATGGGGATATAATTATGTCCACATTCAATAAAATGATAGCTTGAATGCCATCAAATTAATTGCCTTTACAGAGAAGCCTCGGGCTCTCACAAAGAAATTGAGGAAAAGCCTAGCACAAACAGTGATCAAAACATATGCCAACTGTGATCCAAGAAATTACGAAATTTGTCGAGACCATCACCGAGCCGTCTTATACCGAACATATGTAAATAGGTTCGTACATCTGTTTCACTTTGTCTGGTAGACATCGGTCAATATGTAAGATGTCCTACAAATGTTTTATGTGAATATTTCACTTAAAGGATTGTGATTTTGAATCGGAAACTGAATCTCTTCTCTGAGCCGTCGTATCTCCACTTAGACTTAGACTTATTTCGGCCGATCTATTTTTATACTCTCGCAACATAGTTGCTACGAGAGTATTATAGTTTTGTCCACATAACGGTTGGTTGTAAGTCCTAAAACTAAACGAGTTAGATATAGGGCTATATATATCAAAGTGATCAGGGTGAAGAGTGGAGTTCAAATCCGAATGTCTGTCTGTCGGTCTGTGCAAGCTGTAACTTGAGTAAAAATTAAGATATCTTGATGAAACTTGGCACACTTATTTCTTGGCACCATAAGAAGGTTGCTTTCGCCATTTTATAATCTAAGTATTTCAATTCTCAATTAATTTCATATAATTTTCAATTGCAGAGTCTGTTCCCACTGGAATCTTGTTTCAAATTACAACCAGAAACAACTCAAATTCCTCAAATAATCGCTTTTTGAAACTGAGCCCTACTTTGGAAACGAACTGGTTTAAGGTAGGAAAAATTTAAAATTTTACTAAGAACTTAATCAAGAAAAATTTTGTTTACTGGGTATAAGCAGACAAACTTGTTTGTTTGTGTCTGTATTTGTGTGTAGAAATAGGAATAGTTGATGAATAATGTCTTTGTCGAAAGTTAGAGTTGCATATGATTGATGAGAGCGCAGTAATAGCAATGAAGTTTGTGACACACACATACACTCAAAGAGAAATACACGTCAAAGTTGAAGACAGCAGAAAGGACGAAAGAGAGATCACAATTCTGAACACAATTCAATTGAATTTTAATTATACAAAGGCAACTTAACTTCATTTTAAAACTAAATGACTTGCTTAGAAATTGAGATTAGAAACTATTTAGTGGGTCCACGGGTCTATAATATTATTTTACATTTATATATATATAAACTATAAATATAATTGTAGAGCATATGTATATTAAGTTACATTAAGAATCTAGTTCAGTTATGTTGCATTCTTCTGCATATTTGTTACAAGTTAAGTTGTTAGTTGGTTATATATAACCATAAAGTACACACTTACGTAATCTGGGGTGCCACATACAAAAATGTAAATGCAAAGGTAAATGCTTCACGGCACAGCGCTTTTGTTCTAATTTTGCAAGTGTGTAATTTTTAAGCCAAGAAGCGCTCTTTAGAAAATTGCACCAAATGACGACAATGACGGAGCGGTAACATACAGTGGTGGCCATATCATATGCAACTAAAACACGATTTTAGAAAAAGTATGTATATCTTACCATTAAACTTGGGAGACTGTTGATTAGTAATGAAATTATTTGAATTTGGTATTATTACTATTATTTAGCGCTTATAAACCAAAAGATTTGCATTCTTAAAAAAAATACGAATACCATTTTGATTTCACCTCTTAAATTACGTGGACAAAACATATGCAACTTTTTGGAAGCAATAGTAAAAAATAAGTTTCACTAATATTTTTTTGCAAATCCATTGTTTTTTTATCACTTCACGACATATTCTTGGCATTTAGGCAATTAAGTTATCAAAGATTTTCATCAGAATCGATTTTCAGGCTCTTTGAAGTCTACCTAAAAGTTATCGGTATTTTCAATGTTAGTCCTATCTATGCGCATTTTAATCAGCTTTTACAAGTTCTCGAAAGGTTTTAGATCTAGGGCTATTCCAAAACATTGATAATATTTGCTTAAACACAAGATTTTGCATATTTGAACGTATCCTTTGGGTCGTTTTCCGGTTCGAACACCCAACACAATGGCATTTCATATTCAGAATAAGGTAAAATTAAACTTTTTTAAATCCATTTGTACTCGGACTGACTCATAATTTCATAAATTGTATATAATAGTCCAACTCCGTTAGCAGAAAAGCAGTCTCACACCATTACATGGCCTCCACCATGCTTAATTGTCGGGATCATATCTCTTATGGAAAGGACATCGCACATAAAACATTCCATCACTGCCTATTAAGTTGAATTTTTACTCATCGCGGAATAGAATCGTTTTCCATTTACTGATTAGCCAATTTAGATGCTCTTTAACGAATTTTAAACACTTGGCTTTTATCTTTAACAAATCCATCGGTTTTTATACGGGACGATAACATCATAGTGAAGCTTTTAGGGTCATGTATTGGTGTCGGGCTACTTTTCTGCTAACGGAGTTAGACTATTATATAGAAATTATTGAATTATGAATCAGTACGACTACAAATGCATTTTACAAAGTGTAATTTTGGCCTATTCTGAGTGGGAAATGCCATGAAGTTGGGTCTTCGACCGGAAAACGACCCAAAGGACACGTTTGAATATGCAAAATCTTGTGTTTAAGCAAATATTATCAATGTTTTGGAATAGCCCTAGATCTAAAACCTTTCGAGAACTTGTAAAAGCTGATTAAAAGGCGCATAGATAGGACTAACATTGAAAATACCGATAACTTTTAGGTAGACTTCAAAGAGCCTGAAAATCGATTCTGATGAAAATCTTTGATAACTTAATTGCCTAAATGCCAAGAAGATGTCGTGAAGTGATAAAAAAACAATGGATTTGCAAAAAAATATTAGTAAAACTTATTTTTTACTATTGCTTCCAAAAAGTTGCATATGTTTTGTCCACGTAATTTAAGAGGTGAAATCAAAATGGTATTCGTATTTTTTTTTAAGAATGCAAATCTTTTGGTTTATAAGCGCTAAATAATAGTAATAATACCAAATTAAAATAATTTCATTACCAATCAACAGTCTCCCAAGTTTAATGGTAAGATATACATACTTTTTCTAAAATCGTGTTTTAGTTGCATATGATATGGCCACCACTGTACATGCGTCTTCAACTTTCATCTACTTAAGCCTTACATGTGTCTATATGTAGGATTTTATATATATGTCATTAAATACTTATTAGGGATGGTAGTTCTAAGAGTCACAATCGGTAATATTCGGTACTTCGTGTGACATGACAATCCCGAGCAATTTTGGTCAGTTCGAGGATTGTGTGCCGTAAATTTCGATGACAAGGATGCATCATGCTAAAGAGATCCAATTGTAGAAAATTGGATTCTATCTACAATTAAACATTGTTGTTCAAAAAGTTGGAATCCTTTAAATAAATCAGGATACGAAAGATGTTCGATGTATGTATGGGTGTCTCCAGAGTTAACGCAAAATAATTTCATGGACCAAACTCCCATCTGAGAATCCCAACAAAATAAATTCATTTCTGAAGTGGATGGTTACTGTTGATGAAAAGTGGATCACTTACGACAACGACAAGCGAAAACCGTCGTATTCGAATCGCGCATATGGTTTTCAAGTGAGGATCATCCTGACCATCAATCAGAAAGATTTTCTTCTGTATTTGATGGGATCGACCGGGAATCATTTACTAAGAGATGTTTTCCTAGAACCAAACTTCTGATGCGGACCTTTGCTCTCAACAATTGGACCGTCTCAAGAAAACAATCGTCCAGAACCAGCAAGCTTTGTCTTATAGGAGAGGAATTGTGTTCCATCAGGACAGCGTCAGGTCACACACTTCGATACTGACACGCCAGAAGCTCAAGGAGCTTGTTTGGGAAGTGCTTGTTTTCATTCACCTTATATTCAGGACCTGGCATAATTCCCTTTTCTTATCTACAGTTTATAATTTCGCATTTGCAGTGAAAATCATGTATGGATTTTCGGTATATTAGGTTAGATTAGGTTAGGAAGTAAGGCTGTTTTCCAAAGGGAAAAACACGTAGACTTTAAAATATAGTCCTTTGTGAAGCCTGGATCCCCCCTACATTAGGAGTCGACAAAGCGCCCTGAACCTACTACAAATCTGCAGAGATTTTTAACTTCTATAAGCGCTATTTCGCAAGCCTGCTCGAAAAAGTGAGATCCAAGGAATCCCTTTGTTGATCTCGGAAAGGCGGGACATTCCAGAAGAAAGTTATAAGACGATTCCACCTCATTCTCCTCCATGCAGCTTCTACAGCTTGCGTTCGGTAAGATTTTTAACCTTACAGCGTGGATCGCAATGGGATAATGGCCAGTAAGAACCCCTACGACTAAGGAGAGTTAGGCTTACTGAGGGCGAAAAGTTCGGTAGACCTACCCCGGGTTACCTTAGGCCAGAGGGATCTTGCGGCTGCGCATGTGTTGTTAACTGACCAGCGCCTACCCAGCTCTGTCCATTAGCAAACCGCTATAGGAAAACGGTGTGGGATTCCATGCTTCTAATAGTGAGTCCGTCGTTCCTGACCTTGCAAGCTCATCAGCCTAACAATCCGCCGCGATTTCGCAGAGTGAAATTTTATTTGACATTGATTTTAGTGAGAGCAGCAGAGTGAATGAGAGAATTATCTATAAAAGAAAGGTAGGTTAGGGTAACAATGGATTTAGTTAAGAAGGCACACCCTTTGATACATGAATTGCAATTGTAATCGCTGATTCTCGGGACTGCAATCTCTAAGGAGTAAGCTAGTAAACACAATTGGAACATTTTACACACAAACGAGCCACTTAAGTGTTTCATTATGCGTTGGCAGCACCAAAATTGTCCCGCTGTAGAAAAGTATTCAAGCTTCTACACTTAGATATGTATGTCTATCACATGTGTGGGAAAGGTCGTACGCGTATACCCAGTCAGCAGGTGGAAGTTTATTCGGTATTTCTAGTCTTTAAAGAAGTCTTGGCGATATTTTTTATTCTCGAAGTCAATACAATACAGAAGGATTACTCTCAATAGACGAAAATAGTTTCAAATGGCTCTTTTCTTCGAAAAAATCACTTCATATTCGTGAAGAAATCGCAACCGGCTCTCGAGCAATTACTCGCGATACCTCTATGAGACTAATTATTCCCAAAGAACATTCGTTTTCATCTCGGAGACTTTACTAAGGCTCATTGGGTATACTCCAGAATGTATACACATACACATATCTACTATGCGCCGCAGCATCTCAAATTGCTCCAAACGACATGCGCGTACAACAACAAAAGCAACAACTTGGACAACAAAATTGGTGTCACAGTGCACACATTTTTTGTATATAGCAAATGCAATGCAAACATACAACAATTATTATAATAATAATAATAATAATGGCTGCCACGCTCGTTAATGCAACGGCACTCAGCGACGACTGCGCCAGAAGGGCAATGCAATCACAGCAGCTGCAACACAAAAGTAGCTGCAAGAAGGCACATAAGTGTTACCGCGGCGACAACTAAGCGTGGGTGCAGGGTGAAGGGTGGCGGAGAGAAAGGGTGTACCAGTTGAGTGTAGGTATCTTAGCACTTACACTTAACGTAACATAAAATTGCATTCAATTCATTTAAGAGGTGCATAATTTGTTGTCGCCGTGTTGTTGTTTATTAAATTGCCGTCGCTGTAATCGTTTGTGTTGCGAAAAGCATGTGCTAATGAAGACGTTGTTGGTGGTGTTGTTACTGGTGTCGGTGTTGGCTTTGCACTCGCGACCTAAATTGCTTGCAATCACTTTGATGCCTCTGTTATAATTTCACCCCATTCCATGCCAGCTTTTGTCCCTGTAAGTAAGTCGCTCATTTTGCGGAAGGGCAAATAAATTAATGTAAATTACTTTATGGTTGGCGAGTGTTGGAAGCTCGGGGCAATATACATAATGATCCACATGTGTAGAGTACTATTAATATGTATTTATTATTTAGTGCTCAAAGCTAAAATGAAGGAAAGGGACATTTTTTATTCTAGCTTCATAACTGACTATTTTTTTTGCGAAAATAAAAATTTATTAAACAATAACTATGCAGATAGTGTCAGTCTCAGTTCATAAAAGTTTCGATCAAACTTCGAAACTATAAAAATTCTCCCAATATCATTTCCGATCTAAATAGCTACTATCATGAACAACTCGTCGGCGAGTATCAGGGAATATTTCTTTATTTTAATGCATCGTCCTCGTTCCATATCCTTAAGCCGATCGATCGAGTTAGTTATATTATATAGTTATGTATCAGTCTGGTCAATATTTTATCTTAAACTTTTTATATAAGGAGATTTTAAACATATATGTAGATGTTCTTACATGGGTAGCTATCAAACCTGCTATGAGCACCTTTAATAAGGAAAATTGTATCTGAAAATATCACAAATAACACTATATAATAAAATCGACTTTTTTTGGATATTGGACCAAATTGAGTTTTTCCGGGAGATTGATATATTAAAAAAAAAAATTGTATTCTCCGATTTTCAAAGTTAGCCTTCAAGTTATTTTAAAATAAAAACAAGTAAGGAAGGGCTAAGTTCGGGTGTAACCGAACATTTTATACTCTCGCAATTTATTTATTTAACTTTATTTATATTATATAATACACAATTTGACCCACATATTCGTCAAATATATTGTATAAAGTCCATTGAAAGTTGGAAACCATAATATTAGGTTAGAAGCACCGAGGTCCTCGTGTTCGATATATGGGGCCTTAAAAACCTATGATCCGATTTCGGCGATTTTTAGAATGGGGCTTCCACACTATTAACATAGTATTTGTGCAAAGTTCTGCACCGATATCTTCACTAGTGCTTACTTAATATATTGTAAAGTAAACGATTCAGATCGTCTTCAAAGTTCTGGTATATAGGAAGTAGGCGTGGTTGTGAAGCGATTTGGCCTATTTTCACAACATATCATTGGGATGTAAGGAAACTATTACAAACCAAGTTTCATTGAAATCGGTCGAGTAGTTCCTGAGATATGGTTTTTGACCCATAAGTGGGCAACGCCACGCCCATTTTCTATTTTGTTCATCTGCCATTTCTTATGTGAAATTTAGTGTTTCTGACGTTTTTCGTTAGTGAGTTAACCCACTTTTAGTAATTTTCAACCTAACTTTTGTATGGGAGGTGGGCGTGGTTGTTATCCGATTTCTTTCATTTTTGGACTGTATTAGGAAGGGGCTAAAAAAACGACTGCAGAAAGTTTGGTTTATATAGCTCTATTGGTTTACGAGATATGTACAAAAAACTTAGTAGGGGGCGGGGCCACGCCCACTTCCCCAAAAAAATTGCATCCAAATATGCCCCTTCATAGTGCGATCCTTCACACCAAATTTTATTTCAATAGCTTTATTTATGGCTTAGTTATGGCACTTTATGTGTTTTCGGTTTTCGCCATTTTGTGGGCGTGGCAGTGGTCCGAAAGCAACCTTCCCATGGTGCCAAGAAATAAGTGTGCCAAGTTTCATCAAGATATCTTAATTTTTACTCAAGTTACAGCTTGCACAGACGGACGGACGGACGGACAGACAGACATTCGGATTTGAACTCCACTCTTCACCCTGATCACTTTGGTATATATAACCCTATATCTAACTCGTTTAGTTTTAGGTGTTACAAACAACCGTTATGTGAAAAAACTATAATACTCTCTTTAGCAACATTTGTTGCGAGAGTATAATAATAAAATAATAATAATTATTAATTACTGTATATCTTCTTCTTGACTGGTGTAGCCATCGCTTATGCGGTTATAGCCGAGTCCACAACGACGCGCTATTCGTTTCTTCTTTTTACAGTTTGGCACCAATTGTTAATGCCAAGTGAAGCCAGGTAATGCATCGAACACTTTCAGAGCTGGAGCATTTTCGGCCCCCGACGCTTTGTTGATCTTCACGCGGTTAATTGCTATTGGAATTCCTTCATGGTCGGATAATGGAACATCTGTTTCATCGTCATCGATTGGGGAATCGGGTTCGCCACCTCCTGTTGTTGTACTTTCACTGCCATTCAGCAGGTCGGAGAAGTGTTCCCTCCACAAACTCAGTCTACTCCGTGCATCAAACATTAGATCACCTCTGGGGTCCTTCTGTTAGTCGCCCGCTCTTTTCGTAGAATTTCGAGCATTACCCCTATCGGCCAGCTGGTTAAGCTCTTCATACTCACGCATTTCAGCATCTTTCATGTTTTGTCTGCAAATGCGTCTCGCTTCCCTCTTCAGCTCTCAGTATCTTTCCCATCCCGCTCGTGTTGCGGTCGATCGCAACATTGCGAGGTAGGCAGTTGTTTGATGCGGATTGTGGGTAGACGTTCATCCAACGGGGTGAATGCCAGGACTCGGTGATGAAGTCTTTCTCCCACCACAAACCCAACACCAAATTTGTAGTAGGACCCACCTTCTTCCGTCCTTGTCTCGGCCATCGCATTTCTTTGATGACGGTGATGTCAGCCTTTACTCTTACGAGGACATCAACCAGCTGGGCAGAGGCACCTTCCCAATTAAGGGTCCGGACATTCCATGTACATGCCCTTAATTCGTAGTCCTTTATACGTTTGCAGTGGTCGTCATCCAGATTGGGGTCTCTCATCCGAATCTGTTGTTTTCTTTTCATTAGGGTTTTTTTATGTGGTGGGTTCCAAACACTACGCACAATGTATAAGCGGGCTTCACCTTCTCACTTTAGCTCGCCTCCAAACGGATGTCTGTTGACTACCCAGAGGATACCTGGGTCCTTACTGTGAAATTAGTGCAATGAATTTAGAGTATATTAAAATTAATTCTTCCATAATTTCCCATTAGACGAATTGAAAAGAATAACATTACATTTCGCTGAACCAAAAAATACTACCAACTAATATTATGAATGTGCATTTAAATCCGACTAAAATTTCACTGATTCCCATTTATGTAATTACAATATTTCCAATATTAGATAAACTTTGTAAGCGCCGCGATAAGCCCACGGCCATTTCTATATCGTATTTGGTATTTATGTATGTATTATGTGGCGCACACTTTTTAAATGTGTGGCTATTAAAATTGAGTTATTACCTTATTTTTGTGCGCATGTGGTGGCGCGGTCAGTGGGCCCAACCGCCGCCATGGCGTATGAGTAACTATTAATTGCTACTTAATTGGCTGCACTCGCAAGGCAAACAAAGGCGACTTAATTTAAAACAAACCAACGCTGCACTGTCCGTTGGTTAGTTTCCCAGCAAATATTTGTCATTTGTAAATTTGTATGCCACAATAAATAATAAAATAAATATATTTATTAGCAGAATTTGCTAACTAATTCACTTTGAATACAAGTAGCAATGCATTAACAAATGCGCATTATATTATTTATAACACAAATGCGGCAGTGAACTGTTGTGGGTGGTATGTAGTTTTATTGCTTTTATATTAGAGTAATTTCCATGTAATTTAAAAAATATAGTTTTCTTTTTTTCTATGGGGTTTCAGTAGAAGTTTTAGTTGTATTACAACATAAAGTGTGTATATGTATATGTATGTAAAACATGTATTAATATAATGAGCAGTTTGAAAACAGAGTTACCACATATTCAAAAACAGAACAAAGCATAGTTTTACATACTTATTAACTTAATATTAATGGGTTATTATAAAATACTTTTTCTGTCTATTAAAATGATAAAAAACCTCAAAGCAGTCGATCCGAATTGTTCGAAATTCTAAAGCTTACTTATTAGCTTTTGTAAGTCCTTTAATTCACTTCAAAGTTGGACTTTAGAAAACACTACCAGAAAAAAATTTAGTACAAAGAGCATAGGGAACCAATCCATGTTATGATAAAATGAGAAAACCTCCATATTGATCCCTTAAATATCCAAAACAAAATTAGTATTACGAAGCTTTTGCTTTTCCTCATTTCGTCTAAGCATTGCGCTATGATACCACTGAAGAAATCCGATAATTTTGGATACTCCTAAAGAAATTTCTTCAGTGGCGAGCTCCTTTTGGCCCCCTGTAGAGCGTTAGACGTCCGATCACTGGTGTGCTTACTGGACATTGTCCAATGGATACCCATGCGTTGGGACTTGAGATCGTGGCAGATGCAAGTTGCCAAAGCTGTGTGGAGGAGGTGGAATCATCTAAGCATTTCCCTCTCCATTGTCCAGCTTTTGTCAGACTGAGGTTGAAACACCTCGATCCTAGCGAATTGGCTAGAATCGACATTAGCCGTCTAAAGAAATTCGTAACGGATTCCAAGCGTTTTGCTGAATCTTAATGGGATCGACAGTGAGTTTTACAGGTATCTCAATGGACAGCGCTAAGCTGTCTAAGTGAGATTTTCTGTTTTTTGCAGAGATCTGCCTACAAACCTAACCTAACATAACCTAAAGAAATCTCTTCGCTAAATTTCGAGATATATATTTTTACTCATGTATGTACGTTACCAAATTATTTGAAACATCATTTCTCAGTACCAGATCATACAGAAACAGTTTTGAATTTAAAAAGTACGGAACAAATGACCGAAGCTTCTTCGGACTTTGTATAAATATTTGGAGTCCAGAGATTAGGAATTTTTCAATACTTGATCGAATCGTAAATCGAACACCCACTCATTGTTTACATTTATTTCCTTCCAACTACCATGGTGTATTAGAAAAACTTGAAGTTAATGAAAATACGTCCGTATTACCGTCCAATTAGTGATTTTTATACCCTGAACAGGGTATATTAAGTTTGTCACGAAGTTTGTAACACCCAGAAGGAAGCGTCGGAGGCCCTATAAAGAATATATATGAATGATCAGTATGTTGAACTGAGCCGATTTAGCCATGTCCCTCTGTCTGTCCGTCCATCCATCTGTCTGTCTGTATATATACGAACTAGTCCTTCAGTTTTTAAGATATCGTTTTGAAATTTTGCAGATATTATTTTCTCTTCAAGAAGCTGCTCATTTGTCGGAACTGCCGATATCGGAGCACTATATTATATAGCTGCCATACAAACTGAACGATCGGAATCAAGGGCTTGTATGAAAAACTTCCGCATTTTACTACATATCTTCACGAAATTTGGTGTGAGTTATTGCTCATAGAAATAATTTAATCTCCGAAAAAATTGTTCAGATCGGTTCACTATAGCATATAGTTGCCATACAAACCGAACGATCGGAATCAATAGCTTGTATGGAAAATTTTCGCACTTTACGTGGTATCTTCACGAAATTTTACATGGATTACTGCTTACTTAATCTACGAAGAAATTGTTTAGATCGGTTAACTATATAACCTTAATGTTTCTAACAAACAACCCGGCTAAAAAGTATTAGTGGATTTGCTTAAACACATAGTTACTAAAAGAAATGCACCTGTGAAGGGTATATTAGCTTCGGTACAGCCGAAGTTTACGTTTTTCTTGTTTTATTATCTCATTGAGGTTTGAAAGATTTTAACAAGCTTCTTTGAATTTGCCTGGTCTGAAAGCTTAAAAAGAATGTTGATATAAATATAGATGAACTTCCTGAATTTTCGTGGACTACGGTATGCAAATAAGGGTAAAATTCCTCTAAAATTATAGAAACGGAATTATTAGTAAGAAAGTTGATAACGAAAATATTACTTGTTTGGTCTAGGAGGCCCATGGTCTGTATCTAAAGGTTAAAGTGTTCTATTTCCATTATATGAAATCAGTCGTCGCTTTAGATTACAACGAAGTCTAAGGTATTAGTTACAGTTCTCACCAAATTTTTCTTTTACCTCCACTTATTAAGGGTTCTCCACTATCATATATATAGATTCTGAAGAGCTCTCCTAGTTTTAGGAATAGTGATAAAACTATAAAGAAAATTACATATATAATTGTTATCTCACTCTCATCTACAAAAAAACCTACCAAATGCCAACTATACCCCTCCTCATCATTAATTATTAAATCCCTACGAATTCGACTACTTGAACAGCTTTATCATATAATCTCGATTACTTTCATTTCCGTTTCAATTGCAAGTTACAAAAATATTTCTGTTGAAGCAGCAGAAGATTACGCTGAAGTGCTGTACAAACACACAAACGCCATGCAAGTGCTTAATAGCACAACAACCGCACCGTGTCTTCCCCCCTCCCCGCGTCGCACCCAAATTATTTGCCAACTACTTTACCGCGAAGCAGAGTTTAGTTAACCGCAGCATTGCGTTGTCCTATTTGGCGGGCACACACAAAAGGAAACCGAAGTGAAGCATAAAATTGAAATCAATTGTGCTGCATTTAGCTTGTGGCGAATGTGGCGCTCAGCGCTCAACCAGCGCGGCAAGGCGCCAGCGACGGCCAAGTGGAGCGAAGTAAAATGATGAATTTTTGGTGTAATTTACAAGCGACGCAGCAACATTTGGTGGGTTGTGGGGTGGAGGGCGGAGGGGACGGGTGTGTTTGGCGAATCGAGTACTGCTGCGAAAACCTCAATGCGCTTTAATGCCGTTAGGGGGGTATCAGGTATATATCTGTGTGTCTGTGTAATTATCTGAATGCATGCCTGTGGGTAGGCTTGATATCCTCTCCATTGACTGCGCTGCGTATTTGTATTTGTGTAGACACTTGAAGTAAGTAATTGAAAATCGTGCAAGCGTAAGCTTCTGCTGCGAAAATTCCTCAACAGCGTATAGGTATTTGCAACCGCAACCGCCTTACACCCCAGCCATACCATAGCCATAACTGTTGTAGTGCTTGACGGCCGCCAAGTCAGGCACAACCGCAAAGCCGCCGTGACTATCTACCTCAATGCCGCTGAATGCCACTGGCAATGCTACAACGCACCGCAGTGTTCGGTGATTAATCGTTTTCGTGAAATAACGGTAAACGCGAATAACGGTAAATAGAAAGATATAATTGTACATACAAATATCAGGCACACACAAACACACATACAAATGAAGCGTTAGCAGTGTATTGAAATTCACCTCCCCATCTCCAACTACAACTCTCAAACCTTAAAAGAGGCATTGCCGCTCTGCTGTTATCGCCGCCTGACAAACTTCCGTTAGGTTGTTTGGCGTGTTTTCCAACTGCCTTTCACGTATCTTGTTTCACTTATTTTCGCAATCTAAATCTAAATTAAAATCAAGCGCCAATTTGTTAGCGTTGTGCGGCGGCGTTGACGTGTTACAGTTCTAAAGGTTTGCCTCTCCGCGCAGGTGATAAATACCCTGTGTAACTCGATGCTTTTAGGTTCTCATTATTTTTATTACACGCTCGGGCAGTTTCGAGCATATTAATCAGCAGGTAAATGTGTGCGGTTCTTGATGTGTGGTTTCTGTTGTTGGTAAGGTTGTGTTGTGAGCATTTGAGTGGTTGGGAAATCATATACTATATATATAATAAAAATTACTTGACTACGAAATTAGTTTTACTTTTCAAAATTCTTAAAAAATAGCTAAAGTTAAAATAAAGAAATAAATATGGGTAGTCAATTAGTGGCTGCGTGCCTCATTTAGTCAATGCCCTCACAATTTTTAGAATTTAATAATTTTAAAAATCAAAATCATCAAACGATATAACGAGGCAGTACGAAATTGAAGACCCAAGACAAGAATTTAA
Source organism: Zeugodacus tau (assembly GCA_031772095.1). NCBI lineage: Eukaryota > Metazoa > Arthropoda > Insecta > Diptera > Tephritidae > Zeugodacus > Zeugodacus tau. The sequence goes on along the minus strand of CM062651.1, from coordinate 55,702,729 downwards.
AAATTCAAGAATAGGAAACGAAGAAATAAAAGAAAAAGGAATAAGAAAACTGCGACACAATATTTCTAATAAGGGAACTAACCTTTCTTACTATATCCTCATTTTTGCTTTGAACTCATATGTATTCTTGTTTACACATTATTCTTTGAGGCTTTTTAATTTCTATGAAATTCACTTGAATATGGTATCAAAAAAAAAATATCATGATCTTCAGAACTTCAGAATTCGAAAGTCGTTGAAGTTGAGACTAGAGATACTTCTTAAATGCATTCAGCATTTAGCAAAGAAAACTTAGTGAGAAGATAGGGTACAGTGGACTCTAGTTTAGGTATAAGATTTTTTGAGATTCGGTCTAAAACAATTAAAAACTCTTCTTAAATTAAATGTATCCTTAAAGGTAAAGTGGAAGTGTATATAATTTATTTCTATTAAAATAAGTAAGGAAGGGCTAAGTTCGGGTGTAACCTAACATTTTATACTCTCGCAATTTATTTATTAACTTTATTTATATTATATAATACACAATTTGACCCACATATTCGTCATATATATTGTATAAAGGCCATTGAAAGTTGGAAACCATAATATTAGGTTAGAAGCACCGAGGTCCTCGTGTTCGATATATGGGGCCTTAAAAACCTATGGTCCGATTTCGGCGATTTTTAGAATGGGGCTGCCACACTATAAACAAAGTATTTGTACAAAGTTCTGCATCGATATCTTCACTAGTGCTTACATTATATATTGTAAAGTAAACGATTCAGATCGTCTTCAAAGTTCTGGTATATAGGAAGTAGGCGTGGTTGTGAAGCGATTTTGCCTATTTTCACAACATATCAGTGGGATGTAAGGAAACTATTACAAACCAAGTTTCATTGAAATCGGTCTAGTAGTTTCTGAGATATGGTTTTTGAACCATAAGTGGGCGACGCCACTCCCGTTTTCCATTTTGTAAAAAAATCTGAGTGCAGCTTTCATCTGCCATTTCTTATGTGAAAGTTAGTGTTTCTGACGTTTTTCGTTAGTGAGTTAACCCACTTTTAGTAATTTTTAACCTAACCTTTGTATTGGAGGTGAGCGTGGTTATTATCCGATTTCTTTCATTTTTGAACTGTATTAAGAAATGGCTGAAAAACGCGACTGCAGACTGCAGTTTGGTTTATATAGCTCTATTGGTTTGCGAGATATGTACAAAAAACTTAATAGGGGGCGGGGCCACGCCCACCTCCCCAAAAAAATTACATCCAAATATACCCCTTCATAGTACGATCCCTCATACCAAATTTTATTTCCATAGCTTTATTTATGGCTTAGTTATGGCACTTTTCGCCATTCGGTTTTCGCCATTTTGTGGGCGTGGCAGTGGTCCGATTTTGCTCATTTTCGAAAGCAGCCTTCCTATGGTGCCAAGAAGTAAGTGTGCCAAGCTTCATCAAGATATCTTAATTTTTACTCAAGTTACAGCTTGCATAGACGGATGGACGGACGGACGGACATTCGGATTTGAACTCCACTCTTCACCCTGATTACTTTGGTACATATAACCCTATATCTAACTCGTTTAGTTTTGGGTGTTACAAACAACCGTTATGTGAACAAAACTATAATACTCTCTAGCAACTTTGTTGCGAGAGTATAAAAATGTGCTCTGAATTTTTCTAGTGACTTGAGATTTATTTGACGGTTTTTCACACCATGAATATGCTCGGGGTTTATACATCAACTGTAGAACAGACCGTTGGTAGAAAAAATGCTCTTTGAATCTTCCTTATATTAGAATTCTTAGGGATTCGATTTGGTATCATTGTGTTTCTAATGTGAAATTTTACATTATTATTATTCGTATATTAAAATAAGATTATCAAAATTTTCTGCAATAAAGGTTCTTCCAAATTAGGTTCTTCTTGATAACCAACAAAAAACTGAGAAGATAGAATTGTACGCTCCCGAAATAAAACGACGAAATGATTTTTGCAGACTGAAATCATACATCAAATAATACTAAGGTTACAGCAACTTCCGAAGTCAGAATTAAATGTCTTCGAATATATTTCCGTGTCCCTAGTACTAACAATTATAAATATGTTTAGTTGGTTGGTTGAAAAGGGAGGCAAAGAGAACCTGACCGCAATCGGCAGCATTACGATCATCATTAGGCCCATTCTGCTTTTCAGAAGTACTCTGATAAGCGTTATCTAGACAATTCGGTCAATTTGACGAAGCTTCTAAATTCAACTGCTCAATTTCTCTTAGGTTAAAAAATTGGGAGCTGTGGAAAGTGTCCCTTCTTAACCGACTGAAGGCTGGGCATTTACAATGTTAATGCTCTAACATCTCGCCGTCTTTCGCGCACGCTCTGCAGTCCGAAGATTTTACTATATCAAGTCTCTGCAGGCGACCTCTTAGAGGTCTCTTTCTCTTTAGAAAGTTTTTTGTTACGACCCGTATTCCAAATGGTCCAAGACCTGATATGTTCCCAGGCATCCATTGCTTTAAGCAGCACTTGAGTGAACTGAAAGGTCTAGTGCAGTTTAAGGGAACTGTGTTCCCAGCAGAGAGCGAACTCATCCGCCTTTTCATTTCCTTCTATATGACCAGGTACCCAGGTGATATGAACTGAGTTTAGTGAAATTAATTGCTGATTGACTATCCACACAAAAGTTGAAGGACCTGTTAGTTAGGGTGCAATCCGACTAAGCGTCTTCCCTTAATCCGATAATCTAGGCAGTTCAGTAGTTAACTCAATTTTCGATCCGTCGGTGAATACATAGATCGATAATGGTATCGTTGGTTCATTCTTCTCTGCTGGTGGAAGAAAACGTTGCATTTATCTCCCCGACGGTCTCAGTTCCTCGATTACAAGAGAAATATATCCCGAGTTCTCTGACAAGATCTAGTATGATACCATGTACCCTTTGGTGTGGAGTCCAGAGCCTAAGATCTTTAGCCGACTAGCATCACTTACTCGAAAATGTATTGTCCTGATATCTAGGATAACCTCTAGAGCCTTTATTGAAGTAGTTTACATAGCACCGGTTATCTCAAGCAAACAGGCCCGCTAAACCTGTTCCAGTAGTTTTCATCCGACTCTTTTATGAATACGTATGCTCTTCATGCTCCTATAAGTACATCCAGGGAAACATGTACTGAAGCTGGAACCTTTAAAATAAATCGTTCGCAATCTTTTGGTTCAGCACTTCAATATCGAAGGACTGAATGATAAATGGTTCTAATTGTCGCATTTTCCGTATTTTGTGGGGAATTATTTTTATTAAAAAAGCTATGAATATGTAATTTAGATTGGTCTATAACCCTCAAATATATTTTCAACAAAGTAAATTTTTGTACAGAACCCCTACGAAAAACATACTCGTGTTCATAAATTCGGTATCCTTTAAATTAAGCTTTCCATCTCAGAATAGATTTTCTAGAACATCCAAATTTTGTTTTTTTATAATTTTAATCTAAATGAGGTACATCACTAACGTTAACCTTGTTAACATCATTAAATTATGCTAATTAAGTGAGTCGGCATATTTAAGGGAGTGTGAGGTTGGAAAATCAAAAGTTTTCCAAACTAGCGAGTTCGCAAACATACTTGAATTAGCATATAAAAAGTGCCACAAAATACAATTTTATTCATCTATTTGATAGACTTAACACTTAAAACGCATAGCAAATAAACAAAAACAGAAGAGGAAAAATCAATGTTTAAGCCAGCTTTTTTTCAAACTAGTATGTACGTGCCGAATCGCAGCACGAGAATGAATTGCTTACATTTGCTTGTTTATTAATTAACGCTGTTTTTATTGGCAATTGAACCGTGACATGCAACTGGAAAAGTTACAATCACTGCACTGCACTGCAACAGTTACGAGTTACAGTTACTCGTTACGAGTTACACGAGTGCAATGGCAACACTTGGCGCTGAAGTGGATCTTCGTTGCTCTTCGCTTTTATTTCCGAACACTTTTAAGTGCATTCCAGCGGAAGTCAACTTAACAACGCACACAACGAACGCACACTCCAATTAGGTGCAATTCAGAAAAGTTCCCTCAATGCGCCACCGCCGCCATTCATTCATACGTACATACACTCACTTGGCCCACATGACTACGGGCATACGGAGGGTAGATAGCAATGTGGGGAAAAAATACACAGTAATAGAAGTATATATTCCATTTGTATATATTTCGAACTGCATTATGTAGTATTTTTTGTTGGGAAACTAGAACTCACACACACACACTAATATATACAACAACAACACATACAAAAGTGTGCAAAAAAGCCTCAGCAAGTTTGCTTGAATCTTGCACATGCCTCTCTACTCTTGCAGCTTTTAGTTAGAAAAACAACAAACACAACAACAAATATTTGTTATTTTCTCCAACAACAACAACGCTCAAAGTGGAATTTTTAATTGCCGCCAATAATTGAAACGAATAAAACTCGATTACCTTCATAATGAGCGGAAGATGTGCAAGAAATGCGAACGCCACACTGAGGAGTTTGGGCGGACGAAAGGATTTTGTGGCAAGTTTTTTAATTCCTGCGCTTGCCACTTGACCACAACTAACATTTAGTTGCAGCAATTAACGCCACCGTATCGTACGGTAGCGAGCGACCGACCGACCGCCTTTAATGGCTGTGGCAACAGTTGCCAATTTGACTTTTGTTTTGCCCAGCCAGCAATTTTCAGCCATTTGCGCACCGTTCGCTCTATTGGCTTGATGTGATTCTGTCTGCCGTAATGCGTAGTCGTTTTTTCTATTTGTGGCACACTACAAATGTATGAAATGCGTTGAGGTTAGCAAACGTAAATGAAAAGAAAATGGAGTTGAAACTCATTAAGGAGGAACTATTATAGATGTATATCTATAAATGTGTAACTAAGGCTTTACGAATTTGGAAGACAAAACTTTGGAAGAAATGCAGAACCAAGTCTTTGGAAATCATATTTGTAAAAGGAAACTTTGGAATCGTACAAATATACAAAGGTGGATCTTTTATAAGGGCTTAAAAGGCTCCTAGAAAGTTGTAACACTCTGGCGAAATTGTCAGCAACAGTCAGTTTTATAGAATTGAACGATTTTTACTGCTCCATAAACTTACTAGAGTACCTCTAATTGCATAACTCAGGCAAAGTGTAATTGCTATCTAGATGATCCAAGCTTTAACCCTTAAATGCATGGCGGACCATATATGGTACATGCTATTTAAGGCAATTAAAGCTTCGTAAGACGATCTTTCGACAGCACGAAAAGGAGCTGCCTTTATGCCGCGATGTCTGAATTTGGTATCCCCGCAAAACTAATACGGCTGTGTAAGCTGACGTTGAGCAACACCAAAAGCTCCGTCAGGATCGGGAAGGACCTCTCCGAGCCGTTCGATACCAGACGAGGTTTCAGACAAGGTGACTCACTCTCGTGTGATTTCTTTAACCTGATGCTGGAGAAAATAATACGAGCTGCAGAGCTAAATCGAGAAGGTACAATCTTCTATAAGAGTGTACAGCTACTGGCGAACGCCGATGATATCGATATCATCGGAAACAACACCCGCGCCGTTAGTTCTGCTTTCTCCAGACTGGATAAGGAAGCGAAGCGTATGGGTCTGGTGGTGAACGAGGACAAGACGAAATATCTCCTGTCGTCAAACAAACAGTCAGCGCATTCGCGTCTTGGCTCCCACGTCACTGTTGACAGTCATAACTTTGAAGTTGTAGATAATTTCGTCTACCTGGGAACCAGCATTAACACCAATAACAATGTCAGCCTGGAAATCCAACGCAGAATCACTCTTGCCAACAGGTGCTACTATGGACTAAGTAGGCAATTGAAAAGTAAAGTCCTCTCTCGACGAACAAAAACCAAACTCTACAAGTCTCTCATCATTCCCGTCCTACTTTACGGTGCAGAAGCGTGGACGATGTCAACATCCGATGAGACGGCACTAGGAGTTTTCGAGAGAAAGGTTTTGCGGAAGATTTATGGTCCCTTAAGAATTGGCAACGGCGAATACCGCAGACGATGGAACGATGAGCTGTATGTGTTATTCGACGACATAGACATAGTCCAGCGAATAAAAAAACAGCGGCTACGCTGGCTAGGTCATGTTGTCCGAATGGATGAAAGTGCTCCAGCTCTGAAAGTATTCGATGCAGTACCCGCTGGTGGAAGCAGAGGAAAAGGGAGACCTCCACTCCGATGGAAGGACCAGGTGGAGAGGGACCTGGCTTCGCTTGGAATAACCAATTGGCGCCAAACTGCCAGAAGGAGGGATGCGTGGCGCGCTGTTTTGGACTCGGCTATAACCGCGTAAGCGGTGTCTACGCCAGTCAAGAAGAAGAAGAAGAAGACGATCAAATTAATCTGTATCGCAGTTTGGTTGGTTCGCAGTAGGCGTCATAAATGCTAACGGTTATTTAAAAAATACCGCAGCTTGCTGAAGTTTATACTCAGTTGACAATGACCTAACAAAGTCTATATTTTGAAGCTGAACTCATGCGTTTAAGAGTTAAATTGTTTAACAATATATATAGATATATTATATATTCATTAATATATGTATGTGTTTATAATCTCCTAAGATTGCAGTTCTCTCATTGAGGAGTCTCAACACCACGTTCGAATATTTCTATAACAAATTCCTAATTTAAACAATAGATTTTGTCAAGTTCGAATATATGTATAAACTTTGGTGCTTTTGCTCCACTCTTCTAAATATTGCCATCTTATAAGTAAGTTCGTTGAAATATAGTGTAGCCCACATATAGCCTATTGAGGATCTGTGCAAAAACCATCAAGATCGGTTGAGTAGCTTTCGAGAACATTTGACAACCGACTTTAAAAACATGGTTCCGAGAAAAACGCGTTTAAGGTTTTGACTAACAATAATACCTGACTTGGAGCGCACACCTTCCAAAGGCTGTATATCCGAAACTATTATTCGGATCAACTTGATTATTTAGGATAATATTATTGGTATGTTGTAGAAATAAATAAGCAAAAAAATAAAAAATCGATTTTTTGAACCCACGAAACTCTTAATATCCCCATTAATCGATTTAAAATATCTTCAAACACTGAAATTTCCAGTCATCTGTCTTAAAATGAGACTTTGGGCTTCTTCTATGTTGAACCTGATTCGTCCTACATGAGCTCTTCCATCATTAATTCCGTACCTCTTTGCCTTTGATCTTTTGAATATCTTAAAGATCTGACTAAATCAATTACTTGCTTATTTACAATAAGTAAATTTTGCAAAAAATAATTTGCCGAAACTCTTTCTTCAATTAAGTTCTATTTTTGCAGATGTATTACCAGTATTCCATTAAAGGAACTCATCGAAGTGTGTTACTTCTCTGAAAGCATGTTTCGATTCAACAGTTGGTATGAGATTAGATCATTCTTCAGACAGAGTAGAGGGGTAATTCAAAGAAATATAATATATTCGGAATAAATTTCGATTCATATTAAAAAGCCTCTAAATGGAATTTGTAGAAACTTCGAAAAATCCCCAGGATGCATTGAAAAGTGCACTGAAGAAATAGGTTTCCTGATTATAATCTGGAGAACTATTTATTAATTGTGTGTCTAAGATGATTTTTGGATCACATATTCAACAATTTTGAACAAAAGGTCCATCAGGTATTAATATTAAAAAAACAAGTAAGGAAGGGCTAAGTTAGGGTGTCACCGAACATTTTATATTCTCGCAATTTATTTATTTAAATTTATTAATATAACAAACAATTTGACTCACATCGGCATATATATGGTATAAAGTCCATTGAAAGTTGGAAACCCTAATATTAGTTATATGGGAGATAGGGAAGTTATGTCCCGATTTCACTCATTTTTGGCACGGAGACATATTATTAGAAGAAACATATTCCCTCTGAATTTCTTCAAAATATCTGAGAGACTTACCTATATTTTCGGAAAAAAATTGTTAGAAGCACGGTCCGATTTCGACGATTTTTAGAAGGGCGATACCACTCTTTAAATGCAGTATTTTTGCAAAGTTCGGCTCCGATATCTTCACTAGTGCTTACTTTATATATTGCAAAGTAAACGATTCAGATCATCTTCAACGATCTGGCATATAGTAAGTTTCTATGTTTCTAGTATTTTTCCTAGCTAAATTAAAGCATTTTTAGTGGTTAATCGAACTTTATGTTCAGACTTCGCGGTTTTTAAAACCATCATAGTTTTACTATAATAATGATGAAAACAAATATTTGTCATATTTTCTTGTGGAAATTTTTTGTTTTTTCATTAAATATATATTAATACTAATACTAGTAAATGGATTACCACTCTCACATTATTCTCTTAAATATGGTCGATGCACACCAGGGAGTCTTTAACCTTTAGACACGTACATATGTTATGGTTGCCACATTCCATTATGTCATAAGTACGCATACACTCATACGAGTATATCATGTAATCATATAATGATTTCGCTGTTTTGTTTAATTGTTAATTAGTATTTTTTGAAAAGCGTGTACTCCTGATTTAATTATGCACAGCACAATAATGTCAAATTATTAAAAATTAGTAGTTAATTAAATTTTCACCATCATTTTAAGCATGCACTATGTTTCAATTAGCAAAATTTTACAAAATACACGTATTCACTTGTAATTATGTATACACTGCAGTTGTATCATATGTCCGTATAGCAACCCTGTGGTAACATGAATGAGTTGTTTGCTGTTTTACAACTAGTGCGAAGCTCAAATATAACTAGTTAGTCGACCAAGAGAAAGGTATGTTTATTGGACTGAATTTAACGAAATGTCAGTTGTCAGTTTTTGGTCAGAAATATGGCAGTCTTAAGTTCAATATTTTGAAAACAAGATCTTCAAACAAGATCTTCTTTATATGATACCCAAATTTTGGATAAATCATATTTTGAATTGACGGGATTACAAGTTAGGTTGTTTCCGTTAATGTTCAGTCTCAGTCCCGAAAGTTGTTTACTACTTCGAAGAATTTTCTATTGAATAGTTTGACATTTCACTACCGAGAAGTAGTAACAAAAAAGTGAGGCTGTGAAAATTAATCAAAATTTCATATTGAATAAAAAAAAATTTTTTTTTGGTCTTTTATGTTTAGAATACATTTTTAGGCATATTTAAACATATAATTTCATGTAACTGTTGCGCCTAGTGTTGGATCATTCCAGACCATATACATATTACTGTTAAGAATTACGGTATTAGTTTTATAAATACCGAAAAATTTACCATATTTGTCGTAATCGTACCTTAATTCAGTCATTATGACTGTTGTATCTTAAATCGTTATAAATAATGACAATTGAAGAGGCAGTTCATCTTTAGTCTTGAATTTGAATAGTTTTACACAATGTAATGGAAAGTTATGTCATCAAAATTGTCAATTTAGTTTCATTAAATTTGACCTAATGAAGACATGGCGTTAGGCTGTAAGTCTATATTTCTGTTTTTATATTTATATGATCACATTTTTGATCACAACTGCCGTTCTATTTATCATAAACTCACTATCAAGCCAGTTAAAGGAAAGTGAACCCATCAAATTATTTATATTAAGGGATCAACCAACATTTGACTGTGTAGGGCCTTCTCTTCAACATATAATTTATAAGCTCTTTATAAAGACGAGATTTTTAACTAATAACATTTAAAACAAGTAAGGAAGGGCTAAGTTCGGGTGTAACCGAACATTTTATACTCTCGCAATTTATTTATTTAACTTTATTTATATTATATAATACACAATTTGACCCACATATTCATCATATATATTGTATAAAGTCCATTGAAAGTTGGAAACCATAATATTAGGTTAGAAGCACCGAGGTCCTCGTGTTCGATATATGGGGCTTTAAAAACCTATGGTCCGATTTCGGTGATTTTTAGAATGGGGCTGCCACACTATTAACATAGTATTTGTGCAAAGTTCTGCACCGATATCTTCACTAGTGCTTACTTTATATATTGTAATGTAATCGATTCAGATCGTCTTCAAAGTTCTGGTATATAGAAAGTAGGCGTGGTTGTGAAGCGATTTGGCCTATTTTCACAACATATCATTGGGATGTAAGTAAACTATTACAAACCAAGTTTCATTGAAATCGGTCGAGTAGTTCCTGAGATATGGTTTTTGACCCATAAGTGGACGACGCCACGCCCATTTTCCATTTTGTAAAAAAATCTGAGTGCAGCTTTCATCTGCCATTTCTTGTGAAATCATCTGCCATGTGAAATTTAGTGTTTCTGACTTTTTTCGCGAGTGAGTTAACCCACTTTTTGTAATTTTCAACCTAACTTTTGTATGGGAGGTGGGCGTGGTTTTGATCCGATTTCTTTCATTTTTGGACTGTATTAGGAAGTGGCTATAAAAAACGACTGCCACCCACTTAACCCACTTTTAGTAATTTTCAACCTAACCTTTGTATGGGAGGTGGGCGTGGTTATGATCCGATTTCTTTCATTTTTGGACTGTCTAAGAAAATGGCTAAAAGAAAACGACTGCAGAAAGTTTGCTTTATATAGCTCTATTGGTTTGCGAGATATGTACAAAAAACTTAGTAGGGGGCGGGGCCACGCCCACTTCTCCAAAAAAATTACATCCAAATATGCCCCTTCATAGTGCGATCCTTCATACCAAATTTTATTTCAATAGCTTTATTTATGGCTTAGTTATGTCACTTTATGTGTTTTCGGTTTTCGCCATTTTGTGGGCGTGGCAGTGGTCCGATTTTGCTCATTTTCGAAAGCAACCTTCCTATGGTGCCAAGAAATAAGTGTGCCAAGTTTCATCAAGATATCTTAATTTTTACTCAAGTTACAGCTTGCACAGACGGACGGACGGACAGACAGACATTCGGATTTGAACTCCACTCTTCACCCTGATCACTTTGGTATATATAACCCTATATCTAACTCGTTTAGTTTTGGGTGTTACAAACAACCGTTATGTGAACAAAACTATAATACTCTCTTTAGCAACATTTGTTGCGAGAGTATAAAAATCTCTACAAAATTATAGTCTTAAGAACGACGACACTTTGTCAGAGAAATAAGTTTCTTCGATATTTCTCATTAAGTTTGATTGGGACGAACTTTTGAAGGCAGAGTTAGAAATTCATTTGTGAATATATTAAGATCTTATTCTCTTAAGCCACTTGGCCTATCGGGACTACTTCGGGTGTTGGATACCAAAATTCAAAGCCTATTTTCGAAAAATCGGCACAAAATGGAAACAGCATTGTCATAATGGCGGCAGATCATCTTGTGGTCTTATGACTAAAACTTTTCAAATTCAGAATAATTGTGAATTGACAAAGTCGAAATAAACTCCGTCAAAAAATTTTACAGTTTACTGTTTACTTTTTATTTGAAAAAAGTTCTATACTTCCAAAGAGCACTCTGTATGTGACACAAAAGCTGAAAGAAAAAAAGTATGTGAAAGAGAGGTAATCATTTTTGAATTCTTTAATTATGTACGTAGAGACGATAGAGTGATAGATAGGGTGATGAGCTTTCGGAGCTTTTCAAGAGCAGAGATGAGGCTGTCTGATCGGGAGGAATGCAGAAAGTGTCAAGAGCGAGGCACCAAAGAAACAGTGGAACATTTCTTGTGCATTTGTCCTGCGTTAGCGAGACAGCGTTTCAGGTACGTAGGGGCCCCACAATACGATAAGTTAGAGGAGATATCGTTAGTGAAGCCTCATAAACTATTAAAATTCACGTCAGGCGCAGGCATCCTAAACGATGACTACTACTCAGGGAACATGTGATGGCACTCCATTCTGGTATCGCAAAGGACCGTAGCTGGCCTATGCGTGGCCTGCAGGCTTACCAGACTAACCTAACCTAAGAACAGTGAAGCACAATAGAGCTTTCGGAGCTTTTTAAGATCAGTGAAGTTCTGCAATAGGTGTTTGATAACGCGAACAGAACTCAGAGTTTTCGTTGAAGGATGTAGAGACGGTAGATGATGTATGTAGAGACGATAGAATGATGTGGTTACGGAGCGTTTTAAGAGCACTGAAGATTTGCGTGATCAGAACTCAGGGCTACAAAAGTTCTGAGATAGTTCTACTTCATACTTCCATTTGTCTGACCAGTTGTCAATAAATAAAACCCCGAGTTGTCGGCTCAAGCGTGCTCGGGATCCCGTCGCATCGCACTGTAACTGCATTTTACTGCACATCTCGCCGGAATGTTTACAACTGCGGCACGTCCATTAAAATCAATTACTGCACTAAATTACATTCAATTGTAATTTGAATGAGGTGACTGTAAACCAGCGAAAAAAAAACGATTGTAAAAATGTTTTCGTGAAAAAAACAACAATAAAAAAAACGAAACAATTAATTGCATTGAGGCGCGCAGTAAAATACCAAAATACAACAAAAACCAAACAATCACGCGTGGCAATGCGCGCTGAAGATCAGCAAAGAGAGAGAAAAAAAACCAACAACAACAAAATATTTGCAATCAACCAAAAAATACTGCGACCGTATGAATAAATTAAAAAATAGACAAATAAATACAAACAAGATATTCACAATGAAATCAATTTAAATTTGTATATTATTGAACGAGCAGAGATTGTGATTTTAACAAATTTTGACGAATGTGAGGGGGGTGTGCGTGTGTCTGTGTCGCGCTCAAGAACTGCATGCAGTTCCACTTTTAGCGAATTATTTCGCGTTTTTTCTCGAACGGAATTTCATTCTTCGCATGCTGATTCGGCACACAAACACACCCACACTCGTCCACACACTGCAGACCCTAGCGAAAACAATAAAAAGGGATAACGCGTTCAGCTGCCGCAGCCGACGCGAGGAGTACGCTTCGCTGCTGCCCAATCCAATTAATTGGTTTGGATTCAATTGAATTTAATTGTGTTGGTATTAACTGCATGATGCATGTAAATACACATGTACATATACACACACACATATATGTATGTACGTTAGTCTGGCAACACCGGTGCGTTGAAGTGCCTTCAATAGCTCACCCACAAATGAAAATTGTGTCTTCAGTATTATTCTTATTATTTTATGTTATAACTGCTATACAGCTGGCTGATTCGTATGCAGTTTTCATATTTTTAACGAATTTTTGGTTTTTATTGTATTTTTTTATTTTTTTTTTTTTGGCAACTCCAGTTCATAATCGCCGCACAGCAAAATTTCGCACCGCAAAATTCGTCAACGTGGCAAGCGGTTGTGCGATGGTGGTTGGCAGAAGTCAGCAGTCGCGGATAACTGTGTGACACACTGTGACACTGAAAAGTCTAAATGAAAGCCCTTTGGGGCAAAAAAACAGCGAATGAACTTGAAAATAAATGAAAAATTTACGAAAGAGATATGAGAGCGACTTTTGTTTATATGAATATTAATTTCTCCTACAATTCACTGTTATTCGAACTCTGTATACAATGGGGGTCAAAGGCAGCGTCGGAAATATTTCTTTATTATTTTCAGTTTCTATATGTATTTATATAAGTATATATACTGCAAGATCTCGATAATGACTTATCAATAGCTGTAGGAGCTTGTTTGTGAGAATCGTATCCTTTCTCATTTTTGTTCGGACCTGGCATTACTATATGTTCAAGTCTATGGTAATTGCTTTTGCTAGTGAAAAAATGGTCTGAAAAGAGCCTAGTGAAAAGCGACTGTCCCAGTTGTTTGCCAATAGGGACCATGGTTTCCATGAAAATGACAAATATCTTCAAAATATCGAACAAAATGGTGCATATTCGGATCATACTAACTACTCTAACAACACCTTCAATTTGGTTTAAAAATAATGGATTTTCTTTACTATAGCTAATATATCACTTATAAGAAACTAAGATCTTCTCTGGGAACATACGCCCCACTAAACCAGTCGTGTCATAATCCTGTCATCATTGTAGTCAAATTTTGACATTGACTTCTAAGCATCCTTCCATCTTCTGCGGTATTCGCTGTTGCCAATGTTCAGAGGACCATAAATCTTACGCAAAACCTTTCTCTCGAAAACCCCAAGAGTCGTCTCATCGGACGATAAGCGACTTATAGAGTTTGATTTTGGTTCGTCGAGAGAGGACTTTATTTTTCAATTGCCTACTTAGTCCAAAGTAGCACCTGTTGACAAGAGTGATTCTGCGTTGGATTTCAGGACTGACATTATTATTGGTGTTGATGCTGGTGCCTAGGTATACGAAATTATCTATAACTTCAAAGTTATGACTGTCAACCAATTCGCCAAGACGCGAATGCGCTGACTGTTTGCTTGATGACAGAAGATATTTCGTATTGTCCTCGTTCAGCACTAGCAGATTGTACCTTATCTATTTAGCTACTCAGCTCGAATTATTTTCTACAGCATCAGATTAAAGAAGTCCCCCGATAGTCAGTCACCTTGTTTGAAACCTCGTTTGGTATCGAACGGCTCGGAGAGATCCTTTCCGATTCCTGGCTTTTACTAGTACGCTCTTTAAAAAATGCCACTCATTTCTTTTACTTCTGAAATATGTATAATTTAGGTGACGTCAAATTCAAAGACAGTGTTTGTCAAATCGATGAAAACGGCTGTCATTTAATTTTGAAAGCAATTTATTTCATAACTCAGTATTCAGACTGGTTTTGAGTGTTAAAATAGAAAGCTTCTGGTATTTGAATCGAATATAGTCGAGTAGTAGAAAATTAGTAGTGTCAATGTATTAGACAATTTTATGTCAGTGAATTTGACGTAAAGATAGCCAACATAATTTTATTATTTGGTCGAAAATCTTATTATTTGTCGATTTTTGTTTCTAGAATATTTTAATTAGACGAGAAGTTGTAGCTATGATTTTGATTTTATTGCCGTTCTATTTGTTAGACAGTAAAAGGCATTCTCTGAAATATTTCCTTGAAATAATATCAAATTTGTCCAACTGCTCGTAGTTTGAGGGGTCAAAGGGTCAAAAAGAGTTTCCTCCATTTAGTATGATCTTTTGCTTGCCTCTTAATTTGACTCCAACTTCTTTGGGCCTTAGATATGTCCAAAATACTTCTTCAGGTTAGAGCGGATCGAGCTTTTCTTCACCGACTTTATGGATTGCAGTCAGTAACGTTCCGGGTGATTGTATCAGAATCTCGTCTCAGAACATGCCCTATGTTTTCTTTTGAAGACTTCGGCCCACGGATGTTTGTGACCATAAGTCCGTGTTAGAGACGGTCACGGGCCAGTAAATTCAGCAAATGTTGCGAAGGGTTGACGTAATGTTAGAATTGAATATTTATATTTTAATACGTGGCGTAATGATGGAGGAACTCCAGACCACATTGAGGGCACCGAAAGCTTGCTTGGTCTTTTTTATATGGTTGGGGATGGATATGTTCTGTATAGTTTTACGTTATTATAAATTGAATCTGAAAATACTAAAATAATTCTGCTTCCTTGAGTGATTTCACTTTCTGCCAAATTGGAAATCAAAGACTAGGGAACACACCTAAACACATACCCACATATGATACCAATTTATACAGTTTGATTCGAAAAGTAGTTGATTAAAAAAGATTCTTATGTGCTTGATAATGCAACTGATGGTTGTTCCCAGGTCACAGTATCCTTATTGAAAAAGAGAGGATACTGAAGTCTCAATGTTGAGATGGCCAAAATATGTACTCAAAAATTATTTAGACCTTCGAATTAAAATATGTTTTTCTGTTTGAACATTTGTTTGTCTGTTTGTTTATTCCGATATCTATAAATCTTTTATATACTTACTTATAACGGATCTTCCATTTATCTGATCTAGTCCTTATACCCCCAATTTCCATATTTACCGTGAAACTTCATATTACCTACAGGGAATAGGGAATATTACATGCACATGACAGGCTTTTACATAATCCGACCAGTAGTCGCAGACTGCAGAGGATTAAGCTCATTTCATTTCAGGTAGCTCACACATTCACCGCATACAGACATACATACAAACACTCGTATAAAGTGGCAGCAGCAGGTGCTTACCGGCTCAGATTCAAATAGTTGCTGGCTCCGTGTGTGCAGAGAGTGTGGCAACCACAGTGAATTACGTATTATAAATATTCATGGAAAATATGAAATTGAAGAACTGCAGAATTGTAGAGTACGCACATGAATGTGCAGATTTCGAATTGCGAGTGACAAAAGTACTGAAAGGAGATTCACCAAGCTTCAGCTGGCCAAGTAATTATTCACGCTAGTTTTCTTAATGCTCGGCATTGCAATTTGTGGTAATACTATTAAGCGCAAAGCGTTAAGTAGCTCAAAGTTTTAACATAATATTATTAAGGATAAATAAGGGAGGATTGAATTTGAGTAGAATTAAATACTGCATACCTTCCAAAATGGTTCAAGGAAGCGTATATTCTGACCGATAAAAATGGTGATAGATCTCCGAAAGAACCCGATAATCCCGGCAACATAGAATCGGCTCAACTACGATCTAAATACCGCATCAGTTTGAATTCATACCCATTCAGATGTAAACCCGCCAATCGAAACTCAAGCCCAGCATATCACAAATCCCCACAACTATTGACCAACATATGACAGTATTAGTCTGCTAACTGTATTGGTGCGATTCCGTTTTAACAAGATGTTCCAAGTTTAGCAGAAAAGTCACAGAAATTTTCTGATATCTTAGTCGATATCCGAATGACTTTCTGTCAAATCACTCTATATTGCTCCAGAAGTATTAAGTGCACTGGAGACGATCAAATAATTGCGTCAAACAGTGCATATGTGTTAGTGATGTTCAATCGTGTGTTGCCCGCAAACGTTCAAATTAACACGTCAAACATCAGTTTAGTTTTGAGCTCGTAACGAACGGTCATCATGTCATCGTCGGATGATGACTATCTGTTATTGGCATGTGCTGCAATTCTTATGAAAAAAAAAATTCTCCATTTTTGTATTATTTTATATTATTTAGTTTATTTTATTATATTTTGATTTTACTTTATTTAATTTTATTATTTTAATTTATTTTATTATTTTATTTTATATTATTTTATTTTATTTTATTTTATTTAATTTTATTTTATTTATTTATTTATTTATTTATTTATTTATTTATTTATTTTATTTTATTTTATTTATTTATTTATTTATTTATTTATTTATTTTATTTTATTTTATTTTATTTTATTTTATTTTATTTTATTTTATTTTTTTTTTTTATTATTTTTTTTTTTTTATTTATTTTAATTTAATTTATTTTTATTTTTATTTATTTTATTTTATTTTTATTTAATTTATTTATTTTATTTTATTTTTTTATTTTGTTTTATTTTCTTTTATTGTATTGTGTTTTATTTTATTTAATTTTGTTTATTTTATTTTATTTTATTATATATTATTTTATTTTATTTCATTTTATTTTATTTTATTTTATTTTATTTTATTTTATTTTATTTTATTTTTATTTTATTTTTATTTATTTTTTTTTTATTTTATTTTATTTTTATTTTATTTTTTTTTTATTTTATTTTATTTTCCGCTTCGCTTCATTTCACTTTTCTATGTCCTCTCAGCTTTAAATCTTCTCTGCAAATGAGCTCATGCTTGTCAAACATGAGTGGAGACGATCAAATTATCGTCCGTCAAATAGAAATATCAAAAATTTTTGATTTTCATCAGACAGAGCCGACAACAGGTTGGTGTAGCGTACGTGTAGCCGACGAGAGCCGACGACACCAACACACTTAAAGTGTTTGACACAATTATTTGATCGTCTCCAAGGCACTTTAGGTTCTCTTCGGTTTAAAATTATATGATTTATGATTTGTTCGTGACTAATGATCTGAGAGAACTCGGTAGTACTAATAAAAACAATTCGAGAGTACGATCACTTTGAGATTTCAGTCGAAGTTGTTTTGGTTCAGTGAGCTATGAACCTGTCAAAAACAAGGGGCTAAACTTTAAGAGTTGTCTATGTATTTAAACAAAACATTCTAGGGATGTCAGAGCAAGAAACCAGTTAGTACCCATGAGGAAAAGTCAGTAGATCTCTTATCAATAAATGCTCTCCAGAGGTTATAACTTGAAACCTACCACTTGGTTTAATAGACGTTAGAATATAACCTTTAAAGTCTGGATAGAGATGATAACAACCGATGTCTTTTGGGTAAAATAAACAATACCGCAATATTCATGTGATTCCAACTGAATCAAATTATAACAAAGCGGATTTGAGAATATGTTTATCTCTATCCTGAAGCCACGATATGTCCTGGAAGGTTCTGTGATTTGATCTCCTTAAATCATCTTCTGACCAAGTGGCAAGTTTGTATTCTTCTTCTTGACTGGCGTAGACACCGGTTAAGCGGTTATAGCCGAGTCCAAAACAGCGCGCCACGTATCCCTCCTTCTGGCAGTTTGGCGCCAATTGGTTTTACCAAGCGAAGCCAGGTCCCTCTCCACCTGGTCCTTCCATCGGAGTGAAGCTCTTCCTCGGCTTCCACCAGCGGGTACTGCATCGAATACTTTCAGAGCTGGAGCACTTTCATCAATTCGAACAACATGACCTAGCCAGCGTAGCCGCTGTTTTTTTATTCGCTGGACTATGTCTATGTCGTCGAATAACACCTACAGCTCATCGTTCCATCGTCTGCGGTATTCGCCGTTGCCAATGTTTAAGGGACCATAAATCTTCCGCAAAACCTTTCACTCGAAAACTCCTAGTGCCGTCTCATCGGATGTTGACATCGTCCACGCTTCTGCACCGTAAAGTAGGACGGCAATGATGAGAGACTTGTAGAGTTTGGTTTTTGTTCGTCGAGAGAGGACTTTACTTTTCAATTGCCTACTTAGTCCATAATAGCACCTGTTGGCAAGAGTGATTCTGCGTTGGATTTCCAGGCTGACATTGTTATTGCTGTTAATGCTGGTTCCCAGGTAGATGAAATTATCTACAACTTCAAGGTTATGACTGTCAACAGTGACGTGGGAGCCCAGACGCGAATGCGCTGACTGTTTGTTTGACGATAGGAGATATTTCGTCTTGTCCTCGTTCACCACCAGACCCATACGCTTCGCTTCCTTATCCAGTCTGGAAAAAGCAGAACTAACGGCGCGGGTGTTGTTTCCAATGATATCGATATCATCAGCGTACGCCAGTAGCTGTACACCCTTATAGAAGATTGTACCTTCTCTATTTAGCTCTGCAGCTCGTATTATTTTCTCCAGCATCAGGTTAAAGAAATCACACGAGAGTGAGTCACCTTGTCTGAAACCTCGTCTAGTATCGTACGGCTCGGAGAGGTCCTTCCCGATCCTGACGGAGCTTTTGGTGTTGCTCAACGTCAGCTTACACAGACGTATTAGTTTTGCGGAGATACCAAATTCAGACATCGCGGCATAAAGGCAGCTCCGAAAGCAGCTTTAAAGTCGACAAAGAGATGATGTGTGTCGATCCTTTTTTCACGGGTCTTCTCCGAAATTTGGCGCATGGTGAATATCTGGTCTGTTGTTGATTTTCCAGGTCTAAAGCCACACTGATAAGGTCCAAGTTTGTATTATAAATTATTAATAATTAAAATCATTAATTAAATTTCTTTAACTCAGAAGCCTTTCAAACGAAAAAATTAACTCTCCTAACCACCTGCGCTGTACTATAATTTCATCAAGTTGGTTACGAAAAAAAAAATCTCCGATTCTCGCAATGCTGATCGGTCAAAGAAATTCGATAATATAATTATTATTGCCACAATATTGAGTGGCATTTCATTTGCTTGCCCTTGTATAATCCAGCATTTATTGCTCATTACTCATTGTAACGCTTTTCGTCGTCATAATTGTGAACTATTATTAACCAATTATAAATTAATTATGACCATTAATTTGTATGCAAGTACACATGCAATTATGTGCATAAAATACACATACACTCGCTTATACTCGTATATGTATATTGACAATAATTAAGCCGAAAAACACGGCAAATGAGCTTGTTGTGTCAGTGGCGGCAAACGGATGTAATACGAATCCACACATAAGCTGTCTTTGTTACAGCAGAAGAGTGTGGAGTGTGGTGAAACGAACAAGCGACTTGCATATATACCAGATGGAACAGTCAGCTAGATGTAGAATAGTAAATGTATACTGCTTTAATGAGGTATACTACAAGATAATCATACTATTTTATATTGAGCTCAAATGCATAATCTTGTTGATGCTTTTAAATCTCAATTTTTTCTCAATCATCGAAAGCTGGAAAAGTGAATCAAAGACGATTATAGAAAATCTATTCATCTGTTCCCACGACAGTCGGGTCTTCTTAACCGGATCGGGCATAATTTTTATGCGGTCAAGGACTGTCAACTTGAGTTCTTTTAAAAATCATTATTTTCTGCCGCTAACTCACATATTATAATAATTGTATTTTTTATCCTTGAAAATGTTTATATAGTGAATCGTTATATAATATTATGTTTAAACCTATGAACCAATCAGCAATTGCCCTACTTTCCTAACATCCTATTAGATTGAAATTCAGCCACAATACTTAATATAACATGGATACATATGTATATCCGATTGATCACAATCAATAGTGTATAACTGCTTTCGAGTTGCAGTTCCGACAATTAATTAGTACTTGCAATGATTCGAATAAAAAAATTATCTAGGGGTAATCACAAACATTCCTCAGTTCCCTAGAGTGATTGATTACTACTCTCTCAAAACGATGTCATTCCAAAATAACAAAACATATAATAATGTGTCTTAATTCGGCACACAGAAAAGTGATGATATATACACAGATGATATGATAAAAGTAAAAGCGGTCATGGAAAGATAGATAGTAAGATTTTCGCTTCGACCTGTGTGTTATTGTACCCTATTAGAGTGAAAGGAGGTAGAGATGTCTTACTAATCTATTTGTCGTTTCAACTTTACGATTACAAGCCTGTTCATACAGGAGTTAATTGATCAATAAGTCGGTCTTTGATCGATTAAAGCGCTGATTTAGATTGATTCACTACACAAAAGAAAAATCTTTTTTTTTTTAATTTTACTACACTGAGAGTTATTGTCTACGCTATAAATTTGAATTGTTTATTGATAAAATAGAATAGTAATCCGCTGATGAAATTTACCAACTTCTTGTGAACAGCAAAAAGGAAAATGTAGAACAGCTGATCTTTAATCTGCTATGGGAAATGTAAAAGCTTGTTTCTTAAATTATTAAAGATATTAAATCTATGTTTAAAGCGCTACAGAGCTCGTATCTGGCAATACTATACATCTTTAAAATGTCTTCACTTAACCTACAAACCGACGTTATGCATGATTAGTTTGGATATTGCGTTCAACAGTTATAGACGTGTAAACATGGAGTTCACTAACGCCGAAATTCGGGCTATTTCAAAGATTACCTTCGTCAGACGCTTAGTTCTACCATCTACTGCGAACAACTGGACCGCTTGAAGCAGGCGATCGACCAGAAGCGTCCAGAATTGGCCAACAGGAATGGTGTAGTGTTCCACGAGGACAACGCCAGACCACACACTTCGTTGATGACTCGTCAGAAGCTACGGGAGCTCGGATGGGAGGTTTTATCGCATCCACCATATAGCCCGGACATAGCGCCAAGTGATTACCACCTGTTCCTGTCCATGGCGAACGCCCTTGGTGGTGTAAAGTTGAACTCAAAAGAGGTTTGTGAAAAGTGGCTGTAGGAGTTCTTCGCAAATAAGGATGGCGGCCGTCCAGATTATCAACGAAGCGGCGCGTATTTGAACCAAATCCGTTCACTGTAACACTTTTTATAAAGCATTGAATAAAGAGCAAAAAGGCCAACTAATCTTATGCCTAACTTTATACCGAAGATTTCAGCCATTTCTTTATATAACTTCATACTCAATAAGTGATGTTATTTTCTGATAAGGCAACGGTTTGCTAAACATGGATAATATTGGTTCAGTGCAAATTTTATGCAAATTTATTAGGAAATGATTGCTACGTCCAATAATCGGTCATCATAATCGCCCAACAGAGTCAGCAATTGGAGGAACCATGGATTTGTTTCGCACAACGTTGACTCGCGTGCAACTATTTAACCCATGCCCATCTACTTTATGGAAGATCATGCGGAAGGCTCTTGGTTTGCGGGCTTGCAAAATGAAAAACAAGAATTGAAGCCTAACGACCATCAAGCGCACTATAGATGAATTGAACCAAAAGGTGTTAGCCACCCATCCCAATTTTCATAAAATAATTTTGTACAGCGAAGAAGACCACTTTTGGTTTAATGGATACGTTAATAAACGAAACTAATGGCATTTCGAGTGATAATATATCCACAAGTTATTGTTGTAACGCCGTTATATAAGATATTGGTCTATATTTCTTCAAAAATGAAGCAAGAGATAACGTTACTTGTGTTACGGCTTGTGTTGTGATCAAATATCGTACAATTTAAAATTGGTTCATACCTTCTCCAGAGTCTCGCTGACACCCCGACCTATTTCACATAACTTTAATACTTACAAATGAAGTAAGTATCTGGTGTTCAAAAGCTTTCAAGCCTTAGTCCTTTCCTACATGCTAATAATTCATATTATTATACAATTTATTACAACTCTTCATTTAATATTCTTTCGTAAACAACTAATCTATGAACATATACTCATGCGCATAACTGATTCCATTTTTGCAAATCCAGCAACATGCAGCACACTCCAAATTGTCGACTTTAGCAATAATTCCCTCCGCAATAGCAATAACAACAATAATATACACTTCATTAGGCTCCTCGCTGAGCAGACAGCGGCAGCTGGCGCTGGCAGTGATTGTGAGCTTGCAGCAGCGTGGCAGCCAGCGCCGTTTGCGGCAACTGTACGCGCGCATCAATTAAGGTTGCAATAATAACATAACATTATTTTCAATTCGCGCTGTCGCCGTTGCTTCTATGTTGTTTATTTGCTTTAATTCTTTGTCATTTATTTTTCATTTTTTATTTCATTTCATTTCATTTTATTTCGTTTACGTTTTTGGTTTGGTTATGTTATTTGCAACAAATGAATAAACAAACAACAGCGCATTTGCGTTGCAATTATAATGGCAATCGCCATTTTGTGTGATTTTGTGCGATTTTTTATTTTTATTTATTTTATTTCAATTTTTTGCTTTAATTATTATTGCAACTGTCGCGCTGACATCTGTATGCTTGTATATATAGAAATACATATATATATATGTATTTGTGGCATTAAGTGGAACAATGCCATGTTGCAACAGACATTTAGTTAACAACAATTGTCGTATTTCGTGTTTTTATGACAGACAAAATGCGCTGAATGACCCCCTCCTGTCATACATGCGCGCTCTCAGTGTGCAATTGAAACATAAAATTTTATAAACTAGTCATTGCAAAGTTGTATTCTCGTTTATTCTCGACATTTGCGTATTTAAATTTTAATTTGCTTGAATAAGTAGCACTCACACATTTTGATTTTTGGCATTTCCATCAGCACGCCATGAAAGTTAATTGAATTAGTTATAAAATTACAAAATTGTATTTCAATTTTTGGCGCATGCAAATTGCCATTGTCGATGTGTAATAAAAATTTTATTGAAATTCATATTAAACTTTTATGGCAACCACGTTAGCTGCAGCATTAACTAATTACTTGTTGAAATTGACAACAAACTTTTTGCCATTTCGAACAAGCTGACGCGCCGCGAAAGGCGTCCAAAAAGACTAAACAGAACATAACCGAAATTTGTTTAATACAGTGATCAAAGGATTTCAGTAACATACAAAAACCATTTCACTATTACCGTATCATATTGGGTGTAAAAGGATTCAATAATGCTCAAACCATCTACAACTTTGCTTTCGTTGATGTTAATGTTGACACAAATGTCCACGATCGATATAAAACGATTTAATCGACCGGTGCTTGACCCCAGAGACATTCCCGCAAATGTCGAAAAAGTGACATTTTCAGTTGAGAATAACTTTGGGATAAAAACAGATCTCTACAAATATTTTGTTGGGTTAATGTTTACACAAATATCCAAGATCCATATAAAAAATCGATTTAATCGACCAGTGCTTGACCCTAGAGGCATCTATTGGAAAACGGCGGAAGCAAAGTTGTAGACCTAATACATATATAGTTTCTGTGGATATTAAAATATCAAAATTAGCTAAATTTTCAAAGATTGATAGTAAGGACGGTATAATAACACTATACGAAAAAATCCACTTTTTTTGTAGGTATTGGACCAAACCATTTTTTTTCAGGAGATTGAGTCATAAATAAACAAGTAAGGAAGGGCTAAGTTCGGGTGTAACCGAACATTTTATACTCTCGCAATTTATTTATTTAATTTAATTAATATTATATAATACACAATTTGACCTACATATTCGTCATATATATTGTATAAAGTCCATTGAAAGTTGGAAACCCTAATATTAGGTTAGAAGCACCGAGGTCCTCATGTTCAATATATGGGGCCTTGAAAACCTATGGTCCGATTTCGGCGATTTTTAGAAATGGGCTGCCACACTATAAATACAGTATTTGTGCAAAGTTTTGTACCGATATCTTCACTAGTGCTTACTTTATATATTCTAAAGTAAACGATTCAGATCATCTTCTAAGTTCTGGTATATAGGAAGTAGGCGTGGTTGTGAAGCGATTTGGCCAATTTTCACAACATATTATTGGGAGGTAAGGAAACTATTACAAACCAAGTTTCATTGAAATCGGTCGAGTAGTTCCTGAGATATGGTTTTTGACCCATAAGTGGGCGACGCCACGCCCATTTTCCATTTTGTAAAAAAATCTGAGTGCAGCTTCCATCTGCCATTTCTTATGTGAAATTTAGTGTTTCTGACGCTTTTCGTTAGTGAGTTAACCCACTTTTAGTAATTTTCAACCTAACTTTTGTATGGGAGGTGGGCGTGGTTATGATCCGATTTCTTTCATTTTTGGACAGTATTAGGAAATAGCTGAAAAAAACGACTGCAGAAAGTTTGGTTTATATAGCCCAATTAGGTTGCGAGATATGTACAAAAAACTTAGTAGGGGGCGGGGCCACGCCCACTTCCCCAAAAAAATTACATCCACATATGCCCCTTCATAGTGCGATCCTTCATACCAAATTTTATTTCCATAGCTTAATTTATGGCTTAGTTATGGCACTTTATGTGTTTTCGGTTTTCGCCATTTTGTGGGCGTGGCAGTGGTCCGATTTTGCTCATTTTCGAAAGCAACCTTCCTATGGTGCCAAGAAATAAGTGTTCCAAGTTTCATCAAGATATCTCAATTTTTACTCAAGTTACAGCTTGCACAGACGGACGGACGGACGGACGGACGGACGGACGGACAGACAGACATTCGGATTTGAACTCCACTCTTCACCCTGATCACTTTGGTATATATAACCCTATATCTAACTCGTTTAGTTTTGGGTGTTACAAACAACCGTTATGTGAACAAAACTATAATACTCTCTTTAGCAACATTTGTTGCGAGAGTATAAAAATTGTATTCTCCGATTTTCGAAGTTAGCCTCCAAAATTGAAATATTTTGTTTCGAAGTTCGACAAAAGTACTTTTTAAACAAGTAAGGAAGGACTAAGTTCGGGTGTAACCGAACATTTTATACACTCGCAATTTATTTATTTAACTTTATTTATATTATATAATACACAATTTGACCCACATATTCGTCATATATATTGTATAAAGTCCATTGAAAGTTGGAAACCATAACATTAGGTTAGAAGCACCGAGGTCCTCGTGTTCGATATATGGGCCTTAAAAACCTATGGTCCGATTTCGGCGATTTTTAGAATGGGGCTGCCACACTATTAACATAGTATTTGTGCAAAGTTCTGCACCGATATCTTCACTAGTGCTTACTTTATATATTGTAAAGTAAACGATTCAGATCGTCTTCAAAGTTCTGGTATATAGGAAGTAGGCGTGGTTGTGAAGCGATTTGGCCTATTTTCACAACATATCATTGGGGTGTAAGGAAACTATTACAAACCAAGTTTCATTGAAATCGGTTGAGTAGTTCCTGAGATATGGTTTTTGACCCATAAGTGGGCGACGCCACGTCCATTTTCCATTTTGTAAAAAAAATCTCAGTGCAGCTTCCATCTGCCATTTCTTATGTGAAATTTAGTGTTTCTGACGTTTTTCACTAGTGAGTTAACCCACTTTTAGTAATTTTCAACCTAACTTTTGTATGGGAGGTGGGCGTGGTTATGATCCGATTTCTTTCATTTTTGGACTGTATTAGGAAGTGGCTAAAAAAAACGACTGCAGAAAGTTTGGTTTATATAGCTCTATTGGTTTGCGAGATATGTACAAAAAACTTAGTAGGGGGCGGGGCCACGCCCACTTCCCCAAAAAAAGTACATCCAAATATGCCCCTTAGTAGTACGATCCTTCGTACCAAATTTAATTTCCATAGCTTTATTTATGGTTTAGTTATGACACTTTATGTGTTTCCAGTTTTCTCCAATTTGTGGGCGTGGCAGTAGTCCGATTTTGCTCATTGCTGCGATTTTTCGAAAGCAACCTTCCTATGGTGCCAAGAAATAAGTGTGCCAAGTTTCATCAAGATATCTCAATTTTTACTCAAGTTACAGCTTGCACAGACGGACGGACGGACGGACGGACAGACAGACATTCGGATTTGAACTCCACTCTTCACCCTGATCACTTTGGTATATATAACCCTATATCTAACTCGTTTAGTTTTGGGTGTTACAAACAACCGTTATGTGAACAAAACTATAATACTCTCTTTAGCAACATTTGTTGCGAGAGTATAAAAATCCACTTTTTTTCTAGGTATTGTACCAAACCATTTTTTTCCAGGAGATTGAGTCATAAATAAAAAATTGTATTCTTCGATTTTCGAAGTTAGCGTCCAAATTTGAAATACTTTGATTCGAAGTTCGACAAAAGTACTTTTTAAAAAATTATTATTAATTACTTAATATGTCTACTAAAAATCCAAAATATGGATATAGTTTACATTTTCCTCTTAATTCAATTATAAAGGGTCAAAGTTTGATCTTCTAAAAAATAAAAAAATTATATTTCGAAAAATACTTCACTTATGACTCAATCTCCCAGAAAAAATTAGTTAGGGCCGATACCCAGCCGAGTGATGTACAGTGTAATTATACGATGAGTCTAAAGGTGAACCATGACAAGGTCCTTCTGTGGCAACCCCACCATAGAATAGCACTACAAACTCATAGAGTATAATTTATTTCACGACAAGATTCTGATTATTAAAGAAAGCGTATCTGTTTTAACTGATAAGCTCTTTAATATCCTCGTGGATAGCAAACAATTTAAAAGACTTTTCACGTCAATATAAGGTCTCGCTGCGTAAGGGTTTACAGTGATCGATTGGATTGCGCTGATGAATTCAGTGAATGAGAAGATGATGAAATAATACAAGACCATATATATAGCTTCTTTAAAAGTTGATTAAAGCAATGGATAAGAGAGGAACACCTCAGGTCTTGGAAGATCACCAAGGGGCCCTTATGGAGAATTTGTTTCAAAGATTTCATCTCAAAATACATGTTTTGTCTTGTTCTTTGTTCGATTTATTCTTAATTTTGAGTACCATATCAAATCAATTAGCTTCATTTCCAATTCATGCAAGAATCATAAATTAGCTATTATAGATAGATAGAGTAAGATGTATGGATGTTCCAGACTGGATAAGGAAGCAAAGCGTACGGGTTTGGTGGGGAATAAGGACAAGACGAAAGATCTCCTGTCATCAGACAAATAGTCAGAGCATTCACGTCTTGGCTCCCACGTCACTGTTGACAATCATAACTTTGAACTCCTAGATACTTTCGTCTACCTGGGAACCAGCGTTATCAACACCAACCAACAACATCAGCTTCGAAATCCAACGCAGAATCACTTTTGCCAACAAGTGCTACAAAAATCAAACTTCATAAGTCGCTTATTATTCCCATCCTGATGTATGGCGATGAAGCTTGGACAATATCCGATGAGACGACTCTTGGGATTTTCGAGAGAATGGTTCTGCGCAAGATTTATGGTCCTCTTAACATTGGCATCGGCGATACCGCAGACGTTGGAATGATGAGCTGTATGTGTAATTCGACGTCATTAGCTAGGTCATGTTGAACGAATGGATGAAAACACTCCAGCTCTGAAAGTGTTGGATGCAGTACCCGCTGGAGGAAGACGCGGAAGAAAACGATCTCCACTCAAGATCACAAGATAATGCCCACGAAGTAATACTTAATCCGGTGGTTTCGTGGGAGAGTTTTGTGTTGGGAGTAGGTTAGGTTTGGCGGATTAAAGTTCGCATTGTGTCGATGCCTCCTCCTATTATAATATAAAAAAATAAGGCTTACTTTACACTATGTCAAATTTAATGACACCAAACTGGCACTAGTAAAATCCACAATGATATTGTTATTGAAATGGCAAAAAACTCTCAAACAGTCATTTCACATCTATTTGAATTTTTAACAGGTTTAATTAGAATAGTATGATCAAAATTAAGAATAAGTAAATATTTTTTTTAATTTGACTACTATTGTCATTAATTTTGGCGTGATGAAACCACACATAAGGGTTTACTTTCATTTGTGAACTAATGATTTTAGTAAATATATATTAAGAGACTAATCATTAACTGAACTTAAAATCTGACATCTCTCATATGTCTGACCGAGTTCTGATTAGATCTGACATCAATACTGACAAAATTATGACATGGCTTTGACGCTTTTGTTTTTTAATTGTTTGATGTTTTGATGTAACGTTTTGTTGTGAGTCATCAATATAAAAATTTCTGTTGAATATCCAACAAATAAATCAACTAAATTAAGCGCAGACCTCAAGTCGCGCTCAACCATGACACAATGTCATCAAATTTGCTGAAATTTTACTGATTTATTGCTTGGCATATATTCATCTATATACGTATGTTTGTTTTTATATAGATATATATATATAATGCCAGCATATATCACGACAAATTGTGCCTTTCATTTGCAAAATTAAAGTCTCATTCATCTGTGGACAGCTGATTTGACATTTAAGACTGTTCGCAAAATACATATTAATTGTAATATACTTTAATTCATATATATATGTATATATAAATATATGTATATAGTTGGATTTGTATACATACATATATTTGAACTCATTTCAATATTTATGCCACAAAAACATTTTCATTACATGCTTGTCAAGTGCTCAGCAAATATGGTTGCCATCGACGTTGTAATCAAATTTGATGTTAACGTTTGCACAGCCAGCTGCCAGCGCTGGCGCAACCAACAACAAAATCCAACCAAAAGCTTACGACACGCTGACAGCAGCACACAAACACATACACTCTCTTACAAGCATGTAACGCATGTGTCAGTTTGTCAGTTTGAATGTGTGTGTGTGTGTGTGTGTGCGTATATGGATGCTGCAATCAGCAAATGCAATGACAGCAAAAATTGCAAATCAAATGTGACTGCTCAGTGAGAATTTAATTGTAAACGTAAATTAAATGATTTCAGTTGGAATATTGCTGGTAGCAAACGAAATGAAATTGTGCTGCATGGAAATACAACCGCCTGCTTACAAACACACTCTGAGACTCACACACACACACACACATGTAGACAGCAGCGTAGCATTTACACTCATTTACAGGCGTTGCCACCTAGTATGAGTTGATGGAGAGTGCTGCCCTAATCGTATTTGCCGCCATTTGGTCGTGTGAGTGTATGTGTGTGTTGTAACGGAGCAACTCACAGCTGCTTTGGCATGTGTTGGTGAGCGGAGTGGAGGGAGCGGCGTGTGTGGCTTGCTGGTGAATGTAGGAAATCAGTGCGGCAAATATCTTTGCGCATTTTTGTTTGCAATGCAATTGTCGTTGCATATTTGCGAAGATATTTTGCAGCAGCTCAAATGGATTTTCTATAATGTGATTGACAAACGTTTGACGTACAGACGACGGACAGCGGTGACTTGGTGTGCAAAACTGTAAACAGTTCTATGTGTGTGTGCGTATACTAGGGTAGGTCTTTAAATTTTAGAAGTTTAGGAATAACTAGTAAGGAAAGGCTAAATTCGGGTGCAACCGAACATTTTATACTCTCGCAATTTATTTATTTAATTTTATTATCTAATATAACAAACAATTTGACTCACATATTCGGCATACAGTCCAATAGAATAACGAAAATCATCATATATGTATATAGTTTAAAAGGGCTGAGGTAATTTCTTAACTGATTTCACTCATATTCACGATCAAGCTTACCGTATTTTTGAAAAACCTATAATTAGGTATATCGGATCTGGGATCTGGGGCAAATTATGACCCGATTTTAACTATTTTAGGAACAGATACACACTATTAGAAGAAAAAAATTCCTTCTAATTTTTCATATTTTCGGTGAAAAAGAATTACCTTAGCCACTGAGTTCTTCATGTTCGTCATCCGGGGTCTTGAAAAGTTATAGTTCGATGAAGCATTTGCGTAAAGTATACATGTATTATATAGTGAACAAATCAGCTGGAATTCAAAATGAAGTTATATAAGAAGAAGACGTGTGTGTCAAGAAAGTACTATGTACCGAATTTTATTGAAATCGGCCGAGTAGTTCCTGAGATATGGTTTTGACCCATAAAAGCCACGCCCATTTTCCATTTATAGAAAGATTGATTTATATACCTTTATTGGCTTGTGAAATATATACATACATAAAATTTATTTGGGGGCGGGGTCACGAAAATTTTCCCAAAAAAAATTGTATCAAAATATGCGCCGCGATATGTCTATATCGCAGAAGAGCTCATACAGCTCGTTATTCCAACGAATCCGGTACTCACCTACATCAACGCGTAGCGGGCAATAAATCCTTCGGATGACTTTTCTCTCGAAAGCTCCTAAGGAGTTATCATTTTTATTGGTCATCGTCCATGCTTCCGCGCCATACATCAGAACGGGATGCGTCTTATAGAGCGTTACTTTGGTTTTGCAAGAGACGGCTCTGCTTTTCATTTGCCTACTGAGCCCGTAATAGCACCTGTTGTCAATAGTGATCCTCCGATTGATTTCGTGGCTGACTTCGTTGTTTAAGATTATGCTGGAACCTAGACAAACGAAGTATTTTATTACCTCGAAGTTGTAATTGTCAATAATGACTTGGCCACCTAATCGCTGAGAACCTTTGCATGACGTCTGGAGGTACTTCGTTTTACTCTCGTTCACTACTAGACCCATTTGCCTCGTTTCTTTCTCCAGGCTTGAAAAAGGTGCACACAGCCGACAATGTCGATGTCGTCGGCATAGGCTAATAACTGGCGACTCTATGAAGATTGTGCCAGTACGATGAAGATCTGCAGCGCGAATTATCTTCTCAAGCATTTGGTTAAAAAAAAAAACGCTCGATAGGGGGTCGCCTTGTCTGAAACCTCGTTTGGTATCGAACGGCTCGGAGAGGTCCACCCCTATTTTGACGGAGCGGATGGTAGTGCTTAACGTCATTTTACATAGCCGTATACGTTTTGTGGATATCCCTCAACGGACAGACAGACATCCGTCAACTCATCTCGTCATCTTGATCATTTTGATATATATAACCCTATATCTAACTCGTTTAGTTTTATGACTTACAAACAAACTATAATACTATCTTAGCAATTTTGTTGCGAGAGTATAAAAATTTAATAGATTTCGGTACGACAACGCTTTTTTATAAATTTCCCTATTAAAAGATCATTCATGTAAACATTCAGACCAAATTCATAGACATTATCTCGGATTGCCAGTTTGACTCATAAACTTTTGCCTTAAGTCCACAAATTCCAACAAGAATTTTGTAAACCACCCTAATGCGTACACTTAGATGAATTTGTATCGCTGTGTGAGCAAAATACAAAATACTAAGCCGTAAATGTGTTGCAACGATAGCACTGAGGGATAACGGGCAGTGATGCATTGCAACGACCATAAGCGGCAACACTTTGTTAAAACTTAAGTGCAAATCGATTGTCAGCTGCCTTCTGTGATGCCTTCAGTCGTGTGTTTAGCCATCTACGTGTATATTGCAACAGTGAGCATCAGATCGTAGCACATCGTTGACGTTCGCTTGCACTCTTCCATTAAATTCAATGTGCTTTTTGCGCACACCGTTATTGTCATTATGGGTATTAGGTACAATAATGTGTTGCTTTAGCAGCCCACTTAATGGCTAGTATGTCGAGCGATATAAAATCGTTTCAATGTATATACTAGGGATAGACATACATAAGTTGATTTAATTTCATTTTGATTCTGATGGTCTCTCAGAAACGGAACGGTAAAGATGGAAGTACGAGTACTCCAGAACTTAAGTACTCCAAAATTTCGGAAGAGAATAATTTGTATTATCGGTTTCCTTGGACTAAAGGGACCTTTTCACCGTTCAAATAATTTCGGCAGTTTTAAGTACAAATAATTCTCAGAAGCTCCTAAGAATATTCAAGAATGAAATAAAAAATTAATCCTGTAATGTCTTAGTTTCTCATCGGAATAGTTTTCACGCTCTCTTCTCACTTTATGTTTACTCTTTTACTCTCTTCACTAGTATAATGAGTGTTTGCAAGTGCACTCTAGTGACGTATGTGTAATGGCGTCTAATCAAAGTAATGCCTGCATTCCCAAAGGTGAATGTGTTAACTGGGTCAGAAAGTAATCGTTTCACATGTTTATCATCAAGTAAAATTAAAATTTTCTTCCGCTGCTTTGCGCTGCCGCTGTGAAACCAGGTGTAACGCGGCTTTCGCAAATGAGCGTGTTTAAAATGGTTGACATATGCTAACGTTTTAATAAGTCTAATGCATTCTCAGTTGGATTAGCAGTTGTAAAAGGTAGAGTCTTTATGTAATATTACACGTAAGTAGTTAGCTGCGCCTCACTAATTTCAGCAAAAATGGTAGTTTGTGACTAAACTAATATTTTAAAATACCTGAGAAACATGCATAATAATATGCATTTCTCTTAATTGTAAAGATTCGTACGAAGTGGAAAAGTCAATAGTTGAACAACATGACCTAGCTGATGTCGTCGAATAACGCCGTTGCCAATGTTAAGAGGACCATAAATCTTGCGCAGAAACTTTCTCTCAAAAACCCCAAGAGTCGTCTCATCGGATGTCGTCATCGTCCACGCTTCAGCGCCATACATCACAACGGGAATGATAAGCGACTTGTAGAGTTTGATTTTGGTTCGTCGAGAGAGGACTTTAACTTTTCAATTGCCTACTCAGTCCAAAGTAGCTCCTGTTGGCAAAAGTGATTCTGCGTTGGATTTCAGGGATGAGATTGTTGATGTTGTTAATGCTGGCTCCCAAGTTGACGAATCTATAACTTCAAAGTTATGACTGCCAACAGTGACGTGACAGCCAAGACGCGAATGCGCTGACTGTTTGTTTGATGACTGAAGATATTTCATCATGTCCTCATTCACCACCAGACCCATACGCTTCGCTTCGTTATCAAGATGTCACAAGGACCCACCTTCTTCCGTCCTTGTCCCGTTCATCGCATTTATTCTTACGAGGACATCAACCAGCTGGACAGAGACACCTTCCCAATTAAGGGTCCGGACATTCCAGGTGCATGCCCTCAAATCGTGATCCTTAAAACATTTGCAGGGGTCGTCATCAAAAGTGGTGTTTCTCTTCCGAGGCTCTGTTTGGTCTTTCATTGGGGAGGTTTTTTATGTGGTGGGCCTCAAACCCTACGCACAACCGCAGTAGCGGGCTTCGCCTTCTCACTTTAGCTCGTCTTCAAACGGATGTATGTGGGCTACCCAGAGAATACTTGGTCTAAAACCGGAATTCGTGAGTCACATGCAAAAGAATCGTTCCTGGCCACTCCCAAGTGAATGGCAATCAGAAACTTTCCTCACTTACGTGAACTTCTACATATGACCCCATCAACCATCTGTAATATCAGTATATTGACTTATACGTTATAGAGACGGCTACTCCCTCTCTCTCTTTCTACATATTCTTCTTTCTATCGGGATTATTTTTCCAATAGCCTTTTTTTGACAGATCAAGCGTGAGTCGTGTCAGATTGTCATGTTATTTTTGGCTGGACGCATTTTGCGTCGAGATTTTAAATCAAAAGCGTAAAAATACAGCTTGTGCAAGAACTGAGGCCTCTCGACCTTCGCTAGCGACATCGCTTCGCTCCATAGGCTCTTGAAAAGTTCCAATTAGATCCGACGTTTACGAGCCAAATTCTGTTCAGCGATGAGGACCATTTCAGCCACAATGGAGCAACTCGGTATAAGGGAACTGTAGGACGGCATTTCAAGCTCCTTACGTACAGCTGCAATTGAGATTTATTGATAAAAAATAGGACCTGATTCGGAACCTGTATTATTCGTAGTGAATCTTTGCTCCCCCACTGGGCCATAACAATACAATATCCCAGATTAGGGCCTAGTGACAGCATTCGTACAAGTTTAGATGCTTATGTCTTCAATTGATCTATTTAGTGTGAGTCCCAAAGAGTTCACCGCTGCTTTATTGACCACTTCAGCTCAGAATACTCTACAGTGGTCAGATGGCTTGAAGCTTCAGTGAAAGCAAAGTTAGTGACAGAGAGTTGAATCTGCGATCTTGCTGTTGAGACCTCAGGTTGTCGACTATTACCTTCTCCTCTCCAGTTCCAACCAAAATGTGGTGAAAATTAG
The DNA here is from genome assembly GCA_031772095.1 of Zeugodacus tau. Classification (NCBI taxonomy): domain Eukaryota; kingdom Metazoa; phylum Arthropoda; class Insecta; order Diptera; family Tephritidae; genus Zeugodacus; species Zeugodacus tau. The sequence goes on along the minus strand of CM062651.1, from coordinate 55,667,955 downwards.
AAAGGGTAGAGTAGAAAACTTCTCCTTGTGAAGTGAACATATTCCCGGTTCTGTACCAAGCCCAGTTCTCGAAGTCCTAAGCGGATTTTTGAAATTAAATATACCAGAGAAGTTTATATCTACGATCTTCTTAATGTTGGGTCCTAATTCTGGGTTAAATATTGTTGAGAGCGCATTTGAAGACACAAAGTGATTAGTCCTTAGTTGGTACGCACTCTCTTCACTACTCGATAGCAGTTTGCGGAATACCGTTTTTCGAGATAAGTATTTGATTTCAAATCATAACAATATAGGACACTAGCTAGAACTAGAAAGAAACTAGAATTTTATTTAGGTTTAACCGAATTTAGGTTCTTCGAAAAATTCTTTATAACTCTGCAACTCAATCCATACTATTTTTCAGTACATGCATCCAAGGACTGAGACCTTTATAAACCTTTTCTAAAATTGTTGCCAGAATCCACATTTTTGTTGTAATAATGACACCAACAACAACCACCGCAATCAGTCATCATTTTTTCTAGGTTTCTAGTGTCAATTGCGAAAGAGAGAAAAGATAAGAAGAAGCAGCATATTTCTGCGGAATATGAATGCTATGAGCGCAGCAGATAACGGGTGTCAACATATATATATATATGCATGAGACACACACACAGACACACAGAGTGCGATGCCAATCAATGTGCATTTAATGAAATAGCTAAGTGCTGGTGTTAGTGCTGCTGCGGACATCAATAAATAGCGCACGCACACACACACACACACAGCCAACAAAATTGAATGGCAACCACAACAAAGCATTTGTGGTCCAAACGAGCGACGAACGACGAGCGATGGCTACACCCAAATCGTATGGATGCATACTCGTACATACAGTTAGGTGGTTACTACTGCATGAATGCCATCAAATTGTTAGCCGATGCTGTTGTTGTTGTTGCTGTTGTCTATGCGTCCGTTTAGCTGGGCTGCTGCTGCCAATGCCAATGGTTATTACCGTGGTGACAATTGCATGCAAATCATCGAATTTTCAACGCAGACACCCAGCATTTGCAACAACAACAACAGCACTAACAGCGACACAATTGTTCAGCGCAACAATATGCGCCACTAGTGTTGTTGTTGTTGTTGTTGTTATGCGCTACAGTGCCGCATTTCCATAGACTATTGAGCAAATTGGGCACACAGTCACACATTCACACCAGTTTACACTGTGGCAACGCTGTTCGTTCGTTCGTTCATCCATCGTCGCTGGGTCATTGCTTGCACGCAGTGATGTGTGATGGTCCCTGGACAGATTTGGTTGCGCAAATTGCACATTTCGATATGGATGTGTGCGGCCAGCATGCAACGTGTCATCTCACCGTTTGTTCGCTCATACGTTGTTGTTCTTGTTGGCCGTTGTGAAATATAACGTTTGTGAGCAAACATCAAAATTTACCAATTTTCTATGTTTGTATGTATGTGTGTGGCGGCATGTGTTTTTGTTGTTCGCATTTGTCATTCAGCGCCAAGTGTTGTTATTGCTATGTAATCTGCTCTGTTTCGCTTAATGGTAAATGTCACAAATGCCGGGTGTACATTGCTTGATGGCCTGTGTGTTGTTGCTGTTTGCATGCAATGCAAGCTGTTGCTCAGCAGCAGCAGCATTTCTAACGACTTGTAAATGCAAATATGCCCATTGTTGCAATCATTGTTGTGCACATGGCCACAAAATGTTTGGGTTTGCTGCTTGAAATAAATTTCACATTACACTCTCTCCTCGTTGGTCAGACGTGGTGGCGTGCAAATAATTGAAAATGCAGTATTGAATATCGGGAAAACAAACTTTCATTTCAAATATTGTAAATTGATGCATGTTGAGGTTCAAATATCACCTGCAGTCAGCAGTCAGTATGCCACACTATAGAATAGCGAGCCAAATTTTGTACTAGAAATAAACATAAAAGCTATAAAGTAAATTTATATTATTCCGCAACTTTTGGCTTCAACTAAAGTTTTTTGAACTGGGCCTAGGCCTCCATAATAATATAAAAAATATTATATTATTATATTTTTCTTACTCTTATATCTTCATTTCTTTTCCTTCTCCAGTTTCTTCATCTGTTTTCCTTCTATTACTTCTTGTTCTTTTACTTAATCTTTTTCTTTTTAGTCTTCTTCACGTACTTTCTTTTTATTCTATCCCTTCTCTACTTTCTCATCATATTCTTTTTCTTCTACACTTTTACACTTTCACTTTCCAATTTACTTCTTATTCTACTACACATTCAGCTTTTCTGACATCTTTTTCCATTTTTTCTTCTACACAATCATACTCTTTGACTACTTTTCACAAAGCTCTCATTATTTTCTTTGATTACATTACACACTTATCTTCTTTTCAGACTCCTTTTTTGTTTTATTTACTACTTACTCAGCTTCTTTGATTTTGTTTCATATTATTTCTTTTCTACTTCTTATTTATCTACTCCTTTGATGTCTTCTTCCGCTACACATTCCTCTTCTTTAATTCTTTATCTATTATTTCTCCTTCCATTTCTACTGACTTACTTCATCTACTAGACATGCATCTTCTTTTTCTACTCCTCTTTCTATTTTTTTTATACTCTCGCAACAAATGTTGCTAAAGAGAGTATTATAGTTTTGTTCACCTAACGGTTGTTTGTAACACCCAAAACTAAACGAGTTAGATATAGGGTTATATATACCAAAGTGATCAGGGTGAAGAGTGGAGTTCAAATCCGAATGTCTGTCTGTCCGTCCGTCCGTTCGTCCGTCCGTCCGTCCGTCTGTGCAAGCTGTAACTTGAGTAAAAATTAAGATATCTTGATGAAACTTGGCATACTTATTTCTTGGCACCATAGGAAGGTTGCTTTCGAAAATGAGCAAAATCGGACCACTGCCACGCCCACAAAATGGCGAAAACCGAAAACACATAAAGTGCCATAACTAAGCCATAAATAAAGCTATGGAAAAAAAATTTGGTATGAAGGATCGTACTATGAAGGGGCATATTTGGATGTAATTTTTTTGGGGAAGCGGGCGTGGCCCCGCCCCCTACTAAGTTTTTTATACATATCTCGCAAACTACTAAAGGTATATAAAGGAAACTTTGTAGAGTCCTTTCGTTTAGGTACAACCTTATACAGTCCAAAAATGAAAGAAATCGGATAATAACCACGCCCACCTCCTATACAAAGGTTAAGTTGAAAATTACTAAAAGTGGGTTAACTCACTAACGAAAAACGTCAGAAACACTAAATTTCACATAAGAAATGGCAGATGAAAGCTGCACTCAGATTTTTTTACAAAATGGAAAATGGGCGTGGCGTCGCCCACTTATGGGTCAAAAACCATATCTCAGGAACTACTCGACCGATTTCAATGAAACTTGGTTTGTAATAGTTTCCTTACATCCCAATGATATGTTGTGAAAATAGGCCAAATCGCTTCACAACCACGTCTACTTCCTATATACCACAACTTTGAAGACAATCTGAATCGTTTACTTTACAATATATAAAGTAAGTACTAGTGAAGATATCGGCGCAGAACTTTGCAAAAATACTATGTTAATAGTGTGGCAGCCCCATTCTAAAAATCACCGAAATCGGACCATAGGTTGTCAAGGCCCAATATATCGAACAAGAGGACCTCGGTACTTCTAACCTAATATTAGGGTTTCTAACTTTCAATGGACTTTATACAATATATATGACGAATATGTGTGTCAAATTGTGTAGCATATAATATTAATAAAGTTAAATAAATAAATTGCGAGAGTATAAAATGTTCGGTTGCACCCGAACTTAGCCCTTCCTTACTTGTTTTCTCTATTATTTCTCCTTCCATTTCTACTGATTTACTTCATCTGCTACACATGTATCTTCTTTTTCTACTCCGCTTTCTATTTTTTTTTAGTCATATTTCACTTCTTTATCGTCCTTTTTGTTGTCTTCTTCCAGCACACTTTCATTTTCCTTTTCCACTTCTTTTTCTACAATTTGTTGTTATATTTCGTCTGCTACCACTTCTTTTTCTGTTCCATTGATTTCTTCTTCTTTTTCATCTACCACCACTTTATCTTTCCCTTTGATTGCTTCTACTACCACACTTTCTCTTTATTTCGACTTCTTTTTCTTTTTTTATTTATTACTTTTACTTATTCACTTCATAATTTCCTTCTACTAGACTTTCATATTTTTCTTTAACATCTATTTCTACTAAACTTTCTTCATCTTATTCGATTACTTTTAGTATTATTTTCCCTCCCATTACTTCTTACTACTACTACCTACTTTTTCTAATACGTAACTCTCTTCCATATTTCCCTCTACTTCTATTACGATAATGACGCCAACTCTAAAAAACCATTATACACCGCGAGGTTTCCAAATTTTTAACATATCCTAAATATCTTGAAGTACCTACCACCGATAACGGAATCGATTTTAGACACGTTTAGACATTCATCATCCATCACCAAATCAATCTTTCGTCAACTCACATGTTACTGTGGTTGTTTTTGTATTGGAAATATGAATTCCTAAGAATTTTTGGGGATGCCCTTCGGTACTCTTGGCACTCTTGGGTACTCCTTCATATTCTGACTAAATCGTTATTAGCTTTTATGGTGCTTCAAAGGATGTCGAAGTAGTCATCACTGGTGCATCCTTTCTAAGGGACACGCCATTTTTTGAATACGATTGTTTGTTTTTGTTTACTTAAAGTTCTAATCGGAAGATGTAGAAAATATGAACTACGATTCTTAATTTTTTTTTCAAGAATTATTACGGATTCCCAATTTGTTAATCTAAATAGACTTATCTCTTCTTCTGGAGGTACATAAGCAAAATTTTCCTATGCAACGAAAAATATTGTACTAACTACGGAAAAACTCTAACAGTTCCAAGAATAAGGGTAGAAATGAAACCGAACTGTTGGATGCAATTGAAGAGGAGAGCGAATAGTCGGAAAGAAAGGTGTCCAAAAACAATGCTGATTGAGGTGGTAATATTATCCCGAACTTATTTCATATAGATGATGAGCCGTTTCTTAACTGAGCCAATCTCTAAGTCATCTTTGACATTCACAAGGATGACACTACACTACAATAACACACCGGAGACCAATCAACAACCATTAAATACTTAGAGATTTCGAGATCTGTTTTTGTTCGTCTACTAACCACCAGACTCACGAGAGTTTTTTACAAATATTCTACCTTCTTCGCTCTGCCAATAGACAATTCCGAAAACTCGACCAATTTTAGTAAACATTAAAATCCCAGAAAGTTGGTGCACATGCTTCCTGGCATCCATAGCACTAAATTTGGTCTACAGCTTCCTCTCGTTCGTTTTCGTTTAATTACAAAATTCTTCACCGCTATTTTATTATCTTCTTTATTTATTATGAACTTTTACTTTACAAACTCTATAAAAAACCGTGCTACATTGTAGCTTCTTTAATAATAGAGCCATTCTTTTTTACTTTCTTCTGCGGCAAATCACGTAATTCTTCGCCACTACCGCTTGACTGTCGTGAATTCTTCTTCGTTAAAGATCGAGTGGTTCTGTTTGAAGAGCGCCTTGAAGAAGCATCTATACTCGCTGTGGGCGTGCAACTGACCGGTTTACGATTATTCCATAAGCGCAATACGAAACGCATTTCGTTCACCAAAACCTCTTTGAAACGCAGCTACAAACGTAGAGAAATTTGAATAAATTGTAAATAGTTACAAATTTCAGCAAACACTACAATAACACACCTTTTCTTCACTAGCTCTACTATGGCAATGCAGTAAAAATTCCATGATACCCAAAAAGTAAGCGGCGAATAAGCCAAGGAAGAGTGTATAGAAAATACCACGAACATGTTGAAAACCCAAAGCTTCATTATCGTCCACCGTATCACCGCACACACCCTTCCACCATCTATCCTTCAATTCGAATAATTTGCCCGTTTCGCTCAGTTTTAGTATGTTGACACTTAAATTATAACGGTATTGCGCGCCTTAAATTTGTATGAAGAGTGCATATATTGAGCATAGACTTCAATATTTGTAAAAAAACGAAGCAAACACTTACCAAACGGTACCGCTATAGCGTAATGCTTTTCACCAAACTTCTCACCAATCATACTCAGCTTGCAATTGCGTTCGGTGTTGTACTCCAAACTGGTTGTCTCCATTAGAAACATATATTTACCGTTATTTTTAATAACTCTATTCACACCCTCCGTATTATTTTTCATATATACCGAGGGATCTTCATTGTTCATCATATTGTAAGCCATGCGATAGACGGTCTCATTCGATTCGGCAAACAGTGTGTACGTGCTGCCACCAGCAATGGTGCCGAACTTAATATCCACCTGTTCGACGAGACTCTTCAGATCCGAAACATCGTATACCATTTTGGAACTGGTCAAGAAGGCAGCCAAATTGGCTGTATACGAATTGGGTATGATGACGGCGATAATCCACCATGTAGCGGTGAATGTACGAAATGGCGCGCTTCTACAGGAAATAATATATTTGTAATATATATATAATGAATATATAAACGGCTATTTACTTCGGCAATATATCGCAACCAGCCTGCATTATGGAGGCCGCTGTTAAATAGAATGTGTTGAATAAACCCCACTTGTTCTCCAACATATCGGGATCTTTATTGCAAGGATGTGGATTTTCCCATTCGTCATCGGCGAGTCTGGCCGATTATAAAAAAAAATTAATAAAAGCGTAGGACGCCTGCAGTAGTGAAGTGACAGCTTACCTTGCCGAACACACAAACAGAAAGGAAATTACGAATATGGCAACGATGACACAAATCCACACCTCATCTTTGAAGGGTTCCAGAAATTTTAAAAGTTCCAGTTTCTCGTCTTCATTATAGGCCAATATGCCAACGCCGAGCTGCATGAAGGGCACTGTGAAATCTACAACAGTACGACGCGCCTGTGTTATGGTCAAGTCACATATGCCCATGTGGGCATTCTAAACAACAAAAAAAAAGAAATAACAGCAGGAAGTGAGTGAGAAAGAGAAAAATATTAAACTAGAATCGTGATTATATACATATATATATAAAGGGTAATCCACTTCGAGGTTCCCTACTTTGGCATTTATTTTTTAAAGATTATCTTTTTCAAATGCTGAAAGACACGCGGCCACGTTTCAGATGGTCCATCTGTTGAGTCCAATTTTCGATGACTCGTTCGAGCATTTCGATTGGTAACTGAATTCCACGCGTGATGTTTTGATCCAAGGCCTGAATCGAACCGGATTGTTCGTATAGACATTGGAAAAACTCTAACAGTGTGATATCACACGATCTTGGTGGACAATCGACCGGCCCAAAATGTGAAATTACTTGCTCACCGAAGTGTACTCTCAATAAATCTATTGATTGATGCGATGTATCGGAAGTGGCGCAGTCTTTATTGAAACCAAATGTCGCCGAGATCACGAGCTTCACTTTCAGGCATCAAAAAGTAGGTTATCATGGCGCGATAACGGTCACCATTGACGGAAACGTTCTGACCGGCATCAGTTTTGAAGAAGACGATTCCACCGGCCCACAAACCACACCAAACCGCTGTTTTTTCTAGATAAAATGACAGATCTTGAATCTTTTCAGGTTCCTCTTCGTCCCAAAAGCGGCTATTTTGGTGGTTTACATACACACTAAGCCAGAAATGGGCCTCATCACTGAACAGAATTCATCGGATCTTCTTGGAATCCATAGAGCGAAGCGATGTTGCTTGACAATGTCGAGCGGCTTAAGTTCTTGCACAAGCTGTATTTTGTACGCTTTCAATTTCAGATCTCGACGTAAAATCGCCAAGTCTTTCCAAACTTTAATCCGAGTTATGGCGAACGGCGCTGAATCGACTCTCCACGATCTTTATGTACACTCTGAGCTACCGCTGCTCTATTTTACTGTGTGTTGGACGTAGTCTATTCGGACGAACATTATCCAATAATGAATCCTGGTTCGCAAAATGGGTGAGGATGTTGGGAATAGTACACTCGGCCGATTATGTTGTCTATCAATTAAACAATACTGAAAAATAACATGACGGCTTGACACGACTCATGCGTGAACTGTCAAAAAAGGCTATTGAAAAAAGTACCTCTACTAGGATCACCCGATATAACCAAACTGCCTAACTATATATAAGAACTCAGTCGATCTCACATGCTATACGTACGTACATTGTTGATGAGCTCGCCTATAATGCCATCCCATTGTTTAGTCTCTTTATCATACTTTCCGTAGCTATTATCCGCGACAGGCATGAATATATATTCGAAATTCATCAGTTTCGACAATTCATCAATTAAATCGACTGCATAACCCATATACAGTTCATTGCCAGTCACATTCTGACCCACCATTTCGGGACTGAAATAAATTTAAATTAATATTTTCTATTTCAATTTGTATTAGAATTAGCTACTTACTTCAACATAAAATATGGCTCACCAAGACGTGTGGCCACACGATAAACCAACTTCTTCGTCGAATCCAACTCAATATGCTGTGGCGTAATTTGGCCCTTTGTATCCCAAAAGGCGATGCCATAATTTTCTAACGGTTCATAGATTTCAATACCGAAATTGGTACGTTGTCCCTCATCGTCAAATTGCAGGTCACTCGTGCGATAATCTGTGTTATCGACACCGGATGTCTGAAAAATAAACAACATGCCAATTTTATAAAACAAATATTTGCAGTGTATGTGTGCTAAGTGTTTAACAAATTACCGCTAACATCACGTGATAGAGGTAACGTCCCATAGGCCACGGTTCCATTTGTTCATAGTCGCTGACATCGCTGAAGTCGCAACGTACACGTGGCGTTCGTATCAGATAGCTATAGCTGACATTTCGTAATGCATTGGCGAAGACATGTACGGCGTCGTATAGTAAATCGTGCAGTAGGGTTCGTTTTGGTTGCTCGGTTGAGGGGTCAATGTCGTACAAGGAAGCGAGTTGCCATGCATTCGCGTACTGTAGGTTTTTCCGTTATTTTTTTTTTTTATCAGCAAAATAAGTAATATTTTTTTATGCATATTAACCAGTTATTTATGCTCATGTAACTCACGTAAAAATTTCCATTCATTTTTAGGCGTGTCGCTGTGATATTGACTTCAAAGGTTTCATTGCCTCGCAATTCTTCCAAATCGGCGTTATGCGTTTCCAGATTGGTTAGCAGCAGATTCTGTTAAAGGGTAAGTAAGATATTGTTTGTTATATTTTAAATTGGTTCGAAAATCGGTCGACATTTTTCCCTCCTCTTCATATAACAAATATTATAATGAAATCAAGCTATCTATGATGTCGGTTAATAAGCTTTATATAGGATGAAATGTCAGTAAAGTTAATTGATAACATTCTACTTAGCATGGTGGGGTTTGAGTTTAGAATTGAATGAAATCGGTCGACATATTCCACTTAAATCTTTATATTGTCATATACTGGACTGAGTTTAAGATACTTAGGTCCACACCCTACACTGAGCACTAGCATTACGAATAAAGTGAATAGAATCTACCAATAGATCTGTACTATCGGGTTAGGGTTTTTGGCGTCAGAGAGATACGATTTGGAACAAAATAAAATTCTCAGAGACCACACCCTAGAATATCAATTGACGAAAATATGGACCAAACTAATTGAAGTTGTTCAGTCGTCTGACGTCTGGAACCGACAATTTGTACCGTATTTTCATCTATGAGTCGCAACAAAATCGATCAATTTCGGAAGGGAATGGTGACTGCCGATAGTCACTTACGAACCCGCCAAGCGAAAACGGTCGTGTCCGAATCGCGGCGTTCAAATTCGGGTTTAATGATTAAAAGCAATTTCTTTTGAGTTTGGTAGGATTAGTAGGGAGTCATCTACTGCGACCAAATTTTTCGAACCTATACTGTCAACAAGTGGACCGTCTGAAGAAATATATTGCCTAGAAGCGGGCAAGTTTGAACAGTAGGAGAGGTTATTATGTGGATGGAAACAGAAAAATTATGGGCACAGCGAACAGAGTTAAAGTAAATGCCTATAAATCAGATTACATTATTCCAGAGATAGACTTCAATAGAGAATTCCAGGTGAGGATACCCTCTAGACGAGAGTGGAGAAGAAGCATAATAAGGGAGGAGAATACTATAGCAGTCTTTACCGACGGGTCCAAAATGGACTGCGGAGTAGGCACAGGTATATACTCCGAGGATCTTAACTATTCACGCTCCTTCCGTCTACCGAACTTGGCTAGCATCTTCCAAGCAGAAGTACTGGGCATAGAGAAGGCCTGTGAAGCTCTATTGGTCAACTACCAGAGGATACAAAAAGCAACTATTTATGCAGATAGTCAAGCGGCGCTCCTGGCATTGTCGACGCCACTAACTAACTCCAGCGTAGTCCACAACTGCAAGAAGGCATTGAGCAATCTGAAAGGCAAAGTACAATTAGACTTAGTCTGAGTTCCCGGCCATAGGAACATCTTCGGTAACGAAAGGGCAGACGAGTTGGCAAAAGCAGGAGCCGTTCTTGACGAATCCGATTCCGTTGTATGATAGAGAATTCCACCCTTATCAAGACCTCAAATCTCGCGCGAGCCACTGTTCAACTAACAACCCACTTTCAATACTCACATTAAACTGCTCCGTCAATTTAAATTCGATCGAGGTATTCAGTAAATCCACCAGCAAATCCGGCTCACAATCCAACACTATGCGTCGCTCACCTTTTATACTCTTCCACATGGTGCGATAATCATCACCGCGTTGGAATGTGCGCACGCGTACCACGTCATTGTGTATCTCACGCAGCTGTATCAGATCCTGCAGGCGAGTCAGTGCTTTTGCTGTAAAATGAAGACGATAAAATCAATAACTTTTTACTGTAATATTGTATAAATAATGCCGTTACTAACAATCATCAGCATCATAGACAATTGTAAATTTAGTCCAACCGAATGTTAGTACGATATCCGCATAGGCTTTGGAGAGCATCTGTTGTGTGGGGAAGACATTCAATGTCATCTGATGATTTTTACTCTCCGCCTCTGTCTCCTCGGCGCTCATGTCGAATTGTAGATGCGGTATGCCGGTTGCATTGCAGATCAACGCAACAATATCTAGTGAGAGCGGCGCAAAAATAAATGAGAGCAAGAGAGTGAAAGTAAAATTAGACACAAAAAATATATGAACTAAAAACAAAAACAGTCTGTTGTGTATGTATATAGTCCATGGCACGCGTTCATAAATATATACAATATATAAGTCTTTCAACGTCTAGACTGTTTGCTTGCCATAACATAAAAAACACACACCCACACCGCTACTCACCGCTGTCTGCCTTCGCACTTGGTCCAAAAATAGACACGACACTATTATCGATCAGATCGCAAGCTGCATGCATAAAGTAAATATTTATCATTATTTTCGATAAAAAAATATAAAATTATTTGCCCTCAGACCTTGGCGTTGCAAGATCATGCTACCATCCGTTTCACTGACGCGCCTCACAAGTGGTACCATCTTGAAGTTATTCACTTTTTCACTGTTTATACTCTCCACGGTCGCTAGGAAAATCCGCTCCAAATCGAGTTCGCTTTCATAGAATATTGCACCTTAGAAATATTTACATATTTTTTAATCACAAATATTCCCTAAAAATAAATAAGTGGCACTTACCGATATTAATATGTGGCAAAGCTGCAGCATTCTGCACGCAGAGGCAAGTTAACGTCACAATCAACCAATAGTTCCACATTTTATCTTTTAAATATATCTATATTTACTTATATTCAGAAATTCTTTGCGACATTCTTAGTGCTCCGGCGTTTTTTCTGTGCTTTTCTGCTTTCGTCCGTCCCAGTTGCGATCTTCCAAACGACTAATATTTTCGCCACTCAAAATAATAATTTCCATACAGCATTCTCATCGTGGGGGACCACACATACATCCATACTCGTATAAATAATTATTAAAGCTCTCTCAAAGCTTTTTGAAGCTTTATGGAACTGAATTTATTTTTGGAAAGCGGCGCATTTCAACCGAAAAGAAATGTTCTGGAAATTCGAAAAGATATGTGACAAATATTTTGTGTAGATCTTGGGAATTAGAGCATACAAACTTATAAGAACTTTAAAAAAGCTTCAAAGCTTAAGAGATCTAAAATATATTCTGTGTGTTAAAGTGGCTTTATTTTTGATTGAGTTCCTCCTCTTATCTGGTATGTAGACTCACTATAAATTATAAATGATATGGAAAGCTGTCTTAGGGCAGAATTTTAGTCTATAGCTGTCTAAGAGAACTCGTTAAAAGAAAACATATTTTTTTTTGCATTAAGATTATTTACATTATTATTGATTACTCCAAGCGACTCAAAACTTCATGCCAAGAGAAGTCGTTTTTCACTTAGAGATCTTCTTAACTCCAATAACAGCAATTGGTTGTGCGTCGGCTACTTCCAAAGTTGGGTATTCTACATCCGAACGTACACGGTGTCTCAACCTATATAGCTAATTCGAATATCATTAAATTGTGTTGATATTGACTTAAAGTGTACAACCAATCACACTACCTTATGCTATGTCCCCCCTGAAGAGATGTAGTTATAGTCCATCATTCCTTCTGGAAGATTGGACTGAATAATCTTAAGTTTAGAGCCATATCTTAATAGATTTTATATCAGGACTGAGTAAAGCACATCACCACTGCTTTAATCCGACTTATCCCACAGCCTTGTTAGGTAAGCCTTTGAGAAGAAGCCCTTATATCTCCCGATCCCATTTTTATACTCTCGCAACAAAAGTTGCTAAGAGAGTATTATAGTATTGTCCACATAACGGTTGTTTGTAAGTCCTAAAACTAAACGAGTTAGATATAGGGTTATATATACCAAAGTGATCAGGGTGACGAGTAAAGTTCAAATCCGGATGTCTGTCTGTCCGTCCGTCCGTCTGTCCGTCTGTCCGTCTGTCCGTCCGTCCGTTTGTCCGTCTGTCCGTCCGTGCAAGCTGTAACTTGAGTAAAAATTGAGATATCTTAATGAAACTTGGAACGCGTGTTCCTTGGCACCATAAGAAGGTTAAGTTCGAAGATGGGCGGAATCGGACCACTGCCACGCCCACAAAATGGCGATAACCAAAAACACATAAAGAGCTATAACTAAGCCATAAATAAAGTTATGAAACCAAAATTTGGAACAGAGGATCGCATTAGGGAGGGGCACATTTGAATGTAATTTTTTTGGAAAAGTGGGCGAGACCCGCCCCCAAATAGGTTTTTTGTATATATCTTGCAAACCAATAAAGCTATATAAACCAAAATTTCTGCAGTCGTTTCTTTTAGCCGTTTTCTTATACAGTCCAAAAATTAAAGAAATCGGATAATAACCACGCCCACCTCCCATACAAAGGTTAGGTTGAAAATGACTAAAAGTGCGTTAACTCACTAACGAGAAACGTCAGAAACACCAAATTTTACATAAGAAATGGCAGAAGGAGCAAAATGGAAAATGGGCGTTGCGTCGCCCACTTATGGGTCAAAAACCATATCTTAAGAACTACCAGACAGATTTCAATGAAATTCGGTATATAATATTTTCCACCAGTGTCATCAGGGTGTCATATGGGCGAAATTGGTTCATAACTACGCCTACTTCCCATATAACTCAATTTTGAATCCTTCTGATTTATTCACGTTATAATGTATACATAAGGAACCGATTAAGATAGCGAAATAAAACTTTACTCAAATACTGAATTTGAGTTGTGACATCACTTGTGAAAAAATTGTCAAAAGCGAACCATGACTTTTCAAGGCCCCTGATATCAAACATGGAAAACTCAGTGCCTAAGGGTAATTTTTCACCGAAAATATCGGTAAATATCTAAATAAATTGCGAGAGTATAAAATGTTCGGTTGCACCCGAACTTAGCCTTTCCTTACTTGTTAGCTATATAAATTGTAGTAGTTCTCGCCTCATTGTAAAAGTATCGTCATCTTCTTGACTGAAATCCTTAGACATTAAATGTCATTCCACGTCTTTAGTTATATAGAGTAGTTGAGCGATGCTCTCTGAGAGCGGTTCACTCTCTGTGTTACTTGAGCAACTTTTTACAGCATAGAGAGTGATTCTCATCTTGGTTTTGGCGAGGAAATCTTGGGAGTCCGCTCATCTGCGTTTGTCTTCTTCCGCTGTAGTAAACTTGAGAGCCGCTACAAAGCTTTGACATACATATTCTGAGGTAATAATTTGATTATTGTCAGGGTCATTCTAAAACACATCAAATGTATATGTGTGGTTTTGTTTCCTACACGTTATAAATGATTCTGGAATATTAAACCGATTTATATGCTTTGATGTTGTGATTTAATGTAATTCCAGAACAATAGTTTAGATAATTAAGAATTATACAGAAAAGTAAAGTTCTCTCTCGGCGAACCAAAATAAAACTCTACAAGACGCTCATTATTCCCTTTCTGATGTATGTCGCAGAAGCGTGGACGATGACAACATCCGATGAGACGACTCTTGGTGTTTTCGAGAGAAAGGTTTTGCGCAAGATTTATGGTGTCTTAAACATTGGCAACGACGAATACCGCAGACTATGGAACGATGAGCTGTACGATTTATACGACGACATTGACATGGTTCAGCGATGAAAGAGTTCGATGCAGAACCCGCTGGAGGAAGCCGTGGAAGAGGCATTTCCACTCCGTTGGAAAGCTCAAGTTGAAAGTGAACGGAGTGTAAAACGAAGAGATGAATGGCACTCTCTGGTGGATTTGGCTATAATAATTTCAAGCAAACTCTTCATCTCGATTTTGTGTACTCTCGTTCAAACGAAAATGGGTTTCGGAAATGAGTTTAAGGATTGCTCAATCTCAAATATATTCTCATTATTTTCCAGTGATCGAATTTGGTTTATAAAACTCTCATAATGTCCTTTTGGGAAAGGCGAAATTGGACCACAACCATTATTTGTACAACTGAATACCGGTTTGTCAGCAAATCGGTCAAGGACTAATTAAAGTGCCGAAATTACACTAAGAACCCTAAAGTTAGCTGCCGATATTTGGCAATTTGTTAACTGAAAAGGTCTAAATCTGACCATAACTCAGAATGAGAAACCAGAACCAACTGACTTTGTAGAATTGACTAAGTACTATAGTTTAGGTAGATTTAAACGCATACGTTATATATAGTTAATATTGTATAGTTAATATTCTTGGGTCAGAACTTAGCTCTATCCTTACTTATTCTATTCCTTATATATCAAAGTAATTTCAAGTTTTTTTTTCCATTGCACTAGAAATTGCATCTGAAAGCTATTAGTAGAGAGGTAGAAACCGTTACTAATAAACACATTCGCTGATAACCGTTATTGCTTATACACCGTTTCTTTGAAGTGCTTGCCACACAACGGCAGATTCGCCGCAATATTCGCACTACCCTACACCCTTTGCATTCGCACTTGCCACTCACTGCCGTATGTTGCACATGCCACAAATGCTTAAATTATGCAATTTTTGATTTTTTTACGCCAATTTCTGCTTTCTTTTTCTCCCAAAGATATTATTGTTATTTTTGTTTTCCCCAATGGCAAGCAGAAGGTAAACAGATGTGTAATAAAAGTGGAAAATTACCAAACTCATAAATGTTGCGAACCGCAGTGGAGGTGGAGATGGAGGCGAAGGCGGAGCGAGTGCCGAAACAGCTTAAGCCGAAGAGCCCAATGCTGGGCGCTGCCACACACACCGGCGTTTAGGAAAAGTCGTCGCTGCTTGCGGGTGTGTTGCTTTGTTGTTGGCGGCGTCGTGGCGCATTTTACTTGTGCAATTCCGCACACGCTCCATATTGTTGCCATTAAGCGGCCTGTTAGCCCGGATTAAAGTTTGTCCGCATTAATATGAGCTCCGCTCGTCTGCCTCAGCTTTGCCGCAGTGTACGTTATAACTGTGTATTTCCTGTGTTCCAAACGAGCACCACACTCAAGTTGTATTGCGCTCATTTGTTTTGCGCTGTGTTCTTTTTACCGTTTTAGCGTGTAGCATGAAAGCTAAGCTTGTGTCAAAAAAGGTAAATGTTGCAAGGTAGAGCAGGTATAGTCACATTCAAAGAAAGAAAGAAATTGGCGCAAATGCCAACTCCACATGTACTTATATATGTATGTATCAATGCATATGAATGCCGCAACGACCATAAGTCGCCGACTTAAATGTTGTTTACCGTTATAAGCCGCATGTGATGAAAGTCATTGCTGCATGTTATGGCAAGGCAAATAGTTTTGTTTCTTTTTTGTGTTTTCATTCCTCCTAGTGATTAAATGTAGTGTGCAGCGGATCAAGTCTCATAAGCAAGTAGCATATTTGCTTTCTCTCTCTTTTAAGCCCTACTGCGGTGTATTTTGGTTTTATTCTGTGCTTACGCGCAACTTCCTTGCAATCTAGGCTGGCTGTGCTTGCTGTGAATGCATATTTTTAGGATTGAACCATAATCCAGTGGTTAGCTATCATATACTTCTTCTTCATTGGGTCTATGACATTCGTACATATGTATTTGTCGAGTTGGTACTTCAGAAGTTGATGCTACTTCCAATCTTACTCTCAATATTTTTAAGATAATCCAACAAAGACAACGAATGAAAACGTATGACACAACTTCCGAATTATGGATGGACCACCACCAACTTAGCGTTCATATTATATATGTATGCCTCTCCGAGAACTCTATCGAGAACTACAACCGCAGCTTGACGGAATATAGTTAGTTATATAGATAGATCTCGCGGGCCACCTGAAGCTCTTTCGTTGATTTAGATTGGGATCTGGCTTCTACGACTCTATTCACCAGAAGAGAGTTTCAATATGTTATAACGGACTCTCTGGAATCCCAAGTAAAATTCCCCCCTTGATGATATTTGTTTCATAAATATTCAGGGAACGAACGGTTTCAATTAATTTCCTTGACAGTAATCAACGAGACCTGCTTATAAATGCCGTAATCTTGAGATTATCCAATCTCTGTTTATAGCGCAGTATTCTGCAAGATATGAATGATATGGTTTGTCTGCGTCCTACTGCTCCTGACACTAAATATTTAAGATTATGGATCTGACGCCATATCACACCCTTGTCCTCTACCCGGTGTTTTGTAAGGTCTTAAACTTCTCCCTTGACATCCTATTACTCCAATCTCTAGTATCCGGAGTTCTGCAAGACCCAAAGCTGTTTCGTCCGTGTCTTATTACTTCCTGGTCCAAAACCCAGGTTTCTTCAAGTTTTATAACTTTTTCGACTGCTTACTTTTAAATCGAAAACTTCGTCGACTGTTTCTTCTTAGTATTTGCTGAGCTCTGGAGCTATATAACTTTAGTGAACTTAGGGTTAGGTTAGATTAGGTTAGTCTGATCGGCCAAAGCCTTTAGTGAACTTAACTTTTATATAGTATTTTATCTAACCCAAAAAAATAAGGATTTTCAAACCCGTTTCATTTCTGGACTACGGAATTAATAAGAGTTCAACTGTTCTCAGTTCTAACTGGCCTCTGGCCATCGCGATTCACGGGATCAAACTAAAAGTTTTACCGAATTCTAACATCAAAAGCTGTTTGGAAGAGGATGACGTAGAATCTTACCAACATTTCCTTTTGGAATGACCCGCCTTTGCGAGATCTGGGCAAAAGTTCATTGGATCTCAAATCAGCGGATACAGAAGTAAAAAACCTTTGCTGATTTGTGTAGGTTCTAAGCGCATGGTCGATTCTTAAATTAAGTGAAGAGGTTAAATTTTATGGCATCACAAAGGACTGTTCTTAATAGTCTAAGTGTGCTTCCTTGTTTAGGGACCCGCCACCGTACCTTACCTAACCTAACCTATGGTATTTGTTCTGTTCCATCCGGACTTAGGGTTCCTTTACTTCTTCCTTCGACACACTCATATTTTTAATCCACGTGAACGTCTCTCTACCGAATCTTTACTTAAAACCTATAAACGAACATTTCACATTTACAACTCGTTTTTCTTGGCATTGTTTTTGCAATTGGCGCATATGCGAAATGACTTCCTTGGACCGTCATTATTCATTTTTATTAAATTAAATATAATTTATGCTGAGTGGTGAAATATGTTGATTCCATTGGAGGCCTGCCAACGAGCTGCTGTTGGTACACAAACATGTAACTGTGTATGTATTTGTCTCTCCGCTGCAGAGATTTTAAGCCTAGCATAATGCAACCTTAAGTGCTCGCCTTCAAGATGCCACATTTACTCTGCCACGCTTTTACTCAAACAAAGCGTAGCTCTTTGCAAGAAACTGTTTGTGTGTTCTTGGGTGTTTGTGGCATATGCATAAGCGCACATAAATTAAACGTTGTCATTCACAAAGCAGGTGATTTATGCGCAGCCGCTTTAATGGAACGTTTGGGCCTCTACGTCGCTGCCGTACTACTTTTCGGACATTCTTTTAAATGTTGACAAAAATATTTTTTAACGGGATTAATATGCAGTCCGCGAGTGTAAAGGCTCTTCAAAGGAGTTGAATTAATTTCGTAGATTCTTACCGTATTAAATGGAAGGTCTTTACTATAAGAGGGCTCTTTTCGAGAATATTTCTTTGCGAGTTTCATTGCGAATACTTTCAGATTATATAAATAGCCTTTCATTCGGCAACATCCCTTCTTACCATGTTTGAGCTTCGCTCTCTAATCAAAAAAATGTGAAATGATGACTGGTCATCATCAACTTAGAGTTTATATATGTATGTATACCTTTCCTAAAATCTTTCTCTCTAAAGCTCAAACAGCCGCTTGGCTCGATATATATAGTTATATAGATAGATATTGTGAGACAACTGAAGCTCTTTCGATGATTGAGATTGGGATATAGCTTTCACGACTCTATATTTTATATAAATAACCTTCTTCTAAACGGAAATTTTTCATCTCACCATATGTGAGCTTCGCTCTCATAACAACAACAATTAAATGTGAGCGCAATAACACAGCAATTCTGCTCTTCTCAATGGCAGAGCGTATTCATTGAAACGATTTCGGTTCACTAAACAGTACATTCAGTTTATTCCAGTTATTTGTTTGATCCACCAATATTTTAAGAGAGTTCTTGACTTACGGCTGATTTATATACTCAAATGTCCTTTAAAATAATACCATCAATAAATATTAACTGTAGGTTATCTCCTTTATGTATTATAGCCTTTTCCTACAGGAACTTCTTCTTCTTGACTGGCGTAGACACCGCTTACGCGGTTATAGCCGAGTCCAAAACAGCGCGCCACGCATCCCTCCTTCTGGCAGTTTGGCGCCAATTGGTTATTCCAAGCGAAGCCAGGTCCCTCTCCACCTGGTCCTTCTATCGGAGTGGAGGTCTCCCTCTTCCTCTGCTTCCACCAGCGGGTACTGCATCGAATACTTTCAGAGCTGGAGCACTTTCATCCATTCGGACAACATGACCTAGCCAGCGTAGCCGCTGTTTTTTTATTCGCTGGACTATGTCTATGTCGTCGAATAACACATACAGCTCATCGTTCCATCGTCTGCGGTATTCGCCGTTGCCAATTCTTAAGGGACCATAAATCTTCCGCAAAACCTTTCTCTCGAAAACTCCTAGTGCCGTCTCATCGGATGTTGACATCGTCCACGCTTCTGCACCGTAAAGTAGGACGGGAATGATGAGAGACTTGTAGAGTTTGGTTTTTGTTCGTCGAGAGAGGACTTTACTTTTCAATTGCCTACTTAGTCCATAGTAGCACCTGTTGGCAAGAGTGATTCTGCGTTGGATTTCCAGGCTGACATTGTTATTGGTGTTAATGCTGGTTCCCAGGTAGACGAAATTATCTACAACTTCAAAGTTATGACTGTCAACAGTGACGTGGGAGCCAAGACGCGAATGCGCTGACTGTTTGTTTGACGACAGGAGATATTTCGTCTTGTCCTCGTTCACCACCAGACCCATACGCTTCGCTTCCTTATCCAGTCTGGAGAAAGCAGAACTAACGGCGCGGGTGTTGTTTCCGATGATATCGATATCATCGGCGTACGCCAGTAGCTGTACACTCTTATAAAAGATTGTACCTTCACGATTTAGCTCTGCAGCTCGTATTATTTTCTCCAGCATCAGGTTAAAGAAATCACACGAGAGTGAGTCACCTTGTCTGAAACCTCGTCTGGTATCGAACGGCTCGGAGAGGTCCTTCCCGATCCTGACGGAGCTTTTGGTGTTGCTCAACGTCAGCTTACACAGCCGTATTAGTTTTGCGGGGATACCAAATTCAGACATCGCGGCATAAAGGCAGCTCCTTTTCGTGCTGTCGAAAGCAGCTTTAAAGTCGACAAATAGATGGTGTGTGTCGATCCTATTTTCACGGGTCTTCTCCAAAATTTGGCGCATGGTGAATATCTGGTCTGTTGTTGATTTTCCAGGTCTAAAGCCACACTGATAAGGTCCAATCAGTTTGTTGACGGTGGGCTTTAGTCTTTCACACAATACGCTCGACAGAACCTTATACGCGATGTTGAGGAGGCTTATCCCACGGTAATTGGCGCAAATTGTGGGGTCTCCTTTTGTGTATTGGGCAGAGTACACTGAGATTCCAATCGTCAGGCATGCTTTCTTCCGACCATATTCTGCAAAGAAGCTGATGCAAGCACCTTATCAGCTCTTCGCCGCCGTGTTTGAATAGCTCGGCCGGTAATCCATCGGCACCCGCCGCCTTATTGTTCTTCAAGCGGGTAATTGCTATTCGAATTTCTTCACGGTCGGGCAATGGAACATCTGCTCCATCGTCGTCGATTGGGGAATCGGGTTCGCCATCTCCTGGTGTTGTACTTTCACTGCCATTCAGCAGGATGGAGAAGTGTTCCTCCACAAACTCAGTATACTCTGGTCATCAATAACTAGATCACCTCTGGGGGTCCTACAGGAGTGCGCTCCGGTCTTGAAACCTTCAGTTAGTCGCCGGATCTTTTCGTAAAATTTTCGAGCATTACCCCTGTCGGCCAGCTTGTCAAGCTCTTCATACTCACGCATTTCGGCCTCTTTCTTTTTTTGTTTGCAAATGCGTCTCGCTTCCCTCTTCAGCTCTCGGTATCTTTCCCATCCCGCCCGTGTTGCGGTCGATCGCAACATTGCGAGGTAGGCAGTCTGTTTTCTCTCCACTGCGAGACGACACTCCTCGTCATACCAGCTGTTTTTTTGGCTTTTCCGAAAACCAATGGTTTCGGTTGCAGCTGTACGTAAGGAGTTTGATATGCCGTCCCACAGCTCCCTTTATACCGAGATGCTGATGAGTGCTCTCAGAGAGCAGGAGTGCAAGTCGAGTAGAAAATCGTTCGGCTGTCGGTTGTGATTGCAGCTTCTCGATGTCGAACCTTCCTTGTGTTTGTTGACGTGTGCGCTTTTCTACACAGAGGCGGGTGCGTATCTTAGCTGCTACAAGATAGTGGTCCGAGTCGATGTTGGGACCACGAAGCGTACGCACATCGAAGACACTGGAGACATGTCGTCCATCTATCACAACATGATCGATCTGGTTGCGAGTGATTCGATCCGGGGACAGCCAAGTAGCTTGATGGATTTTCTTATGCTGGAATCTAGTACTACAGACGACCATATTTCGGGCCCCGGCGAAGTCGATCAGCCTCAGACCGTTTGGTGATGATTCGTCATGGAGGCTGAATTTTCCGACTGTTGTGCCAAAGACACCTTCTTTACCCACCCTAGCGTT
Organism: Zeugodacus tau; assembly: GCA_031772095.1. NCBI lineage: Eukaryota > Metazoa > Arthropoda > Insecta > Diptera > Tephritidae > Zeugodacus > Zeugodacus tau. Next base: position 55,646,189 of record CM062651.1, on the reverse strand, counting down.
GAAATCGCCAAACACGATTTTTACATCGTGGCGGGGGCAGCGCTCATAGGTACGTTCTAGGCGCTCATAGAAGGTATCTTTGATCACTTCGTCCTTCTCTTCCGTCGGGGCGTGGGCGCAAATCAGCGATATGTTGAAGAACTTCGCTTTGATGCGGATTGTGGCTAGACGTTCATCCACCGGAGTGAATGCCAGGACTCGACGACGGAGTCTCTCTCCCACCACGAATCCCACACCGAATTTGCGCTCCTTTATATGGCCGCTGTAGTAGATGTCACAAGGACCCACCTTCTTCCGTCCTTTGTCCCGTCCATCGCATTTCTTGGATTGCGGTGATGTCAGCCTTTACTCTTACGAGGACATCAACCAGCTGGGCAGAGGCACCTTCCCAATTAAGGGTCCGGACATTCCAGGTGCATGCCCTTAAATCGTAGTCCTTTAAACGTTTGCAGTGGTCGTCATCAAAATTGGGGTCTCTCATCCGAGGCTGTTTCGTCGTTTTCATTGGGGGGTGTTTTTATGAGGTGGGTCCCAAACCCTACACACAACCGCATAAGCGGGTTTCGCCTTCTCACTTTAGCTCGCCTCCAAACGGATGTCTGTTGGCTACCCAGAGGATACTTGGTCTAAGACCGGAAGTCGTGAGCTGCTTGAGCCACATGTAAAAGAATCGTTCCTGGCCACTCCCAAGTGAATGACAATCAGAAACTTTCCTCACTTGCGTGAACTTCTACATATGACTCCATCCTCCTACAGGAACTAATTGATAAATTAACCGGTCTTTGCTCGATTAAAATGCTGATTAATATCGATTTACCACACACAATAAAAATCTATATTACTTTTTCATTGAATTTTACTCGACTTGAAAATAAAAACGTAGATGTCGCTGCTAAAAATAGAAATCAGCTAATGAAACTTATTAACTTCTTATGAAAACCAAAAACAAAAAGTAAGGAAAGGCTAAGTTCGGGTGCAACCGAACATTTTATACTCTCGCAATTTATTGAAGAAATTTTAATAAGATAACACTCAAATTTACCTATAAATTCGGCACAAAGTTTAATAGAATAACGAAAATCGTAATCGGTAATTCCTGAACCGATTTCATTCATTTTCACCAGCTAGGTACACTATATCCAAAACTATACACACACTTAATTTCGCAAAGATATAGTATCTCACATATTAACCAATACATATATGTAGATTAAAGCCCACAGTATTTTTGAAAAACCTATAATTAGGTACATGGGAGCTAGGAGATGTTATTATCCGATTTTAATAATTTTTGGAACAGAGACACACTATTAAAAGAAAACAGTTTCCTCTGAATTACATTAAGTTATCTAAGAGATTTACCAATATTTTCGGTTAAAATTTACCCTTAGGCGCGTAGTTCAACATGTCGATATCTGGGGTCTTGAAAAGTTATAGTCCGTTTTCGACAATTTTTTCTCAAGTGAAGCCAGGGATGATATGCACTATTTATGTAAAGTTTTATTCCGCTATCTTCATTGGTTCCTTATGTATACATTATAAAGTGAAGGAATCAGATGGAATTCAAAATTGAGTTATATGGGAAGTTGTCGTGGTTGTGAACCGATTTCATCCATTTTCCACACATGTCATCAGGGTGTCAATAAAATATTATATACCGAATTTCATTGAAATCTGTCGAGTAGTTCCTGAGATATGGTTTTTGACCCATAAGTGGGCGATGCCACGCCCATTTTCCATTTTGTAAAAAGATCTGAGTGCAGCTTCCTTCTGCTATCATTTCTGTGAAATTTTGTGTTTCTGACATTTCTCGTTAGTAAGTTAACCCACTTTTAGTCATTTTCAACCTAACCTTTGTATGGGAGGTGGGCGTGGTTATTATCCGATTTCTTTCATTTTTGGACTGTATAAGGAAACGGCTGAAAGACACGACTGCAGAAAGTTTGGTTTATATAGCTTTATTGGTTTGCGAGTTATACACAAAAAACCTATTTGAGGGCGGGGTCACGCCCACTATTCCAAAAAAATTACATCCAAATATGCCCCTCCCTAATACGATCCTATGCTCCAAATTTTATTTTCATAACTTTATTTATGGCTTAGTTATGACACTTTATAAGTTTTTGGTTTTCGCCATTTTGTGGGCGTGGCAATGGTCCGATCTTGCCCATTTTCGAAAGCAACCTCCTCAGGGTGCCAAGGAATACGTGTTCCAAGTTTCGTTAAGATATCTCAATTTTTACTCAAGATATCCGTTGGACAGACGGACGGACGGACGGACGGACGGACGGACGGACAGACATTCGGATTTTGACTCGTCTCGTCACCCTGATCATTTTGATATATATAACCCTACATCTAACTCGTTTAGTTTTATGACTTACAAACAACCGTTAGGTGAACAAAACTATAATACTCTCTTTAGCAACTTTTGTTGCGATAGTATAAAAATGTATAACTGCTGATCGATTATCGAGTAGCCGGCAGTGTGAAGGCTAAAATTGGTTTCTGAATGAAAATTTTAATTGATCAATTGATTTGGCTGTGTGAAAAGGCTATTAGAAATGTTCTTTTCTTCTTTCCTGTTAACCGGTTGCTTCGAATAGAAACTCATATCGAATATCCGTAATTATTCTGACTTTTTCTCTCGAACAACAGTATTTGCTGAAGTCAAAAGTAAAACGGGTTAAGCTAACCATCCTTAAATAATTCTAAAATGTTTTTAGACTTTAGAACTGGTTGTTTTTCCACTCCATATATATAGGAAAAATTAGATAAAGTCCAATTATAAATATAATTATTTCACAGGCTTATGAAAATTGTCAAGAAGAATTGAATTTTGAAAATTGTTGCCAAAAGCTCACGCTAGATGGCGCTGTGGTATAACTTTTGCGGTGTTTTTTAATTTCTGAATGAAAAATAGTGTTTTTAGACTCTTCGCGTATAGCGAATGAGTTAAGAACAATGCTATTTTCATAAATTTAAATTAAATATCCATTTAGACGATATCTCAATAAAAATTAGAGTTTTTAATGAACGTTTTGGATATAACTGGTACATACGATCACACGCTAAGCACTCGGGAACACTTTTTAATGTGGATATATTAAATAATATCAAAACTAGTGACCAATGCGAATCTGAAAGCCTATCTACTTGACTTTTGATTCGAGATTCTTCGTATTTTCAATTAGATAATAAATGGTTCAACATGCAAGGCATTTCAAAACACTCTCAATATTTCTTTCTTTGACAGCTCTACTTTAATTCACATTACACACGAAATCCTTCGGCATTAAATTGTATTCTCGAAATTGCTGGCAAATGCATTTCCCTGCAATTACTCTCCCTCTCTCTTTTGATTAACTTCTGCGTAATATTTCTATTATCACCTTTGTTAATTTTTTCGCATTCCCATCCAACAAGTATTTTTCGCTACATATTCAGTTCGTGTGAATGTGATTAAATGAAATCGCATTAGTGAATGCATTAGTGGAATTGCCGCAGGTGCTGAGAAAAATAGCGCGTTGTGTCGACGCAATGCAACGCAACGCAGGTACTTAAGATAATGAGCGAAAAGCTTACGACTTGATGCAATTTGTTTACGACTAACTGCATCAGCAAAAAGTTGCGTATGTTGCGCAGGAAAATGTAATGAGGCGGGAAAATGTATAAACGAAAATAAGCTGAGAAAGTGGTGTGGGAGAAATTCATCTGATGTTACTCATACGCCATGGCGAGCATGGAAGTTGGTGTAGTTGATCATATATAGCTGGTACTTTGAATTAAATATATAGAAAATTGTGAGATAATAAATAGTATAAATATTTTAAATTACTAATTTATGCTAGTTGCTTGTTCGTTTCGCCACTGTCCAAAGATTTGGCGAAACGAAGGCTGCTTATATATGAACTTAATAGTTGGATTGGGTACAGGTCTATATATGTATACACGACTCACTTTCTTTAGAATAAAATATGAGTAAATTAATTCAAATTTTATTTTAATACACCTACTCTGCTCTCCCCACAAAATTATGTCGCTCATTTTTTTCTCATTTGCAATTTCTACGCTCGCGTACTCCAGTTATTAACACACTTTATTATGTGGATGATTTTTGTTAATAAAAAAATAATAACTTGTAGCAATTTAAACGCAAATATGCTAGCTTATAGCTTACAAAAACAGCAACAACAACAACAGCAGTGCAGCAGATCCTCCACGACAATATTGTCAATTTTCCATATTTTGCCTGTCAAAATTCAATTTGCATTTTAATAAAGCAATAGCAATTTGCTCGCCAATATACTAAATTGTGGAAGCCAAAACAACAAAAACAAGCGAAAAATAACAACAACACACAGTATGCATGCACACGACAATGTAACATGACACTCCACGAACTGAACACACGCGCCTGACAACCAACCAACACAGCGAACGCCCACTGCTTGGTGACACAGACAAACAGAAATACATATATATAAATTATATATATACAGTTACATATATATATAAAAGTGTTTATGTATTGGTAAGGGTCGCATGCGAAATATGACAAATGTCACTCGCATATTATGAAAAATCGCATTAGAGTGACAGTTCGCATCCCCACAGATTGTGCTGTTAGCTGCGTTAGAGAGACTCGTCACACTTTCAATATTCCTAGCCATAAGTTGCTGCTACTGCTGTTGCTGTTGTTGTTGGCGCATGCAACAGCTGTGTTGCCAACAAATGAATGTACTTAACCAGGCATACGTTGAGGTTGGAATCTTGGACTAGTAAAAAAGAAATAAATAAAAATATTTAAACTGAATTTTACCAATAAAAAACGAACTGGTCCGAAAAACACTAGTTTTTTTATTCGGAATGGACCGAAAATAACTAGTTCATCTGACTGTACCGAAAATAACTAGTTCATTCCCAAAAAATTTTAGACTGAAATGATATAATATAAAAATTACTAGACATTACTAAAAAAATTGGACTGCAAACGAACTGGTCCGAAAAAGACGAAATTGTTACCAATCAATAAAGATTTATTTATTGAAATATTTCATTTAAAGCATAAAGCATATATACATGCATTTTGAGTTCGAAAAATACTATAACTACTTGTATTACTTCCATTTCTTAGTATTTAACCCAAATTAATTTAATATTATTCTCCATAACCGAAGCCGATCTATTTCAAGTAAATAAAAATATACTGTTCTCCTATAACTTGAAACACGAATAAGTACTATTTATCATATTAGCAAATATTTTAGAAAGTACTTCAGAGACTAGTTACAATTCATACCCGTTGTAATGTGTTTTACAACTAGTCTATATCAAAACGTAGCTTTTATTTTATTTATTCCCACCACTCGTGTTGTTGTTGTTTTTGTGCTGCGTACGTGTTTACACTGCACAAATATATTTACTTGCGCGCTTAAAACAAATAAAGGACATCAACGTCAGTGACACCTGGAGAAGACACAAAACAGTGAAGGACCCAAATCAACGTTGGAAAGAGCTCGTACTTGTGCGTTCTAATAATGTTGAATGCATATGTATATGGCTAGATGTATATGTCTGTGATAAAAGAATATAATTTTATATGTATATGTGTAGTTAGATGTTTATTTATGATTATTACATAATATTAAAATATATGGGTACGTAAAGTAAAGTTCCATTCAATATATACACCAAATATGTTAAATTGCTGTATCCATAAGCACATATTTTAGAGTATGACAGCAAGTAGCTACCAAAGCTTGTTGCAATCGAGGGTCCTTTCCTTCAACTTCTCCAATTGAGGGGCACTAATTTATCAGCTCACGTTCCAAATTAGCTCAAAATTTATGTAGTACTTGTCGCCGCACAAATTTTAAATTAATTTTATATTATCTTTTCATCATTTCTTCTGAATTATGATGGGTTATGAATATATAAATTTCATACAGCATTTTATAGAAGCCACATTATACTGGTTGATCCTTGTCTCTTACTCGATTGATCAATTTTTGTTAGGATGGCTTCTGCCAATGCTATGTTTTCAGGTTTAATAACATTACTTATACAAAATACACTCAACCAATCATTTATACTAACTTATATACTAGGTTCAACTCTTCTTGTAAAAATACATAACTTTTGACTTACAGTACTCTTTTAAAATACCTATGACTTACTCTATAAATTTAGATTTTATTTTTTATGAGCTTAGCGATTTTGTTAAAAGCTCACACTTCCTTAATTTTCATGATATTTTGGCCAAAAATAATACTGTACATAGTCGTAAAACAAGGCTCCGTGCGACTTTTTCATACTTCCAGGAATAGAGAGACACTTCAAAGGCGGATAAATCGCTGAAAGAGTCAAAGGGTATCCCAAAAATCTAGCTTGGGAAGTGTTTCAAGTTGGAAAAAGATTACAACATTAATGTAGACGCTTAAATAATAATTGTTTCCAAGAAACGAAAATTCCCGGTTTTTTTGAACACACCATGTATAAATAATGGGGTTTCCCCTTTGATTAATTTTTCAAAGTATTTACTCAACAATTTTTATACTCTCGCAACAAATGTTGCTAATAGTATTATAGTTTTGTTCACATAACGGTTGTTTGTAACACCCAAAACTAAACGAGTTAGATATAGGGTTATATATACCAAAGTGATCAGGGTGAAGAGTGGAGTTCAAATCCGAATGTCTGTCTGTCCGTCCGTCCGTCCGTCCGTCTGTGCAAGCTGTAACTTGAGTAAAAATTAAGATATCTTGATGAAACTTGGCATACTCATTTCTTGGCACCATAGGAAGGTTGCTTTCGAAAATGAGCAAAATCGGACCACTGCCACGCCCACAAAATGGCGAAAACCGAAAACACATAAAGTGCCATAACTAAGCCATAAATAAAGCTATGGAAATAAAATTTGGTGCGAAGGATCGCACTATCAAGGGGCTTATCTGGATGTAATTTTTTTGGGGAAGTGGGCGTGGCCCCGCCCCCTACTAAGTTTTTTATACATATCCCGCAAACCAAAAGAGCTATGTAAACCAAACTTTCTGCAGTCGTTTTTTTTAGCCACCTCCTAATACAGTCCAAAAATGAAAGAAATCGGATCATAACCACGCCCACCTCCCATACAAAAGTTAGGTTGAAAATTACTAGAAGTGGGTTAACTCACTAACGAAAAACGTCAGAAACACTAAATTTCACATAAGAAATGGCAGAAGGAAGCTGCACTCAGATTTTTTTACAAAATGGAAAATGGGCGTGGCGTCGCCCACTTATGGGTCAAAAACCATATCTCAGGAACTACTCGACCGATTTCAATTTCTTTGCACAAATACTATGTTAATAGTGTGGCAGCCCCATTCTAAACATCGCCGAAATCGGACCATAGGTTGTCAAGGCCCCATATATCGAACACGAGGACCTCGGTGCTTCTAACCTAATATTATGGTTTCCAACTTTCAATGGACTTTATACAATATATATGACGAATATGTGGTTCAAATTGTGTATTATATAATATAAATAAAGTTAAATAAATAAATTGCGAGAGTATAAAATGTTCGGTTACACCCGAACTTAGCCCTTCCTTACTTGTTCGATATATATTGATGGTAAGGGCGTAGAACACCGCTTGATAATAGGTTAGGTTAGGTTATACATAAACCATTTAGGTCCTTTGCGATACCAAATGGAGTGCCGTCACGTTGTCCACGAGGAGTAGTCATCCTTTTTTTGTAGCTTCACTTTCGATATTTCTTCCAGATTCTCATATTGTGAGGCCCACATGTAGTGAAGTCGTTGCCTTGACAATGCAGGGCAGGTACACAGGACACTCTTGACATTTCCTGTAGTCATCTCGATCTGTAAATCTCATTTTTTAGGCATGTGCCGCCACCAGACAGTGGCCTGTAAGTATTCCCACCATACTCCTACAGTCCCTTCTATCGAGTGACAGTATGAGTTTGGTGTACTTTTGGTCTACGGTTTTACACATGGCTTTAGCGGTTTTACACCCCGATATATTTGTTCAACGTGTTAGGATTTTTCTTGTCATGCCCCTGTCCAGATCATCGTACAGACAGTGCATGGGTTTGACAATACCGGTCGCATTTCCGGAAGCCAGTTTTACACCATTCTTGGCAATTTCGTCCACAATCTCGTTGTCTTCAATGCGTTTATGTCCTATCACCCAGTAGAAGTGAAGACAGGTGTTCCTAGCAACTCTCTCCACTGCCGCCCTGGTATCCAAAACACTTTTGGCCGAAATCCAAACCGAGGTTGTTGCCTTGATTGCTGCTTGACTGTCTACGTAGATATTGATTTTGGAGTAGCCGGCTGCTGTATTGAGGGCTAGCTCTGCGGGTTTCACAAAAGCAAACACCTCCGCTTGAAAAATACTGCAGTGGTTCGGCTGCCTTACACCTAACTCCAGACAGTGTATTCCTGGGATAACTTCCTTGACTTAACTTGTCTCCATTGTAATTCATATAGTAATTTCGAACATTCCAATAAAAGCATTAAGTCCACATTGAAATAATTTCGAAATTCGTTACAATAATCTGCTAATAAACCTACGCGATTAAAACCAAAATTTGGCTTGTTGAATAGCATACTTATTAGATGAATATGTAAATGATAAGATTGCACATATAAAAGCATTTGAATAGGTCTCTTGTCACCATCAGTGGCAACTGAAGGCTTTGATTGCTTTTCAACTGCACCGTTCGTTATATTAAAAGGGTGATTTTTTAGAGGAATATATATTTTTACTTAAAGGAGTAAGGGACAAGGACAAGGGACTCTTTAGTTCGTACATTTTATAGATCAAGCGAGCTTGGAGAGTCTCTTTCGGATATATACAAACTGTTCTTATTTCTCGACTCATTAAGACAGACATATGACTCATTGACGGATATAATTTGACGGCGAAACGAACATAACAATTCCCCACACGGAACGGAAATTTAAAAAACGAATTTCTACGAATTTCGAGGTTAAAATAATCAGATTTAACCTTGGTTTTTGTTTAATTATATGGAAAATAAGTGTCAAACACGAGTGCTTACTGTGACAGTTGATTTGACAACTAAAAAATTCTCTACCACGAAAATAATACCCTTTACTTTCATATATAACCCTATAGATGCCAAATAGAAGCCTTTAATGCCAAAGTAGGCCCTTATGCACTCTCGGCGCATAGAAAGTCATTTAAATGAAGCCAATTAGTGGAGCTAGAATAAAAAAGACTGACATGGGACGAGACTGTCAAGTCCTGCAAGCCTTTTTTGTTTTCGCTTGAATGTGTCAAGTACGAGCTATTAAGTGTGGGAAGGGGAGGGGTGAAGTGCACTACTGCGCTATGAAGGAGGTAATCTCTGAGGATAAAATGACATGAAGCGAAGCTCTTTTCAATGTAGCAATTAATACACTCCGTTGCACTAACAACATCAATGGCAAAGAAAAGTAAATATGACGAAGAGCTTAAAGGACGACATTGACAAGTGTGTCGATAGAGGGCGCACAGGGAAGGCAGGCAAACATGCAACAGAGGCAAATAAAATGTGTATTGAGAATTAATTAATGGCGAGCATAGCCAGCTTTCTTGACTTACTCATATTCTCATATTCCATAGAAAGAGACTGATTGTGATTGGCAGTTTAACAAGTTCATGGAACTTGCATTTTATCATTTAGTTTAGAAAGAATATGAAAGGTTCGTAGAAAAAGAAAAGTTACCGTGAAAAGTTGGATTTATATTTACAGTACTTTATACTTTAACATAGTTCGTAGTATATAATTATACTGAGAGCACTATCAGCGATGGAATTATTTGCAGTCTACGCAGTTTTTGTAAATTAATGGAGTGCAAGTAAAAAATTATCAAGCAATCCACCTAAAGGTTTGATATCACAGATTCTCTTTTTCAAATAAAATAAATACATTTTAAATACTTAAATTAGAACTTTTGTCAGGAGTCCGAAATAAAAATTGTTATCTAAACATAATAATACATCAGGCGGAAAGGTCTGTTCACTCTGCTGAATTTTAAAAATATTTGAAGAATATTTTATGTCTCTACAAAATCATCTCAACTAAGCAACTAAAACCATGAAATAAAAATTTCTCGTACCTGATCATTTACGACTTTATGACTATGAATGCAATAGATTTCGGATCGTTCTCTAGAATTTATGTACTAAATATAATAGAATGTAGTCAAACTGTTGAAGTTCGTCAAAAACCAATGTAATAGCCTTTTCACACAGCCAAATTAATTGATCAATTAAAATTTTGATTGAGAAACCAGTTTTTGCCCTTCACATTGCTGGCTACTCGATAACCGATCAGCTGTTATACATTTTTTTTAATTAATGTAGATTTTTATTTTGTATCGTAACCAGTGTGCCGATTTTTAACAGAAGACAATATTGAGATAAAGACAATATTGAGATAATAAATTTATCGAGTATGTCAATTATTTTAAAGAGATTCTCCAGAACTAAAGTAATTATTTGAAGAATAATACCAAAATTATAACAGTAGTCGACAATGATTGGGGAACCTTGTGTTTTGAATCGAAGGTAGTATAAATGACGTGGTACTCTCTACTATTCTTGAAAATCTAACTTTTTCCTTGCCGCATTGCTGGTACAATTACAAAGAGATAAGATCTTACTCACTCGGAAACCAATAGAGATATCGAAACAGCCTGTTGCTAATATAATCAAGTACAAAATAAAATTTGATGCGTACCAACAAATCATCCAAGAGATACAGAGAATAAATTTGTCAGTTTTGGTTGTATCGAAAAGTCTTCGCCAGTTTCAATTGAAAATTTCAAATTTCGCTAAGTCAACATTCACTTGATCTTTGCATCTTCGTTTGGGACGTCCTTTTCTTCGTCGGCCACCGAATCGTCCATCTGCGAGCTAGAACGTCTTCCTCTATTCGTGCAACACGACCATGCCAGCGCAAACGCTGTATTTTTATGTGTTTCACTATGTCTATAACGCCGAAGAGCTCATCATTCCATCAAATCCGGTACTTCCCTTTGCACTCTCAATTCCTAAATTCCTTCTACTCCTGCCATGAGCAACCCTGAGGTAGATATAGTAACCAATCCGAGTGGAGCTCTGGGTCACGGCTAAGAGAGAGAAAGCCACTCCGACTTACACGGTTTAATACCTCACGAATCTGACGAGTCTGTCCATCAGGAAGAGCGGCTGCAGAGGACGCTATGTAGTTACTAATAATCAGGAGTACTAGTCATCCAATGTGACCAGGAGCGCGTCAAAATTCAAACAATGAACAGAGTGGGAGCAAGCTGGTGCCCACCTATCCACATGCCTCTCCGCATAGGATGAGTGGTCCTCGAATGAACATGGTAGGCGTTGAACATTGACCCGTACCTGTGCGAGATAATTCTGGCCCAAGGTGGATCGCAAGAGATCCACTGAGCTATTTGTTCTTAGTACGGTTCAGTTGGCCGTAATGATAGGAGTCGTTACTGGCCACTTCCCGATGTTACATGCCGTGGTGCTAAATATCGTAAAGGACCCAAATTGCCAAAGTTGTATGAAAGAAGGGGATATTGAATCATTGAGACACTTTCTCATTCATTGTACAGCTTTCGCTACGCTGCGACGGAAATATCATAGCGGCATCATAAAGGACTGGCTTTAACTGTCCACATGGGATATCCTGTGGCACAATGAACATTGCCCTTGGTATCCGTTGGCCTTGTATACTGAATATGAATAAGTCTGAATTTTTGTTAAATTTAGAGCTCCTTTTTAAAGTAATGGGAGTATAGTAGAAACAACAATTAATTATCGATAGCAAGATACTACATCCATTTACTTTATCCCCTGACGAACCCGCAACTAATTACAACTATTTTCTACTTATTTATCGAAAATATGAATCCACAAATTACAAAAAATTCTCCACTAAATTCAAAATCGCTTATCAATAATTCGTAAACTATTTTCAATTCTCTAATGCACAAAAGCAATTATCGAAAGTTACTTCAACGATTGTAGATTACGCTTTAGAGCAGCTCATGCGAACAGAACTTTGTGTGCAAATTGTCGAGTGCGATGTCTCTGCGGACGGTCCGTCGTCCAAGTGCAAATATTTAAAAGTTGTCCATTTTCGGCATACATATAGTATGTGTGAGCAACGAACCAAATAATAAAGCTAAGCGGTCACAAATGAACGCTTCGGAAGAGTAGATGCGCAGCAACAACAACAAATACAATGGAATATACTTGAGTAATATGTAAGCGAAATTGCTGTTTGAGTGCTGTTGTAGTTGTTAGTTGTTGTGTACATGCATTTCCAGTCGATTTGACAGAATTTCCCCAAGGTACACTTTATTCAGCGAACACCCAGGCATATGTGAACACACACGCGAGTGTTGTTGGCGTTTGCTGTTGGGCCGCTGCCGCAAGGAAGCAAGCAGCCCAAATCAATAATGAATGAATAACAAATGTCGTTGTGGCCACCACAAACCAAATGTGGGCGGGCCACGCGCTGGGGTGTCTGTATGTGTGCGCTGAAATGTGTGACAAATTTATTTCCACTTAAATTATGCAAAGTCAACTTTTTCAATTCGATTTCATTTATACGAGTTTGTATGTGTGTGTGTGTGTTTTTTTATTTTTTTATTTTTTTAATTTTCCTTTTTATGCTTTGTACATATGTACATGCGACCTTTGGAGGGCGACCGAATTGAAAAGAAATTGTGCAAACGGAAGCAAGTAGTTCGAGCGTTTTGTGTGGGCGTCCTTTACATTTGACTTGAATGACAATCAAACGATTGTATTGTATTCAATACGAGTCCAGTTGTTGTTGCTATTTGAATTGTGTGCGCATTTTATGCAAATTACATGGCGGCAGCTGGCTAGAACGCTGGATGGAGGGGGCAACACGAAATTATTGTTTGAATATGTTTCGTTTGCTTTTTTGCCATTTCCTAATGTGTCCTTTTTAGGGTTAAACAAATGAGGTGTTCGTGGGGTTATTCAATACGCAAATGCATTTCCATTAAGTTCAAATGTGAAATATTCATTTACTAATGCGTTTATGTAGAAACTGTGTGTGTATGTTTCTATTATTTGACATATTTCAGCAAGAGGTTAAAGAACCAATAAATTTCAAATAAGCACACATTTATTATTGAAATGTAATAAATAACTATTTGGATTTGCGAATGTGTGTGAGAAGTGCACGGCATAAGTTTATAGAGGAATTTTGGTTTTTCTTTTGTTCTCGGTGAAATCATAAATTAAATTCTGGAATTAAAGGCTATGTTTTTAGAGATTTAGAATATGTAGTTCACATATAACCCCGCGAATTTATAGAAGTTGATCATCTCTCGATTCATTCAGTTGTAAATTTTATCACATTAACTTTTTTAAAAATTCACAATTGATTTCAACTTCATCTTAAGAAGCTTGTATTGCCTATTTGAGATATAAAGTTTGGTGAAAAGTTGCGACCATTATGATCTTCTTTCTTTCGTATGATCCTGTACTACAAAATTAGAAATTCATCCTAACTGGCGTAGACAACGCTAACGCGGTTATAGCCGAGTTTACAATACCACTATATCTAACGTCTTGCTCTTTGTCGTCAATTGGGAATCCCAAGTGCTGTCAGGTCCTTCTCCACCTAGTCTTTCCAACGGAGATCTTCCACTTTCTCGGCTTCCACCAGCGGATACTGCATTGAACAGTTTTAAAGCTGAAGCACTTTCGTCCATTCGGAGAACATGGCCTAGCCAGCGTAGCCGCTGTCTTTATAGGACAAAACAAAATTGATGAACTTTGAAAGAAAAATTCTCCGAAAATTTTTCGGCGCAGTCAGAATCGGACCTAACGGATGGAGAATAAGTTGGAATAGCTAACTTGACCAGTTAATTCAATGCGAAAACGTGGTGCGATTCATCGAAACGCAACGAATAAGATGGCTAGGACATATTTCAAGAATGGATGAATCAAGAGCCCAAAAGAAGGTATTGAACGCGAAAGCATACATCGGCAGAGCAAGAGGAAGCCCAAGAACATGATGGAAGGACGAAATAAACGAGGATCTGAAGAAGTCCCGATTAGAAAACTGGAGGGAGACCGCAAAAGACAGAGTAGGATGGATGCGTATTGTTTAGCAGGCCAAAGCTCACAGAGAGCTGTAGAGCCAAATGGTAATGATGATGTCTATGTCGTCGAAAAACTCAAACAGCTAATCGTTCCAACTTCTGCGATATTCGCCGTTGCCAATGTTTAAGAGACCGTAAATCTTCCGCCGTCTTATCAGATGTTGACATCGTCCAAGCTACTGCACCATAAAGCAGGACGGGCATGATGAGGGACTTGTAGAGTTTGGTTTTTGTTCGTCGAGAGAGGACTTTACTTTTCAATTGCCTACTCAGTCCAAAGTAGCACCTGTTGGCAAGAGTGATTCTGCGTTGGATTTCAAGGCTGACATTATTATCTGTGTTAATGCTGGTGCCTAGGTATACGAAATTATCTACAACTTCAAAGTTATGACTTTCAACGGTGATGTGGGAGATAAGACGCTGACTGTTTGTTTGATGACAGAAGTTATTTCGTCTTGTCGTCGTTCACTATCAGACCCATTCGCTTCACTTCCTTATCTGGTCTGGAGAAAACAGTACTAACGGCGCACGCCAACAGCTGCATACTGTTATAGAAGATTGTACCTTCTCTATTCGCATAAAGTTAAAGAAGTCACACGATAGTGAGTCACCCAGTCTGAAGCCACGTTTAATATCAAACGGCTCGGAGTGGTTCTTCCCTAAGAACAGTCCCGAACATTTATAAAAAAATTCTATCCCAACCAATGAAAAATTCAAACAATATATATTTGGGACTCATTCTGAATTCCAAGCTTATTGGATATTTATCCAAGCTTCTTCGATATTTTTCCAACATTTTTCCTTGTTTTTCGATCTGACACAATTCTGCTCAAGATACGTATTTCGTTTCGGTCCACAGATTGGGAAGGTCATTTTAAAATGTAAATTTTATTATAAATAAACCAATTTCGTGCAAGTGCCGATTAGATATGTTGTTGGTCGTTGTCTTGTAGAAACTTCCTTTTTAAAGGAATCTTCTATTTTGCAAAAGGGAGCATAACTTCATTGAGCATATGGACGTTAATAAATCTGTTCATAATTTATTTTATGCAATACAGAGGACACATACCGTGCCATGCTCGGAGTTAAAAAGTTTTTTTTTCGTACGCCTTATCCAATGTTTACTGTCACTCCCAATTAAATGTACCTTGGAGAGTGGAAAGTTCATATGGTGATACAGCATTTTTTTACATTTATTGAACCATTCCTTTTGACAGGTATTTTTACTAACTCGATGCGACAGCTTCTATGTCCTTGTGTCAATATCGACGCTCTAGGAGGTATTCTTTCATAACTTTTACACCCCGACTTGAACTCTTGACCACAAATTTGAACTCTTGTCTTCACCTTAATTGTAGCAACTGCCTTGAATACAACCTGTAAATGATACAATTCCTATTAAATTATGGACTGCATTTCAAGTTTTATGAAGCCTACCCCTTTTGCAATGAGTTTTTTAGTGGTAGTGGATGTGAGGATGAGAATCTTCCAATAAGTTCCGCAATTTACTTAAAACTGTGTGAAATTATTTATACTTAAACTCTTGAATGTTCTTTATTTTTATTTTATTTAGTTTTTTTTTAATCCTTACCGATACAAATAAAAAATAGTCCTGCTCATGGTCAGAGGAAAATAGTTGATTTGTTCTTCTGTTCTCATTTTAATACGACAAAAACATTTCCAATAGTTATGTATTCATATTTTTATGTCCGGAACTCTTTATCAGTCATTAACTTCTTGTGAGAAAACGTGGCAATTCCAAAACAGGCGATCCTAAAAGGCGATATACATATACATATGAAACAAATAACTTTTTATACTCTCGCAACAAATGTTGCTAAAGAGAGTATTATAGTTTTGTTCACATAACGGTTGTTTGTAACACCCAAAACTAAACGAGTTAGATATAGGGTTATATATACCAAAGTGATCAGGGTGAAGAGTGGAGTTCAAATCCGAATGTCTGTCTGTCCGTCCGTCCGTCCGTCCGTCCGTCCGTCCGTCCGTCTGTGCAAGCTGTAACTTGAGTAAAAATTGAGATATCTTGATGAAACTTGGCACACTTATTTCTTGGCACCATAGGAAGGTTGCTTTCGAAAATGAGCAAAATCGGACCACTGCCACGCCCACAAAATGGCGAAAACCGAAAACAAATAAAGTGCCATAACTAAGCCATAAATTAAGCTATGGAAATAAAATTTGGTATGAAGGATCGCACTATGAAGGGGCATATGTGGATGTAATTTTTTTGGGGAAGTGGGCGTGGCCCCGCCCCCTATTAAGTTTTTTGTACATATCTCGCAAACTAATAGAGCTATATAAACCAAACTTTCTGCAGTCGTTTTTTTTAGCCAGTCCAAATACAGTCCAAAAATGAAAGAAATCGGATCATAACCACGCCCACCTCCCATACAAAAGTTAGGTTGAAAATTACTAAAAGTGGGTTAACTCACTAACGAAAAACGTCAGAAACACTAAATTTCACATAAGAAATGGCAGATGAAAGCTGCACTCAGATTTTTTTACAAAATGGAAAATGGGCGTGGCGTCGCCCACTTATGGGTCAAAAACCATATCTCAGGAACTACTCGACCGATTTCAATGAAACTTGGTTTGTAATAGTTTGATTACCTCCCAATAATATGTTGTGAAAATTGGCCAAATCGCTTCACAACCACGCCTACTTCCTATATACCAGAACTTAGAAGATGATCTGAATCGTTTACTTTACAATATATAAAGTAAGCACTTGTGAAGATATCGGTGCAAAACTTTCCACAAATACTGTATTTATAGTGTGGCAGCCCATTTCTAAAAATCGCCGAAATCGGACCATAGGTTTTCAAGGCCCCATATATCGAACACGAGGACCTCGGTGCTTCTAACGTAATATTATGGTTTCCAACTTTCAATGGACTTTATACAATATATATGACGAATATGTGGGTCAAATTGTGTATTATATAATATAAATAAAGTTATATAAATAAATTGCGAGAGTATAAAATGTTCGGTTACACCCGAACTTAGCCCTTCCTTACTTGTTTTTATTGAATTCGTGCAATTTTTCAAAAAGAGGTTTTCTTCTCTAGAATTTGCCTACTGTAATGGTTGATTCAATCAAAATGTTCATTTTGAATCTTCGTCCAAAATATATTTTTGCTCCACCTGTTGATTCGGAATATATATGTTAGCCGTTACTCAACCAATTGTGAGTACTCAATGGACATATATGTCCAAAATGTATAAATACAGTTGAACTTCCCTAACTCGAATCACCATAATAAAAAAGTATGTCGAGTTTACGAGATTTCCGAGTTACAGAAGGTAATTTGTATGAAATTTATTTTCTATATCCATTTCAAGAGTTCAAGTTATGGAGAACTTCGAGTTATGGAAGTACAACTCTATATAAGTTGAAAAAAAAACTAAATGAATATACCTAATATTAATCTCCCACTCTCAAACTAAAGAAGATTCTCTATTAACAACGCACCGCCTTTAATACATTTGGTAATGTAGTAATTCACACACCCATTAACCCCCCTGAAAAGTGATTTAAAACATGCTTTTAGGGCGAACTTAAATACTTATGTCATTCAGCCAGCAAACAAAAATATGCTAAATGCGATTTCCATGTCAACTCAGCTCAGATTAGTGTACGCAATAAGTAGCCATACATACACTTGCTTGCTTGTTACAACAACAGCTGCTATGCGCCCACAAACACACACACTCACTCACTTTGATTTAGAGACAACACTCTGAGTTTGAGTTGCTAATGTCAGGCAGCTGTTAGCATTTGTTTTAGGTGTACTGCACTCAAAAAGCTTACAACTGCACCCACGCCAACCAAGTGGGTAGCTTAGATTTGCGTCAAATAAAGCAAGCAAGCAATTAAATAAATATTACGTATACGCCATGACTTATTTATTTATTTATTTAATGTATACCGCGACAAAGTTGATGAGCTAAAAGCAAAGATGTGTACGCGTTTTGTAATAAAATATATCATGTTTAAGCTGTTATGTTGTTATATATGTATCTGTATATATATATATTTATATGTATGTATGTATGTAAGCATTTGCTTTGGTACTTTGTACTTTGAGGAGTCACCCTTGTCCGTTGCTAAGCTACCAGCGTTACCAACCGCATGTCACAGGCAAACTGACTCATTTGTTATGCTGTATTATAGCGGAAGTATGCCACCGCAGCATAAAAAAACATCGAGTGGGGCAGATCGTATATTATTTATATTGTCGACATGACTGAAATCCCACGCGCTCTTAGTTTCTAATCAGCTTTCGTTTTCGCATATTTGCCACATACACATTCACATTCACTTCTTCTTCATTCATGTTTATGCGGATTAGTGTTTACCGTTGTTTATGTAGGTGTGCATATTTGTATATATGTCTGTTTATATGTATATATGTATGTATGTTTGTAAGTACCTCATCCGTCCTTTGACTTTAATATTCTCTCTCTTTATAACTTTATTTATATTGAAATGCGTATTGAGACAGTTGCTAGCGAATATACCGTTAGAGACAAGAGTGCTGTTTACGCTAAACTCACTCTAGTCCCCAGCACAAGCTTAGCTGACCGTCGAGCAGCTCTGTGGCTACATTTCACTTATTAAAAAATTAATTAGGCCGCTTTGAATTGGGTGTTGTTGTTGTTTTTTCGGGTGCTACCGTTTTCATAACATTTGGACGAAATTTACTGCAAAGTGACTTCGGCTGCAAAACAAAAAATTAAAAAAAAGACAACAACAAAAACAAATAAGGTAAAACAATAACAACAACAACAAATATATTTGGAAAAAAATTTCTAAAGCAACTTCGGACCAAAAAAATTAAAAAAAAGTAAGGAAGGCGCTAAGTTCGGTTGTAACCAAACATTTTATACTCTCGCAATTTATTTATTTAATTTTATTAGTATTACATAATACACAATTTTACCCACATATTCGGCATATATATGGTATAAAGTCCATTGAAAGTTTGAAAACCCTAATATTAAGTATATGGGAGATAGATGAAGTTATGACCCGATTTCACTCATTTTTGGCACATATTATTCACATATTATGCGAAGAAACATATTCCCTCAAAGTTTCTTCAAAATATCTGAGAGACTTAACTATAATTTCGATAAAAAATTTGTTAGAAGTACTGAGGTCCTCATATTCGATATATAGGGTCTTGAATACTTATGGTCCCAATTTGGCGATTTTTATAAAGGGGCTGCCTCACTATATATGCTGTATTTATGCAAAGTTCTGCACCGATATCTTCACTAGTGCTTACTTTATATATTGGAAAGTTAACGATTCAGATCGTCAAAGTTCTGGTATACAGGAAGTAGGCGTGGTTGTGAATCGATTTGGCCTATTTTCACAACATATCATTGAGATGCAAGAAAAATAATACAAACCAAATTTCATTGATAGTGGTCGAGTAGTTTCGGAGATATGGTTTTTGACCGATAGGTGAGCGGAGCCACACCCACTTAAAATTTTGTATACGAATTTGTGTGGAGCCTTTCTGTACCTTCTTTATAATGAAATTTAAAGTATTTGGTGTTTTCCCTTACTGGATTAAAGCATTTTTAGTAGTTTTCAACATAACCTTTGTATGGGATCTGGGCGTGGTTATAATCCGATTTCCCCCATTTATGGACTGTGTAAGGCAGTACCTAAAATAAACTATTCTATAGCTTAAGTAGTTTACGAGATATGTACAAAAAACCTATTTGGGGGCGGGCTGCGCCCACTTCTCAAAAAAAATTACATCCAAATATGCCCCTTCATAGTGCGATCCCTTGTACCAAATTTTACTTCCATAGCTCTATTTATGGCTTAGTTATGGCACTTTATGTGTTTTCGGTTTTCGCCATGTTGTGGGCGTGGCAGTGGTCCGATTTTGCAAACCTTCCTATGGTGCCAAGAAACAAGTGTGCCAAGTTTCATCAAGATATCTTAATTTTTACTCAAGTTACAGCTTGCTCAGACGGACGGAAGGACAGATAGACATTCGGATTTTGACTAGCCTCTTCGCCCTGATAACTTTGGTATATATAACCCTTTTGGGTGTTACAAACAAGCGTTATGTGAACAAAACTATAATACTCTCTTAGCAACTTTGTTGCGAGAGTATAAAAAGAAATCAACAACAACAAATGAATTTGGATACAATTTACAGCAAAGGGACGTCGGCTAAAAAAAATAAAAACAATAAAAACAAAACAAATGAAATTGTGAAAAAACAACAACAACATCAACAAAAGGTGTCAAGCGCCACAAATACACAACAAAGCAGCGAATTGAAATGTAAAATATTAACAGCAGCCTCGCACTGTGGAGCCTTCTGCATGTTTTTTACAGACCCCGCAGTTTCTTACATGCCCCTCGCTTCCTCACATGCCTTGTAGGCTCACAGCGGTTAACGGCGCTTTGGCGTTTTTCTTATCCTACGGCCGGCCAGCAATTTCATCAGCCGCTATACACCTCCAAATACGTTGATACCGCCCGCAAATGGTTGCGGTCATGGCTACTTCGGGGAATTATTTTTACCGTTTATTTCACAACCCACTCTTTTTTTTTTTTGTTGTTTTTTCCTACGTGTTTGACGCGTACATTTGCCGCTCTGTTTGCTTAATTTGACATTTTTTCGTGTGTCATCTGCCTCTTTTTGTAATTCTGTGTGAGTTTTCTTGTTGTTGTTGTTACCTTTTTTTGGTATTTTTGTTTTTGTTTGTGCATTTCCGACCGCTACAAATGAATTCGCTTTGTTGTGGTTTTTATTTCACAGTTGCGTGTTTTTTGTTGTTGCCTTCCTTTATTTATTTATTTATTTTTTTTTTGCTCCCTTTGTAATTCTACACAGCAAGCGCCCTCTTCGGTAGAGCCCCCTCGTAACAACGCCCCGCTAGATTTCTTTTCCACCGTTGGGGCTGCCGCAGTGCAACTTCTCACAAATTCTCATTTAATTTTGTTGCGCTCTTTCATATATATTTTTTGTGCCACTGTGTGTCCAGCCTAAGTGCCTGCCTGCGTTGCCTGTTGGCCTGCCTGTCTCACCGTCACCGCACAATTTTCAGTCATCCGTCTACGTGATTATAAATGTAGCTCATTTGCACCGCATGGTGTGGCACCCTTGGGAAATTTTCATGACATGTTTCTACGCAACACTGCCAAGCAGTCGCGTCCACGTCCATGCGCCTCCCGTCATTGGCTTGTTGGCCCCGACTCGTGTTCATATCGCTTCTGTTTGACTTGCTTATTTCAATTGTGAATTGTGCATTGTTGCTAGTGTTGTTGTTGTTGTAAGTCCAGTAATATGCTTGGCACAATAGAGTCATCGGTTGTTGTTGTTACTGTTTTTTTTTTTGTTTTGTTTTCACTGCGCTAATTATATGAAATTTTTCAAAATTTCAGTGGCACAAACGGCGGCGTTGCTCCGTCCATTCTGGCAGATAATTGCAGTGGGAATTTCGCTTAATGTGTGGTAGTTTGGCGGGCTCAGTGTTGCCTTCGCGTGTTGAAAGGAAGGCAACTGAAAAATGTATGTTTAAATCGTGCAATTTTTATTTGCCAAGTGCATAAAGCTTGTGATTAATCAGCGAAGAAGCCACTTATCTCGCTTCTTCTACATTAATATAAAAGATTTTTGAAAGAAACTGAAGTACTTTGGTAAGTTCGGTTTCGGAAGCTTAATCCATCGAACTAAACCTCTAGAGTTGAAAGCTCTTCCCAAATCGAAAGACTGAGAAGCATACCGAATAATTCCCTTCCTTCTGAAGGCATTACTTCAACTCAAGGCTGTCTCCATATCGAAAGACTGAGAATCATAACGGATGATTTCGACTCTTCTGAAGGCATTGCTTCAGCTCAAGACTGTCTTCAGATCAAAAGGCTGAGAACCATTACGAATACTTCCTTTCCTTCTGAAGACATTACTTCAGATTAAAATTCTAAGAAACATATCGAATAGTCTGTATGTAGGCTTTCCTAGAGCTTAAAACTTTCTCCAGATCGAAATACTGAGAACCATGTTGAGTAATTCAATTCCTTCGGAAGGCATTTCTTCAACTCAAGGCTGTCTTCAGATTGGAAGACTGAGAATCATAGCTAGTAATTCACTTCCTTCTGAAGGCATAGTTTCAGCTACAGGCTTTCTTCAGATCGAAATACTGATAACCACGTCGAGTAATTCCTTTCCCTCTGAAACCACTATTCAGTTCCGTAACGTAGAAAAAAAATGGTACGATGGTATTACCAGTACATTTCCGAAATTTTTGTAGGAAACTGGATATTTGCTTCGAGCGCAACAGACATTTCACAACAGTCGGGTCCACGAAAGAACCTGTTTTCCTATTTGAATTCGCTCGAAAACTAAAAACTCCCCAGCAATCCATAAAATAAGTTGAGGATGATGTTTGACATTACAACAACAACAAAACTAGAAAAGAAACATAGAAAAGAACGAACTGTAGATAAATAGAATGCCCGAAGGAAGAATCCGAGACTCATAGGAGTTCTCAGGCGTGTGGTCAAATCAAGCAATCAATGAAGAGCTATGGTTAACGACGCTAAGAACATTCCTGTGTTATGTTTGAGCCTCTTCTCTAAACTGCTGAATGGATAAACAAAATTAATTACGTTAGATCATAGACCCAGGGCGCCAATCCCAAAAACAAGAAGTTGGAATATCTGTAAGGATCTTAAATAAAGGATTGTCGAGCCACGGCTCTCAGATCTTGGGCTAATAGAGAGATTGGAATTAGTGGGTTAACGGTCCTTTTCCGAGTTAAATTGATTTAACGCATCTTCCGAATGTTGCAAGAAACTCAATAATTAATAAAATGCCAACAGTTTGGAATCAGTTGCCTACCTTTTGAAACACATTTTTATTACATCCCTGCACTATTCACGACATAGTTAAAGGCAGAAGATTAAAAAAAGAGCTCCAATTGCTTGCTGCAACAATTCAATTCACTTTTTTGCTGAAAGTAAACCTTTTCATGTCGACTGATTAGTTACAATTTCACAATGCTGCCAATAAATTGGAAAACTTTAAGCCTTGAAAATAGAAAAGTTATACAAATTTGCTGTACAATAACGTACAAGTTATACAACAAACTCGCCAATATTTACCCGCTGCATGCGCTTTTGTTGCTGCCGTTGTCCCAGTCGCAGTCGCTGTCGCTGTTGCCGCGTTCCGACTGCCATAGCTTTTATACGCCATTGCTCCAGCTGTCAATTGTCATCAATGTCCGCTTAAGCCGCCATGTTTGATGTCCACACGCAGCTGAGCTATAAAGTTTTGCCGCCTGTTGATGCGGCGCCGATATGCAGAAATGTCTGTAATGTGTACCGTTATATTTAGTAGTTGTATGTCTGTGTATACAGAATAGTTTTGAACCCGATAGTGAAAATGAGGGACACATTCTGATATCATGTATGTGAAAGAGTCTAGTTTGAGGTATATGTTACTTCTTGGTTTAAAGAGATCGGTCTTAAATCAACTAGACCATATTGTGGATATAGCTTTGTAGATCAGACAATGTACTTGTCTTGCATCGCTGGATTATTTGTTCACCTAGTAAATATCTTTACTCGAATCACCGGGATACATATGTAATTGAAGACGTTCAAAATAACGAGACGATTTAAGTACGCGATGTCTGTCTCTTCGTCCATCTCTATCAAGTAACTCTGCAACTAATCAAGGTTCTAAACTAAATTAAACAGATATATAAAGGGGAACCATATGTGACTATATAATTTCGGAAAAGAGGCATGACAAATTAGACTATGGGCATAGCGCCTTCTACTTTTGCATAAACATTGACATACCTCAAAATTCTTCACCCATTTGATCCCAAAATGATGACTTAAAAACTCTTGAGAATCCCTGAAATCGCAACACAACTACATATGTATGTATGTGATTGGCGTTGAAACCGTTTAGCCGAATCGATGATAGCGCACCACTCCCCTCTTTCCCTCGCAGTTTGGCACCAGTTGGAAATTCCAAGTGTAACCAGGTCGCTCTCCATCTGGTCCCTCCAACGGAGTGGAGGCCTTCCCTTTCCTCGGCTTCCCCCGGCGGATACTGCATCGAACACTTTCAGAGCTGGAGTGTTTTCGTCCATTCGGACAACATGACTTAGCCAGCATAGCCGCTGTCTTTTTATTGGCTGAACTATGTCAATGTCTTCGTATAACTCGTACAGCTTATCGTTCCATCATCTGCGGTATTCGCCGTTGCCAATGTTCTGAGGACCATAAATCTTGCGCAAAATTTTCCTCTCGAAAACTTCTAGCGTCGTCTCATCTGATGTTGACATCGTCCACGCTTCTGCACCATAAAGCAGGACAGAAATGATAAACGACTTGTAGAGTTTGATATTGATTCGTCGAGAGAGGACACAACCATGACTACCTTAACCTCAATATATCTCTCAATCACTAGTAATGCTTTTGAGAAAAAATTGGTATTTAAACAGCTCCTGAAGTAAGGAAAATCCCAAAAATCGGACCATGGCTTCCAAGTCCCAATGTCGCCTAAATACGAAACCAGCTTTGAAAAGCGATATTTCTAAAATACATTGTTCGGAACCTTCCTAATCATCGATCAAACCAATGAACTACCATGAAGAGTCGACTTCTACTAATATCATGTGGCAAAGTGGCATTTGCTGATTACAGGAATTATACTATTGAGCTTGAGTACCATAACCCTCAAATTTATAAGATTGTTTACTACTTTAAGGTATTATCTGACACAACTTCAGACCCCCCGCAGAGTGTCTTTAAACTTTTAAATATTTCTATATTATTATTTTTTCACTTTCCTTCCACGCCAGTTCCAACGCAAAAAGAACTACTACTTCCTCTTTCAGAACCACTGAGCTCGACTGCATGGCTGGTCGCCGTACGTACGCTGCCACTGCATTTAGGCATGAGCCATTGTAAATATGCCGCACCGGGAATGTGCATAAATTTTGTCATTGATACGATTTATTGTCATGGCTGGCTGATAAAAAAATCCGCGTGGATTTCCGAGCGTGACTTATGGTAAACGCTGAAGTTTGCTCTATACGAGATGGCGGCGCAAAAGGAGAGAAATTAAAAATTTGCGAAATAAATTCCAATAAATATTGCATATTTTAAAGCGTGAGAGTGCAACTAAAAATTGCTGCCGGAACAGGAAACATTCTAATAAAATATAAAAACGAAATAACGCATGCGAGAAAAAATATATATTTGTCTACTTAGTACAATGCTTTTACGGCTTTTGCGATTTATGCGCAAATTAAACAAGACAAAAAATTGCGATTTTTTTCCAAATTGCTGCGAGTAATTTTTAATAACTAAATAGTTACAATATACACATCCATGTGTGTGTGTGTCGGTGTGTGTATATAGTGCTTGTGTGCTATGTGTTCAGGCGTGTGTGCATATGGAGAGTTATTGCACACATTTCTCTTCGACTCACGCTTTGTTTCCATATATTTCTAGTTGAACAGCGCCGTAATTCATTTTTATTACAACGCAGCGAAGTGCAAAATAAATAAGGGAGGTTTGAGTCGCGGGTGGAGCGAAATTTTTTATGTATGGACCGATGTTACGGTCAGTTTTTGTACCAGAGCTTATAATACATAGCGGCATATTCTCGTTTAATGTTATTGAAAGACCTGACACTCCACACCTAATTGCATTAATATTTCTAAACTGATTGCCTGTCTGAACCGGCAAGTATAAATCAATTATCATCGAAGTCATCTAACGGGAAACCCAGGAAAGGAGCTATTTCGACAGGGTCGGACCAAAGCGAAAGGGGTGTTGGATGAGTGGGTTAAGTGGGCGTGTAAATGAGAGGTTAGTATCATGTGGGAACTCTTTGTATGCGCGACATATATTGGATATATCGGGATTTAGGCCGGATAGGTAAGAGTTTAATCTGCTGCAATATCCAGAAAGAAGTTGCGCGAGGGTCACTCTAGTTTCGCGAGGCAACTCGAGTTCGATATCTGCAATAGGTTGTGATTTGTCTCCAAGTACTGCATTTACGGGGAGGGAGTCGATGAAGGTGTTAATAGCCCTCTGTGAATGGGGTTAAGTTCTTGTTGGTCGGTATAGTAGTACTGGGCGCGACTTATTTCAGTAAGGTGCTATTGATGGCTCTGGGACGCAGTTCCACATTTCGTTATGCTCCTTCGCAGGTAGCATACGGGCCTCATTGTCGAGGTGTTCGACCTCCTGTGGCTGTCCGGAAATCGGTATTCTGACAACTCTGAAACTTCCCAAGCGTCCTACCCGGGCGACCATATAAACCTCATTGTCGATCATATATCGCTATAAAGACTATCAGAATAATAAAAATCCCCATAAAATGTATACTATATGGGTTAACAGAAAATATAGACCGATTAATTTGATGTTGTTACCACATGTAAAACAATGTTTCTAAAAAAGTCACCATTGCTAGAGGATTATTGTAATCTAGAAAAACTGAGGGGATTGAAAATAGTGTGCTATCGGAAAGGAGACTATGATCGTGTGACATACGAAATTCGTGGAATTAAAAGTTAATTTTTTGAGATATGGTAAAAGTAGGCGGGTGCACGCGTTACCGTGGATAGTCGATTTGGCGCCGTTCGCAGCTACTCGGACTGACATATGGAACAACTTGGCGCATTTTACGCCGAGATCTTAAATTGAAAGCGTACAAAATACAGTCTTGTGCAAGAACTGAAGACGCTCAACCTTCCCAAGCGTCATCGCTTCCCCCTATGGGCACTTGAAAAGTTCCAAGAAGATCTAACGCTTTTGAGCCAAATTCTGTTCAGCAATAAGGCACATTTCTTGTTCAATGGGTATGAAAACAAGCAAAATTGCCGCATTTGAGACGAAAAGCAACCTGAAGAGTCTCAACAGCTGCTACATTTGGTTTCAACAAGACGGCATCTATCACACATCGCATCTTCTTCTTCTTGACTGGCGTAGACACCGCTTACGCGGTTATAGCCAAGTCCAAAACAGCGCGCCACGTATCCCTCCTTCTGGCAGTTTGGCGCCAATTGGTTATACCAGGCGAAGCCAGGTCCCTCTCCACCTGGTCCCGGAGTGGAGGTCTCCCTCTTCCTCGGCTTCCACCAGCGGGTACTGCATCGAATACTTTCAGAGCTGGAGCACTTTCATCCATTCGAACAACATGACCTAGCCAGCGTAGCCGCTGTTTTTTTATTCGCTGGACTATGTCTATGTCGTCGAATAACACATACAGCTCATCGTTCCATCGTCTGCGGTATTCGCCGTTGCCAATGTTTAAGGGACCATAAATCTTCCGCAAAACCTTTCTCTCGAAAACTCCTAGTGCCGTATCATCGGATGTTGACATCGTCCACGCTTCTGCACCGTAAAGTAGGACGGGAATGATGAGGGACTTGTAGAGTTTGGTTTTTGTTCGTCGAGAGAAGACTTTACTTTTCAATTGCCTACTCAGTCCATAGTAGCACCTGTTGGCAAGAGTGATTCTGCGTTGGATTTCCAGGCTGACATTATTATTGCTGTTAATGCTGGTTCCCAGGTAGACGAAATTATCTATAACTTCAAAGTTATGACTGTCAACAGTGACGTGGGAGCCAAGACGCGAATGCGCTGACTGTTTGTTTGATGACAGGAGATATTTCGTCTTGTCCTCGTTCACCACCAGACCCATACGCTTCGCATCTATCAATAGATTTATTGAGAGAACCCTTCGGTGAGGAGATAAGTTCACATTTTGTGCCGGTCGATTGGTCATCAAGATCGTGTGATTCGCCAGTTACCAGTCGAAATACTCGAACGAGTAATCGAAAATTGGACTCATTGTTAGATGAGCACTTCTATAATATAGTTCCAACATTGTGCGTGAGTATAAAAATTGCAAATGCAGTATACAATAGAGTGCGCTTTCATGCCACATACAAGCGAACGCACACGAAAGCCATCATCAACTCTCCCTCTCTCTCCTCAATGACTGCGCTTCCTGCTTCCACGAGTGCAGCAAGCAACAGGCCTCCCATTATTATCGCTGGCCTTCGCGCCAAGCGGCAATGATGTAGCTTTGCCTTCATTGTAGATTTTCATTATTTTCTTTTATGCAACTTTTTTATTTGATATCATTTATTTTGGTTTTTTTTATTGCTTTTCAACTTTTTTTGTTTTTAATCTTCCTTCATATACGTTTTTTTTCTTGAGTTTTATGCCTTATTGCGGAGATGAGTTTAACATGCGCCTAGCGGCTTGCCAGTAAAACTTTAGTGCGAATACATTCGCCACTTTCCTTGCCTTCCCTTTCCTTTCCTCTCCTTTTATTTTGTTTCCTTGTTGCTTTGTGTGTGTTTGTGTCCTTGCGTCCGTTCATCACACCACAACACATGCCACATGGGAAATGTATGTGAAAGCCTGGTGCGACGGTGCAGTTTGTATGGTGAAATGCGTTTGCTTCTTTTGTTTAAAAACTACCGAGTACAGTACAGTTGTAACGAAATTGTAAATATTGTAAATGGCAAAGTGAGTTATGAGTTACAGTAAGAGGCGTAGAGAAAACTTGAGCGGAGATTAAGTTGAGATTGTACTTACTGCTGATCTCAGATATCGTGATGTATTTTTCTTTACAACTTTTTTGTTCAGAAATGATTTCTTCTTCGATGGAATTTCAAACTCTCCAAATACCATTGGTGAACGGTGGCCTTCCTTAAGTTCAACTACTTCAAAATACTGTCGAGTTGTTATAAAGGTATATAATTTCTTCAGGATCATTTAAGATATAAATATATTTCCATCACAATAAAACATATAATTTTAATACCATTCATGTTAGCAGCTGGGAACGCAGTTCCCCTAAACTGCCCCAGACCTTTCAGTTCTCTCAAGGGCTGCCTAAAGTAATGGATGCTAGGGGAACATCTCGTGTCCTGGAACATGTGCAACACGGGTCGTACCACAAAACTACTATGGGGTAGTGTTGACACTGGACCGACCAAAAAACTTCTTACTTTAAGCAAAAGAGAACTAAGCTGTACTACATGGGTCATCACGGGGCACTTACCTCTAAGAGGCCACCTGCAGAGACTTGGCATAGTAGAATCGGCTGACTACAGGGCGTGCGCGGAAGATGACGAGACACTAGAGCATCATCTCTGCGAATGCCCGACCTTCTGTCGGTTAAGAAGAGATACCTTCCAAGGCTCCCAATTGGGCAGCAGGGATAGAATAAACTCATAAGCTTCGTTAAATCGACCGAGTTGTTCAGATGACGCTTATCAGGGTACCTTTGGTGAGCACAAGGGGCCTAAGTGCGGCCGCTTGCGGTCAGGCTCTCTTCGCCTCCCTTTCCAACCAACCAATACCTTTCATGTAGCACAAATACTTTCCCAATACGCCGCGTTCTAGTGGTTGGTGAAGCGCATCATCAGTGTCTGTTATTGATATCGGTTTTTTCCAATAGCAATGCCCCTTTCAAGTAATTACCAAACCTAATATTGCATTTCTGTAAAGAAACCACTACTCAAAATATTCATTTGGCTAAAGACTTGGAAATACCCAATTGTCTATTAAAATTCTCTCCTACTATAACTGAGCTATAGTGTTAGACCTAAGTCTCGTATTAAGTGGCCGATTATTACCTGGATCTCTCTGAAACTAATTATTTGTCGTAGATTGCTTTAAGCAATCGATTTGGTAAAACCTTGAAACAATGTACCTGTTTAGGTTAATATGAACCCGGGGAGAAATAAGAAACTTAATATTATAGGTAGAGATCAAAGAGTCTATTATTTTCAGCTAAATACAATCCGTTTTTGACAATAATAACTAAGATGAGGTCAATCCTTCGAAATTTAAAGAATAAATTTCGAAAATATTACAAAATATAATGAAGGAGTTATTGAAAACAAAGAAGACCCCTTTCGATAGGTGGCGCTACATCAACGGGTACGAGAAGTGTGTTCTAGTGAAAATCGGTTACTATGGTTGATGGGAAGGTTAAATAGCCATAATTTAAGCCTTCTGGTTAATGACAAATCTAGCCACGCGTCCGGTGCGATCTAGTGTTACAATTCGTTAAAAATGTTCAATCTGATTCGATTCCACAATAGATCATCTATAGGATAACTCAATCGATAATTTGATATTAACCTCACTCTTAAGATAAACTCAATTTTATAACCTAATTTTGAAATATGTGATATATAAGTACATAATGATTTTCGTGGCCAAGATATTTTGAGAGATTTCTAAACTTTTGATGGAGAAGTCAGTATTTAGGTTGTAGAAAGTGTCGGACTTGAAATGATTCAACATATTAGCTGTTTCTTTAATCCTGAAACAACTAAGGGTACGTTCAATTTTTTTTGTGGCTTGGTACTTGAACTCAGGGTTATTAGCTTATGGTCTATATGTTATAAGGGGTGAGAATTATAAAAAAAATCGTCAGATTATTTAAGGGTATTTGTTCATAGTTCACTATCAGCACTTACTCAAGACCCCTTACGTCTTGTTACCGAAAAAAACAGATAACTTCATCCCCTTACTTTACTGTTCGTACGCCCCTTTCGCATATTTTCTTTAAAATAATTTATTGTAACTGAGAATGTTTCATGTAAATACAAAACACCCAGCACCGTACGCTCGTAAGCGTCAACGCCATTGTTTTCTCTTATTGTTCCCACTTCGTGGAATACAAAAAACAGCTGTACTAACGGTATTTTCAAACAAAATAAAAACGAGAACATGTAAAAGGCAAAAGGAAGTTGCAACCATGGAAGCATAAAGGCGTTGCATTGCACTCAACCGTTATATTTTATATACATACATATATATTCCCTTTTTTACACGCAACCCGCAACCGGTTCGTGGGTGCAATGTTGCACTGCCGGCGTGTGGTGAATACTGAATAATGTAGTGTTAATTCTCATGAGTGCAATGCTGTTTGTTTTATGGATTTAATGCATACTCATACAGTTATTGGATGCAAATCAAATGCAAAACATACAAAAAATCCGTAAAAAGCTACATAGCTTGAGCACACAAAAACGAAAAAAAAATTGCATTTCCAAAAGAAATGCAAATTGCACATGAGAGCATGAGATGGTAGAGCGAAATACAGTGATAAGTGATAAGAAACCACTGCAGCATAAAATAGTTATTGAATATAATTGAAAGCATTCAAATTGCTCACTCAAGTGATGAGCGTATAAAAATATTTTTATGGAAAATATATGTATATGTAATATTGTATTGACCTGAATGGGAAATGCACTTAACATCGGAGTGTTCGAAATATATTTTTTCTGGCGAAAATAAATTAAAAATAATAATAATGGTTTTTGTGAAACTATCACACACTTCCATGTAGCTCAAAGTTAAAGATCACACAACTAAAATACTCAGTTAAAAAATCTATCCGATAAGTGGCGCTGAAACCTATTTCGGCTTCACGAAATTCATATTTCACCTGTTTTACGAATATTTTAGTGCACTTTTTTTCGAAAAAAAAAAATAATATGTATGTTGTAACCATTCCATCAGAGGTACTGTTCGGAAATTATTTTCTAGACGTGTTCGAAAACAGAGGGAAACCAATCACAGAAGGCGAATCAGTCTTAACCAACATAATATAATTAGGATCAATAAAACCTTAAATACCTAAACTCAAATAAAAACGTGTTTGAACATTCAAAATATTATATTGATAGATCTTCCACCTGTCTTTGTATCTCTCGATACCACGAAAGTTCTTCCGTAATGGTTGTGGTCGCTCCGGAGTCGTAATAAAAATACGATCTTCTTTGCTTAGCTCTCTTTTTGAATTACTTCTCTTTATTTTAATATGTGATTCTTAAATACATTTGTATCTGTATGTATGTGATTGGCGTAGAAACCGTTTAGCCGAATCGCTGATAGCGCGCCACTCCTCTCTTTCCCTCGCATTTCGGCGACAGGTGGAGATTCCAAGTGTAACCAGGTCGCTCTCCACCTGGTCCCTCCAACGGAGTGGAGGCCTTCCCACACACTTTCAAAGTTGGAGTATTTTCGTCCATTCGGACAACATGACCTAGCCCGCGTAGCTGCTGTCTTTTTATTCGCTGAACTATGTCAATGTCGTCGTAAAACTCGTACAGCTCATCGTTCCATCGCCTGCGGTATTCGCCGTTGCCAATGTTCTGAGGACCATAAATCTTGCGCAAAATATTCTTCTCGAAAACTCCTAGTGTCGTCTCATCTGATGTTGACATCGTCCAGGCTTCTGCACCGTAAAGAAGGACGGGAATGATAAGCGACTTGTAGAGTTTGATTTTGGTTCGTCGAAAGAGTACTTTACTGTTCAATTACCTACTCAGTCCAAAGTAGCACCTGCTGGCAGGAGTGATTCTGCACTGGATTTCGAGACATTGTTGGTGTTGCTGATGCTGGATGTGTATGCACTTAAATATATACTTATATGCATTCATAATATTAATTATTTGCTTGGTCGGCAAAAATGTGTAACCATATTGTATTCACTCCAAGAAAGAGTTCTTGTTTGAAGTCTTTCTTGAAGTAAATATAGTTTATTATTTTTATATGTTCTAAGTTCTATGTAACCGCAATGGACTTAGAGTTTTATAAGTCCAAAGACTGCCAAACCGACAGCATTTCTCAAAATTATTTAGGGAATGTTTTATGCCACTAGAATAAGAATAACCTAGGCATTTATTTAAGTAGACAGAATATTATAGATTTGTGTACTTACGTATGGACGAAATCAAGAAATGTTTAGAGTTTGTGATCGGTTTCAGCCTAGACGAAGATAAAATACCACGTTGTTTTATTTCAAGATAAAAAATTAGAATTTGAAATGCCATGCCTATTCGATTTACCTGCAATAGAAAGTGAGTATCACATTGTAAATACAAAGTTCAAACAACAGACATCTCAAAAACATCCTTAACCAGTTTTCAAACCATAATAACAACTTTTTCATTTCTACTTCAACGCCTACTTGAAATTTTCGTAATTCCTCATTACGTGCGAAGGCCTAATTAGATGGAGAGTCAAGTTAAGTACCACAGCGAAAGCAATAAACAAAACACAACGGAGATACGCCCACAACTAGTCAATACGATAGAACGAAGCCACCCAACGCGACGGAGTGGTTCGCACGGTGACTACGGCCGCTTGGGAGTGTCCAACTCATACTTAGTGGCCCACACACCTCATCTCACTCACTTCACCTCAACGCAGGGATAAGTTTAAAAGCAACAATAACAAATAAAACATCATCATATACCATTATTGCGTGTTGCTTTCGTGTTTTTTTTTCGACGTTATTTGTTGCTGGTGTTGTTGTATGTACGTGGCAGTGTTGTTGATTGGCTAAGTGGTTGCTGCCACTTTAGCTGCGCTGTTGTTGCTGCTATTGTTGTTGTTATTGTTGTTGTTGTTGCCACTATTACTGTTTTATTAGTACAAAATGGAAAATGGTTGTTGTTGTTGCGCTTGGGCCAAAGTATTTCATTAAATTTGTTTATATTGCTCGCTATTGTTGTTGTTTTATGAGGTGAAAAGTACTTTTAAGTGTTTTTCAACACGAAAACTGCATTTGAAATTGCGTGGAGTTGAAGAAGTGTCTTCATTGTCTTTCACATAACAAACAACCACACGCAGACACAGACATACATACAAACATTCATTGGTGTTAATGTTGCAACAGCGCCCTCTGGTGTATATACTAATGTATGGCTGTATATGTATTTGGTTGCTTTGCTCTTCTCATTCCGTTCGTTGTAATTCATGTGTTTATTGTTTATGTTGTTGTAGTTGTTGATTATCTTTGAAGAGTGTTTAAGTGAAATTTTAAAACAATTTCAGTTAACATCAACAAAGTGCTAAATTACTGATTGCAACTTAAAACGCAAATGCGGTGCTTTATCCACTCATTTTATAGAGCCGAGTAGAGTCAGTGTAAAGTCGAAGTCACGCTATGCGAAGTAGGCGTGAGCTATTTATTTTGTGCTACGAAGGCGTTACGACGATCACGCTGAGATAGCGAAGACAGGCAAATTTGAGTTAGATAACTAGAGTGATAGGTGCATTAATAACAAGACAGACGACTGGGTCACTATTATCTGACGGCAAATGGGATCTGTCAAGCCCGTTAGTCCTTCAAAGTTAATCATTTCATAGCTCATGTTCTTGATTGATAATCTAAAACACATCAAATCAATTGACGGTTTTAATTTGTTTGAGGGTGTATCCAGTAACAAAACGTCTCTAAAGGGTCTGAAAATGTATATTCGGACATTCAAGTATACTTCTCTAACTTCCACTAGACCCAAGCTTTTGAAGACAATCAACAAAAAAATATCGAAGAAGGTTCATTCACTTCGGAAACTTAAATAAAACTTTATAAAACTCCTGGAAGCTGACGAAGCGAATGGGTCTCAGCTGAACTGAGCAGGCGCTGGACAGTCACTAGCACCTGTTTTGTCGCACGATCATTCTGGCCCAAAGTAAATCGCAAGAGGTCAAGGGAACTCTTTGCCCTAAACAAGGTCAATCTTTCCCAAGTTGTAGGAGTTCTAACTGGGCATTGTCCTATCGGGATTCACTCGGTCAAATTAAAAATTTTACCGGATGCTAGCTGCAGGAACTGCTTAGAAGAAGTAGATAAATAGAAATAATCCTTGGATCTCACTTTTTTGGGCACCCCCGCGATTCATAAAATAAAATAAGTGAGGGGATTGAATTTTATGGCATCACAAAGGACTGCTCTTGATAGTCTACGTGGGTTTCCCTTTTTAAGGAAACCGCCTTCGTACCTAACCTAACCAATTATCGATAGTTAAAAACAAATATCTCAAAATATTTTCTTAAACCTTCGTAACATATTGGAACTATTCCAGTTATTATATACAGTCTCTCGAGTGACAAATATTTTAACTTGCCAGAAACTGGAGCGAAAGGCTAAGAGAAACTGTATTGCGTCTTAAGAAGATTTACGCGCTGAAGGAAGGAACACTCATAAATCAAAAGACGATCGCTTTCGAGAGCATCGGCACTTTGACCTTTTGGAACCCGGCTTTATTTTTGAACAATTTTGTATCACTTCAAATATTTATCTGGATGGCACTGTTTTGAAGCAGTCAGCATTCTTTCTATACCGAACCCACACATACCATATACCGTCATACACACGTTCACCCAATTGTTTTCATGCAGACACATTTTTCTTCCGTCTAAAATTATTCCAAATCTCATTCAACTGCTTCCAGGTGGCTACTTGAACTTTCTTTCCAAAATATAATATTATAGAAAATTTGGTTATTGACTGCTTGCACTATTGCGGAATGATAAAGCACCAAGAATTTCCACAAATCAAATAAATGAGATGCCACTTCTGAGATATGCAAAGACTTTATTTAACTGAAACTAGCTTTTTAGCAGACCACCTGCAAAAAATACCGTATAATTTTGTCTTATTGGCAAGCAATCCGCGAGTTAAGAGCACTTTCTGCTTTTGCACATGTTGCCAGCTGTCAATATTTCTGGGGTATATAATGCCACATGAAATAAAGGGTGTTTAAATAGAAGGTGAAATCTAGACAGGAATTATATGGTGTTCGATTATAATACTTACGACATATTACGCTAAATAGAGAATCTCTAGTGGATATATTGATCCATATAGTAATTCTCTAACCGCGTTATCTTAGATACAGTTCGACGATCCCATCTAAAAGTTTTGATGACCAACTTTACGCCGGTGGTCAACTTGCGCTAGAGCGCTCGACATACCGACTTCGAGTGAGCTCGCCTAGCGAAGTCTTTCTGTACCGTGGTGAACCGAAAACGGTCCTTCCAGAAGTTGTCGCTTAGAAAGGCATATCTCTCCGCTATCATTGGTTGGCTTACTGGTCACTGTCCATGGCATACATGTGGGGAGTTTAGGGATCAAGCCAGACGCTAGTTGTCAGAGGAAGGCGAAGAGGAATCATCCAAGCACTTCCTCCTTTATTGCATTCGTCACACTAAGGTTAAAACACCTCGGTAGACACATCTACGGCGAACCCAGCGAAGTGACAGGAATCGACATTAGCCGACTTAAAAGTGTTTATCAGAATTAAAGCGATTTGTCGAATAAGGGTCTTGGCGATCCGTCAGGAGTATTTGGGTGTCACAAAGTACAATCGATGCTATCGAATTGAAATTCTCTGTACATGCGGATGCCTAACCAAATTTGAAGGCAAAAGCATCCAATCGACCCTTGACGGAATACAACTCGGCGATTTTTGAAGACAACCTAGAGTCCATAAAGTCCTTCGACAAAAAAGTAAAAAGTAACTACTATTCAAGAGTCCTCTTGATGGTCTTTGCAGTTAGAATTTCAAAAACAACAAGACAACGCTTATCAACAGCGATATCTGTATCTTGGTTGGCCCGCGGAGGGTTGATAGATAAAGTAGGAATCTCTTGATAAAGTCTCTCGAATCCTCAGATAAATCCGAAGATTTCGAACTAATCTTAACAGACTAAGGAAGATACATAGTTCTGCCGGATCTCAGACAGAGCCATGAGATTAATCAGCTTCATATAACTTTAAAATTTTTTCCTTAGAGCCCTCATGCGCGACTCTGTCTCTTTGGAAAGCTTCCATCCTTATTGAGCGACCCTTTACAATGCAATTGAATGTGAAAAATCCCATTCTCTTACCGGCTTTCCGGTGCATTGAAGAGTGCGAGCTTAAAATGTCTGACGCGTGGGGCACTCTGCTGATCTGAGAAGGTGCACCTGCACCTGCATTGTCAACGCTTGGCATAAAAATGCAAATCCCACGAAAAGCGCGCCGAAAAAAAACCTGGAGAACGAACTTGAAGTGGGATTTACAACGATGCCCACGAGGATAAGGCCGATGGCACAGTTGTTGCACCCAAAAAAATATGTTGCATTATGCCAGTGAACCGCTGTCCTGCGCGCACGAAGGACCGGCCTGGCAATGAGAAATTTACATTTGCATTTGTGCCAAAATGGAGGCAAATTGCCGCTGATGGATTTAATTTCAAAGTTTTTTACCGTTAGCAAAGCAAAAACAACAAGTACGTGCAAAATAAGAAGTGTGGCAAGCACTCAATCCGGGGGTGTGTGTATGTATGTATTTACATGTGTTAATTTATGTCGACTTTCAGCAGTTTTACTGTAACAATAACAACAACAACAACAACACTATCTAGGTAGATATATTCAGCTTGTTGCAAGCATTACTCGGATAGGCGTGAAAGTATCATAATGCTATTACGCTTGCATGCGCATGGCAAAATTTAATTAAAAACTTACAAATGAATGAGTTGAAAACAACAGCAACAACAAAAAAGCGTAAAAGACTACAGACAAACTAAGTAGCGATGAAAAGCGTCAAAGACGCATAGCCGAAGCCGAGCGCGGAAAAGTTACTGACGCATCTTCTTTAACGATTATTATTGTCGGTTGCATGTTCCACTGCCTCCGTGTGTGTGTGTATCTGTGTGTGAGTGTGGACAAGTGTTGCAACTTCGCCTAGTGATGTGTTGAGTTGCGGAGTATGAGACAGTAAGCCGCCGAACACACTCGTATAAACCTACAGCGCTGTCACAATGCATTTGCTCGAGTGAGATGAGCTTGAAACTTAAGCAAAAGTAAATTTAATTAGGAAATTGTCAAAAGTTTTTCACCACCCTCATTTAACCATATGAATAGGACATACATACGCACAGACATTTCTACATATCTTAATGTGTTCTGTCGTTACAAATCGTATTCAGTGTGAGCGCTTGACGAAGACAAAACTTGCATAGATAGCATTTTGGGTGATGAATATTTATTAAACAAAAGCATGAAATTCGCTTAATTCATTCGACTGTACATAAAGTGGTAATTTCCCAGAAATTTTGAAAAAAATTGTATACAAAGTCTTTTTTTATTTCAATTTAGCAGCATTTTTCAACCCAACGACGTTTAGTAACTCTTAAAAGTAATCGATCTATAAATCGTTTCAACTGTATAGCATGCATGAACAACTGAGTTGATTTGTCCATCTCTTCCAATGCCTTATTGAGAGCTATTAGCCCTACGGTAAGCAATTTCCTTAAAGCCAAAAAGCCGATTTCAGTTAATATCCAAGAACGAAGTATTCCTTAGTCTACTCTTCTACTGCAGTTCATTCCTCAATTCGCCACTATTCATCTACTGAATCTAAAATATATACTGGTACTTTAGAAGCGAATGGGTCTGGAGGTGAATGAGGACAAGACGAAATATCTCCTGTCATCAAGCAAACAGTCGGCGCATTCGCGTCTTGGCTCCCACGTCACTGTTGACAGTCATAACTTCGAGGTCGTAGATAATTTCGTCTACCTGGGAACCAGCATTAACACCAATAACAATGTCAGCCTCGAAATCCAGCGCAGAATAACTCTTGCCAACAGGTGCTACTTTGGACTGAGTAGGCAATTGAAAAGTAAAGTCCTCTCTCGACGAACAAAAATCAAACTCTACAAGTCGCTTATCATTCCCGTCCTGATCTACGGTGCAAAAGCTTGGACGATGTCAACATCAGATGAGACGACACTAGGAGTTTTCGAGAGGAAAATTTTGCACAAGATTTATGGTAATATGGGATTTATTGGCAACGGCGAATACCGCAGACGATGGAACAGTGAGCTGTACGAGTTATACGACGACATTGACATAGTTCAGCGAATAAAAAGACAGCGGCTACGCGGGCTAGGTCATGTTGTCCGAATGGACGGAAACACTCCACCCCTGAAAGTGTTCGATGCAGTACCCGCCGGAGGAAGCCGAGGAAGGGGAAGGCCTCCACTCCGTTGGAGGGACCAGGTGAGAGCGACCTGGTTACACTTGGGATCTCCAACTGGCGCCGAACTGCGAAGGAGAGAGAGAAGTGGCGCACTATCGTCGATTCGGCTATAACCGGCTAAACGGTTGCAACGCCAATCACATACATACATACATTTCATATCCTCAATTTTGTTACTGTATACAAGTCAAAGGCTTTTTCGAATGACATTGAAGCTAATATTATAGTTTATTTTATTATTTAGCTAAGAACTACCAGATCGTCGATAGGGCAGCTGTCGGCCGTATAAAATTCGGATCAATTCCGGTACTGCAGAACCGCCTGTCGTTGAAATTGAGCACAATTTGTGTTTTATCTTGACCTACATCTAGCGAACTTCCTCTTACAATCCGAGAATAGAAAATCAAATCCGAAGAAGAGACTTGATGCCGAAGCAATTCGTTGGCCAATTTCGACGTTCGAACTTTCCAAAAATTATATTTTCACTAAAACTGATGTTTTCCCTTTAGATAGTCGATGAAACACAAGGTTCCCAAAATATAACGGTAAACTATTTGCGACTGTTAAGCCACGTTTTCGTTGGATTTGGATCATTGAATTTAGTCCTGGGGATCACTGCCGGTTCAACTCCAAGATAAAATTATAAAATATGTCGATACAAATTGGGGTTAATTACGATTGTATGGCTCCGAACAATACTTAGAATCATCAATTCGCGGTGAGCTTCGGCGGCTCTTACTTTGCATAGAGCTCCAACAGTACTCCTATTTGAAAAAAATTGTAATGAAGTGACCTTCCAATGCTTTAATAAAAATTAAAACCTCAGCATGAAAACCCCACGCCGGATGCAAAGGTAGAGAGTTTAGTAATCGGTTCTTTCCCCACCTCTATTACCGTGAATATATCTACGATCTTTGCACAGACTTTTTCAGTACCACAATCACCATTTCACTCAGTTCGTTAGAACCCTGAATTGAGAAAAAGTAATATAGTCTTAACTATAATTCGGTAGACAGCACTAGACCTGCAGGAATGTTATCGACCTTTCTGAAAGAATTAGTTCACCTATTATATGCGAATGCAATAAAGATTAAGAAATTTAGCTATTAAGGAAGATAGATATATGTAATATTGGGATTCCAATGTGAAGAAATTTGAAACACCTTTTATAAGTGTTTTTAAAGAAAAAGTAATGTAGACATGTGTTCCGTTTATCACAACGTGTTCACGGTTTTGGTATCACGGCGGGGATAGCGCTCTTAGGTGAGTTCTAGGAGAAAGTATCACAG
The DNA here is from genome assembly GCA_031772095.1 of Zeugodacus tau. Taxonomy (NCBI): domain Eukaryota; kingdom Metazoa; phylum Arthropoda; class Insecta; order Diptera; family Tephritidae; genus Zeugodacus; species Zeugodacus tau. Next base: position 55,605,844 of record CM062651.1, on the reverse strand, counting down.
AAAGTATTTTTGGTCATATCATTCTCTTTCGTTGAGGCGAGGGCGCAAAAAAGCGAAATGTTTGATGCGGATTATAGCTAGATGTTCATCCACCGCGGTGAGTACCAGTCGTCGTAGAGCGTCTCTCCCACCACAAATCCTACACCAAATTTGCGCTCCTTTATATGACGCTTTAGTAGACTTAACAAGGGTCAACCTTCTTCCGACCTTGTCCCGTCCATCGCACTTCTTGGATGGCGGTGATATCAGCTAACTAAGTGGGCAAAGGCAGCTTCCCAATCAAGGAACGGGATATTCCAGGTGCAAGCCCTGAACTCAAATGATCCTTAGAACTTTAGCAGTGGTCGTTATCAAAAGGGATGTTTCTTATCCGAGGTTTGTTTTATCTTTCATTGGGTGATTCTTTTTTTATGTAATGGGTCCCATACTCTACGCACAACTGCCGAAGCGGGTTTTGCATTCTCACTTTAGCTCGCCTCCAAACGGCTGTTCGTTGGCTACTCTGAGGATACTTGGTCTAACCGAAAGTCGTGAGGTACTTCAGCCACATGCAAATTAATCGCTCCGAGCCACTCCCAAGTAAATGGGAATAAAAAAATGTCTTCACTTGCATGGACTTCTTAATATTGAATAAAACTTTTAAACTGAAGAACATAGTTTGTAATAATCTCATTAACCTTGGATGGAGCATTGAACGAAAAATAAACTTATATTGAAAATGTTCCCTTTGATGTCAAATTAATGAACAGTCACGGGCGAAGTATTTTGTAAAAGTAAGATTCTAAAAATCAATTCCTCTTGTTTAGTTTTCTTTGCTTAATAAAATTTGTTTTCCAATATCTGAAGCTAAGCCTCATTATTATGTCATACAACATAAATTTAGCCATTCAAGCCAATTATGATTATTCCCGTATCCGTGAATTTCATAAAGTGCTACAACTAGTAAAAACACAAACTCTTTGACCGAAAAAACGCAGACTTGATTGCCTGCTGCGCCACCAATGACTTCCGCTTATCTCTTCTTCTGTAAAGTTCGCATCCGTTTTCGCAATTATTTATGTGCGCCAGCAACGTGGCATGAGCACTAAAATATGAACAAGTATCTGCCCTAAATCTTTATCTTATTAGATGCAGCACAATGTGTTTTTTTCTATACTGAGCATTTATTGGCCACCACGCTATTGGCTACGTTATGGTTTTAAGCGAAATTTCCACAAATTGCAAGTGTACCGTCGTATCAATTGGACTGCAGCCAAATTTCCGGCCACATAATTTTCCGTTCATTATTTTGTGGTTTTCCGCTATCAAGCATTCGAAACACAAAAAAAAAAGAAAATCATATACTTATGAAGCCAAAAAAAGAGAAATAAAAGTAGAAATTCGCTCACGTAACGTCAATTTAGCGCAAAGCGTACAAATGCTGCCACGCTTTGCTAAACCGACATCCTTTATGGCCAATTCGAGTATTTGGAATTAAGCCCAAAATTATAGATTTGAATTATCGCTGATTGGCATGGTAGCCTGAATGATGCAGTAACAAAAATGAAGCGATATAATTTCTTCGGAACTCCGTCTACCGAGCTCGTGGGTCCACCAAGTGTTGGGAAATTTTTTTTTATTTTTACTTGGCTTTTATTGCGCTTTTATTTTATTTACACGCAAGCTATCCGAAATATCCATTTATTACGCTCACTGCTTGTGTTTACTGCATCGTGCAAATAAAAATGCGCCAATGTCCGATGAAACCTCGTTGATTGCTTGCTTTAAACTTCAATCGATGCGCTTCCGATACGGCGGCAATACAGTGTACAGCAGCAGCAGCGACAGTAGCAGTGGCAAAGCAAAAAAGCAATTTACAACGTCAATGTGTCTGCATAAATTATGAGCGACCAACCGCAGCCACTTTTGCGCACCGCAACGCAGCTTAAAGCACGAGCACGCTATGACTACATAAAGCACAACTCTCGACGGCATAATAAAATGCGGCAATATGACTGGCGCTGCATACATAATAAGCCACAATGAAATGGTGGCAGTGATGTTCGTCGGTTCGCGAGTCAATTTGCCTGCTTACTTACGTATACGCCGTGTGTTCGCCGTGTTGTGTCTTCGCATCAACCGGCTTGTACCGTATAACTGTATTTCACATTTAAAAGCGCAGCAGCAAATAAATATTAACCCTTCTTCACAGCTGCACGTTGTCGTTGGGCTACATTTGTACGTGTATGTAGCTCGATAGATGGATGAATAGCTGTTGGGTTGGATCTGTCGGTGGCGTGTGATTTATCTGCATATTACAGTACTATGAAATATGTTTATCAATGTTGCCTGCGGGAAATTGTATTCGTTAAGAGCTCCCAGACTACCAGATCGCCGAATTGGCAACCCTTGGCTGGAACCGGAATTCCGATACCGCAGAACCGCCGGGGAATTGAGTACAATTTGTCTTTCACCTCGGATCTCTTGGTCTATTCTGCGAACTTTCATTTATAATTCGAGTATAGAAATTATGTACGAAAAATAAACTGGATTTAGAAATAATTCGAAGTTCAATTTCCTTTGATCTTTGATTTTTCCAAGAATGATATATTCAGTAATGCTGATTTTCTTTTAGAAAGTCGAAGAAGCATATCTCACAGGGTTCCCACATTATAGTGGCCATATCGTTGCGACTATTATATCATTCCATGGTTTGAATCCGGTTCATTGAATGTAGTCCGGGGCCGGTCCAGTTCGACTTACTTAGTCGTCTTTGTCGTTGCGGTTTTCGACACCTTTCGGCTTCCCAACCATTCATGAGTTTAGAGTATCCAAAAACCTGTATCTTGAAGATTGGGTTCAACAACAAAATACTCAGGTTCAGATCTAATTCTGTCCTCTCAAAGAAAAGATTGCCCGACTGGCAGTATGAACTAATACACCCCAGGAGATTGGCAGGTTATGGCATTCTCTATAATTCCACATCTGTTTACCATTCCTATAACTGTCAGATCTTGGCTCATAATGGATCAAATTATTCACTTTCTGCAACAAATATTCACGAGATGCTGTATTTCCAAAGCGGTGGCATTAACTGTCCTCTCTATTCTGCAGATTCGACTTCCACCGACTTCCTTAAGTGGAGTTACGTAAAATCAAAGTGTATGCCAGTACTGCTCAGACTATTAACCACCTTAAGGTGGATCTTGACAACCCGAAATTATCCCTGTACAGTCTGAGATGTTCGAAGAAGAAAAAATTAGCTAGATTTACTGTGATTTATGAAAGATTTATGAAAGTCGACTCCTGAAAATCTTAGCCTTCAACAATATATTCCGACCATTTCATTTACAGACATCGATTTCTAGCAGTTAAATAATATTTTTTTCTGTATATTGCTTGTCGATTTCCGACAGGGTATTTACGCCTTTATATACCCAAATGTAGTCGAAATGTCTATCGCAATGAATGATAAATGATTAAGTTATGCCAATTTGATTTTGATGCGAACATTTCCAGTTAAGTTTATGAATTGGGAATTTATGGCCGTACATTTCAAGCAACTGCTCGATAATGGAGTATTGAAATGGCGGTTTAATTCCCAGCTGATGTAATGATAATGAAATATCAATGTGTAAACATTATAAAAAGTCAGTTTTGTTTATTGATTGTGAAAAGCAATTAAATACGATAAATAACTGCTGTGAGAATATATACTCGATTACGATTTGATGATAGTGGAATTCGGGGATTCATATGCAGCATATTTCAAATATTAACAAATAATTTATTTATATTGAACTTATTTGAAATAGTATTACTAAGTTTGGTTAGTTGAATTTTGATGGTAACAAGAGAGTTGGTAATATAAAGCTGAGAAAGCTTTTCATATTACTGAAGAAAGCTGTTAAAGCTCACTTATTGAATTTTTAGATGAGGAATTTCTTAAGTTTTTTTCGAAAGTTCTTCTTTTCAAACCACAATAAGGCATGACGGCCATTGAGAAATGAAGAAATCTGGAGAGATTATCTCGTTTAAGTCTAAGAGAATAACGAATCGATCAAAAACTTGCATCCATAATAAGAGCTGGCTTAACATTTTGTTTCGAGGACAATCTGTATAAAGGAGGCTTAACATAGTCCTGAACTAATAAAAAATATATGATCCCGCCACGAATACATCTATCCAACAGCATAGCTCCTTCTTTATGTTATTTCAAGGAAACCAAGGGGTATATATTCTGGTGTCTCCGCTTTAAGGTCGCAGAATTGGCAACATTCTGTCGAAAATATCCCCATTTTGTGGGGTCGATATTACGCCTTATTCCACAATAACGAGTACACACCGAAAAATGTTGCCTTAGTTTGTCTCTGGATAGAACTCAACTTTGCTTGCTGAAATCCAGGCATATGCGACCAGTAGTGATCCATATTTGTCTTTTCTTCTATCTGATGTTTAGATCCACTGCTAACACTGGCTGGTTGGCTTGGTTACCTCCACTTCCTGAGCTAGAAGGTCGGTCAACACTTTACTTCGATGACTTTATACCCAGAGATCCATCTATACTTGAGTATTTTGTATATCAGACAATATGAAAGACATCAGGAGAATCGGTTTCAGAACTTCGCTGTATACAAATATAGCGATATCACCAGTGACCAAAATCAACAATGAATTGATGATTCTGTTCTGTGACTCCTCATTGCACTTCAGAGACCAATCGAGAACCAAGTGAACTGCATAAGCGACTACCATATAGTGTTATTGGAACTTTTGAATGATTATGGAACAACTGTGCTCCTTAAAGAAGAAGATTGACACAAATTAGTGAGAACAGTGGTCACTAAATTCTCTGGATCCCTCCCCGAACGACTTGTTTCTATTCTGGCACCTCAAGAGAATAGTTATAGAAAAGTAATTCTTGAGATTATGAAGTAAAAGATCAATCCAAAAAAAAAAATAATATCGAAAAATTTGGAACAACGCCACAATCAGTTTATCACGCTTGAAAATGGAATTTTACCAAAAAAATACAGGCCAACCAATCCTTGTGTTGCTTACTGTCGCCTGTGCCAAATGACCTTTTTATAAATGAACACGAATTGAGTTCCATGAAGTATTAGATATTAACAACCACTTCGAATAGAGTATTTGAGCAATTTCAAGTAATTGATGTCAACTACAATTTAATGCAGAATAAGTGCTAAAAGCGTTTAACTTCAAACACACATACGAAATGTATGAAAATCTAAAACTAAAATACCGCAGCCAGTTGCCAAAAACCATTTGGCGAAATGTGTAAAAAATTAAAATGAATGAGTGATAAATAGCTAATGTTAACTGTGAAGCGGTTGAAAACCATAAATAAACCAAATACTTAGCAACGCACATGAAAACCAAATAACGCGAATGCCAGGGGAAAACACTAAAATATAAAAAAATAAGTACGAAAATAAAAAAGACCAGAAAAATCACAAAAAGTAATTTACAATTTGAAGAGTTGAAGTGCGACACAAAGCCAACTAATTGAAAAATTGTGCTTTTAAGGGTCATTAAACAAACAAGGCTCGCTGCCACCACAAGGACACAGCGCGACAGGACGACAATGTGCAGCCGAGCGTAAAAGAAATGTGACTCCAACTGGTCGCCTGTATTTGTATTCACAATTTGATTGCGCTATAAATTCGTTGACATTTTGCTGGGCTTTTTGGCCGTTGGCTAACGACATGCCACAGAATTACCGGAGGCAAATGAAGAGAGTGCCACAGATTTGCGAAATTTACTTGCACATTAACATTTTGTAGACTTGTAAGCGGTTTAAAATTGGTATTTTAGTAAATATATATAAAAATATATTATATATATATATATATATATTATAGGACATATATATATGTAAAATATAGAACTCATAAATTATTTGCGTGAATAATTAGTTATTTGCTGAGTATTCCTATTTTTTTCTCAAACTCTGGTTTTTTGTTTAATTTCCAATGCATAATCATTGCTATTCGTGCATAATTAAGCATTCCAACTCCAATTTTTTTGTAAGCAAATCATGCCCGTACACAAGTTTTTTGCAACGGCATTAGTTCTCATGGCATAATTTAAATCAAATATGCTTAATCAATAAATTAATAACACCTTGTCTAACGCTTATGAATAAATAAAATAATTATTTGGTTTTTTTTGGAATAAATATTTTTTATTTCACTGAATTATATGTATTTTACATATTTCTTTCAATATCGAAAAAACCGGGTTTTTTATAAACTGTTATGCAAAACAATATGCATATGTATAACTACAAAAAAATATGTAATTTAATGCTGTTTAAATAAATTAGACTATAGAATTTCAACATAGAAGATGTGCCGCCAGCAAACGGTTACATGATAGCTCGAGTCTTATGCGAGATCTCTGGATGAAACTTTAAACTTTTGAACTCATTTAGCTCTTATGTTATTTGAACTACCACATCCTTACCCTGAAACAGTATTTTAAAAGCAGTGTCTTCCTCAGATTCATTCAAAACATATTCGGAACAATATTCTAATAAAACAAGTAAGGAAGGGCTAAGTACGGGTGTCACCGAACATTTTGTACTCTCGCAATTTATTCATTTAATTTTATTAATATAACAAACAATTTGACTCACATATTCGCCATATATATGCTATAAAGTTCATTGAAAGTTTGAAAACCCAAATATTAGGTATATGGGAGCTAGGGGAAGTTATGAACCGATTTCACTAATTTTTGTCACGAAGACATATTATGAGAAGAAAAATATTCCCTCTAAATTTCTTCAAAATATCTGAGAGACTTACCAACATTTTCAATAAAAATTTTTTCGAAGCTCTCAGGTCCTCATATTCGATATATGGGGCCTTGAATACTTATGGCACGGTTTCGGCGATTTTTAGAAGAACGATGCCACACTATAAATGCAGTATTTGTGTAAAGTTCTGTTCCCCTATATTCACTAGTGCTTACTTTATATATGGTAAAGTAAACGATTAAGATCGACTTCAAAGTTCTGGTATTTGGGAAGTAGGCGTAGGTGGAACCTATTTGGACTAATTTCATCACATGTAATTCGGAAGTTAGGAAGATGTTATGAACCGAATTTCGTAGAAATTGGTCCAGTAGTTTCGGAGATATGGTTTTTGACCCATAAGTGGGCGGAACCACGCCCATTTAAAATTTTGTATACCATTTTGAGTGCAGCTCTTCTGTACCATCCTTATAGTAAAATTTAAAGTTTTTATTGTTTTTCCTTACTGGATTAAAGCATATGCCCCTTCGTGGTTTGATCATTCATACCAAATTTTACTTCCATAAGTTTTTATATGTTTTCCATTCATTTGCAATTTCAAATAATTAAATTTGGTTAAACGAACTCACCTTATACCATACTCAAGAGGTCGGCTGAACTCCTGACCCTTAAAAAAGTTCACCTTACCACAATAGTGAGTAATTTCCTCCTCCACTGTCCAGAGTTCGCAAGACTGAGGTTGAAACATCTCGATAGATATACCTTTGCCGAACCAAGCAAACTGACTGGACTGGACACTAGCTACCTCATAAGATTTATGGTAGGCTCAAAACGCTTCGGCCATAACCAAGGGTAATTTTTTGCGATCAATAGGAGTATATTTGGCATCGCAATGGGCGGGAGCCTTAAGCTTTCAACATGGGTTCCTTCTCAATATATGTCGCGAGTGTCAGCCCCTGAACGTGATCTAATTTAACCTACTCAACATCGTCACTTTAATGGCCATATATATAAATCAGTTCACACCTTTTTATGGTAGTTAAAGGACCGCTGGTATTCTCGACCGCTCTAGTCTGCTTTCAATAGCAAACAATAATTTGTTGATAATATATAATAGATTTACTTTTGTATATAATATTTTGAACCAAATTCTGTTCCAAAATCTTTGCATCAGTCCAATTGGGCTATATAGACTTGAAGATATGATAAAAATTTACTAAATATGATATGATTGAGATTAACAAACAAATATGGGTTTTACATTAACATTTTCCCGATATTAGTAACCTATTTCATCAGACTTTCCTCGAAACTTTACATCCGTCAAATTATAACCCCGTCTTGTTTGAAACAATTTCCTGACCGAGATGATTAACGTGGTCGACATTCAACTTAAATCAATTTCTTATTGCAGCATGAAGAGGGTGAAATTCTAATTTCTCACTAAGTTGATCCTAGGTAACTTTATGAGTATATTCTCTATGTGAATTAAATGAGTGAGAATACTTACACTTTGTCAAATATTGACGGGACTCTTTTTACGGGGACTTCTTTTCTTTTTAGGGTATGCAATTCTCTGCCCTGAATGATTATAAGACCTCTTTCCTTCTCCTGGAATCGGGGGGAGGATTTTCAGTACTGAACACTTTATTTATATTCCTATCTCTATCTCTCTTTTAGTACTGAACATGTCCTAGTCCTTTATCCGCCTTATAGCTACTACTTTTCGAGCTACTGGCAGTTCCTTTGAATATAATAAATAAATACGAAATAACTGTGAATCCTTGTATCTTCTTCTAGATTTTCGGATGCTCTCTCCACCAGCGAATATTCATTATCCTGCCTTGAACACGCACATTTTTGTAGCTAACAGAGCATAATTTACCGCTATTGCATTAAATACGGTTCATCACATCCACCGTAATGCCAAAGGTGTAAACGCCAACTGCTATTATTATAATTAGTCGCACAAGGTAAAAAGAAAATATGCGTTGATTAATTCAGTTTCGGCAATTCCTGCTGTCTTGTACAAGTCCGTTAATTAAAACACCCTCAAGCGCTGCTAGCATTATTCTAATTAAATGTCTGTATGTATGTATGTATGTGCGAGCATTTGCTTGCTCATTGAAGCCAACAGCAGCAGCCAACTCACTTGTTTGTCCATCAACTGTACGCGCAGTCAATCAAACAAACGTCAAAACAATTAGTCAATAATCATAACGGAATTTGCGCGATAGGTAAACTATTTACATTCAAACATTGCCAAATGTTGACTTCTGGAGAGCAAATAAAGATGGCACCTATATATATATACATATATACCTATATATACATAGCGTACAAGATGTTTGGTTATGGCTAGAAGCCAAATACGAATTATATTTACATTAGCTTTAAGACATATGGGTATTTATATGAGTATACCGGAAAGCAATATCCCTCAAGAAATCCTATATACATGCATACATATATGGATTGTCTGATTGTATTGTATGTATAATAATATTGGGTATTTACACCTTTGATTGTTGTTCAGGGGACCTTACCAGGTGTTTGTTCAGTTATATGCATCGATCTTCGTCGCGGTCTGAAGAAATATTTTATATATTTTAATAGCTCTTATCGGCTTAGATGATAAATTACCTATCTAGTAACCCTCAGGACCGGAAAATACCAGTCGCACCTATTGTATAAAATAATTCCATTTACTAAGTATACTGCTAAATTGCCAGCTTTATAAAGGGAAATCTTAATTCGAAACTGTTGTTCAGATTGTCTCAGGAAGCTTCGGTATTATCGGAAGATTACTAATCCTTTGGTTCCCCAAATAATTTTGAGGAATGTTGCCGATTTGACAGGGTGGATAAGGAGGGGTCTGTTCCTACCTAGAACCGAGTATCATGGGAACGGGGTCATGAAGTCGTCTAGTCCGTTTTAACCTTTATGTATTATTTTGAAAATTCTGACGATCTTTCCCCGGCCTGATGTACTATTTTTCTGGTTCTCCCTTTCTTTTATCTCATCTCAGGGCTTCACCAATGCTCTGGACTTTCAATTACTTGTCATTCCGTTAAAAGTTCTATTTGTCGTCTGTGATTCCTTTCACTAATAGTCCATTTTTATAACCCCAAGACAAAAGGGACCGTCTATTTGTGTGATGTGAGATCAGTTATCGTGTTTCTCAACTTTCATGTAATTTTATTGAAACCACCTTCCGCTTTCTACTACTTTTTTAAAAACAGTTTAAGCTAACGTTATCACACAAATATGATAAGCTCACTTACTCTCTTTACATGTCGGCAACAAAGTTTTATGCACTCTCCTTCTTCTATACCCCTTTACGTTAATGGTTATTATCTGTTGGTATACGAGATTTCAAGATTCATAGTGAGTGTTTAGAAACGAACCTGCCTTTGTATAGTCAGAAACAGGCACTCTGACTACTTCTTGGGGTCACAGCATAATATCGAATGTAAAGAACCAACAATGTCAGCCTTGAAATCCAACGCAGAATCACTCTTGCCAACAGGTGCTACTATGGACTAAGTAGACAATTGAAAAGTAAAGTCCTCTCTCGACGAACAAAAACCGAACTCTACAAGTCTCTCATCATTCCCCTCCTACTTTATGGTGCAGAAGCGTGGACGATGTCAACATCCGATGAGAGGGCACTAGGAGTTTTTGGGAGAAAGGTTTTACCGAAGATTTACGGTCCCTTAAACATTGGCAACGGCGAATACCGCAGAAGATGGAATGATGAGCTTTATGTGTTATTCGATGTCATAGACATAGTCCAGCGAATAAAAAACAGCGGCTTCGCTGGCTAGGTCATGTTGTTCCAATGAACGAAAGTGCTCCAGCTCTGAAAGTTTTCGATGCAGTGCCCGCTGGTGGAAGCCGAGGAAGAGGGAGGCCTCCACTCCGATGGAAGGACCAGGTGGAGAAGGACCAGTCTTCACTTGGTAATACCAATTGGCGCCAAACTGCCAAAAGGAGAGATGCGTGGCGCGCTGTTGTGGACTCGGCAATAACCGCGTAAGCGGTGTCTACGCCAGTCAAGAAGAAGAAGAAATAACTATTTAATGGTAAATGAAAATCCTTCCAAACTAGAATACTTAAACGAAACAAATTTGCAGCCAACATCAAGAAGAACTCAAAAGTTAAGATAAAAAGGATCTATCCCCCACTTACTCTCTTTCGCTCTCACACACTCTCTCTCTTCATAATATAATTCGTATCAGACCTTCGTTTATAAGATAGACACAATATTACTTCCACAGTTTTTAATCCATTCTTTCGCTTTCTCGAACGCTTTCCTTGCCCGCTTTCTCTCCAAAATCTACGCATATTTATTAGAGGAAATAAGGTGTGCCAAATTATTGGCAAGATATACAACAAGAATAAACAGTAGCGACATTTATTCATTGAAATCGACCGGCACATCATCAACAGGAACAACGACATAAAAAATAGGGCCAACGCCGCCAACTACACGCCATTACCGGCCGCATTGATAACTAAGTACTGCAAAGTCAACCGGAAGGCCGCGCCATCACACGCACCGCTATTGCTGCCAATAGAATGCCATTAAGATCTTCATCAGCAGAGAAACCGCCGACGCCGTCTTCTTCCACATCAACAGCATTCTACTCATCATCATCATCATTATCGTCTTCATCACCTTCGCCGACGTTGATGGCTCATCATTTACGCTATCAATGCAATTTCATGAATATTTTAAAAGCTTCAACTGGCCGGAGGAAAGAGGGGTCTAATAGTATATGTATATGTAGCGCGTATAATGGAAAAAGCACGTCGACTGGCTGCCAAAGATATCCGACGCAACAACATAAGCCACGAACCGAAAAAAAAAACAAAAAATGAACAACAATAAAAAGTTTTTAAGCGCGAAGGCAAATAATACTCTTTTACTCGCAGCACTCCAAATACGACAATAAATGGGGTTGTGATTCGTTTTTCGCAGCTCAAACAAAAGACAGATTTCTAAGAAAATAGTCTTAAATCGTTATGTAAATAAAATAAAGTATGCCTTTGTATGCGCTTATCCCACCAACCCCACGCATCTCTCACCCCTCCACAGCCTATGCTCGTGCACTTCGGCAACACATTATCGTCGTAAGCCAAACCAATTTCACTTTGGTACACTCCACACCCCTCCGAGAGGATACGATTGCGGCTTACTCCCAGCAAATTGAAACTTAACCGTTATTCACGGGTGAAAGGTTGAAAAATTAAGGGTGCGGCAGTGGAACTTTTTTCACCACTTTTTGCTTCACTTTTTGCGCTCAAACACAAAAAACTCAAAGGCATGGAAAATTGTTTTCGAATCGAATGACATCAATATAACGGCTTATGCCAAGTTGTATATTCTTTATATATACTTATGCACGCAAATCGGCCTGACGGTCTTCGCGTTGCCATTGCACTCCTTTTTTGTGGCGCCACACATTTGTTGTTGGTTTTGTGACAATTTGAGAAACCTTTTTAGTTGAATTGAAAATTTGTTTATCTGCCACTCACTGTCACCCATCTCAATGGCTTGGCAATCATCTGAGTTCTTTAGATTTGGGTGTGAAATGTGGTTGTTGAGTGGAAAAAAAGACAATCGTCCGCAAATGTCATCTCAAACAATGGCACCCTTTTTGTCTCGTTGTCTCGCTTTTGTTGCTACAAGTTAATAAATAAGACACTTGAATGCTGATGGCCACAATGTTACCTATGCAAATAAATATTCCGCAATTTATATTCATATTTTAGTTTACACATTATATTCCTCTTCGAGATTTATTCCTTATCGAATCTGGAGATGAAATTTATTGATAAATACAAAACATATGAGGGTTCCAAGTAACCAAGAGAGGAAGTTCGGCATAACCTTACATTAGATAACTCCGCAATTTTAAATATTTTGTAATAAGGGTTCTTTTTATTATACATATGACTTTCAAGAAGAAATTAAACTCATATAAATGAATGTTATGGCCAAGAATTTAGCTTGAATATATGTTTTAAAAATTAATTAGGCAAGTGACACCCGCGTCTGGTTCGAATATATTCCAGCCAAGATGACCAAAAAAGTAGTGCCTCATTGAAAACCACACGAAACTGTTAACCAAATGACTCCGATTTTAAAATAAGATTAATTTATGCTATAGTGAATAGACAATTTATTTCTGTTACTTATACGAAGAAATTTAAACTGGAAGAACAGAGCTCAGAAACGCTTTCTTAAGGGGCGGAGTGTATGGACTTATTTCGAGCAGACCACTATTTACGTTAGTATTTGGTTATGTGATATCGTATTAAATTTAGATTTAGTCGCTAGTTATTTGGGGAACATAGTTCTAATGTTGAGAAATATATTTGAACTTCCATAACTCGAAGATCTCTATATTTCGAACACTTGAATTGACTATAGAAGTCAAATTTCATAAGAATTTCCTTCCATAAATCGAACTTTTCGACCAGGGCTTAATACGAAATTTCAAATTTTTATATCAAGGCAGAATTTAAAAGACCCTCTCTGTATTGTATGGACGCGGACAAAAATGTGATATTACATTTATGGATTGCATAAATCATGTACTAAAGGCATGGGATGTCAAGAGTCAAACAACAGCAAACTGTAACTCACAAAACTACAGAATACATTTTTTTAGGTTATATACAGGGTGGTTGATGAGTTTTTAAACATTAAGAAACTCAAATATTTTTTTTTTTCAGTGTATGGAATTCATTTTTCTTTTATTCATGTTAAAGCTCATTCAATTTTATTAAATATAGCTTAATTAGTTTTAAAAATAATGGAATTTAAATGCCCCCCTGCTCGTTGATGCATGTGCGGCATCTTACCAAAAAGTTGTTCATTACTGCTTGGAGAGTTGAGACAGGAATAGCCGCAATTGTTTCTCGAATGGATTGCCTTAGTTCATTCAAATTTGTTGGTTTTGCTTTGTAGACTTCCTGTTTCCAATAACCCCACAAGAAAAAGTCAGGTGCAGACATGAAAAGACAGTTCAACATGTTTCCATCCTCTTCCACCATTTGAAGCATCTTCTGGCAAAATTCCAAGCGAATCGGCAAGTCTGCAGCGTTCAGTTTGTTGGCCATTTGAATTTTATATGGGAATAAGTCCAAATCTTTGTGCATAATTGACTGTAATGACTGTCTGCTTACACCCATTTGAGCAGATAAGCTTCTTGTCGAAACACGTGGATTGTTTTGTATGGCAGCAGCTACAGCAGCGATTGTTTCCTCCGTTCGAACTGAAGGGTTTCGATGGTAAGGTCTTCTGTTGACTGTCCCATGCTCGGCCAAAGTTGTTTACAAGTCTCATTATGGTCCATCTGCTCGGAGGATTGCCGCCAAACGTGCGCCTATACTCTCTTTGAACCGAAACTACGGACTCCAGTGCGTGATAGCGGCGGACAATCCAAATTCTTGTTTCAGTGTCCCAGTTATCCATTTTTGTTAAATGTAAAAGTCAATCTGTAAAATAAAAAAAAAAATTAACCAGATTCATTCAATAGAAAAAAAGTTATTTAATGTTTTTTTTGGTAGCGGCTTTCATCAGCCACCCTGTATGTACATAAGACTTTATGGGAAGTAGATAAATAAAACTGGGTATAAATCTATATCTGACAGCTTTTTGAAAAATTTTATGTTTTAAAGAAACCTATTCTATAACTCGAAGTCTCTCTAACTCTTAATGTAGATCCCTTTATCAAAGTTTAATATATCTTAAGTAACGCCCAAGTAATATTTTTCAGTGAACAATTTTATTTCATTTCAGATTGTAAGGCAATACACATATTCTTCGTCAACAAATTTCAAAATATTGAACCAAAAACGATTTCATCACTATTCGATATTTAATTAATCAGTAATATAATAGGAGCTGCTCACTACACCACGAAAATCTTTCAACAATAAGACTATGTACATAAAAAGCATATTCTCGTTGAAAAAGCTTCAAGAAACCTCATCCTTGAAAATCGTTGAAAAAGCTTCAAAAAAGCTCATGCTTGAAAATCTTCAGTTGGGTGAGTAAATAACACAATTAATATATTAAAAACCTTTGCTTCCGTGAAATCGTCCTATAATGATATTCAACAAAATATCCTTAAATTTTTTAAAATGTTTACGACTCGAACTTGATTCCAACCGCTCGACCGGATTAAGACCGGATTAATATAGAGTTCGAATTTCTTCATATTTTCCTATTTTCACATTGTTCGTGTAAAAATCTGTTGAATGTTTTCTTCCCAAATCACTTTAAAAAAAAGAAATCAGTTCTCAATATATACATTATAAGCTTCAGTACATACATACAGTATACTCTCGAAAAGTTAATCGATTGGTATTTTGAGTAATTTACTTTTTCGAATAATTTACTTTTCCAAGTCTATACATAAATTATCTGTTTTTATAATATTAAATGCATTTTTAAACTTAAAAAATTCATTCATTTATTTGCTTCAATAAAACATATGGATTTACATGAAAAACATATTTACATTTACATACATAGATATGTATTTACTATGAAGAGAAAAAATCTTGAATATTCGTTTTTTTTTTTTTTTTTCTTTTGCAATATATTTTCTGACCATTTTTGTACGACAATTCAAAAAGTCTGACACCTGATTTGCATCGTTTTCATTTTTAAACCAGTGGATCAAGTAGGAGAGTTTATTTACTAAAAAGACGCGATAAACAAGAGGGTAAGTATTTTTGCAACATCGTAAAAAACGCTGCTTGCTCCGTTTCGAATTTTTTATCACACTCTCTGAAAAGTAAATTAAAAAATTTACTTTTTCTAGGTGCATGTGTAATCTTAAAGGTGATTAACTTTTCCGCGATTATTTACTTTCTGAGAATTTACTTTTCGAGAGTATACTGTATAAGGATTGATGCTATTATCCCATTTTCATTGTTCAGACAAAACAAATTAGAGATTTTAATAACGACACATATAATTTATTGTTATATATTTATTGATCTAGCAGCTTGAAACATATCGATGGCTTAATATAGAAAAGGCGTATCTACACTTTTCGTTACTTTTCAGAAGAAGGAAAAAACTGAATAAAACCTTAAAAACTTAAGATGCAAAAAACATTTATATTGCAATTTTTATTCAAAACAGGTAACAAATTCAATTGTGGTATAATTTTGTTATTATTTTTAATTTCTTTGAAGTTATTTGAGATAGGGCTTTATGTTGTTATTGTAACTTCGAATGAGTTAGGGCTTTTTTTATATGACTATAAATCCGTTATTTACGATCATAGCCCACAAATTTTTTAAGGGGAGGAGTATTTGACAGTGGTCTACCAGAATACATTAAAAACGCGATTTCGAAAAAAATGTAGATACGCCTTTTCTATATTAAGCCAACGATATATATTACTTAAGATCCATATTTACAATTTCATTCGCTCAATTTTAATATTTTTTATCATAATGAAAAAATAATGACGTCGATTCAAATTTACAAGAAAAAAGGAAGCATTTTAAAATGTATTAAAAAATTTAATCAATTATGGCTAAAATACTTAAGCGATAACTTTCTTTAACACCTTGGGTGAGAACACTTTTATTAATATTTTAAATTTATTCGATTGGTCGTCTAAGACCTTGATGAATTATTTCTTTGTTATTGTTTACCTTCTTAATTTCAGTTCCCTAAAATTTGTTTAATGTCCTTAAATTTAGATCGGATTGAGTTATCTTGAAAAAGAATAAATTAACTTCAAACGGCTAACAAAGAGATTCTAAAAAGTTGAATTATATAACTAAGAAGCGATTTAGGCTGGACGAAAATTCCTTTATGTAATTCCAAAAATTTAAAACAAAAACAAATAAGATTTCTTCACATAATATCAAAAATATAAGCATGAGCAGGAGCATGCTCATTTTCAAAGTCATATCTCTCTATCTCTCTTTCTCTCCAGAGTTCAATATGTAGTTATTAATACTCAGACCCGTTACGAATCTGAAACTACATCTTAATAATCAAATACTCTGCAATAGCTGTACTAAGTACCCTGTGTTTAGGCAATATCTGCTTATTTAAAAGAAGTAATCGGTCAATTTCATACTTAAAGTACTCATTAACATACTCTGAACTTCACCAAATACAATACGCTATGCTCTTGCTCTCTTCCTCACTCTCTCATGACTCATACACCTAAACAACTCGTTAAAGCTTCTTCATTTACCGCTACTTTTAAGAGACGACTACAATACAAAATTGCAAAACAACTAAAAAATACAATTGCAGACATGAAACTGAGAGTGAGTAAACAATAAAAAAGTGTATACAATGTAGCGTTTGACTTTTTAACCTCCGTCCACGACACGCACTTGTTGACTTAATTTCCTGCTAATTGCTTTGTTATTTTTTCGCACCCACACAAACAAACTACCTGCCAGCATGACTCCCACCACTCGCCGGCTTTTGGCACATTAACACCTTGCTTAATTCTTTTCACAGTTTAAATGAGTTGTGTAGGTGTATGTGACTGTATAGATGTGGGGTAGAGTACGAAATCTGCCCGTCACTCCTTCTTTCTCATGCCACACATTTTTTCCTACTACTTGTAGTGCTGCTAGATTGCTAGTATTCTATATTTAGACGAACGCTTAATACTCGTGCAATTATTGTTGTTGTTGTTGTATGTGTATATGTCAAAATAGTCGTGAAGCAAAAAGTCATGGCCGCACACGCTCTCCAACGCTTTTGTGATGAGTCACGCAATCACTTAAGCTTTATCCCGCAAGTGTTTCTTTGGACACGTTAATGAAGTGTTGTCAAATACGTTGACGTGGCTTTTGTGTAACGGTCAACAACGGTAAATGTTTGTGTTAAATGCACGTACAGGCTGTGGTTGTAGCGCGCAATAAACCTGGCAGGTAGCGCAAACTTGTTGGTGGTCCACCCACCCAGCGCATTGTTCGAAATATTTCGAGTAAGCCTATTTAACGCCCAAAAAAAATATGTTTCCAAACACTCCTTAAATAGTTGCGATTTATTTAGTCACTTTTTTGACTTCGCTCTCTATCCTTTCACTTATACAAATATTTCTGTTTTTCGTGTTAAATATAATGGTCACGCAATAGCTTATCTTAATTGGGATCTTGTAATATTTACAGTAATATTTATAACGGTACTTTATGGATTAGAAGTCAACACGCATTTTGGCAAAAATGTTTTAAATGGTCTAATGTCGCATTGTCAAATGAATTAGTGTGAAGAATAGGGGTTTGTCACGAAAAGACTGTTGTTCGAACTTCAACCCTGAAAACATGACGGATCTCTGCCAGATAAAAATACATAACGTTCCATTAATCTATAATACGAACTAGGGCTAGAGATTTTTCTCCTCCGAGCTTTATATATCCGATAGATCTTGGTTGGCAAATGGTTGGAATGAGATAACATATTACCCTGTCCACAAAACCATACTAGATATGGGTATATATGTATGTACATTACTATAGAGCTCAAGCTCTGAAATCAACACTTGCCGGTCAATGGAACCAAGTATAACAGGATCAATATATCTATGGTTGGCTTCATGCTATTTAAGTTGATGAAAAATAAATGAACTCGGTCCATATTTTAAAAAGTCCTCGCACCCTAACAATTATTATACTCTCGCAACAAATGTTGCTAAAGAGAGTATTCTAGTTTTGTTCACATAACGGTTGTTTGTAACACCCAAAACTAAACGAGTTAGGTATAGGGTTATATATACCAAAGTGATCAGGGTGAAGAGTGGAGTTCAAATCCGAATGTCTGTCTGTCCGTCCGTCCGTCCGTCTGTCCGTCCGTCTGTGCAAGCTGTAACTTGAGTAAAAATTAAGATATCTTGATGAAACTTGGCACACTTATTTCTCGGCACCATAGGAAGGTTGCTTTCGAAAATGAGCAAAATCGGACCACTGCCACGCCCACAAAATGGCGAAAACCCAAAACACATAAAGTGCCATAACTAAGCCATAAATAAAGCTATGGAAATAAAATTTGGTATGAAGGATCGAACTATGAGGAGGCATATTTGGATGTAATTTTTTGGGGAAGTGGGCGTGGCCCCGCCCCCTACTAAGTTTTTTATACATATCTCGCAATTTCTGCAGCCGTTTTTTTTAGCCACTTCCTAATGCAGTTCAAAAATGAAAGAAATCGGATCATAACCACGCCCACCTCCCATACAAAAGTTAGGTTGAAAATAACTAAAAGTGGGTTAACTCATTAAAGAAAAACGTCAGAAACACTAAATTTCACATAAGAAATGGCAGATGAAAGCTGCACTCAGATTTTTTTACAAAATGGAAAATGGGCGTGGCGTCGCCCACTTATGGGTCAAAAACCATATCTCTGGAACTACTCGACCGATTTCAATGAAACTTGGTTTGTAATAGTTTCCTTACATCCCAATGATATGTTGTGAAAATAGGCCAAATCGCTTCACAACCACGCCTACTTCCTATATACCAGAACTTTGAAGACAATCTGAATCTTTTACTTAACAATATATAAAGTAAATACTAGTGAAGATATCGGTGCAGATCTTTGCACTATGTTAATAGTGTGGCAGCCCCATTCTAAAAATCGCCGAAATCGGACCAATGTTTTTTAAGGCCCCATATATCGAACACGAGGACCTCGGTGCTTCTAACCTAATATTATGGTTTCCAACTTTCAATGGACTTTATGCAATATATATGACGAATATGTGGGTTAAATTGTGTATTATATAATATAAATAAAGTTAAATAAATAAATTGCGAGAGTATAAAATGTTCGGTTACACCCGAACTTAGCCCTTCCGTACTTGTTTTAATTATTTCTTTTTCTTCGGTTAATCTAAATTGATCTGTATATAAGAATTAAACCGTTTTCGCTAAAAATAATAGAAGTTGGTTAAAAGAATGAAGCAGATAAATCCAGATACTTGCTTTCTTATAATGCATATTCTGATTTCCGTCTCTCTCCAGTAAAAATTGCCATAACTTAATGGTACCAAGTTTGTATGTTATTCGTGAGATAAAGTTGGCTGAAGACAATATTGGGCATAATCGGTCGAGAAATTACTGAGTTCAGATAGGTTATTGCTTAACCTAGTAACAGATGGGGGTTCTTAAGAACACAAGAAATTTCAAATTTCCTTCAGATTTTATGTTTATATATTATATATCATATATTTCTTTAAAAAAGGATAAAAAGTATAGCTTAGAAACCCGTAAAAACTTTACACTAGTTGGTACTTTTCTTCATGAACATCCTTGCTTTCTCTATAAAAAAAATCTCTTGTATAAAATTAACAATATTTATAATATTTATGATAGCCACCGCTGAGGTGCTCTTGACATGTAATCGCCGTTAGCCTTACAGGAGTCAATGAAGAAACCACACCTCCTATCCTATATCTTCCTTTAGATTATGCTTATCTAAAATTTTCTTTCAACTTAAATAGATCTCCATAATAATATTTTTACGTTTACTTACAATATAATATTCAAATTAATCTCCGCTGCCGGCGCTTTTACGCTAATTATCTGTTTATGGTAATGCAAATCGCACGACAATGAGCAAACTCGCTCAAAGAGTTGAGTTCAGCGCTACGCATTGATGTCAGCAGTCACACGATAAGCAGCTTTATGACGAACTAACTACTTACTTATACAGACCAACTGAATATACCGGCGTTTAATTAATTTGCTGCTTGCCCACGGGAGCTTAATTGCTATTTCATGCGATTTAAGTTTCACTGAAAGAGTGTGTGGGCAGCAGTTTACCCCAAACTAACAGTGAAAGTTTCATTAACCCCAGGCGACGGGAATTGGTTTGTAGAATTTGAGTTCGAAAACTCAAATACAAGAAATTGAATGAATTGCATGAAGACAGTTCGAGAGTATAGTGGCCTTTCTAAAAAAAAATATTTCACTCAAATACTTCTTTTAAATTCTATCATTATTGAAATATGTAAGACAAACAGTTGGTTTCCAGTAAAACTGGAACACACCAATGTTATAATTGGTTTGCCTGACAACCTTCATGTAACCTTCTCACTTTAAGGGCACACTTAGCCACTTCCTCAGCAAAAAGTTGTAGTCCATTATAAATTTTAACTTAAATTAATTAAATAAAGGAATGCGCTCAATTTAATAAAAGTTAAATTAAACAAGGAAAGGCACCTCTGACTGACCCAGCGACTTATTTTAAGTAGACCGCAGGCGAATAGCTTTGAGTCTAAGTCTAAGCCTTAGATCTAATGCCGTGATATTGTCCTCATAACTGACATTTGATCCTACTACTTCCTGTCACTACTGTTATAGTCACTATTTAGAGAAGAAAGTTCTTCTGGGCAGTAAATACAGCAAAAATTCTTGAGATCGAAATTGGACCTAAAGTTCCTCATTATATTACCATTTTTATGCTGTTCTGCATACAATTTTTATACTCTCGCAACAAAGTTTCTACGAGAGTATTATAGTTTTGTCCACATAACGGTTGGTTGTAAGTCCTAAAACTAAACGAGTTAGATATAGGGTTACATATATCAAAATGATCAGGGTGACGAGAAAAGTCCGGATGTCTGTCTGTCCGTCCGTCCGTGCAAGCTGTAACTTGAGTAAAAATTGAGATATCTTAATGAAACTTGGAAGACGTATTTCTTGGCACCCTAAGAAGGTTAAGTTCGAAAATGGGCGTAATCGGACCAGTACCACGCCCACAAAATGGCGAAAACCGAAAACACATAAAGTGTCATAACTAAGCCATAAATAAAGCTATGGAAATAAATAAATTGGTACAAAGGATCGCACTATGAAGGGGCATATTTGGATGGAATTTTTTGGGGAAGTGGTCGTGGCCCCGCCCCCAAATCGGTCATTTGTATATATCTCGCAAGCCAATTAAGCTATATAAACGAAACTTTGAAGTCGGTTCTCTTACGTACCCCACCATACACCATGAAAATAGTTGAAATCGGATAATAACCACGCCCACCTCTCATACAAAGGTTAGGTTGAAATTACTAAAAGTGGGTTAACTCACCAACCAAAAACGTCAGAAACACTAAATTTCACATAAGAAATGGCAGATAGAAGCTGCACTCAGATTTTTTTACAAAATGGAAAATGGGCGTGGCGTCGCCCACTTATGGGTCAAAAACCATATCTCAGGAACAACTCGACCGATTTCAATGCAACTTGGTTTGTAATAGTTTCCTTACATCCCAATGATATGTTGTGAAAATAGGCCAAATCGGTTCACAACCACGCCTACTTCCTATATACCTGAACTTTAAAGACGATCCGAATCGTTTACTTTACAATATATAAAGTAAACACTAGTGAAGATATAGGAACAGAACTTTGCATAAATACTACGTTTATAGTGTGGCAGCCCCATTCTAAAAGTCGCCGACCATAGGTTTTCAAGGCCCCATATATAGAACATGAGGACCTCGGTGCTTCTAACCTAATATTAGGGTTTCCAACTTTCAATGGATTTAATACAATATATATGACGAATATGTGGGTCAAATTGTGTGTTATATTAATAAAGTTAAATAAATAAATTGCGAGAGTATAAAATGTGCGGTTACACCCGAACTTAGCCCTTCCTTCCTGACTTATGGTTTTCAAGGAGGCAATACTTTTTAGGAGTTGGTCTTTTTGGCAACTATTACTTGATCTATACTTAGTTTTGTTTGCCATTTCATATTGAATAGACTTACTCTTGAACAACGTCGATTGATGCCACACTGCACCAATTACTGCAAAAAGTAGTTGGACCTCTCGGCTAGATTTCATTCGAGCCTAAGACTTGGAATTTGAACCAAGTATTCAATGTACAAATTGTATATTCCCTCAGGCCTCTTAAGGCGGAGCAAAATAATAAAAACATAAGTTAAATTTCAATACAAAAATTTATATTTTTTAGGCAGAAATATTACAAAATTCTTAAAGCATACAAAAGATATTTAAAGATATACAAAACAATATTTTTCATTAACATACTAAGCTTGGTACTAAACATGTAATTCCGTAATTAAATTTTATTTTTAAATTTTGTGTTTATGACGATTACTTATCTACGCGTTCACTCCTCGTAACTGACAGTTGTTTGACAAGTTCAAACATCCCCATTAAGGTACTCTCTTGCTGCGTCCATTGCAGCCTGCACAGCCTTTTCCGTCAGCCACTTTTCATCGTAGTCATCCACGAGCTGTTTTATATGCAACAACTTTGCCTCCAAATAGTCGAAACGTTGCTTAAGCTCAATCTCCTCCGCGCTATTGAGTCGTTCATATTCCAGAAAAATTCTATTTTTGATACGCTCATATTCCGGCGTACCTTCAGGTACTTGCTGCAATTGCATGGGCAGCTCGCGGAATATATAGCGCACTTCATCGACGCGCTGCAGCAGTGGCACGTATTCCGCGTAATCTATCTCAAAATCGGCTTTGTATTGCCGTCGCTGTTCGATGCTTGTTATAGGCGAGTACCAACTAAAGTCGTAGCTTGAGACTTCAGCATTGGTTGGCGAAATAGATGCAAGCGCTTTTGGCGACTCTTCGTAAAGTGTGAAGTTTGTTTGCAGACCCGGTTCATGGTGTTGATTCCCTTCGTCGTTAGCTGATACTGCGGAGATTGTGGAGTGAGCTGGTTCCTGAATGGTGAGGTTCTGTGTATCGTCGAAGGTTGTCTGGCGTATAGCTTCCTTGTGCTGATTCTTTTTAACTTTCTTCACCGTGTTCACTGTTTTCTTTCTGTTGCTCTCGTTTTGTTGTAATTTTGGCGCATTATTTTCTTTGCTGTTAGAGCTCGTATTATTCCGTACGAGCGCATGACTAATACGCCGCTTTTTCGCGGCACGTGGCTCTTCATACTCTACGAAAGCGCGTTTCGAACAAGTTCTGTTTTCAATTTCGTTATCCGCAGAGAGAGTACTGATATCGTCTGAACTACCTAAGTTATTTAAATTTTGTAACTTAAAGAATTTTAACTGTTGCTGTTCCTGCATTGTGTAAAATGGCCAATTTTCGTTAACTTCTTTCCAAACATAGCTCTTCAATCTGTAAGCATTGTCACGTAACAGTGCTATGTCCCTGAGAATGTTGCCAATTATGAGTTGTTCGGCTTTTCGTATTCCTTCGCTCTGTAGACGTGCATACAGTTCCAGCTTTTTGTAAGGCTTTAGCGCCAACAAGTGGATGACGCGTTCGCGTATTTTACGACGATAGATTTGTGGAACTTTAAGACTTCCACTCTTGACGTTCGCTGCTTTTGTGTTGACAGGCCGACCATTTTGCTCAGTACTGGTCTCTCTGTTGGATGCTGTCTTTGGTATTTTCTTAACGCTGTCGGTCAAATTATTGACCTGATTTTCTTGCTTATTATTGTGTTCCTGAGTTGTTGGCATATTTAAAAACTCTAATAATTTATCCATTATTGTTATTTTCTTAATGCGTTTTGCTACTGTTTTTTTTTTATAAAATAGCGCGTGATGTTGCTCTACTGAAGTGCTTTGTGGTTTTAATATCTAATTTTCTCTTCTCATTCCTTTTATACCAAACATTTACTTTTTTCAGCTTTATCTGTTTTTACCTGTTTACCTGCTCAAAAGGGTTCAACGATTAGATTTTTCTTCGAATTTTTACCTGTATCTCGAGTAAAGGTCGTTTTAAAATTCGAATTTATGACCTGAATTGGACAACCGCCATTACACAATTGAATAAAAAATAAGACTCCTTTCAACAATACTTTTTAAAGCAAACTTTTATATATAATTATATAATCATGTTGTTCTTTATTTTATTCAGGTAGGTAAATAAGTAGAGGAGTATAGCCTTTCCGGGCTCATTTTGCACCAGATACGCCATTTTGTTCGTTTCCAGAGACGATCCTTGGGGGTGAGGGGGGAAGTTGAATTTATCCTTCGATTTGGGTTTCAAACTTATTATTGCGAGAAAAATACAATATAAATTATGAAACAAAAATTATCAATTCCAATTTTTAGGTAAACAAAGTGGTTATAATCGAAAAGTCAACCATATGCTTCCATTACATAGTGTACAGTGTACACAATACTCGGTGTAGTTCGTGGTGACACCTAGCGTCAGTTGACACCACGAACCATAAAAAAAATATAGACACGATGCCGCTTCCGACTATCGAACGCCCCATTAATTCGACATATCTGCGGGCATATATGTCTCATACTGTACTCAAGACTTCGACTCTTTCTCAATTCAGAATTTAGTACTTCCGCTGTGAGTCGCCCAGAAAAGGGTTAAATAAGTTTAGACAGGTCATATAATACAATTTATGATAGTATCTTGTTGTGATTTCCATAGTGTATTTGGTGAGAAGAGTGTCACCGTTGTATTTTCATTTTTTTTATTGCAGAGAATATTTTTCTAGCAAACAAGTGAAATTTTCGGGTTCTGCAGTTCCAAGGAAATTAGGGAAATTCACCCCTCCCCCCCTGGGATCCACCACTGTATTATAAGACCTTAGCAATGCGTTCCGTCATTACGTTCGAACCATTTGGTGCTCTCAATGAAACTACTTATTTCCGTTATTCTTTTTGTGGCCAACCATTCAAGTTCTGGTGCCTGATGAATTTCAAGAGTTCTAGGAGTAGTTTATGATAGGGTCGGACATTCACAAAGAAAGTGAAATACCGTTTGATGGTTGTAAGTCTGTATATGCTTTTCCTGGATCTATTTTATAAGTCCTTAGTTTTTATTCTATCATACCTAGGCCATAGCTGTTTTGTTATTTTACATTTTGTTATTGATTGTTGTGTGTATAGCTCTCTCTTGACAGTTCCTGGTGGATATGGTATTTGCTACACACGGATTCATCAAGGGAGGCTCCTGATTTTGCCAATTCATCTGCTTTCTCGTTTACGTTGACGTTCCTATGGCCGGGAACCTAGATTATGTACAGGTGGAGTTTTTCTGTTAATGAGCTCAAAGCCTTCCTACAGTTATTGACAACGTAGGAATTAATCTCTGGCGACAACAAAACCCACGACGTCGCCTGATCTGTTGGGTATATATTCACTCTCTGCATACTCCCATAGTTGTTCATTAGAGCTCCACAGGCCCACTCTGTGCATAGTAAGTCCGTTTGAAAGATGCAGGCTGAATTTGGTAGACGGAGTCCATTTATGACCCGTCGGTATCCTCATCTGAAAGTCACAATTCAAGTTCAAAAATTGTCTGCAGCAGTCACTATAAAGGTTTTCTATGTTAAATCAAGGGCATACAGTCTCCGAAAAGAACTCATTAGAGTTTCGAGAAAGGGTTCTAGTTGGTCCAATCGAATAGGCTAACGTGAGTAAGAAAACTGACGCTAATTCCTTCATTGGCACCAAAGAAAAAAAGTTTACACAAGCCAATCATCAGCTCACGTCATCTTTGCTAATGAAGATGAATGCCATTCTCACTCACGTTCTTCACTATCAGTGAAGGTGTCTTCTTTTATTGCTGCCTGTTAACTACTGATGAACTAAATAATTAATCACATTATATAAAATGAGTATTTAAGTCCAACCAACGGATCTGGTGGCCAAAAGAAGACCTAACACATACGAGTACAAAGACAAACATTATTAAGTACTTACAGTGAGCAACTTTGACGAAAAACGCACCAAAAGTTTCGCTCATGTCAGAGCACCACACTAGAGCGTGGCATGACGCAGTGCCACACGTGACAGCCAACACAGCGACAGCTGCATAATTGATTAAACTCGATCACCAACTCATCTAAAGTTGCAAACGCCGAGAGTATTATGTCTGAAGCGGCGATGGGGTACACAAATAATCACACATCGCCAGCGAGTTTGGATGAAGCGGCAGTGGCGGTGGAGCGATATAGTGCGTGACTGGTTTAATTAAACACAACAACAAACTAATATGTACCGTTACTCACATGAGTTTTAATGGTTAAAGTGTTGGTGTGTGTTGGTGTCTGTGCGCTCATTTTGCTGGATGTAAGCAAACATCGACTAGCTGATAATGATAAAAGTTAGCAAAATGATGAAAGTTGACGCAGTTGTTGTTGTGTTGCACATACGTGCGTTGTTGCATGCCACAAAAAACCAGAAGCAGTGGAAAAACATATGTTTACTGAATTAAAAAAAATTGTTTTTTTATACTCTCGCAACAAATGTTGCTAAAGAGAGTATTATAGTTTTGTTCACATAACGGTTGTTTGAAACACCCAAAAATAAACGAGTTAGATATAGGGTTATATATACCAAAGTGATCAGGGTGAAGAGCGGAGTTCAAATCCGAATGTCTGTCTGTCCGTCCGTCCGTCCGTCCGTCCGTCTGTGCAAGCTGTAACTTGAGTAAAAATTAAGATATCTTGATGAAACTTGGCACACTTATTTCTTGGCACCATAGAAAGGTTGCTTTCGAAAATGAGCAAAATCGGACCACTGCCACGCCCACAAAATGGCGAAAACCGAAAACACATAAAGTGCCATAACTAAGCCATAAATAAAGCTATGGAAATATAATTTGGTATGAAGGATCGCACTATGAAGGGGCATATTTGGATGTAATTTTTTTGGGAACGTGCGCGTGGCCCCGCCCCCTACTAAGTTTTTTGTACATATCTCGCAAACCAATAGAGCTATATAAACCAAACTTTCTGCAGTCGGTTCTTCTACGTACCCCACCACTCACCATGAAAAGAGTTGAAATCGGATAATAACCACGCCCACCTCCCATACAAAGGTTAGGTTGAAAATTGCTCAAAGTCGGTTAACTCACTAACGAAAAACGACAGAAACACCAAATTTCACATAAGAAATGGCAAATGGAAGCTGCACTCAGATTTTTTTACACTGCCAACAACAACTTGAAAATGGGCGTGGCGTCGCCCACTTATGGGTCAAAAACCATATCTCAGGAACTACTCGACCGATTTCAATGAAACTTGGTTTGTAATAGTTTCCTTACATCCCAATGATATGTTGTGAAAATAGGCCAAATCGCTTCACAACCACGCCTACTTCCTATATACTAGAACTTTGTAGACAATCTGAATCGTTTAATTTACAATGTATAAAGTAAGTACTAGTGAAGATATCGGTGCAGAACTTTGCACAAATACTATGTTAATAGTGTGGCAGCCCCATTCTAAAAATCGCCGAAATCGGACCATAGGTTTTTAAGGCCCCATATATCGAACACGAGGACCTCGGTACTTCTAACCTAATATTATGGTTTCCAACTTTCAATGGATTTTATACAATATATATGACGAATATGTGGGTCAAATTGTGTATTATATAAATATAAATAAAGTTAAATAAATAAATTGAGAATATAAAATGTTCGGTTACACCCGAACTTAGCCCTTCCTTACATGTTTTTTTTAATTTCGCACTTGTGGAGTTGCATATAGCCACTTGTGAGTATATGTATGTGTAGTTGGAGATATATGTATGTGTATGTCCGTGTTCCTTGCAGCTCATCAGCTCGCACTCAACAGCTACAGTGTCACTTTACAACCCATATTAAAACAAATACTTCAAACTCAATTTAAAATGTATACAAGCAAACATACATACTCACATATATATGTACATACACATACATATATATATCATTCAGTATATACATATGTATGTTTGAGTACATCCATTTGCTACACATAAAAAATTGCAATCTCTCAGTACAACTTGTTTGCTCATTAAATCTGTGAAAATAGTTGAGAACTCTCGAAAATTTTAATGCAAACATACATACACATACCTACATACATACATACATTTATATTTACCGTTAACTCGGTGTGGGCGAAATATATGCACCTATGAATACGAAACTTTTTATTGCTAATTAAACAAATTTGTTAGACGAGTCCAAAAAATGAAATAAACAAAATTGAATTTTGCTATTATACCTACTTATACACATGTATTTTCTATATGTTTATCTCTCTATATGTACAATTTTAATATTTTTAACGAGTGTAATTAAATTTTCTACACCAACGCATCTCGTAAGCTATAAAAAGTTCCATCAAACGTGTATGCGTGAATTCCATGCACATTTACCTGCTCACATGCGGGCTCGCAACCACTGTTTGAAAAAACAATTTTGGCACTTTCGGCAATTAAATAGTTAACTGTTTAATTTATAATTTTCAAATAAATGCTGATATTGCAAAATTTTTATGTAAATACGCATGTGTGGGGAAATTAAATATTTGTATTGTGTTGGAAAAGGTTTTATTCATTAGTACTTTTTGGTATCTTTTTTGGGTAAATTGTGATTAAGGTACTAGGGATATTTCTACCACTATACATTAAAGTTATGACCAAAAATTACCATTTCTCTAAAATCACAAAAGGAACTATTCATAACAAAAGATCTATTAACTGATATCTATATCAAACGCAAAATCTGAGGAAGCATATTAATTACTAAGTGAATTCTTTAATAATGGTTCGCTGTAGAAGACCATTCATCTTTTCTTCATGTAATGTATTGTCACTCTTTATGTTACTCAAAAGCCCATTGTCTGGCTAAAAAAAAATAGTTGTGGCTATCGCCAAATATTGACTTCAATGCGTATTAAAAACTTTTTTAATCGCTTCATCAACATTAAAGAGAAAAGCTCAATAGACTTCGATATTTTCAAAAAACGTTCAGTCATTAAATTCAACAGGATGGTACTAAGACGTTGAATATTATGTGTAAACGAACTTGTGTTAGATATTGGATATAAATATATCGAAACAAATAAGGAAAGGCTAAGTTCGGGTGCAACCAAACATTTTATACTCTCGCAATTTATTGCTATATTTTTATTAAGAAAACACACAATTTGATCCATATATTCGGCATAAAGTACAATAGAAAAACGAAAATCATCATATAGTATATAGACTGAAGTAATTCCTGAACCGATTTCACTCCACAACATACATTATATCTAGGATTATATGCTCATTTAATTTTGCTAAGATATTTCACATAATACCCGATTTATAAGCTATTAAGCCAATCGTATTTTTGAAAATCCTATAATTCGGTATATGAGAGCTAGAGGAAGTATGACCCGATATGAACCATTTCTGGTACAGAGCCACACTATTAGAAGAACAAGGTTGGCTCTGAATTAAATTAAAATAACTGAGAGATTTTCCGATATTAAGTCTATATTAGAGTCCGACCGATTAATCGGCCAGTATCAGCGTCCAAGAAATTTAGCATCGGCACAGAGTTCTGGCTGATTCTTCTTAGTTCTTCGAATTACACTTACTTTTTATACCCTGAACAGATAGGGTACATATCTTCACGGAATTTGGTGTGAGTTATTGTTCATAGAAATTATTTAATCTCCGAAAAAAAATGTTCAGATCGGTTCACTATAGCATATAGCTGCCATACAAACCGAACAATCGGAACCAATGGCTTGTATGGAAAATTTTCGCATTTGACGTGGTTTCTTCACGAAATTTGACATGGATTACTGCTTAAGGTAATAATATAATCTCCAAAGAAATTGTTCAGATCGGTTAACTATATAACCTTAATGTTTCGGTGAAAAATTACCTTAAGGCACTGAGTTCTTCATATTCGATATCCGGGACATTGAAAAGTTATAGTCCGATTTCGACAATTGTTTCACTAGTGATGCCACGGAACATATACAGTATTTGTGTAAAGTTTTATTCCGCTATCTTGATTGGTTTGTATATATTATAAAGTGAACGAATCAGATGGAATTCAAAATTTAACTATATGTGAAGTAGTCGTGGTTGTGAACCGATTTCATCCATTTTCCACTCGTGTCATCGGGTGTCAAGATAATATTATATACCGAATATCATTCGAATCGATCGAGTAATTCCTAAAAAATGGTTTTCGACCCATAAGTGGGCGATGCCCACGTCCATTTTCCATTTTGTAAAAAAAATCTGAGAGCAACTTCTTTCAGCTATTTCTTCTGTAAAATTTTGTGTTTCTGTAAGGGAACCGACTGCAGAAAGTTTGGTTTATATAGCTTTATTCGTTTGCGAGATATATACAAAAAACCTATTTGGGGCGGGGCCATGCCCACTTCCCCAAAAAATTACATCAAATATGGCCCTTACTAGGACGATCCCTTTTGTCAAAGTTTTGACGCTTTATCTGTTTTCAGTTTTCGCCATTTGTGGGCGTTGCAGTGATCCGATTTTGCCCATCTTCGGAAGCAACCCCCTTTCGTCAAGATATCTCAATTTTTACTTAAGTTATCCGTTGCACGGACGGACGGACAGACATACAATTGGATTTTGACACGTTTTGTCACCCTGATCACTTGATATATGTGCCCATTATAAACCTTTTTCATGGAGAAATGGTTCACATAGTATCATTGGCTTACTAAATAATTTTATTTCAATCTGTGTTTTCGGTTGATGATTACTTCCCCACTCTCAGTAATACCACATACAATTACACCGAACCCGAACTCAGTTTTTCAGAATTCAAAA
This sequence comes from Zeugodacus tau, assembly GCA_031772095.1. Lineage (NCBI taxonomy): Eukaryota > Metazoa > Arthropoda > Insecta > Diptera > Tephritidae > Zeugodacus > Zeugodacus tau. The sequence continues at coordinate 55,574,540 of CM062651.1, read as the reverse complement.
TAGCGGCTGTAATATAGCGAGTTTTTAAACTTGTTCGCCATCTTGGTGGACCTAGATTTCAATTTTTTTTTTAATTAACATCAAATTCATAATCAGCGACCACGAAAATCCTCGACTAACAAGATTCAAGCGATTTCGATGAATTATTAAAAAAATGCGTCCGTCCGCCATCTTAAATTTTGACAAATTGACTCGTAATCAGCGACTCTATATTATTGACACTGGGATAAATGTGAGCTCATGTGATTACACCTGAGGTTACGTTAGGTGTTATCATACTAAACGAAGTTTCTGCATTGAATTTGAATATTTTTGTTATGGCATCCCAAATAATGTTCAACTTATTATTCCTTGATATTTTACTACTGCCTAGCTAGCAGTTCTTGTCAAGATTTAATTATTCATTTTCTGTGTTCAGCCAGCATATTTCTTGCCATGATCTGGTAACTATAGTAGTTGGTCAGTAATAGTAATCCGTTGTACTATGTGTGATGAATGTATGAAATCTGACAAATTATTTTTATTATTGAACATAGTTGTCAAGGAGAAGCGATCTTCAAAATTTTCGATACAATATTCATGGTAAGATTTGGCTTTTGCGTAAAAAGTCCCATCAGTATTGGCAAATCTATTTTCATTGTCACTAATTTTTTTTTTTCACAGAGCATTCTCTTGAGATCTGAGTAAAGGAAAAAAGTCACTAAGAGCTAGGTCTGGAGAATAATGTAAATATTGATGTCATTCGAAGTCAAATACTTACATTTTTGTTCGTTTGTCATACAATGAATTGCCCCGATGAAAATCAATTTGAGTATTTTTCCGCAATTTTATCCACCAATTGTTCCAAAAGCAATATAAATAGTTTCATCGTTTCAAAAAAAGAAGCCCGAAAGCTCCTCAGATTCGCCAATCCGGTGTTGTTTTTGGTCGCCGTAATCACGCAGTTTAACGCTTTCACAGTTTCATATATTTTTGAACGATATGTCCTTTTCACATCGAAGAGGGACCCTAGTGTGTAGTTCCGCTTACAAAGAGATCTTTCAATTGTTCAAACCACTTCTTCTGGAGCTGCAGCAATCACAAGAAGTAGACGAGTAGTAACTAAGAGGTCTCTATGCTATCCTGGTTAACTGCAGCCCAGATGTGAATTTCAAAATACAGCAGTTTTCCGAAATAACGAACACACTAAACACCACTGTTAAAAAATGAAAAACCATAACAAAACAATTCAAATCCAATAAATTCTTCCAAAATGGACCAATTCTGACACTCATACTTCTATTTGGTGCTGATCAATAATTTTAAGCTTTCTTATAAAATTCAACATTTTTTCAATTTGCACATTACTTTTGATTTTTTTCCAGTTTTATTTTTAACTCTGGTTCGATGTTATTTGATTTTTTCCTCTTTCTTCATATGTCTTCTTCATGTTGTTTCGGAAAACTACTGTAGTAACTCATTTCATTTTTTGTTTAATTCAAGAAGGCTAAGTGATAACTCCTTGGTGCCTGGTTAATATTTTCCACGCAATTTGTTGTGATAATGTTTGATTTTGGTGAGGAAGTAGTGCAAAACAAGGCTTTCAATATGGCACTCTATAGTAAAAAATACCAAAATAAGCCCATAATTTTCATATATATACAAATGTAACGGTGCATGTATGTAAATGTATGTATGTTATAGTGCCTCACTTCCTTGCGTTGGGTAATTATCTGCAAATTGCAAAGCTTTCCTTTCCACATTGCCACATTTTAATGTGCGAACACATGCAAGTGCTGCCACATTGCACGACATAACTCTTCCTGGCATCAACTAACGGCATCTGCAAAATTTCCTCCTCCTGCTCAACGCCTAAATTTATGCTACATATTTGTAAGAGGCAAGACTCATAAAAACCGAACATGTTTTTACGCGAGACTACACAGCTTCGTGCGCAGAGACGACACAAAGTGTGGTTGTGTGCGTGTGTTGTTTTTGTTGTTGGTGTTTGTATATATACATATGTGTGTGTGAGTTGCTTTCAAAGTTTTGGCTTATTTTTGCCAATTATTTTAGCATTTGGTTTTTATCTCATTTAACGGGACTTTTTTTCCCTCACATACATATGTACTGCTGTTAGCTCACTCTTCGCCGCTTTTTGTTTTGCTTATCCCTTAGTTAGTTTTACTTTCAGCTCATTTCATTCTCTGCCATTGTTTGTCATTGTTATCATTGGCATCGCTGCTGTTGAAGTCTCCACAAGCCAAGTCTTCTTTCTCTATGGAAATATATATGTGTATGTGTGTGTAAGCATATTCGCAAATTCACATGTCTTCGTTCGCCTGCATTGCTATCAATTAGCATCATTTCCTACACGACAACTACAACAAAATTCCACTTTCGTACTTTTCTACATGCGACACATATACACACATACATGTATGTATATCATTATATGCCTCATACAAGTATGTGAGTGTGTGTGCTTGCTATTGTTTTTGTTGATAATGCTGAGTCTGTTGCTGATAGACATCTCGGTGCCATTTGATTTACAAGCCTGGCATATTTGTCAGCGCGCTCTGACTCATTTATTGCGGGCGGGCGGTCGGAGACAAAAACATGCTGAAAGCACTAAACAATGGGCGGCACAACAACAACAACAACGGCAGCAAGGGTATGCAAAAAGTAGCGAATAATAGTAATAAATTGGAACATAAGCATTACAACGGAATTGCGTTGAAAGTACACACAGACATACATACACTGTTCTATATCTATGTATGTATTTGAATCACATACACATATTTTCTCGCTAATTGGAAATGTCACATTGCTTTTGCCTTTATATTATTTCATATTAAATAGCGCTTTTGTTTGGTTAGCATTTTTCCCCATTTTTATTTTTATTTTCTCATTTTTATTATTTTTTCCACATATTTATTACAATAAGAGAGCTTATTTGACTAAACAAGTAATTTGCAGTAAATTATTTTCTCATGTGTGTATAACATTCATACAGTAGCTCTCATTAATGTGTATACATATGTATATGTATATAAACATTTGTTTTTCGATAAAACTAAGTATTTAATTTTTTTTTTTTGTACAAAGTCTGAATTTTTTATCTTCAAAATTGTATACTTGCTTTGAAAAAGTTAATAAGCTGTGATATAAAAAATCACATAATCCACTAGTTTCAGTTTACAGAGCTTTGTTCACTAATTTATATTAAATGCCGCTCAAAGCAAGGAAATTAATATTTTTTAGCTGATTAATTAAAAAAAATGTTTGAGAAATGTTTTGAATTTATTTAAACCTTTAGTAGACGACATGAAAGTAGTGGCACGAATAAATGCTTAAAAATTATAGATATAAGCCCAAGAATAAACAATTCTCACTAAGAAAAAAGTTTTTGTTGTGACTAATTCTAAAAATCTGTTCACTACGAAGCCTGTCTATTCGGAGATACAACCTTTGGAAGGTGTTGGCTCTATGTCAGATATTATTGTTACTCAAAACTTTAAACGCGTTTTTCTCAGAACCGTGTTTTCAAAGTCGGTTGTCAATCTTTTTCAAAAACTACTCAACCGATCTTGATGAAATTTTGCACAAGTGTTCGAGATAGAATTTACTCGTGCTTGAACGATGGATTTTATTTTTTTTTTCAATTATAACTATTTAAAAAAAAAAAAACAAAAATGTGTAGGAAATTTTACCGAAATTTTTTTTTTTTGGAAAAATGTCTGCCAAAATTCCAATTTTTACTTTTTTTGCCTTTTCTTCGTTCAAGCACGAGTTTATGGTCTTACCTAAAACATTTAGTTTTTTCATTTTGGATGATCCTGTCAGGAGTTATGCTGAGTTTTAATTTTTTTTTTGAAAATTCTAGAAATTATTCGTTAAATATCTATACTACTATTATAAAGAGGAAAGATTTGTATGTATATTTGTAATGAATAAACCCAAAAACTACTGCGCCGATTTCAAAAATTTTTTTACCATTGGAAAGCTACATTCACCCTGAGTAACATGGGCCATATTTATTGCTAGAATCTCAACTTTCTAGAAATAGTTCCCAGGTGGGGGTATCAAAAAGACCTCGGGTGAATAATCTTAATCTGAAACTGAAAATCGTCTTGCAAGTCATTCTCTTCGCATCGCAATCGCGTACCAAAGAGTCGAGTAAAAAGCGCTCGCAGCTGCTTTGCTGAACAAAATTTCAAAACCTCCCAAGGACGCGCGTGAGGGTTGAGTATGGAGCGTGTGCAGCGGCTTGAAGAACAAATTATTACAAATATACCAGCTTGCACTAGGGAGTCGAACTCTGAGCGTTCCCAACGCCTTCATAATCAGAGAGAAAGACATCAAATACTAGAGGTTTTACAAATAAAATATAATTTCATGTTCGAACCCATGCGAAGCCGAAGCGGTCTGCTAGTGTGTCTATAAGACAGAAGAAATTTTGAATTAAATAAATAATTTTTTACATAAAAAAATATTGAAAATAGACAATTTTTAACCGACAAAACCAACGTAACCCCTTAATGAAATAAATTTAATATTTCTTTTGCGATAACTCATTTGCCTCCTTTTTCTCTTGCTCTCTCTCTCTCTCTTTCATAATATACTACTAAGTCAATGTTAGTGTCCGACCGATTAATCAGCCAGTATCAGCGTCCAAGAAATTCAGCATCGACATAGGGTATATTTTGGCTGATTCGTTTTACTTCTTTCGAAATTTACTTAAATATTTATATTTTTATGATTAATTTAAAGCTTAAAATATGAATTCTTCTATTCATCTCATAAAACAAAATTTGACTGAACCAATCATTTCTCGCGATACTAATTTCAAGTATAGTATAAAGAAATTATTATTATTTTTTTTCACAAACAACAACACAGACAGTCAACAGTTTCCAAAAAAGCTCCTGAAGCTTCTATCGGGTCGCTATCAATATGTGTGGCCTGTCGTTGTCCTGATGGAATGCAACTCTTCTCCTATTGGCCAACCGCTTCTGGGCAATTGTTCAGATAATTAAATAGATAATTTGATTTCTATTTCTGGAGAATAAATGTAAACTCGATCGTCTCTCAATTACACATAATATATTTAATCGGTAAATTGAAGCTGGCTGCTTTTTAAAAGCTTCCCGTTGTATACTAAAGAAACATGCTGATGGGATATCAAATGGTGTTTATATAAGGAATAGGTGCGATGGAATTATCATTCTTGGACAATCCTATATTATTTCGATAAAGCAAGGTACTTGCTAGATTCGAATATGCTTTCAAAAGCGATTCAAATCTTTAAACTGGATTCCGTAAGACATCCAAACCTTCCTAAATATTAATAAACGATTTGTAACCGTCAATGTTGCAAATGTCGATGAGCCTCAGCCGTTCTTTTATTGGAATTAAAAAAGAAAACCAAAAATTCCCGCAAATGTCGAGAATTCGGCTCAAAAAGTGAAATTTTCAGTTGGGAATAAGTTTGGGATGCAAACAGATCTCTACAAATATTTTGTTGGGTTAATGTTGACACAAATGTCCAAGATCGATATAAAGCGATTTAATCGATTCAATCGACCAGTGCTTGACCCTAGAGACATCTATTGGAAAACGGCGGAATCAAAGTTGTGGACCTAATATAAATTTACAAAAACCCGTTTCTGTCCACTTAGCACTCCTCCCTCCTTGTGTTTTGGTATATTTCAAAAATTTTCGCAATCTGTAAATTTTTGTTAATACAAATGCCGTCTATAGGCCACAAAGGCACAATTTCCCCACGTTGTCATGTACTTATAAATTGTTCTAACATTCATTTTGCCAAATTGCACTTTTGAAATTGAATGGAATTATGCAAATGAATGGAAAGGTCCAGAAATTGTTTCTATTTCCTAATATCCATGTACCAATTAAGATTTTCCTTAAATAATACATGTATACATTAATATTTGTATATATTTTTTTTTAAATATCTGCAACTAATGACAATTTACCACATACATGTACCACATACACCCACATTCAAACAAATATTTCAACGAAATTATTTGCAAATTTGAAAACTCATTAACTAAAAATGTTTATTTTTTGCCCCCATTTCATTCGCATTCGCACTAACCGCTAATTATATTTTACGTGTGCACATATTAAATTATACTAATTTAGTTTTCGGACAAAAGTTCGAACAATTATGGCAGTGGTAGCAATAAATTATACAAAAGTTAGTTAGTTTGTATTCGAAATTGTTGCATTAGTAGGGGAGAGTGCTGCAAAATGTTTAATGCGAGTTTTTCTGAAATTCTATTTTATTTGAAATAGATGGCGACTAATTAATCAATTTTTAAATATGCTTTGAACCATTCTTGACTCTCACACAATTTTTATTGAAAAATAACGCTCTTAAAGAATTGTCAGATTTAAATGTCGGTTTCCATATTAATTTTCCATCGGAACTCCTAGTAAAATTACCCTGCTCCAACTAATTTATCTACCCTTAACCCAGCCGGAAGCGGAAAAACTTCACTCCGTTGAAAAGGCCAGGTAAAAAGCGATCTGAAGCCTCTTGATATTTCCAAATGGGCTGCAAACAGCAAGAAGGAGAAATGAATGACGCACTCTGATATAAGAGGCTATGATCTATATACATATAGATAACCCAACTACCTCTCAATCTATCAATTTATCGATTACTTCAGTCTCATCTTCCATTCGAACTATCCGCACCTGTAATCCATATTTTACATGGAGATATCTTCCTATAGAATTTGGCGTTCCGTAAACCTCCTTGGTAGGCGTGCAAATGGATGAAATCGGACCATTTTCTCTTCTTCTTCTTGACTGGCGTAGGCTCCACTTACGCTATTATAGTCGAGTCCACAACAGCGCGCCACGCAACTCTCCTTTTGGCAGTTTGACGCCAATTGGTAATACCAAGTGAAGACAGGTCCTTCTCCACCTGGTCCTTCCATCGAAGTGGAGGCCTCCCTCTTCCTCGGCTTCCACCAGTGGGTACTGCATCGAACATTTTCAGAGCTGGAGCACTTTCGTCCATTCGAACAACATGACCTAGCCAGCGTAGCCGCTGTCTTTTTATTCGCTGAACTTTGTCTATGTCGTCGTATAACTCGTACAGCTCATCGTTCCATCGTCTGCGGTATTCGCCGTTGTCAATGTTTAAGGGACCATAAATCTTCCGCAAAACCTTTCTCTCGAAAACTTCTAGTGCCGCCTCATCGGATGTTGACACCGTCCACGCTTCTGCACCATAAAGTAGGACGGGAATGATGTGGGACTTGTAGAGTTTAGTTTTTGTTCGTCGAGAGAGGATTTTACTTTTCAATTGCCTACTCAGTCCATAGTAGCACCTGTTGGCAAGAGTGATTCTGCGTTGGATTTCAAGGCTGATGTTATTATCGGTTTGAATTGAATTGTTGGGGTATATATAAGATCTTAAAATTGTGTTCAAAAGTTTAAGTCATCTCGGCTCGTAATAGGTTTGAAGTATATCGATGAGTATTTCTTCACCTAGCACCCTTATAATAAGTATATTCAGTCTGTCCATTTAAGACGTGACCTTGGAATCTTTGAACTTTAATAATTGATTTGTAATATTTCAACTTTATCTTTAAGATATCAATGGGAAAATTGTGACCTTAACTCCTATGCTAACTAGAGAAGGACCTTTTTGTTTCCGATTTAGCTTAAGACTGAAATATTTTGCCACCATGCTCGCCGAGCTCCGACATCTAATTTTAAATCTCAACAGCACAACGAACCTTCTATCTACCCTGGGTCATAGAAATCAAATATTACTTATTTTAGATGTCCCAGAAAATTTTCTTGTTTTCTTTGTGACTTTAGATTCTGTGACTTTCAATATTTTTGTAAAGCAAACTTAAGTCAGTCATTGCAAATGTTTGTAGTGTATATTCATGGTCAGCATTGTATTTGTTTGTTTACTCCCTTACCTAAGTTGACCCTTCAGAAAGGTTATGTAAACGAAGATTATAACATTCATCTTGCTTGCGGGTCTATATGTACTTGTAAATATGTATTTATATACATTGTGACGAGCTTTCAAAAGCTTGCGAAATTATTTACATTGGTGCGAAAATTTCAATAAAAATATTTGCGATTAATCTACAATATTTGGCAAAACCTATCCTTGCCTGCAGCTATTCGTCGCTGTCAATAGCGTCTTGAATAGAGAGAAACTATTTCTTTTCAATGTGAAGCGAAAATATGAAAAACTGCTTGACCTTTTCGTGAGCTACAGTTTGTGCTTTTCGTTTATTTAGAAAGCTGGTGGTAAAGTTTTGAATGTATAGGTGTAAAGGGTACATTTTTCGAGTTATATGAATAATATAGAATACTGAACATAAATGTCATACAAAGAATTTTGAAGTAGGCGTGGCTGTGAACGGATTTCGCCCGTATTACAGCGGTAATATCAGATTTTCAAGGAAATATTATGTACCGAATTTCATTGAAATCAGGTTATTATTCAGGTTATTATTATTATCATTGAAATCAGAGCTAGCTCTCTCGGAAATTTTATAACTCTAAAAAGACACCCTAAATATTTTTTGTTCAAAGTGACTAGTTGTTACGATAGCCTGACCAGACGTTTTTTTATGAAAAACCCTAAAAAATGTATATATATTTTGGATAATTTTTAGTTTTTAAATAAAACCCATCTATTTAATAATTTTAAGAGCTACTTTAGAATATTTTCTTATTACTCTTTTATGTCAGATATACATATATATCCTCATATACACTTAAATCCACATATATATATACATTAGAGTGGCCCTCATTTTTCAAAGTATTCCGATTCTCGATCGCACCCCCTAGAAATATGTGAATAGCCCAAAAACTAGTATATACAAAGTTTTGGGTCAATCAAAAAAGGTTTAGAGGTTGCGCAAGGAGCTTGAAATCCTGAAAAATTAAGAATTTTTGCCATTTTTATGTCTCCATATTTCAAAGCCACACTATCTGGTTTCCATACCGTAATAAGATCTGCATTTTATTACCTTGCCAAAATTACCACAATCTTAAAAATCGGTCGATTGATGATAGAGTTACAGAAATACAAATATGAAAGTAAATTTAATGTGGTGCATTCTCAAGCGTCGCATGCTCGTGATATACCGTTATAACGGTTCTAATGTTATTCTTATTATCTTATTACGGTATGGAAAACCAGTAAGGGATAATGTGACTTTGAAATATGGAAGTCTTAGACATAAAAATGGCAAAAATTCTTAATTTTTCAGGATTTCAAGCTCCTTGCGCAACCTCTAAACCTTTTTTGATTGACCCAAAACTTTGTATATACTAGTTTATGGGCTATTCGCATATTTCTTGGGGGTGCGATCGAGAATCCAGAAACTTTTTTTATCCTCCATACAACTAAGGGCCACCCTAATATACATATATACTCCAGTAAGTGCCACAGCAAAAAGTAACTTCTTCATTTATTGTCAGAGCACTATTGAAACCCTAAGAGTTTACCACATCACTTACTCCCCAAGCACACACTCACACACCACACTAGCTATGCACCAACAAGTGGGTAGAAAAACTTATATATAATTCTCTCTCTCTAATAAAAACGGAAAAGTAAAAGCATTTGCCCTTGTGCCAGGGACGGACTGCTTTTATAAATAGTGTAAATATTGGCTTTGGAAATTTTTGTGGTAAAAGTTTACTTTTAATTTCAGCAAAAACTCACTAAAACGAAAATTTAAGAGATAATAACACTTGTACGCACAAACATATGCACACATGGCTAAACTTATGAGCATATACATATATATATATAGAAATATATATAATTCATAGCAATGAAATAGTAGCTAGCCATGCATGCTTGCAGACCTTCATATTGTAGGCACTTGAACAAATTTCAAGTACTTCGTTTCCTTTTTACCGAAACTTTTATGAAAACCTTCATGAATTCTTAAAATACGGAGAATAGAGAATATTAAATTTGTGAGTTAAATGAAAATAATACAAAAGCGTCGCAATAAAATTCAAATTTGAAAGAAGTTATGAAGTTAATCTACTAAATGAGCTTGTGACCACGAAAATTTGTCTATCTACATATTTATTTAGTAATTTTAATGGTGCACATTCTATATCATCCTTTTTAACTAGTATGAAGCCACTTATCTGTGACTATAGAGAAGATAAAATGGTAAAATGTGTACCGATTTGTGTTAAGTCGATTTACTTTTGGAAAAGAGGACATCTTTTTTTATTTACCTAGAGTTACATATTGACATTTTTATACTCACAAAACAAAGAGATTATTTACTTTTTTATAAAAAATTAGTTAACTCACTAAAGAAAAATCTTAAGAAACACTAAATTTTATGGAAAGGCTGGACTCTACTCAGATTGTTGTAAAAAATGGGCAGTGGATGTACCATGTCCCACTGATGAGCCAAAAATCTTGTATGAGGAATTACTCGATGATTTTCAACAAGATATGGTACATCATATTTTCTTAATATTCTGATATTACGGCCTGAAAAAAATTGTGAAATCACACAATTTTGAATTCCATCTATATTGTATATATCGGAATAAAGCTTTGTACAAATTGTATAAATTGTCGAAACTACTATACTTTTTTTTAAAAATGTTCAAGACACCAGACACCGAACATAAGGACCTCAGTGTCGGTGGATAATTTTTTTTACAGAAATATTGCTAAATCGCTTAGGTATTTTATAGAGATTCAGTGGGTATATTTTTCTTCTAACAGTGTGCTTTTCTGCTGTGGCCTTATGCACATGATGGTCTCGTGTTTCTTGGAGATAAATGCATTTCCGCTTCGAAAGTTCTCAATGTTTGAGATATAAATATATTTGATGGCATAAATTAATGAAATACCTTAAACAACTGATTGATTGTTATCTATTCACAATTCCAGTTCTATAAACGAGTTATGACAAAACACTTATTTTAAAGCTTTGCAGACAGTTTTGGGTATTTTACTACCTTTAAGCCATAAAAATTATAAATGTTTGATCAAAACCGAATTCAACCCTTCATTACTTCATTTCTACATCTATATTATATTCTTATTGTTAAGGGTTTATCGTTTGGTTGAAGACTGTATAATGATTCGATTAAGTTAAGAATCTTACACACACATTTAATTATGAAGAGGTGAGGTGAGAGTATTACAGTATTGATTATGATCGCCAGGGACTACATTTGTCCAGTTATAATATGAAAATACTACTAAAGATACATCCCAACCTTCATGCATATTGAATTTATCCAAAATCTGTTGAGTTAACTAATATCGATTTCAGTCAGAACTGAATGAAGGTATGATATCCAAAAAGTTCCATCTATGTTTTGCAAAACCTGATAACTCCAGAAGAAAGTGACCAGTTGATTCTACCTTGTACTGTTTTAGACAACTGTGACAATCAGTATCCCGATGTTCGCCATTACTATGTGAATTTCGTTGGTGTCGTTACAACCTGCGCTAGGGAAAAATCAAAAATTTTTAGAGCAAATAGTTCAATCAATTTCTTCGCATTTACAGTTGACAGTGTAATCTGGTGTTTCCAGTACAGATTTCATAAAGTCAACAATTATTGTTTTGACTACTAGTTTAAAAAGTAGCATTTCTAGAAGCTGTAGAAGTTCTTAAGTTTAGCATAAACATGCTGATTGAGATTCCGTACGACAAAAAACATCCAATAAATGTGTTTATGTGAGATTCCCTTTGAGAATGGATATGATATATACCACCATAATATACTCTGTATGAAAACGGCAAAAGTTGGATAATTTCTTTATAACGTAGTTTGTATTTAACCTTCAGTTCATTCGTCAGCATTTAAATGAATTTGCGAGGGTTGTTTCTACATTGTGTGACTCGAATTTCGATTCAGTAATTTCGGTATTTGAAATAAATCCAAATGAACTATCTTCGAGTATCAAAGGACGGCATAACACCTACTTAAGCAACCTCCCAGGACTTACTTCGAAGAATCCTTTATAAGAATTAACATCATCATGTCTAGATCAATACTGCAGTAGTTTTAGGTAGTCTTAGGTAACTATCCTCGAGATTAGAAAATATCCTCTTCATGCGCCTTTGGTTTCTTTGATGTACTCAGTAAGGTTAGTTAAAGTATACATAAGTATGTACAAAGATATTTAATTTTCTCGAGAATATTGACAAACAGAGGCTACTTTCACTGTAATACATATATGAAAAGCGAGAAAAGAGAGCTGCTTCGCGAGGTGAGATATTACTGTCCGCGAAGCTTTACAGCCGACCATAGTGAGACTTACAACACACCTATATGCATACAATATAAAATTTACTGTGAAATAATGTAATAAAATCTGGTTTCTCAGTTTAGAGACTAATAAATTTTGATAACGCTCGACAACTGAGATTTCACCTTTGTTTCTGTATTTATTAAAAACTCATAAACTCGGCATTTTTTCACACAAAATGCCCCTTGGCAGCCGTTGTGCTATGTATTTCAATTTGCTACGCTAACATTTTCGAGAAAACAATGATGCATTTCCCAGCCACAGTTCAACGCATTTCATTTCGAGAAGATTTAACAACCGCTGCCACCATAAATTAATTAATTCCCAGCAACGCCTTGAGTGACTTTAATTGGATTTGAGGTACATTGTTGCTTGACAAGCGCCGCAGCGTTTATGGCTTAACTTTGAACGCGAATGAAACACCTTTATTTCCACGCTTTGTGGCTTTTGTTATTGTTGTTGTTTTTGTTGCTCTTCAATGCGCTGGCATAATTTTCTTTTTATATATATGTAGGTATAGCAACCAAGCACATTTTTATTTAAGCCAACGCTTGTTGCATCTGAAGCTTAATTGCGATTTATTGCTCGCATGTGCGGAAATGAGATTACATCCGGTGAGTGGAGAGTCAGGCACACAAACACACAGCTGTACATGCGTACTTGCTCCCATATACACAGCTAGTATGAGACGCACGTGCGAGTTGTCCTCCGGCGATGAATGTGCAGGCGTGTGAGTGTGTGTGTGTGTCGCTTATTTATTGCGTTTTTCGTTTTTAATCTTCATAAAAAGAATCACAGAATCACATAAACATACACACGTGCTTGCATTGGGGGCAGTGTATTTGAATGTGTGGCAAAAACAAAGGCTAAATGAAGAGCTTGTAAGCGCACACATACTCCAATTTCATATAAATATGCCGCTGCGCCTGCATGTAGGCTACTATATTTTCCAGTACACGCTTAGCGCGCCTGTTTCAGTCCGTTAACCAATTCCACATGCAGTCCACGCATTCGTCGACCTCAGCTCACCTCACCTCTTCTCATCAGACTCCACCTCTCCGCAGCAAATTGCATTTTACCACATTCTCCACACACCATTGTGTTTGCGTAATGAAGAAGCAAAAGCAGAAAATTTGCGAATGAAATCAAAGCAGTAACGACAGCGCCCAGCCTGCCGTACGGCTAGTGACAAGCGAGAAATTAGAAATGACATTAATTTGCCGCACACACACACATACATATATTATGTTCCGTTACGCAATGTATGTATGCCGCTATGTCACTAGCGGTAGTGAAAGAGCGAGCGCATACCAGTTGCTTGCGCATTGTTTTCATTGCGTCTAACTCGTAAATGAGCCAATAAACGTGTGCTGACGCAGTCGCAGTGCCACAGACAATTGTATTGTTATGCCCAACAACAACAAAAAATGTGCCAATGGCGCATTGCCTAGGCATGCGAGCAGCGTTGTGTTCCCAGCAGCAGGACAGACGTGGCACAAGGAAGTGCGGCTGTGCGTTAATTAAGCGCCATGGTGTAGTGTCGAAGCCTCAGCTGCCTCGTGCTAACATTGTTTTCACGCCATCTAACGCATACTTTCGCTGCCTTACACTGCAAGCAAATGTTCATTAAAATATACATACATACATATGTACACATTAGCTGTAATGAAGAGTTATCATGCTCATCATCATATCAACGTCAATTCTAGTCAACTGATATTAACCATAATTATGATTAGTATTGCAATGTATAACTGTTGGCTGACAACGCACAGTTGCCGCCATTTTGCATAATTTATGTTATAAAATGAAATGACGGCGTAAACGTGTGTTGACAAGAAAAACAACTAATGAAATTAATTATTACCATTAGGACTACAATAATTTTGTTTTATTTAAGCTAGCGTGGCTTAATAAATAAATGTCTTCATTATCATCTACCATATGAGCATTAAAATCTGACTAATATCACAGAAGTTATTAAGGAAAGTATAAAAGGTTGGCGGGAGCTTTGACAAGCGACCAATGCAAAATAAAACATGTAAGGAAGGGCTAAGTTCGGGTGTAACTGAACATTTTATACTATCGCAATTTATTTATTTAACTTTATTTTTTATATTATATAATACACAATTTGACCCACATATTCGTCATATATGTATATGGTATAAAGTCCATTGAAAGTTGGAAACCCTAATATTAAGTATATGGGAGTTAGGTGAAGTTAAGACCCGATTTCCCGGCGACATATTAATAAAAGAAAGATATTCCCTCTGAATTTCTTCAAAATATCTGAGAGAAGCACTGAGGTCCCCATGTTCGCTATATGGGGCCTAGAAAACTTATGGTCCTAATTCGACGATTTTTAGAAGAACGATACCACACTCTAAATGGAGTATGTATGCAAAGTTCTGTTGCGATATGTTCACTAGTGCTTACTTTATATATTGTAAAGTAAACGATTCAGATGGACTTCAAAGTTCTGGTATATAGGAAATAGGCGTGGTATCATTGCGATGTAATGAAAATCACGCAAACCGAATTTCATTGATATTATTGATCGAGTAGTTTTGGATATATGGTTTTTGACTCCTAAGTGGGTCATTTAAAATTTTGTGTACCAATTTGAGTACAGCTCTTCTGTACCATCTTTATAATGAAATTTAAAGCTTCTGGTGGTTTTCCTTACTGAATTAAAGCATTTTTAGTAGTTTTCAACATAACCTTTGTATGGGAGGCGGGCGTGGTAATAATCCGATTTCCTCCATTTTTGGACTGTAAAAGGTAGTACGATTCTAGAAAGTTTGGTTGATATAGCTTTAGTAGTTTACGCAATATGTACAAAAAACTTAGTAGGGGGCGGGGCCACGCCTAATTCCCCCAACAAAATTCATTCAATTCAAAAAATTCAGCATTCGAAAATGCCCCTTCGTAGTGCGATCCTTTGTACCAAATTTTACTTTCATAGCATATTTCTGACTTAGTTGTGGCACTTTATGTGTTTTCAGTTTTCGCCATTTTGTGGGCGTGGCAATGGTAACTCAAGTTACAGCTTGCACAGACGGATGGACGGACAGATAGACATCCGGATTTGAACTCTACTCATCACCCTGGTCACTTATATAACTCTATATGTCACTCGTTTAGTTTTTGGTTTTACATACAGCCGTTATGTGAACAAAACTTGTATGCTTCCTTAGCAAATTTTGTTTCTCTTCTATTCCTTATATGTAATAAATACTTTTAGCTATGAATATTCAGTAAACAATAATTTTGAATACCAGCGCCATCTATCGGAAATATGTATTTATGATCAGCATTTTTTCCGTGTGATAGAAGTGCAGCCATTCTTTCTCGGTTGAATTAACACAAGATGCGCAATTTGGATGCACTATTGTGAGCCCTTATTACTTGCTATCTCGATTCATCGTCAAATAATATGATGCTCTAAATGAAATCCGTAATACTTTCGAGGTGTGGTTCTTGATGGATTCTAAGAGTTTTATGTCTAGGTCGTGATAGGGCTGGGCATTCGCAGAGAAAGTGGAAAACCGTTTATATATTGCCTACTAATTTGCAGGAACAACAAAAATATTGTTATAGTGCAAACCCATTTTCGCGCATGTTCTCCGATTGGCCAATGCCCCGTTATGGTCGGTTTTTTTTTTTAGCTTTAAGTTTATATATGCTTTTTCTGGATCTATTTAATAGATCCTTAGTTCTTTTCCTGTTATATATTGGCCAAATCTGATTTGGTATTTTGCATTTGGTTGTCGATTTCTGAGCAATATTTTCATACTGTGTGTGAAAATCTCGCTTGATGGGCCTAATGGGCGTTGTATTTGCTCCGCATCGGAGTTATCCTGAAAATATTTACCAACTTGTCTGCTCCGAAAATGTTCCTGTGTTCCCGACCACCCTCCCATTTTATAGAGAGGTGGAGTTTTTCTGTCAGTGAGCTCAAAGCCTTCTTGCAGCTGTTCGAATTAATATTTGGCGACGTTAAAACTTAAAAAGAATGTCGTCTGTCTTTCTCTATTCTCTAACTATTCTGAACTATTGCCGCTTGTTATAAGCTTTAATACTTTTAAAATTCTATATTTATTTGAGAAGCATATCGCTATGCCAATGAAACCAATCAATCGTCTACTTGCTTTTAGTATACATGTCAATCTGTAAAAATAAATGTCACTTGCTCAAACTTTGTATCAGATTGGAAAGATCTTATTGGTTAGGTTAGGTTAGTCTGATAAATCAAAGCCACACATGGCCCAGTTTAGTTCCTTTGTGATACGATATGGAGTGCCGTCACGTAGTCAATGAGAAGTAGTCATCCTTTAGGATGCCTGCGCTTCTCGCGAATTTTAGAAAGTTATGTGGTTTTACTATGATACAATGCAGGACAAGCCCACAAGAGATATTTTGGTTTGGTTTGTTTATACTGGTATATTTGGTTTAGGCCAGTTATTTCTATTCGCCGCTATCTAGTTTTAGCACATCAAAGGTATCTTATGGATTTAATGTGTTTCCACCAACTGAAGAAAGGTATACATTATTTCATTAACTCTTCGGCTTCTTAATAATAAGATAAGACTACAATGAGTAACAAAAATCATTACATCATGATTATAGAGATTAAGAAAACACAGAATCGATATATAATCTAGATTGGCACAACAGATTGAACGAATAGAGATTGTGTTTAGACTTCATTTGAAACCGTTTTGAAGGCCTAATTCCATCTACTTTGAATACCAATTTTATAAGAGAGCAAGGACTGATAAAGAAGGAAGAAACAGGAGGTTATCACATAGATTTCTGCCACCATTTTGGTCTTTCCGGTTTTATAGTAACCTCGATTATTTTAGGCAACCGTTTCGAGAGAAACATATACTGTTTGTGCAATATATCATTAGAGTTTAAAACTCTCTTCCATATACAGTTTACATAGTATAATTAACAAAGCTTCTAGAAATTGCTGCCATAACGCCTTTAAGGCATTTAAACATTCTCTGTATTTTCTGCATTAATAACACTATGGAATATGGTAACTAACGGTAACGCTCAACTCTCCTTGTAAACAATTCAAGAAATAAGCACAAAAACACGTTGAGACCCACTTATGGTTTGTGTGGCCGCATTGAAATACAACTTGCATAATAATGCAATTTATACGCGCACTTGGCGCGCATTTAAGTTTGCCTTTCGCATTCTCAACAGCTGCTGAGTATGCTGTGGCCAGTTGCAAATGCAAATTTTATTTGCTTCTGGTAACACTTTACACTTAGTGCATGTTTACTTTTTTGCGGTGCGACGCATATTTACCACCAAACGTTACTACAGCTGCCACATATACCCTGCAGAGTGCTGAAATGTCTCCAGGCGAAGATGAGGTTTGTGAAATTGTCAAGTTCTGAATGCTTCTTGTAATAATTGCAAAGAAATGAGTTGAATCACTTGACCGGGTGACCTATTTCGAGTTTAATAATCAGATCTACCTGATATTTAGCTAGAAACAGACTCTAGATATTCTGCTTTTGGTAAAAGGGTCCACACAATCAAGTCCACCACATAATTTTATATTGATGTGAAATAATCTTCTCGGATTCAGGGTATAGATACTGATCTTTTTTATTGAACTACTCTATGTCGCACAAGTCAGTAAAACACGGTCGTAGGCGTGTATAGTTTGGTCCCTAATATATTTCATTATGATAAATGCATTTGTAACAGTAGAGAGTGAGGAGGTAGGAGAATGTTATACATATAATTTATTTAAATTGCATTTATACACCTACCTTGCAGGGAAAAATGAAAAAAATCATGTCAATGATTAGTTCGGTTCAAGTTCGTGTTCGATTCGCTACTTCTCAGCTCTCCAAGTTTGTCAAAAAATGTACAAAAACAGAGTTAGCTATTAACTAATATGGATTCAAAACAACGCAGTATTTGAATATCACGGATTGGATCGCCTTTTGATTATGCCAGTTTATGACATTTATACCAATTAGTTCTTCGATTCGAATTTATATATATGAGAGCAAGAACAGAATCAGAATCAGTTTCAAATCAATAGAAGAGAGTGTTTTAATACCCAATTGCCCTGGTATAACTCTCATCTACACCATCCCTTTCTCTATATGCCAATCTATTGCATTTATACCAGTTTTCTCTTCGATTCGAAATGTATATACAAGTGAAAAAACAGAGTTTTTGGTTTCAATTCAATACAGGATGCTACTTAATTACCCAGTTGACCCATTATAATTTTTTTCTATACCATCTCTTTTTGAGTATGCCAGTTTATGACATTTATACCAGTTAGTTGTTCGATTTCAAATTTATATATGACAACAAGAACATCGTTTTTAGTTTCAATTTAATAGAAGAGAGTATTTTAATACCCAATTGTCCTGGTATAACTTTCTTCTACAACATCTCTTTCACTATATGCCAATCTATTGCATTTATACCAGTTTTCTGTTCGATTCGAAATATATTTATATATGACAAAAAACAGGTTTTTACTTTCAATTCAATACAGGAGAGTACTTAACGCAATTGACCTGGTATATTCTTTTTTCTAAACCATCTCTTATTATGCCAGTTTATGACATTTATACCAGTTATGTGTTCGATTCGTCACTCTCTAAAGCTTGAGGACGCAAATAAACTATGCTTGCTACATAATCTGCGTTACCACAAGAACTGTAAAGCAATATTTTTGTTTGAATTTTCAAACTGGTATAACTATTTCCTGAAATTGGACTAGTTTCAAATACATCGAATTGTCACCAGTTCCGGATGTCTTTCATTGTATATGTACAAATATGTTTATATGCTCATATACAGTAGAGTGTCTCTCTTTAGACTGTCGGCCTGTCCTCCACGCTGACACTCAATCATTTCCACTCCTCCATATACATAACCGTATATATCTGGGTATTTATGGGACCATGTTTTATTGTACATATGTATTAATGTAAAATGGTTTATGTTGGTCCGTATACAAGCATTTCATAAGCATAAGTAAGTGTTTAATTGCGCAGTGATGGTTTTTGTTGACAACAAAAACGCATCAAGATTAAAAAGTGAGAAACATCAAATGTCGGATGAGAAATGCAAACCCATTTTGTACTCAAGCACCCGACAGCAAATGCGTTAGCAGAGCTTTACGTACGTATGTATATGGGTGCATACCTATATAGATAACATTAAGGTGGACCTACAATTCTAATAATTCTATACCAGGAAGTCTACAGTCTAAGATATTCTTTAACACTCTCTCTTCTCTCTCTTTTTCTCTATAAATACTAAAGCAAAATTAGCTAAGCCTGTTTAGGTGAGCTTTTACTTCATATAGGTGATCCAATTTTATTATGCGAATAAGGTTATCGGAGTATGAATAAGGCGTGCTATATCTTAAACATTACCCGACTTCTTCGAAAGACCTACTAATTCGATCACCCTAATACAGAGCAGATATGCTAGTGATACATATCTATATGCATACAATTTAAAGTGGAAATGTTATAATCCTCAAATGATTTGCACCGGCCTTAGGCCCGACTATCCAGCTATAACGGAGGCGTGTGCTCAGTTTTCAACACATACAAACATATACACTGACTATATACAGTTATAATCATTAGTAAGTGTATATGTGTAGGTGTGTGTGTGTTCATATGCACATGACAGTGTGTACAATCTCGTACATATCTTATGAATTAGCATAAAACTAAAGTTCTTACACTTGCTTGCTGGAATACATAATGGCTACAGCGACAGTGGCGACAGCTTTACCAACACTAGCAGCAACATGGACTCAGGCAACAGCTGTACAAACACCATTGCACTTTATTAAGATTTTCAGAGAAGCGCGTAGCGGGATATACATATATATTTGGATGTACTTGCAGCCATATACGCTCTTGTTGACAAAGATATACATACATATGGATTTGAAGTGATGCGAGTTGTTCTAGTAAAAAGACTCACTCTAAAGAAAGTAGTTTTCAAATGATATTAATTCTCAAAATTATAAATGATTTACAGGCTTCCAGAAATGCTTTTATGGGTTATGCGAAAGTTCATAGTGGTGTTTTGAAGTTTCTCCCTTAAAATAGAGACTTACTCTAGACCAAGAAACAGACTGCTGACAATAAAAATGTTCCATAAACGCTACTGTGGGACAGATTTCTCAGCTTCAAACTAAAAAAAAGAAGAGTTATTGATCATGGATAAATCTTATGAGAAGCCAACTTGACTCAGCTTAGACTTCTAAAGCCATAACTGTATTGCAATATGTAGTTCAATTAGCAATTAACCCAAGGTTCTAGTAATAGCACACTGTATTTTGCACTCTTTCATATCTGAGGTCACATCAGAACCTCCGAAAGTCTGTGGGTTCGATAACCAAATATTCACTAGAATGTTGTTGTTGTAACGGTAGAAAATATTCCATAATAATTTGTAGAGATTCTGCTGACTTTACAGATATTGACGGAATATAATCCCGCACTCTTTCCGGTTACATGAACGCGACTGTTATGTGAACACTCCTTCGCTATAATCAAAAGTTCAGGTTTCGTTGGCCTTGGTATGTTCAAACGTCATCGATTGATTTTTCCTCTGTTTAGATTATGTATATACACTTCTGAGAACAGTCATTGTAACTCCAGTGTTTCTATAGAAGCTCCTTAAGGTTATTAGACTCTCTTTTAAATCCTTCGTATAATACTCATATTTAAATATTCCGACACCTCCGGAAAAGATACCAAGCACTCCAACCAATCTCTTCCAAAATTCTATAGATAAAGATGTTCTGATTGTCGCTTGGTCGCCACGGTAAGGGTTACGAATATTTATCTCGCTAAACGTAAGTCCATAACTTCCTCAATGGCTGTAACCATGTGTTCGAAATCACCGGAGTAATCAGAAAATGTAGTCAAGCCAGTTCTAGCTCCGTTCTGAGCTTATTATATAGACTAAATATGTTTAATACTTTATAAGTCTAGATTTGATTGAAATTTTAGTTCTGTTTTGTCGAATTTGCAACTATACTATACCTACGGTTCAGCTAATAAGTCTCATTAAGTTTCCCTAAAGACTTTTACCTAACAATCAGTGCTCTTTCCAGTTCCAGAGGGATGCAGTATAATACAACAACCTAGAATATTTCTAATAAGAACTTTCTCCCACAGCAAGTCCAATTTCTTCCTTTTATAAATTTTGGTCATTAGAGCACTTTAAATGTATTGCAATCTCCTGTGTCATCATCCACTGGGCTACGCGAGTCAATGCATCTGCATCTGAATTCGCATTCTCATTCACATAAAACATGAAATCACAATTCTTGTCAACTCTTGCACTATGCGCTCTCATGTCCCGACATAATGCCTTTCCACACTTTCTTTAGCATTCTCAGCTTTTGCATTAAAAACACACACACACACACGCGCGCTTGTCATGGGGCTAAGCTTTGCCGCCTCCAGGCAAAAGAGGCAATAAAAACAGTGGTAACGGTGGTACATGCTGCGCTCTCTGAAGCCGTTCCACCAACGTTGCATGCAAATGCCTCGACTCTTTTTTCCAACCACAATTTCTTCGGTTTCAATTTCACCCCATTGCAGCGGCAGCCTCTAAAAGCTTTTGGCATTTATTGCAGCTACAAATTTAACATATAGCTAAGATGTGAGTGTGTATGCCCGAGTGCAGATGTACGAGCTGCTAAGTGTTGCATGTTTTTTTTTGTCACACGCAATATACTTACATACATACATATACTATATGGAGTTTATGTTGGTTTATATGTATGAGCATAGGAAGACGAGCTTGGAGCTGCTGAAATTTTGATGTTTTTCGGCTGTTGGCATTTTAGACAAACCACAAATTAAATTAACTCGGCGTGCATGTGCGTGGTGGCATCGTAGATAAATTATGATTTAAACATTAAGTACTTGGCAGTTGTGATTTTATTCTCATTAAAATTTCAACAGTTGAATATTTTATGAAGAACGATTGTACCAAGTTTACTAAAAGTCACAAACATGCTGCCAGATTTAATGCGCTTACATGCAAGCCAATATGTGTGTGTTTACATGAGGGAACTGAATATTACATATGCAAATTGAATTGGGTGTGAGTGGTGTATGCTACTGAGTGATTTCTACAATGTCATTTCGGTTTTAATGGAATTTTTAGCAATATTTTTGAATAGTTATTAAAATTTTTAAAGCTATCTGACGTATTTGTCAATTTTTTTAACTAGGCGCCAAAAAGTATGCTTCAATTAAAAAAAATTAAGGAATCTAAAGTAGAACCTGAAAACACTCTTAGTAAAAATGAAATAAGATACTGCATTCAAAACAATGATCTCTGAAAGCCAGAATTTTTAGCGACATTTGATTAAATTTTTTATTGACTTTCGGAAAAAATATTAAAAACTCTACTATTTTGATGTCATATCCGGCGAGCCTTGACATCGTAACTCCTAGCAAATATTTTCTGAAATGAAAATTTTAGATAAAACTTTAAACTAGAACTTGCACGAAGGAAATAATTTAAAATTGGATTTCGCAGAGTTTATTACTAAAAGAAATTGAGAAAAATTGCATTTTGTTGCAATTGAAAACTTTAAATGGAACTTCTTTGTCCAAGTCCTTGAAAACCTGTCTAAAATTTCATCAAAAAAGATTGAGTAGTCCTTGAGTAATCTGGACAATCGACTTTGAAAACCGTTTTGATAAAATCTCACCATGGACTTTTTCAGACGGTATCTCTAAGACTACTAGGTTAGGTTAGGTTAGGGTTGTAGGCAGATCTCTGCAAAAACAGAAGTTCTCACTTAGACAGCCTGGTGCCAATAAAACTCCCTGTGATCAAAGACCTTTAAGATTCAACAAAACGTTTGCAATCCGTTACAAATTTCTTAAGACGGTTAATATCGATTCTAGCCAATTCGCTAGGATCGCCGAAAAATGGCCTTCCGAGGTGTTTCAACCATAGTTTGGCAAAAGCTAAACAATGTAGAAGGAAATGCTTAGATGATTCCATCTCGCCTTCCTCCACACAGCTTTGGCAACTTGCATCTGCCACGATCCCATGTCTCACCGCATGGGTACCCATTGGACAATGTCCAGTAAGTACACCCATGATGGCTCTGAGATGAACCTTGAGCAGAGAAAGCAGTTGAAAGGACCGCTTACGCTCCATAGAGGGCAAAAAGGACCTCGCCACTGCACAAGTACTGGCAGCTGACCAGCGTTTGACGAGCTCAAGCGTTGTCTGCATGTCCAGCGCTCTTGCGTAAGTAGACCATGGACTACCAATGCGCTCCCATTCCGACGTCAATGTAGCTTGGATACCCTACCTTGCAAGCTTGTCCGCTATACAGTTACCAACGATAGTCGGATCACAAAATAGCTGGAAGCTATTGATAGGGATCTAAGACACTCCTTAACTAGCCCAGAGCGTACTGTCATCGATTCCAATGCCAGTATTGGCGCCCTGCTGTCGGAGTCAATACATACCGCTCTAAAAGAGGTCACCATACGGAGCAGTGCGTCCACTTCTACTTGTAGCCTAAATCTGGTATTGATAGAGAGCTTTCTGCAGAAAACTCCCCCTCCCACCTTTCCCCTTAACTTCGATATATCTAAGACTACTGCTCGGACAATATTCTAGAGATGTTCTATAATTTAATAATATATAAAAAAAATATTTATTTGTCTCGAAATGACACGTGTTCTACCCTCACTTCCAGTCGATGCCAATTAGATCTTCAATATTAGCCTAATTTGGGTGGCTGGCCACAGCAGAATCCTATGAAATTGTAACACTAGACATATCCACCGACAGGTGAATGGGGACAAGTAGGTACACTATGTACATACCCACTCCTCCTATTGTGATTTTCTATTGGACAGTGGGCTTCAGCAAGCGTTAGTCAGTCGCAAGATCCTTCTGATTCAAAGAAAATCGTAAGATGCCGAGGGAGCTCTTCGCCCTCAGTAATATTTCCTTAGTGGTAGGGGTTCCCATTAAAAATTTTATTTTTTTTTAGCGTCACCTAGCGGCGTTTTAATATGTGTATAACCTTCCCCTCGTGCACGTAAATTTTGATCGCAATGGTTGGATTTGTATGATGTATACTCAGCGAACAAATATATCATAAATGGGCATATATGTAAATGACGCTCATAGAAGTCCGAGCTTCTATTTCAATTTGTGGTCTTCGTTTTTGTCCAAAAATTGAAGGGAATTAAAATCGATTCCGAATATCTAAAGGATTATGAGAAGATCTCACAAGTCAAAATACAGTCGTATATTCGCCATTCCCTGCTGAAGGCAACGACTAACATTTTTGGGATCTTTTCCAGGTTCTGTCCAGCCTTTGTTAAGATGCGGACCTTTAATCACGAAACCATGGCAAAAGCAAATAAGTCTAATAACTCTTGTTCCCTCAATGGTTGCATTAATTTGTAAAAATATAAATTTTTCCAGACGTTTCTCTTATTCATAATCCTACACACAGCAATATTGAGACAATACTTGTACACAAAGCAAAATAAACAGTGTACATCAAGTACATAAAAATCTACAACGTAATATATTTTTATATTTCTCAACTAAAGAAATATTATTGTGGCCATTCACAACGCTCTTCTAAAATTTCCGAAATTCAAAATAAAAATGAATGAAACTCATTTGGGTGCAAATTACCCGGCTGCCTTTGCAGTGCCAATGGCACTCACGGGTGTCGTAAAAAAAACGTACGAAGGTAAACAATTCGTGAAAATGTGTGCGCGCATATGGGGAGCCTTAGGGAGTAATACCGGCATATGAAAACCGACGTTAAGCATACATAAAATAAAATAAACATCAACTCTGGCAGAAATGCCAACGGCAACGCCATTTCCTAACATTTTTTTCTACTCCTGGGTTCGCTTGCAGTCGTAATTGTGCGCAGAACTCATTAGGAAAAGTCACGTATCACTAATGTAGAAATTCATATGTACGCATCGATGTAGGTGCCCTGTAGGGATAACACTCTAATGCAAATTAATTCAGAGTTTATTGCTGGTAATGTTTATTGAGACTGGTATTTATCTTCGTTAGTGAATATATGTATGTAATCATTTGTAACTATGACTCAAATACTGTCTTAACCCTTGCTCTGCTCTAACTTCGCTTAAATATTGAAAGATTGTTGGGTGGATCTTACTTGAGAGGGCGGAGGGGATATCTATCCCCTGTACTAAACGTTTTCGAAATAGTGAACTTCTGACGCATATGATTCTTATATATTTTCATAGAATATTATCCATTTGACTGCTATGATCCCCTGAATGATGGACTTAATTTGTGAACTTTAAAGACATTTTTGCGAAAAGAATTTTGAGTTTAATGATTATCGGTTAGTATATATCAGGATAGGGTGTCACAACCTTTACAACAACGTTCGAACCTCACTTTTCTTGATGATATAATATATGGTGGCTGTCCAGTTCCATTGTTCCAACTAGTCTCACACTGAAGCTCTTTTTATTTCAGAATGATCGATTCTCATATACCTGTGCCTATATTCGTTTTTGATACTCCAGAAAATGTCTGTGAAAGTGCTTTGAGTAGGACTGAATCCTTTATATTAGTCCTTCTTCTCTAGATCCTCATTCTTATATGTGACAATAAAAAGACAAATTCGAAATTTATTAGCTTCAAATGTGTCTTTAGTCATCTCATAACCATATTATAGTAATAGAAGCTATGTTGTAGAATATCTTTAATAATAAAAATTTAAAAATTAATTAATTTTAATTTAAATTTTTTAATTTAATTCGAAAAATTTCGATAGTTTATCGAGGAGTTCCTCGGTTCCAATAGTTTAGTCTCAGGGTAGAAGAACTAAGTGCTGTATGAAGTCAATACTTTCGTATTCATTTCTTTCCTTTCCTTTCTTTTGGGTCTCTAAGCGCTATTAAGCCTCGAAGCAAATATCTATTTTAAGAATGTTCTAGTTTTTCGAGTTCGAAAGTTCAAAAGTCTTTTAACCTAAATCTAAAAACAAACCTCCTAATTTCATTGTTAACAATTCCATTAGATGAATGTGTAAAACACACCAGACTTTTGTGGCATATACTACTTGCATTTCAGCAGCCACCGCCCACCTGTCGACATGAGTTATAAGAGAGCATGAAAAAAGAGACAAATGCGAAAAAGCCATGAGAAACAATGTCACAACCACAGGCCCGGCGACTGCAGCGACTGCAGCAGAAATGCACAAATGGCACAAATCATAAACAGATAAGAGGCAACTTGCTGCATGTTGCATAACTGGCAACAATGCAATTAATATGTGGCAATGTAACAGCCGGTAAATGGAGGTTGAAAATGAAAACTCTGTCAACAAACCGAAACCGACACATAAACAAATACACACCTGCACATTATAAGCTGAACTGTCGTTGACATACTTGCCACCTAAAAATAATACCATTAAACCTATTACTCAACGTGCCTGCCACCCTCCAACAGCCTCGAGCATAAAACATTACAGAACAACTCACCTTAATTTCATTATGGCTGACAAAACTATCACCAACGGCACTGACAACGAGCATTGTTTGCTGTCAACGACAGCAAAAACCTATTAAACAAACACTGGTTAATTTCAATTGTCACTGACAGTCTACATTTCTACATTTCTGGTGGTTTCTCCTGGTCCTTTGTCGTGCCATTGTGTGTGTTTGTGTGTGTGTGTCATAAAAATGCGAACATGTGACAGGTGTGTCACAGGCAAAAAGCATGCCAGTGTCATTTCTGTCATTTGTATTTGCCAAGGTGTTAATGGTCAAATAGCAACAGTAGCATATATTCAACATGAAACAAAAAAAAACGAAATTTATTAAGGCAAATATAATGGCGTTGCTATGTAATCCTACAAAAAAACATATGTTCGTAATTTACTTTTATAGCGTTAATACTACAAGAAGAAAGGTGGTTCAACAATTACCATATGTTAATGTCATTTGTCGTGTAAAAAAGAGCTTAACAGCAGTTAAAACAGCAGTTATAGTCTCTCCTTAATTAGTGCTTTATTTGTCCATTGTAATTGTCGACAAGGCTTACAAAGGAACTGGGCGAAAGCTTAAGCTCTCCCTCCCATAGTACTTTTTCTCTGTCGATGTTATTCATCATCAGCTCAATGTGCTATCAACCAGCCCTCTAATTGAGAACATAATCTTTCTCTCAAATGCTTAATAGCCCTTTTCTTATATTAGCTTTGTTATAATATTAGAGATATTTGTTTCTCTATACATCCAAAGATCTATCCTTTACAAGTCTATTTTCACCTTTAATATCTTTACTACAGTTAAACGAGGTGTGTTCAAAAAATATAGGGAAATTTGAATTTTTGAAAATATTATTTTTTCATTCGTCTACTTAGGGATTCTTATAAGAACACGTTCAGGAAATTTTATGATTTAGACAAAGGTTTTATGGTTCTGCTGACAGTGATCTAAAATTTGAGGAAATATATAACTGCCTAATTGACTTTTGACTGGTACTCTCCCGACAGAGAGAGAGAGGGAGAAAGAAGGAGTAAGCTTACTTAAAAATTATTCCCAGTGATAGTGATATTTGTTTTGTGTGATCGTCTTTATTATATACTAGAGACTCTCACAAAAACTCTCTCGAGTAATTGCGTTCTTCAAAGTGCTCGAAACCATTTAATGATTTTCGCATTCAAAAGACACTTATACGACGAATTTTTCGTTAAGATCTTAATTCTGTCGGTTCACATTGACTCATGGATATAAGGCTTCAACATACAATCTGTTGACCAATACGATAAGAAAAATGTCATGTAAAGGATGCTCAATTTCGACGTTCCTTACTTTTTTAAAGAAAAGAAGACAGAAAATTCAATTTTAATGGAGAATATTTATTATTAATCTAAAGAACATTCTTGGTAATATATTTTTAAAGATTAATGGCCGCGACTAAGTCTCAAATGATCCATCCGTTGAGTCCAATTTTCGAAGACTTGTTCGAGCATTTCAAATTGTAATTGACGACTGACACGCGTGATGTTTTGCTCCACGGCCTGAATTGAAGTGGGATTGCCCGCCTAGACTTGAGACTTTACATATCCCCCACGACCGGCCAAAAATATGAAATTATCTGCTCACCAAAGTGTTCTCTCAATAAATCCATTGATTGAAGCGATATATGGAAAGTGGAACCGTCTTTTTGAAACCAAATGTCGTCGAGATCACGAGATTCAATTTCAGATCAAATATTCGGTGCCATAAACCATAACGGTCGCCATTGACGGTTACGTTCTCACGGTCATAATGTTTGAAAAAATATGGACCGATGATTCCAACGGCCGTTGTTTTTCTGGATGAAATGGCAGCTCTTGAATTTCTTCATATTGCTCTTCCTTCTAAATGCGGCAATTTTTGTTGAGCCATTGAGCCAGAAATGGGCCTCATCGCTGAACAGAATTTGGCTCGAAAACGTCGGATCTTCTTGGAACTTTTCAAGAGCCCATAGAACGAAGTGAAGCGGCTTGGGCCTTTTATGTTGATATTCTCTATTGTATATAGAGACCGAACATAGTATAGAAAAATTTACTAATGGTCCGAACAGTTCCAAACGAAGAAAAAATGCGAAATATTCACAAAGGGACCTGATATGTTTTTTTCGTCCAATTTCTTAACTGACGTAAAGTTTAAATATTGGGAACAAAAATTTGTAGGCATGGCGAGCTCTCTAAAAAGTGTTTTTACAAATGTATGCCTTACTCATTTTGATACTATTGGGATAACTAGTTTAGAGATTTAGATTTAGAGAGAAAAGTATTAGAATTATAAAGCAGGTGCCTACGCAATTCAAAATTATTTTGACAATGGAAATTCCTTAAACCTCCAATGCTCCTCATTGTAATTTTATATATATAAACATTGAATTCCATATTAGCATTATAAATAAAACTTAAACTACTTTTCTTCAGCCCTAACCTCCTCACATTTCCACTTCTATAATTCTTATATAATAGAGCCCAGTATTTATATTAGTTGAATTAAAGTTCTTTATCGTGGCATAAATTTCAATGCGTTAAAGACCCACCGTCGGGCCGCTACGAAGTTACAAGCGAAAGCAATCAAGTGTCGTTTTTATTGTGACTGTTGTAAATATTTGGCGACGGCAAAAGATTCAAGTGGCAACACTTGAAATTTTCTCAACGACAATTTTATGGAGTCGCTGTTGGCTGCTGAGCCACACCAACTAAATGCGAACGGAACTATAATAAATGCAATAAAATGGAACAAAATGCTGAAGGATAAGTAAACGAAAATGTGCGCAAAGCACAAAGGACACTTCTTAGCGCGGCCATATTTCACATATGAACACTCAATTGGACGGCCAGAAGCTAAAGAAATGGTTTTATTTGACTCCGAGTCTTATGGTGTGTGTATATACCCAGTGGTGGAATGAAGTAGTTGGGGATATCTTTTGGGACTAGTGTCAATTGGGAGCTGAAGTAGTTTGTGAGTAGAAATATGTGATTTTTATACTACCTGTGGTATAGAATTGGCAGAATTTCTTTGCCTTAGATGGAATGAAATAACTGAAAGATAATTCATCCTATAATTGGTAAAGTACGAGCCTTTTTTGGAGTAGTCCTTGTTGAGTTCGGAAATTCCGGTAGCTCCTTTGACTTTGACTATTTTTGTAGTCCATAGCAAAGTACATATACTATATGTGCAGGGTGTTTTATTGAGAAGGATTTAATTTTTTTAAAGTGCTAGCTGTCAAATCAGCTGTCAACGTTGACTTCTGTGTTTAACGTTTATCATGAAAGGACTTATACATTTATACAATGGGGAGACTTCGAAAATGTGAAAGCTATTCCATCTTTCGAGAGAGGAGATATCGTATTATCTAGCTAGAGTTATTTAATCACAACTCACTTTTTTCGAAGGATTGGTCTTTGGAAGTAACAGGAATTCGAAACCAGTCGACATTCATCGGGTCGAGTACCACTGAGATACATCCTTTACGAGTCTTATAGTCAAATGAACATGAGATTCTCGTACTGATTTTCAGAATAGCATCTTCACTATATCCATAGATATTCAACTAATCTATGTATATATTTCTTGGAGATGTAGTCGCCTTGGAAACTTTGACCGATCTCAGAGCCCGCCAGAAATTTGTTCGTTTCGAAACTCATCTTCAAATTGAAGCACCAAGAATAGCAAGTAAGCTTTTTCAACTCCTAAGTGCCATCATAGGGTCACTCTGAGTCTTTCTACAGATTGTTGAAGTATATCCTCAATAGAAAAACCTTACTTCCAACAGCATTGCCTACTGGGTTACTTACCACGCACCACGGTATCGTGATTAACCCCAACACAGTCATAATAATGCTAGCAGATTTCGCATTTATTTCCTGCCAGATCTTCACTTAGTCGCCGAAAATTGTACAAAAGTAAGAAAAGTTGAATTGCA
The DNA here is from genome assembly GCA_031772095.1 of Zeugodacus tau. NCBI lineage: Eukaryota > Metazoa > Arthropoda > Insecta > Diptera > Tephritidae > Zeugodacus > Zeugodacus tau. The sequence goes on along the minus strand of CM062651.1, from coordinate 55,543,712 downwards.
CATTTGCAGTCCATTCGCTTAAGCAGACAGTGACAAATTTTATGAAGTGCCATCACATATGTATATACTATATATGTACATATGTATATATGTATATCTATATATGAGTATCGCGTGTATTCGAGTCCTCGGTTGCGCACGCGATTTTTTATATTCACACGCGTATGCTACGCTAGCCGAAAATCTCAAGTGGTCAATAAAGTAAGTGTCATTTGAGCGGAATGGCTTTAGACGAAATTCACTGGAACCCTTAATATGCGAAGCATAAAAAGTTCAGCACACAATTACACGAACACATATGTATCTCTACATACTCTCACACTTAGCTCGCCATGCGCCGTATTAGAGGAAGTGGTCAAACGGCAACAGGAAATGAATGCGAATTCCGTTAGCGCATATGCTTTGTTATAAAGTGCTTTTGTCCAAATGGTCTTTACAAACTGGAAATTTGAAAGCAGCGCCAAAGAGCCAAAAATATGTTGGTATATGTACATATGTGCAGTGAGAATGTGCTGAAATTAGGGCGAAGAGGAAATTGAACTATGTACGAAAAATACTCGTAACAAATTGTACTGCACAGAACTTAATGTAAAGATGGGTAATAAACATGTATTAGCAGCTAAAGGAGTGGAAAATCTTGTAGCCAATTTAAAACGGTCGTATATGTTAAGAAATTGCTTAGGACTCTTTGGTTGCTTAATAGAACATCTGAACCTTGGTAGAACTCGCGCATGTTATAATGGTTATAAGAGATGTTTTTTTGCTACTAAAATGAAGTAAAAATAATGTTTATGCTTTATGTAGAATTTTCGAAATCTGGGTCCGAAAGGTATTCAGCTTTTCGAGAAATTTTTATATAATCAGAACTTACTTCTTCCGAAAGATTAGTCTTCATTAGCAACAGGAATTCGAAGCCAGTCGACATTCATCAGGTCGAAGACCTCCGAGATCCATCCTTCATGAGTCTTATAGTCAAATGAACATGGGATTCTCGCAATGATAGCATCATCAGGGATGGCATCAATAGGGATACATATTTATTCAACTAATCCATCTATTTATCGGATATGTAGTCATTTCAGTAACTTAAACCGATCCCATAGGTTAAGTTAGGCTAAGTTTGTCTGGTGGGTCAGCATTTCCCGCATAGACCAGTTATGGTCCTTAGCGATATCGGATGGAGTGCTGTCACGTATTCCCTGAGTAGTAGTCATCGTTTAGTATGCCAGCGCTTGACGCGAATTTTAAGAGATTATGAGGCCTCACTAATGATATCTCCTCCAACTTATCGTACTGTGGGGCCCCTAAATACCTGAAGCGTTGTCTTGCTAGCACAGGACAAACGCTCAAGAATTGTTCCACTGTTTCCTCGGTGCTCTGCACTTCCTGCGTTCCTCCCGCTCTGACCGATCTCATAGCCCGCCAGTATTTTTTTCGATTCGAAATTTATCTGAAAATTGGACTATCAACTTGATTTCTTACTTCTATCCCGATTGACCTTCTCTGTCTCAGCCGCTAGCATTAGGTATGAAATTCAAAAATAGCGACTCATTATTCCAAAGACATGAAGTAAGCTGTGAAACCTCTAAGTAGCCTCGCGTACATTCAAATAGTCCTTTAATCGGATATTGCTTTAGTGCCAAATCTACATTCTTTTTTTATTTTACGCCTAACAATATCGTTTATGTATTGCTGACTGATTTCTAGATCGAGACCGACTCACCTTGCTCTTTCTATCCAATGTGGAGAGAGCGGAACTTACGTGGTGGCCATTAAGTCTTGCTACTCTCCTTAGTCGGGAACTGAACAAAAACCGGTTATATGGAGCTTGGGCAGGGGGATTTTCATTAAAATTTTTTAAAATGGCGGCCAGTTACGTTAGAAACATTTTCTAGTAGAAAACAGGTTTGAGAGGTCCTTCCCCAATAACGTTGCGCTGGTAGTTTTTATAAAATCGAGATACAAAATGTCGACATAGAGTTCTAAAGTCGTAAAATTTTCGAAACTCTCATCTCCTCTAACTTCAAAATATTTTCACTCAGGTACATCGACCTCACACGCCTCGCTGCCTATCTTAACTCACATTAGTTTCATCCTGCATACTAGTGCTCTCCTGTTTTTATGTCCTTACTCCTTCCTCCACACAAACTAAAGCATAAATAAAGTCAACTGACGCCACTACTATAAGCAAATACGTACGTGGCATTAAGTAGAGAGAAAAGCTTCGGCGTCCAACGGATATTTTAACAACCTTAGTCAACCAGTCAACTAATCAGATATTCTCTTTCGTGCGGTTAGTGACATAGCTGTTGATCCTTTTTATGCTTTTTATGCAGCACGAGCCGACCAAGGGTGAATAAAAGTTTGCCAGCCACTGTCGAACGCTGCGGCTTCGTACGGATTTTGTGAAATTCAATTTACAACTTAAATGTGTTTATTTTGTGTGCTTGTTGTCATTGCAGCGAAACTGAAAAATGCGGCGAGACAGTCGCTCATTGGCTTCAAGTTGATGCTGTGGACTTGCGGCTACCATGCCACTAGTACTGTATGTATTTATATATGCAAAAGCGCTAGCTAAAGCTATCAAGTTACTAATACGACGGAATCGAGGGAATGAGTAAATCACTACTCTCTTATATGTTTCTACATACCCGTACGTGTGTTGTATCTCTGTCGATATCTACTCCATGTGTGGCTTCCGGTTTTCCTATCAGTGGGGAGCCATCAATTTTGTACCCAATCACTGCGCGCATTTACCGCTTCTCCGTCGTATGCCGTTAAATCCAATCAAGTCCCACACGCAAGCGTTTACCGGGCAGGTGGCTTGAACCAACACATACTTCACAGCGCCGCCCGACTAACAGCCGTAGCCGGTGTTGACTTGAGGATATTGGTAATTTATAAATAAAATGAGATTTTCACCAACGGTCCCTAACGTCGCTTCAATTGTTGTTTCTCTTATGCCGATTACTTGTGTGCGATTGAATTAGACTTAATAGAAGTTGGCACCTTAAAATCACATATTTAAATTTGAAAATAATGCAATCAAGTTTAAAAGTAGCTGCACTAAGAAAATTGTGTGTCTTAAGATGCTCTTTTCAAATTAATTTTTTTCGAATTCTAAAGCGACTTGGCAAGTGTTAGTCGGGAACTCAACAAAAGCCAGTTAGATGGAGGATGAATGGGGTTATCTTTCCAGAACATACATATGAACCCCCCACAACCGACAAAACATAACTAAATGCCTTGACTGGACACTGCAAAAAAATTAAAATGCAATGAAGACGATTTCAAGACTACTTGAGACTTGAGACTTTGTGAGTCCGAAATCTAACTAATCTAACTGAATCTAATATCTATCGCTTGGGCCCTAACTACATTGCTATGGTTCTGACACACAGTTACCGAAAACCTGTCTTACCAACTAATCATCTTTGTATAGTGCTTCAAAGAACCCACACTATTGGAAGGTAGGATCTCTCCAGGAGGACGCCACTTGAATTCTTTCCTATCTTTTTACGTAATATATTAGGTTGGCAAATATCTCCGTTCTCTTTCCCTATCTCTTATCTCCTTTTTTCTTGCGAAGTTCGCGGCTATGTAAAAAGCGCGACAGAGGTCGTATCTGGCAATACTACACATCTTTGAAAGGTCTTGACATATCCTAAAAAACGACGCTATGCATGATATTGCGTTCAACAGTTATATACGTGTAAACATGGAGTTCACTAACGCCGAAATTCGCGCTGTTGTGGGGTATGGTACTCTATCACTTCGAACTGCGGAGGAATGGTTTCGACGATTCAGAGCGGGTGAAAACGACACCATGGATAAGCCAGCCAGCCAGTGTGACGACGAATACCGATCAAATCATGGAAAACATCGACAATATCAAACGAAAACGGTCGTGGTAGAAGGCCGGTGAATCGTCCCAAACAGTGGCCAAGCCGGGATTGCCGGCCAGGAAGGTTTTGCTATGTGTTTGGTGGGATTGGAAGGGAGTCATCCACTATGATCTGCTTCCATATTCCACGATCTACTGCGAACAACTGGACCGCTTGAAGTAGGTGATCGACCAGAAGCATCCAGAATTGGCCAACAGGAAGGATGTAGACTCGTCCGAAGCTACGGGAGCTCGGATCGGAAGTTTTATAGCATCCACCATACAACCCGGACATAGCGCTAAGTGATTACCACCTATTTCTGTCCATGGCAAACGCCCTTGGTGGTGTAAAGTTGAACTCAATAGAGGCTTGTGAAAAGTGGCTGTTCGAGTTCTTCGCAAATAAGAAGGGGGGCTTCTACGAGGGGGGTATTATGAAATTGCCGTACAGTTGGAAACAGATTATCGAACGAAATGGTGCATATTTCAACTAAGTCCGATCACTGTAACACTTTTTATAAAACATTGAATAAATAGCAAAAGAGCGGAAGTGAGATATTTGCCAACCTAATATTAACTACTTTTACTCAAAATGATATTTGTAATCAATAAAGAAATTCGTTTTTTAAGGATACATTTCAATAACTGTTTATGGCTTCTTTGAAGTAACTGTTCTAAGCAATTCTTCGTCCAAATCCAGAAATTCGATAATACTTCTGAAACAAATATCGATCCATTCGAGCAGGAATTCCATTGAGAGAACCGTCGAAATACTGCATGTCAGCAATAAGAATACACCAACTCCGGTAAACACAAAACCGAACAGCTGCAAATTGGCAGTTGAATGAGCAAAATTATGAGTCCATATAATTAAATATATAACATATTTTAAAGGGACTCACTCCTTTAAACAAGTATACTGTCGCTCTTAAATTATATTGCATAGACGTCATTTATTTACATTTAAGCTTTCAGCGGAAAGCTCTTCTTTTCTGAAACTAATTGATGTGTTTGGCCAAGCAAGATGATAATTGTACAGATCATAAAGGCCGAAAATAGACAGAGTGTGAACTGAAAAAATTTTCAATGCAATTAATGACAAACAGATGTATGTATATAAATATATGCCATTGAATACCTTTTGTAGTGCAGTTAGGTTATGTTTTTCGGGTGTACCTAGCACATTTCGCTCGACGTCCATTTTTTTCCAGTTCTATAATATTTCTTAATAGACAATTTGTCGTTTGAAAGATTTAACAAAAATGTGCAAGTTGTGGTGACTTGAATTTCATATGATTTATTACAGTTACAGTTGATACTTTTTTCCGAAACATAACCTTAGCTATCTACCGTTCGAGAATATTTCTTGGTAACTAGTCCCTTTCTCTAATATCTACTGTCAAAGGAACAGGAGAGAAACAGAGCATTATCAAACACAATTGGACTTGAAAGACTTCCCACTAGGTTCAGGCCTACGTAACAGGAATTTTTCTGATTTTATATACGCTCAAGTACTCTAAACTCGACATGATTTCTCAAAATTATTTTACAATCTTTACTGTATCCATTAGAATGGAACTTCTTCTTATTATTATTACTTATCTTACCAATTTTCATACAAATTCCATTATTGTAAACGAAGATCCCAATATTCGGTATATGCTAACTATAGACCGATTTAGAAACGAAGTGCTTATACGAAGTGCAAATCGCACCAGGTATTAGTTGGTCTATGATATTCCACACAACAACTAGTCCACTTCAGTCCACATGGAAGAGTTTCCATATATCATATTTTTATACTGACCAGAGCTACATATTCGTTGTAAAACCAGAAAAGATGTTGGAATTCAAAATACATCGCCTTATGTTAAATACGACTCTAACTCTCAGTCTCTCTCTCTCTCAATCTCTTTCTTGTAAATGGAGTGGTAGGCAATTCAATTATAATTAAAAGTAATTCAATTATATAATATATTTAATCCTTAATTTGAAATATTAATATGTAAATATAATTAGACAAATGCTGTCTTAATGATCCATTAGCATATCCAATACGAGAACCAAGTACATTTATTATGGTATCTACAAGCAAATCTCAAACGGAATGATTTTGGTGTTCAATGACATGACTGGCAATCTCCTCGAAGTGACGTAACGCTTGTCTCTTCTTCTCCAGCACCAGATTGTCCGATAATTGAATTAAAATTATTATAATAAGCGTTGCTAATATGCCAAAAGCGAAGAACACAATCTGTAGAGTTAGAAAAATCACAATGTTTATTTTTAAAATTTTTGTACAGCTATTTTAGCTACTTTATAGATTAATCTGAGTCGCAGTTTTTCAATTGGCTCAGCGACATTTCCTTCAATATCGACCTCTCTATTCACTGGCACTGATTTCATTGTGTTCTCTTTATGTTTGCTGTATTCTATAAATTTCTTTTATGTTTATCACAAAATTGTTTGACTTTGAATTTAATGAGTGCTTTGGTGTCGTAGACAAAAAAGTAAGAAATGCATTTGCTATGCTAAAGGTGGGAAGAAATTTGAATCGCTGATATTTCATAAGCAAACACTCAGGAACAAACAATCCACTCTCCTTGAAGACCAAATTTTGTATTGCTACTACCATAATTTTGGTTTCCAACTGTTTTGTTATGACAGGTTTACTCGTAGAAGTATTGATCCCTACTGGCTGCATTTACAGTGATTTCGCCACTCCAAACTGTTTCTCGAGGGATATAACCACAAAAGATTTAAACAATTATTAGCGCTCCCTAGAAACCAACTAAGACAACTAGTGACACAGTGGACACTGCAGACTAAGGTACCATCTCACCTCCTTGACCGCTTGGCGATCGCGAGAAAAGGGAATGAGGTAATGGGGCTCTATAATCCCAAAGGGAATGTATTGCGTCCATCAGCCCTGGAACACTGTTAAGGTTTCTTAACGCGATAGCGTTGGATGGTGTATTGTGATAACAAGAGAGGGCACAATAGACCTCAGTTCGCAGGTCGATCCTTAAACTGTAATCTAATCTAATAGATCCCTACTTAAATCACACACTACTAATAGATGGACCTATTTGATATTATTTGGTCATTAAAGAAATATTTATTCAAAATCAGTTATCTGTTGTAGTTGGCTGAGTTTCAACAGTAATGGAATTAAGGTAATCGGATTGTCGATATTTCGGAAATGGGGAAAATATAGACCATACCATGTATAGTAAAGGGTGATCCACTTCCCAGTGGAAGTTCCCACACATCGCACCAATCAATGGATTTATTGAGATAACACTTCGGACAATTCGCAGATAATTTCACGTTTTGGGCCGGTCGATTGGCCACCAAGATCGTGTGATATCACACCGTTAGACTTTTTCCTGTAACGATATGTAGAGTCTAAAGTCTATGCGGACAATCCCGCTCCAATTCAGGCCTTGGAGCAAAACATCACGAGTCATTGAAAGTTGGACTCAACGGATGGACCATCTGAGACGTAGCCGTGGCCAACAAGAGATAATCTTTAAAATATAAATGCCAAAGAATGTTCTTTCGAATGATAATAAACTTTCACCATTAAATTTTATTTTTTTTTCTTAAGAAAAGTAGATAACCTCGAAATGGATCACCCTTTACATACATTGACCAAATTGGATTCAGATATCATATTAAAACTTCATTCATTCCCCTTATTCTGAATTGATTGTTTAGGCCCATTCATTCTGATCTTCGATTTAATCCAAAAATAGCTTCCAAATATAACTGTAGTATTTAAAGCTGTTTTTTTCTAGTTCTGGCAAACAGAAAGTATAGTGAACGATGAGGAGCGAACCATTTCTGAACGTGGACTTATTTCAAAACTCGAGCCCAAACCTTTAAGCTTCTCAATGCACAATTCTTACACAGTTTAATGATTCAACACTAAAAATCTTCCATATTTAGATAAGTACATATATTTCAAACGATTTAAATATAATTAATACTATATGATATCAATTTAATCAATCAATCAAAGCAAAAGACTCAGGATCCACATTTTTTCCGAACAAAGTATCCATAAATCTTATTAGCCACAAGGCGATTATAATAAGACTCACAACTATTAAGCCCGTCAATGCGAAACCGAAAATCTGTAAAAATCGTTTAAATAAAGATAATAAATAAACTTGCTTTAACACTCAGATTCAATTGCTTTACTAGAGTTTACCCACACAATCATTGGCGCGCATTAAGAACTCGTAGATAACTTCGCGCCTATTGCTGCGTGCTTCATTTCGCTCTAAATCAAGCATTACTACGAACAGGTTTTGATTTTTGTGTGGAAAATAAACGCAGAGTTGCATAAAAATATTACAATTGTGTGTTTTCTTCGCTTAGGCTTGCCAGTCCATGCTGTACAAGCTTCGGCTTTGGTTCAAAAAGCAAATCGTTCGACAGCCGTATCAAAGCGTATATGGTGAAAGCTGATGAAATGCCGATGAAGAAGAATGTTATCTGAGAATATACGAAATTAGTACAGAAACTGAAGGTTTTTATTGTGATTGTAGCACCTTTTGTAGTAGCGTTAACTCTTGTTTTGGCTTTGCTTCCGGCGAACTTTGCTCTAGCGTCATAGTTTGATTCTGATGCGTAAATTTATGAAATTTATTATTTTTTTTTCGATTTCAAATAGTCTGTATTTGTATAAAACAAAAATGATTTTTCAAAAGAACATTATCTGACATTTGCTGATTCTCTCTCTCTCTGACATAGTAAGAAAATTTAAATTTTTTTTTGAATTTTGGAATTTCTGTCATATATGTATGAAGAGGTGCCACTTATGAGAAATTATTATGAATTTGCTCGAGAAAGTTGTCTGCTTCTTTTCACCTAACCAAAAAAAAAATACATGTATTTCCCAGAAGAAGATTAGAAGACTATGGAATTTTAATATATATTTTTCAGTTATGTTGCATATATGTATATATACAATATATCTAAATATACCTCTACATGATTCTCTGTTATGCGGCTTGTAAAAGTATTTAATTTTCCTGCCAGCAAGCCAGCATTGCCAAAAGCAATTAAACACCTATGCGCCTCAAAATGGCACAAGCTAACACCTAAAATTGCATTCCTTACACACATCCATATTTTCAGTCACCCACACATAGCATATATACAACATATGTCCATGTAAATGTATATAACCGTAAATGTGCTTAAGACTTAGGCAACTGTAAATTTTATTACTTTTACTGCTGGTGCGTAGGTGTCCGTGGTGTTGCTCCTTAAGGTTAAAACCGCTGCATTAATTTGAAGTAACAGACGCTCTCACATTGGCGGTTGGACTGGCTTGTTTAATTTAAAAAGTTTTGTAAAATGTTATATTTGTAGCCGAAATCATACGTTCACATAATAACCCAGTGAGCAATAGACTCTGAAGTATAATGCTAAAGGGTTTCTCAAAAGCAACCTATGATAACAATCCCAGTTCTTCTTATTATATTAAGATTATGAAAAGGCAAGTAAATCGGTCGGCAAACATACAAACCTTTTCTTCTTGGTCAAGCTGAACCCCGACCCTGATCCATAAACTGGGTCGACTAGAACATTAGCACTTTGCAAAGTGATCTTCCCAGAATATCTCCTAACCTTAGGAGATAAATTGATTTTTAATTTAAAGTAAAAGTAATTCCTTGCTGAATTTGAGTATCGAAGAAGTCGCTTATGAAGCACTTGATACCGCTTAAAGGAGATAATTAGGATATCAAAGAACTTTTATTAAGAGGGCAGCAAATCAGAGATAATACTGAAGAATTTTGAACATAATAATAATGCCAGTTTGCTATTAACCCATTCCCTCCCATTGTACTCGCTTGGGTACAGAAAACCCATTCGATTTCTCTGTACTCGTTTGGTTAAAAAAAACATAAATTACATAAAAAAATTATTTTTTTTTTAACCAAGCGAGTACAGTTAGAGAGAATGGGTTTATCAAACTGAACAGCTCTTAACATAAAGATCAGCCAATATCTTATCAGTAAATATCTTCCATATATTATTGTTATTTCCCTTCCAACGTTCTATTAATCGAAATCTATTGAAATATCTTTAAATTTTGTTATTTTTTTACTGTAACACTTGCCTCATATAATATATAATCTGTATACCTCTAGTTTACATTTGGTCACTTGGGTATTTTGTTGCAGTTACTGCCCTCAGCAGTCTGCTGCTTTATATATTATAGGGTTATGTGGCTTTTAGTTGTTTCTGTGTTGTGGTTAGATAGGTAAATCCAAACTTAACTAATTTCATTTGTAGTCTTTTACGACTACACTAGCGGCTGTTCTTCTGCATTAATTTGTTCTGATTTTCACTAACTTAGCGAACATTTGGAATAAGATAGTGTAAAGTTTATTCAAAAGTTTATTCAAACTAATTTTCGCCGATCCAAATAATTTTATTAGTAATTATTAAAGAAATTAAATTGAAGATGCGTCGCAGGTGGATAAGCGATTACTATTGGATATACCAGAATCTAAAAATTAAAAATTTTTTGGAAGTTTTTTAGAATCATATAAAAATATTAGGATCTTCGGCATATTTCGAAACACAGTTCTGGCATTTCAGAATAAAATAATTAATATTTATTTATACCAACACTAGCGTATTTCCTTCGTATTTTTTTAATCTTACGCCATGTTACATAGCCATTAGTCTCTCAAAGTTCACCCAAAGTAGGTCTCGACCGATTTTATTCCTTCTGCGTCTCTTTCTAGGTAATTGAATTGTACAAGGAAACGGCGGAGAAGAAGAAAGTAGGTGTGGTTTGTTTCGAATTTTGTCCAAACTATCTTAGTACATTTTGAGCTGTTGTTTAAGAGAATTGATATTTTAGCTCATAGTGTTATTTTTTAACCAACCCACTTGTAGACTGGACTAATGTAGTATTAAAATTGGTATGTGGCTATTTTAATTTAAGTTAAGGGGATCAACCTTACGACCAGTAAATAAATATAGCTTTAAGTTTACTATTATTTATTAACACATATTTCGACAGAATAAATCTAAATTTTTATTTGAAAATATTCAATATAACATGAGTTACAGCGTTCTGAACAACCGCGCCTCGAAAAAAATGTCTCGTACTTATACCAAAAATTTTACTTTTGGTAAACATTCGAAAAAAATTGCGAATTTAGCGTTTTTTGTTTTTGTTTTTTGAAATTTTGGGAATTTCAAGTCATACCATTAATCCGTTTTGAGATACGATAGAGGAGAGTTTGAAAACACACAGTTTTAAGAAAAACTCGTTCAAAGTTTTCAGCTGCCACCTCTGCGCTTCGAAAAGCTCGTTCTTCTAACCGTTAAAACGGCTTAGAATTCTTGAAATCCACTTTACTACCGTATTCTAGACATATTAAGGAAGTAATTTTTGAAACAAATCGAGTTTTTGAGCCGATCACATGGGATAACCCCCTTAAGCGAGTTGTCGAACTTTGAATAGCTTTGTTGACAATTTTTTTAAATTACAATTTTTTGGGGATAATTGTCTCCGAATAAAGCTGTTTGGAGGAAGTCGAGGTGGAATCATCTAAGTATTTTCCCACCACTGTCCAGCTTTTGTCAGACTGAGGTTGAAACATCAATTCACTTTCGGCGAACCTAGCAAATTGGCTGGAAATGTCAATTCCTAAAAAAAGCGGTCTAAAGAAGATCATAACAGATTCCAAGCGTTTTGCGAATCTTAAGGGTCATTGAATCATTAGGAGTTTAAAGGTATCACAAAGGACAGCGCTTGAAACTGTCCAAGTGAGATCTTCTTGCATATGCAGAGATCTGCCAACTAATCTAAACTAAACTAACCTGACTTCGATTTTAATCCAAAAAGTTAAAAAATTGGAAAAAACTAAATTGTCACCTAGTTTGGTTGAGTTAACTCCGACGATATACGAGATCTATATATGAAAGCTATTAGAGGGCAAGGTTACACAATTTATGGTTATTATTTGACACACTTCCTATAAAATTTGGGGGTTGGCACTTGCTTGGTTGCAGAGTAATAGCTCTCTGTGTTTTACTGTATATACCATTTGGTGGACGTGAAAATTTTCCGATTCGGCTCATATGCCGTTCCAATCTGTTCATTACATGGAGGAGACGTGTTAAAACCCCCAAAACGTCTAAATTTCTCACTTAATTGATCGGAGAAACAGAGAGAGAAACATCCGGAAATTAGTTTACATCGCCTCTCTGACTCTTTTGATATATCTATGTGTTCATTTTCTCATCTCATCTACATGTCCACTACATATCCAAATATCCAATTGCTTATACTTTCATCGATAGTTTCATAAAATCTTAAACTCCAAGCTCTGCTACAGTACTACTTCAACATATTACCTTTAAATATATAATAAGTCTCAAAATCTCTTCAAGTTTTGACTATATGAAACTTTAGCAAACAATATTTTTTCTGCAATATTAAAATTGAGAATCAACTGAAATATGCATCAGCTGCTGACCACTCAAAGTCGTCCAACCGTTCTGCAATTTCGTCAATAATTCTGTTTCAATGCAAGCTGCTGCTGCTCACTTGCCAATATCTTACATTCTTTATACGCAATATAAAACTCAACGACTGTGCTGATAGCATTGGGAATTTTAATATCTGCCAAAATGCAGCACAGCAACAACAACAACAACAACAACAGCAATGAAAAGAGCAACGCGCCTTAAAAGAAGCAAATGCGAATAAGGAATTTATATTTAAATTTTATACAAAATATATTGAAAATTTCCGAATTGTTGTGCAAAGAATGCAATTGAAATGCTGCGCACTCACGCACTGCAACATTGCAACAACAACAACAACAAAGCAATGCACTTGCGATTGCAAACAGCAAATCGACAATCGAAGCACCGTTACATATGCGCTACATAATTGTGAGGGATTTCGGAGGTGTGCGGCATGCGGGGAGTGGCAGTCGAAAGCTTGCGAGAGCAACACACATCGGTCTAAACAAGTCAACTTAAGCGGAAATTGAATGAGGAAATATTTACATAGTGGTACGCAGAAGTGTGTGTGTGCAGAGCATCCTTATTGGTTGGCGACTAATGTTTGGTTGGAATTTTTCCACAACAATGACCACAACATGAAATTGCTGTAGCAGCAACCAGGCAGATACGTCTTAAATACGCCACAAGCGAACGATTATCACAAAGCGTCTTCTTTACGCTAGAGCAATGTTAATAAACCGGCAGCAACACGTAGGCGAAGCAGTGCCACATGATAACTGTATGTTAGAGGGTGTGTGTTGTTGTTGGCTGCCAACTTGCAGTTGCTTTGCGTCAGAATCTTATTTAGTTTGTAAGTAAGTTTGGTAAAAGTTTCTCGCAGAAATTCAAATGAAGACACCGAATTTACAAGGACCAAAGCGCTCGAACCAATTTTGGGTTAAAACCCCTAAAGACAATTTGCAACTGTCACACCAACAACTGCACATAAACACAGCAAAGACTGACTGAAGAAATGTAAAAGGAAACCGCTAAGCTGTAAAAGAGAACACACACAAAGACACATACAAGCGTTAGGCGCATAGTGCCATGCATGATATGAATATGATATGCTTGAACACACACACACACCCACATGCATATACATATATTTCTATATATTTGTATGTGTGTATTCCGAAACATATTGTATCTACACGCATTTAGTAAACTTGCTGCTCGTTTTCACTCCCTTAGCTAATTTCACTTCACATATATACCATACATATACATTCATACAAGTTGTAGGGCATGTTCTCAAACGCACATGTGTCCGTTTGTGGGCGTCGCAATTTTCGGCTAGCATGGAAATGGAAATTTTTCTAATGAAAAATTTAAACGTAAACTTTGTTTGTAGAACTTTTAATCTCAAGCATAATAAATTTGCATACAAAACGAATGAATGCCTTCTTCAACCCATTGAGAATGTGTGTCGTAAACGCCGGATGAATGAAACCTACATACTTTTTGGGTAATACAGGGTGGAACGAAAGTTTTTTTATAATTAAGCATTTTTTTTTAATTTAAAAACTTGCTAGCTAACAAATAATTTAATGTTCTGGCCAAGAAATCAACTTTATTATAAAGATAAGGGTTTTCCATTATCTTGTAAATATGATTGATATGACATGTGACCGCCACGGTCTCTAGCGGAGGGGCCCATTGTGAAAATTACAGAAAAAAACACACTTTTATGTTTTTAATGGAAAATGAGCGTGGCGTCCCCACTATTGGTTTAAATATATATCTCATATTTCTGGAACTACTCGACCAATTTCCATGATATTCGGTACATAATCGGACATCCTGAAATTATCGATGGAAAATGGGCGAAATCGGTTTACAACCACGCCTACTTCCCTTTTAATGCAAAACCTTTACTCACCTTTACTCAAATACTGTATTTGAGCTGTGGCATAACTTGTTGAAAAATTGTCGAAATTGGTCTATAACTTTGATATTAATAACTCAGGGCCTAAGGGTAATTTTTCACCGAAAATAGCGGTAAATCTCTCTGACATTTTATTTAATTCAGAGGTAATCTTTTTATCTAATCGGTACGAAAAATGGTTAATATCCGGTTATAACTTTCTCTAATTATATAAATATGGTGGTCTTTATACTTCATAAATCGGTTAATATGTGTCCGTTGTCTCTCTCTGTATATGAAGACGTTGGGAACACTGAGAGTTCGACGCCCTAGTGCGAGCTAATTTCTAATATTTTGTTCTTCAAGCCGCTGCACACGCTCCGTACTCGACTCACAAGCGCGTACTCGGCAGGTTTTGAATCTTTTCGCAGCTGCGAACGCTCGTTACTCGACTCTCTGGCACGCGATTGCGATGCAAAGAGAAGAGCAGGAATGACTTGCAAGATGATTTTCAGTTTCAGATTTAGTTTCTCCATCACGGAGTCTTTTTGGTACCCTCAGCTGGGAACTATTTCCAGAAAGTTGAGATTCTAGCAATAAATATGGCCTATGTTACTCGGGGTGAATGTAGCTTTCCAATGGTGAAAGAATTTTTGAAATTGACACAATAGTTTTTGAGTTTATTCATTACAAACATACATACAAATCTATCCTCTTTATAATAGTAGTATAGATATGATGGTTTTCGTTATTCTAGAGGACTTATTGCCGAAAATGTGGGTCAAATATCATAAAATATGTGGCGACGATTTATGACTCTCTAAAACATACTTCTTAACTACCGAAAGCTTCTTACATAATACAAAACTAAAGACGACATCTAGTCGATAATTTTATATTAATAATTCTATATTGAGACAGCAATCTAAGAACCTGAAGGCGTTGAATTTAAAGATATGGATCATCCTCATCTTCCCATGATATGAAACTATAGTTGCAAGTCATTTCCAATAAGCTACATTCAGTTAAAAAAGTTTAAGAGAAATGGAATGAATTAAATTTCTTAATTCTTCCACAATAACTTCAGAATAAAACAATTCCTCTCCTCCTTGATGAGGTTAATCATATCGTCCAATCTCGTTTATCGAGATCACCAAGACTATGTACTTTTAAAATTATGTAAAACCATCTTGAACTCAACGAATCACTCCGTCGCATCTGTCATGAATTTTATTTTCATTGCAGCGTATTTGAATCCACAATTGAACTAACCTCAAAATATAACATAGAATTATTTATTTCAATGTAGCTTGTAATTCTCATCTTATTTATGAAATTAATCGGCATAATAATACTTAATGTGAATAGTTACTGAGGGCGCCGAGTGTAGGGATATAATGAAAACTTATTATTATTTCGAATTTTTTGATGCTCGATCGTTAAGATAAAAGTTCTTTAAAAAGTATATTAGTTAACAGCCGATTTTATCTATCAACAAATACGAATACAATTTCATATATGATCTTCGGCTACTGACTAATATGATCTAAACGATAGATTCTTTTTGTGCCATGGTCCTTGGTAAAAAATGGCCAGTTCTTTAAAAAATGGTCAATTTCCAATAAATTATTTTGCTGTTTGCTTTGCTCCACCCTGTATCGCATATTTTCAAAACCTACATACACAAAATGATGGATTTATGCGCTCATGTGTGTGCGTGAGGATGCGTGGGTTGGTGTTTGCTGAACCCAAAAACTTAATTCATTTTAAAAACACAAAGTGTAAAGTCTTATTACATCTAAAAAGAGAAACTTTGCATACCTCCATAACCGACACAGCGGTTACATTTCACTTGAGGCAGCCTAAACTACGCACAATCGATTATACAAGGTGGTTGGCGGTAAAAGTTTAAATGTGGATCAATTTTGTTTTTCGTTTACTTTGTGGTCACAACTCTAATGGAATAATTTACATTTTAAATATATGCATGCATTATTAAAAGTTATACTCACATACAAATGTTCATAGCTTGAGTTAGGACTAGCATGTGTTATGGTATTTATCCACTTGGTGGACACTACCAAGAAGTTTATATTGTGAAGAAGATATAATAATAATTAGAGAGCTAAATACACAGGGTTATAAAATATATAATTACGTAATATATAATAATAATTGTACAACGAATGAGGAACTGAACCTCAGTCCCAATCTGTTTGTACGAAGATTGCATATTATAATATTGAAAATTGGTCTAAAATCATTTCAAATAATTTTTTGCATAAAATGTAAAGAAAAAAGCTTCTAATCAAATTCATTTTTCAAATTTATTTGCAAAAAAAATTAAATTGACAAGTTGTCAAGAATCACATCAGTAGTCAACAATTACAGTCACCACCACATTCATATTCCCTCTTACTCAGGGGTCAACTATTATTATGGCAGTAGTAATTCAATATTTGCATCAACTATGCAGTACACGTACATTACTTTCCGCACGGATTCTCACCAGACACACTCACCATTGTAAATTTACGTTGTGCATTTGAGGGGTGAAATATTATGGAGGGGTTATTTGTATTGCGGTTTGTACGTTTCGATGTTAACAAATTCCATCAATGAGCAAACAAATTTTCTTGTTCATCTGATTATGATGAATTCTCAGGATTCAATGTATAATTTGATGGAAGTAATATATTGTTATAATAATTGTACACACAACGAATGCTACTGAGGTTATGGCATAGAAAAATTACTAGTGAGGGAATGAATAGAGAAGCGCCAATCAGAGGAGTTTAAGTGGTTTGGAAGTTTGTAGAACTAGATGGTATGGAGATACCGAGAGGGACATTCACCTCTCCAATATATTTTAATATATTTTTTGCTAAAAAAAGGTTGAGAAAATTTAAAAAATTGAAGAATTCATATACAATTTCTTTCTTAATTTCATTATCAATTAGAAAAATCCCATCTTTCAAGAAAATGTATGAGCCTTACACTCAAATGCCTGCCTCTATGCCGCTATGTCTGAATTTGGTATTCCTACAAAATTAATTCGGCTGTGTAAGCTGACGTTGAGCAACACCAAAAGCTCCGTCAGGATCGGAAGGACCTCTCCGAGCCGTTAGATACCAAACAAGGATTCAGACAGCGTAACTCAATACCGTTTGGCTTCTTTAACCTGATGAGGAAAAAAATAATAGAAGCCGCAGAGCTAAACAGAGAAGGTACTTCTTCTATAAGAGTGTACAACTGCTGGTGGAGGATATCGATATCATTGGAAACAATACTCGTGCCGGTGGTTCTGCTTTCTCCAGATTGGATAGGTTGCCGAAGCGGATGGGTCTGAAGGTGAACCAGGACAAGACGAAATATCTCCTGTCATCAAACAAGCAGTCAGCGCATTCGCGTCTTGGCTGCTATGTCACTGTTGACAGTCATAACTTTGAAGTTCTAGATAATTTCGTATAACTGGGAACCAGTATAAACAACACCAACAATGTCAGCCTGGAAATCCAACGCATCACTCTTGCCAACGGGTGCTACTTTGGACTAAGCAGGCAATTGAAAAGTAAGGTCCTCTCTCGACGAACCAAAATCAAACTCTACAAGTCGCTTATTATTCACGTCCTGATGTATGGCGCAAAAGCGTGATCAATGACAACATCCGATGAGACTACTCTCGGGGTTTTCTAGAGAAACGTTTATGGTCCTTTGAACATTGGCAACAGTGAATACCGTAGAAGATAGAACGATGAGTTGTACGAGTTATACGACGACATTGACATAGTTCAGCGAATAAAAGGACAGCGGCTACGCTGATTCGGTCATGTTGTTCGAATGGATGAAAGGGCTCCAGCTCTGAAAGTGTTCGATGCAGTACCCGCTGTTGGAAGCCGAGGAAGAGTAAGACATCCACTCCGTTGGAAGGACCAGATGAAGAAGGACCGGCTTCACTTAGCATTACCATTTGGCGCCAAACTGCCAAAAGGAGAGATGCGTGGCTCGCTGTTGTGGAACCGGCTATAACCGCGTAAGCGTTGTCTACGCCAGTCAAGAAGAAGAAGATATACTCAAAATATTTCTTCTCCAGGGGTAATCATTCACTTCATTACGCGGTATATTTGAACTGATATCTCTTTTCAAGTAATCAATTTAAGCGTGAAAACAAGAACAAATTAGTTAGAATTCAATCCGAGAGGGTTTATACTATATATCTCTATAAAATGGTATAACCACTTGTATGCTATCTCAACTTAATTATAGCAGTTAATACCAGTTTGTCGATTCGTTACCTTTAACTTAAGTGTCTTATGAAACAAAGGCAGTTTGATACATTATAAGTTTAGACCAGTCTCGATTCGTCACTTTTATTTTAACGATCTTATGGAACGAAGACAACTAGAATGATTATAAGCTTATACCAATCTGTTATATTTATACCAGTTATTTGTTCGACATTTTTGGGTCTTATGAAATGAACACAGCTTAATTCACTATATGATTAAACCAGTTTATTGGATTTATACCAGTCGTTTCTTCGATTCGCAAATCCACAAGATCTGAATCTGGTTCAAAACCGAGAACAAATTAACTGTCATCCATATTCCTCTCTTATTCCTAGCACTAATTCAAAACTGTAGCTGGTTAATCAATTGTAAAAGTTTTTATTTTCTCTGATTAAGAATTGTATCTCTTCAAAATAGCGGCTCCACCGGTACCTTTTAAAGATCTGTTTGGTCTCTCTTCTTTCTCCTTCTTGTTCATTTGATATAAAGTCTCTATTGTACTTAATCTTTTAGTTTTTCGATTTTTGTTTTTTTGTAAGTCATTCTTTCTTATCATTTTTCGCTTAAATCATACTGCCAGTGCTCGCTCTAAGTCATTCAATCGTACAATTGCATGTAGTACCTACTCTTATTATCTGCACCATCATTGCTAGCAACTTCGCTTTCAATCAGGACTGACTTCCTGAAACTACATCCTATCGACATATACAGTTACACATACGAGTATGTAAGGCGAGTGTATTCACATGCGAGTAACGCAAGCTAGAAAGGTGAAACACACGTCTGCCATACCCATAAAAGTTCAAATCCATGTTAGTTGCTACGTTTATTGCGGCGAATATCAGCTGCTGACTTGCCGCCGCCGGAAATAGAGGTTTCTAGCACGTTGCAAAGCGCCACATCTGACTGCAATCAACACCTTTGCCGATGCTTGACTCCCCCTGCTTTTCGCAATTTATGAGCAACACACAATTGAGAAGGTATAAATGCAGTGTTGCCTGCTGGGCGCTGCCACCGCCGCGTTAAGAATGCGCGCAAATTGGCAGCTGTATGTGAGTTGGAGAGTGTCTGTGTGTGGCAACATTTTTAACACATTGCCGTGGCTGCCGCAATCGCTGCTGCGAGGATACACTTCCACGATTTTATTGGAAACGGAAACGCGCGTGGCAAGTAATCACTTAAATACTCAACCACATAAATTGAAAATTTATTGCGCTTTTCTATCACCTGCCCTTTCGCGCCGAACTTCATTGCCACACACATTCGCTCTTGCTGAGCGGCAATATGGAATCGTGTGCAGTGCAACCCATTTATGTATTTGCTCCATGTATCGGAAATATTTTTAATTATCCTCCGGGAATTGCAACTTGGCTTGGGCCACAAATTAACGTTGGCAGCAAGCAATATTCAATTTGAGGCAACCAAACTATCTTCGCTACTTCGCGTGTAGCGTTTACAACAAAGGAAGCAATAAATTTTCACGTTTCGTACGGAATACACTTGCCTTGACGTTGTGTGTGGCGCGTTTCTCAAGAATCTAGGTTTTAACACATTGCTTGTAAAGGAAATTAACAAATGAGTACTAACAAGATTTCAATGTAGATTAGCGCGTGAGGAACACCGTTATTTAGTACCTAATAATGGTACGAAGTGAAGTGGGAGTTTATTGGTACATGCTATATTTTTTACACTAACGGAATATGCTCTACAGTGATAAAGATTTCGTTTCTGATTTTTGTGTTAGGAATCCACATTTTGATGAAACATTTTCCTAGCACTATAGGAGGGTCTGTATAACAACTGGGTGGAATCGTACTAATGGTTCTTCGTGAAAGTATAAAGTGCTGGAGCAATGACTAAAGTCACCAATTAAACTAAAGAGATCTTATTGATACCAAGGTCAAAAAATGGGTGTGGCTTCAGCTTCTAAATTTTAGCAAATGTCGATATATTGCATTACCATATATCAAGCAAACACTGGTCAAACAAACAGTAGGCGCATTCGCGTCTTGGCTCCCATGTCACTGTTGACAGTCATAACTTCGAAGTCGTAGATAATTTCGTATACCTGGGAACCAGTATCAACAACACCAACAATGTCAGCCTCGAAATCCAGCACAGAATCATACTTGCCAACAAGTGCTACTATGGACTGAGCAGGCAATTGAAAAGTAAAGTCCTCTCTCGGCGAACCAAAATCAAACTCTACAAGTCGCTTATCATCCCTGTCCTGCTTTATGGTGCAGAAGCTTGGACGATGTCATAATCAGATGAGACGACACTAGGAGTTTTCGAGAGGAAAAGCCAAGATTTATGGTCCTCAGAACATTGGCAACGGCGAATACTGCAGACGATGGAACGATGAGCTCGAGTTATACGAAGACATTGACATAGTTCAGCGAATAAAAAGACAGCGGCTACGCTGTTTAGGTCATGTTGTCCGAATGTACGAAAACACTCCAGCTCTGAAAGTGTTCGATGCAGTACCCGCCGGAGGAAGCCGAGGAAGGGGAAGGCCTCCACTCCGTTGGAGGGACCAGGTGGAGAGCGACCTGATTACACTTGGAATCTCCAACTGGCGCCGAACTGCGAAGGAAAGAGAGGAGTGGCGCGCTCTCATCCATTTGGCTATAACCGGCTAAACGATTCAACGCCAATCACATACATACACATATATATATACCAGGCATAAACTATAAAGGGTTTCAGCTCTCGGAGCTACTATCGAGTCACTATCGACATAGCGTAAAAAAATACAACCCACAGTGCAGCTCAATTAGAAAGTTCCGTATATTTGAAAAACTATTTTTCGCCGAGGGACCTCAAATTTAGGAAGCCAGATTTTTTCAATCTGAAAGTTTGAGAGTTATTACAGACTCATGAACTTCAAACCCCCAATCAGAAGAGGTCTTAAAAATGATCAGGGTTTTGACAGGTCTTCGATAACTTGCTTCGATCTTATTCGGTTAATTTTGTATTGGCTGGATTTTAGTTTATAGTATGGTTTAAGTGAAGGAGCTTAGCGTCAAGGACAGCTGGTAGCCTAACCAGATCACTACAACGTTTTTCAAGAATAAGTGACTGCCATAAGTACAGCATCTGATAGATTACTCAGAAGAGCTACCTCTGTTAGGGAGATGAGCATTCACTCGGATAGTATAGGGGCAATCCTGGCCATGTACTAGTTGACTGTTCGATGAAAGGTAGTTAGGGGGTGCTTGGCCTCACTGTCAGTAGCATCTAGTTACTTTAGTATAAGACCCGTTTAGATTCCAGGCCATAGCGTTATCGCTGGGAACTGCAGAGCCGATGAGCTTGGGTTTAAGAACACCCAGGCTGCAATCTCATCAGATGGGGAACAAGTTGATGCCCCACTATCCTCGTGCCTCTCCACGTTGGATCAGTGGTCGTCGAATGAACACGGTAGATGTTGTACAACAACCAGTACCTGTGTGACTGCGAGAGCATTCTGGCGTAAGGCGGATCGTAGGAGGTGTACAGAGCTATTTGCTCAAGAGCAAGATTCTGCTCGTCGAAATGGTAGTAGTTCTTACTGGGCACTGTTCGTTGAGGCTACATGCCGCGAGGCTAAATATCGTGTCTGACATCAATTGTCAAATTTGCATTAAAGAAAGATTTAGACATCGAGACACTTTCACTAGACTGCGGCTGACTTCTCAGTGCGAACTACGGACAACCACTTCAACTGTCCCAAATACAAATTAGTTGCCTCAACAAATTCGTAAAACGCTCAGAGCCCCTTGTCGTCACTTGAGCGTCTCGGGCATCCAAAAGACTGGCGATTTTAGCTCTTGTGGCAAGGGATCCACCCTATAACCTAACCAACCTATCGTTTGGACTTATGCTCTTAACTGACAAAGGTCTGCTTAGCTAGGTATATCATAGCTTACAAAAATTATAGGTTTACAAAAATTACTTCTAATGATCTTAAAGAGGTCATATACTCAAATCTTTGTCCCTATTATATATCACCATTACTGCATAACGGTATATATAGAAACTAATCCTTGTCCAATTCCAATTCCTATTGCATAATATTACTTCCTTCCATCGCTTTTCGTATTCCAACTTTTACTTGTGGCAAATATAATTTTCAAATTTCAACTAATTTTACATATACAAAAACAACAACAGAACAAAAGTAGATTTCAAAAATTCCACAACGTCATCAAGCCATTCATTGTAAGCGTTGTTCCGCTTCAAAGCGTCTTGGCAGCTGCTGCGACAAAACTTTTCGACGAAAATATCTTTAGTACGCTAATTTATCAGCGCCACTGTAGAACAATGGCAATAGCAACTGCAACAACAACAAACAAATATATAATGCAACAAAAATTACAACAATAGACATGAAGCATGGAGAAAATTGTCTCATTAAAACAACAATAATAGCGAATAATTGAAGCGGCGCTAACGGCGGAGTGGGCGGGGATACCGTTAAAACAATGCACGCGCACAAAGCGCGGCCTTCACGGCATAGCGCACAACAAAACTAAAATTAAACAGCAATAACGGCAGTGGCAGCGGCAACAATAATAAATCGAGCGATGTGAGGGCATGGCGGGGGCAGCAATGATAACGAGTAAAAACGTACGAGTTGCCACCGAAGTGAGCGCACCATTGGCCTACGAGTATAAGAAGCCTCGGTGAATTGTGGCATTGTGCAACGGAACTGAATTTTATGACATTACAAGTGGCATTTTTGCTCGCCATGCAGTTGTTTGCCGTCTGCCTATCTCTTGGCGGCGACATTAGTTTCGCAAATTTTATTGTTGATAATATAATTTCCGTATTTTGTTGAACAGTTGCTAACTTTTGGGCCGTCAGAAATAACACCTCAGCGGACAAGTGACAGCATAACCGGTACGCTCGCAACTAAATTTACCCCGTCCACTTGAATAAAGTGATATAACTATGTTGCCTACTTGTTATTGTTTTGAGGCAGGAGACGTAAGTACGCATTAGGCAGGTGGCAGCGCGGCACAATAAAGTACTTTTGAGTGCATTCCATTCCCAGTTTGGGTGGGTGGTGTTGTTTTATGTAATATGTTTTATAAGAGCCCGTTAGGAAAATCGTTTAAAATTGGTTTGAGGCTTAAACTACATTCGGAAAGGTAAGGGGAACAGAGATTGATATATTTATCAGTTGAATGCCAAGGGAAAATAATAAATAATTTCAACAATTTTGGGTTCGAGTTCTTATAATAAGCAGACCATTTTACCCAATTTTCTTACAACTTCGGACGAAAATTAATATATTAAGTAGGGGGTGAGGATATAGATGGAATATATCAATTTTTTGCCTGGATTTTGGATTCTTACATCACGAGGGCAGCGCTCGT
Source organism: Zeugodacus tau (assembly GCA_031772095.1). Taxonomy (NCBI): domain Eukaryota; kingdom Metazoa; phylum Arthropoda; class Insecta; order Diptera; family Tephritidae; genus Zeugodacus; species Zeugodacus tau. Next base: position 55,519,760 of record CM062651.1, on the reverse strand, counting down.
AGGTGTGTTCTAGGCGCTCATAGAAAGTATCTTTGGTCACATCGTCCTTCTCTTCCGTTAGGGCGTGATCGCAAATAAGCGATATGTTGAAGAACCTCGCTTTTATGCGGATTGTGGCTAGACGTTCATCCACCGAGGTAAATGTTAGGACTCGGCGACGGAGTCTCTCTCTCACCACAAATCGAACACCAATTTTGCGCTCCTTTATATGGCCGCTGTAGTAGATGTCACAAGGACCCACCTTCTTCCGTCCTTGTTCCGTCCATCGCACTTCTTAGATGGCACTGATGTCAGCCTTTAGTCGTATGAGGACCTCAACCAGCTGGGCAGAGGCACTTTCCCAATTAAGGGTCTGGACATTCCAAGTGCATGCCCTCATCATCATTCGTCTTTCGTCGATTTTTCATTGGTACTTCGTTTTTATGTGGTGGGTCCCAAACCCTACGCACACGCGCACAAGCGGGTTCGCCTTCTCACTTTAGCTCGCCTCCAAACGGCTGTTTGTTGGCTACCCAGAGGATATTTGGTCTAAAACCGTAAGTCGTGAGCTGCTTGAATCATGTGGAGCAGAATCGTTTCTGACCACTCCCAAGTGAATGACAATCAAAACTTTCCTCACTTACGTGAACTTCTACACATGATTCTATCCTTCATTGCATCCACGAATGACGTTCTAATTAACACCAAAGTAAATGTCATTGTGTTTATCCGTGTCATATCTATACTAAAAAGTATTATTGATTGAATATAAATAGAAAACATAACTTAAAATAATAATGGTGCCGTGCCTATTTACCCAGATTTCTATTAAATAATCTGTAAGTATAATAAAACAATCTCAAATGATAGGATGATATACAGTTAAACTTTCATAACATGAACTTCTATAACTCGAAGTTCTCCATAAATCGGACTCTTGAATTGCCAATAGAAAACAAATTACATTCCGTAACTCGGAAGTCTCTTTAACTCGAAGTTTTTTGTGGATTATGGTGATTCGAGTTAGGGAAGTTCAACTGTAATTCAGACTTCACATTTCTTGGTCCGATAGAAGACCTTTTCCGTTTCACTTACCAAGACCCGACTGCCATTGTAACGATGAAACCTCACTACCTGATTCTGTCTAAGGTTTGTCTAAGGTCATATGGGAGTTGTGTGTGGTCATTAACACACCATAAGAGTTGGTAGCTCTATTGAGGTTTTTATGGAAATACTCGTATAGTTTATGAGATACATGCATTAAACATATCAAAAATATCCAGTAAAGTACTTAAGACGGCTCTGGTTTCCAAAATGCTCGGGTAGTTCAATGCTTTGTGACGATCTTGAAGCATCTACAATATTATACTATAACTTCAATAACACACTGTCTGCATGAAAAGCTGGGTCTGAAGTCATTGAAATTCTACTGCGATGCAAGATGTGCTTTTATGAGCAAAAAATTATTGATAGGATGATGAAGACGTTTCCTATCTATATATTATCTAAGCATGTTTGAGAACTCGCTCAGATTTTAACATGAAAATCCTCCTGTTTTAGACGAACTTAGCTTTAACAATAAACATAGACCGAGAGCACACACTGATCTCCTAAACGACGAATTTGAGCCACATTTTCTATGACCGTTGCAACAGTTCGCTTTGTAACTCGAAATTGCGCTCAAAGGTCAGTTATTGCTAGGTTCGGCACATAGTATCTCATATACACTAGTCCACAGCAGCTCATCGTACGACCTAAGGCTTCTAAAAGTGGTCATAAAATGTAGGTACACTGCCTTCGGACTTCACTACAGGGTGCCCCGTGTAAGCGTTTGTAAGTGTAACTGCGCGTTTTATTGTATTTTCATTTTTCGGCATTCTTTTTCAAAACTGTTTCCCAAAAAACTAAAAAACAAAAACTTTCGAACACAACCGCTGGCAACGGAAAAGTTTGTTGCAAACTCACTCTCCAATCTACTTTAAGCAATTGTTTTTTTTCTCTTTTCGCTTGTCGCATGTGTTGCATGCGGCATTTACGTGCAGCGTAGCGTGGCAGCGCTTGTCATTGTTGTTGTTGCTGGCGCTACGTAATGCAGCGCCATTTGGTTTGTAACATTCACTAGAAGCAGTAACAAAAGCAACAACAACAGTGACAACAATGACGCTGGCAACAAAAGTTTTATGCAATTTGCATTGTGTTGCGATTTTGTGGCAAACGGCTACCCACTACACGCGCCGCTGCCGGGCCACACACCACAAATGAACTACACTTGCCACCAGCGCCACATCTTGGGCGCTCTTCATCCTTGCGGTTGCGGTTGCGCTGCCATTATAAACATTTGTCGCTTTGTTTCAAATGTTGCAACTCATAAAATTTTCGGTGGCAGGCAAAAAGAATGAAAAACAAAAAACAAAAAAACAAAAATTAAAATACAAACAACAACAACTAAATCACATAATTTTTGCCGCATTTGAGCATTTTGAATTTTTGCATTCTGTATTTTTGCATTCTGTTTATTGTCGAGTTGTGAGCTTCAAGTACCAACAATTGTCAACTGAATTTGCGCCACTAAAATGCGCCGCCCTCACTAAAATTCCACACATATTACAAATGATTTGCTGGCACTGCTGCTGCTGTTGTTGTTGCTATTGCTGTTTATGACGTCGCCGTCGCCGCTGCCACTAACAGTTATTGCTAGTGTGTGTGTCATTGTGTATGCTCGTGACGCAAAGAGTTTTAAGTGCTTTTCCTGTTGTCGCCTCAAAGCTTTTCACGACACAATTTTGAATTACATTTACCATTATTGTTGTCGGTGTTTATGGCTGCAGGCACACACTTACATACATATATATGTGTGTTAGTATTAATAGTTGTGTGGTTGCATACACGTGTCACCCTGTATGTGGTTGCATAAACAATAAATGCATTATGATATTTATGTATTTAAAGTTAACTCTTTATGCCACTATGAGTTTTGTTAAGCACAGCTGTTGGCTGTTGACGCTTCGAGTGCAGATTTATTCACATTTATATAAGTATCTATATATGTGTGTGAAAGTGTGCTGGCATGCCATTGGCAATGTGACAGACGTACACATATAATGCGATATAATTTTAGACTTAGTGACTGTTAGCGTTTTACAAGTATTGTTTAAATACATATAGAATACACCTAAAATATATTCTTCAGACGATAGACACTTATATTATTTGATAGCCTTGGCAATAAATAGTAAGCGCAGCAAATATGAATACTATTTAATATTTCGGACACAATATTTACAACTAATAATTACTATTATGCGAGCGGAAGAAGCTTAGATCCATGTAATATTAATAGCAACTTCAAATTAATCATAAAAGTTCACAATGATACGACTTACTAATGAAATAATTAAACTACGGTCGTTTTTTTGAAAGTGCGCTGTCATGAAAGGTATACAAATTACCATTTCAGTGTATGTTGGTGGCTCACATAGTTGGAATTATAGTATGTTCACATAGCAATATTACTAGACTGATTTTATGGTACTTAGGACTTTTTTCAACAAAATATTAATTCCACTTAAATATATAGTTATATCATGGGACAGTACTTACTATTCATTCAATTTACTCGTTCTAGTTAATAGCAAAACTGCAGAGCTTACAAAATTAATGAAATTTTTCAGTGAATTTCTTTCACACAAATAAAGTGTAGTGTAATACCATAAGAAGGTGTGCTTATTACAAGCTAAAATTTGTTTGTTTCTATTTTACAATATACTAGCCGACAGCTCCGGTTTCGCACGGCTTTAAACAAACATTTCAAAAGTTAGAAGTTTTTACACACACTCCCATACATATGTATGTACTTCCCGCTTCTTGCGTGGGTTCATTTATAAATAGTAAAATGAAGAAAATTCGAGTATGAAATTATATTTAATTTGTAATGAAGCTAAATCTTGATTATGACCTCTAGTCTTTGGTGTACGATGAAGATAGCGGAATAAAACTTTACACCAATATCGATAACGATTACAGGAAACGGAATCCATATCCGTTTCCGGATGCCCCATTTCCGGTTCCGGTAACATCATATCCGGTTACCCCACGTGATGTCACTTCAAGGTCACGTGATATTTTTGTTTTGATTTTTGAGTGAGGTCAAAGACCCTGATCCAGATCACGTGATATTTTTATTTACATTTTTGAGTGATGTCAATTCGAGATGACATGATATTTTGGAGTGTGGTCTTTGGTGTCCGATGTCTTTCTCTCGGATAATGAAGTGAGCTTGTATATATCTAATATTTTGACGATTTTCAGTTTCAGATTAAGATTCTCCATCACGAAGTCTTTTTGATACCCTCACCTGGGAACTATTTTCAGAAAGTTTAGATTATATCAATAAATATGGCCCAAGTTACTCGGGGTGAATGTAGCTTTCCAATGGTGAAAGAATTTTTGAAATCGGCACAGTAGTTTTTGAGCTTATTCCTTACAAACATACTTACAAATCTTTCCTCTTTATAATAGTAGTATAGATTTAAAGTTTTTTTAAACGAATTTCAAACGTTTAGGCTTTGTTTATAACATTTTAAATTAATTTCATGGAAATATATTTTTTATATAGGAGGCTACCACAAAACTTCTGAAGACATGCAGTTAGATAGTAATGTGAAGTGACTCATCATTAATTGAGGGGGGGGTTTATTATTACAAGGGGGTTTTTTATACGCCTTTATATATTTATTACAAACAGTGGCCAAGCGAGGATTGACAGTTAGGGTAGTTTTGCAATGAGTTTGGTGGATTTGACAGAGAATAATTTATTTTAAGGTACCCTCCTATGGCCAAACTTAATTTGAATCGGTACTGTCAACAATGGGACCGTCTGAAGGAACCAATTGCGCAGAAACGGGCGGCCAATATGAGAAGAGTTGTGTTTCACCATGATAACGACAGGTCACATATATTGATAAAAGTTTCGGTAGCTTGTTTGGGATTATTTTGCATTCACTTTATATTCCGAACTAGGCATCAAGTGATTATTACCTGTTGCTGTCTATGACGCATGATGTTTCTTATGAAAAATCAAGCCATAAAATCGACTATTCCAGTTTTCTAACAATAGCGAGGAGGGTTTCTATGAGAATGCCATTATGAAATTATCTTAGAAATTTTAACAAGTTGTTGAACAAAACTGTGCATATTTATAATAAATCGGATCATTCAAAAATAATGACTTTCTAGATACTAGATTTTATATTATTATCACAAGGGATGTTTGGTTCACAAAACAATTCATAAATTAAGCTTTAAAGAAATGAAAAAAGTTGTATTCTCGACGATTAGTGTAGATATTTTACAAACAAACGATTTATAAGAAATGAAGTAAGGAGAGACTGAATTCGATACTTATTTGATACAAGGTTGGGAAATATCTCCATTCCGCTTTTTTGCTCTTTATTCAATGCTTTACAAAAAGTGTTACAGTGATCGGATTTAGTTGAAATATGCACTGTTTCCATCTAGACGGCAACTTCATAATACCACCTTATTTGTGAAAAACTGGGACAGCCACTTTTCACAAGCCTCTTTTGAGTTCAACTTTACACCACCAAGGGCGTGTGGCCTTGGCCAATTCTGGACACTTCTGGTGGATCACCTGCTTCAAGCGGTCCAGTTGTTCGCAGTAGATGGTAGAATTAAGCGTCTGGCCATATGGGACCAGCTCATAGTGGACCAAATACACAGCAAAATCTTCCTGGCCGTCAATCCTAGCTTGGCCACTGTTTCACCTTCGACCACGACCGTTTTCGCTTGATATTGTCGTATGTGATCAATTTTTCGTCGCCAGTCACCATCCGCTTCAAAAATGGGTCGATTTCGTTGCTTAATTCGGTCCTGAGGGTTTTTTGCGTCAAATCATGCGGCACCCAAAGATCAAGCTTTTTTGTGTATCCAGCCGTCTGCAGATGTTTTAAAATGATTTGATGACTAACTCCCATCTCCTTGGCGATGTCACGAAATGCCACATGCCGGTTTAACTCGATGTTTCCCATGATTTGACCGGTATTCGTCGTCACAGGTCTTCTTCCAGCTGGCTGGCTGGCTTATCCATGATGTCGTTTCGTTCTCGTCGAAACCATTCCTACGAGGTTCGAAGTAATAGAGTACCATCCCCCAAGACACCATTAATCTCTTAGTGAACTCCTATGTCAAGACCTTTCAAAGATTTGTAATATTGCCAGATACGAGCTTCTTTAGGGCTTTATACATAGCCGCAAAATTCAAAAGACAAAAAGGCGGAAAGGAGATATTTTAAATTATGTAAGTTTTACTCTGCTTTTTTTGTGATGATGCTTGAGTTATCTGCTGAAAAATTAAATTAGGTAATGGCATAGAAATTTATCGATTTGTGGTCTTATAAACCCTCATTCAAATCGATTCAAATAGCTTTCGAGGTATTAAATTTCATTGGAAATGTCACTCCCGTAGTTCGGTTTGTACAATCCACAATATTGTTTGGGAGGTTCACGAAGTTTTTACCCACTCTCACACTTATTTGGGATACTTTCTTTTTTTATAAGCCGCATAAATTATTTTCTTCCTACTTTGTTACCTAGTTATAGCACAGATTTGTAAGGTAGACGTTTCACAAATTTCGACTTTTTTATGAACTATGAACTATACCTATGGACCATATCTGTTTCTTAATTACATTTATCATTATAAAATTTCACAAAAAACATTTTTTACTAACAACTGGAAATTAATTGATATTAAAAAGATGCTTAAAATGTATTCTAAAACCAATAAATACATATATTTTTAAACCAAATAATGAGTTATTTATAATTAAAATATGTCACAAATTTTATTGACTAAACGTCCAAATAAAATTAATCACAATTAATCAAAGCGCTTCTACGCACGTGCCGTCAAAATGCGAGATTCTACTTTGTAAATTGTAATGTGCATATGGAAATACACATAAATTCATTTATAATTATATGGATGCATGTGTTTATGTGTGTGTGTATAGGCAGTCGCATAGATGTCACATATAAATACCCATTATTGTGACCGTTTTATTTTAGCGCCGATTGTCCGTTTAATAATAAATTATGCAAATTCCAATCATGCTTAAGCTTATAGTGCATTTCAATTACACCTTAATTGCAAATATTTTCAGGCATTACCCATTTTAATTGGCATTCCATTGTGCACTCAAAGGATCAAATATAAATTGGTATACATATGTATATGTATGTATATATAATAGCTTAAGCGCTTACATATAAACGCAAGCTGACTCTATGGCTTTGTAGGAGTTGTATGTATGTTAAAGTATACAAATTTACATAATTCATAATTATTTATGTAATATTAGTGTCTAATGTGAAAAAAAATTAGTAAAAAAAAGTGTTTTAAAGCAAAGGATGTGTATATCATTTTGTCACTTCAACGTCAAAACTCCTTTGAGCAGCTTTTTGTGCATATATGTAGTATAAACAACCGCACATATTTGAATAACGAAAATAATGTCATAACCTCAATATTAACGAAAACAGTGCGAGCGCTCGTCAAAGGCAGCAGCACAGCAGCAGTTAGAGCAACAACATGCAGTCAAATGGCATGTCAATATTTTAATCAATTTCATTACTGACAACTTCACACCAATAATGCTCCTGCTGAGCAATACAAAACTGCCACCCACACTCACACTCTCACAGTTGAATCCACGCTAACGACCTTTTTGTATGCACAAGTTGGTCAGCTAGCCGGTCGGTTGATAAGAAATGCCATGCTGGGCACTATGTAACGGTAATTTTCTATTTTTTCCACTGTGCGATAAGAATTTCACCATGTGGTGAATTGCTGTGTTGAAAAAATTTCTCTACTTTATTTTACGTTTAATTTAAATACCATTATTGTAATGGCCTTGTGCCAATAGTACCGGGGGTCTGCTCCAAGTCGATATTAACTGTTTTGCTAATTTTGGTGGCTGTCAACTTTGAAGTATATCACCATCGTGGTATCTTTGCTTGAAAAATTACTCGCGTTTTTTTTGCGTTTGCTTTATGAAAAATCTAAATATCCCAATTAGGTTATATCTTTGAAATGAGGTTACTATTATCGAGGTCTAAGGGGAAGAGGTTGCAGGGATGCTCATTGGTCTCACCACTGTTGGCTGATACAGCCTTTTCCAACTTGTTTTAACAGTTTCTTTGACATTAAAATTTAGCACTAACCACTACTAACCTACAACATAATTGTGAGGATAGGCCATAAAACATTAAATAAGTATGATTAAAATGGTTTTTTAATTTTGACACCTCAATAGTCTTGAATTTGAAAGGCTTAATGAGACCTGTTACCGCTAACGAGGCCCTGACCGAGTACATAGGCGGTATATCCTTCAGCCCGCACAGAGGAAATTCTGTTGATCACGCACCAGGATCGAGAGATCCATTTCGAGGCTCCCTACTTTTTTGAAGAAAAAACACAGAAAGTTTAAATTTAATCAGGAATGTTTATTCTCATTCAAAAGAACATTCTCTGTCATTTGTATTTATTTAAGATTATCTCCTTCAAATGTTGGCCGCGACTAAGTCTCAGATGCACTATCCGTTAAGTCAAATTTTCGATGACACGTTCTATCATTTCGACTGGTAACTGGTGATATTTTGCTCCAAAGTCTGAATCGAAGCTGCTCACCGAAGTGTTCTCTCAATAAATCCGTCTTGTTGAAACCAAGAGATCACGAGCTTCAATTTCAGGTATCAAATGGTCGGTTTCATGGCGCGATAACGGTCGCCATTGAGGGTTACGTTCTCACTGGCATCATTTTTGAAGAAATTTGGACCGCTGATTCCACCGACCCACAAACCTCACCAAACCGTTGTTCTTTCTGGATGAAATGACAGTTCTTGAATCTGTTCATATTGCACTTGGTCCCAAATATGGCAATTTTGCTTGTTTACGTACCCGTTGAGCCAGAAATGGGCCTCATCGCTGAAAAAAATTTGACTCAAAAACTTCGGATCTTCTTAGAACTTTCAAGAGCCCATACAGCGAAGCGATATCGCTTGGGAAGATCGATCGGCTTTAGTTCTTGCACAAGCTGTATTTTGTACGCTTTCTATTTAAGATATCGACGTAAAATGAGCTAGGTCATTCCATACATACAATATCTGCTACGACAGGAATATTTTCTTCTCTGCGTGCTGGACGTGGTCTATTCGGTCCGAGGTGTATAAAAATTCTGTATTTCTCTGGTCACTAGTATATATTTCGTCGCATCAGATTTTTCACTAATTTTTCAGAAAACGATATTTTCACTTTATTCTTCAATAATAATACTTCTAAGGGGTCGAAACTTACAAAAGAAAATCGTACTTATTTTTCTGACCATCACTGTATATACTAGTATAACGCTAGTTGTATCACCGACTTCCAGCTTTGGTTATTTAGGTTTATGGATTTCACATGAAGAATTTCCCTGGTAGGATTATACTAAAAAAACTTAAAAGAGGTGCCTCGGAAAAAACACAGTTCAAACGAAAACTTCTTTACAAAGAATTCTCGATTAGTTGTTGCAAGCCAGTTTTTTACAAATCACCATCCGGATTTCATAAAAACTACGACTTTGTCGACGAGTGTAATATTGTTTCGCCTTCACCTATGCAAGTCCATTGATTGCTGTAGCACGTTGAACTGTCCGGCAAGTGTTTTCTGCGCAGCACCAGCGCACACACAGCAAAGGCGTGACGGACGGACGGAAAGTCGAGTTGAAGCGAGTGAAAAGTGTCATTACGCCAGTACAAAGAACATTGATGAATCCATGCCACTGCACTTGTGCTGCCACATGGACATGACGGCTACGCTCTGCTGTGCTGTGTTGCACTCTGGTGCTCAACACCCACTGTTTGCCGGCGCTGCATGCAATTTTCATTGACTCCCGTTACTATAATTAATAATGTCGTGTCAGGTGCATGAAACGCGCCGCACCGAGACCTTTGTACTTGGCAACACGATGATGAGCATATTGTTTGTAATTAATTCGCAATCACAAAGGCAAAAGCGCTAAAAGTGCGCCACGTGCATGTGTGAGTGTGTGTTTGTGCTCTCTATAACTCTGTGTGGGTCATATATGAGAGTGTATGAGTGTTGTTGTATGCAATAAGTGGCGCCGGTTGTTGCTCGTAATGATTGAAAGCAAAACATACAAATATTTTATTAATTACACTCTTTATAAAATAAAATAAAAGGAGGAAAGCATTACAAAGTGGTCATGTGATGAACGTATGAGTGGAGTTCGGAATTGTTTATTGAGCTTCTTACTGTTTGACACAAAATGTTGAACCCTCAACCAATTGCAGCCAATTTTTGAAATAGATGAAGATTTTGAAATGAAGATTCAAAAATAGCTTATTTTAAGAAACACATGACTTAATTATGCTCTGACCAATCAAGTATTGCCCGACTATATGAAAATGTGTGTACTTCAAAAACACCAAACCAATCGCCATTCGCTGCAACCGCTCAATTAAAAGTTATCATAAAATTCGAAATGAGATTTGTGTGCTTTATAAAATTTTAATAGAGTTATTTTCTATGTGAGTGTGTGTAAAATAAGTGATAAATTTTAGATCACATTTAAAAGTTTTAAGTGCATTTGTTAAAAACAGATTTATGTACAAAGTATTTGCAAACTAAAGTAGAAGATATATGGTCTCTGATTACTACTAATTTGGTTTTATTTAATAGTGCTCTTTAGAGAGACAATGAATGCAAAGTAATTAGAAGTGAACATAAATTTATGTCAAGCTTGGATTTATTATGCATATAAATATTAGGGTCTTTCAATTGTATGGTCACTAAAAGTGGTCAATAACATTCGAAATCATCATTTTAATAACCTATAATACGAAATATAATTCAGTATACTCAAACACTTTTAAGAATAAATGAAATAAATCATTCAATTGCTATGCGAAGCGCTGTTCTATTATGTGATTCGTTTTTAAGAGCGACTAGATTAGCGTTTTGGAAGTTTTCAGACGGAATGCTATAGTAAAAGATGTTAATCAATTGATCCATTTACTTTTATCGCCTTCAGATTTCAATCGTATGATATACAGATTTTTAAGATGTTGTTCATGATTATTTACAACAGATAAAACACACTGAATAATCTCTGTATAAGATGTTGTAGGAATGACCTTAGGAATTGAATATTAAAAATTATTTTTCTATACGATTTAGGTCAATTCTGAATCGAATGTTATTCAAATCAAGTGTCCGAGAATTTATGCAGTAAATGGTGTAGTATATCAGTAAACAAGTAAGGAAGGGCTCAGTTCGGGTGTAACCGAACATTTTATACTCTCGCAATTTATATATTTAACTTTATTTATATTATATAATACACAATTTTACCCACATATTCGTCTTATATATTGTATAAAGTCCATTGAAAGTTGGAAACCCTAATATTAGGTTAGAAGCATCGAGGTCCTCATGTTCGATACATGGGGCCTTGAAAACATATGGTCCGATTTTGGCGATTTTTAGAATGGGGCTGCCACACTATAAACGTAGTATTTGTGCAAAGTTGTGCACCGATATCTTCACTAGTGCTTACTTTATATATTGTAAAGTAAACGATTCAGATCTTCAAAGTTCTGGTATATAGGAAGTAGCCGTGGTTGTGAAGCGATTTGGCCTATTATCACAACATATCATTGGGATGTAAATAAACTATTACAAACCAAGTTTCATTGAAATCGGACGAGTAGTTCCTGAGATATGGTTTTTGACCCATAAGTGGGCGAAGCCACGCCCATTTTCCATTTTGTAAAAAAATCTGAGTGCAGCTTCCATCTGCCATTTCTTATGTGAAATTTAGTATTTCTGACGTTTTTCGTTAGTGAGTTAACCCACTTTTAGTAATTTTCAACCTAACCTTTGTATGGGAGGTGGGCGTGGTTATTATCCGATTTCAACTATTTTCATGGTGTATGGTGGGGTACGTAAGAGAATCGACTGCAGAAAGTTTGGTTTATACAGCTTCATTGGTTTGCGAGATATATACAAATAACCGATTTGGAGGCGGGGCCACGCACCCTTCCCCAAAAAAAATTACATCCAAATATGCCCCTTCCCTTTATTCCAAATTTTACTGTTATAACTTTATTTAAGGCGTAGTTATGACACTTTATGTGTTTTTGGTTTTCGCCATTTTGTGGGCGTGGTAGTGGACCGATTTAGCTCATTTTCGAAAGCAACCCTCTCATGGTCCCAAGGAACATGTGTTCCAAGTTTCATTAAGATATCTCAATTTTTACTCAAGTTATCGCTTGCACGGACAGACGGACAGACGGACGGACAGACATCCGGATTTCAACTCCACTCGTCATCCTGATCATTTATATATATATAACCCCATATCTAACTCTTATATTTCTTGGTGACACAAACAACCGTTATGTGAACAAAACTATTATACTCTGTGCAACAGGTTGCGAGAGTATAATTAAATTTATCTACCAAAATGTATATTCACTAGGTACTGCTGGTGTTTAAATATGTCTATAAATTTTGTACTATCAGACTTAGGTCTTACTGAAGTTAATACCAATGAAATACAAAATTCTGACGGAGAATTTTCGCCATAATTTGTATGTACAGTAAAAATATTTACCATAGTTACGGACTATCGTCATTTTCACTATGTCAAATTTAATGACACTAAATTGAGAAAAATATAAGTCAAAAGAATTATGTTTCCACTACATTGAATTAATTTAAATGATACAAGATGTCAATTTCAAATGAGAAATGGCAACAATGAAATGACAAAAAATTTTCAATAATTTGACGGAGACTGTCATTGAATTTGACGTAATGAAAACCGCACATCATTACGAAATTTCATGAACAGACGAAGATCTTTAGTGAGTGAAGACATTTAGAGTGTTACCACATAAAGCTAAATTGCAGACTGTCATAAAATGTATTAATTCGGCTCAATATGAGAAAGTCGTCAGCAATAATGACACAATTTTGACACAAATAGCCAATAGTAGACCTGTTTTCATTAAACAAACTCAGTTATATTTGGTAGAAATATATATACATATTATATTTCTGGACACATATAACAATCCTTAGCAGATAATAATACGAGAAGATGAGCTTTATTTTTAGCTTGAAAGCACTGCAAACCATTCATTTAAAAAATATCTTTAAAATTTGTTTCATTTCGATCAAAGGACAACCTTAACACTTGTTCTGTATTTACATAAAAATTATATGTAAAACACTATTTATGTCAGTGTTCATGCTTTATAAATCCCTCCGAAGGCATTACAATCTTACAGCATAAATTTAACAACTGCAATATTTAAAACTTACACAGTGAAATGTTAAGAAAACACAAAATGATAAATATGCAGGACATCACTCATTCAATATACTCAACATATGTATAACTAACTATACAGTAAACTGGTATATAAATATATGAGACTATTTGCATAACAACCCTGCGGTGAAACATTGAAGTGGATGAGAAAAAGTAAAAGATTTTCTTACAGAAAGCAAAGTGAGTTAAGGAAGATAGTATTGAACATCTGCTCTTCAGACGTTTGCCAATAAAAAGCGGTTACCTTATACAAAATATAAACTTTTTTTTTCTGAAGATAGAAAATGAATTTGTCAATTTATCTCTCTTGAGCTATCACAACATAAAAACACAAAAAATCTGGTACATTTAGAACCACTTCAACAACTATTGCTCTTAGCCAAAGGCGAGTACTACTGGGTCTTCTCACAGCATACCATTCAACCTTAGAGCTGATGTGCAAATTAGTTTACGCGCTGTATGCTGTGTGTATTGTCATGCCTTGAATTTTAAGAGAGTCGAAACTTTAAAACCTTTAAAACTAATGCAAATAATGTGTCCTTCGTTTGCTCTTAGTTTCTTACTTAATACAATATTTACAATTCAGTTTGCAAAGCAGACGTGTGTAAACACAGAGTGCTACATTGAAACAGACATTCTTTTATATAAGTGTATACAGCTTCCTTCCATATACATACGCTGGCATAAACGTGGATGTACTTGAGTACTTATATGATTACTGACATTGTTATGTAGTATAAAAGTGCACGCTCCCACTGCTGTGTAAACAAAAGAATGCGAATTTGAGTAAGTAGTTACAATAACAATAAAGAATAGTAAGCATTTTGGCTAGTGATGAACTTTAATCTCTGTAGTAAAATTCAAAATTCGGGTTTGAAATATGATTTGTGATAATGAAATATTTATTCCACATATGTAATACTGAGGACGCTCAGAGCTACACTTGAATGGTCTCTTTATGACTTTTAGTAATATTAGTTTTAGTAATATCTTTGGCTTAGCTTTCTAGAGCTGGTAAACTATAAAATAAATGCTGACAAGATACAATGCAATACATTTTCTAAAGAAATAAGTCAAAATAATCTCAATTACAACATTCAAACTGACACATAGAACTTTGATTAGTTATACTCTCTTATGGTATCAACGAATTTTAAAACTGAACAATTTATGGTTCTAGATTACCCAAAGCATAGAGCTGCTTTTCAACCGTGTCATCTAATCAGCAGTGGAGCACCTCATGTTGAGACAGTGCCCTAGAAACTCTCTAGTTATCAAGAGAAGGTATTTCTAATAATTTTTCTATATGGTTTAATGGCTCCAAACATCGTTTTGAATGCAATAATCAACACAGCTTCCAAAAAAATGTATTCTGTATACATTGTTATCGTCTTTGAGATATGAGTTGAACATCGGGGACTGTGACCATTCCATTTAGCCATCGGTACAAAAACCATTATGTCAATAAAAATTTATACCAGATTTTTCAGCAGAACCAGCCATACCTCTCCGAATATTGCTTTCAAACTGCTCTGTATTAACTGCATAAGCCATTGCACGTACCTTATGTGTGTCAAACACAAACACTTTGACAGCTGATTTGACAGCTTGACAGCTATCACTGTAGAAAAAGTTCTACCTCCAACGATATATTCGATTCTTTCAAAAAAATGGAAACCAAAAGAATACAATTTTTATACTCTCGCAAACAAAGTTGCTCAAAAGAGTATAATAGTTTGACCTACATAACGGTTGTTTGTAAGTCCTAAAACTAAACGAGTTCGATATAGGGTTATACATATATACCAAAGTAATCAGGGTGAAGTTCAAATCCGGATCCGGATGTCTGTCCATCTGTCCGTCCGTGCAAGCTGTAACTTTAGTAAACATTGAGATATCTTAATGAAACTTGGTACACGTGTTCCTTGGCACCATAGGAAGGTTGCTTTCTGAAAATGAGCAAAATCGGACCACTGCCACGCCCACAAAATGGGGATAACCGAAAACCCATAAAGAACTATAACTAAGCCATAAAATTTGGTACAAAGGATCGAACTAGGAAGGGCATATTTGGATGTAATTTTTTTGGGAAAGTGGGCGTGACCCCGACCTCTAATAAGTTTTTTATACATATCTCGTAAACAACCAAAGCTATGTAAACCAAACTTTCTGCAGTCGTTTTTTTATTCACTTCCTAATTCAGTCCAAAAAATAAAGAAATCGGATTATAACCACGCCCACCTCCCATACAAAGGTTATGTTGAAGACTATCAAAAATCTTTAATTCATTAAGGAAAACCAACAGAAACCTTAAATTTCATTATATAGAAGGAACAGAAGAGCTGCACTCAAAATTGTATACAAAATGGGCGTGGTTCCGCCCACTTATCTCAGGAACTACTTGACCGATTTCAATGAAACTTGGTTTGTAATAGTTTCCTTACATCCCAATGATATGTTGTGAAAATAGGCCAAAATATAGGTAAATCTCTCAGATATTGTTAATAAATTCAGAGGGAATATCTTTCTTTTAATAATATATCTCCGTGCCAAAAATGCGTGAAATCGGGTCATAACTCCCCCTGAGATATAGGATTACCTATATTAGGAGTGTAAAATTTTCAATGGATTTTATGCCATATATATACCGAATATTGGTTACACCCGAACATAGCATTTCCATACTTGTTTTGAAATAATTTCGTCATATAGAGGTACGTAGTTTTTAAAGTTTAAAACTCTTAACTCAAGAAATTTGTTTAAACATGGATAGTAGCCATTTCAAGTAAAGAAAATGAGTTAGCCAAATTGCTATCACTAATTCCGCTCTATATTTCGGATGTATGTGTGCCAACATGCATATTCAACTTGCTAAATAAGTACATATGTAGTATAGAATATGCGACTATATAGTGCACAGATTTTTGAATACTTATACAAAACAAAAATGAATACACTAAAACTCTCTAACTCTGTATATATGTACATATATATGTATGTATGTATATGTGTATATGCGTGCGCTTGGCTGTGTCATGAGTTATCTGCTATGCTTTAAGTATTTACATTGTTTGACGTTTGAAAGCCTTTTGAGACGTCATTTGTTAATACTTTTAAGTAATAGCAGTCGCAATGGCAGCATTGACACAAAACAACAACAACAACAACACTACTACTACTAACACTAACACTGCTGCTGTGCAAGTTTAGAAAGACAAATACACACAGTGTAACAAAGCAACAACAATAAGTTCAACAGCAGCAGTTGAACTTTCTTTTCAAAAGTCAAATAAAGCAGCTCCTACACACGATAAAGATGAACGCGACAAACACACATACATGCCGAGCATAAAGCTACCAGCGAGTTAAATAAAAGTAAGGCACGAAGTGGAGCTGCCTGCGTATCTTAATAAAACAAATCACCAAATCACAAAAGGATACAGCAAATAAAACAACACTACCACTGCGTGAACCAGTCAACTGCGCGACACAACTCAGTGCTCCGCTTCGCTGAAGACACCGATTTGCCTATGTCAAACTTTCTATTGTGTCACTCAACAATGCAACTTTTGTATTCCACTTTTACGACTGCAAACATATTCAACTCAGAGCCTCTCCTTAGAAATAAAAATTCACGAATATCTATCTAGTTGTAAGCAAATGGCAGAGAGTCGAAAAACTTTTTCGTGCGTAAAAGTTTAAATAACTGCCTCCGCGGTGTACTTCAATTCAACTTCTTCACAAACGAGATTTTCAAATTAACAACCATAAAATACTTATTTATTTGCAAGTGCGTACAATTGAGTAACTGAAAAAGTTTTTTTTTTTTATTTATTTCCCAGCTTCCAATTAAATCGCAACAATCAAAGTGTGAGCTTAACTGGAGACAGGGCGTATGAGTAACAATCATAATAATTTTCCTTGGAAAAATAGAAGTGAAGTGAAAAATGTGGAGCGGAATATTACAAATCATCAATGCGCAAGCAGAAAATTAAATTCTACGCAATCATAGCGTAATACAAGAGATTAATTGCTTGATTAATGAACTCATTGTCGTTGTGCTACATGGCGTATGAGTGACGGCGCTTGCATTTGTAGCGCATGAGTTACTACTTATACAATACCTAAGAGAGTGTGTGCTTGTGCCGTGAAAAATATGAATGGCGCACAAATTACTCGCTGCGATAAAAATTGTAAACATCATCAATGGATATGTAATTACACATAATAATGTGGGAAAGGAAGTGCCTTTGTGGGAGTAATTAATCTAGTGGTGAGTACAATATGCTTAAATTAGTTTAGTTTGCATGATAACGTGTGGTATTTCTTAATGTATAAGGTCAAAGTTGAACGTATAGAGAGTTCATCTCCCTCCACTGAAGGCTCATACTCCCTTTCACATAACAGAACAGATATCCATATTAATATTATAAATGCGAAAGTAACTCTGTCTGTCTGTTACTCTTTCACGCCTAAACGGCTGAACGGATTTTGATGAAATTTGGTTCGGTGATAGATGATAACCTAGAAATGGTCATAGGCTATAAATAATCACGACATGGTTCTTAGGGGGTAGGCAGTAGGCAGATAACTAAATTGAGTTAGTGATTTTTAGTCGTTTTTGTTGGGACTTTTGCTCTTTCACGTCTAAACGGCTGAACGAATTTTGACGAAATTTAGTAAGGTAATTGATGCAATTATCCGCTTGAAGAACAATAAGGCGGCGGGTGCCGATGGATTACCGGCCGAGCTATTCAAATACGGCGGCGAAGAGCTGATAAGGTGTATGCATCAGCTTCTTTGCAGAATATGGTCGGAAGAAAGCATGCCTGACGATTGGAATCTCAGTGTAGTCTGCCCAATATACAAAAAGGGAGACCCCAATGAATTTGGTATCCCCGCAAAACTAATACGGCTGTGTAAGCTGACGTTGAGCAACACCAAAAGCTCCGTCAGGATCGCGAAGGACCTCTCCGAGCCGTTCGATACCAGACCAGGTTTCAGACAAGGTGACTCACTCTCGTGTGATTTCTTTAATCTGATGCTGGAGAAAATAATACGAGCTGCAGAGCTAAATAGAGAAGGTACAATCTTCTATAAGAGTGTACATCTACTGGCGTACGCCGATGATATCGATATCATTGGAAACAACACCCGCGCCGTTAGTTCTGCTTTTTCAAGACAGGATAAGGAAGCGAAGCGTATGGGTTCTGGTGGTGAACGATGACAAGACGAAATATCTCCTGTCATCAAACAAACAGTCAGCGCATTCGCGTCTTGGCTCCCACGTCACTAGCAAATAATTAAATATATACGGATAACTTGAGTAAAAATTGAGATATCTTGATGAAACTTGGAACACATGTTCCTTGGGACCATGAGAGGGTTGCTTTCGAAAATGAGCAAAATTGGACCACTGCCACGCCCACATAATGGCGAAAACCTAAAACATATAAAGTATCATAACTAAGCCATATATAAAGTTATAAAAGTAAAGTTTGATAAAAAAGATCGTCCTAGCAAGGGGCATATGTGGATGTAATTTGTTTTGAAAAGTGGGCGTGGCCCCGCCCCCAAATCGTATGTATTCATTGTATTGCTTGCAAAAAATCATAAAGTTCTGCTTATCTGTAACACCACATTCATTGACTGTTAGGCGGTACAAAGTTCGCCAGGTCAGCTAGTATATATATACGCAGTTTCATGTTTTTTCCAAAAGCAAATAAGATTTCGGCCTCTAATAATTTTAATATATGTATATATCTCACAAACTATATGAGCTTTCTCTCTCATATTTCGTGGATTAGCCCAAAAATTTATATTATGGGCTATCAAATTCTCTGATGTCTACTTCTCCAATACCCTAAAGGTCTAATACGAGGTGTGTTCGAAAAATAACGGGAATTTTTAAATTTCTATTTCCCAGAAAAGTCAATTTTTTTATTATTGATATACATACATGTATGTACTTGAAAAATTATTAACTTTCCTGCTTGTACTCATTGTCACAAGTTCACATTTAGTTGTTTCTTCGTGAAATTTGGCCAAAACAAGACTGTAACGATGCCCCAGCCTCCAAATTCGCAAAGCATGACTCTGGGTGATTGTACAAAGAAAAGACCAAAGAACCAAATGAATGTATGTATGTAATTGGCGTGGAAACTGTTTAGCCGGTTATAGCCGAATCGATGAGAGCGCGCCACTTCTCTCTTTCCCTCGCAGTTCGGCGCCCGTTGGAGATCCCAAGTGTAACCAGGCCGATCTCCACATGGTCCCTCCAACTGAGTGGAGGCCTTCCCTTCCTCGGTTTCCTCCGGCGGGTACTGCAACGAACACTTTCAGAGCTGGAGCACTTTCATTCATTCGAACAACATGACCTAGCCAACGTAGCCGCTGTCTTTTTATTCGCTGAACTATGTCAATGTCGTCGTATAAATCGTACAGTTCCATCGCCTGCGGTATTCGCCGTTGCCAATGTTTAAGGGACCATAAATCTTCCGCAAAACCTTTCTCTCGAAAACTCCCAGTGCCGTCTCATCGGATGTTGACACCGTCCACGCTTCTGCACCATAAAGCAAGACGGGAATGATAAGCGACTTATAGAGTTTGATTTTGGTCGAGGGAGGACTTTTCTTTTCTATTGCCAACTCATTCCATAGTAGCACCTGTTGGCAAAAGTGATTCTGCATTGAATTTCGAGGGTGACATTGTTGGGTTGTTGATGCTTATTCCCAGGTATTCGAAATTATCTACGACTTCAAAGTTATGACTGTCAACAGCGACGTAGGATCCAAGACACGAATGCGCTGACTGTTTGTTTGATTACAAGAGATATTTCGTCTTGTCCTCATTCACCCCCAGACCCATACGCTTCGCTTCCTTATCCAAGTGCATAATATTGAATAGGCATTATTTTGAAAGCGGTAGCATTAATGTAGACCAATGAATAAATATGCATTTAACAAGTAAGGAAGGGCTAAGTTCGGGTGTAACCGAACATTTTATACTCTCGCAATTTATTTATTTAACTTTATTTATATTATATAATACACAATTTGACCCACATATTCGTCATATATATTGTATAAAGTCCATTGAAAGTTGGAAACCATAATATTAGGTTAGAAGCACCGAGGTCCTCGTGTTCGATATATGGGGCCTTGAAAACCTATGGTCCGATTTCGGCGATTTTTAGAAATGGGCTGCCACACTATAAATACAGTATTTGTGCAAAGTTTTGCACCGATATCTTCACTAGTGCTTACTTTATATATTCTAAAGTAAACGATTCAGATCATCTTCTAAGTTCTGGTATATAGGAAGTAGGCGTGGTTGTGAAGCGATTTGGCCAATTTTCACAACATATTATTGGGAGGTAAGGAAACTATCACAAACCAAGTTTCATTGAAATCGGTCGAGTAGTTCCTGAGATATGGTTTTTGACCCATAAGTGGGCGACGCCACGCCCATTTTCCATTTTGTAAAAAAATCTGAGTGCAGCTTTCATCTGCCATTTCTTATGTGAAATTTAGTGTTTCTGACGTTTTTCGTTAGTGAGTTAACCCACTTTTAGTAATTTTCAACCTAACTTTTGTATGGGAGGTGGGCGTGGTTATGATCCGATTTCTTTCATTTTTGGACTGTATTGGGAAGTGGCTAAAAAAAACGACTGCAGAAAGTTTGGTTTATATAGCCCTATTAGTTTGCGAGATATGTACAAAAAACTTAGTAGGGGGCGGGGCCACGCCCACTTTCCCAAAAAAATTACATCCACATATGCCCCTTCATAGTGCGATCCTTCATACCAAATTTTATTTCCATAGCTTAATTTATGTCTTAGTTATGGCACTTTATGTGTTTTCGGTTTTCGCCATTTTGTGGGCGTGGCAGTGGTCCGATTTTACTCATTTTCGAAAGCAACCTTCCTATGGTGCCAAGAAATAAGTGTGCCAAGTTTCATCAAGATATCTCAATTTTTACTCAAGTTACAGCTTGCACAGACGGACGGACGGACGGACAGACAGACATTCGGATTTGAACTCCACTCTTCACCCTGATCACTTTGGTATATATAACCCTATATCTAACTCGTTTAGTTTTGGGTGTTACAAACAACCGTTATGTGAACAAAACTATAATACTCTCTTTAGCAACATTTGTTGCGAGAGTATAAAAATAACCAAAATTCCATTATTTCTTACACACGTCGTGTTTGAAGGTCATCTTTTTTTATCAGCTAGGTGACAAAAATTCGTTAAAAAAAAAGTTTACACTTAGTTATAATTGCTGCCCTAAATAAGTAGGGAAACAGTCCACAACTAGTCCAGAAGTAGTCCGGAACTAGTATCAAACAAAGTCCAAAATAGTTTTATAATATTATCTTATCTTATTATTTTGGTCCCCCTTTAAAGAACTAATAATATAATTTATATATCACACTTATAAATCAATTTGCGTATTTGATGCACTCAGGAGAGTTAAAAATAAGATTGTTTCAACAAAATCATAGGTTACGTATACGCAGTGTGCACCCCTGGTGTCGCAAAATGGGTAATGCCTCAAATCGCAATAGTTGAATTACATTTTATTAATTATTTTCTATTAAAATATTTACTATTTTTACTTCATTGATTCATTAAACTAAATCGCTTCGATAATAATATTTTTCACCCACTCCTACTAATCATAGGTTACGTATACGCAGTGTGGAATGTTTCAAGCTACAACTCTTGAATTTATTTTAATAAAATTGTTATAATTAAATACATAATATTTTTTTTATTGTTGCATTGAGTTCTATATCTATATATTCAGTAGAGAACGAAAATTATATTTTTTCAGCATAAGTTTAGGTTAAGTATACGCAGTGTAGATTCTTTATATCAATCAATTATATTTTCATAGATTTTTAAGAAATTTCTTTTCAAATATTAATTATTTTATAGCACCATGCGGCGTCTTATGTGCTAACGAATTCTACTAAACATAGGTTACGTATACGCCGTGTATATTTTTTATAAATTTTTTTTTACTTAAATTTTAGCAATATTTTCTAACTTTTATACTAATTTAGATTTAAATTTTAAAATTTAGAATATCTTTCTTTCCTCAATGTACTCATGGTGGGAAAGCCTAACAAATATTAAATATAATTTCCTCTAATAAATATTATATTAATACATACTTCAATATATTAGATAAAAATATGCACATATAAATGCCATTTGACTCCAACATGTAAATGCAACTCTGCTACGTCGCCTTAACTTAAAATGCAAATTAAGTGCACAAGTCACAAGTAAATGAAGCGCAAGATATGACGACTTAATATGCGCATGAGTGTATGGGTAAGCAGTAGAGCCAATGAATGCAGTGGGAGAGAGAGCAATGATATCGATAAGAATTATTTTGGAATAGCTCTGAGAATACTATTATCGGTTTTAACTTACCGTATCTAGGATTGTCTCTGGTAGCTTCGCATTTACATCTCTCTAAAAGTAGTTATTCTAAAACTAGATTATTATTGAGATGGAACACTTAATTATTTGACTTCCAAAAAGCTTAAAAAACAGAGAGAGAGAATCAAGGCGGTCATCGAGAGTTAATATGGGGTAATCAATTTGCCACACAAATTATATATATACATATGTGTGTAATCAAAATAAAGAAGAGAACAGAGTTCCAGATTCGCCCTAACTGAGTTAAAAATAATAAAATATAAGAATTTTAGTAGTCCAATTTGATGATAATATCGGCAAACATACCAGAAATAAAAAAGTAAAATAAAATTTGCAGAAAATGTCCCTTAACATCAGCATCTTCCCCCTTCTATGTATATAAATCACACACTATTCTTATGTTCACCATTCAGCAAAATATGAATGCAAAAAGTCTTGAGTAGTTTCCCTGCTATTAGCATAAATCATAGTATAGTCATTTTAGCCATTGCTTTCCAACACTCGGTTGATTTCCATATTTCCATGTAACGCGCACGCCACCTTAGTTTACCACAAAATCCCCACGCGGCAGCACAAACGTATGCGTAAGCATGTGCACAAGAATTTGCCGTTGGCCACGCCACACATCCGCACACGTGTTGAACGCACTTCCATTTGCCGCAGGAAAATCGTCACAAATGATTCAATGCACTAAGCATTAGCGCTACGACGACCATAACAATGCTGGGAAGCCGGTGGTGGATTGCTGCCACACCGCGAATCGACGCCTGAGCAATGCCATGCACGACGCCTTGCAGCTACTTCACTCAGAGGGTGCAAGCGTTGCAAGTAAGGAGGCGACAGAGCAGCAGTTGCTGTCAACTTAATGTGGCTGTCAAGTAAACCAAGCATACAATATGCATTTTCTTATGTCTGTGTAGCACACAACACACATATTCGCAGACAAGCAAGAGTATCGGGATGTCTGTGTGCATTCGCACTCTTCAGCGCACATGTAACAATTGCAATCGCAACGCATATGCAAATGCAGCGAGCAACAAGCAACAAGCAGCTGACAGCCAAAGCTATAAAAGCAGCACTTTGGCTTTTATAAAAATTGAAATCCTTAGATTTTCTTTTATTGCACTTGCAACACATTGCTCTCTCTTTCACTGCCGCTACTGCTTACCCATACTCTTTTGCGCATATTAAGTCGTCATATCTTGCACTTCATTTACTTGTGACTTGTGCACTTAATTTGCATTTTAAGTTAAGGCGACGAAGCAGAGTTGCATTTACATGTTGGAGTCGAATGGTTTTTATATGTGCATATTTCTATCTAATATATTGAAGTATGTATTAGTATAATATTTATTAGCGGAAATTATATTTAATATTTGTTAAGCTTTCTCACAATGAGTACATTAAAGAAAGAAAAATATTCTAAAATCGCAAATTTAAATCTAAATTATTATAAAAATTATGAAATATTGCTAAAATTTAAGTAAAAAAATAAAAATAATAAAAAATATAAAGATTATTTACTATGTATTCCTAAGTCTACACGTCGTATACGTAACCTATGTTTAGTTGAATTTGTACAAAAAATATAATTTTCATCCATAGCACATAAGATGTCGCATGGTGTCATAAAACATTTATTATTTAAGAACAAATTTCTTAAAAATCGATGAAAATTTAATTGATCGATATAAAGCATATACACTGCGTATACTGAACCTAAGCATATGCTAATGCAACGATAAAAAAATATTAAATATTTAATTATAAAAATTGTATTAAAATAAATTCAGGAGATGTTGCTTGAAACATTCTACACTGCGTATACGTAACCTAAACTTATGCTGAAAAAATATAATTTTCGTTCTCTACTGAATATAAAGATATTCAACTTGATGCAACAATTAAATAAAAATATATTTAATATTAAAAACATTATAAAAATTTTATTAAAATAAATTCATGAAAGCTTGAAACATTCACTGCGTATACGTAACCTATGATTAGTAGAATTACGTGAAAAATATTTGTATTGAAGCAATTTGGTTTAATGAAGCAATGAAGTAAAAATAGTAAATAGTAAATTTTAATAGAAAATAGTTACTTAAAAGTAATTCAACTATTGCGATTTGAGGCATTACCCATTGTGCGACACCAGGGGTGCACACTGCGTATACATAACCTATGATTTGCATCAAATACGCAAATTGATTCAAAAATTTAGAAAAATAATTAAATATTTTATTGAAAATATTATTAAAATAAAATTCATGAATTATGGCTTGGAACATTCTCACTTCGTATACGTAATCTATGCTTAGTGGTATTGGGTGGAAAAAATCTTATTATTGGATTTTCTTGATTGAATTAATTGAGGCAGTTACTTAAATTTTATTAAACAACTAGAGGGCCCGACAGACGTTGTCCCGTCCCACGTCTCAATGTAAACTTTGGAAATTAGATGTAACCATTATTAGACCGTTATGATACCTAACGTCATTCATACATATTTATTACAAAATAACCAATAATAAAGTCGTTTGGTGAAAAGGGTGGATCTTAAACTATTTTATAACGGCTATTTATTCTAACGTTATTGTGGCTAAGGTATACATTAAATTATTAAATTTTCCAATACTGTGAAAAAATTCTTACGCATAAACATGAAAACGTATAGCCGGTAAATTTGAAAATGATTTATATACATTATTGTAGATATTTATTAAGCGTAAATTATCATAATTTGTTAAACTATTAATTTTTTTAATATTATATTGAAGTATGCAACAAATGTGCAAATTATAAAGTTCAATCCTAGCTTGTGTGACGATATTGATTACCCTATTCACAGCCAGTCTTGTTCTATTGAAAAGTCGAGGTTGACAACTCACATTACATTTAATTGCAAGTGAGTGGTGATAGTCCAAGCAATTTTAAATAGATAATTGACTACGTCATTCTGGTTTGTAGCTGTGCCAACTCTCCTGGAACGAAATCCTAAATTGTCGCATTGAGATCATCGACATCTTTGTTTTTTACCACCAATATAGTTCATTCAATCAGTCATTTATGGTTATCATATTGAGGTTTCATGTCATGAAAAACACGTTAACTAAGCTCCTCTTTCGAATCCATGAAGTGGCAGAAGTCTGTTGGAAATGTTATTAATCCGTCGAGGTGTCAACTGTGACCCTACCATTTCCAACTGCTTCTTCAATCGCAATTTGATATTTTTGAAAAAAAAACACTCGTATGTTAGTTGTTAATTGGCGATTCTTAATGTGTCGTCACAAATTAGATTATTTTAGTCATGCGATTAGCTCGTCAGCAACAGTTGATTCAGGCATAATTGGAAGAGTCCACCAAAAATGTTTTTGATGTCCTGTGCAATGCCTCCAGCGACTTATTGAATATTTGGAAAATTTTCGATACAGCGATACTTTTTGCGATTTTGCAGACTGGTGTTTCGTTCATTTGCAATTTAGGAGTAATTTCAAGGCCGAATGTGCCGTTTGTTTGCCTACTAACAGGTGCCAAGTTGCTCCTATTCCCGTTAACCTTGGTAGTGAAAATGAGTGAAATTGGTTCAGGAATCACATCAGCCCTCATATACTATATACGATGATTTTCTATTGGACTTTATACCAATGTGTTACCTTAATAAAAAAATATAGCAATAAATTGCGAGCATTTTCTTATTCTTTTTGTCTATCGACACAACCGTATACAATTGAACAATTACAAAAATATTTTAACAAAGCAACAATGACAACCTTCAAAATAAAATTATTTTTTGCTTTTTTTTTAATTTTGTTGTCAATTCAAATAAAATTTTCTTATTATTATTTTCATCGCTATTTTTCCATATTTACATATTTTCTAATTCTTTCCTGGTCTTCCACGAAGATATCAAGACACACTCTTGAATATTTGACACAGCGACTACAGCGCAGTCTGCCGTATCCTATGTAAGTTGTGCTAATATCAACAACAATTTTTAAATAAATAATATAACTAAAAAACATAATCTAGTTTATCGTATTGTGAATCTAAACTATCCTCAAATCCCCTGGAATACACACAAAAAATTTCATCAAAATCGGTCCAGCCGTTTAGAAGGAGTTCAATGACTAACACACGTAGATTTATATATATAAAGATTGTCTTTCACTATGCGATGCCAGGGATGTACACGGCGTATACATAACTTCTGCTTATTTGAAAAAATATATTAATTAATTATTTCCTCCTGTCGAACTTTATACAAAAATTAACTAAAAATAATTATATATAATATTTTATTGTACAAAATTACTAAGATTGCTCATTAATTATTGCTTGAAACATTCCTTACACAGATGCACCGAAACTCTACACTGCGTATACGTAATCTAAGTGTTTGTTGTAAAAATTTTATTTTTTAGTCTCCTAAATACATACAATAGTAAAATTGATATAAGAATGTACTTAAAATATAAATATATGTTTAATATAGTAAAAAAATTACTAAAATTAAATTCATAAATTGTCGTTTTTAACAATATACACTGTGTATATGTAACCTGTGATTATTAGTATTAAGTAGAAAAATATTGTTTTTGGATCCTCCGGAGTGAGTTTGATGGAAAAATTAAGTAAAAATAAATTATTTTATAACAAAACCGTTACTTAAATGTAATTAAACAATTCTCTCTTTAAGCATCATTCAGTATGCAGCACCAGGGATGTACACGGCGTATACGTAACCTAGCCTTTGATGAAGAAATCTTATACAGTAGAATCGCGAAAAAGTTAACCAAAATGTCCTAAGGGTGTTTTACTTTTCCAAAATATTAACTTTTTCAAAGAGGTTTCGATTTAAAAAAAAACACGGAAATAAACATAATTTTGGTGATATAATACGTTTAATTTATTTGCATGACTGACTTTTACTCTTAACAAAACATAAACTTAGATTTAGTTTGTACTTTTTCACATTATACATACATACATATGTACATATTAATTTGTAAGGGCTGGTTTAAAGAAGCGGTCGAGACTTGTTTGTTTCTTTTCTTTTGTGTAATAGCTCTTGACAATTTTCGTACGCATATTAATAAGATGAGATATCTGATTTGCATCATTATTGTTTTCATACCACGTTATCAAGGTATTGATGCATTCAACTGCTTCGGAAAAACTGACTTTCTGTTGTTGCATAACTTCCTCGACAACTGGTTCTTCATCTTCATTGTCAGACACTTCGAAATCTTCATTATCTTCCGTATTTTGATCGTCGTTCCAATTTTCGATGTCTTCACTGCTGACGTTAACACCACCCACCTTGGACAATAACGATTGTACCTCTCGAAGTGTATCATCGTGAGAACTATTTGATCTAATCAATGTAAGCAATGGGATTTCGTCTTCGCTGTCGTATTGATGATCGTCCCACTGTTTTATATTTTTCCAAGCTTTTATAAGCACAGCTATTTGCAATTCATCCCATGATAATTTTAAGCAGCAAGATGGCATCACGAATTGAATGTCGTTTCAAAATATTCTCAACCGGAATGTTTTCTTGTGCTACAATGTTCCATAACAGTTTAGCCCGGTATTCTAACTTGACAAGTCTTATAGGATTTTGATCCATGGGCTGCAAAACAGCTGTCACGTTAGGTGGTAAAAGCATTGCCGCAATGTTTCCATCATCTGACTGTAACTTGTCAATTGGCTTATGTGCAGTACAGTTGTCAATCAGCAATAATGCCCTTGGTGGTAAATTATTTTCAGCAGAAAATTTGCGAACCTGACAAATATTTTGGCACACTTAAAAATTTTAAAGGATAGAAAAAATAAATTTACCTGCTTAATAAAGGAATGATGAAACCAGCGAAAGAATAGCTCTGAATTCATCCAAGACTTTTGCGAGTTAGTATATTCCAATGGGTTTTCAAACCCCTTGAAGCAACGGGGGTTTGCGGATTTACCAATTATCAATGGTTTCAACTTATGCGGTATCTGCGTTCGCACACAACATAAATGTGATTCTATCCTTTGCTATTTTTCGGCCAGGTGCCGTCTTTCGTTTGCTGCGACAAAAGTTTTATCGGGCAGGAAACGATAAAATAATCCAGATTCATCTGCGTTATAAAGCTGCATATCCGAAATTTCCATTTCATTCATTTTTGCCCGCAAATTATGAATGAACGATGTTATTCCTGACTTGTCGCTTGAGAGGATTTCCCCACAAATTTTTAAGTGGCGAATACCGAATCTTTTCGCTCATCCATCACTTGCATGAAATTGTTTTCCTGTGTGCAATTTAGCAAATTCGAGCTTGGCTTTTGCCTTTAAAATTGGACCACTCATTGCACAATTACGCTGTCTTTGGCTTAAGAACCATTTATACAACCTTGCCTCAAGAACGGGATATTCCGATTTATGTAAAGTTTTCTTGGTTGCAACTTCATGTGTGTTTGCCACTGCCTCCAAAATTTCATGACGTTTTTTCTTTATTTTTGAGATGGCCGCCTTAGATACATTATAATCCAACGCCAATCGATTTCCATGAATACCTTCATCGAGTTTTCTTAAAATCTCAGCTTTTTGATGCAAATTTAATCTGATTTGCAATGATTTTCTCTGCTTTGTTGGCATTTTTTAACACACTAACCATAAACAACTCGCAAGTTTAAACGCTCATGACACACTACGCATGTATGTACCTCGCGACACCGACTATAATTTTTACATAGAAATTCGGGGAATACATAGAAATTCGGGGAATACATAGCAATGAGGGGAATACCAGAGCTTGTTTTTCTTGCCAAACAAACGGTTGGGTTTGAAAAAATAGAAAAGCTCAAAAAAGTTAACCCAAAGTTAACTTTTTAGAGCAGTACGTGGACGCTCAAAATCGGTAAACTTAGCCGAAGGTTTAATTTTCTCGCGAGTTAACTTTTGCGCGATTCTACTGTATTTTATACTCCAGAGAGTATAAAATACCCAACTTGATGGAATAAGAATGAAAAATATTAAATATTTTATTGATAAAGTTACATAAATTTAATTTAAAAATTATAACAAGGTACACTGCGTATACGTAACATCACAAAATAATATTTTATTATTTGTATTATAATATAATATATATTTATTTTAAGTATAAGTATATGAGATGCTGTTAAATGTTCATAAGTTAGTTTTAGCGTCAACGAAAAACGTTTACCCTCCTCTTTCACTGCATTGTGACAAATCAGCAGTTGTCGAAACTGCTTTTTGGAGGTTCTTGATTAATTTTTTCATTAAAAATTAGAATATCTGAATTCATCGCGAATGAAAAATAGCACAAGTATGGCAATATTTGGATGAATAGGAACACTAATTTAATGTTACAAACTAGTTGACCACCTGCATTTCAACAGCTCATAATTTAGTATAATGGTATCACACACTTACCATAATCGCTACGACTATTGCGACCATAATTTCAAAAAATTTACTATTGTCAGTTTATACCACTCTCGTTCTCACTACAGTATGATCTACTTAACCGATACGTATATAGATTTTTATCTTGCCAAGTAATGTCAAATCGGCAGCATTCTACAAGATTATTTGGAAAATGTTTTCTGCTGTTCCAACAGATACATAACTAAAGTAATTCCAAATTTGTATATCAAAACAAAGCAAGACAAGCGCAGTGTCCTTAACAAATGGCAGCAGAATATGTGCACAATTACTACTAGTTGCACATACCGCATTTATTGAGCTCTGTCTTACCGGTTAGATTTGTACTTTCCGTCTCTACAATTGACTTTAAAGCGGTTATCACAAATTTAAAGTTAAACAAAATGGGAGCTGGTAGGGAGGCCAGACCCTACGAACACCGCATCGAATAATTCCAAACCCTCCTACCACTTATATTAATCGTGTATTCCAGCTAGTGGGCAAACATTTGTGATATTTCAGAAAAAAAATGTGCTAAATTCGGCTGCTGCAACATACCACGTCACTGCAAACAGCAAAAGTATCTAAGCAACAAACCGGAACTAGTAACAAATACAATTTCTCGGCCATGAAGTTGACAGCTTAATTAAAATGTAATTGAAATTTCTGTGTTACGCCTCACTCAGCACGAGGTTTTGGCCAAAACACACACACACACACACATATAAATGGAAGCATATGTGTAATTTTGTAAGTGTAACTATAAATACATGTGCATATATGAAGGAAATCTTGCAACATTCCTTGCCACAGCGAAGAGTTATGGAAAATCAAAAACCAGAAGATATCTAAATGAAGTGCGAAGTGTTATAAATTTGCGTATGTCCAGCCGAAGCATATTTAGAATTCGGAGGCAACCGAAATCAGTTAGGCAGCAACACATCTTCTCCAATACAAACAATATTTAATATATGTATGTATATATTCTTAGGTTCCCAACATCCAATTAAGCTATAGTATATGCAACACTCAACCTCAACTCTTCTCACACCCTTCAAAATATCTTGCTTAGTTGTCTATTGATGAGGTCATCACCCTCTCGAAATACCAAATTTATGGCTAAATTTGTAAACCAAATGAAAAATAGAATTCCCACGAACTGACGACATAACCACCAACATACATACATACATACACACAACACATATTTGCTACTAGTAAGTATGCCTGCATAAGCTAAAATACTGTAATTGGACATTTGCTGCATGACATAGACCAGCAGCTCAACCGCAAAGACTCTCGGTTAACCGCAGCACAATACTGTGCAGTTACAATGGACTCACCTACTCGTAGCTGTTTGAATAAGAATGCCCGACTGCGTCCAGTTTGGTTGGACATCGGCACTGCATATGTGTAAATTATTGCAAATATTCCAATTAAAATGCTGCATGCAATCGCATTAGTGGTATATTATTATTATTTTGGTGCATAACGTAGTAACTTCTTGCAGAAATCGTTGAAGGCGAAGTGAAATACATATAAACATAAATGTAATGCAGAGTATTTGAAGCTCAACTGTCACAAACAGCAACTGTTGGAGGGCAATGATAAGTTGTTTAAAAAGAATATCGCCTATTTATTCTGAAGTGCTTAGTGCTGAAGCTTTGTTACTGAATTAGTTCTGCTATTGAACTAATGCGACAGCAGGGTCTGCCCGGGTAGAATGTAGATATATAAATATATTGTTTTGGTGCAAGTAGTATATATTATTTAAGGTCCCGTTCTCTCTTTTTTTTTTTGTAGTACTGTGGGTTATATTAAGTTAATTATTGTAATATATCTGAGGTACCTCGAGTATTTTTAGGAGTCTTATACTTTCTTCAATAAATTGAATTTAGCTAAAATTCACTTCATAATCGCTTTAAATGGAATTGACGAAAATGAGTCGTACCGACTATCGGTGAAATTTAAGTAAATTTTTTTTGTATAAGTCCAACTTGCATTGGAACACTCTCAAGAGAGTGAAATTTAGTTCAAGTCAGTGAAATGTTTTGTGTAAAGATAATTTCTTCTACTTGTATGGTGATTTAAAATACAAAATGACCACTGTTCGCAATGTGCCAGTGGCTTATATAGGTACAACTTAATAAATATCTACAGCATATATGTAAATCAGTTTGGTATCATCCCAAAACTGTTACAGAGAGTTTATTTTCTTTATCAGCAAACTAAATCCGAGTTTCAGGAAATATTTGCAGTTCAATCGATAATCCATCCGTCATCAAATATCTTGACAATTCCTAATAAATATGTATATATAGTTACTATCTCTTAAGAGCCGAAAGCCTATGATCTTAATCTCTCACCAATGAACATTTTAGTTTAGTTGGTAAAACCTAAAGTCAAGATTAAATAATAGGTGATCTAATATGCTTCCATGTAGACGGCAACTTCATAATACCCCTCCGACAGCCACTTTTTACCAGCCTCTTTTGAGTTCAACTTTACACCACCAAGTGCGCCATGGACAGGAACAGGTGGTAATCACTTGCGTTGTCCTGGTGGAACACTACACTCTCCCAGTTGGAATTCTGTACGCTTCTGGTCGATCGCCTGCTTCAAGCGGTCCAGTTGTTCACAGTAGATGGTTGAATTAAGCGTCTGGCCATATGGAAGCAGCTCATAGTGGAAGATTCCCTTCCAATCCCACCAAACACACAGCAAATCCTTCCTGGCCGTCAATCCCGGCATGGCCACTGTTTGGGACGATTCACCGGCCTTCGACTATGACCGTTTTCGCTTGATATTGTCGTATGTGATTCATTTTTCGTCGCCAGTCACCATCAATGGGTTGATCACTTCAAAAATGGGTCGAGTTCGTTCCGTTTCAGCAGCATATCACAGGCGTTGTTTCGGTCCAGAGGGTTTTTTGCGTCAAATCATGCGGCACTCAAACTTCAAGCTTTTTTGTGTATCCAGCCTTCTGCATATTGTTTAAAATGGTTTGATGACTAACTCCCATCTCCTGGGCGATGTCACGAGATGCCACATGCCGATCTATTTCGATGTTTTCCATGATTTGATCGGTATTCGTCGTCACAGGTCTTCCGCCGGCTGGCTGACACCCGCTCTGAATCGTCGAAACCATTCCTCCGCTGTTCAAAGTGTACCATCAATCTGACGGAACGTTTCTCTAGCGGATTTGCCTGATAATTTCATAATATTTATGATCAATTTGACATGCTTGATATGCGTTGATACTTTCGGGGTGTTAATCAAATTTATTTTACTGTCATCTAAAATCATCGTGTAGACTACTTTTGTTTTTGATCTTTCGGAGCTCAGATGAACTGTATGGAATTTAGCAAACTACGAAGAAATTGTTACCGGTAACAGTAAAATTCATTCATTCCAAGACAGTTTCTCCATAACAAATGAATTTCTTCTCTCTCCCATAGACACATTGCGAACTTTTCAGCCTGTCTGTTAAAGTCAAAATATTTTGCTTGTTTTCGAAAGTCAAATGCTAAAGGTGCATGACCAGAAGTTAAATCTTACCTGTTTGTGAGTGTGAATTCATCTAAATTCGAAACAATTACTAAGCTTAATTATCACGTCAAATATCGGAAAGCAATTTTCCACAAACACCTTTTTTATTTATTTTTCTTGTTTTATTTCTCACTTCCATTATTTCACAAGGCTTTTTGTTTCGCACGTTCACCGAAACAACTAAATTTATATACAATATAATTCCTACCTTTTTATTGAACTTTCCTTGTCATTTCACCTTTTGTCTGACCACTTAACCACCGTCCGAACAACGCTTGACTTTGACACCTTTCGACGCGCACAACTATTTATACACACACACACACACACCCACCCCAACTATATATAACTCAAACTCACAAGGGCAGCGCCACTCAAAGCTCCAATAAATCCACTTCATTTCGTACACTTCTATTATTTCCTTCTTCATCATTGCTTTGCTTTGTTGCTACTTCACCTGACATTAATTGGTTTTGATTGACGCTGTCTGCGCCACAGATGGTGGCACTTCGGCCACTTACACACTTAACGACAAACTTAGGCACTTGAGGCGCCGTGCATGGAGAGCGACTCACCTGTCGCCGTATTTATTGGTTATTGGTTCGCCCAATCGTCCGTTGTTCGCCAGTTTATTCTTTCAATTATTGTGTGAAGTGTATAGCCTCAAAGTCAACAGCATGCATGCATGTATATAGATATAAGTATAACGGTATATAAATATACAAATAAATAAAAAAATTGTGCAAATGTGTGCAAACATAATCCCGTTGTGGTGTGATGGCTGATATGGCAACGGAAACGAAGTGTGGCGTTGCAAGCCAACAGTGATTTGATTATACACTCACACACACACACATGTACATATGTTTGTATGTATATGTAGTTGCATGTGAAGGTGTGAATAAATTTATTCCTTTTCATTTCACGAAGGTGGATTTACCGCTTTGCGAGTGTTTGTGTGTAACGGTAAAACTGTTTCTTTGTTTATTATTATTATGCTCGAAACTCTGGGAAGTCACGCAAATGGTGAAGTGTGAAAATGCTAATAACGGCATAACGGTTTTATATTTGCTAGATTAATGAAATGAATGTCGAGTAATTGACCACGAAAGTAGATGGGAATTAGTAGTATATATATTTATGTAAATATATTTTATTTCCCACAAAATATATAAAAAGCGTATGGGAAATGAAAAGCAACTCTGAATCATTCACAATGTAAGTTCATAGATAAACAGAATTTGGTTTCCGATTTATCATACTTATCGTGACTGGTTTATCAGTTTAGGTCAGTTTAGACTCATATCTTAATTAATTACGATACCAAGTCTCCATAATTTGGTTTTTATACTCTTTCAACAAAGTTGCTAGCAACAAAAACCTTAAATTTCATTATAAAGTGGTACAGAAGGGAAAAATTTAAATGGGCCGAAAACCATATCCAAGAAACTACTCGACCAATTTCAATGAAATTCGGTTCATAACATTTTCCTGGCATCACAATGATATGCTTTGAAAATGGGCAAAATCGGTTGACAACCACGCCTACATCTTATATACCAGAACTGTGAAGTCGATCTCAATCGTTTACTTTACAATACGAGGGCTGCTGTATATATTTCTGGCCTAATAATTTCGTCTACCTGGGAACCAGCATTAACACCAATAACAATGTCAGCCTGGAAATCCAACGCAGAATCACTCTTGCCAACAGGTGCTACTATGGACTAAGTAAGCAATTGAAAAGTAAAGTCCTCTCTCGACGAACCAAAATCAAACTCTATAAGTCGCTCATTATTCCCGTCCTGATGTATGGCGCTGAAGCGTGGACGATGACAACATCCGATGAGACGACTCTTGGGGTTTTCGAGAGAAAGGTTTTGCGCAAGATTTATGGTCCTCTGAACATTGGCAACGGCGAATACCGCAGACGATGGAACGATGAGCTGTACGATTTATACGACGACATTGACATAGTTCAGCGAATAAAAAGACAGCGGCTACGCTGGCTAGGTCATGTTGTACGGATGGAAGAAAACACTCCAGCTCTGAAAGTATTCGATGCAGTACCCGCTGGAGGAAGCCGCGGAAGAGGACGACCTCCACTCCGGTGGAAAGACCAAGTGCAAAGTGACCTGGCTTCACTTGGTGTTTCCAGTTGGCTCCAAAAAGCAAAAAGGAGGAATGAGTGGCGCGCTCTGGTGGATTCGGCTATAATCGCTTAAAGCGGTTCCTACGCCAAATATATATATATATAATAATGAAAATATTAATATTTATCAACGAAAATGGTTTTATTGTTTTTCAAAATATTCTCCATCAAGATTTATACACTTTTGCATGCGCTCAAACCAATTTTCGAAGCACTTTTTTTGAGCCTGTTTTTGAGCGATTGTCAAATTGTGCGGAATCCAACGAGAACAAACCTTTTTTACGGCCAGGTGTTCACGCAATATCGAATGTATGCTGGTGGGAGAAATGCATAGGCATGCCTCTACCTGAAGGTATGTTACATGACGGTCTTGCATTATCAGTTCACGTACGGCATCGATGTTTTCTGGCACAACGGCTGTTTTTGGACGACCTTCACGGAATTCGTCTTTGAGCGAGCGTCGGCCACGATTGAATTCGTTGTACCAGTTTTTCACAGTGCTATAGGATGGTGCTTCATAGCCATACAAAGATTTTAGTTCATCGATGCACTCTTGTCGCGATAATCCACATCGAAAGTTGTGAAAAATGATCGCACGAAAATGTTCACGAGCTAATTCCATTTTTTGGCCGAGATGAACTTTTTAATTCCCTGTAAATAAAACAATTCACGATTAAATGACAAAACGTTCTGAGTGATGTTATGCTAAAAAATGTCAAACTTTCCAATTGAAATGTCAGATTGCACCTGGCAACACTTAGTGTTGCCTAGGCCAGAAATATATGTATATAGCAGCCCTCGTATATAAGCTAAGCGCTAGTGTAGATATCAGAGTAGAGTTTTGCACAAATACTGCATTTATAGTGTGGCATCGCTCTTCTAAAAATCGCCGAAATCGACCCATAAGTTTTCAAGGCCCCATATATGGAACATGAGGACCTACATTTTTGACCGAAAACATATGTATATAAGTCTCCCATATATTTTGGAGAAATTCAAAGGAAATATTTTTCTTTTAATAATATGTCACCGTGCCAAAAACGCGTGAAATCGGGTCATAACTTCATCTAGCTCCCATATACCTAATATTAGGATTTCCAACTTTCAATTGACTTTATACCATATATATGACGAATTTGTGGGTAAAATTGTCTGTTATTTTAATAAAATTAATTAAATAAATTGCGAGGGTATAAAATGTTCGGTTACACCCGAACTTAGACTTTCCTTACTTGTTTTCTTATTTTTCTGTCGAGCCGTATTCCATATACATATGTACGACCGCAAATGACTAATGTAGCCAGAAAATAAATACGGCAATACGGCTAAAATTTACTCTTGGTAGAAGCCACGGCTCTAGTCTTTGAATAAAAACTTAAATACTTCTAAACGTTGATCCAGTGTGAGTCTTTTCATGATATTGCAAAAGATACTGAACATAAATGTGAAAAATTTGTTTACTTTGACAACTGACTTCATCTCGTATATATCTTCCAAAACATGAGACTTCACTAAAAAATGTGATGTAAAAAGGCTTCGTTAAAAAAATTTAAAAAGAGAGTGGCAATTCCTACTTTTTGGTTAAAAACCATATCTCAGGAACTATCCGGCCAAGTTTAACGAAAATCGGTTCATAATTCTTAACATTCCTTATGTTATGGATGAACAAGGGTGACACCGTATCACAACCACGACTACTGCCACAACTCATTTAAAAATTTTCGAAATCGAACTAAAGCTTTTCAAGGCCCCAGAAACCGAACATGGGAACCTCAGTATCTGTGTATAATTTGTCATGGAACATATTGGTAAATCTCTCAGATATTTTATATGAAATTCAGAATTAAACTAATAAAATTAAATACAGAGAATCCCTACAAAGAGGAGCATTTATAAATACTTTTTGCGAAAATGTGGGCGTGAACCCGCCCGTTGCTTCCCTACTTTGCAATATATAAATCGAGAGCAAATGGAAACTTTGCAAAAATACCATTTTGTTTAATTAAATTGTCGACATCGAACTGTGAATATTCAAAGCCCCAGATATTGAACATGAAACAGTACGGTTTTCTATAAATAATATTTTACCGAAAATATTGGTAAATCTATCATAAATCTTATATAAATTTATAGGCAATCTTTTCCTTCTAACAATGTGCCTCTGTGCCGAAAACGGGTATAATCGGTTCAATACTTCCCTTAGCTCATACAAATACCTAATGTTAGGTTTTTCAAACATACAGTGGGAGATCTACCTACCGTAGATATCGGTTAATATGTGTTATATTTTATGAATAACTATCTATCTCAACCGGGTCTCATAGCCTTGTAAAAAAGTCTAAATATCAATATTTTGCAAATCATGTCAAATAAAAGAAATAAAGTGCCATTAATGGAGTAAACGCATTGCAGCGAAAATATTTTTTATTGCCTCTATTGTGTATGAGAGTAGTACAACAAGCATATTTTCTTCAAAAGCATTTAAATATATTCCCAAAGCAACGCTATCACACAAGTGACTATTCATGCAATTGTATTCATATTATTGTCAGAATATCAGATAATGCCAACTCATTGAAATTAAGTGAAAAGAAGTAAATTTCTTAATATTCGCTAAAAGCCTTTTTACTTAAGTAATAACATGAAATATAATGAGTCCCTTGCTGAAAAAAGTGCTTAATGGGGTAAAATGCAGTGTAAGAGAATATGATTTGACAGTGACAAATAAATATGTAAGTAAGAGAGTGGCTTTAAAGGATCTAAAAATATGAAACTGAATCGATCATAATATTTTTCTTAGAATTACAAAGTATTTGAAGTTGTCATTAATATACCTATAAAATATACAATTTTATACTATCACCAGAAAGTTGCTAAGAGAGTAAATAGTTTTGTTCACATAACGGTTGTTTGTAAATCCTAAAACTAAACGATTTAGATATAAGGTTATACAGTGTCCGACACAATTTTGTATACCCTATG
The DNA here is from genome assembly GCA_031772095.1 of Zeugodacus tau. Taxonomy (NCBI): domain Eukaryota; kingdom Metazoa; phylum Arthropoda; class Insecta; order Diptera; family Tephritidae; genus Zeugodacus; species Zeugodacus tau. Next base: position 55,480,792 of record CM062651.1, on the reverse strand, counting down.
AATGTAAACACAAAACTGAGTATATATTTTAAGCTGTGAAAATTATCGCTTTGATTGTTTTTCTATTTTGCTTATGGGTGTGTTACATTAAAAAAAATTAATCATCTGAAAAAGACAAATATTTAACAACGACAAAAGTATGGATACCCCTATATATTATAAGGTTAGCTTCTAAATAGAGCTTTAATATTCAGTGTTGGCACCTTTGGCGACTTTGAGACATGCTGTCTACCATATTCAGAAAAAGTGATTGTGGTGTGTTTTCCCAGGAGTCCTTCAAGCTATTTAAAATGTCTCAATTATTGGAACAACAAGAATATCGGGCGAGCTTATCATTTAAATATTGTTATAAGTACTGGAAAGGATTTAAGTCAGAGATTTTGGCAGGGCACAGTTGGAGCTCTATCGATTTTTGATCGAAACATTCTTTCGTAACTCGACTTGTATGTTTGGGTCCATTGTCCTGCTGGTATATAGAGTTATCTTCTAAGTCCATTTTTTGTGCTGAGGGCTCTAAATTTGTACTCAGCATCACTCCGTAGGACTCTCCCGTCATTTGCCTTCGATTAATACCAGATTTGATAGACCACTGTAGCTACAGCAACCCCAAACTAAAACATTTTCACCTCCGAACTTAATGGTGCCTTGGATGTACTTACTTTGGAGCCTCTCATAACTTTTTCGTCAAATTTTTTTGACTGCCTTTTGTATTTTTTAATTAAAGCATGCTCCCATTACTCCAAATTAGGCTTTTCCGAAAACTTGGCGGCATTTGATAACACTTTATGGCAAATTCAAATCAAGAAATATTCAAATATTAGTAACCATCATTTTGTCGAATACTGTATATACCAAAGTGATCAGGGTGACGAGTAGAGTTGAAATCCGGATATCTGTCCGTCTGTCCGCCCATGCAAGCTGTAACTTGAATTAAAATTGAGATATCTTAATGAAACTTGGTACCATAAGAAGATTGCTTTTGTGTATTGGCGAAAACGGACCACTGCCACGCCAACAAAATGGCGAAAACCGAAAAGTAGCTATGAAAGTAAAATTTGGTACATAGGATCATACTAGGAAGGGACATATTTGGATGTAATTTTGTTGGAGAAGTGGGCGTTGCTCCGCCCCCTATTAAGTTGGTTGCACATATCTCGTAAACTATTAAACCTATATCAACCAAACTATCTACGGTCATTTCCTTAAGCCTCTTCCTTATACAGTCTAAAATTGGATGAAATCGGCTCATAACCACGCCCACCTCTCATACAAATGTTATGTTGAAAATTACTAAAAATGCTTTAATTCTGTAAAGAAAATTACCAGATACCTTAATTTCATTATAAAGAAGGTACGGAAGAGCTGCACACAAATTGGTATACCAAATTTTAAATGGGTATGGCTCCGCCCACTTATGGGTCATAAACCTTTCTCCGTCTTTTTCAAAGATTTGGCGCATGGTGAATATCTGATAAGGTCCAAACATTTTTTATGGAATGTCCGTTGCTCTCCTTACCTGTTAATAATAAATATTTTTCAGCATATTGTCTAAAATAACAAAGATATTTGGATTGATAACCTACCTCAAAATTCCCTCGCACTCACTTCACCCAACAACAGTTAAAATTTACGCTCTCCCTAATGAATTTTTGCAGTAAATTTTGCTCCAAAATAATTGTGTTCACAGCAAATTTCGATTGTTTGTGGTCAGAAACTTATCTCATTATGTTGTGAAATTGCATATTCGCATTTGATTCAGTTTTTATCAGACATTTTGTACTTTTTGGTACTTCAGCCGCTTCAGCCAAGCAATAAATTTTAATATGCATATTAAACGCTCGAAGGGCTAACCAACTTTTCTAATTGGTGCTGCTAATTCGTTTAATGCATGCAAATCGCAAAAATTCAAAACCTCAATCCACTACAACAAACTCGTTGGCTTTGGCAGTGTTTCGCACTGCGCATATTTAGTTAAACTAACAAAAAGGTAACTTTTAATGATGAATTTCTGACTTCAAGAGAGAGAATATTTTATTTGAGCGATGCGCACACAACCACTCAACGCTGCACCTACACACATAACTAGGTGCATAGTACCGCTATTTTATAATGGTTTGTGTGTGTGTGTGTGTTTCATACGGCAGCTTGATGGCAGAAGTTTTTCTTGTGCAGAGCTTACAGTTAAACTTTTAAATATTCATGAGTTGGCAGAGGAATTCCACAACTAGATGTGACTTTAGAAGAGGGTTAGAAGAAGAGTTAAATGAAATTTCCAACAAAACTTCACAATTGCAAAAATCCTTCAAATACACGCCAACATACATATATACATATACATAAGTATATATACAGACTGATAACAGCGGCATTAATGCGCAACACCATGCGTTTGCTTATAGATTTACATATACTTATAATATATGAGTGATTATATGTACAGGGTGGTTAATATGTCACTTACTTTTTAAGAGGTAAAGCTTTGCAAAACTTATTATTTTTTTCATATTTTATTTAGTGGAGAGATACCAGTTATTTAGTAGCTCAACCTCTCTCCAAAAAATTATTTGATATTCTTCTTATCCGCTAAAGAAAGAGAATAATTTCATGTTCATGCTTTGAATTGCAGAAATCGCAGATATATTGTACAAAATATTGATTGTGGTCTGTGTTTTATGTCATGCCAATCTGCAGAAATTACATATTTCTATTGTCATTATGACAATTTTCCGTCAAAAAAATTATATAGACCGCTTTTATAGAAAAATTAACTAAAAAACTCACTATCTCTCTCTCTCTCTCTCTGTCTTTTTCATTCTCACTATTTATTTCGATCTTACTCTCAATTTGCTCTCAGTCTCTCTTTTACAAACTAACTAAAAAACTCACTATAATTTTCTCTCTCTTTCTCTTTATTTCTTTCTTTTCTCTCCCTTTCTTTCGCCCTCTATTTTTTCTCTCACTCAGTGTGTCTCTTTTTTAATAAAGATAAATTTTCCTGATAACATATGGAAATAATTTCGTAAATTCTCCAAAAAAAGTGTTGACGAAAATAAATTCTGCACTGTTTCTATGACTAAGCAACAGTGCTCCCCTTATATGGTTCCGAAAATTGCCGCACAAATTACCGAAAGACGACTTTTTATGTATTGGCAAAAATATTGTGATGTAAGCGTTTCTTTCTTCGGTTTTATACTCACGCAATATGTGCCATAGAGTATAATGGTTTAGTTTACTTAAGGGGTTATCTAAGTTGTAGAGGCTAAAAACAGGGATATTTTTAAAATCCGAATCCACCAGAGCGCGCCTGGAAACACCAAGTGAAGTCAGGTCACTTTGCACTTGGACTTTACACCGGAGTGGAGGTCGTCCTCTTCCGCGGCTTCCTCCAGTACTGCATCGAACACTTTCAGAGCTGGAGTGTTGCCATCCATTCGTCCAATATGACCTAGCCAGCGTAGCCGCTGGCTTTTTTTACTATCTTTTTATACTATGTCAATGTCGTCGTATAAATCGTACAGCTCATCGTTCCATCGTCTGCGGTATTCGCCGTTGCCAATGTTTAGAGGACCACAAATCTTACGCAAAACATTTCTCTCGAAAACCCCTAGAGTCGTCTCATCGGATGTTGTCATCGTCCACGCTTCGGCGCCATACATCAGGACGGAAATAATGAGCAACTTGTAGAGTTTGATTTTGGTTCGTATAGAGAGGACTTAACTTTTCAATTGCCTACTCAGTCCAAAGTAGCACCTGTTGGCAAGAGTGATTCTGCATTTGATACCGAGGCTGACATTGTTGCAGTTGTTGATACTGGTCCCCAGGTATACGAAATTATCTACTACTTCAAAGTTATGACTGTCAACAGTGACGTGTGAGCCAAGACGGAGTGCGCTGACTGTTTGTTTGATGACAGGAGATATTTCGTATTGTCCTCATTCACCTCCAGACCCATTTGCTTCGCTTCCTTATTCAGACGGCGCGGTTGTTGCTTCCGATGATATCAATATCATCGGCGTACGTCATCAGCTACACAATCCTATAGAAGATTGTACCTTCTCTATCTAGCTCTGCAGCTCGTATTATTTTTTCCCATCAATAGATTGTAGAACTCGCACGATAGTGAGTCACCCTGTTTGGTATCAAACGGCTCGGAGAGGTCCTTCCGATCCTGACGAAGCTTTTGGTGTTGCTCAACGTCAGTTTACATAGCCGTATTAGTTTTGCAGGGATACCAAATTCAGACATCGCGGCATAGAGGCAGCTCCTTTTCATGCTGTCGAAAGCAGCCTTAAAATCGATGAAAAGGTCGATTCTTATCTCTCGGGTCTTTTCCAAGATTTGACGCATGGTGAATATTTGGTCCATGGTGGATATTCCAGGTCTAAAGCCATACTGATAAGGCCCAATCAGTTCGTTGACAGCGGGCTTTAGTCTTTCACACAATACGCTCGACAGGACCGTGTATGCAATGTTGAGGAGGCTTATCCCATGGTAATTGGCCTTTTTATGGATTGGGCAGAGCACACTGAGATTACTATCGTCGGATACAAAGAAGCTGATGCATGCACCTTATTAGTTCTTCGCCGCCTTATTTGAATAGCTCTGCTGGTAATCCATCGGGCTCCGCCGCTTTGTTGTTCTTCAAGCGGGTAATTGTTATTCGAATTTCTTCATGGTCGGGGAATGGAACATCTATTCCATCGGCATCGATTGGGGAATCCGGTTCGCCATCTCCTGGTGTTGTACTTTCACTTCCATTCAGCCGGTCGTAAAAAACTGTAGGGCTTTGAAAAAACTTTGAAACGCAACCTTGCCTAGATCTCCATAACATATAACATTTTAAAATCTGCGATGTCGGACTACAACCACGCCCACTTTCCATAAGATACCATTTTAAGCTACAACAAACAAGTCAATCATCAATGGAGACATCGGAACTAAAACTTTGCACTTCCATGTATATCTGCTCTCACTCATAAAAGGGACCACACCATTCTCAAGTTCCCAGATATTGATAATGAGGATCTCAGCTGACTTTCTACTGGAATTTTTCATCAATTTGAGAGATATTGTTATAAATTTGGCGTATTTTTCTTCCTAATAGTAATGCGGCTTGGTGCTAAAATTTAATAAAAACGGTTCAGTAGCTCTTCTACCCTATTATACCGAATATATTTGTTTTAGAACTTCTGTTCTCATTTTATAGTGAAAATTCGTCGAATAGCGAGTCTTGAAGTGCATTCTCTTGAAATATTTCACACAAGAGCAACCAATTTTCGGCTGCACCCGAAGGTAGCCCCACCTTACTTGTTTTTTTTTTTGTCTGCTGTGACTTGTTTATTGAGATATGCTGTCCAAGGCGGTATTCATTCGACAAAACTCAAATGTCCATTAAAACTTTTTGCGTTAGGGAGTTTGTCAAATTGCAGCTCGAGGGTCCTGACAACAAAATGCATGCATACTAAAGTAGTGTGGTATGCAAAAATACCGTACATGCACCACACGCCACTTCCTCCACCGACAACAATGAAACTTAAAATTTCATGGCAGCATGCATTGTAGCAGCAGTTGATTTCAAACATTTGCCATACACCACATTGCTGGACAAATAGTAGATTGGTTTCGCCCATTGTGGCTAGCCCGGTGTAGTTTTCTATTCAATTTCCAAATACCAGCAACTCATTGTTGTGTGAAATCAGCAGAGCGCAGCGTGCCATTGCATAGTAAAGCAAAGGCAAGCAAAGCCGTGCGCACCACCTGCCGACCGACGACTGACATTTTGATGGGCGACACATTGCCACACAAGCGATTGGCAGCAACAGCGCTCAGGAATGCAGGATATGCAATGATCATCGCTCATTGAACAACACACACACACACATGAGAGTATATACATTTAGAGTAAGTGAGTGAGTGAGTGCATATATTCAATATGTCGGTGCGCCGGCGATGGCCGGTATTTGCTTAACGTGCCCCAGCTGCTAATTATTGGCTCAATTGTAAGTGACGAATTGCGGCAGTAAGTAATGCATGCACGCCTGCAACACCAGACACACGCACTCGCTCCAAATGAAATGTGTGTGTGCCGCCGTAGCACTCGACCGCAGCAAGCAACGCCGATTTTCGTATGCGAGTATGCAAAATATTTGCACATTGTTCAATTTCATGTTTAATTAGGCTAATGAGAGTTTACGTAATTCGAAATTTGTTATGCCCACACACACACACCAACACGCTACTTTCATCACGGTTAAATGCATACAAATATGAAAATGCACCCACACACACACACTCACACTCACCTGTTTGTGCTGCGCTGCCGTTCAATGTTATTTGGAATATTGCCAATTGTTAATTAATACGCCTACATTTGTGTGTGTGTGCGTGTGTGTGGCCATTCGTCCATTGCCAGTCTGCCTGTGCGAGTATAATTTCGCATTGCCATGATTGTAATTTGCGGTATACAGTTTGTGAATTACATGCAATGTTACTGCATCACGTCACCCATCGGTGCATTACACCGCAATTTTCACATTTATATCACTGAAATATATGCATATTATTGTATATGGGGTGTGTTCTCCGGACCCTGTGAGACACGCGTTTAGAGTGAGTGTGTGTTCTGACTTCTTAGTGAGTTAAAGATTGAGCAGCAAAACGTTTTCTGAAACCTACTGTCTTTACTTCCACTTTTGGTGTGTTTTAAGACTATTCAGATCAGTTCAGCTAACTGCTTTAACACATTGGCTGCCATGTCGTTGTTCGACATTCAACCATTTCTCGCATTTTAATAAAATAAAATAGTTTTACAGAATAAAAAACAAACATAAAATAAAACAGATAATAATAAAAAACAGCGAGACAAATTTTCGTAGCATTTGAACAGTGCCACGTCGCAAAAAAAACTTTTAAAACCCAAAATAAACTGCAATAACTTTCGGGAACGGTTCAAAATTAAATATTTTGCCGACTTACACCAGTTTGTAACAAAAAACGTGCTCGGCTCCCGGTGAAGGTTTTCGTCAAAATCGCTTAGAAGCCAATATGTTAATTGAATTGAAACCCCCTTCAAGCTTAATTTACATATTTGTATTTCTCACTGTTTAAGAGACTTTTCAATGGAAGATAATTGTACTACTAATTGGCTTAAATTGTTATTTTTCACTGGCAACTTCTTAACTCTAAAAACTGTTTAGAACTGAAGAACCCTACTAACCAAATCGAGACCCTTCTAAAGAACCAATAAAATATATATTATTTAACAAAAATATTTTCAAATAGTTTTGCTTGTAAAATAAAGATTTTCCTTAATAGGAAGTTCCTAAAGCGGCCTCGGATTTTTATCTGGCAAAGAACTATCTACTCGCTTTTCAGATTGGTTGGGAGTCGCTTTCTTTTTTTTTTTTGAATTTAAAAATTCTGACACTCTTCCATGAAACAATCCAAATGAAGTATCAGCCCAGTTGACTTCGTTCACACTAAGATGTTAGCATTGAGAAAGCCTCTTCTACAAAATAACATCAATCTTTAGAGCATTGTGAGATATGATTCTAAATTATAAGGTGTTACAATTCTCTAAATTGTCACTATAATTAAATATGAGTGTATAGCCTATCGATAGGAACGTAAATTGTGAACCATAATTTTAAACTCACTTTATATACACCATTATGTAAGCTTTAATTTATACTCGGGACTATTACATAACATTATTGAAACTGTTGAAGTTCGAAATCTCGCAAAATCTATCACATTTGGAGAAGAAAAAAGTTCCAATTCATTAAAATAATCACCTATGCCACAAATCAAAGAAAAGTATCTCAAAATTACATGAAATGGGCTTCAAATTGTTTCCGCATCTACCCTATTCTCTAAATCTAACCTCGGAGACCTATTCCAGATCTCATACCGCAAAAGAATGCTGAGCAGACAATAAAAAATTAAAAATATTTTTTCTGTCCTTTTGGAAGGTTGAGAAAATAAAAAATGTATTGATCTTCCAAAAAAATTTAAAGTTCTTTAATATGGGACGTCGAAAACCGGAAAAAAATTAAAAGATCCGTTAAATGCTATCATAAGTTTAAAAATTAATATCTATTAATCTATACTACTATTATAAAGAGGAAAGATTTGTATGTATGTATGTTTGTAATGAATAAACTCAAAAACTACAATGCCGATTTCAAAAATTCTTTCACCATTGGAAAGCTACATTCCCGAGTAACATAGGCTATATTATTATATTATCGCTGGAATCTCAACTTTCTTCAAATAGTTCCCAGGTAAGGGGGTTCATGTTAAAATTTTCCCCATTTTACTTTTTTTTTACACGAACCCACGCAAGAAACGGAAAAGTACATACATATGGATGGGAGAGTGTGTAAAAACGTATAACTTTTGAAATGTTTGTTTAAGCCCGTGCGAAGCCGCATTGGTCTCTTAGTAAGCTGTAAACTGATGGCGTTACAAAATCTTATCGAGAAATTTGAAGGCACGATATTTTCTGTCTGTCTGTTATGTTCGGAAAAGCATACATGTATTGATCTTCCGAAAAATGGAAAGTTCTTAATTTACGAAGTCGAAGAAAAAATAAAAAAGTCCGTTAAAAACTAGACCATGTTTGAAATGATCTCGACTGATGGGAGGATAACATTTTCGATGTGTAATGAGAATGTAAAAAACCTACTATAATATTTATTAATATATTTGGAAACGACTATAATATTTTAGGTTTAAAAATCTTATATTCCTAAACATTATATAAATATAAAGTTTTATAAATCACAGTATTTTATAGTAGATTGGTTCGTTTATGAAAGGTTTCCATTTATAAATACTTATATGGTTATCCTGTTATTCGGGGAGAAGACATGATTTACGAAATCAGAAATCAAAACGTCTGTAGAAACGTGTTTGAATTATAATATATGATTTAACTAAACTGACTTTGAGCGATTTATATAAATTTTTTTGGTTACCCTTTACAGTCTAATAAAGTTTCCGCACTATTTCTTATCTCATTTCTAGCATACATGTCTCCTATCTTAAGTATTTGTATACTTGTTTTTTTAACTGCTGAGAACCTTTTTATCGAATAATCTTACTACAGACTTATCTCTTATTTGTAAGGTAAACCCTCTAATTCTTACAAACAACGGTCAAACCAAATATGGGCATATTATTCAAATTAAATTTGCATTATTGAATAATATGTCCAAGTTGTTAATGTCTTTCTCAGAGCCCTCTTACACTTTGGCTCGTTGGCATAGAAACATTACCATATCTAAAATTTCTCACTTCTTCTTTGGCACAAGACAATAGTAGGTCGGTATGAGCTGCGAACACAAAACTACGCCAGTTTCATCTGCCGTTTAGGAAGTCAAGCCAATGGTACTTCTCAAATGCAGACAGGTCCCTATGCACTTTGTTCTTCCATTGGATGCGTGGGCACCCTTGCTTCCATTGTCCACCTTGTCCACCAATGGGTGGAGCTTTTCGCTGGAGCAGCATCTTCCGCTCAGTGCTTTCTTTGGATTCTTATGCGCTTAACTATTTTCATGTTACTATAGAGCTCATACAGTTCATGGTTCCAAATTCTTCGGTGCTCCTGGGTCACGATCTTAACGTCTTTGCGGAGAACAGTTCTCTCGATGCTTTAAACTTTGTTAATTATTGTTTTCTTTCGGCATTTTGCAAAGAAATCGATACAGTTATCTCACACACTTTATTGCAATTTCATAGCAGTGCACAAATCTCACATCTCCTCTAGTTTATGACCATTTCATAGAATCACTCTTTTTTACTATGTCTCACAGGGTTGCACTTGCAGCAGCAACACTTACAAATCTATGGCGCCAGCTCATCATAAACCGTCCTACAACTGTCGGACGTCACGTCGACCACTGCAATGTTCAGTTCGATTCCATCTATTCACTTGCATTTACATGCCAACATTGATGCTTGCTGCCATTACCTGTCCATGAACTGATATGCATGCAATCCACACACACCAGCTGCCGCACGATATGGATGAATAAACCTACGAATGTGCGTTTGTATGTTTGATATGCTTTTGTGCTGCTTCCCTGCCTGCCACACTGGCGTCAATCATATGCAAATTTTTAATGCGTTCTAATTTGTTTGAGTGACAATTTTGCAGCGATCATTTAGATTGCGGCTCGACAGCTAACAAACTGACTTAAAATAAAGGGTATGCCGAATGCATGCTGACGCATCGCACGCACACGTAGCAAGCGTGTGACACACATCTATACACTACTCACATGTGTGTGTGTTTGTAAGTTCATAAACATTTGTTTGCATGCAAACGCATATTCCCATGCTTCTCGTGTACATTATCTGATTAAATCAGCACATTTGTAGGCTTAGCTTTGGCTAATGTACATAATTGTGGCCACATAGTCATATCCAGGCAGTCAGATTTGGCAGCAACGTGACTTGTGCTGTTTGTGTGCTGCAATTGGCAGCTCATGTGCATGCAGAGATTGCAATACACGCATTTCAGGTATCAAATGTGCAATATTTAGGCATAAAAAGTGTTCGTAAATCAAGATCATAAAAATTAACTTCGTTGCATTGTAATCCTAATATAAATATATAGAACAGTTTTATTGCGAGAGCACATATTAAGTTCGTTAAATGGTTATTAACGGTTCAAAACTAAGATTTCTTTTTGTTCCAAATACACTCACCAAGAAAAGATACGAAATAAATCAGGATTATTATTATTATTATTTTAATATAAGATTTGTATTTTCAAAGATTCGACTTTGATTCCTAATAGCATCAAAGGAATAATATCAAAAGCTAAATTATATGCCAATGTCTAATATTTATTTTTTAGCAACTTACATCATAAAATTAATAATAATATTTTACAATGAACCTAAATTGGAAGACATATACTTCGAGGCTAGGTTAGGTTAGGTGAAAAGGCTAACCTTCGCGACAAGTTTTGCGATAGATCCCACTTGAACAGCTAAAGGTGTCAGTTCGTTGTGATGTATGAGGACTCCTAAGTATAAATCGCAAAGAAGATCCTTACATATTGCCGAATCGCTTTGAGTCTATCACATCTATCATTTCATCATCATTTTATAAGTCGGTTAATGTCTAATCCGACAAGTTTTCATGGTTCGCCAAAAGTATAGCTACCGAGATGTTCCAACCTCAGTCTTGCGAACGCTGTACATTGGAGCTATTGGCTTGGTGCTTCAACCTCTCCTTCCTTTATACAGCTATGGCAGTTTACGTCCGCCAGGATTCTCAACATCACCTCTTCGCATGTATGCCTTCGAGGCTAACTTTGAAATAAATAAACTATCATTTTACTTATAAGTCAATTGCAACAGTCGGACACGGCTTTCTGCAAGACATCTTGCAGATTGCACACATTAAACTTGTTGAGTTGTTAAACTTTATAAAGACCACTGAGTTCAAATAGGACATAGTGGTGTAAGGGGATTCTAGTCCCGTGGGATTCACCATCTGACTTATTTTTATACTATCGCAATTTATTTATTTAACTTTATTTATATTATATAATACACAATTTGACCCACATATTCGTCGTATATATTGTATAAAGTCCATTGAAAGTTGGAAACCATAATATAAGTTTCGAAGCACCGAGGTCCTTAAAAACTTATGGTCCGATTTCGGCGATTTTTAGAATGAGGCTGCCACACTATAAACATAGTATTTGTGCAAAGTTCTGCACCGATATCTTCACTAGTGCTTACTTTATATATTGTAAAGCAAACGATTCAGATCGTCTTCAAAGTTCTGGTATATAGGAAGTAGGTGTGGTTGTGAAGCGATTTGGCCTATTTTCAGAACATATTATTGAGATGTAAGGAAACTATTACAAACCAAGTTTCATTGAAATCGGTCGCGTAGTTCCTGGGATATGGTTTTCGACTTGCGACGCCACGCCCATTTTCCATTTTGTAAAAAAATCTGAGTGCAGCTTCCATCTGTCATTTCTTATGTGAAATTTAGTGTTTCTGACGTTTTTCGTTAGTGAGTTAACCCACTTTTAGTAATTTTCAACCTAACCTTTGTATGGGAGGTGGGCGTGGTTATTATCCGATTTATTTCATTTTTGGACTGTATTAGGAAGTGGCTAAAATAACGACTGCAGAAAGTTTGGTTTATACAGCTCTATTACAAAAAACCTATTTGTGGGCGGGGCGACTCCCACAACCCCAAACAAATTATATCCAAATATGCCCCTTCATAGTGCGATCCTTCATACCAAATTTTATTTTCACAGCTTTATTTATGGCTTAGTTATGGCACTTTATGTGTTTTCGGTTTTCGCCATTTTGTGGGTGTGGCAGTGGTCCGATTTTGCTCATTTTCGAAAGCAACCTTCCTATGGTGCCAAGAAATAAGTGTGCCAAGTTTCATCAAGATATCTTAATTTTTACTCAAGTTACAGCTTGCACAGACGGACGGACGGACAGACAGACATTCGGATTTGAACTCCACTCTTCACCCTGATCACTTTGATATATAACCCTATATCTAACTCGTTTAGTTTTGGGTGTTATGTGAACAAAACTATAATACTCTCTTTAGCAACTTTATTGCGAGAGTATAAAAATAAGTTGTCTATTGTCTAAGAGCCTATTTACATACCTAGAATCAAATGAGTGAACCCATATGCAAACGGTTTTTTTCAATAAGAGCGCTACAAAACAAAAACGGGGTATCAATAATATTCATTATTCCTGTGAAAGTACATTCAATGTCATTACGAAGGGAACTCATTTTCTTATGCATGGAAATAGTCTAAAGGCGTCAAATCGCACAACCGAGGCGGCCAATTGGCCATTTCGTGAGATAACACGTGAGGATTTCTTTTACCGCCGTCCTGTTGGAACCACATATTGTCCAAGTCCATATCATCCAATTCGGGCCAAAAATATTCGGTTATTCGGTAGCGATTCTCATTCGCAGTAATGTGCTGGTCTTGATCAATACGGAAAAACTACGGGCCAATAATGCCGCCGTCTCATAAACCGCACTAAACCGTAATTTTTTCGGGATGTAATGGTGTCTTATGAAGTACATGCGGATGCTGTCTGACCAATAACGCGTATTGTGCTTATTGACGAAGCCATTCAGCCCGAAATGAGCCTGAAGCTAAAGATTATTTTTCGATAAAAATCCGGATGATTTTCAAGTTGTTGCTCAGCCCAATTTACGAACATATGACCATTCCGGTAGTCAAGTGGCTTCAGTTCTTACATCACTTTGATCTTGTAAGGATTTTGACCATGATCTTTTAGCAAAATTCGCCACAACGACGTCACGAGATGTCCAACGCATAAGAACGACGTGTTGGAGACTGATTTGGGTCTTCCCCAAGGGTTGTGCCAGCGGCAGCAATATTCTCGATACTAAGGGCACTTCTTTGTCTCATTGGCACGGGAAAATTTTGTACAGTGCCTGTGGATTCAAATTTTTCCACATCTTTTCATGATGAAATGGTAAGCATTACTGAAGAGAAATGTCAAAAGAGCGGGAAAAAATATGACGTTGTTTGCTGTCCCTATTGGACTGCTTTTGTAGCGTCCATTTTGAAAAACCCTCTATTACTTCATCAGACTTCTCGATATATATAATATTACAAGAAACTCATTTGTCTTTTTAAATTTTTAAGATGATAAAAGATCCTCACCACTCAACGAGCAAACGAGCAATAATATTGGCGAAACAAAGGATGTTTACTTAAGTGTTTTTATTCTACAAAAATTTGCTGAAAGCTAAATACGAAAGAAATTGCACTTCATATCAACTTAGAGCGTACGATGCGTCCCGGCCATGTCTTGTTAAAATCCACTTTGCCTGCAGCGCTGATGAGCCCACACGCCCAAACGCTTCGCCGCGTATGAGTATGTTGTAGGCAATAATGCCTAGGTATTAGAGCATATATGCACGCAAAGCTTGCGGCATCCATTCCAAAAGCAAACATTAACTCACCCACGAAGCCACGCTGCACGGCGCTAAGCCAAGACGACGCTGAATTTATGTGTTGCCGCCTTTGCTTTTTAATACCACATCATAACGTCAATCATTCGCATATCAAGCATATCAAATAGACTATCCCCCGCTCCCCCACTTCTGCACTGTACTAGTCATAACGTTCGTGTGCTTGTCTAACCGGATGCTGGCATTCGCCAGGCCGTGTTGCATGCAACGCCATTCCTTCCTTGTGCTGTTTTGCATAATTTATAAGTTTTTGAAACTTTTCGCTTTTATTTCACTCATCTTGGCCACATTTTTTTGCTTTTTGTGCTTACAGCACATCGTATGTCTGCTTGGATGGTCGTATGTGTACGTTATGTAAGCTCACAGTTGCAGCGTGTTGCGTAACAAAGTGCAATATTGCATGTTTCCTTGCCGCATGACTGCGTTGCTCTGTGCCGCTTCCTTCCGCAAAAGAATATGAAATATATCAGCCAAAAATAGTTTACCCCCAACACCCACACGCTCTCCTCTGCACTCGTCTGCAGAGCAGTTAAGCGTGTGGGCTTGCCACTTTAATAATAAAAACCGAATATCTTTTGAGGCATGTGGCATGTTCCGGCGCCGCATTTTGGGTAAAACTGCTATTTCAGCTGTTGCACTTATACTTCATACTCGTATGTAGAGCTCTCTCTCTCTCTTGGCTCTTGTAGCTTATCGCAAGCTTGTCATTGTTTGCAAGCAGGCATATGTTTGCTTCTGGCTTTTATTTGTTTGCGTTGTAACAAAATAATATATATTTTCAGACATTTACTTGCTGATATGTCATAGAAAATGGCTTATGGCATAACAGTTGGATGGGAAATCTCTTGAGATACGGTCGGTTAGTTTGGGTGTGGGTGTGTGTGTGTGCGAAAACATATGAAAACAAATGCAAATTTTATACATTCTTGAAGTGCGTATACCGTGGTACCAACATTTGATGTTGGAGTTAGTTAAATTGAATTTGGCGCCCACATTTTGTTTGAACAAACAGCACTTCATACAAAATTTATTGCATTTTGTTTTTCAAAAATATTTTAAATTTACATATATTATTCAATATTCCTAGTCCGCAAATATCGCTGAATTATCCGAAGGGTCTACCCTGACTCTACCTTATAAAGTTCGAATTTTACACTTCACCTTCTCAGCTTGATCGATTTCGTCAACAATTCGCCACCTCTTATTTTACATTTTAGTCGTAACAGAAGGCTAGTTAGTTTATCGTAGAAACAAAACGATGTCTAACGGAGTCAAATTTCGTGGTTTAGGTAGCTGATTACCAAATACCTTTCTTGTACAATTCAATCACCAAAGTTCATACCTAGTGATGGTTTCAAGGTCAGTATGACTTGTCGTACCGTTCTCCATTTTATATTATTACCGTGAAGAATAAGTAACTATTTCTGCATGATTATTCTTTTTAGTATAGTTCGATCTCCAAGGCCAGCAAGTTCTCCTTTATAGAGCGACAATTGATTTATCCAGCAAAGAAGGAATTCGCTTGGAAGTCAGATTTGCCTGCTGATGATAATATTATACGGTACAGTGTTCAATTCCTGCTTCTTCGTAGAAGTAATATTCTAATAACCGATACACGATTTCGGTCATCAATGCTGGGTTAATAATTATAATTTATTATTTATGCTTTGTTATGTTCTACTTTTCTTTATCTTGACCAAATATCAGTAAATCTTAAACTTACAACATCTTAGAGGTTCTGTAGAAGTCATCTAACTCAGTGCAATACCCATTCCTAGAATATTTGCTATCCTCGATTTGCCAAGCGTTGGAAAACCAATTTTTAACCGCTTAACTTTAAGCAGAATCTGTGCCTTTCCTTGAACAATTTTAATTAATTTTAAGTGTTAAAGTTTTAAAACTAGTATATCATATTTGGTAGTAGTTTGTCATTTGAGTCATTCAACATATTAAAACTGGTCTAAAATATGTAAAAACAAGTAAGGAAGGGCTAAGTTCGGGTGTAACCGAACATTTTATACTCTCGCAATTTATTTATTTAACTTTATTTATATTATATAATTAATATAACACAATTTGACCCACATATTCGTCATATATATTGTATAAAGTCCATTGAAAGTTGGAAACCATAATATTAGGTTAGAAGCACCGAGGTCCTCGTGTTCGATATATGGGGCCTTGAAAACCTATGGTCCGATTTCGGCGATTTTTAGAATGGGGTTGCCTCACTATAAACATAGTATTTGTGCAAAGTTCTGCACCGATATCTTCACTAGTGCTTACTTTATACATATATTGTAAAGTTAACGATTCAGATCGTCTTCAAAGTTCTGGTATATAGGAAGTAGGCGTGGTTGTGAAGCGATGTGGCCTATTTTTACAACATATCATTGGGATGTATGGAAACTTACATTACAAACCAAGTTTCATTGAAATCGGTCGAGTAGTTCCTGAGATATGGTTTTTGACCCATAAGTGGGCGACGCCACGCCCATTTTCCATCTGCAGCTTCCATCTGCCGTTTCTTATGTGAAATTTAGTGTTTCTTTTTCCTTAGCGAGTTAACCCACTTTTAGTAATTTTCAACCTAACTTTTGTATGGGAGGTGGGCGTGGTTATGATCCGATATATCCGGTGATCCGGTATATATAACCCTATATCTAACTCGTTTAGTTTTGGGTGTTACAAACAACCGTTATGTGAACAAAACTATAATACTCTCTTTAGCAACATTTGTTGCGAGAGTATAAAAATTAGATAGAATTGATATGAGGTTATTGATAAAGTGGTTAGATGGAGCAACGTCTGTAGAATACGGCGGGTGGGGTAAAATCTCCCCTCAAGTCGTAAGGAACCAAATTTCCTTGTTTCTGAATCATCCCCATGGCTTTGAGCAACGAGCAACGATTCAGCCAATTCCTCTTGAGTTTGAAACGCATCTTGGTACAGTAATGCTTCCAATTCAGCATCTTCGAAAATCTTCTCCCTTTCACCACCATGTCGGTCTTCGACTTCATAATCACCATTCTTAAAACGTTGAAACTATTCGGGACATGTTCTTTCACTTAGAATAGCCTCACCGTACGTATCCGAAAGCATTCGATGAGTCTAAGCCGCACTTTTCTTGGAATTAAAAATGAAAAGCAAAATGTCCCGCAAATATCGAGAATTCGGCTTAAAAAGTGACATTTTCAGTTGAGAATAAGTTTGGGATGCAAACAGATTTCTACAAATATTTTGTTGGGTTAATGTTGACACAAATGTCCAAGATCGATATGAAACGATTTAATCGACCAGTGCTTGACCCTAGAGACATCTATAGGAAAACGGCGGTAGCAAAGTTGTAGACCAATATTTTTCATAAGAGGATAGCAATTAAATGTCGAATCGAACATAGCTAATATAAACTTGTATAGAGGTTTAAATGTATCAAATTTCTCAAAAATTTTTTAGGGAAATGATATTATCTTCCCGTATGTCTGTATAAAAACATTATCATAAGGTAAAAACATGCATTCGAGGATTGCTGATTAGAGTCTGAATATGTAAAATATAGTAAGGAAAAGAAATTGTTTAAATTTTTTTAGAAATAATCCTTATATTCTATCGATGATTTGCGGATTCTATTTTCGTTGAATATAGTTTACTCTTGAACATGCTATTCCCAAACTAATCTGATGACTGTCAAGGATTAAAATATCCAACGATGACCATTTAATCGAACCTCCAAATTTGTTTACATTTAAAGTAATCGCCTGTTTCGCCAATCACTTCTTGGTTAGGTTAAGGGGCTATACCACTGTAACCCATGGAAAATTAGGAGATTTTCGTGAATTTTTTTTTAAGAAAGTACTCGATCGAAGGTTTCGAAGTTTTTCGGACCTAATAAGTTCTATTTTCTACTGTAATTTAGGATTTCCTTTTTTACAAAAATATTGAAAAATAACTCAGTTATGTGCTGTCTTCGGAGGTGCAAACAAAAAGTTCCCCAACTGCTGACATTTATAATTTAAAAATGTTATTAAAATTGAATATATTTCCTATACAATGGCTTAAAATTTCGGTAAATTTTAGGTAAAAAATTTATCGTTTTTTAATGCCAAATTGACAATTTTCAAACAATCAAAAAGATCATTGGTCATTATATAGTAAATATATTCAAGAATACTCAGTTTAAATTTGATCGATCGGTCAATGTATCGTTGAGTTATAATGTCAGCAATTTTGAGAAATGTCGTTTCGAAAATAACGCGTTTAAAGTTACGACTATAGAAGCTTATACTTACCGCTTTCACAGGATATTTTTGAAAGTATAAACTATCGAACAAGCGAAAAATAAAAAAATGATTTTTCGAAAATGTCACACTGGTATAACCCCTTAAGCTTTGTGCTTGGTTTCAGAACGGGTATCATGATTAGACAATTTTAATAAAATCCTTTCCAATGCGAAAAAATATCTTGAGATTGGCTAAACTCAAGTACTCACAGATTTTTCAGTTCACTAAGCTCACGTGAGCACTAGACTTCCATCAGCGAGTCCGATTAAATTCTAAGAGCGCAACGGAACTCACATGGACTCGCAGTTCGAAACCAATTGATAAAGGTCTGCAAGTATGAAACTAAAGGTATAATCTTTTGGACTGATGTCTCTGCATAGTTTTTTCTTTTCTCAAAAAATGTTGCATTTATTCCTGTACCAGGGTTTTCAAATTGTGACTGAGAGTTGACCAGCACAACAGGGTGACAATTTTTCTGTTCTTTTATCATCTAAAAAGTGGAACACATACAAAGAGCTCACCGAGCTTCCCTGAATCAGATAACTCTTCACAGCTACCACATTATACCAATCTTCTATAACTACTAGTACGGGATGAAGAAATAAAAATGGATGAAATACCATATGAAGATATTTGCATACTTAGGGAGAATATTACTAAAAACCGTACCTTACTCAGAATGCTCGAAGATTTTGATTTGACTAACACTCGAATTTCAATTTCCGTAACGTCACTACATTTACATATCTACATATAAAGTGAGAAAAATAAATATTTTATTCAAAAATTTGCATATGTATATGAAGAAACACCCTTTTACCAGCATGCATACATCGGCACATTTCAATGTATTGAGCCACTTAAATTTAAAATGATTCAGCACCCTTTCTTGAGTCTAATTTGCCAGCGACAGAAGCAAAAGTGGCAAAACCACAAGCACAAAATATGAAAAGGCCAAAGTCATCAAATTTCAATGAATTCACGTCATCACGCGATAGCAATCCAGTCATTGCCTCACAGCACACAAATTGCAAGTGGGAAAAGATTTGAATATAATCGAAGCATACTGCAGTGGCCTACGGCGAATCGCACTTCTTAATAAATTCCTATATACCTATGTGTGTGTATGTATGTATGTATATGGTATCTGTGTGTGGTTGTAGTACCGCCCGATTGTCGTGTGATATTCAAATAACCAAAGTCAGCCCACAACCGCCGCGTAGCGACCCCGCCTACCCGCCCATACACGCGCGCAGCACAATGATGGATGATTGCAGTGCGAATGTGAATATGATGGCGACGTGCATTGTTGGCGCATGAATGTGAAGCGCTCAACAATCCTCCTTTTCGGCTTTTATTAGGTGCAAATTTATGCTGAATTTCTAATGTCATCGCTGTTGTGGCATAGCGATGAGAATATGACGACAAAACCAATCACAGAAGCGGCGCATGCCTCTACCGTGGTCCGTCCAACCGTTCGCCGCAAGAAATTCGGCTCGTTTATTATTCTTTCGGCGTTTGAGTATGCTAAGGGGTAAGGGGAGTGCGGGTGTGCGCTCCGCAAAGGGTTACCTTTCGCCTGCTATTACAATTTACTCCGCTCCGCTCGACGACTCTTTCTTATGCGTTATTTATTCCGGTTTTTATTGCTGCACTTCCTGTCGGCATCTGTGGAAAATTTGTAGGCTTTCTCACACCATTTCTTTAAAGCGGTAGTTAGCGTTGTGGCCTAACACACTTGTGCCACCTACGCAAGCGGGTACTGAAATATTTACATGTGTGCGTCTGTTTGAATGTATTTATGTATTTTGGTACTGCGTGTCCGGCAGTTTTTGGCATCTGCTGGTGTCATATTTTTTAACCCTTTTCTTCCTAAATTTTACGTTAGTCTATTTTTTTGTTTTTGCTTGGCATCTTTGGCCTTCCTGCTTTTTATGTTTCGCCCTAACGACCATAAAGTGGCAATTCTCTAACAATTTATGACGTAAGCGCTGCTGTGAAGAATTTGTAAGAATATAGAGGATTTAGATGTGCCGGCAATACAACTGGAATGGCCATATGTATAATGTCATAAAACTCTCTGACACTTGTGTATATATGGAAATTTATATATCAATTCAAAAATTATAGGCTTCTTTTAGTTAGAGCCCCACTCACTTACATATTCTAGTCAAAAAATCTCTCATCCTCTAACAAACATATAAAATTCTAAATTCTATATACTTTTGCTGTCTTTTGATGTTTTTTGAATATTGCTCAGCAGAACCTTATCCCCACCAATTTAATTTTAAAATCATACTTACAGTTTGTCAACTAATCCTTTGCAAAATCCAAATTGATACAAAAAATAGACTTTGATAAATTTCTATAACAAAGGTTTAGTTTTTTTCCGATTTTTCTTTTACAGTATTATTATAAGATATATCTAGTAATAGAATATGTTAAAAAAACAACAAAAGTATAGACAAAAACATAAGGTAGTAAAAAAGTAATAAGCAAAAATAACAACAAATCAATTGTCAATGAATTCTTTGCAAAATGCAAGCACAAGTCGAAAAAAGATTCATAAGAAATAAACGGGACATTCTTTCAAAAAAAAAACCCACACGTGTTCTTCTGGGAATATTCTGGCATCTTAATTCATTCCACTTTTTGTATCAACTTGTACAGATTTAAGTGGAAATACCGATTTTCGGAAATGCAAGGCATGTGAGTTCACGAAGAATTTAACCAATTAGTTTATTTTCAATAAGTTAAAGAAAAAAAGCAAACTGGTTTTCCGAAATTTTTAATATTTAGCTATGGACTTTGTACAATATTGTTATCCAGAAAATAAAAACTAAATACATTGTATTTGATGGACTCTGAAGGCAAACATTCAGGGCGTCATTTTGAGGTAATTTCATAAATATTGAATCAAGTAGATAAAAACACAAAAATAGCCTGAATGAGTGGGGGGGAAAATATAAAAATAATATATTGCAACAAAAACAATAACCATGAGGTAGTGAATACTCTTAGTATTGAATTTTCACCTGTACTCGCCGCTGATTTTCAATAGTAATATGTAGATACATGGGGCGAGTACTGGGGAAGATTCAACACTTTTCTTACTTCCTCATGGTTACTGTTGTTGTTGTAATATTTTTTTTATATTTTTCCCCAACTCTTTCAGCAAAGTTTAGGGTTTTTTATCTACATACTTATTGTAATATTTAAGAAAAGCCCCAAAGTAAATGCACTGAAACTTTGCGTCTAGAGATCTTCTAATGCAGTATATTTTATTTTTTTTGCCCCTGAATAATATTGTATGTAGTCCTTAGCTTAATATTAAAAATTTGGGACATCAACTTTTTATTTTTTTCATTGAAATAATGAACATATACCAATTGGTTAAATTTCTCGTGAACTCATTTGCATGACAATTCTTATTTCCAATATGATCTGTGTTTCCAATTAAAACAATTTTAAAGGAGTTCTTATATTCGTAAGGAGGCGAACAAAAACATGATATTACACTTATAGATTTCATAAATCGTGTAACAAAGGCATGAGATACAGACGTCAAGAGCCAGACAATTGCAAAGTGCAACAAACAAAATTACAGAATACATGTGTTAATGTATTTAAATAAAACTTTTAGCGAAGTAAATAAATCAAACTGTGTATAAATCTATATTTTACAGCCTTTTCACAAATTTAATGTTTTAATGAAAATTTCTATAACTCGAAGTCTCTCTAAGTCGAAGTTTTTTGGTGGATTATGGTGATTCGAGTTAGAGAAATTCCACTGTATGTATTATCATTGTGGAAGATATCAGCTCGCCACTGTACATCACTCGGCTGGATATTGGACCAAATTAATTTTTTCCGGGAAACTGAGTCATAAATAAAAAAAACTGTATTCTACGGGTTTTGAAGTTATTTTAATTTAATTTTATTAAATATTTGGTTTCGGGAACGAAAAAAGTACTTTTTAAAATTATTTATTGTTAATTACAGGATATATTTACTAATAACCCAAATTATGGAAAAAACTATTTTCTTCTTAATTCAATGGTGCATAAAACTTTTTGTAAAGCTTATATGGCTGATGTTATAGGGGATCCATTACTTTTCCTTTTTTTTACTTTAAAAAAATATGATATATTTTTTTCGAAGATCAAACTTTGACCATTCATAGCATCAGTCATATAAGCTTGACCGAAAAGTTTAATATACCATTGAATCAAGAGGAAAATGTAGCTTAAATCCATATTTTGGCTTTTTAGTTACTAAATTCCTGAAATTAATAATAATTTTTTTTAAATCCCTTATTCGAACTTCGAAATATTTTGGATAAGAGGATAACTTCGAAAATCGGAGTATGAAATTTATTTACTTATAACTCAATCTCCTGGAAAAAATTAGTTAGGTCCAATATCCAGAAAAAATTCGATTTTGTCGTATTATGTTATTGAATCGATTAATGGTCATCAAAATATTATATGTGACAACTTTTTTATTTATAATTACCCTCATACTAACATCTTCGATTGCATTTAATGTTCGGTTGCACTCGAACTTAATTATTCCTTACTAATTTCATTATTTCCGTTATTTATTCTATCGGGATATTTATTTTATTCAAATATTACCTCGCAATCACGACTAACCGTGGATACACACTTCGAATATGGAAAATATCATATACACAAACCTACTCTGAGAGGAACTATGTTCCAGTGCTGCCAAGTTTCAAAACTCAGCGCTACGAGTTCACTAATATTGTAATTAAAAAAGTAGTTGTTATATTCAGTAATATGTATGATCAACATAAAATATATATGTAGATGTTATGAAAAATTAATAAAAGCAAAAAATCTTCTTCAAGCCTGCTCTGCTTTAAATAAAGAAAAAAAAACGCAAATTAAAAATATTAAATGCACATTTTCCAATTTGAAATATGCAATATCGTAAGTGTCGATTATTACGTGCAAATAGTCGATAACTTTTTACCCAACCCAATATCGTATGTGTTAGCGATAATAATACAATAATACGCATTCTATTACTTGTAATTAGATCGTTTGTTTGTTTGCACATAATCGCGATTGGCATTGTTAATTTGATAAATAAAAGTGACGCAAAATATTACACAAAGTGCTAAAAAACGACAAATGTTATTGTTAACTGCAAGCAAATTTTAAATGTTGCTACAACACTACACTTACCACAACCATTAAGTGACACAGCAGAGCTAATCAATGTTATAAACAACGTACAACTCCCCAGCATTAATTAGTTTGATAAGTGAGACAAAGAACAACGAAACCAACACAAGGAGCAACGCATCATGGCGTTCAGGAATAGGAACAGAGCAACAGATGATCGACAAGTGCTTGTCGAAAACGAACAAGTACCCCATCGGGGGAGTGCAATTGACAATAACTTTGGTGGTGCCGGAAATTCAGACAGATTTAACCAGCATGCTGAATCAAGTGATGAAGATGACATAAAGTGTATGCCAGCAATTTTGCCAACAATGGACAACGAATTGGATCCAGAACAATTACGTAGTCACGGACAAATATTAATGACGGATGCGCCACCGGATCGCTATAACTACACCTATGCCGTTTTCTATCTGCTGGGCATTGCCACCATGACACCATGGAACTTCTTCGTAACAGCTGAGGATGTAAGTTGGTGCAATGTGTGTTTTGGAAAAATAGAAAAGATGAGTAAGGAAGAATTCTTTACATTCGTAACCGAGGTTTTGTTATAAGCAGTGTTGCACACTCCAAAATATTGGCTGATAACAAGTTGCAGTGGCACAGCTGTAATCAAGTGCTTCATAGGAAAAATACTACGAGTTTTTTTTTCTTTTTTTGATGTCTAAAAATTTTAAATTTCATATCGAAAACGAAGGTTGCAATGTATAAGCTTCAAAACTTGCTTTTCAGATTGTGCATTGTGCTCATATTCATACATATTATGTACATATGTATATTTCTTTATAATACTTATCAGTTTGAGGAAAATGAGTACAATTGTTTCAAGCATAAATTTTTTGTAGTAAACAAAGCTTATCAGTTTCTAAATATGCATATTCTACGCATAATGTGCTGACAGATGTACATTTGCATGTGTAGAAATATTTATTGTAATGGATATAGTATGTAAATATCTATCTAGCACTTAGTACATGAGCAATGACATGAACGTGCCTTGGCATAAAAATATTGCAAATAAATACGATCTAGACCAATAGGACGCGTAGATGTGACTCATCAAGTAGACAACTAAAAACTTCAATAGCCCATAATTATAAACTATGATCAATGGTTTTGCATTTAAACAAATTGTATGGCGGCTATGATATACATACATTTATGTTTTCAAGTTACATTAATGAAGTTCAGTTATGTTTGAATGAAAAAATTATACATTGAGGATATTTTTAGAAATCCTCCAGAGATAAGAAAAATTAGTTTGTTTCTTTCAAGATTTTTTTTTTAATTTCCATATGTTTTAAATTTAAACTGTGTTAAACAAAAGTAATTCCTTCCTTTAGTATTGGATGTTCAAGTTCAGAAACACTACCATCAACGAGACCACCGATATTGAACCAGAACTGACACCAATGCAAAAAAGCTTTACCTGTGATCTAACGCTCGCTGCATCTATTTCGGGCACCACTTTTCTCATACTTAACGCTATTTATGGTCATCTCGTTTCACTGAAAGTGAAAATGTTAGCAACACTTTTCACAATTTTAGGCATATTCATTATAACCACCAGTTTTGTTGAAGTCGACACCGATCACTGGCAGGAACAGTTCTTCTTAATCACATTGTTTACCGTTGTGATTATTAACAGTAAGTACAGAAAGACAATTCAGCTATAAAGTTAAAAAAAATATTTTTATTTTAGTATGTTCGGCTACAATGTCTGGCGGCATATTCGGTGTAGCCGGTCTCTTTCCATCACACTATATGACTGCTTTGGTGAGCGGTCAAGCCTTGGGCGGCATACTGTCGGCGCTCGGTTTTATTTTAGTGCTAGCATTTGGTGCGGCGCCCAATGTCACTGCGTTCATATATTTCAGCATTGGCAGTGCTTTGGTGTTACTGTCTATCATCTGCTATGTAATTATGTCACATCAGCCTTTTTTCAAATATTATGTCGAGGGTGGTGATAAGTACAAAATTTTAGCCGATACGCCTTCACACAGTCGTAGTGTTGACACGGGCGTAGACTTAGACCCGAATATAAGAGAAGTGTTTGGCAAAATTTATGTTGAAGCCGTGAACATATGTCTACTATTCGCAACGACACTCTCCGTATATCCATCGGTGACAGTGCTAATGCAGTCGGAGAACTACGGTAAAGGACACGCGTGGAATGGTAAGTTTTTATTATTGATTTGTGTTAAAGTTAATTATATTTATAAAAAAAACAACAACTATTTGCAGATATTTACTACATGCCAGTGGTAAATTATCTCTTCTTCAATTCCGGTGATTACTTTGGCCGCATACTGGCCGGTTTGTGGGAGCGCGTAAGTTGTTAAAAAAGTGAGGTTAGTTTATATTTGCTAACAACTATCCTCCATTGCAGCCACGCGATAATCCACACACTGTGCTTTTAATGACTGTGATACGTCTGCTGTACGTTCCGTTCCTGCTCTGTGCGAACAGTAATGTGCACAACTTCTTGCCGGTGCTGGTGCATACCGATGTGACATTTATTATATTGATGATTTCCTTTGGTATAACTAACGGTTATCTGGCCAATATCAGCTTAATAATGGCGCCCAGGTAAGTCTTCAATAATTAAAAAAAAGTGCTTTACATTTTAAGTTTATCCAAATTTCAGATCTGTCATGCGTCACGAAAAAGAAATGGCTTCATCTATAATGGCAGCAAGTCTGAGTTTGGGACTGGCGGTTGGCTCATTACTTAGCATTGCTTTTGTGCAAATGCTGTAATATCGTGTGGGTGACGCAATATACTTAGTGCCTTGTACATAGAAATATTATATTTTCAAAACATATTTAGAAAGAAAGCGATTTTAAATTTCGTAAGGAGATTAGCTCAGTGAAGGGAGTGCCAAAATCAAAAAGTTTTAATTATTATCAGGATATATAAAAAAAACAAATTTTCATATTTTTTAATTTAAAAAATTCAATAATTTAATTTAAAATTTTAAAAAGTACAAAAAAAAAATTAAAAATAATTTTACTATTTTTTAATTTTTTTTATTCATTTTTTGTTTTTGTAATTTTTTTTTTTTTTGTAATTTTATTTTTTTTTTTTTTATTTTTTTTATTTTTTTTTATATTTTTTTTATTTTATTTTTTTTTTTCTTTTTAATTCTATTTTTCCTTTTTTTAGTTTTTCTTTCAATTATTTTTTAATCTTTCTTGTAATTTTTGTTCTAATTTTTTTTGTAATTATTATTGTTTTATTCTTTTTTGATCTTTCCTTTAATTTTTTATTTATAAAAAAGCTTCAATACCGCACCATTTATGTATGACTTAATATATTGTCTGTTTTATTTTTCAACAGTCTGACTAAACTCCGTTCAAGCTCCAGATTTACGTCAGTAATTTATCTACATATATATTTCGACCATTGCTTTATAGACTTTTTGTTTAAAATAATGTAAAAAGTAATACTACCAAAATTATGTTTTAAGATAAGATTAAACAAAGATCTAAAATAATGTTATAAGTTTCATCAAATTCTGTAACAAATTATATAGAACAATTTTAAACTAAATATTTTTTAACACAAATAAATAATGTCTTTTGACAAAATGCTTTTAACCAATTAAGATTTTTTAATGTTAAATGAAAATGAAATGTAGTTAACCGCTTTAAGGGATGTGGAGTGCGCTTTTTTCTAACCTTAAAAATAAATAAATAAAAAATATATTATTTTAAGCTCATAAAAAATAAAAAAATATTCATTATTTATAAAAAATCAAAAAAAAAATAAAAATATTTATTACTGATTTGTAGTAAAAAAAACTAAAAAAATATTATTAATTTGTCGTTAAAACAAAATTAAATTTTACTAATGCTAATAATGCTTTATTTCATTTAAATTTAAATGTTTACTAAAAATCAGCAATATTGAACTTTCATCTAGTTAGAAATGAGGTTTTACAAAATTTTTTTTCCTTAGAAAACTTCTAAATTGATTTTTTTCAAGAATTTGTACACATATTATGGGAACTTTGAAAAGTATTGAATAATTATTTATTTGCAAAAATAACAGTTTTTGAAGCTGCTACAGCAGATCTCCAGCAACCCCTCTCAAAACAGGAGTTTTGCGGTGACCACTAGGCCTCGAAAGTGAATTATCTGAAATGAAAGAATCAAAGTAATTTTTTAAATTTTATTTTTGGCCTTAAGAGGTAAAGTGGGTTTCAAAGGCTAAAAACAAGGGTATTTTTACAATTTATTTTTAAATATTTATAATTATATTAAACAATAATTTGCGAAATTTTTATTTATTATACAAAATTCCCAGAACTCAGCCGTTGGCACCTCATCTCCCATGACCTGTTCAAAAAAAAAGAAGGTAAAAGAAAATATTAATATTTTAATTTTAGACAGAATTTTATTGAAAAACTTACTTTTTTGGTAAAATTATCCTCAATATGTTGTTAAAAAAAACTAGTTGTAATAAAAATAAAAAAAAACCTTCATTCATTAACTAGTTAAATGTTAAATATGTTATTTCAAAGATGTGTGCAAAATTTTAACAAAATCGCTTCATAACTTTTACTTTTAAGTTATCGTCCACCGACTTGAAAAATTGAGTTTGAGATAAAGGCGTTTAAAGTTTTAAATTTTTTTAAATAAGACAAAAAAAATCCAAATTTGGAACCCACCTAACCCCTTAAATTGTGTATAATAAAATAATTTTATCTGGAATAAAAAAATTCGATTAACTACTAGAAAATATTGTTCAGAAGCTTGTGTAAAACCTACATAACGGTTGTTTGTAACACCCAAAACTAAACGAGTTAGATATAGGGTTATATATACCAAAGTGATCAGGGTGAAGAGTGGAGTTCAAATCCGGATGTCTGTCTGTCCGTCCGTCCGTCCTTATGTGCAAGCTGTAACTTGAGTAAAAATTAAGATTTCTTAATGAAACTTTTCAGGCATTTCCATATACAGTCATAAAATGGAGGAAATCGAAATAACCACGCCCACCTCTCAAATAAAGGTTATGTTGAAAACTACTAAAAATGCTTTAATTCAGTAAGGGAAAACAGCAAGAACATTAAATTTCACTATAAAGAAGGTACAGAAGGGCTACACCCAAATTGGTATACACAATTTTAAATAGGTGTGGCTCCGCCCACTTATGGGTCAAAAACTCTATCTCCGAAGCTACTCGACCAATATCAATGAAATTAGGTTTGTGATATTTTCCTTGGATCCCAATGATATGTTGTGAAAATAGGCCAGATCGGTTCACAACCACGCCTATTTCCTATATACCAGAACTTTGAAGCCGATCTGAATAGTTTACTTTACATTATGTTACGTAAGCACTAGTGAAGATATCGGAACAGAACTTTGCATAAATACTGCATTTATAGTGTGGCAGCCCCTTTCTAAAAATCGCCGAAGTCGGACCATACGTTTTTAAGGCCCCATTTGTTACATTGAGTACCGTAAATAACGAACATCGAGAATTTGTAAGTACTCAGTTTAACGAACAACATGAAGAAGACATATGAAGAAAGAGGAAAAAATCAAATAACATTGAACCAGAATTAAAAATAAAACTGGAAAAAATTCAAAAAAAATGTTGAATTTTAAAAAAAAGCTTAAAATTATTGATCAGTACCAAATAGAAGTATAAGTGTCAGAATTGATCCATTTTCGAAGAATTTATTGGATTTGAATTGTTTTGTTATGGTTTTTAATTTTTTAACAAATAATTAATAAAACAATTTATTAAACTGCAATTTACGGATATATAACTCATTTTTATTGATAAAAATACCTCTAAATGAGTACTCGAATTAACGAAAAATTCGATATAGCGAACAGGCCTGACAATTAATGTGTTCGTTATTTCGGAAAACTACTGTATTATTGAACAACAACTTTTTACTTTGTATATATGTTGAATATCTTTGCATAAATCTTCTGATTTTTTTTTATATTCCTTCCCAACTCAATCATTAAACAAATCATCACATCGTCTACACATAATTTATTTATTGTTTTTGAATTCAATAATAACAAATTTATATACTTAAATTATTTGGAACGCTTCTTATTTAAGCCTCGCGGCTTTAAAGGAACTTAAAATATATGAAAATATTTTTATTTAAGCCTTTAAAGAAACTTGAAATACATGACACAATTTTCATTTAAGCCTCGTGGCTTGTAACTAACTTAACATGGTATTATATGTATATATTCACAGTACATCAGTTAGAATGTAACTATAATGTTGTATACTAGATATACTAGAACATCATTTTAAATCATATTATACAGAATTTATTTTATTCAAAAAAAATATTCATTTTAAATATTATTGTAAAGAATTTATTGTATTATTTTTTTAATTATTATTATAATTTTATTTTTTAAATTTGTATATAACATATAGGATTATTTTTGCGTAACAAGACCTTTGGTAATCAAACAAAACTTTAGTAACTGTAAAAAACAAATTTTTAAATTATAATTGTAATTAAATTAAACAAATTTCACCAATTAAAAAAGTTAACAACTTTAGTAATAGTTTAATGTTTAAATTTAACATCTTTAGTAATTGCTTAAAGTTTTAGTTCACACTTAATCGAAAGAAAGTGATAAAGCTCTGCTCCAATTATACATATCGAATTTATATACTCTTTAGTTTTTGATTTCGGATTTCTGATTTTTTATTTTCACATTTTTACTTGTATTTTTATTTTTATATTTTGCTATGTACAAATACAGCAACAACATACATTTACAACACCAACTAACAATGATTAATTTCAATTGAATATTTATTTGATAATTTTTGTATTTTGCATACAGATACATATGTATATGTGTTACCAATAATATGCACACTGACCAATTCGTTCAAATGTCATGTAACTTTTACATTTTATACACAGAATACTATTAATTATTTATTTTATTTTATTTTTAATAATTTTTTACTGACATTTAGTAGTTCAATTTTATTGCTATATTTTCTATTGCCAACTAAAATATACATACATATATATTTTCCGTTATTTGTTAAACATCTAAACACACACTTAGACACCGATTGAAATATTGTGGAAATTGTTTTTAGTTGCTCGCATTTGCAGCTATACACACAAATACTACGAACAAATGACACACACAAACGTTGCTATTGTGAACTAAACGGTTAAGTATTGTTGGTGAAAAACAATGTCAGACATATTGTCATTAATAATCGTTAAAAACAATAACAAAATCAATAAAAAAATTTCTTACAAAAAATTTTTGTTTTCAGCCGATTAGTAAAAATACCGCGTTTCAGTCTTAAATTTTTTATTGTGCCACACCGCTGTCCATTAGGAGGACTTCACTTTCAATACTTCAAATATAATTTTCGAAGACAATTTAAAAATTTTTTTTTTTTAATTTTCAAAAATAATTAAAAATTTTTTTTATAATTTTTTTGACTTCAATAGCCAATTAACACTGTTTTTCACCATTTTACATATATTTACGCATACGTTTATACATACATATTGTATTGATGAATACACACAACAAACAACAAGAACAACAACAACAGTAATAATGACATTGATTATGTTAACGACAACATTAACATCGATTATCTTGAAACATCAAATTTAAAGCCATTACTTGATCCATACCGGATCCGAGTAAAACATACACACATACATAGAAGCGAATTACAACATCTAAGGTGGTTTTTCCGTCCATCGAAAGATTTCGAGTGAATTCGTGCAGTCGCACACGTCTACTGTGCGTTTGCGCAGCAGCAGCGGTACGCTGTTAATTCACTCTAGAAAATTATGATTTTTTGTTAGTGTAACTACTTACTTAGTAAATATGTGTTTACACACACTTATCGTTAAGCATAATTGTAATAATAATAATATTAGTAATGAGTATGTTGTTTATAAGGTAGTCTATTATTTCCGTTTTGATTTCAACTCACTTCGAACGCAGGAGAGCTCTAAGTTACACGAACAAAGTATTCGCGTTTTTAATTACTTTTTAATTGAAATCAGTTGGAATTATATTATATATGTTTGTATATATGCATGTATGCTGCTTGGTTGGTAGAAAGGAAGGATAAGGTTAGGATCTGTCGAAATATTAAGATCTGTAGAATTTCAATTTTGAGCTGTACAATCTATATACAACATATCTATAATACAGTTATGTATCTGGATTTCTTGTTCTTGGAAGTGAAAATGTCGTAGAAAATAATTATTTCAGCTCGAGCCTCTAGCTTTATTCTCTATAAAACACTTCAAATATAAGGGGGTTTTCAAAAGGGACGCTACAAAAGTAAACCGATAGAGCCAGCAAACGACGCCACTCTTTTGACATATCTCTACAGTAAGGTTTGCCATTTCATCATGAAAAGATATACGATCCAACAACGAGTCGAAATTATTAAAATTTACTAACGAAAATCGGAGTAAACTCAACTTTAAGAGCGCTACGTCCATTTTATGGTCGTCATAATCGTTCTGTCCTGTCAAACAATTGAGCGTCTAGTGGAATTCACAGGCACAGTACAAAATGTTCCCGTGCCAGTGAGACAAAGAAGTGCCCGTTGAGTCGAGAATATAGCGTCAGTGCTAGCGCATTAATTGAGGAAGACCCAAATCAGTCTCTCACTCATCGTTCACAAGCGTTGGGCATCTCTGTGTCGTTGTTGGGGCGAATTTTGCGAAAAGATCTTGGCCTACATCGTTACAACATCATCACCAGAATCGTCGTATGTTCGTGAATTGGGCTGAGCAACAACTTGAAAATATTCCGGATTTTCATCAAAAAATCAACTTCTGCGAAGAGGCTCATTTCTGGCTAAATAGCTACGTCAATAAGCAAAATATGAGTTCTTCGTCAGGCAGCAATCCACACGTACTCCATGAGTCACCATTGCATCCCGAAAAAATTACGGTTTGATGCGTTTTATGGACCGGCGGCGCCAGCGGGCAGTACTTCTTCCGTGAAACAATATATGATCGCTACCGCTCAATGATAACCGAATATTTTTGGCCCGAATTGGATGATATGGACTTGGAAAATGTTTGGTTCCAACAGGATGGCGACACAAGCCACACAGCAAATCACTTTATTGAAAACCAAGTTTGGTGAACGCGTTAACTCACGAAAGGGCCCAGTCAATTGGCCGCATCTGTCGTGCAATTTGACGCCGTTAGACTATTTCCTGTGGAACTAAGTCAAGTATTTGGTCTATGCCAAGCGATGATTGATGAGTACCGGCCGGTTTATGCTTGAAAACTGTCGAAAATCGGGTTCAACGTCCGGACTTCTGGTGCCATATTTACAACTACAATAGCAATAATTATTCATATACATACATATATGAAGCAACAAGTATCAATGATGGAGCAAAATCGATATTTTAAAGTATCTTGTGTCAGAACCTTGCATTTGAATAGATTCATTTTTTAATTTTCGAGCCTTTGATGGTTAAATTAGAACTTGAGGGAACTTTGAAAAGCTTTTGCCATAGTAATTGGGTTCAAAGTGCAGTTCAAACCATCTGTTACAAAAACAATTATAAATATTTTGAAATTTACTCTAACAAGGCAGGTATGTCCATTATTTTGCTTAAGAAAAAATGTATATAGTGTTTAAAAAAAAAATAAAAGGTATACATACATACATACATACAAACATATACATAACTGGTAAGAAGTGAGTATATTTTAATTTTTTATTTTAAACCTTCTAGCAAAAGTGAAATCATTTTTTTTAATAATTTTCTTTTTGATTTTCTAATATACCAATTTCCCAGCAGCACCTGCTATTTTCACTTTTCAAACATTTCTTGAAAAATCATAAATCATTTCAAATGTAAATGTGATTGTCAGTTTTAGGTTTCTTTTTTTCTTGTTTTACTACAAAATACTTAATTTTACTGTATTTCATTACACTTTAAGAATTTACTAGTTTCGTTAATTGTTTTTAATAATTACAAAAAAACAGTCTCTGTTCTAATGGTGTTGTAAAGGTGTAAGTTGTTGTGGACCATAACAAAGCTGTAGGCAAAAAAAAAATAATAAAAAAATTATATAAAAAAATATTGAAAATTAAAAAAAAAAATACAGAAAATTAAATTTAAAAAAATATTTAAAATTAAAAAAAAAATAAAAAAAAATAAATATAAAAAAATACTAATTGAAAATTAAAAAACTGTGTTTTTGTTCAAACATTTAGATTTTTATTTGTTTAGTATAATTTACAGTGTTTTATGTTTAATAAATAAGTCAAGAAATAAATAATAATGCTCAACTAACTACCAATTATATATAGTTTCAATTAATTATCAGTTCCTTAGATCGACACGTAAACAATTAACATATTTGTAGTTTAACAATAAGCACAAATTTCATAATATCGCGTGCATTAAATTATTTGATTTTTTTCTTATTTTATTTAATTGTAAATTTAACGCATGCCCAATTAATTAAATTAAAATTTATAAAACATTAAATAAGTTTTGCCGCCAATTTATACAAATAAATATAAATATTTTAGATTTTATTTTTTTTTTAATTATTTCGAACCCAAAACTCTTGGTAAATTATAATTAAATATATTTTAATAATTAACTTATAAAAAATTTGTTCAAATAGACATCGAGCGCATTTGTTTTCATTTGTAAATCTTGTAGTTACTTTGTATACATGCGTTTTTTGGAGATTCGAAATTTTGCATTTGCTGCAGTTGGACTAGCGACATTTAAAACTATTTTTTAACTAAATACAATACAACCATTATTAACCGTTAAATATGCATAGTAAATAATACAGTAGTGTGAAATTGTGCGATGAATTGTGTAGTTAATTTTCAAAATTTAAATCACATACAAATATTAGCAGGCAGTTACAGTTAAATTATTTCAAATTATTTGTAATAATTATTTTAATTTTTTTATCGAAGTAAAATGTCACCATGGAGTTATATATATATATTTTATACAATATTTTACATCGATAGTGCTGAAAGATTTAAATATGAATTTATACTGTAATATTATTTTATATATTTTCGATAAAAATTTATTTGACATTTAAAAACATAAAAAAATATATCATGACCTTCCTTGAAAAACTTTAAATAATCAATTTGATAAATTCATTAAACAATTTGAACTGCATTTAGAGAAATATTACTAGCTGTTATCGATTCGCCCGCTATCTTTATCCGCTACTCTCTTCCAAAAAAAAAAAATCTATGAAAAGAAACAACACAGTTCGGCGAACCCAGCGATGTGACTCGAAGCGATATTAGCGGACTTAAGCACTTTTTAAAAGATTCCAAGCGCTTTGTCGAATCAAAAGGGTCTTAGCGATCCGTCAGGAGTATTTGGATGTCACACAAGACAGTCGATGCGGTCTAAATGAGGCTCTCTGCAGTTACTGATATCTAACCCTAGACCTAACCTAAGTCAGCGAGTTGTATTCAATACAATAGAGCATGAGAGTACTGTACTTGTTGTACAGATCTCAAATAGAGTTCAAACGATCGAAATGACAAATTACTCTCAAAACCGTATACGAAATTTGTTGCTAAGAAAAATTTAAATAACAAAATATCAGCCCAAAATAAACTTATTTATTCATTGTGTAAATAGAGACTCGAATTAAGTGGCTATACTAATATGACACTTTCAAAAAATCGATTTTTTTGCTTATTCAATAGTTTATACTTTCAAAAATATCCTGTGAAATCGACAAGGTCGTATCTTGAATAGTTTTCCAATGGCAGCATTCTAAGTAGTGACCGCTCGCAGGTATAAACCCCTATAGTTGAAGCTTTAAACTGGTTTTTTTCAACGCGACATTTTTCAAAAATGCTGACATCATAACTCAACGAGAAATTGATCGACTTGAAATATAAACTGAGTGTTCTTTAATATATTTACTATACAATGACCTACGATCTTTTTGATTGTTTGAAAATTTTGCATTAAAAAACCGACACATATTTCGGAACTACGCCATTTTGTTAATTTTAGATATTTTTCAAAAAACGTGGATCACTGTATAGGAAATACTTTCAACTTTAATGACGTTTTTGCATTTTTTCTACCAGCTACTCATTCAGCGGAATCATGTCAGCAGTTGGGAAACTTTTTTCAGCACCTCCGAAGACAACACATAACTCCGTTATTTTTCAATATTTTAAATATAATAAAAAAAATGTTAAAATATAGCTGAGGTATATTTTCAGTTATTATGTCCAAAAAACTTCGAAACCATTCGACCGAGTACTTTCTTCACAAAAAATTCACGGAAATCGCTTAATTTTTCATGGTTTACTCTTTTATAGCCCCTTAAGGGGGAAACCCCCATTCTCGATTTCAAAATTTTTTCAATTTAATTCGAATTTTTTCAATTTAATTCGAACATATAACTATTCAAGAATGTTCCTTTAACATTTCAAGTGAAAGTTTTAAAAACTCTTGAAGATATAACCGATTTATGTTGGAAGCGTCAGGCGACCGCTCGAGCGCCTCAAAATTTTAAACGCATTTTTCTTGAAACTGTGTTTTTACAACTGGCGCATGAGGTTACTCAAAACCTATTAATCCAATCGATTCCAAATTTTAATACATTATTCTATACATATATAGCTATGGTATGAACTAAACAGATAAATTAAATCGGTGAAGATATTCTTTACTTTTCAACTTGATTTGTAACTAAATAGGGGGCGATTTAAAAAAAAATACAAAGGTCCACCATAATTTTGTTAATTTTTGTGCGAAATTAATAATCCTATTTCATACCAGAGCCAAACATGTACTATTTCTAATCCCGTTGGAATTTTTGGTTTCAGATGTTCCAGTGAGCGGAAATCACATGCGTCGCCGAATACAAGGGATTTTGTTTGATCACAAAAAACAACGGCAAAAAAGGTAAGTATATTTTTATCTTATTTTTTAAGTCTTCAAAGTCTTATTTTTTAAGTATGCAAAGTTACAATCCTGAAAATAATTTATATTCATTTGAAATGGAGAATTGGGGGGTCCCTTAAAACATTCTTTTATATAGAAAATCCAATTAATATGTACAGCTGGTATAATGTGTTCGATTCACTACTCTATAACTAGTATTTATTCTCAAAGAGATATCGCTCACATATAATAATAGCCAATTTAACTCTAGA
This sequence comes from Zeugodacus tau, assembly GCA_031772095.1. Taxonomy (NCBI): domain Eukaryota; kingdom Metazoa; phylum Arthropoda; class Insecta; order Diptera; family Tephritidae; genus Zeugodacus; species Zeugodacus tau. The sequence goes on along the minus strand of CM062651.1, from coordinate 55,444,084 downwards.
TTTATCTAGATATATATTATTTGACAGTTTATATGCCCTGTACTTTTGTTTCAAAAGGATATTTTAGATCAGATCAGAATGTAACCGATTTTTATTTAGTCAAGGGCTGCCAACTTGGTAAATATAAATTCTACAAAGAATATTTCGGAAATAAAATATTGAAATTTATTTAGAATGTTGCTGTTCAGCAGTTGTTGATAGGCTGTTGTTGTAGATTTAGTAAAATTCTCAAAAAAATCGAAATACTGCGACGTTCATAATATTGAAAAAAAAAAATAGTATTCAGATTCGGTACTACATACATACTTCGGTATGTTAACACGAGAGAACGAGTCCGATCTTTGCTATAATTTGTATAGATATCGACAATATTTTAATCGGTTTAGCGTATTTTTGTAACTTGGATGTAAATATTTAAGGTTATGCCAATTTGTGTTAAACAAATATTTTTAACTAAAGCACTTTCCAAATATGTATAATATTGTATAAAATATATATAATATATACAGTTGAACTTCCCTAACTCGAATCACCATAATCGACAAAATACTTCGAGTTATAGAGACTTCCGGGTGACGGAAGATAATTTGTATGGAATTTGACTTCTATTGCCAATTAAAGAGTTCGAATTTTGGAGAACTTCGAGTTATAGCAGTTCGAAATATGGAATTTCAACTGTGTTTTTGATCTATATTTATATGTAGTTCGCGAAATAACAATTTTAAATAATAATAATTTTCAACAAAAAAAATCGGAGACACTTGTATAATAGTTTTCTTTCAAAAAACTGTGTAGTATAGTAGTTAAGCTTTACAAATTGTTGTTGTAAAGAAACTATGCTACTACATACGCATTTTGAAGCATAAAACCTATGAGCTAAACTATGTAGAAAGTTCACAACAATTTTCTGTTTTTTCACCTAATTCACCACATGTTTTTTTGTTTTGTTTTTCAATACTTAATACTAAATGTTTTAATTATTGTTTTTGTAGGTACATTAAAGTACACTCACGTTAACCCATTGATAATGTTGCTATATGTATAACTGTACTTAAGTGTTCATGCTGTGGTGGATTTTGTTTCAAATTTACAATTAATTCAACTAATTTGTATATGTAAGTCTGAGTGTGGGTGTGTTGTGCTGTGTAAAATACAAATTGATTGCAACTGACACATTTATTTGTATTTGTTTTGCATATATTTTTTGTGTATATATGTGTATTCACTATTACTTAACAGTTAAATGTACTGCAGAGTCATGTAATAACTGTATGTTTAATTATTTTGGAGAATTTCATTTTAGTATTAATTTATGCTCTACACAGTACATACATACATTTACACATATACAGTTACAGTTATTCATTAACAATTAGCATTTATAAATAGTTTTATTTTGTTCACATAAACAACCAACATTTAGATATTAGATAACACTTTTGTAGTTTTATTCCATTTAAACTAATTTTAATTTACCCAGTGATTTCCAATGCTATACCCTTACTACTCTACTTGCTATTGAACCCATATTTATGCACACACAACATGTTGACTACTTTAAATTCACCTCTTGTGTTTAAGGTATTCTTTACTTATACGCTAGATTTTCAACTTTTTCGCCTTGCTTTTGACACGCAAGTGCAAATACTGTTATACCGTAGTGTTTCTGGGCAGCGCTTAAACACCAGCCGCCGCGCCAGCCAAAGCATTCGCGCCAGTTTCATCGTCTCCACCACCCAAATCGTCTTTGTTCCTGGTCGCGCCGGTGCTGTTCGTGATGCTGTTGCTCGAACGTGCCGGCGATATGGTGTTGCCACCATTTAAATTCAGTGTGAGATTATTGCTTGTGGCCGATGTGGTGGCAGCGGCGCCACCGCTGCTGAAGAGCACCAAGAAGCCATTACTGATGATGCAAGTACGAGATTCAGCTTCCTTTTCGAGTATTTGTCGGGCCTGCAAGAAAGTGGGGAAAGCAATTAATATTTGTTAAGGTTATTGTGGGTCCAATTGATAAACTAAAAAGAACTAATAGTAGTGGAATATAGTCTGCCATTCAGACACTAGGAATTCCTTAGCAGCTTTTTTAGTTGTCTCTTATTCAGCTTAAGAAAATGATAGCTGAATAAAGCGCTGAATCCCACAGCGACATAAAGTTGGGTTGGAGTTCCAGCTTAACGGACCTCGATACATCATTTCACATTTATTTTTATTAATTAAAGTATTAAAGGCAAAACCGCAAAGGTCATGTGCAAAGCGGTAGATCAAAAATATACAAGTTTCCTATATTCGATAGAAAAGGCTGTAGGACCATGGTTGGCATACTTACTGATCACAGCCTAGTAGCGGCACACGCCTATAAGATGGGACTATCAGATCGGGAGAAAGGCAGGAAGTGTCAAGAGTACGTTACCAAAGAAACAATGGAGCATCTCTTGTGCGTATATCTTATATCAGCTAGACAACGCTTTAGGTATCTAGGGGCCCACAGTACGACAAGTTGGAGGAGATATCGTTAGACCTCATAATATATTAAAATTCGCTTCAAGCGCTGGTATCCTAACCGATGACTACTACTCAGGGGGAATACTTGACGGAACTCCATCTGGTATCGCTAAGGAAGAAGAAGAACCGAACCTCAAACTTGTATAGTCCGAAGGAACGGATTTGATGCGATAAAGGACGATGGAGAAAGATATGATTCTCTTTTGTCATTCTTTAGAAGAATGTGTTCGAAACTCTTTTCTGGCAACATCAAATCTCTCCCCGCTTTCGAAAAACCGAAAGAACCAGTCCTAAAATTTTCAATTCGGCAGTTTTTTCCGAATTATTTTCTATCAGAACAACAAAGTTTCCAATAAAATTCCTTTGAGCTTTGTCGCAGAATTAATAGTCTTAATAACACCGTTGAAGTGAAACTGAAACCAAAATTTTCACATCTCATTCTGACGAATTGCGATAGTCGAGTCTTGGAAAGCAGGCTAAGGTCTAAAGCCATCATTTATGAAATTAAAAGACATATTAACGGTTCTCACCTTGTTTCGATGCTCGGTCAACGCATTCCTCACGGCTTCGTGTTGTTTTTGCAGGTCATCGGTACGTTTGTCGTAGGTTTGCTTCAGACGCACGCGCTCAGCGACACCACGCTCCACCACCGAACTCGCTACTTCGCGCTTCATTCTAAAGAACACCACGGAGAATAATATTAAGACACAAACATCAAAATCACAAAAACTTTCGCCTCACCTAACCAACTCATCGCGATCACGATGCACTGAAGACAAGTTTTTCACCTCCGTGCGACGCGCCTCCTGCAGCTGATGCATTACCTCCGAGGTGACACGATCCAGCGACGCTTTCAGTTGTTTCATTTGATTTGCCTGCGAAGTACGCAACACCTTGTCCGCCAGCGCATAGATTATCTCATGATACTTCTCCTGTATGTCACGATACTGCGTTGAGTACTCCCTACAAGAGGCGAGTAAACGCTCCTGCTGTGAGCGTGTCACCAGTGCGGGACTCTCGCCACCACTACTAGTGGCACCATCGACACAGTCCTCGTTGAGATCACCAATATCCGGAAAGCAGGGCGGCACTTCCACACCCGTATCGCTAGTGGAGAGACAATTACTAACTTTCAATGTGAAAGCATAATCAGAATTCAAACACACTTACAGATTCTTATTGCTGAGACGTTTCTTTAACTTGCTGGCAATATTGAACATCGGCTTTTTGTTGCCATCCATGGGACTAGACTTTTGCATAGCGATTTTGGTCTTCTCCTTATCGTGCTTCTTACGCAATGATTCCAGTTTCTTCTCCATCTCAAAACGCTTTTCACGCACCAACTTATTGTCGAGTATCTTATCCAGTGTTTCTGCGCGCATCTGCTCCACATCAAACGACGACTCCACCTGTCTGATAGAGGTCTGCGCAGTAGATTCGAGTGAATGCTGATGTGTAAAACCCGGACCGCCAGTGGTGCCCGCATCGGCGGTGTCTTGATCAACGCCAGTATTTGCATCGACATTGGCGGTATTGGCCGTGGTAATACTGGCGCGGTGCTTCGGACTCATTGTTGTCGACTCGACGGGACGTAGCTCCTTCTTCTGGCCACCTACTTGTACAAAAACGACTTTGTTTGTCAAGTTTAATGGACGCAGGCAGGTTAACGGTTAACGAGGGTAACGAGGTAACGGGTTGCGAGCAAACGTTGTGTTTTTATTTTGTTTTGATTGTGTATGTGTTGTTGTTGTTTGTGTGGCATGTTGTTAAAGTGTGTATTTGTAGTTTGGGTTGGTTAGTTGTAGACAGGGGAGGAAATTATGTTGCAGTGTCCAGTAACCAACAGTAGTTTGAAGGATATACAAATAAATAAATGAAAAAAGAAATAGAGACAAATAGTTCAAATAACCAAAGAAGGTATAAATTCAAATAAAATACTAAAGTATTCTACATGAAATTATCGTAAGAAAATATATGTAAATATTGGCGCTTAATACATAATACATAATAACTACCGGTATACCGACGACAATCAAAATTGAACCCACACCAAGATTCTTCATACCATGCGCTTTAACTTACAAATACATTTAGGTATACAAATAAGATACTCAATCGGTAGATTCAAAGAAGCGAGGGAGCTAAAACTTACATGAATTGGTTATGTCCTCGTCTGATGAGATCGGTTCGGTGCCCTCAGTCAGCACGGCTAGCTGTTTGTCGCGTTTCTCCAATTCACTTTGATATTTAATTGGATTAGCTAAAGCCTCGGCGAAATTCGACAAATCATCTGGCACATAATCCTTAACAACAATATTTAGAAACAGCGATGCTAGCGTCAAGGGTTGGCCCAATTCGGTGCGTAGATTGACATGACGATAGCCAGGGCATAAGCCAATAACGGGGAGCACACGATGACCCAGGAATTTGCCACCCTCCTCATAAGCCGCAATGCGTATATTGGCAAGCTCGGGCAGCACCACCTGTCAGACCAAAGTATTTTTATAAAAAAAATTAAAGAATTAAATCAGCTACTCCCTTCACCTTTTTGAACACAAAAGGCTCCTCGTCATACACCGGATTCAAGCCATTATCGCGTACAATGCGCGTACGAAAACGTTTTCTCACTGTATCCGCGGGCAAACCAAACATTTCCACCTCCACATAGGTGCCAACACGTTTATCCGTTAGAAATTGTCCCGACAGCACTGTAATGGACACAGTACCAGCTATGATGCCATCCACCTGTAAAGTGTGATCCCTTGAAATGGTGGCGAAAACTAAAAAAGAGTTTAAATAATGTACCGTGCTCTCGGCGAACGGATCCAGCCGCCGATCGGTGCGTCTCATGAATTCGGGCTTCAGCAGATAACCCGAACGGTCATTGTACTCGAATATGCCCAAATTCAATTGCATAGCTAAATCCAAGGTTTGATAGTTGAGCGCCACCAGCTGACAGCCGGCATTCCAGAAGAGCTATAAGAAAGAGGTTTGGAGTTTATTAAGCCAATAATTAAAATTGATTTAGAAGTGAATTCACTAACCTGCGGCATGAAGTTGGAGCTATCGAAGCGTGTACCGGTCGGATAAACACGCGAGAGCTGATGTTTGTTGTAGTTGACGAACTCAATTGGACGCTCTTTAAGCAGCGCTGTAGCCTGTTTTTCATCGAAGGAGGACATTTCGTAGCAGCGATTTTTTTCTAAATGAAAGAAATTTGAGAGAGAGAGCAAATAAATAAGTAACGGTATTCAAATGAGAATCCAGAACAAATTTCCATAATAATTTTTAAGGGAACTCAATTAATAGTATTGCTTCGCATTATGGATCACAAAAATAAGACCCTGGAAATGACCACGTCGCAATCGCATATTTGATGCGCTCTGAATTTTTTAGAACCGAGTGAGAAATTTCGAAATGTCTACAATGATTTATTAAGAGAGTCGTATTTAACAAACTGGCCTTATAAACCAAATCGGTGGTGAACGATTGCCGATCATCTGAGGAGATGGATTGATTTTATCCAAATCTAGTCTAACGAATCTTTATAGAGATATATCTCTAACCGATGCTATAAAATTAGTTGTAAGAACGGAGAGGTATTATCTTTTTTTGAAGGAGAGATTACAAATATTAGCAGACATCTGTAATTTGTCGAATCATAAAAGATTAGAGGGTTTGTTAAGCGCCTTGTGGGTAGGAAAATTATAGAATCTGACATAATGATGTATGTATTTCCCCGCACTTACTTTCCGCACTTTCGAATGTATAAAAATGCACCGGTTCCACATAATTGACCAGCGCCGAGAGCTCAGCCGCCGCTTCAGTTTCCTTCTGTGGTTTCTCAGCCGTTGGATCGGCGCCCACTGGTGGATTGGGTGTTACATTCGGCAAAGACTCATCATCGCTGGAGCTGTCCGTATCCGAAGAGCCAGTGCTGTCCTTAGAATTCTGACGAATTTGCTAATAAAGAAGATATAAATATATTATGATTATTTCAATAACAAATACAAATACATAGAATGAGAATTTTTTATATATACAAAATATCCTAGTGTCTGCCAACAAAACAATTTGCCTACCTGCAATGGTGGCGGATACACTGTGCTGCTAATATCCCCATTACCAGTCAACACTGGGGTGGACAATGCAGAACCGCCTGTCGCTGCTGCTGCGCTTTCACCCTGCACGGAGACCTGTTGCTGTATGGCAGACGGTGTGGTGGCATGATTTGCCGTTGCTTTGCTGGATGCATCAACTGAAAATGCAAATGAATCGGTTAGTTGGTAAACAGTTAGTTGTGATTTTGGACAATAGCAGTGTGTACATTGCCAAACTGCCAAACTGTTTTTGTTTTCTTTGCATATTCAATACTAGTTTACCCAAAATAATTCAGGCTTAAGCGATTTTATGGATTTAAATAATTAGCAACAATAAAGGTCGTTAAGAAATATATTTACGAGTTGTATGGAAGATGTATACGAGATGTATATTGACATATGTCTGTTTATGTGTAAGCCTCTAGTAAAATTTGTGATAAACTGGACGGTGGATTTTCAATACATATAAATATTTTTTTCAAATAAAACGATAAATAACTCTACTTTTTATATAGAGTAAGTTCGGGTAATATGGAATACCTATTTTTTTAATCATAACTATGAAGGTATGATTCCAAGACTATCGGAATTTGATACACATCATCACTGAAATATTGGCTAAAAGAATTCCCTGCAAAAAATTGTTTACAATAAATGCTAAAGATTTTTTTAAGATAAATTTACAAAAAGTCAAAAAGTAGTACTTTGAAAAGTATGCGGGTAATGTGGTATACATGGTTCGTTTAATATGGTATACCATATTACCAACACAATATCAACGATTTAGCCCTGTTTCGTCATCGTTACAAATACGAGTTGTCAGCAAGTTGAAAAACGAAGACACATTTTCACGTGTGAATCCTTTTGCACGGTCGAAATAAGTTCCGGTTGGTGAACTCAAGCTCAATATTTCACGATGTCGTTCACAAAATTCGTCTTTACCCGCACATTTTGCCTAAACTTTGAACGTATTAGGAATATTGTTTTTTAAGTCAATTTGGAATGCAAGAGACCGCAAATCCAGTCTCGCCAGGCCTGAAAAGTGCGACTCTATCTTCAAAGAGTACCTTAGAATGTCACTCTCTATTTCTATTTCTGCTAAAAAATTGTTTTTTTGACAAAGTTTTATTGCGAGCAGCTTCTCTGATGTGTCGTGGCTTCTAGCCATACGCTGCGATTTTTGAGGCCAGTAGAATACCAACTTCCCCATTTCTTACAGCTGCTATGGCTTTTATCATATTCTCCACAATCTATTGCCTTCTTTTATGCTTATTGGGCATTATTATTGTATGATGTAACTCTAAAATTAAAATGTTAACCTAAATAATATAGGGCTGTTAATATGGTACACTATACCAAATTAGCCTGCTACTAGTGTACCATATTAGACGATTTTGTGCCGTCTGTTTCATTTTGTTTTTTTTTATTCAAAAGCTCACTTTCTTTAAAACTTTTCAGTTTCAATTTCATTTCGATAAGTTATTTATCAGTTAAATAACTAAGATACATTGGAAAATCCGTTATAACCTAAAAAACAATACTTATTGTTGTGTACTCATAACAACTCTACCACGAGGAATTGAAAGAAAACTTTCGAAAGTGTAACTAACTTTCCTTTACTCTTTCCAAATTTCACAGCTTTTGTCGTAATCGGCGTTCCTACAGAGCACCTAGTTTAGGAGAAAAGCAGGTGTACCATAATAGCCGCCTATATCATAATACCCGAAGTTACTCTAGTATCGGTAGTAATATAGTATTTTGAACTAAATTTTCCCCGTTTTTTAAAAGTACTTTCTAGGTATGATAATGGTATTTTGACGAAGAAGATAGCTGAACATAAATGTCAAACTCAAGTGTTTACTTTGACAGTCAGTTTGACAGCTAGTTTGACAGCCAAATTTAACAGCTGGCTTCCCAGGAAATTTTTCTACAAAAACACCCGAAACATCGGAACAGTTGTTGAGCTTATAGAGCTTATAGATTTTTACAATATTATAACAGATTTAGAAGCTTTTTGAACTGTTCAAAGGACTAAAATACCCTGGAAAGACAGCTGTAAAATTGCCTGTCGAATTAGCTGTCAAACTGACATCCGATTCTCGAAGGAATTATCCTGTCGCTTTTCTGATTGTTTCTCGTATCAAGTTCAAAAAACATTCTAATTATCCTTAGTTCAATAGGTTTGCCGCTTGTATTTAACGCTTTTAATTCAGCTGGCTGTCATATCCAAATATGCAGCTAAGGAACTGTCAAAATATCTGAGACAATTCCATAACTTACCATAGAAAGGGTAAAGAAACTTAGACGCTACGGCTTGAAGTTGTGTGCTGATACGGTCACTAATACTGAGGGGAATAGTTGAGTTATATTCAGATATTTACTTAAAGATTTTTTACAAATTTAAATTAATTAATTGAATTTGTTTTCTAAGGGGGTTCTCCTATAAGACGATCAATTTATCACAAATAAATAATTTCTTGATGAAATTCAAAATAATAAAAACTTGATTTTTTCAAACACATTTAAAATAATGTGAACTAAATTTTTAAAATAATTTTACCATCAAATTGTGAATAATAATTTAGAAATAATTTATGAAAGGCAAAAAATTAAAGCTCTTTTAATGCAAGTCTAAACTGAATATTCTTCCACAATTTCGAGTATTGCTCGGAGATAATTTTTTTTTTGAGCTAATTAAGTCGTCTATATTTAATTTACCCTCTCATTGTATTTTAATAAACATTTTAAAATTGAAATTTTGGCTATACAATAACTACCATAAGAGCTTATGAGACCACCACTGCGTATACGTAACAAATATATATAAATATTTTTTTTTTTAATTTTCCGCTTTACTTAATTGAGTCATATAATTATGCAATTAACACAGGTGTATCACAACTCCCACGATATTATTATTACGGATACTTAGTGATGAGCGCTTAGCGCTTACTCAGCTAATGATATCCATTAAGCAGATTCAATTTGCATTTGCGTATTAGCGGCCGTCATTAATTATTTCGCGGCTTTCACTACAGTGTTATGAGTAAGTCATTGTCGCATTATTATAAACTACACTCCAAATATATGTGTGTGTGTGAAATTTATTACATAGACTAAATCATAACCGTTTATATGTATTTATGTGTACCGACTCACCTGAGTTCGCCGTCGACAATTTGCTGACCGTTATGGTGGCCGCCGCTGCTGCGCCGCCCTTCTTGTGCCGATGATGATGATGATGTTTTCGTTTATTCTTAATGATAATTTTACGCTTAAGTAATGATGGTGGCGGCAAATCAACATTGGGCTCTAGCGGATGTGAATCTAGCGGTTTATCTAACAACATATCACCGAATATCTCACGACAGTAGTTGGCGATTTTAGCCTAATGTACAATACAAATGTATGGAAATGGGGAGAGAGTATACACAAAAATGCATAAATACAAAAAATTATAATAATTATAGCGATAATAATGGTAAAAATGGTATGAGCAGAAACATTTAATTATGGCGAAGAATTACAATAAATGAGACTACGAAGGATATAATTTACATTAATACAGTCGAACTTCCCTAACTCGAATCATCATACCCCACAAAGAAATTCCGAGTTAGAAAGGCTCGATAGTAAAATTTGAAAATTTGTATTATGCCCTGGTCGAAAAGTTCGATTTATGGAAGAAAATTTATATGAATTTTGACTTCTATTGCCAATTCAAGAGTTCGAGTTATGGATAATTTCGAATTAAGAAAGTTTGAGTTATTGAGATATTCAAGTTATAGAAGTTCGTGTTAAGGAAGTTCCACTGTATTTTATTTTAACGGATTTATATATTATATATTTGTGTGGATATTAATTATATACATATATGTTCCGAAGTCATAGAACGGATTTTCTTGAAACTTGGAGGACAACCTTTTTGAAATTATTAGTGTTTCTGAAAAATTTAATCCCGATAGATGTCGCTAAAATCGAATGAATTTACAAAGGCTTATAGCGTTTTCTTTTCCCAAAAAAATTTTGCAATTATTCTGCCCTATATTCGGTTTTCCGTCACATATTCGGATGAAGCTGAATTATTTTCAAAACGCCATTAAAACAGATCGGTTTCTTAAGTCTTCTACAAAGGGTTGTATCATGTTCACATGAGAAATATTTAAAAATATACTCGATACAAAATGGAGACTACTTGCTATCGTAGCACCGACCACTTCTCTTTTGTTTTCTCAATTTAAGTTAGATATATTGTCAATATTTTTGTCTTGAATAATTGTATCAATGGAGAATATCACAACAAGGTTTTTAATATCGGGTAATGGGTTTCTACGAGAAAGCCTTTTATATAAAATGTATATCGGTAACCATGCTCAAAAGAAGTAGTCTGATATGTCAGCCATCTACCGGTAACAAGCAGGTTATATATTAGGTCTACAACTTTGCTTCCGCCGTTTTTTTTTTGTAAATTTAAGGATTTTTTTCACTAAGGACAGCCTCACCTTACGTATCCGAAAGTATTCGATGAGCCTCAGCCGCACCTTTCTTGGAATTAAAAAAGAAAAGCAAAATTTCCCGCAAATGTCGAGAATTCGGCTCCAAAAGTGACATTTTCAGTTGAGAATAAGCTTGGAATACAAACAGCTCTCTACAAATATTTTGTTGGGTTAATGTTGACACAAATGTCCAAGATCGATATAAAAAAAATCGATTTAATCGACCAGTGCTTGACCCTAGAGACATCTATTGGAAAACGGCGGAAGCAAAGTTGTAGACCTAATAATTTGGCGAAAGTTTGACGGGGTTACCTTCCTTTCTGTGAACGCACTAACATGAATTTTTGACAAACCGAAAGGTCTAAATATAGTCGTTCTCAGAGAACGTATAAAATTTCATATCTCAGTAAAGTGTGGTGATCAAGTAGAGATGAGATGCTCCAAATCGATAAAAAGTCACCCATTCGTTTGTAATTAATTCGGGTTTCAAACAAGGATATTACATTATGTAAAGCTTTTTCGAATAATAGCATTCAAAATGTGTTCTAAAACTTACAAAGAAGTCTTGATCTTGCAGTAATCTGATGCAACGGAATGTACTTTCGAATCAAATATTAATACAATAAGAATAGCTGAGATACGGAAGATTCTATAAGGCACTAACTTTAATAAGTGGATGACCACAGAGTGCGCATTTTAAGAGCGATGTGATATGATGTTTCCAACATAGTCAAATAAACAAAGCGTATTTCTACTGTTTCTACAATAATACACCTGGGTCTTAGGTTAGGTTAGGTTACTCTGGTAGGCTAAACAGCCACACATTGTCCAGTTTTGGTCCTTTGCGATACCAGATGGAGTGCAGTCGCGTAGTTAATAAGGATTAATCATCCTTTAGTATGCCTGCGCTTGTTGCGAATTTCAAAAGGCTTTATGGCTTCACCAACGAAATCTTTTCCAGATTAACGTAATGTGTAGTCCCAAAATGCTGAAGCCGTTGTTTTGATAATGCAGGACATTCACAGAAGAGGTGCTCCATTGTTTATCTGGTGCCTTGCTCTTGACATTTCCTGCAGTCTTCGCGATCTATCAGCCCCATCTGTACTCCTTATCTACCGCCTTACACATAACTTTTTCGGTTTTGCATCCCGGTATATTCTTCCAGCGCGCTTTGAACTTTTTTACCAAGTTTCTATCTAGATCATCATATAGACAGTGTATAGGTTTATCTACATGCTATCGGATGACAGTTTCACGACTCGTTTGGCAATCTCGTCCACTACCTCGTTACCCTCTATGCCCTTGTGGCCTGGCACCCAGTAGAATTGAAGTCACCTATTTCTGGCGACATCATTCACTGCTGTCCTACCACACAAGGACACTTGGGTCTCAACTCTATGTTTATATATACAGCTCTACATACATATTTCTTTTTACAATTTCTCTTTTATTGCCTTATTCTAAAATTCTTATTCCGATAATGTCTACATACATAGATTTACGCCATACTCAAATACAGTTATGCAACTTTTTGCATGTCAAACGGCAAAACTTTGCACACAACAACTGGCAACACTTTTTCCTGGAACTGTTTATTTTGAAATCAATTCCTTGCGCTTAGATAGTTTCGCTTGCCTGTGAATCGCTGAGCCTGTATGTGGGTTGTTGTTATTGTATCGATTTCTTTGCAAAAACGTAACTTGCAACCTAATTCACTGGGGTTAGCATAGGTAACCTTTTGATTAAAAGTTCTGAACTTGCAGCCTTACTCCTTACCTATATACTATACATATGTTTGTTTGTATGTATGTAAGCAAGTGCAAAGCTTGTGTAGCGTGAGTGACTTATAGGCGGAGACAACGGCGCGCGGCGGTGGTGTGATCTAATTTTTGATTGTTGCCAACAGAAGCGTGTTTAAAAGTTTGCATTTCTCGGCAATCTCCGCCTCGTGCTCGTGCTCGTCGCAATGAAGCCAGCAGAAAGCTGCCTTTATTCACTCCTGCGCTTTGGCAAAACACAAGACAAACTTCGGCATATTGAATAACCGACGTAATGACGTTCTTATCAACTTTTAACTTTTTCACGTAATACTTTGTAAGTGGTTCGCAGCTGGCACAAGTATGCAAAGTACAAAAGTACAGAATTTCTCGCTCACGCTCAAACACTTTTAACTGCATTTCAAACTTATACATTTATTCTATGGCATGTGAAGAATGCTGTAAGTGTCGCTTGCGAGTTATGTGTGGATTTCATATGCAGACTTACACACATTATATATATATCTATATAACGGTACTATTTAGCAATAATTGTAATTGTTTAATCTACAATGTGTGCTTGTATGAACTCAAAATACTTTCATATATCAATGATTACTGTTAGCAAGTCTTCAGTGTGTTCTCATTTACCTGTTGCCTTGGATTGCAATGGTTTTCGAAACTTAATATCACAGGAAACTCCGATGTTTTGAATGCGCTCTCGGCAATCGCCTCCAGCGCGTCTCTGGCATTAATTTCGGGAACGAGCGTGTAGCCGTGCACAATGACTGGCTCATCAGTGCGACCGTTCCAGAAATCCAATTCCACGCATCTGAAATACAGTAAAATAATAAATTGTGAAATAAATTTTTAGGTATACAAAGGGGGAGGTGCCGCACAGAAGAATAATTTCTCTCTAACTAAGATTTTTAGAGAGATCTCTTTGTAGACACTCAGAATGAACTTTACTCTATCGAACATTACTTTACATCCTATTTCGACATCGCTTGGAGTCTAATATCACTCATTGGGGATTCGATTCGCTTAACAATTCTCTGCGTAGTAACTGATCCAGATCCGAGGGTGTCTTTGGTGTCAGAATCATGTTGAAAATCCCGCGTTATTTACGAAGAATACAGACATTATGTCAAATCTCACTATCAATGGCATCTATGATGAGACAAATATGGATTCTTTCCACTTGCAACTCAGACTCTCTAACGATAGAACCGAAATAGATTGCAAATCCGCTGTCTTCCTACATTTCATAACAAGATATATCTGGACCGGATGTCTACTTTGTGCACGTTGGTCATTAATAACACTTACGCAGTCACAATATCATTCTTGTCCGAGGTAAATCGTATGAGGTCTAGTGAGCTCTTAGCCTTTAACCGAGTTCGTCTTTCGTAGTTGTTAGATTTTTAACTCCTCTTCGCCCAATCGACATTTACACGGAAAGGTTCAACATCTTACCGAATGTCAGTTGGGGACTTTATTTCTAAGAAGTTGACTTAATACCTATTAATACTCATCATTCCGAGATACATTCTAATGATCTCATACCTTCAATCATACAGGTGAGCTAGCGAGAATATAAATTAAATTCCTAATAACGTTTTCGCACAGCCAAATAAATTTAGTACATTAAGATTATAATTGAAAAATCAGTCCTAGCTTTTCATACAGACGGCCACTTGATTAACGATCAGCTGTTATACATTTTTGTTTCTGCTGTTCATAAGAAGTTGGTAGGTTTAATCAATTGTTTGCTATTTTGTTAATAATCATAGCCAAATTTACAGCGTGGACTAGAACACGCGGAGTTGCATTTCAGTTTCACTCGATTAGTATTCGATTAAAAATTAATGTAGTAAAGTATGATTTTCCTTTTGTATGGTAAATCGATATAAATCAGTGTCTTAATCGCGCTAAGGTCAATTAATTTCTGTGCGAATAGGCTATAAGTAGATATGGGATGCGTTCGAGTTATCTGGCCTCATAAAAAGCTGTATTCTGTGGTCCCAAAGAGTTCCCCATCTTGTGAATCAGTCCTTCAACTCTATCTAACCAATGCTGGAAGCTCTAAATTAGGTCTTTGTGTATTTAGTCACCGGACTAGTGCCACTTGCGCTTCATACCGATTGTAGAGTTGTTCATAACTACTTCGTTTCGCTGCTGGGTTACACCAACTTACAAGAAGACACATATATTCACTTATGTCTTGTGCAAAGTACTTGCACTGTTGCATAGCTTATGTAACCATTCGATATTGTTGAATAATGCAAATTGAATTTTTCATTGTGTGTGCTGCCTTAGCAATACGCAAGCTATTTGTCAATGTCTTTCGCCGTTTAGTTTTCGGTACTTACCTACATCCGGCCAACAAGCATTGACGATAAATTTCCACCGACGATTTGCCTGTCAACTGATGTCCTATTAAGTATGTATTGTGGGAGGAATTTACAAAATAATGCGATAATGGCTGATCCATGTCATCGCATAAGTCCAGTTTGCTAGGCGCCACAATTGGATTGTCATCAGACATTAGATACCTGAAAAATTAATTTAGACGGTTTATTATTATAGTAAATCAGAAATATAGAAATTTTTAATATAAATGACTTAGGTTTCTTGAAATCGTAAGATAATAATCCTGAGATCTCTCCCAGAACGTTCTTAGACCACTAAGAATATTATGAACCTCCCGATCCCTATAACTCTGAGATCACCATTTTGGTAAAACATTTCCTTCAACTTCCTGGCAACTTAGAACTTCATATCACTTAGTAAAAGGAAGAGATGACTGCGGATATTAAGTGGAGACTTACCGGCTCCATTTTCTAATTGACAAAGGCAAGCTAAGTTTTAATTGGACTTTACAGTCCATTCGTTAAGAGATTGATTTCGTATCAAGTTTAAAGATTCAACTCTTAATTGAAGATGACGTTGAGATAAAGCCTACGTTACCTCATTACCGTTATGAGAGAATTTTATATTTCAAAGAAGTCTTGACTCATTCTCGATATTCCATTTTAGATATTCTTCATAGAAAAGTCTTTTCGCATATATAATGGGTTCAGATATCTTAATTTAGTATAAAATTGTATCTGTAGGATACCTACCTCAGAAAACCATCTAAACTAAGCTGGTTCTTCTGCGCATTGAACTTATTCGGCTCGTACTCCTGTATAATCTCCTTGGCACGCGTGGCATTCGCGTAAGGATATAAAATCTCGTTCAGTCGTGGATCACGTTGGGTTTTGTTGAGAAACTCTACAAGTTGGGCGATGCACATGCATTTGCGCTTGGAGTTGCCAACGCTGTAAAGAGAATAATATAAAAGATTTATAAATTGATTATTTTTAAAGGGAACTTTATTAAAGGATCAACTGAGAAATATATTTATAATTTTTCATAAATTAATATACTGATAAATAAAAATAAAACAGAAATTAAAAAAAAAATGTCAAAAAATTGTCATATTGTCTACGGCACTGACAGCCTCTCTGTTTCCTTTGACAAGGGTTATTACGATACCATTGCCGTTATTAAGTACTTACATGCCATCGAATATTTTCTCCACTTCACTGCGTTGCGTGAGATTCTTGTACAAATTGAAAAAGTCCTCGAAATGAAACTTCGGCAAGGACAAAGTCTCAATTTTCCCCGACGGCAAGCCGCTCATGTCCAACGCCTTCTCGACGCGCTTGCGATCCTCTTTGTTCTGTGCGAACATTTTCATGATGCTGCAAGCAATGGATGCACAAAGGTGAGACAATTACAACGCAATATAAATCATGTATGTATGTATCAGTAAATGTATATGTAAATGGCAACACTAAAGTGCAAATTAAATATTCTCTTCACTTTCAATGCGCGCCGCCATCAGCTTCGATGAAACTAATTATTTCCTGACTTTCAACTTTACTTAAGAGTCAATTACTTACTTCTTCACTGGAATTTTGCCAGTTTTGTCCACTTGCAGGCAGAGTTTGGTGTGCGCCTTCTGCAGAAACGTATTGGCCGAGCCGTTGAGTCTGGCCAAACTGTAAGCCAGACGCATAATGCCATCGCACCATTGCTGCAACGAAAGGAAAAAAATCGAAAAAAACATGAGCGTTTGGCGAATTCGAAATGTGAAAAGGCATTAAAAAAAGAGCCGTTACAAATGAAAATTGCAAATTCTGACATTTCTAATAAAAAACGATGAAGTTCAGCTGAATAATAGCCAGTTGGACGCACAATGAATGTTTCTGACCGCAATAAGTTCTACATAAATTTAATTCCTTTTGTAAAGGGTGATTTTTTATAGTGACTTTTCAACATATCTATTGAGTTTGAAAAATGTTCGACTATTTCGCAAGTTTTTAAACATTTTGCGAGCAATCATTTCACATCTGGAGAGTTTGAATAGTTATTTACAAGGCGTACTGAGCCCAAATTGTCAAACAGATGTTTTAACATTGACAGCTAGTTTGACAGCTGTCACTCTGCGAAATTCTATACCTCCAAAATAAATACCCTTTATATATTTGTAGACAATCAATTGTTAAAACCGAAAGCATGTAAATGAATGACAACCATTTTTGATTTGAAATGCTAATTTTGTCTGGGTTTAGTTACATATGTATGTGGATAACGGGCCGATATTTCACTGCAAGTAATGGAATTTATTTTCTACAATCAATAAAATAAAGATAAAACATAAATAATTCACATTGCAATAACGAAGCTGAGACGCTGGGTAATGGACCCAAACCTCAGCCTCTGCGCATTATTGAAAAATGCAAATTTAAAAGGGTGCTTGCGACTCCTCAGCCTCTGAGTATAAAATGTAAATATACAAGTAAGGAAAGGCTAAGTTCGGGTGCAACCGAACATTTTATACTCTCGCAATTTATAGCTATATTTTTATTAAGATAACACACAATTTGACCCATATATTTCAATAATTTCTGGTACAGGGACACGCTATTAAATTAAGATATCTGAGAAATTTACCGAAATTGTCAGTGGAAAATAACCATAAGGCACTGAGTTCTTCATATTCGATATTCGGGGCTTTGAAAAGTTATACTCCGATTTCGACAATTTTTCCACAAGTGATGCCACAGATCATATACAGTATTTGTGAGTTTTATTTCGCTATCTTCATTGGTTCCTTATGTACATATTATAAAGTGAAGGAATAATATGGAATTCCAAATTGAGTTATATGAGAAGTTGTCGTGGTTGTGAACCGATTTCAGCCATTCCACACGTGTTATCAGGGTGTCAAGAAAATATTATAAATATTATATACTGAATTTCATTGAAATCGGTCGAGTAGTTCCTGAGATATGGTTTTTGACCCATAAGTGGGCGATGTCACGCCCATTTTCTATTTTGTAAAAAAATCTGAGTGCAGTTTCTTCCTGCTATTTCTTCTGTAAAATTTAGTGTTTCTGACGTTTTTCGTTAGAGAGTTAACGCACTTTTAGTAATTTCCAACATAACCTTTGTATGGGAGGTGGGCGTGGTTATTATCCGATTTCAACTATTTTCATGGATATTTTCATGGTTTGGTTTATATAGCATTATTGGTTTGCGAAATATATACAAAAAACCTATTTGTGGGCGGGGCCAATCCCACTTCTCCAAAACATCCAAATATGGCCCTTGCTAGTGCGATCCTTTGTATCAAATATTATTTTTATAACTTTATTTATGGCTTAGTTATGGCACTTTATGTGTTTTCGGGTTTCGCCATTTTGTGGGCGTGGCTGTGGTCCGATTTTGCCCATCTTTGAAAGCAACTCTCTCACGATCTCGAGGAACATGTGTACCAAGTTTCATCAGCATATCTCAATTTATCCATTGAACGGATGGACGAACAGACAGACATTCGGATTTTGACTCGTCTCGTCGCCCTGATCCTTTTAATATATATAACCTATATCTAACTCGTTTAAGTTTATGACTTACAAACAATCGTTATGTGAACAAAACCATAATACTCTCTTAGCAACTTTTGTTTGAATTGGATTGAAATGCACCTTTAGGACTCTCCAAAAATAGAGTTTAGTATAAATTAAATGAAGCCCATATTTGTATGTAGCCAAATTAATATTTTCGTGTTATAGCCTTTTCGCACAGTCAAATTAATTTAATACATTAAGATTATAAATTAGAAACTGGTTTTTGTTCTTCACACAACCAGCTACTCGATTAACGAACAACCAAATTTCCAGCGTGGACAACAACCCGCAGAGTTGTATACCATTTTCAACTTGATTTGTTTTCAATTAACAATTAATGAAGAAAAACAAGATTTTTATTGTATATGGTAAATCGATCTAAATCAGCGCTTTAATTGTTCAAAGGCAGGTTAATTGTTTTATTAACTCCTGTGCGAAAAGGTTAATAGTAATTTGTCATTCCAACAACATTTTCGCAACTGGCCATCCTTTTCAAGTATTTTATGAAGAAAATGAATAGTTTTTGAAACGACATGGACTTGCAAGTGTATATTTTTGATATGATTGTCATTGAAGTGCAGTTGAATTATGCCGCGAGATGTATATATCTGGGTCAACTTTTGTTAATACTGTAAAAATTTGTACTACAAAGCACTAATGTTTCTATTAACCTCCTAAAAGGTTACATTTTTCGTTGACATTGCTCTGGACGCATTCAGTTATATCAATATAGTTCTGGTCTTGAGATTTCCATGTTCTGAGAATTTATCATAGTACCTTTTCAAATTCTTAATTGAGGCTTTATATTCATTTCTATGAGCAATAGATCCTAAATCTGTTTAATAGTAATGTAAAACTGACGATTATATCTTACTAATTATCCTGATCACTTTGCAAAATATTGTATGAGACAGATCAAGGAACTGCTTTCTAACATAACATATATCTAAGTAGAAAACGTTTAGATTTTTCAAACTACAAAAGTCAAGTCGAAGCATATAGTCAACTGACATAAGTTTTACTGTCACTAGCTTGACGGTCATATTTCTTATATTCTGCAAAGTTTTAGGGTCTATATTAAAGTAACATTAAGCTTTGATTCAACTTTCTTGTCCGCTAAGATATGTTTGACTTCAAATTCAACCTACTCAATATTGTTTTTATACTCTCGCAACAAAGTTGCTAAGAGAGTATTATAGTTTTGTTCACATAACGGTTGTTTGTAACACCCAAAACTAAACGAGTTAGATATAGGGTTATATATACCAAAGTGATCAGGGTAAAGAGTGGAGTTCAAATCCGAATGTCTGTCTGTCCGTCCGTCCGTCCGTCCGTCTGTGCAAGCTGTAACTTGAGTAAAAATTAAGATATCTTGATGAAACTTGGCACACTTATTTCTTGGCACCATAGGAAGGTTGCTTTCGAAAATGAGCAAAATCGGACCACTGCCACGCCCACAAAATGGCGAAAACCGAAAACACATAAAGTGCCATAACTAAGCCATAAATAAAGTTATGGAAATAAAATTTGGTATGAAGGATCGCACTATGAAGGGGCATATGTGGATGTAATTTTTTTGGGGAAGTGGGCGTGGCCCCGCCCCCAAATCGGATTTTTGTATATATCTCGCAAATCAATAGAGCTATATAAACCAAACTTTCTGCAGTCGTTTTTTTTAGCCATTTCCTTATACATTCCAAAAATGACAGAAATCGGATAATAACCACGCCCCCCTCCCATACAAAGGTTAGGTTGAAAATTACTAAAAGTGGGTTAATTCACTAACGAAAAACCTCAGAAACACTAAATTTTACATAAGGAATGGCAGATGGAAGCTGCACTCAGATTTTTTTACAAAATGGAAAATGGGCGTGGCGTCGCCCACTTATGGGTCAAAAACCATATCTCAGGAACTACTCGACCGATTTCAATGAAACTTGGTTTGTAATAGTTTCCTTACATCCCAATGATATGTTGTGAAAATAGGCCAAATCGCTTTACAACCACGCCTACTTCCTATATACCAGAACTTTGAAGACGATCTGAATCGTTTACATTACAATATATAAAGTAAGCACTAGTGAAGATATCGGTGCAGAACTTCGCACAAATACTATGTTTATAGTGGGGCAGCCCCATTCTAAACATCGCCGAAATCGGACCATAGGTTTTTAAGGCCCCATATATCGAACACGAGGACCTCGGTGCTTCTAACCTAATATTATGGTTTCCAACTTTCAATGGACTTTATACAATATATATAACGAATATGTGGGTCAAATTGTGTATTATATAATATTAATTAAGTTAAATAAATAAATTGCGAGAGTATAAAATGTTCGGTTACACCCGAACTTAGCCCTTCCTTACTTGTTATAACTAGCTTAAGACCTTAGACAATATGTCTTAACTTTTGGTATAATTGAACTGATTATAATATACAACTATTTCAAAATATTTTTCACACATAGCAATGTTAACTAGCAAAATACATCAAATTATCTTAATATAACTTGAAATAACAAAATTAAGTCGCCATTGTGTTTGTAATGTAATATAATAGGCCAAATGTGGCGCCGTATGATGGAATGCTGCTCTTGCAATAACACTTTTTTCCATAAATAACCATGTAAATCGCAAGCACATGTTCTTGCATGTAAGCGCATGTATGCCCACAAATTATGAATTATGAATTACGATGATTAGTCAAGAAAGCGAGCAGACGTTTGATGGCACAGACTCAGCGTCGGTATGTGTGCTTACTTATTATATTATATAATGTATTGTATGTGTAGTATTACAGTGATGTTGAAATTTCAATTGGCAACAAATGTCTGTTAAAGTAGTATATACAGCAATATGATTAAACTATTTCATTGAAATTTTCTATATTTTTTGATGTAACGTATACGCCATGTAGTCCTATGAGAGTAGAATATTGAACGACAAGCTAGAAATTTCAAATGTGTAAGCATATATATTATTTTTTAAACTGTTTAGATGAATATTACTAGATATATTAGATAAAATATTACTAGAAAGCTGATCGACAAAGTCAAAGAGGGAGAGATAGACAGAGAGTTAATGAGTATCAATACAACCCATACAAAACATTTTCTCACAGCTTTCACGCGCAAAAAGTCAAAACCTTCCTTAAAGGAAAAGTTAAATAGTTATCAACTTCAGAACTACCCACACACAAAAGTAAGCATATCAACCCTCGCAAAAGGCAAAGCCGAAAATAACATACCTTAATACCTAGTAGTGAGTAATTAAAAGTTCTTGAAGTTTTCAAAAGTAAACGAAAAACTTTTATTGTGACAACTGCCCGACCCTCGTACCCTTACGCACACACACATACATTATTAATTTGTGCTCCCACATATATATACATACATACATACATACATATACAAATAGAAGTGTCCTTTCGTTTACTGTTTCACATTGTTTTAGTTTTGGCCTAAACTCTAAATTTCCCCTAAAAATAAAATGTCCACCGCAATGTGCTGTACCTCGATCAAAAAAGTGCTGACAAACCGACAGCAACCAGCAGTACATGTGACAGCACAGCCTAAGAGATTTAAGTAAATCAAATAAAAATGCAATGACTTGTTTGGCTCATTGCCAAAGCACACAGCACACATATGGACGACTATTTCGGACAATTTAGCAAATGTGTATGTGTGTGCATGTGTTTGTGCCAAGTTGTGTATTTAAGCAACAATTTTTTGCAGAAAATACATAGGAACTTTTCGACATTTAACAATCCGCTTTTTGGTCAAATGTCAAATAATGGCCGATAATTGTTCTACACTTAAGCTAATGTGTCTACAGAAAGGTGTGTAGAAGGACATACACCCTTTAGGCTTTAGCCATTTAAAAACAAACTTGCAAGTTAGACATTTTAACCTAATGTTTGCATTAGAGTTTAGAAATATTTTTAGCACTTCTGTGAATTGCTATAGGAACTCTTCAGAAAATTTGGGAATATCATTCACAGAGAATATTTAAATTGTTATATTATTATAATATTCTGATACGGTGCGATAAAAATCATTTTGAAGATCGTTGTATTTCTTCCAAATTCTAACAAGCGAAACTATACCGAGTCAAAAGCAACAAAAAATAATAATAATAACTATCAATCTGAGTTCCGCTCTTAGAAAGGTAACATGATAAGTCTTGTTTTGGATTATATGAAAATATTAAACTCCATTATATGACAGCCTCTGAACCTTACTATACTTTGTATGCCACTACTGCACACTTTTAAAACCAAGAGACCTATAAACTGTAGAAATTTCACAATTTTCTCCGATTTCGAATGTTATTTGTTTCTTGGGTTTTATTATAAATATCTAGTTTAGCTACTTTACCGACAATCGGCTTCAATTTGTATTGTGTACCTATAAGTTATATTGAGGGTCCTAAAGGTTCGCAACCGACTACAAAAAGCTACTGGACATTATGAAAACCTTTAACTTTCATTGTAAGAATTTGTATAATTTCAAGAGCGAAAAAACTGCTGCATTCATTTTAACAATCCACTAATATTTTTCAGCGGTTAATCGACTATACAATTTTGCTTACTTCGATATATCTATTATATACCACTACAAAGCCTATCCTTCAATTTAGAACTATCAGCGATACGATGGTTAGTACACCGAACGCCTTATTTATTTTATTTCTTATTTCTCAGGATGTCTGCGGCTTCCTAAAAACTTTTTTAAGGCTAGTCATGTTTCTTTATAAATTAAGGTGCACAAATTGAGCTTTAATTAAGACTAATTGCTTAATAATAAACATTAATTGAAGCAGTTAAGAAATCTTACCTGCGCTATCTCTCTTTTGGTACAGCAAAAATTCACAAATGTTACATTAACGAAATCACAACCATGACAAATGGTCACAGTTTTCTCCTCCAATGTGTCCTGTGAACCAAGTGTTACAATTTGACGTAGTTTAGAATCCTGAAAAGAAATAAAAGGAAAGTTAATGAAGAGATTAATTACAATTTTATGAAAACGAATATGTGAATAAACCTACTAATTAGTTGTAATCATAAACTTAACTAATGAGACTATTAGTGGAAAAAAATTAAGTGTAATAATTTAATAATTTTATTAATTTTTTTTATTTAAAGATTCATTTTAAATTCGATTCTTTCAAATCAAATATCACATAATGTCACAATATAAATAATCTGTAGTTAATGTATATAGTTTCAATCACAAATGAACTCCTAATTGAGCAATTAAATAATTTCGGAAATTGAACCACTAATTGTTTTTAATTTACCATAATTAATTGCGCAATTAGTATTCAATTGACATTAAATTGAGATAAAGTATACAACCCTGTGTAGATTATTTATTGGCAGAAGGAAATTGTCAGTCAGAAAACATTTAAAAATTTACTAAAAATAAAAATTTTTTGCTCAAGAACTTATTTTCTTTTATGACCATTTTCCTGCACAAGAGCAGAGGAATCTAAGACTCGATCTTTCCCAAAGAAATTAACACAAAAATAAATTAAAACAATTAGACAACAAATGCTAATTGTTTAAACTAAATTGAGTAGATTTGAACACCAAAAACTATGACTCAATTTACGTTCTCATTGCTTCAGCTAATTGACCTATTTGAACAGAGCACAAACGAGTTGAATTCTACAACTTTCTATCAAGCATATTTTCTATATATACTCGTACAAGGATATATACAAGCTTACATATTAATTTATAAATAAATATCATAATGCCTGAATTGAACAGTTGAAGAAAAGAAAAGCAAATATCTTTACTAGGTCAAGGTTATGCTTTCAGCGTCAACACAGCTGCTTAACTTATTGCCCTCAAGCTGGAGACAGTCAACAGTGAAATTAGAGATGAAAATTGAAGTGTGCGATTATAAATATTTTATTTTATTTTATAAAAACAAAAAATACACACACACACATGAATCGACAGCAACTAATACCAGCTAGCTGCTGCTATCGATCAATAGAAATTCTATGTTTTATCCCATTTCATTGGAAATCCGTCATTTTATTCAATGCTGATTGCTGTGCACGAGCATCCTTGGCCCTTTCAAAGCCACACACACACACAATCACCAGAACATTATACCGCCAGTGTTTGATTGTTGTTGTTATTTGTTGTCGCACAGATTAAAAGAGTTGCGCTTAACCGCAATTACGTCGTTCTTCGCCAACCGCAGAGCTGGTTTGTATGGAGTTCGCATTGTTCCTGCATGACAAGCAGCAAATCGCAAACATACATGTGTTATTTTATGTGTTTGTATGTTGTATATTCTTTCGTTCAGTAGATACATTGAGCTACAGTTCTTTATGATGCTGTATGCCGCATATTGAATGATATTCTCTCTATTCTATAGAATTTGCAACAAAAGCGTGGCCTCTCATGGCTTATGCCGTCCAGCTTTACCATAGAATCGATTGTTATTGCTTGGAAGTGAAGAATTGACCATATTATATATTTTATTTGTAATATATGGTTTTCCATTTAAATATATATATAATGGTAAATGTATGGTTGAAAGTCACTTTATTTCCCGACCCTTTTCAATAGAGTGAAAAGAAACTAAATCTGTTAATAAAGAAGCCATGAAAAACATAAGGGTGTTTGTTAAAATTACGAATGATCTCAAGAATAATAACTTTAAAATGAGTTTCTAAGTCTAGACTGATATGGTTTGCTTTTAAGATTCCCTTCTGGTTAGCATACAATCTTGCCTTTGACAGGTGACAACTATTTGTCAAAAATGACAGATTTGGAGATTTTTCAGTACGTTACACACAGCGAATGACCTTTTTTCTTCAGTTCTCTTTATACCATTCATATAAGTTAGGAATATTCCCTTATTATTGTGTCATTGTTTACCAAAAACCGAACAGATTCCGTTCTGTTTCAAGTAGATATCTCAAATCGGTACTTATTTTCGAACCCACCATCAACCGGGTTGTAGTCACGAGCTCTAACTTAGGTGTTTATGCTATGAAAACATTTCTTTCTGCTGTCCTCTGCTTCCTTCATTAAAGCGAAAAAAAGTTTTCGATTAAATAAGTTCTTTATGTGAAGTTAAGAATGCTGCTAATCATGCCATAAATCTGATGTATATATTAGGTTTGTTCTTTTGTTCTTTATTCAATGCTTTATAAAAAGTGTTACAGTGATCGGATTTAGTCAAATATGCGCCGTTTCGTGCGATAATCTGTTTCCATCTAGATGGCAACTTCATAATACCCCCCTCCTTATTTGCAAAGAACTCGGACAAACACTTTTCACAAGCCTCATTTGAGTTCAACTTTACATCATCAAGGGCGTTCGCCATGGACAGGAACAGGTGGTAATCACTTGGCGCTATGTCCAGGCTATATGGTGGATGCGATAAAATCTCCCATCCAAGCACCCGTAGCTTCTGACGAGTCATCAACGAAGCGTGTGCTCTGGCGTTGTCCTGGTGGAACACTACACCCTGCTTGTTTCCCAATTCTGGACGCTTCTGGTCGATCGCCTGCATCAAGCGGTCCAGATGTTCGCAGTAGATGGTAGAATTAAGCGTCTGGCCATATGGAAGCAGCTCATAGTGGATGATTCCCTTCCAATCCCACTAAACAAACAGCAAAACCTTCCGGGCCGTCAATCCCGGCTTGCCCACTTTTTGGGACGATTCACCGGCCTTCGACCACGACCGTTTTCGCTTGATAATGGCTTAGCTTCAAAAATGAGTCGAGTTCGTTTCGTTTCAGCCTGCTATATGCCTTGATTCGGTCCAGAAGTTTTTTTTTGTCAAATCATGCGGCTCCCAAACATCAAGCTTTTTTGTGTATCCAGCCTTCTGTAGATGGTTTAAAATGGTTTGGTGACTAACTCCCATCTCCTGGTCGATGTCACGAGTACCACATGCCGGTCTAACTCGATGTTTTCCATGTCTTCCGCCGGCTGGCTTATCCATGGTGTCGTTTTCACCCGCTCTGAATCGTCGAAACCATTCCTCCGCAGTTCGAAGTGATAGAGTACCATCCCCAAAACACCATTAATCTCACGGAACGTTTCTCTAGCGGATTTGCCTTTAACGAAGGAAAACTTTAAAATAACGCGAATTTCGGCGTTAGTGAACTCCATGTTTACACGTCTATAACTATTGAACGCAATATCCAAACTAATCATGCATAGTGTCGTTTTGTAGGTTATGTCAAGACCTTTCAAAGATGTATAGTATTGTCAGATACGAGCTTTGTAGCGCCGCCTTTGCATAGCCGTGGAATTCAAAAAACAAAAAGGTGGAAGGGAGATATTTGCCAACCTAATATCAAGAATGACTACCTTCATTCACCTTTCTGCACATAAGATTTAACATTACAGTTTGCAAATGAAGAGATTATTACGAAAACAAGTAACCGTATTAAAAATAAAATGACGCCAATATTTTTAATAAACTCTCTTTTACATATTTCTTTTTTATAATTTACCAAGGGGCGTCTCACTCTTCATTCCATTACATTAAATAAATCGTTTTAATTTAACAGTTATTATTATTTCGCCTATTCAATTATTTATTATTACTAATTAACTCATTTATAACCAATCAAATATGAATTGCTGTTTTAGAAAGCAACACTTGATGTATACTCGTCTATAGAATATGTTGCTGAACGAGTACGAGTATATCTGCTGTCACAAGGTTAATGACTAGTCAGCGCTGGTAACATCAAGTGGGTACTTATGAGTGTCTTGTCGCATCAGCAGATATGCTCATTTCCGATTGTTGGTTTTTGTAGCTGACATTGATGATAGTTAAAATTTTGAGTGGCCTTTGTAAACGTAACAGAGTCAATGGTAGTATAGATGCTTGGAAATACTAGCTAGCGGAATATATGGAAAACTGAGCTTTTTTATCAAACATTTCTTAAATTCTTTCATTTGTTGTCAAAGTTATAATATTATTAGTTTAGCAGTTTGTTTGAATTAAATTTTTCATTTAGGTGGCAGCACTCCGGAAAAATATCTTCAATGTTACATATAGTTTAATATTCAGATTTTATTAATTTTAGGCACATAATTAAATAAATTTTTAAATACGTGGCAACCCTTTTAAAATTTTAACTTAGGTACAGCACTCTGGAAAAATTTCTTTAATGCTACATATAGTTTAATATTCAGATTTTATTAATTTTAGGCACATAATTAAATAAATTTTTAAATAAGTGGCAACCCTTTGAAAATTATTTTCCACACAATTTTTTATTTTCATACATTGTTATAATACATTGAATTTATAAATTTAATTGATTTTTATTATATTGAATTTTTTAACAGATGGCAACTCTCCTCAAATTAAATTTCTTAATAATTTTCCAATTTTTATTACTTTTTTTTCTTATAAATTTCTTTTGCTTTTTCTTATAAATATTTTATTAATGAAAATTTCAAACGGATGGCAACCTTTTTTATAAAACTGCGAATTTTACATCTGGCAACTCAAAAATAATATGCAAATCAGTTCCGTTTTAACTATTTAGACATACTCTATATAGCGCATGAGTTAGACTTTCGTTTGTGACACCAATTTGTGGCAATTTGTGCCCCATTTTACCACCTCACCTAAATAAATTCCCTTCTAAAATATTTCGTTATAAGTTTTTCATATAATCTCTCTCCTCCGTTCACCGACCGCATTTCGCTTTCACCTCAACTGCAACGTAGCAGTTTTGCGTTTTCGCTACTCATTCCAAAAATCATTTTGTTAACTACTTCCGTTTCCTGATTTGGTAGGCGAAATTTTATTTTTTTGATGATCCGGCACTTTTCAGCCATCCGACACGAAAAGCACACACACGACACACAGTCGAAACGTGTATTTGCATACGTGAGTAGGTGTGCGCAATTTCGGTAAGTAATTGCTACGTTTATTACTCGCTACAAATTAGAAAATTGAGTGCGGGTACTCGTGTGTTTTATACGAATGAAAGTGGCACATGCACACATACATATGTATATGAATATGCATGTATATATGTAAGTGTGTGTGTGCACAATTGGTATGTGGGACATGCACGAAACGCTCGCTGTGCAGTTTGACTTGTAGCATTCCGCCACTCAATGATTCGATTTGTTTCCTCCTAATTGGTTTGGCATGCTTCGTGGCCTAAATTGATTTATGACTACCAAGCATGCGAATGCAAAAATGATTTGTAAAAGTATAGTGATTTTTTTTTCAGTTCAAATTTAAAGTTGATATTAATATTACGCTTTAAATTATATTTCTATTTTAGTTATTAGTTAAAAATAAAAATTTTAAGGAAAATAGTACTTTTTAGTGAGGTCTACATGCCCTTGATGCATAAGAAATTTATAATATTTAGAAAAATATTTGTATTTGTTTTTTCTTGAAAATATCAGAAATACTTTACATAATTCATTATTCGATTTAAGATTCGCTAAGATAGAGAGAGGAAATAATTTTAAATAATAATAATTATCTAAGAAGTTTATTCTTAACTAATTTCATTTCTTTAAAAAAAAAAAAACAATTAAAAAAAAATCCCAAATATACCAATTAATACCTTTTCGCACAGCCAAATAAATTTAGTATATGAAGATTATAATTGATAATCCAGTTTTTGCGTTTTGCAGATTTTATAATTTTTTATCATTTAAACTTTCCCTTTGCTGAATTAGACGCTTACAGGAGAAATTACAAATTTACAAATCATCGATCTAGATAACTCTGTATCAAACTCTTTAAAATACAACATATTTAAAAGAACTTAAAAATTATCAATCAAATCAAGCAATCATTAGCATTAGCATTTGCTATTGTTGTTGTAGCTACAGGAAACATTCGACTAATAAATTTGCAGGATTCTGCTATATTGACAGACTTTGACCAGTAATCTATTGTTAGATCGTACTTAATCACCTGATCATGATGATTTGCAGCTATTTGAGATTTATGATTTCGCACCTAGTAACCAATTTGATAATTTTAAATCAATAGAATCTCGGATGAACACTTGGAATATAATACTTTAATTATAAAGTTAACTAGCCTTTCGATGGTTTCACTAAATCGAAGATTTTGGCGTTACCCATTTTATATGTACATTGACCGATATTTTAACGATACATTTTCCAAATTAAGAAGTGATATATATATAAAAATGTTACCCATTCATAGCATAAAATCAATACAATGAACAATAAGGGGACGTATATACACAATAACTTGATACAATTTCGTTGAAATCTCTTAAACGATATGGCAAGACTTATAGCCTTTTCGCACAGCAGTTAATTGATTATTTAACCGGCCTATACTCGATTAAAGCGATGATTTAGATCGATTTACCATGCAAAAGAAAAATGTTATTTTACTACCTTAATTTTTAATCGAATTCAAATAGAGTGGAAACTGGAATACAACTCTACTGGTTGTTGTCGACGCTGGAAATTTGGTTGTGGTTATGAAATAGCATTCAGCTGATGAAACCTTCCTTCTTCTTATGAACAGAAAAAAACAAAATGTATAACAGCTGATCGTTAATCGAGTAGGCGGGTGTGAGAAAGGCGAAAACTGATTTCTCAATTGTAATTTTAATGTATTCAATTAATTTGTCTGTACGAAAAGTCTATTACGGCACAAACAAGCATTTAGGTTGTGCTTACGATTATATAGAAAATTAAGCATAATTTACCAGATATAGGTATATAGTATTTTATCTAGAATTAACGTGAATTTGAGCTATTTAAAAATAATAAACATATCTGAAATGATGTTGAATGGATTAAATGAATAATAAATTGAGAGTTTTTATGCTAAAGCCAGTTACTTAGTTTGTTCAGAGAATTATCCTATTATAGGTATATTGTTTATTATTGTTGTTTATTTAATATTAATATATGGAAAGACGTTTGAACTAGAGCTCTTGGTATTCGACTAACCGAATTAACCGGATAGGGCATTTTTCGAATAATAATATTCGGTTTGCAGTATTCGGATAGTCGTAAGTTGTCGACTATTCGACTAATCGCTCATTTCCGACAATCCGCTTAACCACTCGTTGTCGACTATTGGAATAGTACAAGTTCATTAAATTTCTGTTTTTTATTGAAAAATTTGAGACTCACGAAAAATGCGTACAATCGACATTTTCGCAAATAAAAACTTGGATTTCGAATATTGGATTGGATATTTAAATACTATTCGAATAGTCGTAGCAGATGAACTATTCGAATAATCGTAGTAGAACGACTATTCGAATAATCATAACATTGCGACTATTCGAATAGTATTAATCGGTTAATATTCATACGAACCTGATATTCGAATAATCGGTTTTCAGGTTATTCGAATAATTTTAAGAGCCCTAGTTTGAACACATTTATATTACGTCGATTGAGTGCTCGTATATTGATTTTGAAGTTCTTCAGTCAAAATCACTGACTGTCCTGTGATTATTATTATAGAAATGTTTTAAACGTCGAACTAAACCAGACGGAATTCAATAATGAATAATAATTTTCCAATAGAAAAAAGTAGCCACATTCTGTTTCAGAAAAAAATGGCTTAATTGTTTTAAATACAGTTGAACTTCCATAACTCGAAGTTCTCCATAACTCGAGCACTTGAATTGGCAATTGAAGTAAAATTTCCTATAAATTATCTTCTGTAACTCGGAAGTCTCCTCAACTCGAAGTTTTTTTGTGGATTATGGTGATTCGAGTTAGAGAAGTTCCACTGTATGTTATTATCATATACATACTATACATGTATGTATGCATTCCAAATTGACTTAAGCACTTATTTGCTCACAGATTAAAATACAGTTAAATTGGCAAGGGGAAATTTAAACTTAAATGTAATTAAATTATATGTAAAGCATATCATTATTTACACAAAATTAAATTCTTGCCCACATAAACATACCTATATATAATAAATATCTAAATAAGCTCCGGCCTTTTTAATGAAAATTTGAAAAACCATGAGAATTGTTAACCCAAAGAAGGAAATTCAATGGAATTCTAGGCTTCTGCCAAGCTTGAAATTACTTGCAACATTTTTCATTTCGTCATAAATTAGCAATAATGTTGTTTTTGTAAAAAGAATTTCCAGAAATTTCAATTAATGTTAGCCTTCCTCCTAAAAGGTTGCCACTATTAATATTTCAGAATGCAAAACGTAGCACGCATATGAGCCACTCCTTTGCATTTTCAATACATATCAGTGTATGCGTGTTGT
This sequence comes from Zeugodacus tau, assembly GCA_031772095.1. Taxonomy (NCBI): domain Eukaryota; kingdom Metazoa; phylum Arthropoda; class Insecta; order Diptera; family Tephritidae; genus Zeugodacus; species Zeugodacus tau. The sequence continues at coordinate 55,411,998 of CM062651.1, read as the reverse complement.
GTCCTTGAGCGCACAGTAATGGTTATGCAATTTTATTGAACATGACCTCAAAATTGCTTACTTTTGCGAAATTGCACTAGCGTACAGTGGCTTGATTTATGGTTTGCTGGCATGTTATGGTGTGCCAGTTGGAGTTATGAGTATGTGCTTAACTGCAACTTGGAAAGTAATATTGTTTGAATATACTAAAAACAGAACTTCGATTGTTATGAAGAGAGCTTGTAGTCATTTGCCTTTATGTTAGTCAAGTGAAGTCTAAATTTGGTATATAAAACCTGATATTATATATTATTCACACGAAGGTTTTATTTTTGAATGATTTCAATAGAATGAAACAGGAAATATTAAAAAAACACGCTAGGCATCAGAAGCTTATAAATATTTCCTGAAAAAAATAAATTTTTAAAATTTTTGGAGTAGAGTTGCCACCTTTCGAAAAAAATAAATACAATAAATTTTTTAAAATTGAAATTCTGTGTTCAAATCAAACATATTTTGAAAATGAAAAATTAAATTTATGCATATGTTGGAATAGAGTTGCCACCTATCTAAAAATATATATGAGTAATTTTTTTAAATTGTAATTCTAATTCTTAATGTGTAATATCGAACATATTTAAGAAAAAAAAATTAAATTTATGAATATTTTGGAATAGAGTTGCCACCTATCATCAAAAATAAAAAATTAAAATTTTGAATATATAAGTGACGCTTGAGAAATGTTCCAGCAAGTGTACGATAATACAGTAACACTTAGCAAAATATTCGAAAACCTATCTATATCTAGTTACTATCAATATAAAAATATGAAAAGGGGGAATAATTCACTCAAGTGTTTTACCAAAAGTTTGGAGTTTAAGTAAACGTCCCGCAAAATAATCGAAAAGTTTTTAGTTCACACATAGTGAAATAGTGTTGCCAGGTATCGAAAAAAAGTACAATATTGAACACATAGCGCTTATACAGTTCATTTATTTTACAAAGTATTTAATTTAAAATTTCATATATCAAAGATACAAAAGCGTCACTAAATTATTTCTACTTGGTTAATTGAAGACACAGTGATTCCATTCTCCTTTGAAGCACAATAAGACTATAATGCCAAAGAAAAACAAGCAAAAGTTGTGTCTCCGTTTACACGCCACAAAGACAACACGTACTCGTGTAAAGATAATAACTGTCAGTTCTGTACAGTCCCGAAAGCACAAGAAATGAAGAAACAAAACTGTTTTCCGTTTATTATTATGTCATACATTTAGTTGCATGTTGAAACAACAGCACTCAGAAAACTTTCACGGTTCATTAATTTTCTTGGATGCTGTGCAATTTCTGTACTCATATTGTACAGTTTTTACGCATCACTTTCGACACGGCGCACAGCTTTGAATCTGCATGTTTCCGTTTCCGGTCAGTTGGTGATATTTGCTTCGCTCGAATATTATATTATTTTGAGATACTTTTCCTATTTTGTAACGATACTTTGGTGGTATGTAGGTATGAATACAAGTGTGTTCGCATAACATTTTCACTTAAGGACTATTTGTACTAAAGTATCTAGAGGCAATTAACTTAGATATATTGCAGATATGGAAGCATTATTTAAGGAAAAGTGTTGTTGTTTATAAGCCCTTAACTAAGTTTTTACACTCAAAACATATTTTGGGGATATAATAAAATAAATAAAAATATTTAAACCTTTCAAGAAATTAATCAGGCCTTTAAAGATAGTTGTACAATTTAACCCATTTGATTCATCAGATCATTCTTGTTGATGTTGTTGTTGTAACAGTAAATAATCCACAAAATTATTTTGAATGCATCAAGTTGAGCGTTCTTAACCGGTTAAAAATCTGCGACCATTCCATTTACTTAGACGCGATTTTCGTGGGTATGGAAATCATCTCTAACTTTCTCTCTCTCTCCCTCTCTCTGGTCGGGGCACATTAAGCAATGGAAGTGAATACTCATCAACAAATCAAAATACTACTTCTGAATTGATAATATTGATATTTCCCAGTATATATAGTACTTATAAAACCTCTGAAAGTTCTTCAAATCGAAATCAGGAAAGGGTCAGAGTATGGAGGACAAATTACAAGGAATAATAATTAAACTTTTTTGGCTGGAAATTGGGTTCAAACAAGTAAGGAAGAGCTAAGTTCGGGTATAACTGAACATTTTATACTTTCGCAATTTATTTATTTAATTTTATTAACATAACACAAAATTTTACCATATATTCGAATTTTCATAAATTTTGAAAACCCTAATATTAGGTATATGAGAGCTAGGGGAAGTTATGACCCGATTTCACACATTTTTGCCACGGAGGCATACTATTAGATATAAAACGTTCCTTTTGAATTTCTTTAAAATATCTGGGAGACTTACCTATATTTTCGGTGAAAAATTTATAAGAAGCAGTGAGGTCCTCATGTTCGATATATGGGGCCTTGAAAACTTATGGTCCGATTTCGGCGATTAGAAGGGCGATGTCACACTATATATGCAGTATTTTTGCAAAGTTCTGTTCCGATATATTCGCTAGTTTATATATTGTAAAATAAACGAATCAGATCAACTTCAAAGTTCTCTAATGCTATGTTACATTGGGATGCCAGGAAAATATTATAAGTCGAATTTCATTCAAATTGGTCGAGTAGTTTGGGAGATATGGCTTTTGATCCATAAGTGGGTCGAAGCCATGCCCATTTAAGGTTTCTGGTGTTTTTCTTTACTGAATTAAAGCATTTTTAATAATTTTCAACATAACCTTTGTATGGGAGGTGGGTATGGTTATAATTCGATTTCTTCAATTTTTGTACTGTAAAACGATTCTAGAAGTTTGGATGATATAGCTGTAGTATTTTTCGAGATATGTACAAAAGACTTATTAGGGAGCGGGACCACGCCTAGTTTCCCACAAAAATTTCACTAAATATGCCGCTTTCTAGTATTATCTTCTGTACCAAATTTTGCTTGCATATATATATTTTCGGTTTTTCGCCATTTTGTGGGCGTGGCAGTGGTCCGATTTCCCCACATTTACGAAAGCAGCATAGGAACATGTGTACCAAGTTCCACAAGTACCAAGTTTTCTCAATTTTTGCTGAAGTTATCGCTTGCACGGACGAACGGACATACATATGTACATCCGGATTTCAATTCTACTCGTCCCCCTGATCAGTGTGGTATATATAACCCCATACCTAACTCGTTTAGTTTCAGGACTTACAACTAAACGTTAGGTGAACAAAACTATTAAACTCTCTTAGCAACTTGTCGCGTGAGTATAGAAAGAATATTTTCCGCTCTGATAGTTAGCTAGAAAAACTTTACAGTTTTAAAGCTTATAAAGTTTATCTAAAATTTCTCAGTCTTAAATTATTTAGTTAAAGTTAACTCCTTTCTCTAGATTCTAAGCGATCGAAAAAAAAATGATTTGTGTTTGTGTTTGTGTTATTTTATTAGAATAAATATATTTCTTGTAAACCTACACTTAAACCTATTCTTCCTATTATTTTCAGTGTCTCTGACACATAGAACTCGTTATTTTGATGTTGGTGTGCCATGGCGTATGATGAACATTTTGTAATGCTTTGTAAGCAACCTACACCAAACAAGTTCATATCACGCCAATGATTTTCTTTTTGCAAAAAAAAAACTATTCCGGGAATAATACTCGTTTTCACAACAACAACAAACAACAAAAAACAACGTGCAATTTCACATCACAAAAGCATATAAAAATATTTTCTTTCAGCGTAAATATGCTTTTACGCATCAACTTTCTACGGAGAATTTATCTCATTTACTTAACTACAAAACTAGCTAAATTGCAAATAATGTTGCAGCACTTGCATTATACATACATTCAAACAACAACAACAGCTATATGCAAGTGCATACAAGCAAGCAGGCAAGCAAAGGAATGCGCTTTTTGCTTTTGCTGCTCGAGGCAGCGCTGCAGTTGAAATGCTTAGTAGGTGGCATCTTAAGAGCGCCAAGTATGCGTATTTTATACAATATATGTATATACAAACAGACAAGTGGCTTCTATGCATATTTAGTGTTTGTGTATGTAGAGTCTTAAGTACGCCACTGACATGCAGCTGGCAGCAAGGGTGCAACAGATGATGATGCCCCAGATAAGGTTAATTATTCAGCGCTGGCAACTAACAAAGAAAGTCATTTTGAGTGAGTGGCAACGTGACACATACATATATATATATATATGCATGTATTTGTATTTAGCCTGTTTGTATACTCCTGTAGTCGTGCAGCTCATCTTAAGTAACTTGCGTCCACGAAGAAGGGGTTAATTTGCTACAATGGTATGAATTTACGCTTAGAAAAACAATATTGACCTCATGAAAATATTGAAAATTTCAATAATAAAATATTTGAAAATATTATAAAAAAATCAAATTAAAAAAATTGAATTTTTTTTTAAGAATTTTTTCAAAATATTTCAAAATGTGTTTAAAAAAAATTAAAATTTTTTAAAATTTTATTAAATTTTTTTTTTTGTGTGGAATTATTGTTTATTTACCGATTACAACAACAACTGAATGCTATTTTTATATTCTTATTTATATATACTTATGTACATGTAATTAAACAAAAAATTAAAAAAAAAAAAATTCTCCACTGTCATTTCTTCCATAAACAGCACAAATCCTTTAGTTAAAACACATTTCACAAATAAACATACAAAACATACCTAGCGGTATAATTGTGCATTTGTGCCAACAACCGAGGCGAGTAACGAGCCACCACGCAACACTAGCTACCACAACAATGCGTACAAAGGCAACATTGAAAATCACATACGCTCCTTTGTGCTACTTATTTATATGCATTATCTGCATTCACAAGTAGAAGAGGCTCATGCAGTCACATATGCACATGCGTTTCTGTGTGTGTGCTGGAAAAGTGCATACTCTTCATGGCTGGTACGCAAGAAATGCCAGTGGCACGAGTGACAACAGTGCCGCAACTGCGAAATGGCGTAAATGTGATTGCTCATACATATTACATAATAGATATTCATATATGCAACATGTGCATGAAGAATTTAGGGGTGTTCTAAATGCGATGAAATTTATTTTTATTATTTTCATTATTATTTTATTGCATTTTTATTATTATTTTCATCTCTTAATTTAAATTTAAAAATGTGTGTCATTAGGGACATCCTTAATTAAAAAATTGACTTTAAGAATATTAAAAAAAAACGATTTTAGAAGTTTAAATTTTTTTAAGTTATTTCTTTTATCAAAATTCGCCACGACGAACTAAACAGAGATTTTCGAAACAATCGGCTTGATGTTGAAAATGATCCTCCTAGCACACATGTGACGAGCCCAAGGCCTATATGACGTACGACTATAAATTAAGTCTTAACCCATTTTCAATGCTTTTGGCATCATAAAGAACATAATCTCCAAGTGTAATCTCCAAATAGAGAGTCTGTCACAAAACACAACCTAACCTAACTAAACTTAAAATCGAAGAATTGTAATGTAATATATATTTTTGTTCTCTATATATCAAAAAGGCTCTCCAAATATTTTCTTAATTTTATTAAGTCATTATTACCTTATAAAAAATATTGCCAAGTCTCTCACTTATGTTAACTTTATTTGCATTTTAGAAGTACTACCCTAGTATTTTGCAAAAAATAACTGCACACTGCCTCGTGGTGTTTAGAAGACCGCTATGCAGTCATAGTCATTCTGTCTTTATATTAGCCAAACAATGGTTAATTTTTTAATGGGTTACTTGTTTTGGCTATGTCCGCATAAATTTACATTTAAATATATAATATATTATTTGAGATTACTTCTGGGAAGATGTTGTGAGTTAATCTATTGCATTGATCATTTGTGTATTAAATAAAGGAAGTTTACATATAGGTCTACAATTTGCTTCCGCCGTTTTTGTCGATGTTACAAATGTCGATGAGCCTCAGCCGCACTTTTCTTAGAATTAAAAAAGAATAGCAAAATTTCCCGCAAATGTCGAGAATTCGGCTGGAAAAGTGATCTCTACAAATATTTTGTTGGGTTAATGTTGACACAAATGTCCAAGATCGATATAAATAAAAAAATCGATTTAATCGACCAGTGCTTAACCCTAGAGACGTCTATTGGAAAACGACGGAAGCAAAGTTCTAGACCAAATTCTCAAACCACTCCTTTCAACAATCGAGATAACTAAACCTATAAAGAAAGACATTAACAAATCTCTTTTTCATTACTGCTACATCATATTCCTGAGCAACCATTTTGTTTATAAAGTCTTTCAGTTGATCACTCTTCATTTTAATAACTCAATTAAAACACATCAACATTAATTTTTATAGCGAAGTATTGTTTTATAAAGAATATTTTCGCACAGGTGTTAATTAATCAATTAAGTGGCCTCTTCTCTATTAAAGCGCTGATTTAGATCGATTTAGCATACAGAACAAAAATCGTTTTTTACAATAGTTTTTAATTGAATACAAATCGAGTTGAAAATGGAATGCAACTCTGGGAGTTGTCATCCACGCTGTAAATTTGGTTGTGGTTATTGATAAAATAGCAATCAGCTCATGAAACCTACCAACTACTTTATGTATTCCAAAACAAAAATGGAGAAACGAATTAAACGAGTTAAACGAGTGCGAAAAGCAAAAACTGGTTTCTCAATTATAATCCTATTGTACTAAATTAAGTTGGCTGTGCGAAAAGGCTATTAGCCTGCTCAAGTCATTCTTCATTTATGTCATCAAAAAGGACAAATATCTTTGTCTGTCAACGTGGTGTTTCGTCGTTAAAAATCTGAGTATAACCCAAGAAGAAATATAATATTTGGTCTAAGGCGGGATTGCTAAGGAGAAAACTGCGAAACAAACCATAGGAACTTTCAAACTCGCATGGTTATTGTTAAAAAGACTTCTCTCCTCTCCTTTAGTTCGAGATAAATTTCATGTCATGAACTCATATATTTTTCTGTCAATCGTAGCCAGGTGAAGTAATAGTATATTTACATATGAAAATAATCTCGTTCTAAGCTCGTTCAATAATCTAACCGTTTACATATAGCCAAATGAGATTATCAATTGTCAAATCTGTTGTATTTGTTGTCGTATTGCACATCTTTCTCTCGCTGTCGGCCATTTTTGTTTACATTTTCATTTGACATTTCTCCTCTTCTTCGCAAAATTATCGATAAAACTAGGAATAACACCGAAAATCTAGTTGTATAAAACGAGATAATTTTATAATCTCAGATTATCAAGAGAGGAATTTTGTATGAGAAATCTCGTTTCTTAATTACCGATTATCGAGTTAAGTTCGTAAATGGAGATAATCTCGTTTTATGTAAACATAGTACAAAGAGTCGAAACTGTCAATGTCATAATTCTTTTATTGTAATATCTCAAACTTATCATCAAAATGAATGAATTGTAAGATAATTTATGAATTAGAATCCACATTCAGCGGTCTCTATTTCCAAACAATAACCTCACATTTAACGATAGGGATTTTTTGGGTCATATTGACCAAGAATAATATTTGGTATAGTTAACTTTGAACAGTGCCAAATGAACTGTTTCAAAGATTGTCATTTTCACAAATTGAAAATATAATTAAACTAAGCGAACTTTGACTAATGTACGGGACTTAATATAATCTTAATGAATTTATACTTGGGTCACCGAGAATCGCTTATCATTTTGCCCTCATTTTATTATCATCCATTTTAATTATTCTAATATACAATGGTACATTCTCTAACTCGAATCACATAACCATAACCCACAAAAAAACTTCGAGTTAAAGATACTTCGAGTTATAGAAATGTTCACTAAAACATAAATTTTTTAAAAAGCTGTAAAGTATAGATTTACCCACAGTTTTAGTTTTGACGTCTATATCTCATGCCTTTGTTATACGATTTAGGAAATCTATAAGTATAAAATCATATTTTTTGTTCGCCCCCATACGATATAGATATATAGAAAGACTCTTTGAAAATTGTTCCCTGATAGTAAAATTTTAAATTTTGTATAATTTCATGGTCGAAAAGTTTGATTTATGGAAGGAAATTTGTATGAAATTTGACTTCTATTGCCACTTCAAGAGTTCGAGTTATAGAGAACTTCTAGTTATAGAAGGTTCGAGTTATGGAAGTCCACTGTATTTAAATTAATTTTTATACTCTCGCAACAAATGTTGCTAAAGAGAGTATTATAGTTTTGTTCACATAATGGTTGTTTGTAACACCCAAAACTAAACGAGTTAGATATAGGGATATATATACCAAAGTGATCAGGGTGAAGAGTGGAGTTCAAATCCGAATGTCTGTCTGTCCGTCCGTCCGTCCGTCCGTCCGTCTGTGCAAGCTGTAACTTGAGTAAAAATTAAGATATCTTGATGAAACTTGGCACACTTATTTCTTGGCACCATAGGAAGGTTGCTTTCGAAAATGAGCAAAATCGGACCACTGCCACGCCCACAAAATGGCGAAAACCGAAAACACATAAAGTGCCATAACTAAGCCAGAAATAAAGCTATGGAAATAAAATTTGGTATGAAGGATCGCACTATGAAGGGGCATATTTGGCTGTAATTTTTTTTGGGGAAGCGCGCGTGGCCCCGCCCCCTACTAAGTTTTTTGTACATATCTCACAAACCAATAGAGCTATATAAACCAAACTTTCTGCAGTCGTTTTTTTAGCTACTTTCTAATACAGTCCAAAAATGAAAGAAATCGGATCAAAACCACGCCCACCTCCCATACAAAAGTTAGGTTGGAAATTACTAAAAGTGGATTAATTCACTAACGAAAAACGTCAGAAACACTAAATTTCACATAAGAAATGGCAGATGGAAGCTGCACTCAGATTTTTTTACAAAATGGAAAATGGGCGTGGCGTCGCCCACTTATGGGTCAAAAACCATATCTCAGGAACCACTCGACCGATTTCAATGAAACTTGGTTTGTAATAGTTTCCTTTCATCCCAATGATATGTTGTGAAAATAGGCCAAATCGCTTCACAACCACGCCTACTTCCTATATACCAGAACTTTGAAGACAATCTGAATCGTTTACTTTACAATATATAAAGTAAGTACTAGTGAAGATATCGATGCAGAATATACTGTATTTATAGTGTGGCAGCCCATTTCTAAAAATCACCGAAATCGGACCATGGTTTTCAAGGCCCCATATATCGAGAACGAAGACCTCGGTGCTTCTAACCTAATATTATGGTTTCCAACTTTCAATGGACTTTATACAATATATATGACGAATATGTGGGTCAAATTGTGTATTATATAATATAAATAAAGTTAAATAAATAAATTGCGAGAGTATAAAATGTTCGGTTACACCCGAACTTAGCCCTTCCTTACTTGTTTTGATGATTTTTTTATTTAGGAAAACATATCGCACTCCTTTACCTTTGTTATGACCGCTTCATCAGCTTCTCCTTAATTTAATTATTATTAAATTCCCTCAATAATATTAATATATTTTTTAAAGTTACAAAGTCGCAATAGATTTACACCTGACGTTAATTAATGGCTAAAATAAAAAGCGCAAGCAGCTACTATATCATTCACATCATACATAATACAAATTAATTTCAGCTTTATGCGCTGTCGCATAAATCAAGGATATGCGTATACAAAGTAGATATGTTAAAATGTTTATATTAAAGTGATGAGGCTGAAGTTAATGGCAGATGTTGCGCTGATGTTGCTGCTGTTGCCGCATTGGCCTCTGGTAAATTGAGATATTATTTTTATGGCCAGTATTATGGGCGCATTTGCGCTATTTGTGCCTACAATGTGAAACAAAAGCACCACGGCGCTGTTGTGCACTGGTTTAGGCTATATTTATACGCGTATTATATAATGACACAATGTAATTAATCACGACTTATTTACAGTGTGCTGGCCGAATTTTGGTTTTTTCCGCTCACACTTTGTGTCGGTTGTTAAAACCATATACAATTTTAATGAATTTCAGTTCATGGAATTTGAATATGTTTTTGAAATGGCTTCGGTATATCAATATTTGCTGCGCGTAGGTGTGAGGGATGTTGGTGCTGGTGCTATGCAGGTTAATGTCTGTGTATATTAGTTTATGTGCAAATAGAGTCGTGCTAGTGCAACACCAGAAGTGTTCGAGCAAATTAAAAGCGAATGTTGTTTACTAATGATTTATTTATAGTTAAATTGCCGCCGACGCCAATCGGGCAGCGTATGATCTGGTCCGTTAATATACATTTAAGTAAACAAATATACTTCTATCAATGGGTATTTAGTATTTTAATTACTATTTAGTATTTAGTTAAGCTGCTTTAGTACGCTTTGTTTTGGGTTTATTTTTGAATAGTATTTAATTACATTGTGATTTTTATTTTTATACTCTCTCGATAAAGTTGCTACGAGAGTATAATAGTTTTGTTCACATAACGGTTGTTTGTTAGTCCTAAAACTAAACGAGTTAGATATAGGGTTATATATATCAAAATGATCAGGATGACCAGTAAAGTTCAAATCCGGAAGTCCGTCCGTCTGTGCAAGCTGTAACTTGAGTGAAAATTTAGATATCTTAATGGAACTCGTATTCCTTGGCACCATAAGAAGGTTAAGTTCGAAGATGGGCGAAATCACTGCCACGCCCACAAAATGGCGATAACCGAAAACACGAGCTATAACTAAGTCATAAATTAAGCTATGAAAGAAAATTTGGTACAAAGGATTGTTCTAGGAAGAGGCATATTTGGATGTAATGTTTTTGGGAAAGCGGGCGTGACCCCGCCCCCTACTAAGTGTTTTGTACATATGTATCTCGTAAACTACTAAACATATATCAACGAAAGTCTCAGGAGTATTTTTTTTCAGGCATTTCCTTATATAGTCCCAAAATGGATGAAATCGGATTATAACCACGCCCACCTCCCATATAAAGGTTATGTTGAAAACTACTAAAAATGCTTTAATTCAATAAGAAAAACCACCAGAAACCTTAAATTTCATTATAAAGAAGTTACAGAAGGGCTCCACCCAAATTGGTATACAAAATTTTATGTGGGTGTGGCTCCGCCCACCTATGGGTCAAAAACCATATCTCCGAAACTACTCGACCAATATCAATGAAACTTGGTTTGTAACATTTTCCTTGCATCCCAATGATATGTTGTGAAAATAGGCCAAATCGCTTCACAACCAAGCCTACTTCGTATATACCAGAACTTTGAAGACGATCTGAATCGTTTACTTTACAATATATGTATAAAGTAAGCACTAGTGAAGATATCGGTGCAGAACTTTGTACAAATACTACATTTATAGTGTGGCATCGCTCTTCTAAAAATCGTCGAAATCGGACCATACATTTTCAAGGTCCCATATAACGAATATGAGGACCTCAGTGCTAAAATTTTTTTTTACCGAAAATATAGATAAGTCTCTCAGATATTTTGAAGAAATTAGTAGGGAATATCTTCTCTTAATAATAAATACTAAAAAATGTAAAAAAATAATGTCTAAAATACGTGAAATCGGGTCATAACTTCACCTAACACCCATATACTAATAAATAATTAATATTAGGGTTTTCCAACTTTCAATGAACTTTATGCCATATATATGACGAATATGTGGGTCAATTAGTGTGCTATATTAATAAAATTAAATAAATAAATTGCGAGAGTATAAAATGTTCGGTTACACCCGAACTTAGCCCTTCCTTTATTGTTTTTATTATTTTCAAAATACCTAGAAGAAAGTTGACTATAGTTTATATTGAGTATAGTTATCTAACAAATAGAATGGAAGGAATAGTCTCATTCAATATCTCCACAAAAAAAAATTTAAATAAATAAATATGTTCAAGTATACCTTATTACTTCGGATCTAATTCTAATTCAAATTTTTTTATTCTTACAGATTTTTAAACGTTCTGACTGCACTGAATATCTATATATGATGCTCGTATTTACCACAAAATAATTTACAATTAAGTCCCGGAGCAACTATTATTCTGTTATCGGTAAGTCAGTCAATTGGTTCTATTCCCCTCATTAAATATTGGTAAATTAATCAAGGAATAGCTACATTCTAATTTAGTCATTTAAACTGAAGAGGATTGTAAGAATATTTGATACCTTCTCCATACACATAATTTTATTTATTTTAATGACATAGCACAGCCAACATCATGTTATTGCTATAATTACATATACCCGATATAGACATTTCTTCTGCAGTATACTCCACACTTCACAAAATATCATTCATCCTTTGTTTGATGTGCTACCCTCAATCAATCTTAGAGTTAATTGATTGCCGCTCCTATGCAAGCTAATTAAATGTACGAGCTATGTGGGGAATATACCTACACATATTGTAATTAATAAAATAATTTCCACATATAGTAAAGTCATCACTCAATTTAATAAAATTATTGCCAGAAATTTACTCACTTTTGGTTTCTTGGCATATGGACCGGTGCGTGTGTCGCGTATGGTCGCTATGTCCAAAATATCCATCTCATTATTCTGATCAATCCAATATAAATAGTATCCTTTGGGATCCACGCGCATGGTGACCGGTGTGCCAGTGCCTGAGTCCTGTAATTAAATTAAATGAAGAGTATTTGCTTAATACTGTGTGGTATGAAAGTAACAAGTTTTATTGAAATGTCTAGAAAGTAAAATACATTTTGTGAATATAAAGATTGAAAACAGCTAAATGTCTTGCAGGATTATACTTAACCCTTAAATGCATGAGTTCAGCCCCAAATTGGAGACTTTCGACCACTTCGTTATGTCACTGCCAACTGAGTATAAACTTCTAAAAGCTGCGGTAATTTAAAGAAAACCGTTAGCATTTATGACATCTACTGTGAGTAAATCAAACTGCCATACAGATTAATTTGATCGAAATACGAAGTCTTAATTGCCTTAAGTCACATGTACCATATATAGTACGCCATGTATTTAAGGGTTAAAGCCGTGCTATGAATACTGACTTAAACTAAGATAAGACCTCCTGAAAAATATTGGAATGCGATGGTACATACTATTTTTATTATTTTAATCCAATAAAAGAAATTTCAGATCACTTCAGATTCTACAATCTATCTATTAACATGTACATTGTACATACATATCTATAAAAGTAAAACCAAGAAGAAACCTTTCATCATCGTAAACTTGTCACTAAGTCTTTAGATAAATACATTTAAGCTTTGTAGCTCTGATTCCAAGTGTTTTGCAATATATGACAGTGACAGAGGGTAAAGACTTAATGGCTTAGTCATAATAACTTCGATATTAAAGATCACAGATTGTGGTTAGAAACTAGAAGGTTTTCATGGAAAGCTGTGGATCGAATAGTTCTCAGCAACAAGTTAATATTGATTTGTAGGCGTAATATTCTCAGTTTATCATTTTTAAACTCACTAGAAAACTTTATGGATAGATTTTCTCTATTATTGACGGATTGGAAGAAACCATGTACAGAGAAACCTCTCTAAACGGACACCTCCCTTGAGCGGACATTTTTCATGCACCTAATTTTTTTTTATATTTCATCCTTAGAACATATAACCTTCTCTTAGGTGGACACCACACTTGGGCGGACAAATGTAGGTTACAGTAACTAAACTGATGGGATAGAAATAGAGTTATATATGATATATATATGATAGACATCTTGAACGAAATATAATTTGGTTTAAATCATAAACTACTATGACATATGTACATATAATTATATCTAAAGGTGTCCTGCCATTGGATTTAAAACAATGGGATGTAGGCTTAAATGAAATAAAATTGTGTACATCTCACGTAGGCTTTCTCAGATAGCTCATTGAGATTATAGTAATCGGCTGTTTATGAGTTTTGTTGGATAGTTCTTCTTCTTCTTGACTGGCGTAGACACCGCTTACGCGGTTATAGCCGAGTCCAAAACAGCGCGCCACGCAGTGGCAGTTTGGCGCAAATTGGTAATACCAAGTGAAGACAGGTCCTTCTCCACCTGGTCCTTCTATCAGAGTGGAGGCCTCCCTCTTCCTCGGCTTCAACCAGCGGGTACTGCATCGAAAACTTTCAGAGCTGGGGCACTTTCGTCCATTCGAACAACTTGACCTAGCCAGCGTAGCCGCGGTCATTTTAACACATATGTACATCTCATAATTCCTTCTTCTGCGGTATTCGCCGTTGCCAATGCTTAAGGGACCATAAATCTTCCGCAAAACCTTTCTCTCGAAAACTCCTAGTGCCGTCTCATCGGATGTTGACACCGTCCACGCTTCTACACATTGTTATTGCTGTTAATGCTGGTTCCCAGGTAGACGAAATTATCTACAACTTCAAAGTTATGACTGTCAACAGTGACGTGGGAGCCAAGACGCGAATGCGCTGACTGTTTGTTTGATGACAGGAGATATTTCGTCTTGTCCTCGTTCACCACCAGACCCATTCGCTTCGCTTCCCTATCCAGGCGGGTGTTGTTTCCAATAATATCAATATCATCGGCGTACACCAGTAGCTGCTCGTACTATTTTTGTCAGCATCAGGTTAAAGAAGTCACACGATAGCGAGTCACCTTGTCTGAAACCTCGTTTGGTGTCGAACGGCTCGGAGAGGTCCTTTCCGATCATGACGGAGCTTTTGGTGTTGCTCAACGTCTGCTTACACAACCGTATTAGTTTTGCGGGGATACCAAATTCAGACATCTCGGCATTAAGGCAGCTCCTTTTCGTGCTGTCGAAAGCAGCTTTAAAGTCGACAAAGAGATGGTGTGTGTTGGATAGTTAGAGCTATTTATTTACTTCTTAATTTTTATATGCGAATGGCGCTGTTCCAATATATTCCATTTGTAATTCTACTTAAATTGTCGCTAAGATAAATATATCAAATATAACGATGGCAACCGTTAGCTAAATAGCATTAAAATATGTATGAAAATATACATAAATAAAACTAAACAAACAAGATAAAATGATTAAAGACAGTTTTATCGTTCTCCTTTAGTAATCGTGACAATCAATTTGCCAGAAATAAATATTTATTGAAGATTTAGTAGAAAACTTAAGATTAATATAAGCAGATTTTCAATGACAATAAACACGAATTAATTCAGTTTACTTCATGTCAAACTTGAAGAAGACTTCAGAACAGATATTTATTTATATAATTTCATTTTTATTGTCTTAACTGTTGTTTGATTGTTTAAAATTATACCAACGACATTGATTAGCTCGGTAGGCAAAGAAAAAAGAAATTAAGAAATAAGAACAAAAATTACCGTAGAAATACAAGCCCATTTATTACAACTTGTAAATTAACTGTTTCATCAAATAAGCTGTTCTTCGATTCCGTATTTTATCAAACTTAAGTATATCAGCATGATGATAACTCCTTAAAATTTTGCCGATTTAGTACTGAGTCAGTGGTAAATCTTTCCATACATAAAATTCTAACGCAAAGTTGTGTTTGAAGCTTTCACATGAAAAAGCTCCGTGAAAGCATTCGTAGAATATGTTTTGGCCTTAAATTACTGCCGATACCGATACCGATACCGATACCGACTTTCCATACATAGAATTCAAACACGATATTGTGTTTCAAGCTTTCACATGAAAAACTCGGTGAAAACTTTCACAAAACATTATTTGGCATGAAGGCAACCCTTAAAGTACAGCCGATTTAGTACTCGGTCAGTGTTAGAACTTTCCATACATAAAACTCTAGCGCAAAGTTGTGTTTGAAGCTTTCACATGAAAAGCTCAGTGAAAGCTTTTATACAATATATTTTCACAGAAACAGTAACCGATTAAGCTGAGTACGAGAGAATACCACCAACTGCAACTTGGTTAAAATTTTTGTTGATGTGTTTCTATAAATATTTAAAAATTAAAGAGATTATTTTTCCAAACCGTGCATGACACTTGAAAAGCTCCACAGCTGCCATTCGAAATACTTCCATCATAAATTATGTATGCTCTGCTCAACTGACGCTTTTAACATTAAGTAGTTTACAACAATGTCTTTCTGGAATATTGCTTACGATTGATGCATTCTTTTCGAAAATACATGCATAATTCATTTTCGAAACTTCCGCTATGTCGGGTTATTGACACATCACTCATTTATGCCACTGAGTTTTTTTTTACATTTTGAATATTAAATACACAAACAACACGTACCCTTTTGGGGCAATTACTTTCTGAAACCGAAAAGGTTAATGACATGAGGTGCCAACAGAGATCGCGTGAGATGATCTAGTGCTACGGTACTATTCAAATTTATGTACAGCTGTGTGAATAATTTAGCGAAACGTTTAAAGTCTTCTCTTTTATGATGCATGTAAAAATGTGGCAAGTACAAAAAAAGAATTCTACAATTCTATATACATATATGTGCATTGTTGCAGTTCAATAATGAGTGTAGCCGTCTAACCCCTCTGCGCTCTTGGCGTACGAACAACACGTTTTACTTTCATGCCAAAAATTAATAAATCCATTGAACAAAATCGCCTTTCAACAACGAATTTTCTCACATTAATTCCAATTGGATTTTTTTTGGCATTATTGAAAATGAAATGAACGTCGAATAATGTCTGATTTATCGTCTCAGCCTGCAGACTCTGCGCTATTTGGGGCATATTAACACACACACACACAACCGTGCAGACATGACTGTGTAAATAAGACGAAGCCAACCGACAAAGCGTAGCGGCGATACAACCGATACGGGAAAATCTTACGAAATTCCAATTAAATGCATTTGTAAATAAAGACTGAAAATTCGCCAAAAGTGAAACGCAGCATGTCTACAGATCCACGTACGAGTACATATGAGTATAATTTGGCGTAAAAGCAGCAAACGAAAAAAAAAATAAAAACATATATGTATGGATAGCTTTAAATGCCGAGGAAATGTATTTGAGAGTGTATATCCGTTTTCGTAGCTTTCATATTCGAGCGTTTGCAGACGCCGGAAAACGTGTGTAACCACTTCTGGGTATTGCACACGGAAGCTGACAGGTCGAATGCGTTCCAGACATCTCAAATACGTTGAAGTGGTTTTCAGAAAAAAAAAATTTTAAACTACAAAATATCGTATTATTTCATTACGCTTAATATTATTTTTCAATTACTAACCTATTACTTGCAACTCGCACAAGACTCCTTTCGAATACACGAAGCCTAATAGTTTATGTATGAACTCTTTAACGTAGTGTGTTACACACACGGCCCGAAAAAGATACAGTGCCATAAGGTACTGAAACGCGAATAATGGTACCGCGAATCGGACTCTTGCGGGTCATGGACCCCTTTTCGAACGTATTTTTATTTAAGATATTTGCTATAAGTAGTTATCTAGAGATTACCCTACAGTTCTTCTATCATAAGAGTGCATCGCGATCTTTAGACAGGTAGTACACTTCAGGCAAAAACAGCTTATAAGATCAAGTCGCTAATTTTCCTGGAGTAAGAGGAAAGATTTCATGGACATGCCAGTAAGGAATATCATCTACCTCATATTGACCGTTAAAGTAGGCGAGATCTCAAACCTCAAACATTTTGGAAAAAAGGCAGGCACAAAAACCTTTACGTTCTGAATCAATCTTTGTAGTGGATTCATATAAAATCAAAGGAGTGCTCCGGAAAGTGAAAGGAAGGAACGAAACGTTCGGGAACGGAATAAGTTTCTGACATAGTCAAAACTGTCAACTGAGGTGTCACGTGCCCAAAATGAGAACTCAGGTCAGTTGCATCATCATCAACAAGTTGGCACTACAGCCAGGTATCGGTTTTGACCGTGTCAATAAGCCTTCGGAGAACTTTTCTCTCGAACGCTCCTAAGGAATACTCGTCCAGGCTTCCGCACCATACATGAGGACGGGTATGATGAGTGTCTTATAGAGAGAGTGTTATTCGGTTGATCTGAGCAAATTGTCTGTCTTATGGCGATCATGGGATTCTTGAATGGGTTTTAAGAGATAATGTGGAAACCATACCATAAACTAATTAAGATTGTGACCCCATTTCCCAATTTTCTGTACCTAATGCTTAGGCAAATAAGCGATCTCATTTTGATTATGATATTACCCGAAATATTCAAGGATACAAGTCATTCGGAGATATATGGACCAGTTTGACCTTGTTTAAGTACAAGTGACCTATTAATTCGTCTAATATTAATACTGATTTCGGACGATAAGAAATTATAAGATATTTTTGTGGAAATCTCAACAATTACTTTCATATCTACAATTTGAAATAGTATATAATGTTTTATCCCTCTTGGGCTTAGTCTTCATCAGATCTTCTTATTACGTATATTTTACAGTTTATACACTATTTTATGAAGGTAGAAGTCTGAGATCACATGGAGAAGTGACTTATGTTACATACACAGATATATGTAATCTACAATTTGGTTTATTTACTACGAAATAGCCCATGAGAGCATAGGCGAGCCAAAATGCGCTCCTGGCAGCTTAGGAGAGTCACTGAGAGCCTGCGAGAGCACAGAAGAGCTCATAAGGGCTTAGGAGAGCCACTGGGACCTTAGAAAAGCCAATGAGAGGTTTTACATAGACAAGATCTAATATTTTTGAAGCAAAATATTATTTTCCTAAATGAACTTCATACTTTTCGGTGCTTCTGGACCTTACCGGTGCCATTTATGATTTTAACTTCAACTCAACTTAAGCTACACTTAAGGAAACCACACAAATATTGGAACCCTCCCAAAGCAGATTTGAAATTCATTGTTCCTTTCTTTATTATCTTCACAACCTTTTTCCATACCAATTTTTTCACCGAAAACTCTCACTTTGGTTTGCAATACTGCTGTTATTAGCTGTACTAGTCGGCTACATTGTTGTAAGATTTTTTGTTGTACTCGTATTCTGACATGAGAAGGCAATCTAAAACAATGGATGCAAATTTTATGAGGCCATTCCGAACGACAGGCGACCGTGTTGTTCATTTTAACAACCTTTCAGCACTCCTTCTTTCTTCTACAAATGAATGCTTTGTGCTTCACCATTTTCTCGTTTCTTTACAACCAATTTCTTTATGTTGATTATGTCCGTTTATTGAAAATGAAAGTGCAACATTGTTGCGTGACACTCAACAGCAAACGAAACCTACACGTGGACGTCCATCAAACGGTCGTAGGCGGCAGCCAACAAAATGTGGAAAGCATACAATGGACTTCTTCTTGATGAAAATGTTCTGCGAAATGACACAAAAAAAATGAAATTTTTCCAACAGCAACATAACTTCATTTTCGCCCATATTTCGACCGTGCGAGCGGTGCGAGTGTTGCGGTAATTATTCAAGTGCGTTCGAGTGCGCTTAAGTGCTTTTTGGGCGGTGTAATTGCCTACATGTAGGTCAACACACAATCACCTATTTTGAACACACGCGCCTCACGCTGATCTCAGCTGTCACAAACAGTTACAATGCTGCAAGCCAGGCAATTGAAAAGTTAATCCACACAAGTAGCAACACTTGACTCGGTGACTCCGGTGCACTTAATATCGACACTCAGCCTTGATTCTGGTACACGAATACTCAAGTATAGGCATACTGGCATGGCTAGGCTAGTGTGCTGCAAAATGTGATAAAGGGATAATTTGTTTTTTGTTTTTGGATCTCTTATGTAGTTGTTGTTGTAGAGTTTCAATTTTAGAGTTTGAAACAGAAAAACTAATAAAGTCCGTAAACAGATTGTTAGACAAGAAATAATGGAACGAGCTACAGTTTTTATATCAACTCCGATTAGCTGATTGTTTTTAAAGAAACTCTCTCTTATAACATAAGTCTGTGGATTAAGAGCCTCCAATCTATTGTCTAGGGACGATCGTTGATTGAAAAAGCTCTTTTGGATGAATATGGAAACCAGAGATGAAGTTTGGTAAAATATAACTGCTTTACCTCCACAATAATGTATGAGAGTCATACTGCCGCTGTCTTCGATTTGCCAAACATTAGAGACTAACGAATCTAACAAGAAGTACCAGCAGTTTACCTGCTGTGTATCTTTACGAAGATGTGGTCCGTTTCTTTCTTTTATGAAGACTTTATTCTCCTCATACAAAAAAAAAAGATTAACGAAATGGCTTAGAGCTGTTCTTACGGATTAAGTCTTTTATAAAAATTAAAAAAAATATTTTTTTTAAAGTCTCTAAAGTGTAGCACCCAAATAGCGAGCAGAGAAATATTAAATGGACTCATATTTCTGCCAGACTAGACTGCCGTAAGCTCTCACTACTTAATGTAGTCCGGGAAGAACCTAAGTTAAGTGTATTTACAACAACAACAACAAAAATAACTTTTTAAACTTTAGAGAACCAGCTAGTCCGATCGAGGACGATGGCTGGTCACAAACCAATGAGGTAACATTATGATTATCTTAGAGTCTTATGTATAGCATTACCAGTTAGAGGAATGACAGCATGAATTTGTATACATATAAAGGTTGATCCAAGTAGAGACACTTTTATCAATAGCCTTTTTTTGAAATATGTAAACAAGCAAAATTGCAGCATTTGGAACGAAGACCAACCCGAAGAGATTCACGAGCTGGTATTTCATCCAGAAAAAAAAATGGTGTGGTTTGTGCGGCGGTGGAATAATCGGTTCTTATTTCTTCAAAAATGATACGGGTGAGTACGTAACCGGCAGTGGCGTCCGTTATCGCGCCATGATAACCGACTATTTGATGCCTGAAATTGTAGCTCGTGATCTCGGCGACATTTGGTTTCAACAAGACGGCTCCACTTCCCACACATCGCTTCAATCAGTGGATTTATTGAGAAAACACTTCGGTGAGCAGATAGTTTCACGTTTTGTGCCGGTCGATTGGCCACCAAGATCGTGTGATATCACACCGTTAGACTTCTTCCTGTGGGGATATGTTAAGTCTAAAGTCTCTGCGAACAAACCCCGCTTCGATTCAGGCCATGAGCCACAACATCCCGCGTGTCATTTGTCAGTTACCAGTAGAAATGCTCGAACGAGTCATCGAAAATTGGACTCAACGGATGGACGATCTGAGATGTAGCCGCGACCAACATTTGAAAGAGATAATCTTTAAAAATTAATGCCAAAGCATGTTCTTTCGAATGATAATAAAGATTCCCTTTAAATTTGAATTTTCTGTGTTATTAATGAGGGAACCTCGAAATGGACTACCCTCTATATTAAGTACACTTTTTCTACTTTAAATTTTGAAATCTTTAGGCAAGTATCGATATTCCTATTGAACAATGTTAAATGTGTCTCCAATAACCAACTGCATACTCCACTTATCTTTAAAGCAATTTATTGTCCGCTCAATACAAATATTTACTCAAGTACACCATGTCATTTATCGACATTCCTTCATTTGCAAATTCGAACCATAATGACATTTGCTTTGTGAATTATTAAAACATAACATCGGCGAGGGAAAATTCAATTGTAATTTTAACATTTCACTTTCATGTCAAATAAAATATTCATGTTGTATGCTTAAATACAGCACAACCAATTACATGCAGCTTGTTTAAAAAGCACTTGTTTAACGATGCATATGCATGTAGGTATGTGGGTATGTGAATATGTGTGCAACTTGCAGGCGCCGAGGAAAAAAGTGAATTGTTTCACGGTTTTATCATATAAATAACAACAAAAAAAAATAACAAAAACAATTTCAAGAGCGCGTTATACATATATGTACATGCATATGAAGGTATGTATGTATGCTTATTATTATATAAATGACATCTATACACAATTCCCACGTTGCGCACGAAATTTGAATTGCATTGTGTTATTAATAATATTAATTTGTCGCAGTTATGCATTTAGTGAACATGACAGTTATGGTCGAACGTTAATAACAGTTTTCGTTTAAAATAATAAAAATAAAAATAAAAATAAAAAAAAGGATTCCTCCATATCAAATGGCCAACTATCGTTTAACACCTATCGTACACCAAATGCCATCAATCTCATGTGGTCCACAGAAAACACTTTTTAGCCATGAAAAGTTTCGCATTTCCATTTTGCTCACCACTAATAATGCGCATTAACAATGTATTATTTGAATTAATAAACTGTTTAATGTTTAATTAAGCTCATTTATGCAAGTATTGCCAGCGTAATGTAAATAGTAATTGAATTACAATTGTCGCTAACCGCAATCGAATCAGCGTTTGTAATGAGAGCTTGTAAATGATATGTCACTCATACGCCCCGGCCGCCATTGCGGTTAAAACATGTTGAAATGAATATGCTATCTACGGAAAATCACACCACACTACGCGAAAAACCTTGAAATTCTATTAAAGCATAATTCTTAAAGATTTAAACTATGGTAAAAACAAGTAAGGAAAGACTAAGTTCGGGTGCAACACACAATTTGACCCATATATTCGGTCCAATAGAATAACGAAAATCGTCATATAAAGTGTATGAGTGCTGAGGTAATTCCTGAACCGATTTCACTCATTTTCAGCACCAAGGTACACTATATTCAAGACTATACGCTCACTTAATTTTGCTAAGATATCTCACATATTAACCGATTTATAAGCTATTAAGCCCACCGTATTTTTGAAAACCCTATAATTAGGTATATGGGAGCTAGGAGAAGTTATGACCCGATTTTAATAATTTTTGGAACAGAGACACTAGGGTGGCCCTTAGTTGTATGGAGGATAAAAAAAGTTGCTGGATTCTCGATCGCACCCCCTAGAAATATGCGAATTGCCCAAAAACTAGTATATGCAAAGTTTTGGGTCAATCAAAAAAGGTTTAGAGGTTGCGCAAGGAGCTTGAAATCCTGAAAAATTAAGAATTTTTGCCATTTTTATGTCTCCATATTTCAAAGCCACACTATCTGGTTTCCATACCGTAATAAGATCTGCATTTTATTACCTTTCCAAAATTACCACAATTAAAAAATCGGTCGATTGATGATAGAGTTACAGAAATACAAATATGAAAGTAAATTAAATGTGTTGCACGTGCATTCTCAAGCGTCGCATGCTCGTGATATACCGTTATAACGGTTCTAATGTTATTCTTATTATCTTATTACGGTATGGATAACCAGTACGGGATAGTGTGGCTTTGAAATATGGAAGTCTGAGACATAAAAATGGCAAAAATTCTTAATTTTTCAGGATTTCAAGCTCCTTGCGCAACCTCTAAACCTTTTTTGATTGACCCAAAACTTTGCATATACTAGTTTTTGGGCTATTCGCATATTTCTAGGGGGTGCGATCGAGAATCGGAATACTTTGGAAAATAAGGGCCACCCTAAGAGACACACTATTAGAAGAAAAAAATTTCCTCTGAATTGTATTAAATTATCTAAGAAATTTACCCATATTTTCGGTTAAAAATTACACTCAGGCGCTGAGTTTATCATGTTCGATATCTAGGGCCTTGAAAAGTTATAGTCCGATTTCGATAATTTTTCTACAAGTGATGTCACAGATCAAATACAGTATTTGAGTATTAAGTTTTATTCCGCTATCTTCATTGGTTTCTTATGTATATATTATAAAGTGAAGAAATCAGATGGAATTCAAAATTGAGTTATATGGGAAGTAGGCGTGGTTGTGAACCGATTTCGCTCATTTTTTAACCGTGTTGTCAGGGTGTTAAGAAAATATTATACACCGAATCTCATTGAAATCGGTCGAGTAGTTCCTGAGATACGGTTTTTGACCCATAATTGGGCGATGCCACGCCCATTTTCCATTTTGTAAAACAAAAAGTGCAGCTTTCTTCTGTCATTTCTTCTGTAAAATTTAGTGTTTCTAACGTTTTCCGTTTGTAAGTTAACGCACTTTTAGTAATTTTCAACCTAACCTTTGTATGGGAGGTGGGCGTAGCTATTATCAATTATAGCAATTTGTATGGTGTGTGATGGGGCACGTAAGAGAAATGACTACGGAAAGCTTGGTTGATATAGCTTTATTGATTTGCGAGATATTCACATAAAACTTACTTAGGGGCGGGGCCACACCCACTTTAAAAAAGAATTACATCCTGATATGGCCCTTCCTAGTGCGATCCTTTATACCAATGGCAATTGTTGTAGCAGCATAAAATATTTTCCAACTAATTTTAAGTAATGCTGCCGATTTAACAGTCCTTGGCCTGATAAAATGTCGGGTCCATTCCGGTTACGTAGAACCGACTGTCGTGGGAAAGGTAGTAAGATCTTGAACTTTTGGCGGCTTTGGTATATGCACTTCCTTAGATCTACAATAGTAGATGCAAGGGTTTGTCTAAGACAAGACGGTAGGGATAGTATTCAATTATTAGCTAATATTGTTGTTTTTGCTTTCAAATGTGTTCAAGTATCAGTGATTTCTTTCCAGCGACCATTTATTTGAGGTCCAAGAACAGCAAGTCTTCATTGTTGTAATAGATTTCGATGATATAGTAGATATGGCAATAATCAAGCAATTTTGTCATCTTTTTGGTAGATTTCAGACAATGTACTTTCATATTCCCCAACTTTCTGATTGATCTCACCAATTCGTTTTTATATCTTCAGAGTGTTATCATTTCACGGTTATCCAAATAATTTTCTGAATTTTTTGGATATTTTTGTTGGTTTGTTTGAAGGTCCAGTAGGTTCATCCCCTTTCATATGATCCTGATATGCTATATATCTCAACAACTAATTTACCAAAATGTATACCTGTATTTTAAAGGTTATGTCTTTGTCTGTCTAAATATGTAACACACGGTTTCACTACACCCATCCATCGAAACGTCAGGAATTTTTAACTCAGTCATCGAACTAAAGGTATAGATTACTCGATAGAATAATGTCTTCAAAGATATGGAAATTTTTAAACGACAAGTCACGAAAAATTTCGGTATTACACACCTAATATTGCTCGGTGTTTTAGAACCCAACTATAGAGAGGGCTATGCAAAGACTACGAAAAGGGCTACGAGATAAAAAAAAAACTATTTGGACTGTGATCAGAAGAGTCGACTATTTGGATTTAGATTGGTATGTTCAATGCTTTTAGGTTTTTTTTATAAAAAAAGATGAAGAAAGAGGTCGAGAAAACGTATATATGATCTTACCATTAGTTCCTCACTCATCCCATTTGACTTAAAGCATATTTGTACGCTTAGAAACCAAATCGAATAAATAAAGACCAATAGCACGTGACGCACATTAGAATGACTATTGTATGAGGACCAATGTCGAAGTTAATATCACCAAGTTCCTCGAAGTTTATTGTTACGCCATAAATTTTCAATTAACTAATTTAATCCATAAGCCAGACGAGTTATACGGCATTGTCGCCATTTGGATTTTAATACCATGATTTATGGCGCCTTTTTCATATCTGCTAAGTACAGTTAGATAGTCTAGTACAACCAACACACTATTTTATATACATTTATATACAACAACAATTTTATTTTAATGAAATACAACACAACTCATTTAATGCAAGATATAGTAAGCCGATTGTACATCCACAATCCACTTAATAAACCGTGAAACCTCAGTGTAGACCGTCGGACGATCGTTGACACCACATGGCAGGTAGCCCCACGAGGTAATACCCACCAATTCAGAGCCTCCTTTCGTTTCGTGCACCAATGGACTGCCACCATCACCCAAACAAGCTGAGGTCTTGGCGCAAATTTGATTAGCACCCAGTGGCGCATCGGCTGGCAATTGTTCACTGCACTGCGCCTTGGACAACACCTCCGAACGGGCGACTTGCAATTCCTGGACATATGTGGTTGCCTCAGGATTAGTCAAACCCCAGCCATAGGTTACACCGGTTTTGTTAGCGTATACCTCGTTGCGGTGTGGCAAATATACGGGACTCACATTGGCACTGAAGTAGAAACCTGGCGATACGTGCAATAGCGCTATATCGGGTGAGTCCTCGTGACTGGCATCGAATTGTTTGTGTGCGAAAGCAAAATCGATGTTGCGTACTTGTGCATTCTCCACATTAGAACGATCCTTCAAACCGGCATAGACCGGCAGGCCAACAATTTCAGCAGTTGAGTTGCCCAATTCCTTCAGACAATGCGCCGCCGTCAGCACCCATTCCTTGGCAATGATGGCACCAGCGCAGACATGTGCGTAAGCGACGGAAGATGCGCTCAGCGACACTAAATACGATGTGGCCAACGTTTGAGGCGCGAGTTCACCGCCGACAATACGTGATTCGGGTAGGAAATTTTTAGCCGCTGCCAAATCTTCATAAACTGAAGTGTTTGGTTTGGCGTATACCGCACCGACGAGCAAAAGTCCAAGTAAGTAGTACTTCATCGTTGCTTTTTAAATAGTTTGGGGCTAATTGCGGTGCTAATCCAATTGTTATAGCTTTTATATGCTGCCATACACATTCGTCGATAACAGTCTGCGTGATAAGTTTTGATTATCAGATAAGCTTTTAAAATGAAATTATGCTTGATATCGCACCAATAAATAAAAAAAATATATATATAGTAGTATAGTATTAAGGCTACACCTCAGAGCTTTGGGCGAATTTCCCCAATTTAACAGAGTAAACGGGTTCTTCAATACGGACATGTGAAAATGCTTTTTATTTGAAGGCTACTGTCGAAATTTCAACCGAATCGAACTAGTTTTTTTACTCTGACCACGTGACCACTCTAGAAAAATGGGAAAACATAAATACGTGGGGATTCGATTCTTGCTTTTGAAAGAGAAATCAAAAAGCGCGTGGTTACTCTAAAGAAGGGATATCTGTAAATGTTCTTAGAACCAGGAAGTATAACAACCCACGAACTCGCCTTCGCAGACCGCCGGTTGAAGCTGCGAGAGTTAGCGGAGGCAGCAGACGTCTCAAAGACTGCGTAGCTCATATCTTGCATAAAATTTGAGCATGAGGCAGCTTCCGGCGACATGGATGCCGCGTTTACTCAGTCCGTAAAACCAACGGCAGAGTGTGATCACTTCACAGATGTGTTTGATGCCGTTTAAATGCAATTCGAAGGAGTTCAACTATCGTCTTGCGACCATCGAGCAAGAACAGTCAATACAATGTACTTATCTCGGCGAAACTGCTCCGAGGAAGACGAGATCGATGATGACCGTCGACAAAATATGGATCCAATAGTATACATCAGAAACCAAAGACCCGCAATGGAATTATCTCGTTGCAACTGCTCCGAAGAAGACAAAAACTGTCCTTTCAGTCAGGAAGGTGATGACCATTGACAAAAATATGAATCCACTAATACACACCAGAAACCAAAGACCCGCAGTGGACTTTTCTCGTCGCAACTGTTCGGAAGAAAACGAAAACTGTCCTATCAGTCGGGAAGGTGATGACTACCAGTTGGTCGAATTGGACTACGGACTATTGGTCCATACACAGTATTCTCAAGAGTGGACTGACTTCTTATTTCCAAACTTGAATAAATCACTAGTGTAACAGAAATTTGAGTTGAGTTAGAAGGTTATCATCGGTTCTACGGCCACGTAGGTCCATTTTGTTGACCTCCAGACGAGTTAAACAAGTTCGCTATTGTTAAAGGACTAGTTTAAATTTTTCCAGGAATTTTCAGCTTCAGGAAAAATGCATCAAAAATACATTGTACCGCCAAATTTAAAGTTTTATGAGTTGCTTTTCAATATACTCGTATGTGACGCAGCGAAATGAGTAGTTGTTGGTATATATGCAGCAATCTGTGTGTATATTCGTATATGTGCGCACTTTAATGAAAATTTTATAATACGCAGTCGCTGGTCGAACGCAAATATAGTGCATTTCATTACGCTCACTAACGCAACTACACAATGCAAACGATGATGCAAACATACACATATACACATATGTACGAGGTATATAATGTGCATGAAGTGTGTTACGCGCGAAGGTAAAAGTGATAACTGCAATAATAACGGTAAATGCAAAGCAATTTCATGCTACAGTGGAAATACGTTCGTCCCCACCGTTTTACGCTTCACTTTACGTGTAAGGTCATACAAAGGACGCAACGTAAGCTGAAGTTGAAAGTAGATTGATACACGTGCAACGCGAATGCATATATCGTATTGGTATATATGCACATCTGTTTATATGTATGTACACCCTTCGTTTATATTGTGTGAAATCAGCGATTTGCTAATCCCACAGTGGCACCCAGCTCTGGGCAATGTCCGGCTCATAGCACTTATGGCACATATTAAACGGGTTCCTTTGTCTATTTAGGAGAATGCTGTTATTCCTGGCGTTCGTTTTGTACGCACAACTTCCAACGAGCACACAGACTGAAATAACAACCCTCAACAGCGTTAAAAATAGACAAATCGCTAACATAGCATATGAGTATGTATACTCTGGAGCTTCTTTTTTTACGGAATCAACGAGCTGTAAAACAACAACAATCCACTATGACAAAAACAGTAAATGTTGTCCATTACAATATATAGATTTATATATACTTTATAATGAAAATTTATTACCACTGAAAATATTCTTGAATTTTATGCAAATTGTATGGCAACCCTGGTACGAGCATTTTTTATATCAAAGGCGTACTGGGTTTTTCAATGCTGATATGACTTCTTAATCTATTGTATTAATAGAATAAAATTAAAAAAAAATTGTTTTTAAAAATAAGTACCGATAAGTCCGCAAATGACAAACGAGATTTTCTAAAAATAGTGATTTATTTTTCAACCTAATCTCCTTTCAGCTTGATATACTTAACGCAGCGATGCTCTAACTTCTCTATACCGAGTCTGTAAAGTAGTTAGTGGCCTCTGACCCTGATAATCGATGTAGATCACAGCTTGTGAACCTCAGAAAAGGTTGACCTTCACTTTGCCATGCGATGTGACCGTCTTGTGAACTCCACTATTGCGACTGTTTATTGATCTCTAGAGTATGCTAGTGCCAGTACCCCACTCGTAAACACTTTCCTTATGCCTAATATATCAAGCATGATATAAACGTAGTCTTTGGGTTGTCTACAGTCTGAACTATCTTGCGCTCTATCAAATCGGCGGAACCCTACCAATCCGAGATCACGAATTTGTGTCACGTTATCCTCCATAAGGACCGTTTAGGGACACTTGACACATCGATGTAGATCACAGCTTGTGAACCTCGTAAAAGGTTGATCATCACTTTGCCATGCGATGTGACCGTCTTGTGAACTCCACTATTGCGACTGTTTATTGAACTCTAGAGTATACCAGTGGCAGTACCTCTCTCGTAAACACTTTCCTTATGCCGAATATATCAAGCATGATATAAACAACGTATTCTTTGGGTTGTCTACAGTGTCAAGTATCTCGTGATCCTTCAATCGGCGGACTCCTACCAATCCGAGATCTCGATCTCACGTTAACCTCCATAAGGGCCGTTAGCGGACACATCTTTCAGATAATTGAGAGAGTTCGACGGGACTTCGTAAATATGTTCAGGACAAACTAAGACTAAGTGCTTCAAATTTTTAAAGTCTTTTGAATTAATTTTCAAAAAAAATCTGTTTCATACTCTTTATAGATTATGTAATAGAGTGTTTCTACAAAACTGTTTATGCACTGGGAAAGTTCCTATGATGACCTAGCGCAAATTGTAAAACCCTGTGATTCCCAAACAACACAATCTAGTTAAGAAGCACTTGATACAACGTGCGATAAACACAAGTAAAATTAGTTTTAACTGAGTGCAAAGTCATCCTTATACGGGTTTCTTGTGATTTCTAATCGCTATCGCATCATTATGATTTTAGAATGACTGTAGTAAATCATGTGAATAGCACAAATTAAATTACGGCTAATCAATCACTTCGTGTTTCGCGCTTACGCCAAAAATAAATTGATAAGCTTGTTTAATCTATTCAAATAGGCTTTACCAGTTTTTATGATTTGATACCTAAGTATATAAACCGGATTAAATTCAAGTTCGAACATTAGTTAGTACTTGTACCTCCGTCAGTATGAAAGCTGTTATTATCTTGGCCCTTTTCGTGGCGTGCGCCAACGCGTCGAGCATACAAAATTTCATCCCCAGTTTGCCAACTGGTCGCATTATTAAGGGTGAAGATGCTATCCCACACTCAGCTCCCTACATTGTCTCTTTAAGCAGCAAAGCAGAGAAACATTCTCACCTCTGTGGTGGTACCATCATCGCTAAGGATTGGATCGTTACTGCTGCTCACTGCATTTCCAACCCTGTTGGCATGGGTGTTGTTGCTGGTCTGCACGTACGCGCCGAAATTGACGAGAAGACCCAATCGCGTGTAGTCGATTTCGGTTTGGTGCACGAAAGTTATACCGGTGGTGTTGGACCTTACGATATTGCGCTGTTGCACATTTCGGAACCCTTGGAGTACAATGAATGGGTGCAACCAGCTAATTTGCCACAACACGAAGAAATCCACAGCGGAGAGGCTACTCTTTATGGCTGGGGTCAAGTGAAAGCTTTCAACTTTAATGCCGCCAAGGTATTGCAAACCGTTAAAATTGATCTCATTGAGTATAACGAATGCAAGGAACAACTCGCCGAGAATGCACCCATCCAGCCAACCAATATTTGCACGAGCTCACTGAAGAAGGGTATCTCTGCATGCAATGGCGATTCCGGCGGTCCTCTAGTCCAGGAACATTCCGGTGTAGCATCCGAACTGATCGGCATTGTTTCCTGGGGTTATATTCCCTGCGGTTCTGGTAATATGCCATCAATTTACACACGCGTTTCCGCTTACGTCGACTGGATTGCACGTGTCCAAAGTGCATTCTACACTTTGTACTAACTTCTTATGTCAAAATAAATTAAACGTTTGAAAAAAGTTTGAAAATCGTTTCAAAATATGTGTCTATATTCCGCTGAATAGAAGGCTTAACCTCTAGGGTCTATCTAAAACGATCTATCTATCTCAATTACTATAGTTTTAAATATATCAAATTAGTGGAGAAATCACTCTAGATTTACTTCAAAAGGAAGGGTAAGATATGTTACTATTATATATATCGGGTCTATAGACAAGACATAGCTATTCGCTATTACCTTTCTATTTTGTATTTCTCATATATGTATGTACTTTTTAGAGTTGAAACAAATTTGTCTGGTTGAGGGTCTTTTGAGATCTGGTATTCTCTAGTACACTTCGCTCGATGAATCAAAAATAACATGGTTGAACGATCGTTATTTCGAGCCGAGTGTATGCCATTATATATTGTCAAAATTGACAGTTATTTCATATTTGAGCCATTCACAATAATAAAATTTGTTTAAACTCTATACAAAAAAAAATTTAGTATCACTGATGAGAGAGCTTAACCACTTTAATGAGATATCCAAGATCTATTGTATAGTATTAACTAACTAATATCGAACTTGTTAGGTAACCATCAGACATATGCCAATATAAGATTACCCACAATCTTAGAAATCCCACAAAAATTAAATACAAATTCTCGACTGTTAGATTTACATATGACCGAAATCTGAAAATTGACAACTCATTAGGAGTTAATATGTAAAAAATACGAGTTACATATTTTCGTGGTTCATACTAGTACCAGTAAAGTAATTTACAACTTGTTGTGCTCACCATAAGATTATGGTTGATATGCACTACCTGAAAACTTATTGATTTTGTGATTCACAAAGCTTTCCTAACTAAATTTAAATAAAGCTATTGCCATTAAAATCTAACATATTTCCAGGCGGCGAAATTCAGAGCCGTTAATTCCGAGGTTCCCTACTTTTTTTTAAGAGAAAAGAAAAAAACACAGAAAATTCAAATTTGAAACGGTTAGATATTATCACTCAAAAGAACATCTTGGAATTTTTTAAGAGCCCATAGATCGAAACTATTTCTCATAGGAAGGACGAACGGCTTCAGTTCTTACACAATGCTATATTTTGTACGCTTTCAATTTAAGATCTCGACATAAAGTGAGCCAAGTCGTTCCATACGTCAGTCTGAATTGCAGTGAACGGCGCCGATGGACTCTCCAATTGAATTTTTTAAAATAAAGTTGAACGATTTGTCACCGTTGTTTAGTCTTTCCAAGATAAAATACCAAACAATACTGAACAAACAAACATGAGAGCTTGACACGACTCACGAGTGAGCTGTCAAAAAAAAAGCTATTAAAACAAGTACCTCTACTTGAAACACCCGATATTTTATTTTTCATAACTGAGTAACTCTTTATAAGCCCAACTTGTATTTCTTTAAAGTCAAGGGGATTAATAGAAATCAGTAAATTCGGTTTATGAGGCCTAGCCGAAGGTACTCGGATGAAATGCTTTGAACGATTTCTGTACCGAAGTCGTACGTTCCATAAACGGAAGTTATGGAAAAGTATTAACCGATTTCGACTATTTTTGGATCAAGGTTCCTTCATATCAAGTCATCTATTTTTATTAAGGTTTACCTCGATTTGTTTCGATGTCTATTATAACTTCTAAATTCAAATAACCGAGGAAGGAGTTTCTGGCACCATTATCACATATATTGGATGCTAAATATGGCAAATTTTGTATGTATTCTTTTCTGCTCCTATAAATATACAGCACAATAATCAATTTACTCTAACAAATTTAATGTTTTTTTGCTCACACACATTTAATGATTACAACTTATTTGTATTAGCTTGCAATCAAAATTCTTTAACTCGTGATAAGACTGCAACGTAGGTAACAACGTCGTTTGTTTTCATTCACAATCCTGATCATGATCTACAAAACACAATGACGGCCTTATTGTGCCAAGTGCATATCACTCTTTAATTCAATCACATCTAATCATAAATTTAATCAAATCAGTAAGAACTAAGTAAACTGATAAAGCATAAATGAATTGTAAAATTGACTGATTATCAAGTTCAAACTTTAAAGTGGGCCTCACTATTTATGGCTGCTGTAGAGCATTATTACACATAAAGTTTCATAAATATAATCATATCATATCAAAAAGAATTGACATTTTTATATCGCTTTTGTTCAGTATTTAGTTTGAAATGTAAAAAAATTTAAATCAAAACCATGAAGACCTTCGTTGTATTCGCTCTGGCTATTGCCAGTGTTAGCGCAGCCAATTTGGACGCCATTTCACAACCAGCCTTTGCATCGGGACGCATCATCAATGGTCACGAAGCTCAGAAGGGCGAAGCGCCATACATCGTTTCACTGAGGGCGATTTCACATTTCTGTGCCGGTTCAATCATCAACGAGAATTGGGTACTCACTGCAGCTCACTGTCTCGACTCCGACACATTCACGGTTGTCGCCGGTCTACACTCCCGCTTTGACGAATCTAATGTTCAGATCCGCAAGGTCACCAGCAAGTCGCAGTATATCGTGCATGAAGATTATGTCTACGGTGGTGTCGGCCCCAATGATATTGGTCTCATCTATATACCCGAAGGTTTCGATTTGAATACACTCTCACGCGACGGTGTGGCACCTGTTAGCAAAGTGGCCTTGCCATCTGGCAAATACGAGAGCACTGGTAACGGCAGACTTTTCGGTTGGGGACGTGACAATTCCGGTGCTTTGCCAGTTGTACTGCAAACTTTGGAGGCTAACATTATCGGCTACTCGAAATGCAAAGCAGCTCTGCCATTCTGGGCACCCCTTAAGAAAGGGAACATCTGCTCTTATACTGCTGGCACCACCGATGGTGCTTGCAATGGTGATTCTGGTGGCCCATTGGTGCGTTACACATCCGATGGAGTTGAGCAAGTCGGTATTGTGTCATGGGTTTACACTCCATGTTCCCTTACCAAATTCCCCTCGGTTTACACTAGCGTCAGTGCTTACCAGAAGTGGATAGAGGAGAAGATCAAGTCCTATAGGGTTTAATTTAAAGTTAATGCAATAAAGACACTTTTCGTAATTAAAAGATCGGAAGCTTTGTTTGGTTTAATTTATAAATCCATATGAAATAGAAGATAATGAATTTGACCTCCAAAATGAAATTTATGGCAAATCGTTTATGTACATTCTTGCCCACTTAAGAAAACAAAGGGAAGGTATAAGTATTAATGCGGATCGATATCGATAACAGGGGTCTATCAGTACGCCTGCACTAATTCCATACATTAATATATCC
Source organism: Zeugodacus tau (assembly GCA_031772095.1). Lineage (NCBI taxonomy): Eukaryota > Metazoa > Arthropoda > Insecta > Diptera > Tephritidae > Zeugodacus > Zeugodacus tau. The sequence goes on along the minus strand of CM062651.1, from coordinate 55,377,860 downwards.
AAATAAAACTAAGTTAAATGTAACGTTCTGACTGATATACTGAGTTTATCCATATGTCTCACATTGTGATCGATAGATATGGGGTTAAGTTGGCAAGATCTGCGTAAATCAATACATTTGCTATATGGGATCGGTATATATGGTACAAAAGCAAACGAAGTAATGAAAATTCTAGTATTAAAACTATTCATTAAAACCGTATCGTAAATAAAATTTACGATCAAAGTGAACTCTTTTACCGACTTGATAAATACATTCCGCGGCCAATAGATGTCGCTACTTTCGAAATCGTTGAATCAGTAATATCGAAAATTTCTGTCGAAATCTATCCGTTGGTGAGTGAGATGCAGAAATTTAAAATCAATAAATTATTAAATTAAGTTTATATGAAAGCAATTACGGATGACTGACTAAATTATATTTTAAATGTGTATTTTAGAGGCAAAAGACAAAAATACACCAAAAAAAAATAAATTTAAGGTTAAACAATGACAAAAACGTCTAAAGCATATCTAAAACAGGAGGCGGGCCCTTCATGTAGGTAGTTTTAAGTTCACACGATGAGAAGGACAGTTTAAAATTGTTTTTTAAACGAAGCAAAAAGCACAGACAATTTAATTGATAAAATTTGTCGCATTTTTCGATAAAGGTCGATAAAACAGTTTTGCGTTTTCACTTTATGGTAAAGCAGTTTATCAACAGAATCAACGATTGCATGAACATTTTCGATAGAAAATCGTTATCATATCGAAATTGAATTCGCTGCGGATTCAAAGATTAGGTCCAATGTATGAGATTCCCCGTCTGTCGACAGTAAAATTGGATGAATGACTTGTATATAACTTTTCAGAATTCCCGTGAGCACATTTTCTTCTAAAATTGAAAAATATTAAAAAAATAATCCAATCAACTCCTTGGGGGAGACTGAATTGACTAGGTTCACATAGCATAGATGCAACAGTTAATAAGAATTTTTAGTATTAAGCTAAAAATATTGAGGTCAATCTGAGAGGTCAAGCTGAAAGGGTCAATTAATTTTGGTCTGCAGTTCTACTGATATTAGGATTACAGAAATTCGTAGATTAAAACGATGATATCTTTGGGTAAAGGATCTTCAAAACCTTTTAGAACATTAAGCTGAAACAATCGTATCATAACCTTGTCCGTTAGCGCATTAAAAAATACGTAAATACCTTCAGACACTCATCATATAAACAAAAAGTAGATTTATATTATTTAGAGATAAACAAGGAAAACTCTAATACTAATTCAGTTTCATACTAATTAATGACCGATATTGCACACCGACAGCTTATCAAATGCACTGCTAATCCTTGTTGATTTACTATTGAAATAGACAGAAATATGACTTGTAATCAGAAACCAAAAGCTATCAGCGACACACGTATTAACTACTAATAAATAAATAAAATAATTATAGACAGGATGCACACCCCTTTGTTGCAAATATCAGTTAAGTGGTCAGAGCACTTTGTGCGTTGATAAACAATTCGTATAAATACACCAGCAACTCAAAGCGAAATTCAAATCAAAACAAGCATTCTATCGAAAATGAAGTTCTTCGTCGTATTCGCTCTGGCTATAGCCAGTGTCAGTGCAGCCAATTTGGATGCCATTGCACAACCAGCCTTTGCATCGGGACGCATCATCAATGGCTACGAGGCTCAGAAGGGTGAAGCGCCATACATCGTCTCACTGAAGTCCGGTTCGCATTTCTGTGCCGGCTCAATCATCAACGAGAATTGGGTACTCACCGCTGCGCATTGTCTCATCTACAACAGTTTCGATGTGGTCGCCGGTCTGCACTCGCGCAATGACGAATCTGAAGTACAGATCCGCAAGGTCACCAGCAAATCGCAGTATATCGTACATGAAGGTTATGGCGGTGGTGTCGGCCCCAATGATATTGGTCTCATCAATATCCCCGATGGCTTCGATTTGAATGCACTCTCACGTGACGGTGTAGCTCCAGTAGGCAAAGTGTCCTTGCCATCTGGCAAATACGAGAGCACTGGTAACGGCAGACTTTTCGGTTGGGGACGCGACAACTCTGGTGCTTTGCCAAATGTGCTACAAACTTTGGATGCTAACATTATCGGCTACTCGGAATGCAAAGCTGCTCTACCCTTCTTGGCACCCATTAAGGATGTGAACATCTGCTCCTATACTGCTGGCACCACCGATGGTGCTTGCAATGGTGATTCTGGTGGCCCATTGGTGCGTTACACTTCCGATGGAGTTGAGCAGGTCGGTATTGTGTCATGGGGTTACACTCCTTGTGCCACCACCAAATACCCTTCGGTCTACACTAGCGTCAGTGCTTACCAGAAGTGGATAAACGAGAAGATCAACGCTTAAATTGTGCTAATTTTTGAATAAATGACGAACATACAAGTATAAGAAATTTCTTTTGATTGCAAGTGGGACTTTTGACGTGTGTTGATTTGAAATTGTCTAGGGTCACGTAGTCCCCAAGTAAGAATTTTTAATTACAAGGTGACACTCTTAGTGTTATAGCGATGTGAGGTTTTAAACTTTTTTTTTGGATGGCGTTCACTGTGACTCTCAGCGAATTATCTCTTTTAAAATTCTAGCGCCTCTCTCTTTGGCAAAGCTTCAAATACTCAATTATATCTAATCACTCTGAGCATTTTAATTTCTTATTTCACTCTTATTTAATTAAAAAAATATATATATTTTGAATTCAGTACTTACATCATCCCATTTAATGAATTTCTCGCCGTCCTGCAGTGCCTTCGGCACCTCCACCGGTCCAATCGAAACATATGTCGATGTGCTCAACATATTGCCAACAACAATTTCTATTCACAAATATTCCGTCGCACAAAACTCTTTGCTCCACAAATACCAACAGCAATGCATTGGTGCAAGTTTGAAAACTCAGACAAACATACTTGTAACGGTACTCATGAAGACACAAGCGCAAAACTGCTTCGTTTCATTGCACCACTCGGGGTGGAGCTCGCGGGAAGCGCACTGAATGATAACAATAAAAATGTTATGTCGACTCTGAAGGAAACTCTGCTTAAGTGTGTTGCCAAATAAAATTCAGTTCGTCCAGTTAAAAGTGTTCGGCTGAGATAAGCAGCGACAATACAATGAAACGCCAATTGTAACGGGGTTTTACGACTGTGCTCGGATGTCCTTACTTTTGATTTTACTGCTTTCGTTTTTGTTGGAATTGTTTGCTATTTTTGTGTGTTGAAATAAGATCTGCTTTGAGGACGATTATTGTACATGTGGTAGTTGCGCAGAGTTCTCATATAGTGGTTGTTGTTTTTCGTCGATTAACTGGAATTAAATTAGATATTTATTTTTATTAATTCGTTATTAAATTGGTTACTGATATATTATTTAAATATTAAATAAAATATATAAATTAATATAATTATTTATAATTTTAAAGATTCCTTTCTGATAATTTTGTGTTTAAAGAAATGTCAGTATCACACTGAAGATTAATCTACTGAGCACGCATTCATTAAAAAAGTATTATTATGAACTAAAAAAATATTGTTTCTTTACTGCTTAGTCATTAAGCATTTCGTTATTTAATATTAACGAGTCTCGAAATTCATTTTATATAGTACAGCTCACTAAGTAAAGCACAATCAACTATGAAATGAAAAATTCCGTATTTTAATAAGAATTTATTTAAGAAATATATAATATTTCAGAAATTTTTAGCTTTTTTCTTCACTCCTTAACTACCACATTTGTAACAGCGCCCAACTTCAAGCCATAACTCCCTCTCAAACTTAAAAAACAAATCAATTTTGTTGGCCCTGTTATTGCAGGATTATATTTGGCATGAACATTTTTGACAGTACCTTGATGCTTGACAGACAGGTTCAGTGAGAGCCATAAGCGAGTACAAATAGAATGTTGAACGGGATTAAAATTTCACTGAAGGTATTATTAACGACACTGAAAATATTTTAATTGTCAAACAAAATGTATTTCGCTTTTGAAGTTCGTAAATTGAAATTAACGATTCTGCGCATCTACTGGTAAATTGTTAACTAAGGGATTACATTGGTTTTACGGCTAAAATTTATATTTATTTTATTGGCGTATTCAATTCTACAACTCTAGAGTATATATATATATATTTGGCGTAGAAACCGCTTAAGCGATTATAGCCGAATCCACCAGAGCGCGTCACTCGTTCCTCGTTTTTGCTTTTTGGCACCAACTGGAAACACCAAGTGAAGGTCACTTTGCACTTGGTCTTTCCACCGGAGTGGAGGTCGTCCTCTTCCGCGGCTTCCTCCAGCGGGTACTGCATCGAACACTTTCAGAGCTGGAGTGTTTTCATCCATTCGTACAACATGACCTAGCCAGCGTAGCCGCTGTCTTTTTATTCGCTGAATTATGTCAATGTCGTCGTATAAATCGTACAGCTCATCGTTCCATCGTCTGCGATATTCGCCGTTGCCAATGTTCAGAGGACCATAAATCTTCCGCAAAACCTTTCTCTCGAAAACCCCAAGAGTCGTCTCATCGGATGTTGTCATCATCCACTCTTCGGCGCCATACATCAGGACGGGAATAATGAGCGATTTGTAGAGTTTGATTTTTGTTTGTCGAGAGAGGACTTTACTTTGCAATTGCCTACTCAGTCCAAAGTAACACCTGTTGGCAAGAGTGATTCTCCCAAGTAGACGAAACTATCTACTACTTCTAAGGTATGACTGTCAACAGTGACGTGGGAGACAAGACGCGAGTGCGCTGACTGTTTGTTTGATGACAGGAGATATTTCGTCTTGTCCTCGTTCACCACCAGACCCATTCGCTTCGCTTCCTTATCCAGGCGGGAAAAAGCAGAACTAACGGCGCGGGTCTTGTTTCCAATGATATCGATATCATCGGCGTACGCCAGTAGCTGTACACTTTTATAAATAATTGTGCCTTCTCTGTTCAGCTCTGCGGCTCGAACTATTTTTATCCAGCATCAGGTTAAAGAAGTCACACGATAGCGAGTCACCTTGTCTGAAACCTCGCTTGGTATCGAACGGCTCGGAGAGGTGATTCCCGATCCTGACGGAGCTTTTGGTGTTGCTCAACGTCAACTTACACAGCCGTATTAGTTTTGCGGGGATACCAAATTCAGACATCGCGGCATAAAGGCAGCTCCTTTTCGTGCTATCGAAGGATGCTTTAAAATCGATGAAAAGATGGTGAGTATCGATTCTTCTCTCTCGGGTCTTTTCCAAGATTTGGCGCATGGTGAATATCTGGTCCATTGTCGATTTTCCAGGTCTAAAGCCACATTGACAAGGTCCAATCAGTTCGTTGACGGTGGGCTTTAGTCTTTCACACAATACGCTCGACAGAACCTTATACGCGATGTTGAGGAGGCTTGAAAGTATTGTATAAAAATGCAAGTCTATCCAAATAATAGTTTTGGATAAGAAATCTGAAGAAGTCGAGCGCTCTAGGGTAGGCTTATTGTCCCTCAAAAATTTTGAGGTAGTTTTCTAAAAAATGTGTTTTCAAGGTCGATTGTCAAGATTTCTCGAGAACTACTCAAACGATATTGACCAAATTTTAGACTGGTTTTTGACATGCAATTGACAATTATGGATGATAGATTCCTTTTCAATTGCAAAAATGCAATTCTTACCTTCGACCAAGTTCTATTTTAAAGTATTGGCTACAAGTATATTATTTCTAAATATAGGAATCCTATCGTACGAGTAACGCCTTAATTTAAACGACCTGACCCAAAATCCCATATACAATTTGCATGTTAACTCTGGGATTTTCGATGTCTATAGTGAGAATTAGGCTAGGAACGAATTCTTGAATATCATTTTTGGAACATTTTGTTCGTCCTAAATAATTTTGATTTTGATATTTGATTTGGGATTTTAATGTTCACTTCGTTTGAAGCCGATTCGTTTTTCAACTGACATCTGTACTGGATAAAACTTCTACTTTGAATACATTTCGTTATTTCAGCTTGTATTCTTAGGCCCCTTACTTATAAGAGTACTCTACTGACTTTAAATAAAATTCATTGTAGTCCTCTGAAGTCAGTTTTCAATTTTTTTTCTCAGATATCTTTTATGTTAGGGGCTTTTTTATTTTGATAAAAATAAACAGATGTTCAACCTGGAACCGCCTTTAGTATAATTATAACTTCTCGGGATATACAGCAGTAAATGGCATATAAAGCATTAATTTAATTTTTTACGTTAAGAGAGTTTAATAAAATATTTTAAAACATTCCCCATTGGATTTTAACTCATTAATATTGTACTTTTTTATACATAACTGCGACTGTTAGGTCTACGGTACTACGAACTTTATATAAGTCCAAAGACAGTCACTTATGGTGTCCGTGGCCGAATATCTTGTACAGGTTGGTCTCCAGTTAACGGGCAATGATTTACGACAATCCCAATAACAACACATTCCTTTGCATTTTCCAAAGACAATTTCAGCGCCACCGTGCGTGTGCGTGAAAAAAGCTGCAAACCAATGTCTATAAGCACCTATAAAAGCAAATTGTTTGCTTCCTCCGGTGCTTTTTATTATTTGATAGCCGCGTGCAGAAACGTGAGCACACAAATACACACACACACAGCACACGAACATGAGCTAAGGAATTTAGATGATGCGTTTCACAATGTAGAAAGGATCTTAACTTATGAAGAATACCTATGTTTCGACATGAATGCTTTGAGCTAGGCTAGGCGCCAGCCACCAATACTACAGCAAAAGCATGTTGCAATGTGGCGACAGGATGTCAGCTGGAAGCCAAAGTAATAAAATCATGGCACGACAATGTAAAACTTCGTAAATTACCGCATCCACCCGTGGCAACGCCGCACACTTCATCCCCGGTCAATCAGCAATTTCACCAACATCAGCGTCATCACTCAGGCTTAAGAAAGCCGACAGAGCGGGTGGCAGGCAGTGTGCGTCAAACAGGTGAACAGGCGGCCGCTGGGCGCACAGCTGGCGGAGCTGAAGTTGTGGGTTAAACTATTGTACATAAACGTTAAAAGGGGCATGTTGGCCTTATGCTAACTCATTTTTGCCACTCTAACGGCAGTGGCAAAGCGTAAAACGCTCTGGCTCTTCGGCGCTGAGTGAAATGTTGCAAAGTGGGAAGCCATGACAATAATTTAATTTATGGTTCCCTTACATAAACCGTAGTAATTCTTGTGCTTCGTCTTGCTTTTATGCTACGCTACTAACATATTTCTGTGCTCCTCTCTCTCTCTCTCTCTCATTCTAAAGTGCCCGTAGTAGTTGGTGCAAAGGCAAAACCGCTGCTGTCGTTTCAATATACTCATGAACTTCTCATGCCCCTTTGGGTTTGGGCGAATGCATCACTGCCGCTTGCCTTTTAAATTATATATTATTAATCAAGCAAATTAAATTTGTTTAATGGCTTTTTGTATGAAGTTAAAAGAAAAACGAAACTAACTGATATTTAATGTAATATCTCATTTTTAATATTTTTACTCTCGCTTTAGTATCAATTTACTGTGTAAAATGTCTCAACTCAGCAAGATATAAATATAATATATGTATATACTTTTGTCTACTTCATAATCCAGCTCTCAATATTGCCTTCTCCTCCAGAGAGGAGTGGGATAGGAGAGAAGAGTATAAAAATACATAGATAAGCATCTATAACGATGAATCCAAATTGGATAAAAGAGTAGGAGGAGGTGTCTTTTCAGCAAAGCTAGATACCAGAATCGCCTTCCGACTATCAGATCACTATAGTGTCTTTCAAGCGGAGATTACTGCAATTAAAAAAGGCCTTCTTATTCTGACAAAGAAGGTGTTTACAGCAAGAAACACATTTATATTCACAGACAGCCAAGCGCCTAAGCGTTTCTTCGAAGTTGGTGAAGGTATGCCTTGAGCTGTTGGTAGAACTAGCTTCCTATTTTACGATAAATCTGCAAAGGGTTCCAAGAAATAGCCACATTCCAGGTACTGTGAAGCAAATGAACTTGCTAATTTGGGCACCACGTTACAATTAGAACCCGGTAAAGTGGAAATATACATGCCTTTGGCCACTTGTATACGCCTAATCAACAAATTTCTCATAGAGTTGGCTGAGCCTCATTGGAAGCAATCGCTGACTTGCTCAACAAGCAGACAAACGTGGCTTGAATGGAATATGCGCCGTACTTGCTGATTGTTGAAGTTCAAAAGGAACGATTGGACTCTGGAGGAGCTCTAACGGGACACTGTTTGATTGGTAGAAATGGCTGCTGAATGGAGACATCACATATTGCTTGACAACTTCAGAAGTAGTATTTCGGAAGTTGGAAAGTTAAAACTTTTTGAATTATTTAATTCTATCAATACCACTGAGTGGTTCAAGGGAATTCCAGTCCCGGTTGTATCACAATGGGCTTTCGAAGGCCTAGGTGCGTCATTCGACATCCATTATACCTACCTAACTATGTCTTCATGGGAACAGCAATGACTTTCAATACTTTTACGATTACGGCTCAAAAAGTGACATTTTCAGTTTTGAGAATAAGTTTGGGATACAAACAGATCTCTACAAATATTTTGTTGGGTTAATGTTGGCACAAATGTCCAAGATCGATATAAAAAAATCGATTCAATCGACCAGTGCTTGACCCTAGAGACATCTATTGGAAAACGGCGGAAGCAAAGTTGTAGACCAATACAAATCTACTTCGGAATCTAATATGATTCTAGAGGCAAATATTACATTATTTATGCAAACCCTCAATATGTACAATATATATGTATGTATGTATACACAACTTTACGCCCTATGGGTATACGAGTACTTCGCGCTTTGTTAATATACTTAAAGCACTTGCATGTGCCTTATCTGTAAAATGGCAACACAAATCACATTAAAATAATTGCGTTACGTTACCAATTGCAGAGGGGACGCTGTTTATGCCACACAGTGAAGATGCCCGAAATTTTGAATTTTCTTTGCTGCCACGAAGAAATTGAAAAATGCGTTTTAACTTTGGCGCATGTAAATTTAAGTGTATGTGTGTGCACATACATATGTGTCGTGTAGGAGATTGTCATTTACAAACTGAGGCAGTTAGGTTTGCCGTGTGGTGAAAATGGTGCACATCGAGCAAACCACTAAATACGGTCTCACTGTCAGTGTTATTTGGCAGCCGCCATTGTTATAACGCCAGCAGGCGATACCAACTGAGAGTTTATTCGTTTATTTAGCTTACGAGTATATATGTATTTTTGCTTATTTTATAGCGTGCATATTTAATGTAAATATGTATTTAATGTTTATATATATGAATGTGCATTAGACGCATAAAAAAATAAATATTCAATATTGCCGAAAATGTTTAGAAATTCCAGCAAATCATCTTAGATGGGCGTCGACCGGAAATGAGGGACAGAATACTGTTAGTTAGGTGATGGATGACAACAAGAGCTACGAAGGGTAGTTGATATGAATCAGTTTAGATTCAATTAGTTGAGATCATATTACTGGTTCGAATTAAGAATTAAATTAAAATCCTACCTAATAGAAGGCGCGAAGTGGGCCTTATTTATGTTAACCAGGAAGATAGTTAAAATGTTTCTGCCAAGCAGTATTGACCTCAGGTTTCTTCTCTATGTGGGAAGGAAGAAGTCAATGGAGGAGAAGTGCAGTCAGTCAGTTAGGCCACCTGACCACTGTAGTGTCTTCCAAGCAGAGTTCGCTGCGATTAAAGTGGCAGTGGACGCCCTGCTCCGTATGGTGACCTCTTTTAGAGAGGTATGTATTCACTCCGACTGCAGGGTGGCAATACTGGCATTGGATTCGATGACAGTACGCTCTGTGCTAGTTAAGGAGTGTCTTAAATCCTTATCAATAGCTTCTACCTATTTTGTGATCCGACTAGTGTGGGTACCCGATCACTGCGGGATCGTTGGTAACTGTATAGCGGACAAGCTTGCAAAGGGAGGGTACTCTAGCTACATTGACGTCGGAATGGGAGCGCATTGGTAGTCCATGGTCCACCTGCGCAAGAGCGCTGGACATGCGGACTACGCATGAGCTCGTCAAATGCTGGTCAACTACCAGTACTTGTGCAGTGGCGAGGTCCTTTTGGCCCTCTGTGGAGCGTAAGCGGCCCTTTCAACTGCTTTCTCTGGACAGGGTCCATCTCAGCGTCATCATGGGTGTGCTTAGTGGACATTGTCCAATGGGTACCCATGCGGTGAGACTTGGGATCGTGACAGATGCAAGTTGCCAAAGCTGTATGGGGGAAGGCGAGATGGAATCATCTAAGCATTTCCTTTTTCATTGTCCAGCTTTTGCCAGACTGAGGTTGAAACACCTCGGAAGGCCCTTTTTCGGCGATCCTAGCGAATTGGCTAGAATCGATATTAGCCGTCTTAAGAAATTTGTAGCGGATTCCAAACGTTTTACTGAATCCTAAAGGCCTTTGATCCATAGGGAGTTTTATTGGTACCACAATAGACAGCGTCAAGGCTGTCTAAGTGAGATCTTCTGTTTTTACAGAGATCTGCCTACAAACCTAACCTTTATGGACCCATGTTCTCTACTTTTGGAATAGATAATGAGGAAATTTAGTAATAGAGTGAATGCAGAAATCCCCAAAGGACACCTAACCCTGAGATATTCCCTTCAGAATCTTAGTAAAACCGACAGCACAGCGGAGGACGATGAAACGACAGAAAATTATCTTAAGGAACACCCAGTACTCAGCCGAGATATCTTCCATGGTTCAAAATATTCTCATGTAAAAAAAAATAAGAGGTCAGGATGAGAACAACTTAGCAACTTTCTAAAATGCAAAGAATTTTGAATCTAATGACAATTTAAGAGCGGTCGTTCTCGCTCAAGCGTTCGACATCGCTTTTGAATAAGCAAAGAAACGAAAATCATATGATTACATAACATAACAAACATATAATAAAGTACAAGCTAAGATATATATTGCGCCAGAAATTCATAACCTCAGAAGAGAAAGAGTTAAAATATAACAAGTAAGGAAAGGCTAAGTTCGGGTGTAACCGAACATTTTATACTCTCGCAATTTATTTATTTAACTTTATTTATATTATATAATACACAATTTGACCCACATATTCGTCATATATATTGTATAAAGTCCATTGAAAGTTGGAAACCATAATATTAGGTTAGAAGTACCGAGGTCCTCATGTTCGATATATGGGGCCTTGAAAACCTATGGTCCGATTTCGGTGATTTTTAGAGAGGGGCTGCCACACTATTAACATAGTATTTGTGCAAAGTTCTGCACCGATATCTTCACTAGTACTTACTTTATATATTGTAAAGTAAACGATTCAGATCATCTTAAAAGTTCTGGTATATAGGAAGTAGGCGTGGTTGTGAAGCGATTTGGCCTATTTTCACAACATATTATTGGGAGGTAAGGAAACTATTACAAACCAAGTTTCATTGAAATCGGTCGAGTAGTTCCAAAGGTATGGTTTTTGACCCATAAGTGGGCGATGCCACGCCCATTTTCCAATTTGTAAAAAGATCTGAGTGCAGCTTCCTTCTGCTATCATTTCTGTGAAATTTTGTGTTTCTGACGTTTCTCGTTAGTGAGTTAACGCACTTTTAGTCATTTTCAACCTAACCTTTGTATGGGAGGTGGGCGTGGTTATTACCCGATTTCTTTCATTTTTGGACTGTATAAGGAAACGGCGAAAAGAAATGACTGCAGAAAGTTTGGTTTATATAGCTTTATTGGTTTGCAATATATATATAAAAAACCTATTTGGGGGCGGGGTCACGCCCACTTTTCCAAAACAATTACATTCAAATATGCCCCTCCCTAATGCGATCCTATGTTCCAAATTTTATTTTCATAACTTTATTTATGGCTTAGTTATAGCTCTTTATGTGTTTTTGGTTATCGCCATTTTGTGGGCGTGGCAGTATTCCGATTCCGCCCATTTTCGAACTTAACCTTCTTATGGTGCCAAGGAACACGTGTTCCAAGTTTCATTAAGATATCTCAATTTTTACTCAAGTTACAGCTTGCACGGACAGACGGACGGACGGACGGACGGACGGACAGACAGACATTCGGATTTTGACTCGTCTCGTCATCCTGATCATTTTGATATATATAACCCTATATCTAACTCGTTTAGTTTTAGGACTTACAAACAACCGTTAGGTGAACAAAACTATAATACTCTCTTTAGCAACTTTTGTTGCGAGAGTATAAAAAAATGAAAATAAAATAACTATATTGAATGGATTCAACCACACCTCTTTAGCCACTCTCAATATTTTTCACACCATCTTCAATTTGATGTCTTTGCTGAACTTTCTTTTCAACTGTAAATAACACTTGTGACAGCAGAAGGGTGCGCCAACTGACAAACCGACTGTCAGCAACATATGCTCTATGAGTAGACAAACAACAAAACCAAACCAATCACATTTCGCAATACCGTTCCGTTCCTGTCAATATGAATGCCGATTGATTTCGTCTTTGACCGTACACCCGCTACCGCTACACAGCTTTACCCTTGACCAGCGGCAAATGCATTGAAGCTTGCGAACCACTTCAAAATGGCGTATGCGACGCCCTATTCTCGTTTTCGCAATAAACAGGCAAACAGAAACGGAAACGTCAGAAACCAGAAGGAAAACAGCAAACTGGCAAAATGAAGCTAAGCGTAAATAAAAGTGTATGCACTTCCGTCTTCGGGGACTCTTTACGGTCGTGCACTATGCTGACTTGACTGCCGCCAAGCATTTATGCGAAATAGTAATGAAATAGTCGCGCCACTGGGACGCATTGGCGGTATGAGTTGTAAGCACAGCAGGATGTCGTGTATGAAATTACAATGAATGTGCGGATTTAGCAAAGCACCTAGAGTACATATACATACATATGTGTTCATATGTGCCTTTGAGTGTGTGCGTGCTTTAATCTATGGAAGTCGTTTGTTGGACGCACTGAATAAGGTTAAACTTCAAGTGGGCATACGTGCGTTCATAACAAGTGTCATTGACTGGCGATAAGAGTTGACACGGGCGCCAGTTGAAGTAAGCACTGCTACAAGTGCTAAATATTGCATATACTTATACTATACATGCGTATATGGTATATTTATCCGAATACTCGTAGCTGTAAAAATACACACCGTCCTAAATATATATTTAAAAATTCCATTCAACGCAATCAAATAGTAAAAGTTAATTTTCAATTAAAACATATAATGTAGGAAGCATATTTGTTTATTGGAACCATACCTTTAACCCATGTCCTCACTAAATCAACCACTGCTTTGGACTGAGGAAGCAGTGAAATCCTCTCTCAGTTTGCGGTGTGGAGACTTTGAAAACATGCTTTAGAATGTTCCAGGGTAAGATGCTACCAACGTTCTATGGACCTTCATGTATTAAAAGGAACCAGTAAAAAATTTAATAACAAGATCGACATTATTGAACGACTAATCTAACTAAGCTATGCTAAATGGAAACAGTCTTCAGCTTTGGAGGTATTTAATTTGAAGAGTATTATGCCAAAGGACAGTAGTTCGCTAGGTTGTTTGATTAAGCGTCATCTTGAGCAGAAAGGAGACAACTAGAGCACTCTAATGAGTCTGAATGAAATCGTTCGGAGATTGTTACGTTGAAAATGTAGATCAAAAGATTGTTTGACCAAAAGCGACCTCAGTTGGTTGAATAACAATTGATCTACATCTATATCAGAGTTAAGTGTTATGAACTCATTTTATATTAAGTTACTAATGCAAATAACAATGATGACTTCAAGGTCGTAAAAGTTCAATACTAATACTTCTGCAGGAAAAAATCACAGATGAATCTGCAATCCCCAAACCCCTAAATCTCTAAACCCAATGCAATTTTCAAAGAATTTTTTTGCATATCTCGTAATATTATATGTGACCTGGTCTACGAAAAGGGAGCTAACGTGCGAAAACTAGTTTTCTGGGAAACAGCTGTTAAAAATAAACAACTCTCATCTTCCATCCGAATCAACTAAAAAGTGAAAATTGATTTTTTGACACCTAAGCCCCCTTTCCGTAGACCAGGTCACATATATTAAATTAACACTCGTTTGATACTCGAAATCGAGTTATATAGTTGTATTTCAAACCGCAGTAAATAATGGATCTGGTAAGTGGCATTACGGGTCTAGTCTGAACTAATTCATATTATTACTCCGATCCAATAAAATCTATACTAAATCTAAACTATAAAATGATTTGAACGAAAAAAGTGTAAACATAAATGGTAATCCATTTCGAGGTTCGGTACTTTTTAAAAATAGAGAAAATTCTAATCTAATGAGGAATGTTTTTTATCATTCGAAAGGACATTCTTTGACATTTATTTTTAAAAGATTATCTCTTTCAAATGTTGGTCGCGGCTACATCTCAGATGGTCTATCCGTTGAGTACAATTTTCGATGACTCGTTCGAGCATTTCGACTGGTAACTAGTGATTTTTGCTCCAAAGCATGCATCGAAACGGGATTGTCCCCATAGACTTAAGACTTTACAGGAAGAAGTCTAACGACGTGTTATCACACGATCTTGGTGGCCAATCGACCGACCCAAAACATGAAATTATCTGCCGTAGCGTTGCGTGATCTATCAAAAAAGTGCTATCGAAAGTAGTTCTACTTGAATCACCCGTATTAAAACCCGAATGTACAAACAAATTTGAAACGAAGATAACCAAACAACACGAAAATCTATTATATGCAGATACCCAGATCTTTTTTGAAACAAAGGTTTAGGTTTCCCAGACTAATGACGAAGCTTATAAACTGATTTACAAACTAAAACGGAATGGAGATCCAATAATCTGTTAACCGAGAATACACGGTCAATTTCGGAGCTATGGACGAAGAAATTAGTTTAACAATGAATGAAGCTTACATGTTAAGACAGTAGTCTGCTTTACAGGCTTCAAAAAATCGATTTTTTGTTTTGTTTTAAATCTCTTCCAAAACTATCCAAGAATATGTCTTTAAAATTCCAGAGGCCAATTCGACATATTTTCGAAGTTAGAGCAGTTTTAGTGGCCGAGCGTCGAGCAGGTGCGAATGGATACTGAAAACTTTAAAGCGCGTTTTCTCGAGTTTTCATTTTCACAAGTGTTAGAAAACAGTGCCGGCGATAGCAAAAAGAATATATGTCCGATCGAAAAACACCAAAATGATCTAGCTTCAGTATTAAATTATCTTCTATTTGAACTAAAAAAGTTGGACAAAAGTGTTATTTAAACTACTTGTTTTGCAACTTAAAGTCAATTTTTTTCTTAAAAAAGTGAATTTTTTTTCAAACTTCGAAAAAATTTAGAATTTTATAACTTCTTCGGAATTTTTATAGTTCATAAAGAAAAGAAACTTATAAAAATTAAAAAAAAAATTGGTTCGACTGTTTCAGATCATCGCACGACCTCCATCACCGGCACCGATTTACAAGTGCAGACTCCAGACGCTCCAGAACAATACTTACAACTTTGAAAAAATTTCAATATTTTTTGATAATAAATATTGTTTTTTAAGCCTTAAATATAGTACACTATCGTCTTAAAATTCCGTTTACCGCAATCATTTCCTTCCCTTTCAAAAAATATTGCTAAAAAAAACTCTTTTTTTCGGCTTCTAAAGCTTTGACGGCAGGTTTAGTTCGCAAAGAGCTAAGACGGATTACAGCTGATTTCAATTAAAGTACATGCAATATAACATTTCTTGAAACGACGCTCTAAAGTGAACTCTACCCTTTTCGAAAAAATGTTCCACAAAGTCTTTTAAATAGGTTCCACAATCATGATAAACTCGCTAAATTTACTTTAACAATTGATACTTCACGATATTTGGTTGGATCAAAGGTCGACTCAATTTTAAATTTTTAGAAAAAATCAGTTCCATTTAATTTTCAGAGCAAATGTTCCACAAAATCTTTTACACAGGTTCCACAATCATGATAAACTCGCTAAATTTACTTTAACAATTGATACTCCACGATATTTAGTTGGATCAAGGGTCGACTCAATTTAAAATTTTTAGAAAAAATCAGTTCCATTTAATTTTCAGAGCAAATGTTCCACAAAATCTTTTACACAGGTTCCACAATCATGATAAACTCGCTAAATTTACTTTAATACTTGATATTCAAATATATTTGGACAGCTCACAGGCTGACTCAATTTGAAACTTTCAGAATAAATCAATAATATTCCAATTCACTTATAAGCTTCGCCACCCATAAATAAATGAATGCAAATAGTATGGGTATGTGAAGAAAACTAATGAACATTCGCCTACAACCAACGCCTCGAACTAAATACTTAAATGCTAATAAATTGGCAGATAGCTTGTCAAGATAGCACGCTTTAATGGCGGAGCATGTTAAAATTGCTTTAAAGCATTTCAATTTCCCATTTGAACGAAGAAAGAAAATGGCGTTACAGCGGAAATAACGGACGTTGCCACCTGATAAGCATAGCATATTTTTAATATATTCTTTTGTGTCTATGCTACACGCTCGCCTGTAACTTAAGGCCGCCTGGGTCTGTGCTCATTTTTGCGTTTATTTTGGAAATGCAAATACGTACATAGAAGATCTCTCATTGATTTATTGATTTTTTCAACAAACGACGATAAAATCACAGCACAGGTACGCACACACACACATGCAAACGAATTCAAATGTTTCAGGTTTTATGTAGTTCGTTGTGTGTTTTATCCATAAATATAAAACTCCAGACAAAATTGTTGCCGCTTGTTGTATTTGTAGTTAATGTTAATGATGTTGTTGCTGTTGTTGTAAGCGTAGAGTTGCTCTTGCTCAGTGTTGAATCTCATTGAATATTTCCGTATGCTCGCTGACAGTCTACCAACTGCTGTGTACGTGTGGCAGCTGTGCATCTTATTAAAATGACTAAATCAATAGTGTTGGTATTGTTAAAATAGGCAAATTTTGTTCTAAAATATACATAAATGCGCATAAATTGTAAGTACAGATGCAAATTTACAGCCTAAACTGTACACACATAGATACATATATACATAAGCCGTTATATAGAGAACGTTGGAAATGTCAAACTCGATTTTAGACAATTTTGAAGCGCTCATTTTCAAGCTTGAGTCACATTTACTCAAGGTCTGTTGGTGGTATATATGTATATATACTTACGAGGTTGAGCCTTTTATGGCACTAACCTAACCTAAACTCAAAGTGTTTCAATTCAGTCAGGTTCACTAACCTAGCTTAAACTCAAAGTGTTTGAATTCAGTCAGGTTCATTAAAAATTGCGTCCTCTAATCCAGCAACTGTAATGTCAAGAAGATTACACAGCCTCACAAAAACGAAAATGTAATAACTCTGGGTATAAAAAATGGGACTCGGGAGTTCTCGGGGTCGCAGAATACGTATCCGGTGTTGGGTTTACAAATTTCAAAATGTGTGCGCTATATTGGTTCGTCATTTTGAATTTTTAAAAAGTAACGTCATATACGTAATCAGCGACACCAAGAACCACCGAGTAACGAGCTTCAAGCGATTCCGATGAATTTTTCAAAACAACAGTCGGCCATTTTAGAGACACCGTTTCGAATTTTGAAAAAAAAAAACGTCATATTCGTAATCAGAGTCTCGTAAAGCCTCAAGCGAATCCGATGAATTTTAAAAATCGCTATCCGCCATATTCATTTTCTGGGGTTATATCAAAACCTTGATTTGATGGGGTTAAACGGATCTCGATTTCGGATTCAGCGACCCTAGGTCATAACAAAAAATGTTTTTGTGTCGCTGTGCTATCAAAACACGATTTCATTATACATTATAATGGCACCCTCTGGTATGACATCCACTCATCTCTTCCTTACCTTTTACATACTATTACTGTGGTAAAAGCTATAGTTTCTTCGAAATCGGCTTCAATTTCGCCGATTAACTTTTCATTCTTACAAAATTTCTTTCCAGAGAGCATTATCTTGAGGTCTGTGATCATAAATACGATGCCTTATCTTGATTGTGAGCTTAGCCTTGTAACATATTCTCTTGAACCATATGTCCACCACATTCCTTGGATATCATTCGATTAGGCTCACAGTAAATCATTTTGTGGGTTTTCTATGCTTCATTGATCGCCTTTCGATTTTTATTGCGGTGATCATCTCTGCAGATTATGTGGCCGCTAAGAAATTTCACGAAATTCAATAATAAGAAACTGAAACTTAAGAATGCGACGCATTTTTGAAGGCTAGATCTGACCTCAAAACTTATAGATTCATTCCTAGAGACGTCTTTCCATAAAAATGGTACGATGTTAAGTGTTTAAATAAAATATGGTTCGAGATGAATTTTTTCATGCATTCCAAGCAACACAGACATCAAAATGTTCTGAATGTTTTATCTAAAAGATGTCAATCTAACACAATGAAATGTTAGATGGCGCCCTGCTGCACTAAGGCTAACCACGGTTAAATTATAATACATATTTCTAACAAATTTTTTTCTAAACCTTACTTACTACCTCAATACTCTTAATGTGGTGCCACTGAACTTACTAATTACCGTTGTTACACCGTTACAGTTTGTTACGGTCATTCCCTAATCCAGCTGCTACCTTGAGTTCCACACAAACAACACAAAATTGGCAGCATTCTGCTGGTGTTTGATAATTGGCAAACAACTATGAATTATGGCACAAATAAAATCACATCCAGACACCATAATTTCACAGCACATACATACATATGTACATATATTCCACAACTATGTGGCATGTTGGCGATAACAAATTTTTGGCTATTTTTGTTGGCCCAGTTCTGTCACAATGTATCAACTTAATTTCAAACGCGCACGAGGCAAGAGCGCCGCCTGCAGCCGCATCCACATACACGGCTGTCGCGCACACAGTGCTGATCTAACGGGCTGACTCGTTGAGTAACTGACTGAATGTCAGCCACAAAGTGCTTGAATGCATGACCTTAGCGGCTGATGGATGACAGATGGGTGACGAGCTGACGCCCAGACCGACGCCATATGTGACAGATGCTAAAGTGAACAAATGTGCAAATGTGAATACACAAATTCATATATATTTATTATAGATATTAGTGGATGCTGAGTTTTATCGCCAGCAAAAGCAATAAACAATTACTTTGAATTTAAATATGTGTTTGCTGAAGAAAACATTTTCACCAGTGTTTGTAAAAAATATGTGAAAAATCCAAAAAAGCGGTTCCAAAATTTCTGATAACTATTGTAATCCTCCAATATATCCACTCGAGTTCAACGGCAGAACTCGATTGCTGATAGAACTGACGCTCAAACTTTTATCGATTACACTGTACAACATTCGACTAGGTTTTGGAGCAAACTAATTTTGTCCGGGTGATTGAGGCATATGCAAAAAAATTGTATTTTCCGAATTCCGAAGTTTGCCTCCAAAATCGAGATATTTGGGTTCGAAGTTCGAAAAAAGGACTTATTAATATGGCTACTAAAAAATCCAAAATATATAGAAACTCTAAATTTTCTTCTTAATTCAATGGTATATAAAACCTTTTCGTCAAGCTTATATGCTTATTTTTTGAGGGTCAAACTTTGTTCCTTCAAGGCATGCTAACTTCGAAAATCGGAGAATACAATTTTTTTACCTACATATAACTCAATTTCCTGGAAAAATATACTTAGGTTGAAAAGTATATTTTGTCGTATAGTGTTATCGATGCATGCCTATGATAGCTTTATGGTAATGTAATATTTCAATACAGAACAAAATATATTGTAAACTAGAAAAATAAATACAATACAGAACAAAATATATTGTAAACTAGAAATAATAAAAATAAAGATTCAAGTTCTGAAAAAAACTATAAAACATAGAAAACAAATGTTTCAGTGAAAGACCCTCAGCCACAATGTAAGGAGTAAATCGAATGAATCCAACAGAATATCCACCCAAGATTTAACTACTGAATTCCCGAAAAACATATTATTTTTAACAAAGGGTGTTTCAATAGAGATATAAAAAAAATTATTTCAGTTACAACACAGAAAAATATTGTTAATTATATTAATAAATTATTACTGTCTCCTACGTGAGCTTAACTAAGAAAATCTCATCTCAAAGTACTAAAAAATAAAGTAGTCTCTGGACCATAGTATAGTTTATATCTCTTCAACAGAAAGACTATAGTAATCGAAAGGCTTTCAATTGAAATTATAATTTTTTTTCAAACTTTGTCTTATTGTTTCAACCAAATATTTGGAATATAGATTAGAATTCCATCATAGAAGCCAGATTCGTTTAGCGATTTACATTGTTTCCTGTTTGGAGAATTATGGCCTTTTTATTTTTATTGTTTCTCGAGTCTGATCTAACATTAGAATTAACTACTATCCCCTCGATATGTATTAATTCTCCAAACAATATCTAACTTTTTGTTCGCCGGATACATAGTTAGGCTCCATAAAGTCTTATCGCCTGCAACCCTATATATTTCCATATGTCTAGTACTGACCCCAAAAGCTCTCATCACAGTTGCTTGAAAAGCGTAATATATGGCATGTTCGGCTACGATGAATATTAGATGATATGCGATATTGGAGCACAAAATGCGATATGGATCATAAAATTTTAGCTTTATTTTTCTAGCATACATTGAGGCTTTTACAATAAATTTAACAGCGTTGGCTAACAGAGGTCTTCAAAGTCAATGTTATCGATAAGAGAAAATATACATATAAGAAGTGTATGGCTGTATATGTAGAGATATGTACCCTGCCAGCCAGGCCTAACCACTTTCCCCTCATGTTTCTTCAATTACTAACACCAACGCACACGTTTGGGTTGTTTTGTTTTTGTATTCGTACGTGTGAGGGGAATAGTGGTTAAAAAACTCACAAGCAGCTATGCTGGCCTATGGCAAACTCACCACTTTTTTTTACCACTTTTGTGGGTTTAAAAAACTTCGGTTTAACCAGCTTTTTCACCACCTTTGGCTGGCAGGGTAGACTATCTAATAATCACCAATACAAATATATGAGCTAAAGTAACTGCAAAAATAATAGCAGCGACAGCAAACTAATAAGAATTATATTTTTTCAATTGAAATTTAATTTAATTATCTAAAAAAAAAATCGCATAATCTGGGTAACAGTACTTTTATGAGTAACAAAAAAAAGTAAATCCAGAAATATAACTGTAGAATTTTAATATTTTAGAATTACTTAAAAAAACACTTTCTCCAAATTTTTTCGTTGAAATTCTTGATTACAAATCTTATGAGTCATTAACAAATTTCTTTTAGTCATAAACATTTAAGTACGTATGTATATACTTTTGCGGTTCTAACGGTGACGGCGGTGCTTCTGATGAAAATTTTTTTGAAAAAATATTAAAAATACAATATTTTCTAAATAAAACTTTCGGCAACTAATCATTTTCATATTTAATTTTGTTTAAACAGAAATTAAAACCATTTGATAAACTCATTAAGCTGCTTCTACATGATTGTCAGTATGTATGCGCTTATTAATGCAGACCAACAGTACTTATATAACGGTTGTGGTCGTTCGCACGCGTCTACGTTCAATGCTTCTGTTTCTGATAGTGTAATTATAGTCATTCAGTGATAAGCTTCATTAATTTCTCATTCACTAAAGGAGCAACGCCACCAAAAACTAAATAATGAACGATTGTATGTAGCTTTGTTAGTAGCAGCGCTGTAGGAAATCGAGACTGGAGGTAAAAATTTCGGATACAATTCTTATCAAATATATGCATATAGCGGTCTATAATTTGACTTAATCTCGATTTCAAATTTTTACCATTATCATGGGCTGGTAAATGAACATAAATTATTTTTTAGGGTTTTTATTTTGCATATATTTATTTGAAGAAAAAAATGTTACATAATTTTTTTGTTGTTGTTTTTTGTGATCAAACAAAATTCCAACAGGATTAGAAAGAGTACATAGTTGGATCTGGTATGAACTAGAATTATTAATTTCGCACAAAAATTAACAAAAACCTTCGACCTTCGAAATTCTTTTTTTGAAAATCGCCCTTTTTTCTTTTTTCCTTTTACCACAAATCAAGTTGAAAAGTAAAGAGGATCTTCACCGATTTGATTTAGCAATTTAGTTCAACCGATTGGATTAATAGGTTTTGAGTAACCTCATGCCAATTTTGAGGCGCTCTCGGCGTCGCCTGACGCTTCCATCACAAATCGGTTATATCTTCAAGAGTTTTTGAATTTTTCACTAGACATGTTAAAGGAACATTCTTGAATAGTTATAGGTTCGAATTAAATGATAAAAAAATCGATTTTTTGAAACCGAGAATGGGATGAATTCGAAGTGATTTTGTCAGTTTTCTGTCACAGTTTCGAATTTGGATAGAAACTCTGCAAATTTGAAAAATTTACTCTGTTTAATATTCCTACCGGGTAACCTCCACCAAGAAATTATCTCCGCTAAGTATACCAACGTTGCCGTTGAGAAGCCGGCAATTTGATTACAATTTGAGTACTATACACTGGTTAATGAGCAATCAGATATCAGCGATTGGCTACTGATTTTCAACAATACTTGGTAGTTGAAGTATTGCCGCCGCTTTTCAAAAGAGTTAATAAACTGCATGTTCACTTATTGATAATTATAAGTATTACATAGTAATTGTAGAGGTTGCAGTGATTGAACATAATTGAAGAAAAGTGTATCATATATTTCATAGGTATACAACAAATAAATATCGATTTCAATATAAATTGCTTCTACTTGGAAATTTTTAAATGATATGCATATGCTCTGGTTTCTGCTGTTACCATCTCAAAGTTAAGTGGGGTCATTACCTCTACATATATTACTCAACACCCTTTCTTAAACATATTTTAAGGTAGAACGTTTAAGATACGTTTCATGTTGTTGGTTTTTCACGATCTGAGATCCTACCTCTAACAACCTTAGAAACCCAGGGAAACTGGCGGTCTAGTTTAACTTATGATGAATGCGTTTTCGTTTCTATCAATATTTACATACAGATCTGACTGGATACTCTCAAGATTTAGGCGGACTTCGCCTTACAGAATTCAACGTTCAAACTTTCGAACTTTGGACCGACCGTATGAACTACAAAATCCAAGTGTACAAATAACTCAACCGGATGAAAACAAAAGACTAGAAAAAATAAGGCCCACACAAGACATACTATTGACTTGCATTTAAGTTTAGATTATACTTTAGTACTTTAAAGTTATGCTGGAAGGACGAAACTCCTCTCACTATGAAAGCAAGTTAAGAGCAATGAGGAAATTAATCACAAAACCGAAAGCTTTACATGCATAAATTAAGATCTTAAACAAGTAAGGAAGGGCTAAGTTCGGGTGTCACCGAACATTTTATTCTCTCGGAATTTATTTTTTTTTTAATTTTTTAATATAACAAACAATTTGACTCACATATTCGGCATATATATGGTATAAAGACCATTTAAAGTTTGAAAACCCTAATATTAAGTATATAGGAGATAGATGAAGTTATGACCCGATTTCGCTCATTTTTGGCACGGAGACATATTATTAGAAGAGAAATATTTCCTGTGAATTTCTTAAAAATATCTGAGAGATTTATCTATATTTTCGGTTCAATTTTATTCCAAGCACTGAGGTCCTCATATTCGATATATGGGGCCTTGAATACTTATGGTCCCAATTTGCCGATTTTTAGAAGGGCGATGCCTCACTATAAATGTAGTATTTGTGCAAAGTTCTGTTTCGATATCTTCACTAGTGCTTACTTTATATATTGTAAAGTAAACGACTCAGATCGACTTCAGTTCTGGTATATAGGAAGTAGGCATGGTTATGAACCGATTTGGGCTATTTTCACAGCATATCATTGGGAAGCTAGGAAGATATTATAAACCGAATTTCATTGAAATTGGTCGAGTAGTTTCAGAGATATGGTTTTTGACCCATAAGTGGACGGAGCCCATTTAAACTTTTGACCATTTAAACCATTTTGAGTGCAGCACTTCTGTATCATCTTTATAATGAAATTTAAGGCTTCTGATGGTATTCCTTGCTGAATTAAAGCATTTTTAGTAGTTTTCAACTTAACCTTTGTATAAGGAAGCTTCCTTGATATAGCTTTAGTAGTTTGCGAGATATGTACAAAAAACTTAGTAGGGGGCGGGGCCACGCAACTTTGTTGCGAGAGTATAAAAAAATTGTAAACGATCTCACATAATCCCCTACTTTACCCCATTTCCTTAAATACATCGAAAGGAGTGTGAACCACAGCGAAATCTTACTCTACACGAGTCCTTTATGAAGGGCCACCCACGCTCAGCAAGTGCTTACATTGTGCCAGCATTAATAAAATGAACAATCAAGAGTGATCTGGAAATGGACCGTGGAACCCATGTGTAGTGGAAAGTCCTGCGGTACACCCGAGTGCGTCTACTACAAGTCAACTCTGTACCCTTCAAGAAAACAAACTAAATCTTTATTGTAGCAATTCTAAGCTCTTTTAAACAAGTTATAGTTGTAATTCATCATTTCGAAGGATTAAGGAAACCTGCTTCTAACTATTGAATGAATGTCATTGATAAGGACAATGCCGAAGCATCACTTTCGCAGCTTTTGACTACAGCATCCAGTTCATATTTGTAGAAATTCGTGTGCAAGTAATGAACTATGTTACTGTCGCGTAATTATTCTTTAATTAAAATTGCTTTAGTCAGCACAAAGTCATCAGTAAAAATTTATCGCTCATTAAACATTGCGCGCGCGCTTACTTCTGAGCTTGTGCAGCGAAGAAGTGAGCGAGAGGAGCGCATTTATGGTATTTATATTTAAATATATTATATATGTATATATACATACTCGTCTTTCCACATAAATAGTATACATATATAGAGTTTTTGCGATGCTCAAGCGTTCAATGAGCTAAATCCGGCACATTAATCATCGCCTTGGTAATTACGAGCGCGTCGCTTGATGGTTAAATAACATTTCTGACGCCCGCAATAGCCGGCCAAAGGCGATATTATCAAACTACTATACATATATATGTATGTATGAATATGTAGGTGTTTGTGTTTTTCGCAATAATGCCAATAACGTTAGAAAAAACTTATCGACTTTTTGCCTAAGAATGTGCCGTTGTTTTAATGTGTAATATTTGTTATAAATTGTTATATTTTTTTTTGCAAAGAGGAGCAATAGGGTATTCATATATAAAAACTACAGTTTTCGAAATTTTTTGCTAGAGTGTGGCAACTCTATTAACCATTGACATCTTGGATTTATGCCGTTTTTGTAAGCAACCGTCGCCTCTCAACTTTTTTTTATTTTAAAACATATTTATCAGATTTTTGGAAGCTGTAGTTGTACTTTATAAAGGTGTCCATATACTATAGAGCAACATGATGACCGATTGCAAACTCTCTTGGATTCAGGAACTGTCAAAAATTAAATTTCGATTTTGTAAATTTTATGAAATTCTTAAAGCTATTTTGATTCATTTGCCTGAAGTGCTGCAAATACATTTATTTTGACATTCTTTTCTACGAAGTTTTATGCCAAATTTGGCAGCTCTTCAAAGACAACTATTGAACATATAAAATTTCAAACTAACACGGTGCGAAAGTAATAAACGCTTCTGCCATTGACCTAAAACCTTAATGTGCAGTTTAAACTATGTCAAATTCACTGACGGAAATCAACTGATTTGACAGTAGTACACTTTCGAAGAAGAAGGAAATTTAGTCTTGTATCCAGCAGCTGTCAATTTCAATTATAGTGAGATTTCAAACAATTTAATTGAACAACTGAATGGCTGCATCGACTGGGCTGTCAGTTCAGCAAATAAATTATCATAAATTATGACTATAACTGTCAGAAAATTTGTCATAATAAAAAGAGCAACTAACTCTCCTAGCTTTTAAAATAAAAACGTAAATTATAGTGGCCACCCTAATGTTTTTTCCAAATAAAGGGTGATTTTTTAAGAGCTTGATAACTTTTAAAAAAAAAAAACGCATAAAATTTGCAAAATCTCATCGGTTCTTTATTTGAAACGTTAGATTGGTTCATGACATTTACTTTTTGAAGATAATTTCATTTAAATGTTGACCGCGGCTGCGTCTTAGGTGGTCCATTCGGAAAGTCCAATTTTGGGCAACTTTTTCGAGCATTTCGGCCGGAATAGCCCGAATTTCTTCGGAAATGTTGTCTTCCAAAGCTGGAATAGTTGCTGGCTTATTTCTGTAGACTTTAGACTTGACGTAGCCCCACAAAAAATAGTCTAAAGGCGTTAAATCGCATGATCTTGGTGGCCAACTTACGGGTCCATTTCTTGAGATGAATTGTTCTCCAAAGTTTTCCCTCAAAATGGCCATAGAATCGCGAGCTGTGTGGCATGTAGCGCCATCTTGTTGAAACCACATGTCAACCAAGTTCAGTTCTTCCATTTTTGGCAACAAAAAGTTTGTTAGCATCGAACGATAGCGATCGCCATTCACCGTAACGTTGCGTCCAACAGCATCTTTGAAAAATACGGTCCAATGATTCCACCAGCGTACAAACCACACCAAACAGTGCATTTTTCGGGATGCATGGGCAGTTCTTGAACGGCTTCTGGTTGCTCTTCACCCCAAATGCGGCAATTTTGCTTATTTACGTAGCCATTCAACCAGAAATGAGCCTCATCGCTGAACAAAATTTGTCGATAAAAAAGCGGATTTTCTGCCAACTTTTCTAGGGCCCATTCACTGAAAATTCGACGTTGTGGCAGATCGTTCGGCTTCAGTTCTTGCACGAGCTGTATTTTATACGGTTTTACACCAAGATCTTTGCGTAAAATCTTCCATGTGGTCGAATAACACAAACCCAATTGCTGCGAACGGCGACGAATCGACATTTCACGGTCTTCAGCCACACTCTCAGAAACAGACGCAATATTCTCTTCTGTACGCACTGTACGCATTCGTGTGGTTGGTTTAATGTCCAATAAAGTAAACTGAGTGCGAAACTTGGTCACAATCGCATTAATTGTTTGCTCACTTGGTCGATTATGTAGACCATAAATCGGACGTAAAGCGCGAAACACATTTCGAACCGAACACTGATTTTGGTAATAAAATTCAATGATTTGCAAGCGTTGCTCGTTAGTAAGTCTATTCATGATGAAATGTCAAAGCATACTGAGCATCTTTCTCTTTGACACCATGTCTGAAATCCCACGTGATCTGTCAAATACTAATGCATGAAAATCCTAACCTCAAAAAAATCACCCGTTACATACATGCGTCTATACGCACTTCTAACTCATATATATTTCCGATACAGATAACTTTGCAAGTGAGTTCACACGTACGTATGTATATATTGTGGTTTTGATTTCAACTCATTGTTTGGGGGATTGGCTCAATATATAATGATTAGATTATGCATGTACCGTTATAATATGGCAAACATGTTAAACGCTTATCACAATAAAAACATGCATATATTATAAATATGATATGTACATACATATGTGGTCATAAATAAGTGTGTACAATATGGTGATTACAGAAATTCTATGATTACATAAAAATATGTAATTAAATACTTATTAGCTTGCTCATTAAACTGCAATAAATATTGATATATAGATTTGTAGAATAATTTATTTCTTTGTTTAAAAATGTAATCAGTAAATTATGGCAATTTAGAGAATGTATACTAAGGTACTTAGACTTTAGGGTAAGTTTATGTAACCATTTAGTAAGCTTTAGTAAGCAAAGATTGAGGTGCGAATAGTAAGTCAGCTTTTGAGAGTTTTCAAATTAATATAAAGCTGATGAGAATTGTAGGCAGCGGTAAGAGAAATGAAAGCAAATAGAACGAAATTCCAATGAATTCAATCAATTCTGTGAAAGGGGAAAAATAGTAGATAAAATGTATAGAGGCGACTACAGAGTATGGACACCCGAAGAAGTAATATGGTCAAAGCTTTATATAAATACAAGTAAGGAGGGGCCACGTTCGGGAGTAACCGAACATTTTATACTGTCGCAATATATTTATTTAATTTTATTCAAACAATATTTGACCCACATATCTATGGTATAAAGTCTATTGAAAGTTGGAAACCCTAATATTAGGTATATGGGAGCTAGGTGAAGTTATGACCCGTTTTCAACCATTTTTGGCACCGAAACATATTATTAAAAGAAAAATGTTCCCTCTGAGTTTTTTCAAAATATCTGAGAGACTTACCTATATTTTACGTAAAAAAAGATTAGAAGCACTGAGGTCTTCATGTTCGATATATGGGCGCTTGAAAACTTATGGTCCTGAGTTTGTGAACCGATTTGTCCTCTTTCCACAACATATTATTGGGATGTCAGGAAAATATTATGAACCGATATTCATTTAAATTGGTCCAGTAATTTCGGAGACTTGTTTTTTGACTCATAAGTGCGCGGAGCCATGGCCATTTAAAATTTTGTATACCAATTTGAGTACAGCCTTTCTGTACCATTTTTATAATGAGATTTAAGGTTTCCTATGTTTTTTCTTACTAAATTAAAGATTTCCTCCATTTTTGGACTGTATAAAGTAGTACCTAACCGAAACGACACTAGAAAAGTTGGTTGATATTATAAATGTAAGGGTTTACGAGATATGTATAAAAAACTTAAGAGGAGCGGGGCCACGTCCACTCCTTCCTTCCCAAAAAATTGCATCCAAATATGCCTCTTTATAGTGCGATCCAACCGAATTTTACTTTCATAGCTTTATTTATGGCTTATGTGTTTTCATTTTGTGGGCGTGGCAGTTGTCGGATTTTGCTCATTTTCGAAAGCAACCTTCCTATGTTGCCAAGATACACGTGTACCAAGTTTCATCAAGATATCTTAATTTTCACTCAAGTTACAGCTTGCACAGACTGACGGACGGACAGACAGGCTTCCGGATTTGAACTCCATTCATCACCCTTATCACTTTGGTATATATATCTCTATATCTAACTTCATTATGTGAACAAAACTATTGTACTCTCTTATTAACTTAGTTGCAAGAGTATAAATATATTAAACGAACAGACTGAAGCGGAGTATCTCAATATACCATATTTCTGTAAGTATAGCCGTAAATTGCTTGGTTTGTGAGCATAGTAAGTCAGAAAACTAAATTTAAACCTTGACGACGAAACGCATTACAACTACTACAATCTCCTCGAAGAATTTTCAGATTATGAGTAGTCTCGTACGGTGACTACACAAAACCCATCAAGCCACCTAAGCAGACCGTTTGAAAGAATTCCATATTATTGTAAATGTTTAGATTATACATATACGCAAACGAATGTAGGTATATTTTTCATGGAATTTGAAGAGGCAATTCTACTGATTTCCCATTAATCTTGAAAAGAGGCAATTAAAGTAGCTGGAAGCAAGTGAAGACAGATAAGGAGGTCTGGACAACGTTATTAATGTTCGCGGGGAACTCTAAAACTTAACTGTAGGGGTTGAGAAACTTCTATTCGGTATATAGCGGTGGGTAAGAATCTTTTCTCTCTTATCTGATTAAGTTTTATGTTTTGCAAACAACCGTTAGTTGAACATTACCTATTACGCAATAGCTTAAAATTTCCATGCTACATTTGCTTATGAAAAGGGTAGGCTTCAGTGTCTACCAAAAAAGTCATGGGTGTGCGACCAAAAAAAAAAAAACAGGGACAATTAGAAACGTGTTGGCAATAAAGAATAAATGCCGAAAACAAAAACAAAAAGCTGGAAAAAAATTAAAACATAAAGCCAAGCTGTAAATAGAAAAATAGAAATGGCAGCAAACAGCAGTATTTCAATCGATTGTTCGCATGTCATGCGCCGATACCAAGCCTTTGTTGGACACACTCTCAGAAATGTCGTGAAAATAGTCAATGCCACAACAACAAAGTAGCTATTAATAACCTCACTCACCACTCAAACGCGCAGCACTGACTTGACCCGAAAACAGACACACAGACACAAACATATATGTACCCTGGTACCCACAGGACTGTGACACCTTTACAAAGGATACATTCACACAATACTTTGGTTTTTTTTTACAACATCTGTCCACAAATTCAGTCGCGCCAAAGTGAAATATGAATGTTTGCCGAACACACCTACTCGCTTCTGCTCAGACCAGGGCAGCAAGCTTACTAATCCCCGAAAAGTTGCTATCAACAATGTGGTTGGAGCTCGACCCCATGCCCTCAAACAGTATAGCCAATCCCACAATCGTGTTGCCTCGTCTCGTTGCACGCACTCGTTCCACCCACTAATTTTCTGTGTACACCACGGATTGATTGCGACGCCAGATAATTAGAGCTTACACGGCAGGCTGAAGAGTGTTTACATTTGAGTAGTAGAAATTAATAATCAAGCCATCCACAGGCAACGCTTTTGAAAAGCAAACATTGTTTGTTAGACTCACTGAACTAGTTAAGAAATCCATTTCTTTGAGAATGCAGCTTAAAAGGAAACAGCTAGTTTAGGGAACTATTGTTTAAAAAAAAATCCTAAAGAATGTTTACAATTTGAGATCATTAGAGAATAGAAGAACCGACCTTTGTTTATTTTTGTTATAATACGAGGAGAAACAAACCCGCTACTGTTCATCGGAAGTATTCGTATTAATGTCCTTTCGAGAAGTCGGAAGAACCTTGATACTTTCTTGTTTTAATATATTTATGTACTTGGAATTACATATTCTATTAATTCTTAGTTTTTTTGGGCGTAGTAATAGAGGTTCGGTTATAATAAAAAAATGGAACCACAAAATATTAGTACAATGAAAGAAATATATAAAATCGGCTTTGGCAGACATCTCAAGATTGATTCTGAGTGGAGCACTCCATCTTAGGTTAGGTTAGGTCACGAGGTAAATCTCCGCATCTACAGCGAACCTCATTTAAACACCATCGACCGTTCTTTGTGACACCCAAATACTCCTGACGGATCGCCAAGACCCTTATGTGTCGACAAAGCGCTTGGACACTGTTATAAAGTTCTTAAGTCGGCTATTGTCGATTCGCCGAAGGTGTGCCTACCGAGGTATTTTAACCTTAACCTGTAGGAGAAAATGCTTGGATGATTCCTCTTAACAACTTTGGCAACTAGCCTAGGGCAAGATATCAAAGCAAAATTTCAAAAAAGAATATACGAATTTTTCTTACCAAGTCTCTCATATGGACCAATATGAATTCGGCATAAAGTCAACCGAAGTGTCACTATATTCGGTATATCAAATCTAGAGGTAGATAAGTGCCGTTTTAATCAACTTTCAAAGGCAATTAATGCATATCAGGTGTACTATATATTCTTTGTTTAAATATGGTTCAGAGTTTCAGTAATTTTTGTAAAGGTAAAATATGTTTTTTTGGTTCCGTTGATCCCCATAGAGAATTTACGTTTTGTGGTTATTTTTTAGTGTTTTAGCACTGTAAACTCTCTATAACATTACCATTCATGAAATCGTTAATGTTTACACTGTAACATGAGGTAGTGAAAAAAAATGTTTTTTAAGTGAATTTTTTTCAGAAATCAGAGCAAAGTTTAATGAGTACCTAATAGAGTACGAATTATAATTTCAAATTTTCTAATTTCTAATTCAAATACATGAAAAATAGTATGCATTATGCTTAATAATCTTATTAAATTGAATAAATTTTCAGATATATTTTATAGGTCACGATTGTCTGGAAGTGCTATTTTGAGATTATCCATTTTGGATTAAGTTTTTTAGATATACATATACTTTGATAATAACTATGATTTGAAAAATTATAAATCTTTTTGACCCGAATAGACAGGCCGTTACCCTCTTAAATGAGAAAGCATATTTGGAAAAAGTTACTTTTTTGTGAGAAAATTTATGCATAATTATACCTATGACCAAAAGAGCGCATCTAGCGTTAATTGAGCTAGTATGGCTGCACTTCTACGTACACCTATGCGCAATAAATCGAAATTGACTATTTTCGAATTTCCCTATGGTCCATTTGGCACCAAGTTCGAAATATTATATCACCACATTTACTCCATAAAATCTATTAGTATTTACTCCACAACTGACGAGATATTTACCATGCGCCAAGTCTTAGAGAAGCCTCGTGAAAAGAGGATCGACAATCACCATCTATTTGTCGATTTTAAAGCTGCTTTCGACAGCACGAAAAGGAGCTGCCTTTACGCCGCGATGTTCGTATCCCCGGAAAACTAATACGGCTGTGTAAGTTGACGTTGCGCAACACCAAAAGCTCCGTCAGGATCGGGAAGGATCTCTCCGAGCCGTTCGATATCAGACAAGGTGACTCACTATCGTGTGACTTCTTTAACCTGATGCTGGAGAAAATAATACGAGTTGCAGAGCTAAATAGAGAAGGTACAATCATCTATAAGAGTGTACAGCTGCTGACGTACGCCGATAATATTGATATCATCGAAAGCAACAATCGCGCCGTTAGTTCAGCTTTTTCGCGCCTGGATAAGGAAGCGAAGCGAATGGGTCTGGAGGCGGCGAATACCGCTGACGATGGAACGATGAGCTGTACGAGCTATACGACGACAATGACATAGTTCAGCGAATAAAAAGACAGCGGCTGCGCTGGCTAGGTCATGTTGTCCGAATGGACGAAAACACTCCGGCTTTGAAAGTGTTCGATGCAGTACCCGCCGGAGGAAGTCGAGGAGGGGGGAAGGCCTCCACTCCGTTGGAGGGACCAGGTGGAGAGCGACCTTGTAACAGTTGGGATCTCCAACTGACGAAATGATAATGTGAAATTATATACCTGTAGTGAGTTGCTCACTCATGTAGGAAGTCATGAAAGTTCTAATTTTTATACATATATTGTGTTATGTGATTAACTGTTTTAAATATGTTTTTTTTTTTAATTTCCCGTTCTATTATTATATATTTTTTTATTTTTTTTGTTTTATCTCCTTTTGTTTTTTATATTATTTTGTTTATCACCATCCTACTCACTCCCACATGAATTCACAAAAGTTCAACACTTTGTACTAAAAAAATATACTCCAAATCTTCATTTCACTGGAATACAAAAAACACTAGAACCGAAATGTTTATAAGTAAAAAACAAATTAAAAATAAATTAAAGAAAAAAATCCAAAATAAATAAATTCCCACACAGTTCACTAATCAACACGTAATTGTGCGCCGATTCACGTAAAGATTGCACAGCAAATTTGTTTAAACAATTTCTTTTGTTGCCACTTAACACATGCAATGCTTGTCCATATACATATGTATATATGTATATTTGAATGTAGATATGTATGTCTATATATTTATATATGAGAATCCCAGCAGTAAAGTGTTAAATAGTCGTTCAAATTAGCACGCTCTGCGCTGAACTGCCGCCAACAAGCACAGCTCCACATGGGGCGAACATGAGTAATTTTGATTTAAACAAAAACAAAATGAAAAAAATTATTTTTGTTTAATTCTCATGCTCACCCATACAAATGCCGCCGAATTAGCAATCGCTGGCAAATACGCGGAGAAAATAAAAAACAGAGAAAACACGCGTGCCACGCGAACACACACACACAAAACGCTTATGAATCAACTCCGAGCTTAACGCTAAGATGAATGGCAGGTGCGCCAAGAAAACTGCTGTCACTAAGACACAAAGTGCGACACGTAGTAGCAGTAGCAAACGATGCAAACGAAGTGCATCCGCAAAGCAAATAGCAAAAGATTTTATATTGCTCTCGCACATTCCACCGACTGACCGACCGAACGCCCGAACGACCCAAAGGGCGAAACTGTTGCGCGTATACGCATGCGCCAGCGGTGTGGGGGAGCTCTTGCGTTGGGTGTGCGGACGGCGTCCACCAGATGTTCAGTGTTGCTTCGGTTGCTTCGTTTGAAATCAGTGATAAGACAGCATAGACAACAGCGCTCGTGAAATACACCACACATTGGCGCTCTGAGCACGTGTTGTAATTTGTGTTCTCTCTTCTTGCGCTCTGTAATGTGGTGAATACGTGTTTTTTTTTGGCTTTTACAAAGAACACATTTGAATATTACAATTTTGATGGATACCTAATTGTTTTTAGCGTGCGTTTTGCACAATACAGCCACGATTGAGCGAAGGTGTGAGTTACAAAGAGATAAAAAAAATGTGGCTAACTATAAATACAAACATACGTTCATTCATACATACATTATATCTGGCATTACAAGAAAAAACTTAAGTTTTACTTTAAAATTCGAAGGAAAGTATATGTAGCTTTTGGTATTCAAATTAATTCTTACAACATGTCACAAACAACCGATTTGCAG
Organism: Zeugodacus tau; assembly: GCA_031772095.1. Lineage (NCBI taxonomy): Eukaryota > Metazoa > Arthropoda > Insecta > Diptera > Tephritidae > Zeugodacus > Zeugodacus tau. Next base: position 55,343,475 of record CM062651.1, on the reverse strand, counting down.
TTTTCTGTGATATTATAGTTACATATACATATGTATGTATGTATGTATGCGCATGCAAATGGCACGTTTTATTCATTTTACTCACAAGTTGATAAATAAATAGTTTCAAAAGCAATATTTAGTTGCGCTCATTCTCTGCTTTATGCCATATTTGAAATAAACATATGTACATATGTGTGTCTATGTGTGACTCTATTGGTTTTAACAACAGCGCTCGGTGGCAGCGTCAAAATACACAGAAAACGTTTAGTTCATTTTGGTAATGAAAATGAACTAGGCCGTAAGAGATCTTACTGATACCAGACGCTGAGACAAAATAAGATCAATTTTTAGTTTCAAATATATTGAGGTCATTAGAGAGTAGCGAAACGAACAAACTACACAATGGTGAATAAGTCTCTTTGCGCCAATAATTTAAGAGGTTAGGTGGATTTCAATTTTCAAATTTCGAAATATTAAAATATCCAAAAAATATCAAACCGACGCGCGTAAAATTCTAAGAGAAAGTAAAGTGTATAGAGTAAGCAAGTTTCGACCATCAATCGAACCAATGTCGTAAATATAGGGATGCAAACGATGTATCGATGTTTCTGAAACATCGATGTTTTCGTCAAAAAGCATCGATGTTAGCCATCGATGTCTCGAATCTAAAAACATCGATGCATCGATGTCACTTCCAACGATGTTTTATATAACAATTTTACTTCACACCTTGAAATTTTTTCGTTTATTAACACGAAACCCTCTATTTGGATACGCTTTATTACATTGGAACTAGATTTTTGTAAAATACGGAGAATTCGTTAAGGGAATGTGCGCTTTGACCTGCGGTTACTTTTATGATTTATTTATACAATTTACATAATTCTGGCGTAGGCTACTGCGTTTGATCAGAGATTCAAATTACTTCATTTTAAAGATGCTAGGGCTAAAGGAAATACATTTTTTTTATTTTATAAAAAATTCAAAGAATCGCGCTAATACAACGGAATCTTCGGATGAGTGTGAAACAGAATACTCGTTTGATATTTGGAACCAGAATAAATATTTGGTCCAACAAAAGGTGAAATGTAACCTGTCAAATTTATCTACCATTACAGGGACGGAAGGTTGAAGAGAAAGTGTATCTCGGCTGTTACCCCTACCAATCAGAAGCCAATAGAGTTTGGGTTGACATGAATACTGTGTTTCCGGAGTTGTATAAATAGGCTTATTAATATTTACACATTGTGGCCACTTCAGTGCCGAGTAAACGACCGTTTTCTAAACCCAGGGCAACTATCACGCAGAAGTAAAATCGAAAAGAAATGACAGTGAAAAAACTTTCCATGTCGTTGTTTTGAAATTCTGTTATTTATTGAGAAAAAACTTTAACAGACATATAATGCTAAGTGAAATAAAATGTATCAACTTAAGACGTACTACATTTCATTTATTTATGCTTCTGCTTCTGTATCCCTTAGCTTTTCACACTAAATTTAAAATAAGTTAAAAAAGTTCAAAAATACATCGATGTTTCGATGTATCGATGTTTTAATGGCCGATGTTTTTGATTTCGATGGGTTTTGAAGAAACATCGATACATCGAACCATCGATGTTTCATTTTACGATGTTTGCATCCCTACGTAAATAGAGTCCATCAAGGAAAAGGTGATTTCGAAAATTGGTACAGAAACAATCATTTTGAGTCAATGAAATGTCAATATAAACATGATATATTTATATGCAGTTGAACTTCTCTAAATTACCATATTCCATAAAAAAAACTTCGAATTAGAGAGACTTCAAGATATGCAAAGTAATCTAGTGAGATCTACCACTACTCCTTTGTATCGAACTAAACTCGCCAACACGAACTATGGTGAGACAATAATATTTCAAATCAGCAGCTGGCATCTCGAAGGGTCCATTTCAAATGGATTTCTCAATATCCCATTCAAAATGGATTTTTTTTTAAATAGGTAATTTAAAGAAATAACTCCCCTAAAGCGTTAAGGAACCCAAACAAAATTTTGTTTATCATAAATTTCTTACTTAAGGCAGTAGTCTGCTTTACAGGCTTCAAAAAATCGATTTTTTTGTTTTTTTTTTTTAAATCTCTTCCAAAACTATCCAAGAATATGTCTTTAAAATACCAGAGGCCAATTCGACATATTTTCGAAGCTAGGCCAGTTTTAGTGACCGAGCGTCGAGCAGGTGCGAATGCTCAGGCAGACTGTAAAGCGCGTTTTCTCGAGTTTTCATTTTGACAAGTGTTAGAAAACGGTGCCGGCGATAGCAAAAATAATATATGTCCGATCGAAAAAAACCAAAGTGATCTAGCTTCAGTATTAAATTATCTTCTATTTGAACTAAAAAAGTTGGACAAAAGTATTATTTAAACTATTTGTTTTGCAACTTAAAGTCAATTTTTTTCTTAAAAAAGTGAATTTTTTCGGTATTTTTGTAGTTCATAAAGAAAATAAACTTAAAAAATTAAAAAAAAAAAAATTGGTTCGACTGCATCGCACGACCTCCATCACCGTCACCGATTTACAGACTCCAGGCGCTCCAGAGAAATACTTACAACTTTGAAAAAATTTCAATACTTTTTAATAATAAATATTGTTTTTTAAGCCTCAAATATAGTAAACTATCGTCTTAAAATTCCGTTTATCGCAATCATTTCCTTCCCTTTCAAAAATAAATGCTAAAAAACGTCTTTTTTCGGCTTCTAAAGCAGACTACTTAACATGTCTAGAAGAATACGGCTCAGAAATTCGAAGTTGGCAGCTGGAAACTTTGAACGCGTTATTCTCAAAACTGTGTTTTTCAAACTTTCCTCCTTCGTATCTCAAAAACGGCTTGACCGAATGACATGTATTATTATTTAAATATTCCAAAAACTTCAATTGGAATGTGGAGAAAGTGCGGGCCCATTTTTTTGGAGAAGGAGGTGTTCAGAACGCTCCAACTCATTTTCTACACAATATTTTTAGCTTAAATTTTAAATTTATACTGACGATATGTTAATAAATGATTAAATCTATTTACTGGTCGTAGAAAAAAAATTCTAAATTCTTAAAAACAGGCCTTCACTGATTTCCTTAAGACAGTTAAGTTAGAGTTTTTACTTCGCAGAAATTTTTTATTATTTTTAGAGCGCATTCCTTTCCCACGTCACTTGTTAGTCTACCAGCGCATTAGTTGCAAACTAGTTCATTTCATTACAGTGCTGTTGTACGAACACAGGCATTTGTAGTTATGTCCATAGGTATGTATGTATGTGCTACATGTGCAAGGAGAATATTTAAATACTCGTTCACATTGTTGAAAGAGCAACTGTTTACGCTACCTTTTGTACGTACTCCAATGCTTTGGCACGCGCTTTAATGCTCAAAAGAATGAGCAGCAGCTCATATCATAATAGTCATAAGTAGTAAGCGCCAACAAGTTGAGGTGGAGTAAACGTAAAAAGCTTTTATCGAATCCCAAGTGTAATTAGCGAATAATAAAGCGTCATATGTAAGTAAGTTCAGCTACATATTTACACACAAACACAAATACATGTAAATATATGAGTACATACCCTGCCAGCCAGGCCTAACCACTTTCCCCTCATGTTTCTTCAATTACTAACACCAACGCACACGTTTGGGTTGTTTTGTTTTTGTATTCGTACGTGTGAGGGGAATAGTGGTTAAAAAACTCACAAGCAGCTATGCTGGCCTGTGGCAAACTCACCACATTTTTTACCACTTTTGTGGGTTTAAAAAACTTCGGTTTAACCAGCTTTTTCACCACCTTTGGCTGGCAGGGTATGCTTGTATGTGTGTGTGTGCGTGTGAATATGTGAATGAAAGTGATATCATAATGCCGACCAAAATCATAACATTTAACATTAGAATATTAATTTAATACCTTACGTTGACTACTTGAACTCTAAAGAATAAAGGTATTAGTTCTTAATTCACATAGGCAGGTACATAAGTGCTTCCAAGATATTTCGCACCGTTTCCAAACTTTTTAGGTCAGTTCTAAATCGCCTTGATGTGAAAGCTGGATTTCAAAAAGAAGTTATTTGTTAAGTTAAATGGCCCACCCCTAAATATGTTTTTTTGTGAATATATCGCAAACCAATATAATGATATAATGGGCCCACCTTATGGATCAAAAACTACTGGACCGATTTCAAAGAAATTTGGTACATAATACTTTCTTGACATCCTGATCGGTTCGAAATCGGTTTAAAACCAGGACTACTATCCGTATAATTCAATTTTGAATTCCATCTGATTCTTTCATATTATAATGTACACATAAGGAACCAATGAAGATAGCGCAATTAAACTTTAACATCTGTGGCTTCACTTGTGGCAAAATTGTCGAAATCGGACTATAACTTTTCAAGGCCCCGGATATCGAACATGAAAAACTCAGTGCTTAAGCGTAATTTTTCACCCTCAATATCGGTAAATTTCTCAGATATTTTAATTCAATTCAGAGGAAATTTTTTTCTTCTAATAGTCTGTCTCTGTTCCGAAAATTAGTAAAGTCATAACTTCCCTTAGCTCCCATATAGCTAATTATAGGTTTTTCAAAAATACGGTAGGCTTTATTCCGCATACATCGGTTAATATATGAAATACCTTAGCAAAATTAAGTGAGCGTATAGTCGTGAATATAGTGTACCTTGGTGGTGAAACCGGTTCAGGAATTACCTCAGCCCTCATATGCTATATACGATGATTTTCATTATACCAGTGGTCGTTATGTTGAATATATGGATCCAATTGTGTGTTATCCTAATAAAGGAAATCAATAAATTGCGAGTGCAGTTTCAGTGCGAGTTTCAGCCGAAAGCCTATGATGCTAGCGCTGCGTACTTTAGTTTATTTAATAATTTGTTTATTATGTAAGCTTTAATAAAATAAAAAAAAAAAAAAAAAAAAAAAAAAATTACGAGTGTATAAAAGGTTCGAGTGCACCCAAACTTAGCTTTTCCATACTTGTTTTCTTTTTATACTCTCGCAACAAATGTTGCTAAAGAGAGTATTATAGTTTTGTTCACATAACGGTTGTTTGTAACGCCCAAAACTAAACGAGATATATATAGGGTTATATATACCAAAGTGATCAGGGTGAAGAGTGGAGTTCAAATCCGAATGTCTGTCTGTCCGTCCGTCCGTCCGTGCAAGCTGTAATTTGAGTAAAAATTAAGATATCTTGATGAAACTTGGCACACTTATTTCTTGGCACCATAGGAAGGTTGCTTTCGAAAATGAGCAAAATCGGACCACTGCCACGCCAACAAAATGGCGAAAACCGAAAACACATAAAGTGCCATAACTAAGCCATAAATAAAGCTATGGAAATAAAATTTGGTACGAAGGATCGTACTATGAAGGGGCATATTTGGATGTAATTTTTTTGGGGAAGTGGGCGTGGCCCCGCCCCCTACTAAGTTTTTTGTACATATCTCGCATGCCAATAGAGCTATATAAACCAAACTTTCTGCAGTCGTTTTTTTTAGCCACTTCCTAATACAGTCCAAAAATGAAAGAAATCGGATCATAACCACGCCCACCTCCCATAGAAAAGTTAGGTTGAAAATTACTAAAAGTAGGTTAACTCATTAACGAAAAACGTCAGAAACACTAACACACTTTTTTAGCCACTTCCTAATACAGTCCAAAAATGAAAGAAATCGGATCATAACCACGCCCACCTCCCATAGAAAAGTTAGGTTGAAAATTACTAAAAGTAGGTTAACTCATTAACGAAAAACGTCAGAAACACTAAATTTCACATAAGAAATGGCAGATGAAAGCTGCACTCAGATTTTTTTACAAAATGGAAAATGGGCGTGGCGTCGCCCACTTATGGGTCAAGAACCATATCTCAGGAACTACTCGACCGATTTCAATGAAACTTGGTTTGTAATAGTTTCCTTACATCCCAATGATATGTTGTGAAAATAGGACAAATCGCTTCACAACCACGCCTACTTCTAATATACCAGAACTTTGAAGACAATCTGAATCGTTAACTTTACAATATATAAAGTAAGTACTAGTGAAGATATCGATGCAGAACTTTGCACAAATACTATGTTAATAGTGTGGCAGCCCCATTCTAAAAATCGCCGAAATCGGACCATAGATTTTTAAGGCCCCATATATCGAACACGAGGACCTCGGTGCTTCTAACCTAATATTAGGGTTTCTAACTTTCAATGGACTTTATACAATATATAAGACGAAAATGTGGGTCAAATTGTGTATTATATAATATAAAGTTAAATAAATAAATTGCGAGAGTATAAAATGTTCGGTTACACCCGAACTTAGCCCTTCCTTACTTGTTTTAATCTATTAACAGTCATGAACCCGTTCGAGTAAAACTGTCTGAAAATTTTCTCTCCTTGAGTCATATTTCCTCGCCTGAAATCTCGTGGAGCTGGAATCGAACGATGAAGCTATTAGAAGTGTGCTTGGCAATCAAATTTCCAATGCTTAGCACGAATCAAGCGCTTCTTCCGTCTCATAGAACAGTTGGAACTTAAATTATCAATTATTATGTCAAGACTATAATTAAAATATAACATACATATATTTGAAACTATATGACACATACACTTCTATTAATATGACCACAGCTGTTCATATAATATCTGACTATTTATATATTAATTCACTACAACTTTAATTGCACTGCTTCAATATGCATATCACTTGTTGAAAACCACGTTGTGTGCAAAGTTATTTGTAATCACCAAATCATTTCACTAAATTCCATTTACATATCTCACAGGTAAGCTGTTTGATTTTGACAGTTCCAACGTTTCGATTTTCGTATTGCCTTAACTGAAAATGTAAACACAAAAGCAAAACAATAAACCTAGCAGCGGTATTTAAAACTCAATCTTATTTGCCTCGTATATCGAATTTTATAAACTTTGATTCGGCGCCGAACAAAGTAAACAATATTATATGAGCAGCTCCACACATACGATACAACAGATTAACATTCGACAGTCGGTAGTCGGTAGTCGGTGTGCATTAATAGCTATAATTATGTAGAATAGTGTACATATGTATTCCTATAGTTAATATTTACACATTGTTGTTATTTTGTTATTGTTGGCAACTTATTTTAGTTCTGACCTTAGCAGTGGCTACCACTGGGACACTGTAAACATTTTCTCAAGAATTTCTCGCAGATTATTTTTTTTTTAATTCAGACCCCTACAAATATTGGAATGCGAAAAGTTCGTGCGACATAAGCGGGGTAACAAATTTTATGGATATGCATAGAAGAAAGCACCAGACGATCTATTTTTAAATGATGAACTGGCTCACACAGATAGTGTAATTACACCTTTTCGACGAAACCAAAAATCTTACCAATTGTCAAGAAAGATTAAATGAAACATCAACTTCATTTTGCTTTACAATAATTTCATTCTTAAAGTGACCCAAATCAAGAAAAATCCTAACCTTCATATACAAAATTTAATTATCTCGGCACCTCTGCTTTACTTTCTACTCGCATCAATGGCTGTCTTCGCTTCATCAAGCATTAGTGAGTAGTGAATCGAACACAGCTGCAAGCACTGAGAGAACTGACTGGAAACACTAAGATTTTTCGCAATGTAGGAAATACAAATATTGAAAATTATATATCATTTCCTGTCCCTTTTTACTAATATCAATTAATTAATGCTTTCAGCAGTGTTCAAAGATAGTGAGTAGAGGAATGACGAAACGATGAAAGCTAAGATTGGACATAATTTAAGGTCTTGGTGAAACTTAGTGTTAACTTAGTATATTCGGACTGATTAGGTGGAGAAAATACGCTTCAGATTGACCAACGCCTTATATACCATTCAGAAAGCCAAAGTTCTAGAAATGATTTGAACGCGTAAGTAAGAGTTAAGTTCGGGTGTAAACGAACATTATGATACTTAAGACAACACATACAGTGGAATCCACAAAAAAACTTCGATTTAGAGAGACTTCCGAGTTACAGAAGGTAATTTGTATGAATTTTGACTTCTATTGCCAATTCAATAGTTCGAATTATGGAGAACTTCGAGTTAGAGCAGTTCGAGTTATGGAAGTTCAACTGTAATTCGACATATTCGACAAAAAGTCCGCTGGAATAGCTAGTATCATGTGGAAGCTGGAATAATTCCACTACCGATTTCAAATATTTTTGCCACCAAGCTACATTATATCCAAGAATATGGAAGTTCAACTTATTAACCGATATATACATTGTAAAGTCCGTCATATGTATGACTAGGGGACTAGAGGAAATATTGACCTGGTTTTGCCAATTTTTGGCACAGAGAGACGCTACTAGAAGGAGCGCATCTCATTTGAATTTCTTTAGAATATCTAAGAGACTTTTCGCTATTTTCAATAAAAAATTAGCCAACAACTTTGAGGGCTTCATGTACGACATCTGGTGCCTTGAAAATTTATATACCGATTTCGGTATATTTGTTTAGGCAATGTCACACTAGCAATACAGTATTTGTGCAAAATAATGTTTCTATATCTTCACTGGCGCTTTATTTAAATATTATAGTGAAAGTAGGCGTGGTGGTGAATCGAATTGGATCGACTATTCAGTAATTCTGGTTCTCACAGACATTCACTTCATAAGTATAAATCTTCAAAAGTATATATTGGTTATATACACGTATATTTTCGAAAAATTCAGCGACTACTGTTGATTGTTTTTTTTTATAATTCTTCGGTCGCCTAATAATTGATTATGCAACGCTGTGCTACTTATACTGTCTCTGCCTTATAAAGGGTGATTTTTTTGAGGTTAGGATTTTCATGCATTAGTATTTGACAGATCACGTGGGATTTCAGACATGGTGTCAAAGAGAAAGATGCTCAGTATGCTTTGACATTTCATCATGAATAGACTTACTAACGAGCAACGCTTGCAAATCATTGAATTTTATTACCAAAATCAGTGTTCGGTTCGAAATTTTTTTATCGACAAATTTTGTTCAGCGATGAGGCTCATTTCTGGTTGAATGGCTACGTAAATAAGCAAAATTGCCGCATTTGGGGTGAAGAGCAACCAGAAGCCGTTCAAGAACTGCCCATGCATCCCGAAAAATGCACTGTTTGGTGTGGTTTGTACGCTGGTGGAATCATTGGACCGTATTTTTTCAAAGATGCTGTTGGACGCAACGTTACGGTGAATGGCGATCGCTATCGTTCGATGCTAACAAACTTTTTGTTGCCAAAAATGGAAGAACTGAACTTGGTTGACATGTGGTTTCAACAAGATGGCGCTACATGCCACACAGCTCGCGATTCTATGGCCATTTTGAGGGAAAACTTCGGAGAACAATTCATCTCAAGGAATGGACCCGTAAGTTGGCCACCAAGATCATGCGATTTAACGCCTTTAGACTATTTTTTGTGGGGCTACGTCAAGTCTAAAGTCTACAGAAATAAGCCAGCAACTATTCCAGCTTTGGAAGACAACATTTCCGAAGAAATTCGGGCTATTCCGGCCGAAATGCTCGAAAAAGTTGCCCAAAATTGGACTTTCCGAATGGACCACCTAAGACGCAGCCGCGGTCAACATTTAAATGAAATTATCTTCAAAAAGTAAATGTCATGAACCAATCTAACGTTTCAAATAAAGAACCGATGAGATTTTGCAAATTTTATGCATTTTTTTTTTTTTTAAAGTTATCAAGCTCTTAAAAAATCACCCTTTAGCTGTACTATATGGTATCTATGTAAGTGTACATAGTGTTTTTCTGCTGTGATACTAAATAAATAGCACACAACAGACACACGCAGACACACAAAAACGCCAAGGATGATGGCATATAATGGGGTCTTTCGTGTGCTGGATGGGAGGCGTAATCGCCAGGTAACTCGTTACTCGTTTGCTGGTGGGCAAATAAATTACTAGTGGAATGCGTTTGATGTGGAATTTTCGTGTTGCTATTCATTGTTGATATTACAAATATCGTTTTGCTGCTATTGTTGTTGTTGGCTTAATTGTTATTGCTATTAAATGCCGAACACTTTCATTCAGCTACACTTTGTAGGCCAGATTGTTTACAAACACATAGTATGAGGGGAAGTGCAGAGGCATTTTTCGTGCAAACAACACTGGTATCTACTAAACATACATACATACTTATGTACATGTAAGTGCCTTTGGTGTGCTGTTTTTCATTAAATTTCCAACTTATCTACGCGTAGCTTATACACGACGCATCAACTTAACCGGCGCCCTATAAAGCTTTTCATACGAAGACGTCTTTATTACCTCTAATCTTTGGTAAAACATTAACAGTTACACTTAGTCACCAGTAAGATGGATCACATGCTACGTTTCAATGGTTTCAACGATGAAGTGTTGTATTTATACCATTTACATATTTATATACTTATTTGGTATAAAGTTAAAATAAGTATTAAAATCATGTTTTTCTATATGTAGTAAATAATCATTTTTCTGATAAAATAATATACACTTAGTGGCGTTGGAAAGTTTTTTTGCATATTGCATTAGTCGTCTTCTATTCGCTAAGATACTATTTGCAACTCTACTCTCTTGAAAATTGCAAATTACATACGAAAGCAACAATAAAGCTATGCAAATGAAATCAATTGAATGGAGGGTATATGCATTAGTCTTTAAAGTGGTATAAACGCTTACTATTAAATCTCTATTTTATTATGCCAGTTAATTTGGTTAACGCCAGAAATGAAATATCTAATGAAACAAAGACATCCTGGTTCACATATTATGTAGCAACCAACCCTCCTCCTAAATTTGTTAAATAAAGACAATGGACCTTGACTTTATACCCCATATTTCGAATTTGGAAAGGATCAAATTGAACCATTATATCTACATATATAGATTATAATGATTGAATCTGAAGTATCTGTCCCTAGGCTAGAATAATAATAATTAGCTCATAGTTCTTAAGTTCTTATTAGTCTTCAGACATATTTATTATCGACAGATTATCGTTGGGTAACTTTGAAATACGTTCTTTATAAAATTGTATAGAAAATTTTTTAACAGATTCTGAAGATTTGCTGGCAGAACAGCAAATATTTTATAAACGGACCATATTTCCGAATGTAGAGTATAGTTTTGACAATAAAACTCGTGAGAAAGTTATTCAAACTTGAACTTAATACTTCCATGCAAGCCTCTGAAGTTTTATGTATTTAAACTGTTCATTTAGTTGCATTTATTGCACAGATTTTCTAACCACGCAATACTTCCTGAACATAATGTCACTTTAACTTATATAGTTTAGGTTAGGTTAGGTTATAGAGCTATTCCCCAGAGGGAAACACATGTGGACTATGAAAGAGAGTGCTTTGTGAAACCAAGAGCGATCCCCTTGATTAGGTATTAGGTATTGTTATCAGAAAATGAGCCCTGAACCTATTACAAAATCTGCAAAGATTTTTCACTTCTAAAGGGGTTTTCAAAAAAGACGCTACAAAAGTAGACCATTGGGGTCAGCAAACGACGCCATATTTTTTCCCGCTTTGTTAACATTTCTCTTCAGCAAGGTATGCCATTTCATCATGGAAAGATATACGATCCAACAACGAGTCGTAATTATTAAAATTTACTACCGAAAATCGTAGTCAGTGGCCTCAACTTTAAGTGCGCTACGTCTAATTTTTGATGAGACCCATTTCTGGCTGAATAGCTTCGTCAATAAGCAAAATAAGCGTTATTGGTCAGGTAACAATCCACACGTACGCCAGGAGTCACCATTGTATCCCGAAAAACTGACGGTCTGGTGCGGTTTATGGGCCGGCGGCTTCGTTGGTCGTATTTCTTCCGTGATGATCAAGACCGGTACGTTACTTTGAATAAGAAACGCTACCGCTCAGTGATAACCGAATATTTTTGGCCCGAATTTTATGGTTTGGATGTGGCCAATATGTGGTTCCAACAGGACTGCGCGACAAGCCACACAAGCGAATGTCACAATCGATTTATTGAAAATCAAGTCAATTGGCCGCCTCGATCAGCGTTTTGACACCGTTAGACTATTTACTGTGGGAATACGTCAATTCTATGGTATATGCCAACCAGCCAGCGACGATTGATAAACTTGCAGCAGTATCGGGCGATTTATGCTTGAAAACTGTCGAAAATTGGATTCAGCATCTGCACCTCTGCAAGCGTACCCGTTGTGGCCATGCAAAAAAAATCGAGTTCTATGCATAATGACATCGAATATACTTTCACAGGAATAAAAAATGTCAATGATATCCCAACCGTTTTTTGTTTTATTTAAAGCGCTCTTTTTGAAAAACCCCGTATAGCCCCTAATTCGCGCGGTTGTTCGAAAAAGTGGGATCCGACAAATATTTTTTCTTGATCTCACAATGGCGACACATTCCAGAAGAAAGTGATGAGATAATGTCACCACGTCCTCCTCCAGGCAAATTCTACAGCTAGCGTCCGGTAAGATTTTTAATCGTACAGACAATGGTCTTATCGGACTTATCTTATATAGACATATGATTATATTGTCTTATATTGAACTTCGACTGACAAATCTTCGAATCTTTTGTTGAAATCGCTCCACAAAATAAAAAAAAATTGTCTTAGCGTACTAACAATAACTATATGCCTTGGCCATATGATATTTCAATTCATTATTCGTAAAAATGATTGGAAATATTCTCGTCGTCAAATTCGAAAAAGTAAAATAACTACGAATCACAGTTTCGCAGATTTTTAAATCAGTTTATGTAGACTGAATACTATATACACTAGACTTTCGCTATTTTGAAGTCAACACTCGAGGCATTATATTTTAAGAAGATATACAACTGTTGTGGACCCTTAACTAGGCTTCAAAAAGGGTTTCGAAAGTCAATTAGCTAATGCACAAGATACTGTTGTAAGGTATTATATATAAGACAAGCCACTATCAACAGTTTGAATTGATTACGCGCTACAACGAATGTGCAATGGCTTACAATGGTGACGAAGTAGTAGAAAAACTAAAAACCGACTTCGAAGATGCGAAACGAAATTCTCGTACATAAATCAACTATTAGAGATTGGTGATGGATGCATTTGCTTACCCGTTCGTTTCCAGGCCAGGCAGCCGCCGGAAAAATCTGTTGTGTTGGTTTCAGCGATAATAGCGCACAATAGTAGCGGCGGTGGCGGCTGTGCGAAACACTTTGCACACAACTAGATTAGCTCTAGATTGCTTTGATACAGCTGCTCTCGCGTGATTAATCTAACGCACACATACACACACACACATGCAATTTATTATTCACATATTTTGCAAAATTTATTAAAAGTTTTCATTTTTTTTTCATTTACGGTATGTATGCTCACGTAATACACACACAAACACGCGCGTTACGGCGAAAACAAATTATAAATATTTTTTATTCCTGTTTTCCTGCTTTGCGTTCTTTTTTTCTAAGGAAATTATGATACTATTTATAAACAATTTAAGATTTTTTAGTTTGGTATTTCTACTACCATTTACCGTTGTTATCTCTGTGTAATTTGTGTAATTTTTTATTGTAATTTTTTTTGCCAATTTTTATTTTGGTGGCGCTCCATTCATTGAGCATTGCTGTAGTCAGCTTTATGTGTTGCTCTAGTCGCGCAATCGTTATCGCCGCTGCCAAAGTCAACGTCGCCGTCCCAGCTATGTAGCTTCTCGTTAACTAAGCCCACTCTACATACACTTTGCTTGCTCAAACAGTTGTTTTTTTTGCTTTTTGCTTTTACATATACGGCTAAAACGTTTGCTCTTTATTTCATTATTATTTTCTTGTATTTTTCATTTTTTCACAATTCTCCACACCTGCCAAATTCACTCAGTCGAGGTCTGCTTATGTGCACAGCGGCTAATTCATATATATATGTATATAATTTTAATTTTTTTTTTCGCTTAAGCACAAGCTAGCAGCAGCTGGTCCATTTACTCTTCCACTACTATTAAATCACTACATCAAACTAGTATATTTATTATTTAAAATAATTTATTTTTTTTTTCACTTCCAATAGGTATTTATTTTCCGTTTATCAAGTCACCGCAGTTGTGACCTGTGCGCACCATGTTCGAGATACAAATAAAAATTTGGTGATTTTGCGCGAGCAGAAATTAGTGTGTCGCCCAGTCATTTGGTCGGCGTTTTACTGCAATTTCGCTCTTTGCTTCAACGCCATCATTCGTTACTCAATTGGAGAACGTCAGTTCGCTCGCTCTTGGTTCAACGAATGTCATACCAAAGCAAAATGTATGGAATTGTATTTATTAAGAGACCGACGATAGCAGGGTTGTTAGTTACAAACCGTTAGTAGCGTGCAGCGCCATCTATTTGTGAGATTTGACATTTTTTAAATATTTATTAAGCCGTTAGTGAGGGTATTAACTGCAATAACTACGGTCACATATACATTTAAACTCTTAGATATTGCTCAGAGGCTGAAATTAAACGGAGGCTCCTCTGTGCTGCTAATTTTCTGTCAAATTGAGGTTATATGAAGAACTACATACTACATTATATGACCCACATATTCGGCATATACATATATGGTATGAAGTCCATCGAAAGTTTGAAAGCCCTAATATTAGGTATATAGGAGGCTAGCGGAAGTTATGACCCGATTTCACTCATTTAAAAAGAAGAAGAAGAAAAATATTCTATACCGGATTTCTTCAAAATATCTGCGAGACTTACTTCTATTTTCGGTAATAAATTTATTAGACGTACTGTGGTCCTCATGTTCGATATGTGCAACCTTAAAAACTTATGGTTCGATTTCGGCGCTTTTTAGTTGGGCGATGCCTCACTGTAACTGCAGTATTTGTGCAAAGTTCTGTTCCGATATTTCACTAGTGCTTACTTTATAAATTGTAAAGTAAACAATGTTCTGGTATATAGGAAGTAGGTGGTTGTGAACCGATTTGGATTATTTTCGAAGCATATCATTCGGAAGCCAGGAAAATAATACGAATCGAATTTCATTGAAATTTGTCGAGTAGTTTCGGAGATATGGTTTTGACACATAAGTGGACGGAGCCGCGCCCATTTCAAATTTTGTATACCAATTTGGATGCAGTTCTGCTGTACCTTCTTTATGATGCAATTTAATGTTTTTGGTTTTTTTCATTACTGAATTAAAGCATTTTTAGTGATTTTCAACATAACTTTTGTGTGGGAGGTGGGCGTGGTTATAATCCGATTTGCTCCATTTTTAGGACTGTATAAAGTAATACCTAGAGTCCATATAGCTTTAGTAATTTACAAGATATTTAAAAAACAATGGGATCCTTTGTGCTAAATTTTAAAAGCTTTATTTATGGCTTAGTTATGGCACTTTATGTGTTTTCGGTTTTCGCCATTTTATGGGCGTGGCAGTGGTAAGTCCATTAGCCCATTTTCAATACCAACCGTCTCATGGTTTTTACGCAAGTTATCGCTTGCACAGATAGACAGACGGACGAACGGACAGACATCAACGGACAGGATTTCAAATCTACTCGTCACCCTGATCACTTTGGTATATACTCGTATAACTCTATATCTAACACGTTTAGTTTTAGGTGTTACAAACAACCGTTTTGTGAACAAAACTATTATACTCTCTTTGCAAAAGTTTCGAGAGTATAAAAATTGTACAAACTATTTCTATGTGTAGAGCAGGAGTGTAACCCAAACTGTCGGATTTTTTCTCACTACTTGCAAAATATTCGTTTACTATTTTATATGAAAACGTGCTCTTCTAATAGAAAATATGTCTGTAAGAATATATTTTTAGTCTTGCAATAAATCATTCAATAATAAATTATAATAATACCGTAGGACATATATTTCGAGTAAATAAACTCTTGACCCCGCTCTGATAACAAAAACATCATACACAAATTTGACAACAATTTTATCACCACTTCTTAGTAATTTAGTCTTGGTGTTTTCCCCAGTTTCGAGTGCGAGTTTAGCTTCTTACAGTCGCCAATTTCGCATTCAGTTCAATTAAAATTTTGGAGAATGGCGCATCGTTTAATATTATTGTGCATTTTGTGTGGACATTTTTTGTATACAGTTAATTGTTCGACATCTAGCGAAAGTAGCCCCAATGTACCGGTATTTATTTAAAAATATAATTTGTATTCAATTAAAGTAATATTCAATTTTATTTTTCCTGCAATTCATTCAGCCATTTCTCGTCTACGTTTGTGATGATGATTCATTGAAAAGCGCGATCAACAAGGTGGAGCAACTAAGCCTCAAATTAGAAAATTCTAATCAACGGTAGGAACTGAATATAACTTTAAAGATTTTCTTGTAATATTTTTCTATTACTCCCAAGCATGCAAAGCGAATTAATGGCAATGAAGGAGCAACTTCTAAGTGATTTCAAAACGAATATGGAATTATTTTATTCTAAAATTACAGCTAATCGGTAGATAGTTAATTTTTTTTTTTGTTAAATTTCTACAGTAAACGAAATAATACCAATATGTATTTCAGTAATGAAGAATGCAAAACTTTGGAAACAGCGTCCCCTGCAACCGAAAAGCCCTCGTCCTGTACTGAAGCTATGCGTCTGGAAAACGGCGAATATGCTGAGAGTGGCGTTTATGAAATTCACTTGCCACAGTTCCTCCACCACGCTTTCAATGTGTATTGCCTTCGTGATCCCGCTGGCGGCCAACCATGGACTATAATTCAACGTCGACAAAGCAACGACACCGATTTCTATCGTGGATGGATTGAGTATGAACACGGTTTCGGCGATTTAAATGGAAATTTCTTCCTCGGCTTGGATAAAATACATGCGCTGACACATTCGCAAACACATGAGCTTTGGTTTCAATTAGATGATTTTCAAAACGAAACGCGATTTGCGAAATATGATAGTTTCGCCATTGGCAATGCTGAGGATAAATACATATTGAATGTCCTGGGGCAATATTCGGGCACGGCAGGCGATTCGTTCTCAGAACAGCAGGATGCAAAATTCACCACAAAGGATAATGATAATGACAACAAACCCGATGGAAATTGTGCGGTGCGACACGTGGGAGCTTGGTGGTATCGGAATTGCCATCACTGGTAATAAATATCACATGTGTATTATCAATACCATCTCATATTAAATTTTAATATCATTTACAGCAATCTAAACGGTCTTTATTTAGGTGGAGAATTTCCACAGGATCAGCACGGTAAAGGTATGGTGTGGTATTACTGGAGACTTTATCGTTATTCATTAAAATATGTACACATGGCAATTAGACCAAAATATTAATGCTGAAATATTTTGCCTAATAAAAGGAGCGTATACAAAACGTCACATAATAGTTAAATTAAATATCACCGAAGTTCTTTATTTACGTATTTCTTAGCTATTAATATGAATTGCATTTGGCAATTGATTGCAGCGAACGAAATTTTATTTTTTGTTAAAGTATGTACCTAATACGATTATTATAATATTTTTTCGTTTATTTTATTCCAAAATTATAATATTCAAAATATACATACCTAATATCTTCCTTTTCATTATTAGTGCATGGTTTTCGTGTATATTTCAACTCTCATCCTTTGGTATATATACATAAATCCTATTTAGGTTCATTATAAAGAAATGGGTTTGTTAATATATTTTAAAAATATTTTCGATTACTTTGTGGAACAATTTGTGCCGTCAGCAATAAACGTTGTTCCGGTGTAAATCTATTGTTAAGTCAAATATAAAAACAAAATTTTCTGTTATTGAAGTGTAACTGAACATTAGATAAAGATATTCAAGATTTACACAATTCTTGTTGCAGTGGAGTCGCGATAACAAACCACATCGTCCCCTCAATATAACAATAGCGTATGTGCTCATACGCCATTATTTTTTTATTGCATATTTAGAATCTCCATCATTGATTCCATGTCTGGTCAAAATTTCGTCAAATTCTACTTCCACAAAGTGGGTCAAAATGTCATTGGAAAAAATGGTGTATAATTTCATGTTCATGTTTTTTGTTCATGTTTTCTGATTTGACAAAAACTTTAAACTTTGGACAACATATAACATCAGGGATTATACTTTACTCTTAAAAGCCTGATAACTCCGATCCACTAAAAATTTTTATACGTGTTATAATATCGGTTATATATCGGTTACAAACAACATTTGTTCTACGATTTTTTCTGGGAAGTCCTTTGAGGAACCACTAGGTGCTCATTAGAGATATATTTTTACAAAAAATCCACATTTTATTGATACATATGTGGCCATCGTGCTCGATCTCCTAAAACCACAACTTTACTCCGTGCGGCGTTACGAATAGAAATGCGTTACGTATTGCGTTTTTATATACGGTATTCAAAATAGAATTTCTTACATCAATATGATTACTTAACTCTTTAACTTTTAACTATAACAAAATTTCGATGGCATACTTCTACAATTTGTGTACCTGCAATTGAATGTTGAAGTGAAAAATTATCTATTTCAGTTTCACCATTTGACTTGATTTTTATTTAAATGATCTCGATTTCCCATTTAAATATTATTTAAATATTGTCATATGTAACTATGGTTACGTTTTTCTATCATTTTTTTCAATATTTTTTTCCATTTTGACAAATAAATACAATTTTTTGTTTACATAAATATCGTTAGCTAAAATGCAAACGGCCCTAACTAACAAAAAAATCAAAATGGGTTTTTTGATTGATTATAATATATTTATTAAAACTACATGTTCATACAAAATTACAGAGACATACGATTAAAAATTGTTGTTTTATTAACGAAATACAAAAGGCCCTTACTACAAAGTGTTCGTTTTGATAAATGCAAAGAGCCCTAACTACACACAACAACAAACACCACACAATACAAACACGGCCTTGTCCCGTTACATCGTTTTGCTTTGTAGTAGACAGCACAGTAAACACAATTAAAGTTTTTAGTAAACAGTACACGTGTTTTTTAACGATCTCAGTGTTTAACTATAATTGAATTGTTCAAATTTTAAGCAAATAAATTACATATCATTAATATGAATTCGGATAGTGAAAATATGTCGGAAAATAATTTAGCAAGTGGTGCAACCAGAAATGCGAGTAATACTACAAAAAATGTGAGAGTTAATAACCAGCAAAAACGTATGGCAGGACAGAAATATCAAGGTTTATCTAAAGGAAATATAATCTATAGAAAGCCCAGAGAAATGAAAGATGCGTGTAAGTCGAAGTTCTGTGAGAAAATTTCCATTCGATTTTGCTCCCATTTTACAGAAGATACTCGTAAAGAAATTTTTGACTCGTTCTGGATAATGTCGTGGGATGAAAAAAAATTATATGTAACAAACCTCATTGAATGTTCCAAAACACAACGTGTAACTGTTGAAAATTCCAAACGCTCCAACACTAAATATTATTTTCTAAAGCACAATACAAATCGAATGCAAGTTTGTCGGCAAATGTTTCTATCAACTTTGGGCTTATCAGAAAAAATGGTACATTGTTGGACCCAATCCAGTGGCTTACAATGCACCCAAAAGAGTCTAAAAACGCAAAATTCTGGTCAAAATAAAGAAAGATTACACTATAAGAAAAGATGTAGCTACTTACAAAACTGGTTAGAAGATTTACCAAAGTTGAAGTCGCACTATCGTCGCAAATATACAACAAAAATATATTTTGAAGCAGATTTCAAAACATACAGACAGATTTATTAACTTTATTCTCAATCATGCGAAGAACATAAAAACAATGACATTGCTCGAATGTTTTTATTGTTGATTGTTTTTAAATCAAGCAATTACTCGTTATTTAAACCACGAAATGACCAGTGTGACTTATGTTTATCTTTTAAATCAAACAACTTGTCACAGGATATATTTGACATTCACCGAAATGAAATTGAAAGGATGCGAAATGAGAAGCAAAATGATGTCGAAAATGCCAAATTAGGTGCATTTCTACTATTTTGCATAGATATGGAGGCAGTTAAACTTATACCACAGTCCAACGCCAGCTCCTCTTATTATAAAATGAAACTACAAGTTCACAACTTCACTATATACAATGTTATAAGTCACGAGTCTGATAATTACGTTTGGGATGAAACCGAAGGAACTCTTGTCTCATCAACGTTTACAACAATTGTTTTAAAACATTTAAAAACCCTACTTTATTTTTATTTATTTAATCTTCTTGAATTAATTTTATTTTCATAAACTTATTAATTTAATATATAATGCATTCAAAAAACTTTGCCAACCATGCTTAAATACATTTTTCTTTATTTTGTTTTAAATATAATTTTTAGCATCTACCCATTGTTATTACAGCGATATATTACTTCATTGAAAATGTATTGACAAGTTACTGACAAATAACTAAAAAAATTGAATTGTAGTTAGGGCTTTTTGTTTCAGAAAATCTGGCGTCAAAAGGACGTAACTAACATAACTTTTAAAATATTTAAAAAAAACATTATTTTCTTTCAAATTTAAATTTGTAGTTGTTTTACAAGTTACATTGAAAAGAATTGCTCTAAACACATTAATATATATAGTTTTATACAGTTTTTTGTTTCTCCTGTAAAATAATGAAAATGTTAGATAGGGCCGTTTGCATTTTAGCTAACGATATGCTTTTATTCTATCTAACGTTCATGCCTTTTAATTTTTTGTATGTCAATTTTGAATAATGGTGAAAACCAAAAAGCTTTAGTAAAAGTAAAATAAAATTTAAAATTACAATTAAATAGAACTTAATTTTCAATGATAAAATTTCGTGCAACCAGCTGTTAGTGTTAGTTAGTTAGTTATTAGAGAGGACTCACATAACGAAGTTCTGCAATCAAATCTCTGACAGAAAAATCTGGTCATTCTCGATTAACTCTATCTAAGTCGTTTAATTTTAGGTCTTAAAAACAACCGTTATGTGAACAAAACTATTATACTCTCTGTACAACATGTTGCGAGAGCATAAAAAGTGTACAATATAACCTCATATATGTTACATACATAATTCAAATTGCATTATGTTTTAAATTAATTATTTGAATATTCGAGTGCAGACAAACTTTCAAGCAAATACAGAACAATATGATTAGTTTATAGTTCTCAAATATTGAAGTCTATTTATTTAATAAAGTAAATAATATAATTAAATTCCTATAAATGATATATGGCTTAATCTCTTCTTGCTCATATGTATGTACTTACATATGTATGTATGTCTTTATTTGTAAGTATGTGTAATTCTTCTAAGCCACTAATATAAAAAAGAGTTTTTACAGTAAGTAACTACATAAAAAGAACTATTGCTTTTTAGCTCCAAATGGTCAATTTATATTTTCTGTTTTCTATTTTATGTTTGATATTTTTGGAAAATGCTCTGTTAAACACATTATTTTAGTAAATCATACTACAAATATACCTTATTAGCTTACATTTTTTGTTAACCCATCTTTACCCATCGTTGCGCAAGCGCAACATTTCAAATTTGTTTTTTTATACTCTCGCAACAAAGTTGCTAGCAACAAAGTTGCTAAGAGAGTATTATAGTTTTGTTCACATAACGGTTGTTTGTAACACCCAAAACTAAACGAGTTAGATATAGGGTTATATATACCAAAGTGATCAGGGTGAAGAGTGGAGTTCAAATCCGAATGTCTGTCTGTCCGTCCGTCCGTCCGTCCGTCTGTGCAAGCTGTAACTTGAGTAAAAATTAAGATATCTTGATGAAACTTGGCACACTTATTTCTTGGCACCATAGGAAGGTTGCTTTCGAAAATGAGCAAAATCGGACCACTGCCACGCCCACAAAATGGCGAAAACCGAAAACACAAAAAGTGCCATAACTAAGCCATAAATAAAGCTATGGAAATAAAATTTGGTATGAAGGATCGCACTATGAGGGGGCATATGTGGATGTAATTTTTTTGGGGAAGTGGGCGTGGCCCCGCCCCCAAAACGGATTTTTGTATATATCTCGCAACCCAATAGAGCTATATAAACCAAACTTTCTGCAGTCGTTTTTTTTAGCCATTTCCTTATACATTACAAAAATGACAGAAATCGGATAATAACCACGCCCCCCTCCCATACAAATGTTAAGTTGAAAATTACTAAAAGTGCGTTAACTCACTAACGAAAAACCTCAGAAACACTAAATTTCACATAAGGAATGACAGATGGAAGCTGCACTCAGATTTTTTTACAAAATGGAAAATGGGCGTGGCGTCGCCCACTTATGGGTCAAAAACCATATCTCAGGAACTACTAGACCGATTTCAATGAAACTTGGTTTGTAATAGTTTCCTTACATCCTAATGATATGTTGTGAAAAAAGGCCAAATCGCTTCACAACCACGCCTACTTCCTATATACCAAAACTTTGAAGACGATCTGAATCGTTTACATTACAATATATAAAGTAAGCACTAGTGAAGATATCGGTGCAGAACTTCGCACAAATACTATGTTTATAGTGGGGCAGCCCCATTCTAAAAATCGCCGAAATCGGACCATAGGTTTTTAAGGCCCCATATATCGAACACGAGGACCTCGGTGCTTCTAACCTAATATTATGGTTTCCAACTTTCAATGTACTTTATACAATATATATAACGAATATTTGGGTCAAATTGTGTATTATATAATATTAATTAAGTTAAATAAATAAATTGCGAGAGTATAAAATGTTCGGTTACACCCGAACTTAGCCCTTCCTTACTTGTTTTATTTCTAAAATAAGGAAATAAATCTATGAAATCTAAGCCAGTCTCAAAAAGAAGAACTAACAGATAGACAAAAATTTTTTTTATGGGTTTTCAAATACAAATGCATTTTATTTTTATCATTCAAAAACTGCTAATTGAGTCATCTCGGGATCGATATATTCATCCAATCATAAAAAATATTAATTTAAATAAAACTTTACTTTTTACACTGTACAAAGCTTTAATAATATCTTATTTGTGATATAAACCATTTTGGTGGACAAAACTACCTACACGTGTTGTTTATCTTACATTTCTAGGAAACATTGCGTATACGCAACGTTGGGAGTAACAATAGTCAGTTGTTATTGTTACTCAGCATGCCATTCGTGTTAGAAATGTATTGTCAATAATGGGGTCTCGCTATTCAAGGAGTAGTTCTGTTTTGTTTTTATTATTCAGTTGGTTCTAGAACGTTGAGCTAATAGCATAGATCACTTGATATGAGACTATTTTGCCACTGGTACTATTCGAGAAAATAGAACAATGAATAAAACCACGATAAATACGAAAACTCTTCAGAAAAAAGAGAGAGGGTCATTTGATTTCAGCTTTGACCAAAAACATGAAGTACTATTAGTACGATGGAATCACTATTCTGTGGTGAATGTAGCTACTAACAACGCAAAAATCGAACCATTGGTTACAGCAAAACGTTACGATAGAAAACTAAAAAAAATGGTGAATGTGCCTCAACCCCAGGTTATAGCAGATTATAATAAAAATACGGGAGGCGTCGATCTGCATGATAATGGAATTGCCAATTATAGGAATCGAGTAAGAGGGAAAAAGTGGTGGTGGCCACTGTTCATCAATTTGATGGATAGTGTTTTAGTAAAATCGTGGAAGATTTACAATCTGGCAAATGAGCGATCTATGACTCAATTAGAATTTAAATCTTACGTTGCTGTTAGTTTGATGAAAACCGAAGAAGCCCAACTTGCAAATAATTCTCACTTTTTGGATAATTCAAATAGAAATTTAGGAAGACCATCCAAAAACGA
This sequence comes from Zeugodacus tau, assembly GCA_031772095.1. NCBI lineage: Eukaryota > Metazoa > Arthropoda > Insecta > Diptera > Tephritidae > Zeugodacus > Zeugodacus tau. The sequence continues at coordinate 55,319,670 of CM062651.1, read as the reverse complement.
ATTACCATCCAATATTCCCTTCGATAATATTGGTCATGTCATAGAGGAGCACGAAAATAAACGTCGAAGAAGATGTAGACAGTGTAGAAGTATAACAATTTATATGTGTAAAAAATGTCAAATACATCTTCATGCTGATTGTTTTAAAATATTTTACTCACGCTAATCGCTATAGTATTAGCGTAAGTGAAATATTTTAAATGTATTTTTATGACTTGCTTATATAATATAAGTTCAGTAATCCCAACGAAAGATAATTAATCAATATTTTTTTTGAATGATTTTCTCTTTTTTTATGTATTTTTAAACGTAATAAACAATAAAACCATAAAATATTTATTTATTTTAACCCTTTGGAATTAATGGGTTAATTGCCAGTTTGATGTCGAACGAAAAATTCGAAAAACGCACAAGTTTGAAATAAATGTCTGTATGTCATCTAGTTTCCCCAATGAATTAAACATTAAATATTGCAAATATATATAAAAAGGAATGTTATAGAAGTACTTTCATTTATTAGGAACACTTTTTCAGTAATAATACTTTGGCCTTATTGCCATATGTACATATTTCAATGAGTAATAATCTCCATGCCAGACATACCACACCAGACCTTTACCATACTGAACTCTCGGAACTTCCCCACCCAAATATAGACCGTTCAGATTGCTGTAAATAATATATAAATTGAATGTGAGAAGAAATATAAAATACACATATCATAATAAATACCTGCGATGACAACTCTTATACCACCAAGCTCCCGTATATTTAACCGCACAATTTCCACCGTCTTTGTCATTATCACTATCTTTTGTGGTGAATTTTTCACCATAGTGATAAGTGAACGAATCACCTGCTGTGCCTGAATATTGACCCAGAACACTCAACTCATATTTTTCCTGAGCATTGCCAATGGCGAAACTATCATAATTTGCAACACGTTTTTCATTCTGAAAATCCTCTAATTCAAACCGGAGTTCATGTGTTTGCGAGTGTGACAGCGCATGTATTTTATCTAAGCCGAGGAAGAAATTTCCATTCAAATCGCCGAAACCGTGTTCATACTCAAGCCATCCACGATGGAAGTCGATGTCGTTGCTTTGTCGACGTTGAATTATAGTCCATGGTTGGCCGCCAGCGGAATCACGAAGGCAATACACTTGGAAAGGTTGCTGTAGGAATTGTGGCAAGTGAATTTCATAAACGCCGCTCGCTGCATATTTGCCGTTTGCCTGACGCATAGCTTCAGTACAAGATGAAGGCTTCTTGATGACAGGGTGAGCTGCTTCCAACTTTTTGTTTTCTTCTTTAATGGAATACATTTTCACACTTTCTTCGATTAATGTACGGATGGTTGCTGTAATTTTCAATTCAAATAACTCCTGGTTGGTTTTCTGTTCGCGTAGAAGTTGCTCCTTCATTGACATTAATTCACTTTGCAAGCTTAAAAATATAACAAAAAACAATTTTTAAACCATATTAATATTCAATGAATAAATAAAAAATTACCGATCATAATTTTCCAATTTGTAACTAAGTTGCTCCACCTTGTTGACCGCGCTTTTCAATAAATCATCATCACATAGAAATGGCTAAATGGAATGCCGGAAAAAAGAAAATTTTAAACTGATTTAGATAAAAAAATATATATTAAAAGTAAATACCGCAACATTGGGGCTAGTTTCGTTAGGTGTCAAACAATTCACTGTATACAACAGAAGTCCACACAAAATGGACAAAAATATCAAACGATGCGCCATTCTCCACGATTTAAAGCAAACTGTATACGAAACTGTTGACTTTATTGCACTTGAATTAGTAATAGTCTTATTTTTAATATTTAATTACGCTTATTCGGCGATTTATTTGTTATCAAATCTGTATATATAGTATACTTTTGCACTTATTTGTCGGTGGATTTTTATTATTAGAGTGGAGTCAATAGTATACTCGTATTAGCACTGAAGTGAAACTTAACTATTCCGGAAAGGCCTGACTGATGCACAAATCTATCGAAATTTACTATAGTCTTGACTGCCACCACGTCTTATTATTACTAACTTATTTATACTTAAGTAACTGCTTTATTATTTACACTAAAATTTGTGAAAAAATTAGTATGTCTTATGATCTTTTATAATGCTAATGCTCTATCATCACTTCAACATATGAACATTTTTATATACCAAAGCTCGAGAATTGACACTGAATTCAAACCGACAATTCAGCACATACAAAATCTGCCCGAAAATTATGCACAAATGTAGAAAACGAAGCGCCATTTCTTGAAGCTGAAGTCTGACTGAACGTTAGAGATACAAATAAAATCCGAAGAAGGCTGAGATGTGCCGACTTGAGAGTAGAGCCGAGCCAGCAAATTACTCACACATACATCCGAGCTGAGCTTAACTCAAAGAGCTCACTAAAATGCCATATCAATATTCAAATTATCTCTATTGCACAGATGATGTATGTATTAACACCTAAACACATCTAAGCAACACTTATAATCTGCAATTCAGTCGTTTGCTTTTTGAAACAACATGTGAATGATAAATTCCAAAATTTTTGACCAAAAAAATTATATTCATAGATCTCCTTATTGCACTGATTTTCTATGTGTTTTAATTTTTAGCTTAGATTTCAATTTAACGGCATTTTGTTGCCATGCATTCGATCCCATATCGCCCATCTCATTACCAGCGTCCCCAAGGTTCTAAGTAACATGTGTACCAAGTTTTATCAAGTTATCTGAATTTGATAGACTCAAATTTTACTCCGACCGACAGATATACTGTTTTGAACAAATTTCATCATCCTGAGCATTTATGCAACATCTTGCGAGAGTATAATAAAGAAAAATTACTGACTTACACATATCCAAAATCAATTAAAACATTTACTGTGGTTAGGGGGTTTCTATATTGCGGCATCGCTCATTTAAAAATCGGACTTTATTTTTTCAAGGCCAAAAATATCGAACAACAGTGCCTATGAAAATTCGTTGTCTAATAATGTGTCTCTGTGCCACAAATACATCTCTTATATCCGGTTTTTCAAACATCCGGCAAAAAAAGTTCGGTTACACCCGAACTTAGCCCTTCCTCATTACATATAATTATATCTACGAAAATGATTCACTTTAATTCAATTGTTAACAAATCGGCCTAATAGAATTCATCAGTGTAAATTGTTAATTGACTCACCCTCATCTTTTGGCTATCTATCTATCTTTGGTCTATTGTGAAAATTGAAACCTGTAAAACAACGCCGTATATGGTTGTTATTAAATTTTACGTCGCATCCATAGTATTCAGCCTTAATTAAAAGATTCCACAAAGTTATCTTTGTACAATATTTATGTAAAAAAATTCAATTATTAAGGAAGGTATTTAAGTAATATTACTTTGGCCTTATCGCCATATGTACATATTTGAGTGAGTAATAGTATCCACGCCAAGAGTGCCATACCACACCTTTACTAAACTGAACTTCTCCACCCAAATATAGACCGTTCAGATTGCTGAAAATGGAAATACAAATTTAATATGAGAAGAAATATAAAATTCATTTCTGATAATTATTACCTGTAATGACAACTCTTATACCACCAAGCTCCCGTATACTCCACCGCACAATTTTTATCGTCTTTGTCATTATGACTATCTTTAGTGGTGAACTTTTCACCACGATGATAAGTGAACGAATCCCCTGCTGTGCCCCAATATTTACCCAGAACACTCAACTCATATTTATCCTGAGCATTGCCAATTTCGAAACTGTCATATTTTGCAAAACGTTTCTGATTTTGGAAATCCTCTAATTGAAACCAAAGCTGATATGCTTGCGAATGAGTCAGCGCATGTATTTTATCCAAGCCGAGGAAGAAATTTGCATTCAAATCACCGAAACCGTGTTCATACTCAGACCAGTCACGATAGAAATCGGTGTCGTTGCTTTGTCGACGTTGAATTAAAGTCCATGGTTGGCCGCCAGCGGGATCTCGAAGGCAATACACTTGGAATGGGTGTTGGAGAAATTGTGGCAAGTGCATTTCATAAACGCCGCTTTCTGCATATATGCCGTTTTCTTGACGCATAGCTTCAGCACAAGATGAGGGCTTCTTGGTAACAGAGTGAGCTGTCTCCAAATTTTTGCATTCTTCATTACTTAAAGACATTTTCGTATTTTGTTCGAATAATGTACGAATATTAGCTGTAATTTTCAATTCAAATAATTCAAGGTTCGCTTTCTGTTCACGTAAAAGTTGCTCCTTCATTGCCATTAACTCACTTTGCATGCTTGAAATAATGAAATTAACTTTTTAGTAATATTAATATTCAACTCATATTAATTTAGTTCTCACCGTAGATTATAATTTTCTAACTTGAGGCTCAGTTGCTCCACCTTGTTGGCCGAGCTTTTTAATAAATCATCATCACAAAGATAGGTGAGAAATGGCTAAATCGATTGCGGAAAAAGAAATTTAAATTTAATTTAGTATTATATTAATAAAAAATTATTTATCAAAAGTAAATACCGCAACATTGGGGCTAGTTTCGTTAGATGTCAAACAATTCACTGTGTACAAAGGAAGTCCACACAAAATGGACAAAAATATCAAACGTTGTGCCATTCTCCACGATTTAAATCAAACTGAATACGATTGAGAGCCTAAGTTAAGTGAATATGCATCCTATTTTTATGAATTAATCACTCTGTTGAGTCTGATGATGCTATTATTTTGTTATCAAATCTCTGTTGACAGTTACATAAGTACTTTTTTGTCGATGGTTTTCATGTATTATTAGAGCGATTCGTAGAATTTTGTAGATGCCTGATCGTTATAAAAGCATACACACAAATACATGTGAAAGGTTAAATATGATCACTATCTCGGCCAGAGAGCACCATTATCGCAAAAGAAAAAAAGGTTCCCATTTGGCAAAAAAAAAATGTTTTCCCATCATTACACAGCTCCCGCTCATATTTCAGACGTGACCACAACCAACGTGGACAATTTAGGCTACGAACTGTTGTTCTAACCACCTTGGTCTTCAGATTTTATATATAAAATTATTTACAAATTGATATCCCACTATCTCAAGGAATTTTTTTGGAGTGAATGTCTTTGCACACAAACCCCTCAATCATATGCTGTATATATGGTTATGCGAATTCAATAAGTTCAATTAGGTACCCCATCCAAGCATTGGGTGTATGTTAACTATAGAAAGGTTTTGACAGATTTTAATATAATAAATATAGCCCGGACATGCGCCAAGTGATTGCCACCTGTTCCTGTCCATGACGAGCGCCCTTGGTGGTGTAAAGTTGAACTCAAAAGAGTCTTGTGAAAAGAGGATTCTAAGAGCTGGGTATTATGAAGTTGCAGTCTAGATAGAAACACATTATCGAACGAATCGGCGAATATTTGATCCCTAAATCCGATCACTGTAACACTTTTCATAAAGTATTGAATAAAGTGCAAAAAAGCGGAAGAGAAATATTTGACTGACTAATATATTAGTTGAAGAAAAAGCAGCACTACTTCCGATTTTAATATCTCGATAGTGTTATACTAAATTATAGTTGTACTTTGTACAAGGCGACCTAATATCCCGACATGATAATTTTTAAATCGGTTGAATGGTTTGTGGAAAGATTTCTGTTGGTGACGAGTTAGATGTAGGCCTATATATGGTCAGGGTGACGAGTAGAGTTGAAATCCGGATGTCTGTCTGTCCATACGTTCGCGCTGCAGAAGACTGCCAAACCCACAATATGGTGATAATCGAAAACCTATAAAATGCGCTAACTAAGCTATAAATAAATTTATGAGAGTTGGTTTTGTACAGAGGGTCACACTAAGGAGAGGTTCACACTAAGGAGAGGATCAAACTATTTAGATGAAAGTTCTTTTGGAAAGTGGGCCTAGCCTACTACAAAGTTTTTTATATATATCACAAAAACTACTGAAGATATACCAAACGAGTTTATGAAGGCATTTCCTTTAAGCATTTCAATATGCAGCATGAATGGCAGAACTCTTATAATAGCCACGCCTACCTTGCATACAAAAATTTTATTGGAAACTACTAAAATTGCTTTGATTCTGTAAGAAGAAGAAAGTAAATTTTGTATTAAAGGTCTACACTCATATTCTTCTCCTTGACTGGCGTAGAAACCGCTTACGCGGTTATAGCCGAGTCCACAACAGCGCGCCACGCATCTCTCCTTTTGGCAGTTTGGCGCCAATTGTTAATACCAAGTGAAGACAGGTCCTTCTCCACCTGGTCCTTCCATCGGAGTGGAGGTCTCCCTCTTTCTCGGCTTCTGCGGGCACTGCATCCAGCGGGTACTGCATCGAAAACTTTCAGAGTTGGGGCACTTTCATCCATTCGAACAACATGACCCAGCCAGCGTAGCCACTGTCTTTTTATTCGCTGGACTATGTCTATGTCGTCGAACAACACATACAGCTCATCATTCCATCTTCTACGGTATTCGCCGTTGCCAATGTTTAAGGGACCATAAATCTTCCGCAAAACTTTTCTCTTGAAAACTCCTATTGCCGTCTCATCGGATGTTGACACCGTCCACGCTTCTGCACCATAAAAGACGGAAATGATGAGGGACTTGTAGAGTTTAGTTTTTGTTCGTCGAGAGAGGACTTTACTTTTCAATGGCCTACTCAGTCCATAGTAGCACCGGTTGGCAAGAGTGATTCTGCGTTAGATTTCAAGGCTGACATTATTATCGGTGTTAATGCTGGTTCCTAGGTATACGAAATTATTTACAACAGTGACGTGGGAGCCAAGACGCGAATGCGCTGACTGTTTGTTTGATGAGACCCATTCCAAACCCATTCGCTTCACATCCTTATCCAGGCGGAAAAAGCAGAACTAACGGCGCGGGTGTTGTTTCCAATGATATCGATATCATCGGCGTACGCCAGTAGCTGTACACTTTTATAAAAAAATTTACCTTCTCTATTTAGCTCTGCGGCTCGAACTATTTTTTCCAGCATCAGGTTAAAGAAGTCACACGATAGCGAGTCACCTTGTCTGAAACCTCGTTTGGTATCGAACGGCTCGGAGAGGTCCTTCTCGATTCTGACGGAGCTTTTGGTGTTGCTCAACGTCAGCTAACACAGCCGTAGTAGTTTTGCGGGGATACCAAATTCAGACATCGCGGCATAAAGGCAGCTTCTTTTCGTGCTGTCGAAAGCTGCTTTAAAGTCGACAAAGAGATGGTGTGTGCCGATCATCTTTTCACAGGTCTTCTCCAAGATTTGGCGCATGGTGAATATCTGGTCAATTGTTGATTTTCCAAGTCTAAAGCCGCACTGATAAGGTCCAATCAGTTTGTTGACGGTGGGCTTTAGTCTTTCACACAGTACGCTCGATAGAACCTTATAAGCGATGTTAAGGAGGCTTATCCCACGATAGTTGGCGCAGATTGTGGGGTCTCCCTTTTTGTGGATTGGGCAGAGTACACTGAGATTCCAATCGGCGGGCATGCTTTCTTCCGACCATATTCCGCAAAGAAGCTGATGCATGCACCTTATCATTTATTGGAATAGCTCGGCCGGCAATCCATCGGCCCCCGCCGCCTTGTTGTTCTTCAAGCGGCTAATTGCTATTCGAATTTCTTCACGATCGAGCAATGGAACTTCTACTCCATCGTCGTCGATTGGGGAATCGGGTTCGCCATCTCCTGGTGTTGTACTTTCACTGCCATTCAGCAGGCTGGAGAAGTGTTCCCTCCACAAACACAGTATACTCTGGTCATTAACAACTAGATCACCTCTGGGAGTGTACCTACAGGAGTGTGCTCCGGTCTTGAAACCTTCAGTTAGTCGCCGGATCTTTTAGTAAAATTTTCGAGCATTATCCCTTTCGGCCAGTCTCGCTTCCCTCTTCAGCTCTCGGTATCTATCCCATCCCGCTCGTGTTGCGGTCGATCGCAACATTGCTTTTCATTCTTGACTTTTCAATAGAATATCTACCAAAGATATAGAAACATCAGCGAAATTTTCTGAGATTTATATATCCTAGTACAAACATCAAATGCCATATAAGTATTTTAACTATTCATATTACACATGCGATATATCACTTTATTCGTTATTTCGAATTTCCACTTATGTAAAGAAATAAGTAGAAATACAAACATACAATTGAAGTTAGAAAAATTTAGGAACACTTGAAATAATACATGTATGAGCTCCCAAATACTCTAATTGAAACCAAAATTCTTGTATTTGTGAATGTGTCAGGGCATGTATTTTATCCAAGCCGAAAAAGAAATTTGTTTTCAAATCAGCGAACCCGTGTTCATACCCAATCCACCCACGGTAGAAATCGGTGTCGTTGCTTTGTCGACGTTGAACTATAGTCCATGGTTGGCCGCCAGCGGTATCACGGAGGCAATATACACTGAAAGCGCGATTTATGATGTCAGGCAAGTGAATTTCATAAACTCCACTCTCAGCATATTTGCCTGACGCATCGCTTCAGTACAAGATGAAGGCTTCGTGGTTGCAGCGGGCGTTTTAACTTCACGTAGCAGCAACTCTTTCATTGCCAGTAATTCACTTTGCAATCTTAGAAATAAATAATGTATGCTTTTTACTTACCTAATGACAGTACTTGCTAATTAATAATTTTCTAATTTGATACTCAACTGCTCTATTTTGAATCCGATCTTCAACGAATCATCATCACATACTTAAAAAAAGAATACGAATACGAAAAGTATGCAGAACAAAGTGGAAAACAAATCAAAGCATACTTCACATTATCAGCTATGAATTTTAACAAAAGTGTAGAGTGAATGCAAAAATGATAATAGCAATATGCGAAAGAACGTCGACTTAATTCGTTTCCATAATTATTATTCGCTGATGACCTGATGACGTTCTTATCAGATATTTGTCGCAAATGTCCCTTACTTCGTGTACCTTTTTACCAAATTCAGTTTATTCACTGAGAAATGGTCACATCGTGCATTATCAACTTTTTATTAAATGCAAAATGCTGGTTTTAAAATACTTCCGTTTGTTTTAATTGATATAGCTATCATTTTTTTAAATTTCAATTGAAAATACATATTTGAATTATTTTCATAGTTTTCATAGTTTGAAACTGATCTTGATCCTGGGGAACTAAAATCACTATTTTCGAATTCAAAAACAATCAAAATTCAAATCAAAAGCAATATGCATAATAGGAACAAATATTTAAGTGAGAATACTACGTTGGCCTTATCGCCAAGTTTCCCATACCACACCTTCAGACTTTTTGTCTTTTGCTACAACTCCACCTAAATACTCACCGTTCAGATTGCTGCAAATGATATTTAATTTAATTTGAGATGGAATAGAAAATAAATTATTATAACTTCTTATATAGAAGTATATTATTACCTGAAATGACATGCGTTAAACCACCAAGCTCCCCTATATTTTACCGCACAATTTTTATCTGTCCGTTTGTCATTATCATTATCTTTTGTGGTGAACTTTTCACCACGATGATAAGCGAACGAATCGCCTGCGTTGCCTGAATAATGTCCCAGGACACTTAACTCATATTTCTTTTGAGAATTGCCAATTACGAAACCACTATATTTAGCAAATCGTTTCTCGTTTTGAAAATCTTCCAATTGAATCCAAAGCTCATGTATATGCGAATATGTCAGGGCATGTATTTTATCTAAGCCGAGGAAGAAATTTGCATTGAAATCGCCGAAACCGATTTCATACTCAATCCAACCACGATAGAAATCGGTGTCGTTGCTTTGTCGACGTTGAATTATAGTCCATGGTTGGCCGCCAGCGGGATCTCGAAGGCAATACACTTGGAAAGGGTGTTGGAAGAATTGTGGCAAGTGAATTTCATAAACGCCGCTTTCTGCATATTTGCCGTTTTCCTGACGCATAGCTTCAGTGCAAGTTGAGGGCTTCTTGGTTGCAGGGGACGCTGCTTCCAAATTTTTGCTTTCTCCATTACTTGAAGACATTGTCGTATTTTGTTCGATTAATGTACGAATATTAGCTGTAATTTTCAATTCTAATAACTCCATATTTGTTTTTATTTCACGTAAAAGTTGCTCCTTCATTGCCATTAATTCACTTTGCATGCTTGGGAATAATGAAATTAACTTTTTAGTAATATTAATATTCAACTCATATTAATTTAGTTCTCACCGTAGATTATAATTTTCTAACTTGAGGCTCAGTTGCTCCACCTTGTTGACCGAGCTTTTTAATAAATCATCATCACAAAGATAGGTGAGAAATGGCTAAATCGATTGCGGGAAAAGGAATTTAAATTTAATTTAATATCATATTAATAAAAAATTATTTATTAAAAGTAAATACCGCTACATTTGGGCTACTTTGTATAGGTGACGAACAATTCACTGTATACAAAAGATGTCCACACAGAAAGGACAAAAATATCAAACGTTGTGCCATTCTCTACGATTTAAAGCAAACTGAATGCGATTGGGATCCGTACTTAAGTGAAGATTCATCTTATTTTTTTATGAATTAATCACTCTGTTGAGTCTGATGAGGCTATTATTTTGTTATCAAATCTGTATATACATTTATGTACTTTATTGTCGATGGTTTTTATTACCAGAGCAAGGTCAATAAGTTGGATTCAATAAGTGCAAAAGCGTGTATTTAATTACTCTTAAGAGAGAATTCATTTGTTATCAAATCTGTATATGGGTGATTCTACGATAAGAGGTAACTTGTGCGGCAATTAGCTTAAAGTATTGTTTTTGTCCTTTATGTTGCTTTTTTTTAAATTAATCACATCATATTAATTAGTGTATTAAATGACATTACAATTTAATGCATAATTAAAACATTTTTTTCTGAAATTCCTTTCAAAGTCTAAAAAAAGTCTCTGCCCTGGCTTGTCCACTTGTTACTTTTTATTTAACTTTCGGATAATACATACATATGTATATTTTTTGTATGAGAAGCGAAACTTAAACTAAGTTCAATCGGAAGTAAAATAATTAAAATTAAGTATTGTTAAATAAAAACAAGTAAGGAAAGGCTAAGTTCGGGTGCAACCGAACATTTTATACTCTCGCAATTTATTGAAGAAATTTTATTGAGATAACATACAAATTAACCCATAAATCGTCATATATAGTATATGAGGGCTGAGATAATTCCTGAACCGATTTCATTCATTTTCATCAGCAAGGTACAATATATCCAAGACGATACGCTCACTTAATTTTGCTAAGATAGCTCACATATTAACCAATACATATATGCGGAATAAAGCTCACCGTATTTTTGAAAAACCTATAATTAGGTATATGGGAGCTAGGAGAAGATACTTTTGAAAAACCTACAATGAGGTATATGGAGATGTTATAACCCGATTTTAATAATTTTTGGAAAAGAGACACACTATTAGAAGAAAACAATTTCCTCTGAATTAAATTGAGATATCTGAGAGATTCACCCATATTTTCGGTTAAAATTTATCCTTAGGCGCTGAGTTCAACATGTTCGATATCTGGGGCATTGAAAAGTTATGATCCGTTTTCGAAAATTTTTTCGCAAGTGAAGCCAGAGATGATATGCACTATTTGTGTAAAGTTTTATTCCGCTATCTTCATTGGTTCCTTATGTTTGCATTATAAAGTGAAGGAATAAGATGGAATTAAAAATTGAGTTATAAAGAAAGTAGTCGTGGTTGTAAACCGATTTCGCCCATTTTTTGTCCGTGTTATCAGGGTGTCAAGAAAATATTATATACCGAATTTCATTCGAATCGGTCGAGTAGTTCCTGAGATATGGTTTTTGACCCATAAGTGGGCGATGCCACGCCCATTTTCCATTTTGTAAAAAAATCTGAGTACAGATCCCTTCTGCTATTTCTTCTGCAAAATTTAGTGTTTCTGACGTTTTTCGTTAGTTAGTTAACCCACTTTTAGTAATTTTCAACCTAATCTTTGTATGGGAGGTGGGCGTGGTTATTATCCGATTTCAACTATTTTCATGGTGTGTGGTGGGGTACATAAGAGAACCGTCTGCAGAAAGTTTGGTTTATATAGCTTTATTAGTTTGCGAGTTAAATACAAATAACCGATTTGTGGGAGGGCCCACGCCCACTTCCCCAAAAAAATTACATCCAAATATGCCCCCTCCTAGTGTGATCCTTTATTCCAAATTTTACTTTTATAACTTCATTTATGGCTTAGTTATGACCCTTTATGTGTTTTTGGTTTTCGCCATTTTGTGGGCGTGGCAATGGTCCGATTCTGCCCATTTTCGAACTTGATCTTCTTATGGTGCCAAGGAATATTTGTGCCAAGTTTCGTCAAGATATCTTAATTTTTACTCAAGTTACAGCTTGCACAGACGGACAGACGGACAGACGGACAGACGGACGGACAGACAGACATCCGGATTTCAAATCTACTCGTCACCCTGATCACTTTGGTATATATGACTCTATATCTAACTCGTTTAGTTTTGGGTGTTACAAACAACCGTTAGGTGAACAAAACTATAATACTCTCTAGCAACTTTGTTGTTGCGAGAGTATAAAAAAAATTTTTTGTTTATTTCATATAATTTTTAAAATTAAGTTTTGTCCCGTTTTTTTATGTGTTTACCCTGCCTAATTTTGTTCCGCTTGTACGACATAAATTCAAAGACGGTCGCAATGAAAAAAGTGCTCAAGAGTATACATCAGCTTGAAGTTAATAATACTAATCGCGAAATCCGTTTGAGCACTGTATTTTTTTAGAGATGCTTGAGTCTTGATAATTTATTCCGTGAACTTCTAAAAATGACGGATGGAAGGATGGAAGGGACCTCCAGCCAGTCCCTTATCATCGCTGTTCTGGTGCAGAAGCATGGACTATGTCAACATCCGACGGCACAAGGAGTTTTCGAGAGGAAAATTTTGCTCAAGAATTATGGTCCTCAGAACATTGGCAACGGCGAATACCGCAGACGATGGAACGATGTACGAGTTAAACGACGACATTGACATATATGTATATATTTATACTAGCAGACCCGGCCACACGTTTTTGTGGCTAAGGTATACATTAAATTAGTAAATCTCTCAATGCAGAGAAAAAAATCTTACGGGTAAAGACGAAAACGTTATAGCCGATAAATTTTAAAATGATTGATAGACATTATTGTAGATCTGTGTTAAGCGTAAATCATCATAATTTGTAAACTTTTGATTTTTTTAATCGTATATTAGAGAAAGTAACAAATGACCAAATTTCATAGTTGGCTTTATCTTGGCTTTGGTGCCGATATTGATTACCTTCTTCACAGCCAGTCTTGTTCTTTTGCAAAGTTTGATGTTGATTTGTGTTACGCAGCATCATGACAACTCACACTACTTTTAATTGCAAGTGAGTGGGGATAGTCTAGCAATTTAAAATAGTCTGTGGGATAATTGAATACGTCATCCTGGTTTGTAGCTATGTCAACTCTCCTTTAACGAAATTCTAAATTGTCGCATTAAGATCAAAGAGATTCTTGTTTTTTACCACCAATATAGGTCATTCAATCAGCCATTTATGTTTATTCTATTATGGTTTCATGTCAGGAAAAACACGATGAATAAGCTCCTCTTTCGAGGCCATGAAGTGACAGAAACCCGTTAAAAATTAATCCATCGAGGTGTCAACTGCGCCGCTACCATTTTTAACTATTTCTACAATCGCAGTATGATATTGTTGGAGAAACACTCGTATGTTATTTGTTAATTGGCGATTCTTTATGTGTGGCCACAAATTAGATGATTTTAGGAATGCGATTAGTTCGTCAGCAACAGTTGATCCAGGAATAGTCTGGCGAAAATCACCTGCCAACAGAATCATGGCTTCACCAAAAATATTTTCGTTGTCGCGTAAATCTTTTAAAGTCCTGTGCAGTACCTCCAGCGACTTGAATATCTGGAAAATCTTCTTTATAGCTCTTTTTTTTGGCGATTTGGCAGACTGGTTTTTCGTTGATTTGCAATTTAGGAGTAATTTCAAGGCCGAATTGCCGTTTGTCTGCCTACTAACAGGTGCCAAGTTGCCCCTATTCCCATTATAACTGGGCGTCGAAAATTAGTGAAATCGGTTCAGGAATTACCTCAACCCTCATGTACTATATATGCTGATTTTCGTTATTCTGTTGGACTTTATTTGAAATTGTGTGTAATATTTAAGACTTTTTCAAGCAGTTTTTCTATTTTTTCTTTCCGTAAAAACCATCCCGGTACCTGTAAAAACATTCTAAACAAAGAATTTGCGAAATCGGTTCAGCGGTTCTCGAGTTATGCGCTTAGCAACACATTTTGCGATTCATTTTTATATTATAGAAAGATTATTATCAGGTGGCAATTTTTTTTAATTCCGCACAGTACCATTTAGTAGGGAATCGACCCCCCTCCCGTACCTCCGTGCCCGAGTGACGCCTACAACTCTACAACATATAGTTAGCCGCCGAAAAATTTCAAAAATTTTTAACTCGTGATATCTTTTGAATCTTTTAATTCAAAAAGTTATATAAAGGTTTTGAAGCGATCTTAAATAATAAATCATTTATTTCGATAAGGATTAATACTAAGGTATAAATAAAGAGCCTTTCAAGTAGTGGTATTTTAATTAATTTTTTTTATATAAAATCGCTTATTGTGACAAAACTATAATAGTTAGAGATATGATGTCGCGACGTTTTTTGTAGATAATGATAAGTTCTACAAAATTGTAGTACTTCACTTTGTTATATCTTCAATCGTTTTCGCAGCATTCGCGATTAAAGAAAGTTTTTTGGTACTTTTTTTACATTATCGGAGTTTTGGTAAGGTACCCTATTTTTTTTTTAACTAAATATAGCCTATGTCACTCAGGGATAGTATAGCTTTCCAACGGTGAAAGAATTTTTCAAATCGGTTCAGTAGTTTCGGAGCCTATTCGAGACAAACAAACAAAAAAACAAACCTTTCCTCTTTATAATATTAGTATAGATGTATGTATATATAAATAAGGTCAGGTTGGCCAGACTCTCCCCATGCCAAATCTTGTTTTGAAAGAGCAGAGGATATATTACTTCTTTAAAAAGTCAGTAAATGTTTTTGAAAGATCAAAATCGGTCCACTGCCACGCCCACAAAATGGCGGAAACCGAAAACCTATACAGTGTCATAACTAAGCCATAAATAAAGTTATGAAAATAAAATTTGGAACATATGATCGCATTAGGGAGGGGCACATTTGGGTGTAAATGTTTTTGAAAAGTGGGCGTGACCCATCCCCTAAATTTGTTTTTATGTATATAACTCGCAAACCAATAGAGCTATATAAACCAAACTTTCTGCAGTCGTTTCTTTTAGCCATCAACCACGTCCACCTCCCATGCAAAGGTTAGGTTGAAAATTACTAAAAGTGGGTTAACTAACTCAAGAAAAACGTCAGAAACACTAAATTTTGCAGAAGAAATAGCAGAAGCGAGCTGTACTCAGATTTTTTTACAAAATGGAAAATGAGCTTGCCATCGCCCACTTATGGGTCAAAAACCGTATCTCAGAAACTACTGGACCGATTCGAATGAAATTCGGTATATAATATTTTATTGACACCCTGACAACGTGGCCAATGATGATAGCGAAATAAAATTTTACACAAATACTACATATGATATGTGGCATCACTTGTGAAAAAATTGTCGAAAACAGACTATAACTTTTCAAGGCCCCAGAATCGAAAATGTTGAACTCAGGGACTAAGGTTAAATTTCAACCGAAAATATGGGTAAATCTCTCAGATAATTTAATGTAATTCAGAGGAAATCGTTTTCTTCCAATAGTGTGTCTCTGTTCCAAAAATTATTAAAATCGGGTCATAACATCTCCTAGCTCCCATACACATTGTTGTGTCATCATTGTCATTGGGCTTTATTCCGCATATACATATGTATTGGTTAATATGTGATATACCTTAGCAAAATTAAGTGAGCGTATAGTATTGGATATAGTGTACCTTGCTGGTGAAATTGAATGAAATCGGTTCTGGAATTACCTCAGCCCTCATACACTGTATAGGACGATTTTCGTTATTCTATTAAACTTTATGCCGAATTTATGGGTAAATTTGTTTGTTATCTTAATAAAATATCTTCAATAAATTGCGAGAGTATAAAATGTTCGGTTACACACGAACTTAGCCTTTCCTTACTTGTTTATTTTTATCTTATTAAAAATAGTTAAAATTATATTTAACGGGATAGCTCAAAGTTAATTATTCTCTGCCATACCCACCAAAACCTGACTGCCAGTTCTTAAGAAAGATATCGCCATCGGCCGATGCTTTGCCAATTAGTCGATTAATCGGCAGCAGCCCATCGATCGATTTGCAAATATGTACTAACTTTTTGACAAATGAGTATGGCCTATAAACTTTTATAATGCTAATGCTCTATCACCACATCAACATAAGAACATTTACCAAAGCTTGAAAATTTACTCTGAATTCAATCTGACAATCCATTGCGTACAAGATCTGTCCGAAAATTATGCACAAATGTAGAAAACGAAGCGCCATTTCTTGAAGCTGAAATTTGACTGAACGTTAGAGATACAACTAAAATCCGAATAAGGCTGAGATGTGCCGACTTGAGAGTAGAGCCCAGCAAATAAAACACAAACACATACATCCGAGCTGAGCTTAACTCATAGAGCTTACTAAAATTCCATATAAATATTCAAATTATCTCAACACTAAGCACATCTAAGCAGCACTTATAATCCTCAATTCAGACGTTTGCTTTTTAAACTGAGTTATCGTTCACCGGGAAAAATTAATTCGATCAAATTTTTTATAAACCCGCAACCTGTTGTACATAGTTGTGTTTTCCAGTGGACCTTACGAACTGATTAACCCATACAGTATATCAGTGGCCCAATGGTTAAGTGCTGAATATAAATGCATTTAATACCGCTTCCTTATCTCCGATATAATTATATACACCACAATGTTTGACCTTTCCATTTTATATGTATCTACTTTATTATACTGTATTTCATCTCTCTGTTTTAGTTTTTATCACACATATCTCTATACAAATTTATACATTAATTTAAAGCGCTAAGGAATCAAAATAAATTATATTCAACTAGCTGTTACCCTGTGCGCTTCGCTACACCTAAATCGATTAAAACTCTTAAGGGTTTTTACTTTGTGTTTTATTTATTGTTGTAAAACTGTTACTTATTTATAAAACATATTGGTATACAACATTTTTGGTTTTTCCACCTGGCGCGTAAATGAATAAGCACCTTAGTGTTCCCACTCTCGAACATGCGACGAACAATTGACCGTGGGAGAAGCACGGTTCTTCCAAATTGACGCCGCACACTTGAAACGTTTGCCCTTGCGATTTGTTGATGGTCATCGCAAAGGCAAGACGTACTGGGAACTGCATGCGCTTAAATTCAAACGGCATGTTCGTTGGAATCATGGGAATGCGTGGTAAGAGTACATCTTCACCTGCTGCCTTGCCATTAAGTATTGTTGCTTCAATCAAATTTCGCCACAATTTTTTTACTGAAAGTCTTGTGCCATTACACAAAGTCGGTGGCTTCAGATTTCGTATATGTATAATGGGTGAACCGACTTTCAGGACCAAACTATGCGGTGGCAGACCGGGGGGATCCAAAGAATTCAAGAATTCAGTTGGATAATTGACTATTTCATCTTGATTCAAAACGCTATCAATCGATGTATATGTTGTAGCTTCTCCTGGCAGTTTTTCTTGAATGGCAAAATTGATTTCGTTGACGTGTACATTTTTCGGTGCCAATATTGCGCGTTCACTTAAATAATCGTGGCGTTGATAGTGTTGAACAATATTCGGAAATACACTTTCAATCAATTCTTCTTTCGATTGTAAAAGTGTACAAAAGTTGTTCTGCAATGTGTTCAAACCTGTATCATCGATTGGTATTTTGCCTTCGCCAATGTCCAACAACTGCTTCGAAAACGCCGCTGCGGATCGATCGTTTTGCAATTGGACTCGCATGTTGATGGTAAGAGTCAGCCTTTGAACATGTCTCCACAAAACTGACGATTTTAAACATGCGTTTATTTCGTCGGCAGGAGTTGATCGAGGAATGCCTGGCAAAGTTTGCCGAAAATCGCCGGATAATAAGACTAATGCTACGCCAAAAAGTTGTTGCTTTTGGCATAAATCTTGCATTGTTCTATTGAAAGCTTCTAATGACTTTTTGTTAGCCATTGGGCACTCATCCCATAGAACTATTCCAGCTCCTCGCAAAACTTTTGCCATTGCTGAATTCCTCGATATGTTGCACGTTGGTGTTTCAACGACTTGGATGTTCAACGGTAATTTCAACGCAGAATGTGCTGTTCTGCCGCCATCAAGTAGAATAGCAGCGATGCCTGACGAAGCAATTGCCAGCGCAATTTTCGGCTGTGACCGTATAGTAGCAAGAATCAAAGAGATCAGAAACGTTTTCTCTGTACCACCGTGCGCATCCAGAAAGTAGAATCCACTGGCGTTATTGTCAACCGCTCGTATAATCTTATCATAATCATTTTTCTGCTGAATATTCAATTTGGTAATGTTAGCTTGTATGAAAGCACGCAATTCATTGCAATCGTATTGTTGTTCACGTTGAAGCTCATGGTCAAGCATATCAATTGCTGAACGATTGGGCGCGGTTATGCCAAGTTGCGCTAATGCCTTATTCGCAATTGTAAGGCACAGATCTTCAACCAATATCAAAGCATCATTATACATTTGTAATGTATATAGCAAGTCTGCGTCCGATGCTCGATTACGCGCCAAAATTAATAAGTCCTCGGTCATGCAGTCTTTGTACTTATTCCACAGTTCTTGCGAATTTGACGGAAGGCATGTAGATATTATTATGGCGAATAGTACGCGTATTTGTTTTGGATGAGATGTGAGTGATGCGTCATGAAGTGCGGTGTCCCAATGCATATCATCTTATAACAAATGCAATCGCTGACATGCTTCACGATACGTCGCACACAATTGACCGTCAACAGTTTTCAAATCATCAAATGATCTTGGTCCGCGCACGTTGACTAATAGCAGACGCAAATAGAAACATTTGGCGTTGTTCGGATGGATGGTTTAAATTCGTCCTATGGCATCGGTTTTACGGACATTTGGATAACCGTCAACACGCTCCCCTTGCTTTCGTCGTAGAAATGTTTTCGATGATGGATTCCAAGTGAAATATTGTGGTATTTCGGAATATAGCAATGTTGTTGCAAATAATTTTTTTTTTTTGCAAAACGTGCAATGATACACACATTAAATTTCTTATGTGCACCCTCCACACAGACCCCAATCACCCCTGAAAATTTCATTGAAATCGGGTAAGCCGTCTAGGAGGAGTACGCGAACAGGAAGTTTTGCCACTTAATTTTATATATATAGATATGTAGGTCAGAAAAATAATTCAATAGCCATATTTTGGTCTGATCGCCATATGTACATATTTGAGTGAGTAATAGTATCCACGCCAAGCTTCCCATACCACACCTTTGGCAAACTGATTTCTGGGAAACTCTCCTCCTAAATAGAGACCGTTCAGATTGCTGGAAGTATAACATATTGTTTAAACTGGAAGAGTAAATATCAGTTCAATGTTACCTGACATGACATTTCTTGTGCCACCAAGCTCCCGCAAATTCCACCGCACAGTTCTCAGTACTTTTGTCATTATGACTATCTTTAGTGGTGAACTTTTCACCACGATGATAAGCGAACGAATCCCCTGCTGTGCCTGAATATTGACCCAAAACACTCAATTCATATTTATTCTGAGCATTGCCAATTTCGAACCTGTCATAATTTGCAAAACGTTTCTCATTTTGGAAATCCTCTAATAGAAACCAAAGCTCATGTGTTTGCGAATGTGTCAGCGCATGTATTTTATCCAAGCCGAGGAAGAAATTTCCATTCAAATCACCGAAACCGTGTTCATACTCAGACCAGTCACGATAGAAGTCTGTGTCGTTGCTTTGTCGACGTTGAATTATAGTCCATGGATGGCGGCCAGCGGGATCACGAAGGCAATACACTTGGAAAGAGTGTTGAAGGAATTGTGGCAAGTGCATTTCATAAACGCCGCTTTCTGCATATATGCCGTTTTCTTGACGCATAGCTTCAGCACAAGATGAGTGCTTCTTGGTCACAGGGTGAACTGTTTCCAAATTTTTGTTTTCTTCATTACTTGAAGACATTTTCGTATTTTGTTCGATTAATGTACGAATATTAGCTGTAATTTTCAATTCTAATAACTCCATATTTGTTTTTATTTCACGTAAAAGTTGCTCCTTCATTGCCATTAATTCACTTTGCATGCTTGGGAATAATGAAATGAAGTTTTAAGACATATTAATATTCAACTCATATTAATTTAGTTCTCACCGTAGATTATAATTTTCTAACTTGAGGCTCAGTTGCTCCACCTTGTTGACCGAGCTTTTTAATAAATCATCATCACAAAGATAGGTGAGAAATGGCTAAATCGATTGCAGAAAAAAACAAATTGAAATTTATTTAATTTAACAAAAAAATATAAAATATATATTAAAAGTAAATACCGCAACATTGGGGCTAGTTTCGTTATGTGTCAAACAATTCACTGTATACAAAAGTTGTCCACACAAGATGGACAAAACTATGAAACGATGCGCCATTCTCAACGATTTAAAACAAACTGAGTTAGAAATTAATGACTTCAGTGTAAATACTCGCACTTAACTGGAGAATTGTCTTATTCTTATTATGATCTAATTACTCTGTTGAATCGGATGAGGGAATTATATGTTATCATATTTGTGTTGATACTTATGAACTTGATGGTTTTTATTATTTGAGCGTGCTGTACATACTTGAACTTGAGTGAAGAATCGTCTTATGTTTTTTGGTTTAATTACTCTGATGATGCGATTTATTTGTTATCAAATCTATATATATATTTATGTACTTATTTGTTGGGAGTTTTTATTATTATTACTAATAATTACGGAAACGCATCTTTCGATGCCTGATGAATGATCAAATATACTCACAAATACAGGTGACTGAAATACTGTACAGTGAGCATTTAGTCTAACCATCAAATGATCGCGTTGAGAGCGTCTGTCATCCCACAGTCTTTTTTTTTTGTTAAATGTATGAAAGCGCGCTGCTCGTGAATTTTAGAAAATTCTAACATCGGCTAGTGATTTTTTCGCACTTCAACTTTCGATGGGCCATGCCGTGAGACCACTTCACAGTTGAGTTTGATATTCTTTAAGTGCAATTCAATAGAGTTTCTGCGTACTTCTTTACCGTCGTCGAAACTTGGATCCATGAGGGACTAAGGAACTGAAGCGTTTAACCGACGAAATTGCTCCGAAGAAGAAGACGATAGTCTTATTGAATCCCACCGAAGCTCACATTCTTTTCATTTTCAGTAAAAGTGAAGATAACTGCGATACTTCGTTCCAGATATTGTAAAATGTAAATGGATATTGTTAATGTTAAACAGCTTGTTTCCTGCACAACCCATTCATTATACGACCTCAGTTACAACTAGTCTTTTGCTTCTCCTCCAATTGGGTTCTGAAAAACAACTATTTAATGTTGACATTTTCGGAAAAAAATCTTTTAAGATAAATTTGCATGATATATTTAGTAAATAATCCAAGTTACATATGTTAATGTTTGAAATATATATAAATATATTCTTAGATAGTACAGTATTTTGAATAAAAATAGGAAATCAATAGATTTGCAAAATATTTAGTTTCATTTATCTGGAAATTTATTTCAGTAATAAAACTTTGGTCTTATCGCCATATGTACATATTTGAGCGAGTAATAGTATCCACGCCAAGCTTCCCACACCACACCTTTAGCATACTGATCTTTTGGAAATTCTCCTCCAAAATATAGACCATTCAGGTTGCTGTAAATAATATTTAATTTAATATGAGAACCACATGCAATAGGAAAAATGTATATATGATTACCTGTCATGACATGCGTTATACCACCAAGCTCCCGTATATATAACCGCACAATTTCCACCGTATTTATCATGATCATGATCTTTTGTGGTGAATTTTTGGCCACGCTGGGTTGAGAACGAATCACCTGCTGTGCCAGAATACTCCCCAAGAATGCTCAACTCATATTTTTCCTGTGCATTGCCAATGGCGAAACTCTCGTACTTAGCAAATCGCGTCTCGTTTTGAAAATCCTCTAATTCAAACCGGAGTTCATGTGCTTGCGAATGTGTCAGTGCATGTATTTTATCCAAGCCAAGGAAGAAATTTCCATTTAAATCGCCGAAACCGATTTCATACTCAATCCAACCACGATAGAAATCGGTGTCGTTGCTTTGTCGACGTTGAATTATGGTCCATGGTTGGCCGCCAGCGGGATCACGAAGGCAATACACTTGGAAAGGGTATTGGAGGAATTGTGGCAAGTGTATTTCATAAACGCCGCTCGCTGCAAATTTGCCGTTTTCCCGGCGCATAGCTTCAGTACAGGATGAGGGCTTCTTGGTTGCAGGGGACGCTGCTTCAAAATTTTTGCATTCTTCATTGCTTGAAATAAATATTCGCAAATTGTTCGATTATTGTAGAAATTAAGAAAATAATTGTCATCTGCCTACCACTTAGCAGTAGTAGTTTTAGAATCAAATAACTCCAGATTCGTTTTGAAATCACGTAGAAGTTGCTCCTTCATTGCCGTTAATTCACTTTGCATGCTTGGGCGGAATAAAAAAAATTAAAAGAAAATCTTTAAAGTAAATTTTATATTGAATTATTAAATAACAGTTCCTACCGTAGATTATAATTTTCTAACTTGAGGCTCAGTTGGTCCACCTTGTTGACCGCGCTTTTCAATAAATCATCATCACAAAGATAGGTGAGAAATGGCTAAACGAATACCAGAAAATAATAAAATTTAATATTAATGTTATATTAATTTATATAATAAAAGTATATACCGCAACATTTGGGCTACTTTGGATGGGAGCCGAACAATTCACTGAATACAGAAGTTGTCCACACAAAATGAACAAAAATATCAAACGTTGTGCCATTATCCACGATTTAAAGCAAACTAAATGCGAGATTGTTGACTGTATTGTAGGAACTCGAAGTCGCAGTTTGGGATAAACCAAAGGCTTAATTGCTTAATCATTATTATGTGGTGAATTTTTATCGGGATTTTTATGTTTTTTTTTTATTTTTTGAGAGAGTGAACATTGTATTAGCTCTGTAGTCGTGATTAATAAGCATGTAAACTTACGGTGCCTGCAGAGTGGCGAGGAGAACATAAAGCTGATTTCGACCAGTGCTGATAAATTTTAGGTACCACGAGAGTGAATACGAGAATTATCGCTTTGCTATTATACACGCGGATGTGTACATTTGCTTTTTAATTTATTAAATTAATTTGCTTAAAGATTTAAATACACCCGAAAATGAATCGAGTCATTCCGTTATATTATTAATAAGGTACTATATACCATACTACTTGACCAATGTTGTGTTGCTCGTTTTTTACTCAAAATATATTCCATTAAAACAAAAGAAAAATCAAAAGTCTTATCGCGGATGTAGTGCCATGTGTTTATGTATATTTGAATATGCAACAGTGACATTGTTTCCATAAGTCTACTACAGATTACTATAAATTTCATAAATATTTTAACATTTCCCCATGTCGAACGCACACATTTCAACTAAAAAAATGTTTTTTAAATTTGAAAGTAGGATTTTTTAATAGCTCTTTATTAGACCTACTTTTAGTGTTCAACGATTTTCACTTTCAAGATGATTGCAAAAAACCAAGACATTCGCACAATTCATTTAACATTAATTTAATACAAATAAATTTAGTTTCTCCAGGCATTACAAAATTTGGGTGTTATTCTCATATCTAAATCTCACTTTATAGCCTAAATATTTATTTTCAAATGAACCGCTCTACAACTAATACTGAGTTATGGTAGTTAATAATTATAACATAATTTTATTATTTATACTCCTATATCTGCAGTAATCACCTGTTCATGTACAGATTAAATCCTAAGCGGGCATATGGGGTCTAGGGAAAAGTCTAAACCAATGTCTTCCATTTTTGCACCAAATTATAAAATGCCTACTCCATGTCATAAGGTCCCTCATACCTCCCTCATTTATTGCGTATATGTTAATCATAGTATGGTCTGAACCGACATCTATTGATTGATACTAATTTGTCATCCATTTCAAGGTTCACTACTTTTTTAAAGAAAAAAACACAGAAAATTTCAATTTAATGAGGAATGTTTACTAACATTCGAAAGAACATTATTCGGCATCTCTTTTTTTTAAGATTATCTCTTGTTGGTCACGGCTACGTCAAAGATGGTCCATCCGTTGAGTCCAACTTTCGATGACTCGTGATGTCTCGCATTAGAGCTGGATTGTCCGCATAGACTTTAGACTTTACATATTCCCACAGAAAAAAGTCTAACAGTGTGATATCACACGATCGTGGTAGATAATCGACCGGCCCAAAACGTGAAATTATCTCCTCACCGAAGTGTTGTCTCAATAAATTCATTGATTGATGTGATGTGTGGTCTGTTTGTCTTGTTGATACTAAATATCGCCAAGATCATGGTCAATTTCAGGCATCAAATAGTCGGTTATCATGGAGTGATAATGGTCGCCATTGACGGTTACGTTTTCATCGACGTCATTTTTGAACGGCCCAAAACCATACCAAGCCGTTGTTCTTTCTTGCTGAAATGACAGCTCTTGAATTTCTTCAGGTTGCTCTTCGACGCAAATGCGGCAATTTTGCTTATTTACATACCGATTAAACCAGAAATGGGCCTCAACACTGAAAAGAATTCGTCGGATCTTCTTGGAACTTGAGCCGATAGAGCTAAGCGATGTCGCTTGAGAAGATCTCGGCGTGAAATGATCCCAGTCGTTCCATATGTCGCTCCGAGTTGCTGCGAACGCGCTGAACGGCCTACGTGTACACTCTCAACTACGGCTGCTACATTTTCTTCACTGGGTGCTGGACGTGATCTATTCGGTCGAATATTATCCAATAATAAATGCTGGGTCTCAAGATGGGTGCTAATGTTGCGAATAGTACACTCAGTAGTTGACCATAAGTTGAACAAAGTGAAACGTTGTTCATGATAAAGTCTTTCCATGATGAAATGCCAAACAATTCTGGACAAAAATAGCATGACATCTTGACACGACTCACGTGTAATCTGTCAAAAAAAGGCTATTGAAAAAAGTACCACTACTTGGATTACATATATCCAGTGCTCACCTACATGAACAGAAACAGGTCGAAAATCCTAATTGAAGCTCAAAGTAAAATTCAACAGTTCATGATAAAACTAAATAAAACTGAGGAAAACAGTTTAATAAGAGTCGAAAATTCATTTCGTTTGGGAAGTAGTTTAGGTTTATAATACAGAGGTAGTCAAAATTATTTACACATCGGACGTTTTTTTCCATGTTTCACACAAAAAGCTTTCGCTTGTTGTTGTTGTTGTCGCAGGGTAACAAAATGCTATGTTGTTGTAAACCTTGATCTATTCCCGAGGGAATGAAGTCGGTTTGGCTAGAATAGCTAGAAATATGGCGGAGAAATAAGCAAATGAACTGAAGACTCGCAGTAGCCAAAAGTATTTACACACAACAAGAAATGAATTATCCTGTTAGTTTTTAATGATAATTTTTTTAATTTTAATGTTTAGTCTAAGTTACTATTCTAAGGCGATAAATTCATAATTGGTTACATTACCATCGGCATCAATACCAGCCTGCTTTATGGTCCGAATTGATTCAACACAATTGTGTGCTAAGTTAACAGTTAATTTAGACCAAATGTCGCTAATTTCGGCGTTTTCGGTTATTATATCAATTGTCCTCTGATATTTAACGAAAGACCAAACATTTTGACTAAAGTTTTGGTCAGGGCTGTGCGGAGGTCAACTTGATTTGCTTCATTTAAAACTTTTGATGGTTAAGATCCTTCATGAAATAGAGCATTATCCTGTTGTAAAATGTAGTCAATAGTTGGAAAAGGCAGACGGACCACTACAATGGCATGGTCATGTGAATTCTGATATATCCGGATGATTTAGGGTCACTAAATTAGTACCAAATCTCCAAAACAGAAGTAAGGAAAATTTCCCCAAAGAATCAAAAAAAAATCAAAAATCATCACTCCCGACTCTATTTAGCGTCTAAGCTGCATTATTATTCTTCTCACGTGGTAAATGCATAAAGCGTTTACTAAAGAAGCCCTGGAACAAAAAATCAGCCTTATCTGTCCACGACAGGCTTTAGGATGCATTTTAAGGCAAATGAGAGTCATATCGCTTTTTTGGTTTCGGAAATAAAGCTTTTTTGGTTTCGGAAGTGGTCAACTTTATACACAACGTATGTATTTATGTTACTATTTTAAAATGTCCTTAGCAGTGTAGCATCATTGGCTGTTCCATGCAATATGCTGATTCGATGATGCTGCAATATTAAGAGGACTAATTGTGGGATTTTGTATGACAGTTCCTACTAATCTTCTGCATTATCTTTGAGTTATCACAGGTTTCCGCCCAATTATCTTTAAATTGTCCTTGCAATACTTCGTTTCCTTCTTTTTAATAACATTATAAACAGTATTCCATCAAATTCTATAAATTTTAACTAACTCCGTAGCCTAAACCCGAGTCTTAAACTTAGTAACAGTCTCCAATCTACATAGTTATAATCGATAATTCCTTTGTTTTCGATATTTTATTTACCAATTTTTATATTTTAAGGCTGAGTTAGGTTGTTAAGAATGCAATAGAATCAAATTAATACTTTTGCTCAAACCAAATCCAAGGATAAAGGCTAAATCGCCGTGTGAAAATACTTTTGACGCAAAAAAAATGTGTGTAAATACTTTTGACTACTGCGAGCTTTCGGTTCATTTGCTTATTTCTCCGCCATTTTTCTTGCTATTCTTGCCAAACCGACTTCATTCGCTCGGGAATAGATCAAGGTTTACAACAACATAGCATTTTGTTACCCTGCGACAACAACAACAACAAGCGAAAGCTTTTTGTGTGAAACATGGAAAAAAACGTCCGATGTGTAAATAATTTTGACTACCTCTGTATATTATTTGAAATGACATCCGAAAAAATCTGTTCAAAAATTATGCACACAATTTCTGTGGCTGTGTGTTTGACAGTGTGTTTCAGATAAGTAGGCAGGAGCAGGAGTAGGAGTGCAGCCATATAATTTTATGGGCTCAATTAGCACTAGATGTGCCATTGTGACAGTGTGTTTCAGATAAGTAGGCAGGAGCAGGAGTAGGAGTGCAGCCATATAATTTTATGGGCTCAATTAGCACTAGATGTGCCATTGTGATGCACTATTCGCAGACCTTATAATTTATTGTTATCTTGTTTCATCCTTCCGTTCAAACCACTTTGAGTTTTCGATGAAGCTACTTATGTCCGATATGCTTTTAGTGGACATCCATTCAATGTTTGAAGTCTGAAGGATTCCAAGTGTCCTGTGTCGGATCTGCGATAGGTCTGGACATTCACAGAGAAAGTGGAAAATTGTTTCCTTATTCCCCTCTAGTTCACAGCCTCGGCAAATGTTATTGTAGGCCATGCCCATTCATAGTATAATAATTTCATGTATTTATGTAAGTGCTGAATGTTATTCAATGCTCAGACGTACATTTGTAGATTTGTTTTTTTTTTATTTTTAAATATTTTATTTTATTTTTTAATATTCTGTGGATTATGATTTGCTACACCTCAGTTGTAGTAGTTGACGTGTATATGTTTGTACAACGCACAAATCTACACATACATACATAGGTGTGATAACATAGCTTTGTCGCGACTTTTAGCGCATTTCATAATTTTTTTTTTCTTTTTTTGTTACTGTTGCTTTTTTTTGTAAATCCTCACTGACTTCATTAAGGGAGGGGTCTGGGTTTTCACTTTCGAAAAATCGATTTTTTTTGTTTTATCTTATTGTTTAACATTTCAAGAATATGTCCTCAAAATTTTAATTCGATCTAAGCAATATTCATGAAGTTATTGTTTAATTAGTCTCGGGGCCTTTAACGCTCTAACTCTAACAGCTACGGCTTTAAACGCGTTTTTCTCAAAACTACTTTTTCAAAGACCGTGTTCACTGCCATTTGAAAACTACTCGACCGATTAATTTCAAACTTGGAACACATAATCGAAAACGAATAAATTGCGCTAACTAAGCCATAAATGAAGTTGGTATAGAGAATCACGTTAAGGTTTCTTTTCGAAAGTGGGTATGGGCCCGCCTACTACAAAGTTTTTTGTATATATCACAAAAAATATTGAAGATATACCAAACGAATTTCTGAAGGCATTTCGTTTAAGCACTTCAATATGCAGCATGCATGGCAGAACTCTTAATTATATTGGAAACTACTAAAAGTGCTTTGATTCAGTAAGAAGAAGAAAGTAAAATTTGTATTAAAGGATTACACTCATATTAGTATATGGAAATCAAAATTTGCAAGGGCGTGGCAGCGTCCTCGTATCTCAGTAACTACGCGACGAATTTCAACGAAACTCGGTTTATAATATTTCATTGGAATCCCAAAGCTCTAGTCTTATAATAGGAAAATCGGTTTACGATCACACATTCTTTCCATATATTCTTCTTGACTGGCGTTGACACCACTTACGCGGTTATAGCCGAGTCCACAACAGCGCGCCACTCATCTCTCCTTTTGGCAGTTTATCGCCAATTGGTAATACCTAGTGAAGACAGGTCCTTCTCCATCTGGACCTTCCATCGGTGGAGGCCTCCCTCTTCCGCGTTTCCACCAGCGTGTACTGCATCGAACACTTTCAGAGCTGGAGCACTTTCGTCCATTCGAACAACATGACCTAGCCAGCGTAGCCACTGTCTTTTTATTCGCTGGACTACGTCTATGTCATCGAATAACCCATACAGCTCATCATTCCATCTTCAGCCGTATTCGCCGTTGCCAATGTTTAAGGGACCATAAATCTTCCGCAAAGCCTTTCTCTCGAAAACTCCTAGTGCTGTCTCATCGGTTGTTGACATCGTCCACGCTTTTGCACCATAAAGTAGGACGGGAATGATGATGGATGAATTTTTGTTCGTCGATGGAGGACTTTACTTTTCAATTGACTACTCAGTCCATAGTAGCACCTGTTGACAAGAGTGATTCTGCGTTGAATTTCAAGGCTGACATTATTATCGGCGTTGATGCTGTTGCCTATGTATACGAAATTATCTACAACTTTAAAGTTATGACTGTCAACAGTGACGTGGGAGCCGAAACGCGAATGCGCTGACTGTTTGTTTGATGACAGGAGATATTTCGTCTTGTCCTCGTTTACCACAAGACCCATACCCTTTCGCTTCCTAATCTAGTTTGGAAAAAGCAGAACGCCAGGAGCTGTACACTCTTATAGAAGATTGTACCTTCTATATTTAACGCTGCAGCTCGTATAATTTTTGATGCTGGAGTTAAAGAAGTCGCACGATAGAGAGTCACCTTGTCTGAAACCTCGTTTGGTATCGACCGGCTCGGAGAGGTTCTTCCCGATCCTGACGGAACTTTTGGTGTTGCTCAACGTCAACATTCCATATACCACAATATTATAGTCCATCTGATTCGTTCACTTCAAATATATAAATTTAACATCAATGAAGATATCGGTACGAATCTTTGCACAAATTCTGCATTTAAAGTGTGGCAATGCCCATCTAAAAATCGCCGAAATCGAAAAATCACTTTTCAAGACCTCAGTTACCGAAAATGAGAACAGCAGTGCTCGTACCAATTTTTTACTGAGACTATCAGCAACTCTCAAATATTCTAAAGTTTTATTATTATTATCGTATAAAGATAATTTGGTATAAGGGGTATGGGGAAATATTGTAATGGTACCAAATTCAGTTGTAATCGCTTGGTTCTACAACTAGTTCACCTCTACGGTACTATATCGCTGAGTAACTTTGATCATTAAATGAATGCTTTTATGTTATTAAATAGTTAACGCACTTGTATTAGTTCCGAGCATAACGGTTATGTGCGTGGGGAAGGGGCTATTAGCCGATTTATTTAAGTGTGGGCTTTCCTCTTATAAAACTACTATCAGATTCGAGTTTTGTCTCTTAATTATTTTTTCTTATATATTTATAAGACATAATAGTAATCTAAATAATGCTTTTTCATTCTTGACACTTCTATAGAATATCTACCAGAGATATAGAAACATCAGCGAAATTTTCTTCTTAATTCGTTTTCATAATAGTTATACGCTGATGACCTTCTTCGTGTACTTTTTTACTAAATTCACTTCATTAATCCACACCCACTGAGAAATGGTCACCTCGAGAAATGGTCAACTTTTTATCAAATGTAAAATGCTGGTTTTAAAATATTTCCATTTGTTTTAATTAATATAGATTATCATTTTTTTTTAATTCAATTGAAAATACATATTTGAATTATTTTAATTTTACACGATTTTTTAAGGTTGTGGAACAGATCCTCGAATTTACATATTAATCGGGTATTTTTTACACGATTTTGATTTACACAGTTTTCTTTTTTTTTTCTATCTACCGTTTAAAAAAAGATTTTATTGTAGTTTGAAACTGATCTTGATCCTGGGGAACTAAAATCACTATTTCCGAATTCAAAATCAATAAAAATTCAATTCAAAAGCAATATGCATAATTGGAACAAATATTTAAGTGAGAATACTACTTTGGCCTTATCGCCATGTGAACATATTTGAGTGAATAATAAAGCCCACGCCAGGTATGCCACACAATACCTTTGGCATATTGTTCTTGTGTTAAAGCTCCTTCTAAATATAGTCCATTCAGATTGCTGTAAATTATATTTGATTTAATTTGAGTTGGAATAGAAATAAGTTCATATATAGAAGTATACTATTACCTGGTATGACATGCGTTATACCACCAAGCTCCCGTAAATTTTACCGCGCAGTTCGGATCCCATTTATCATTATCACTATCTTTTGTGGTGAATTTTTCACCACGGTGGCCAGTGAACGAATCTTCAGCCGTGCCCGAATATTGACCCAGAACACTCAACTCATATTTTTCCTGAGCATTGCCAATGGCGAAACTGTCATAGTTAGCAACACGTTTTTCATTCTGAAAATCCTCTAATTCAAACCGCAGTTCATGTGCTTGCGAATGAGTAATGGCATGTATTTTATCTAAGCCGAGAAAGAAATTCGCATTCAAATCGCCGAAACCGATTTCATACTCAATCCAACCACGATAGAAATCGGTGTCGTTGCTTTGTCGACGTTGAATTACAGTCCATGGTTGTCCGCCAGCGGGATCACGAAGGCAATACACTTGGAAAGGTTGCTGTAGGAATTGTGGCAAGTGAATTTCATAAACGCCGCTCGCTGCATATTTGCCGTTTTCCTGACGCATAGCTTCAGTACAAGAAGAGGGCTTCTTGGTAACAGGGTGAGCTGTCTCCAAATTTTTGCTTTCTTCATTACTTGAAGACATTTTCGTATTTTGTTCGATTAATGTACGGATGTTAGCTGTAATTTTCAATTCAAATAATTCTAGGTTCGTCTTCTGTTCACGTAAAAGTTGCTCCTTCATTGCCATTAATTCACTTTGCATGCTTGGGAATAATGAGATTAGCTTTTAAGTGATATTAATATTAAATACCTCTTCTTACCGTAGATTACAGTTTTCTAATTTGATATTCAAGTGCTCCACCTTGTTGACCGCGCTTTTCAATAAATCATCATCACAAAGATAGGTGAGAAATGGCTAAATGGATTGCAGAAAAAAGGAAATTAATAAAAAAATATTAAATAAATATTAAAAGTAAATACCGCTACATTGGGGCTACTTTGTATAGGTGTCAAACAATTCACTGTATACAAAAGTTGTCCACACAAAATGGACAAAAATATGAAACGATGTGCCATTCTTCACGATTTCAGTCAAACTGAATATCAAATTGATGTCTGTATTGTAAATACCCACACACACTGGAATGAATAAACGTCTTATTTTCTTGTGATTTTATTGCATTGATGAGGGAATTTATTTCTTATCAAATCTGTGTCGGGGGTTTTTATTACCAGAGCGGGGTCAATAAGTTGGATTTAATAAGTGCAAATGCGCTGTTTTCGAGGTACGTAGAGAGTATGAGATTTTTTAAAATATCTGTTCATCTTTAAAGTTTTAGGTGTGGACATTCTAACATATGTATAGCACATTTTGCATATACAGTGATCGCCGCTTAAGTGTCCCCCGTTTGTGTGACTTTCCCGCTTAAATGCCTGTAATATTTAAGCCACAAATACAAAATTGTTTGCAATTTTCATAACAATTATCAAAAGGAAAACATAAACATAGTTTTGTAATGTTTTTTTCCATATTTATTGTAATTAATAAGTATTTTTGTTATTAACCCTAGAATGGTAAACACCGCCTGTGAGGCGAAGAATTTTTTTATTTTTAAAATACTGATAAAATATTTGATCTATAAATGTTGCCAATAATATATTTAAGATATTTAAAAGTGAATTGTTTTTTGTTTATTTTTATTACCAAGCAAGTAATATATACGTTTTTGTTTTTGTTTTAATAAATTTTTGTTTTGTTAAAGGTAAAATGTGGGATTTTTATAAAAGTCGCCTCACAGGCGAAGATTACCATTAAAGAGCAAAAAAATATGTTTACCATTCTAGGGTTAATAAGAAATAAATGTGACTTTCATTCTAAAAGAAAATATATTAGATCGAAGTATTTGAAAAAAGCTTGGTAAGTACCTCGAGGCACATAAGCGGGATTCATTTAAGTGCTCGCTTAAGTGTCTCAAAAGTCTAGCATGTTAAGAAGTGGCACTTAGGCGAGGATTACTGTAGATAAAATACAACCGCACCGTCTTCATTTCGTTGGTACATTTTCATTTATTATTTCTAAGTAAATATAGATGAAAATCCAGTATGTAATGTTGATCGTAAATAAATAGTTGAAACTAAACGAGTTCCGTCATTAGTTTACTATTATAAACATTTTGTTAAATCAAACGTTTTCAGATTCTGAAGTTGACCAACAAATTGTCATGGTTAAGGCCTATTCTAAGTATGGAAAGAAATTTATATGTTTGATATGGAATTGAAAATGCAAACACAGTCTGTAAAGTGTTTATCTCCTGTTGTGACGAAATGTCTCACGAAATTCATATATGTACAGTTCGCGAGAAATAGAGACCGATTTATAGAGTACCAGTGTTTTAATACTTTCCGTTCTTAGACTGGTCCTTTAACATATTTTTTATGCACAAAGCTCACAAAGAAGCGAATTACATATTTAATGGCAAGGAAACTGACTCAAGATAGACTGAATACTTTTTTTGACCATTAAATTTGACTATTCGGCCGGCTATTAACAAGCCACGCACTGGGTTTACCACACCGCCCGTTATACCACTGCAACAACATCTCGTACTGCCACGCTACAACGGCTACATCAAATGCTAGACTAAAGGGAGCCAGGATGATTAAAAGAGTCTCAGTCCTCTATCCCAATGCAACACACTACACACAAGCACGACACTAGCACCCAATGTCTGAAACATATCAATATAATGGACACACACCATTCACCACATCCAACTGCACATCACTGACACACGATATTCACCACCTTATTAAATGTACAGCACTGACACACCATATTCACAACAACATATAAACACCACCTACGATTAATTAAATCTTATATCAAACAAACCCCTCTCCAGAGTGAAGATAAAGATTGTCTCGAGAAAGTTTCCCAATAATATATTCAATGTACGGAAACTGTCATCAAAAACTTTGTTATTAATTTCTTTCGGCTTTATTTATATAGCATCAGCATCAGTTATAGCCTAAGTCCTGCACACAGATACACCTTTGTTAACACGGTTAATACTGCATCGCTTACAAACGAAATACAAATGGAACTCATTATCATCAAAACAAATGAATTTATTACAAAAATATTTCAGTATTAATAATACTTTGGTCTTATGGCCATATGTACATATTTGAGTGAATAATAATGTCCGTGCCAGGCATGCCACACCACACCCTTGGCATACTGATCTTTCGGGAATTCGCCACCTAAATAGAGGCCGTTCAGATTACTGCAAGTGATTTATTCGTCTATAAAAGAAGCTCATAGAATGGTAAATGAAGGAACATTCTTACCTGGCATGGCATTTCTGATACCACCAAGCTCCCGTATATAACACTGCACAGTTCTCATTATTTTCGTCATTGTGACTATCTTTAGTGGTGAATTTTTTGCCACGGTGAAAAGTGAACGAATCACCAGCTGTGCCCGAATATTGACCCAAAACATTCAACTCATATTTTTCCTGAGCATTGCCAATGGCGAAACTCTCGTACTTAGCAACACGTTTCTCATTTAGGAAATCCTCTAATTGAAACCAAAGCTCATGTGTTTGCGAATGAGTCAGCGCATGTATTTTATCTAAGCCGAGAAAGAAATTCGCATTCAAATCGCCGAAACCGCGTTCATACTCAATCCAACCACGATAGAAATCGGTGTCGTTGCTTTGTCGACGTTGAATGATGGTCCATGGTTCGCCGTCATTTGGATCACGAAGGCAATATACACTGAAAGGGCGATTTATGAAGTCAGGCAAGTGAATTTCATAAACGCCGCTCGCTGCATATTTGCCATTTGCCTGACGAATCGCTTCAGTACAAGATGAGGGCTTCGTGGTTGCAGGGTGTATTTTTACTTCACGTAGCAGCAACTCTTTCATTGCCATTAATTCACTTTGCATGCTTGGGAGTAAAATAGAAAAGTATTAAAAGAAAGTCTTTAAAGTCATATTAAGTTCTCACCGTAGATTATAATTTTCTAACTTGAGGCTCAAGTGCTCCACCTTGTTGACCGCGCTTTTCAATAAATCATCATCACAAAGATAGGTGAGAAATGGCTAAATGGATTGTGTAAAAAGAAAGTTTAAATTACTTCATTTTATTAAAAGAATATAAAATATATATTAATAGTAAATACCGCAACATTGGGGCTACTTTGGATGGGTGTCGAACAATGCACTGTATACAAAAGTTGTCCACACAAAATGAACAAAAATATCAAACGATGCGCCATTCTTTACAATTTGAATCAAACTGAATTTGAAATTGATGACTGTGTTGTAAAAATCCGCAATTGAGTGGAAAATCGTCTTATTTTTTGTGATTTAATTACTCTCAAGAGAGAATTAATTTGTTATCAAATCTGTATATATACTTATGTACTTATTTGTCGGGGGCTTTTATTGCGGGGTCAATTTAGTTTCAGTTTATTAGCACTCAAGTGATACTTAACAACTATCGAAGCGCATTTTTTGTTGTCTGATCAATGCAATGGCAAATACGAGTACTGTCCCATAACCACTTAAACTCATCACCTCCAAATTTCAGTTGAATTGGAGTTGTAATTTTATATTGACAACGTGTGAAAGATTGTGGATCCCCGCTGTTTACAAAAAAAAAAACAAGAAAAAACGTTAACTTCGGCTGTACCGAAGCTAATATACCCTTCACAGGTGCATTTCTTTTAGTAACTATGTGTTTAAGCTAAACTAAAGACGTAAGAAAAAGTAAGTAAAAAAAAGAAAACATTTTACTAATTCTTTTTAGCCGAGTTGTTTGCTAGAAACATTAAGGATATATAGTTAACCGATCTGAACAATTTCTTCGGAGATTATATTATTACCTTAAGCAGTAATCCATGTCAAATTTCTTGATAGATACCACGTCAAATGCGAAAATATTCCATACAAGCCATTGATTCCGACGTTCGGTTTGTATGGCAGCTATATGCTATAGTGAACCGATCTGAACATTTTTTTCGGAGATTACACACCAAACTCACACCAAATTTCGTGAAGATATGTAGTAAAATGCGGTAGTTTTCCATACAAGCCATTGATTCCGATCGTTCAGTTTGCATGGCAGCTATATGCTATAGTGAACCGATCTGAACAATTCTTTCGGAGATTAAATTATTTCTATGAACAATAACTCACACCAAATTTCGTGAAGATATGTAGTAAAATGCGGAAGTTTTCCATACAAGCCCTTGATTCCGATCGTTCAGTTTGTATGGCTATATGCTATAGTGAACCGATCTGAACAATTTTTTCGGAGATTAAATTATTTCTATGAACAATAACTCACACCAAATTTTGTGAGGATATGTAGTAAAATGCGGAAGTTTTCCATACAAGCCATTGATTCCGATCGTTCAGTTTGCATGGCAGCTATATGCTATAGTGAACCGATCTGAACAATTCTTTCGGAGATTAAATTATTTCTATGAACAATAATTCACACCAAATTTCGTGAAGATATGTAGTAAAATGCGGAAGTTTTCCATACAAGCCCTTGATTCCGATCGTTCAGTTTGTATGGCAGCTATATGCTATAGTGAACCGATCTGAACAATTTTTTCGGAGATTAAATTATTTCTATGAACAATAATTCACACCAAATTTCGTGAAGATATGTAGTAAAATGCGGAAGTTTTCCATACAAGCCCTTGATTCCGATCGTTCAGTTTGTATGGCAGCTATATGCTATAGTGAACCGATCTGAACAATTTTTTCGGAGATTAAATTATTTCTATGAACAATAATTCACACCAAATTTCGTGAAGATATGTAGTAAAATGCGGAAGTTTTCCATACAAGCCCTTGATTCCGATCGTTCAGTTTGTATGGCAGCTATATGCTATAGTGAACCGATCTGAACAATTTTTTCGAAGATTAAATTATTTCTATGAACAATAACTCACACCAAATTTTGTGAGGATATGTAGTAAAATGCGGAAGTTTTCCATACAAGCCATTGATTCCGATCGTTCAGTTTGTATGGCAGCTATTTGCTATAGTGAACCGATCTGAACAATTTTTTCGGAGATTAAATTATTTCTATGAACAATAACTCACAGCAAATTTTGTGAGGATATGTAGTAAAATACGGAAGTTTTCCATACAAGCAATTGATTCCGATCGTTCAGTTTGTATGGCAGCTATATGATATAGTGGTCTGATATCGGCAGTTCCGACAAACGAGCAGCTTCTTGAAGAAAAAATAACATCTGCAAAATTTCAAAACGATATCTTAGAAACTGAAGGACTAGTTCGTATATATACAGACAGACAGACAGATGGACATGGCTAAATCGACTCATTTCAACATACTGATCATTTATATATATACTTTATATTGCCTCCGACGCTTCCTTCTGGGTGTTACAAACTTCGTGACAAACTTAATATACCCTGTTCAGGGTATAACAATATAACAGAAAAGAGCATTCTAGGTGTTAGTTTCTTAAATAAAAATTTATGTTAAAAGAAGGAAGAAAATTAAAAGTAAGTATATTAAGTCAACATCACAAAGTTTCAAAAGACACGCCACATTGTCTACAATTTCAATAATGTGTCGCATTTGCTATTTGATTTCATAATTTTTATACACTGATGGTTTTCTTATCTACCCGGTGTGTATAAATAGATTATTACACATATACTTGTCGAAAAATTCCATTATGTGAATGAGTATCCTAATCCAGTCTAATTTAGAGTCCAACCGATTAATCGGCGTTGGCATCGGCATTGGCAGTGTAGGCTAAAAAAATAAAAAAAAATTTGTTCGTTCAATTCTTAGCCTATTCTTTATATATCTTTCGCCTGTCACTTAAATAAATTTTTTTTATTTTCAGCTTATTAAAAATAGTTAGATTCATATTCCACGGTTCCATTGTTGACAGTACAGGTTGATACTAAGTTTGACCTTAGGGTATAGCTCAAAGTTAATTATTATCTGCCAAACCCACCAAAAACCTGCAAAATCTTCTTGACTCTCAATTCTTACCGGTTCGACGCTTAACGTTTCCGTTGCTGAATCACTCAAGAAATGTATCGAAATTGTTGCAATTCAGCAGCGATTCGCAGATTATTTTCAGAAATTCGGTCTATGATGTTTCGGTTAAACTGGTGTGACAGCCATACCTCAAACTTCATCATCAAAAATACCGATTGCCATCGGCCGATGCTTTGACAATTGGTCGATTAATCGGCAGCAGCCCATCGATCGATTTGCAAATATGTACTAACTTTTTGACAAATGAGTATGGCCTATAAACTTTTATAATGCTAATGGTCTATCAGCACATCAACATAAGAACATTTACCAAAACTTGAGAATTGACTCTGAATTCAATCTGACAATCCATTGCGTACAAAATCTGTCCGATAATTATGCACAAATGTAGAAAACGAAGCGCCATTTCTTGAAGCTGAAATTTGACTGAACGTTAGAGAACTAAAATCCGAAGAAGGCTGAGATGTGCCGGGTTGAGAGTAAAGCCCAGCAAATAAATCACTCACACATACATCCGAGCTGAGCTTAACTCAAAGAACTCACTAAAATGTCATATCAATATTCAAATTATCTCAACACTAAGCACATCTAAGCAGCACTTATAATCCTCAATTCAGACGTTTGCTTTTTAAACTGAGTTATCGTTCACCGGGAAAAATTAATTCGGTCAAATTTTTTATAAGCCTGCAGCCTATTGTACATTTGTTTTGTTTTCCAGTGGACTTTACGAACTTTTTAATCCATACCGTATATCAGTGGCCAATGGTTAGGTAGGTAAAGTGGTTGTCAAATGACGCACCTAGGCCTTTAGGAGGCCCATTGTGAATCCACCGTGACTAAAGCCCCTTACACTACAATGTCCTCTTTGAACCACTCTGTGGCTTTTATGAAGTTGAGCAGCTCAACAAGTTTACCGTGCGCAACTTCCGAGATATTGTCTAGAAAACCATGTCCGATTGTTGTGAGTATTTTCCTGTACAATGCTTTGCATTCACATAGAAGATGTACAACAGTCTCTTCTTCTTCTATTTCCTGGCAGCTTCTACAGTAGTCATTGTTCGGTAACCCCGGCCCCGGTTCGGTCGGCTTGTCTTCCAATAAGACAATGACCAGTTAGCACTCCCACTAGAGTTCTTATGTCCTTTCTTTTAAATTTCAGTAGCCGGTTCGTACGGCCTTTATTCCAATTAGGTCACGTCTGCCTGCTAGTTGAACAAGTCATAGATTCTATCCACAATCTATCTCCGATATAATTATATACACCACAATGTTTGACTTTTCCATGTTATTGTATTATACTATATTTCATCCCTTCGTTTTAGTTAATATCACACATATCTCTATACAAATGTATACATTAAATTAAAGCGCTAAGGAATCAAAATAAATTATATTCAATATGTAGGTCAGACAAGTAATTCAATAGTCATATTTTGGTCTAATCGCCATATGTACATATTTGAGTGAGTAATAGTATCCACGCCAAGCTTGCCATACCACACCTTTGGCAAATTGATCTTTCGGAAACTCTCCTCCTAAATAGAGACCGTTCAGATTGCTGAAAGTGAAAGTACATATGGTTTAAACTGGAAGACTAAATATCAGTTCAATGTTACCTGGCATGACATTTCTTGTGCCACCAAGCTCCCGTATATTGCACCGCACAGTTCTCAGTATTTTTGTCATTATGACTATCTTTAGTGGTGAATTTTTCACCACGGTGCGCTGAGAACGAATCACCTGCTGTGCCTGAATATTGTCCCAGAACACTCAATTCATATTTATCCTGAGCATTACCAATTTCGAAGCTCTCGTACTTAGCAACACGTTTCTCATTTAGGAAATCCTCTAATTGAAACCAAAGCTCATGTGTTTGCGAATGTGTCAGCGCATGTATTTTATCCAAGCCGAGAAAGAAATTTCCATTCAAATCACCGAAACCATGTTCAAACGCGCGCCATCCACGATAGAAGTCGGTGTCGTTGCTCAGTCGACGTTGAATTATAGTCCATGGTTCGCCGTCATTCGGATCACGAAGGCAATACACATAAAATGGTTGTTGTAGGAATTGTGGCAAGTGTATTTCATAAACACCGCTCGTGGCATATTTGCCATTCTCTTGACGCATCGCTTCAGTACAGGATGAGGGCTTTTTGACTACAGGAGAAGCTGCTTCTTCATTACTGAAATAAATATTCGTTTTTTTCGTTTGCTGTAGAAATTTAACAAAATTATTAACTGCCTACCACTTAGCTGTAGTTTTAGAATCAAATAATTCCAGATTCGTTTTTAAATCACGTAGAAGTTGCTCCTTCATTGCCATTAATTCGCTTTGCATGCTTGGGAGTAATAGAAAAATATTAAAATTAAACAATTTTAAATCGTATTAATATTCAATAACAATCCCTACCGTAGATTATAATTTTCTAACTTGAGGCTCAGTTGCTCCACCTTGTTGACGGCACTTTTCAATAAATCATCATCACAAAGATAGGTGAGAAATGGCTAAATCGATTGCAGAAAAAAACAAATTGAAATTTATTTAATTTAACAAAAATATATAAAATATATAATTAAAGTAAATACCGCTACATTGGGGCTACTTTGGATGGGTGACGAACAATTCACTGTATACAAAAGTTGCCCACACAAAATGGACAAAAATATTAAACGATGTGCCATTCTCAACGATTTCAATCAAACTGAGTAAGAAATTAATGACTTCAGTGTAAATACTCGCACTTGACTCCAGTCAAGTCTTGTCTTATTCTCATTATGATTTAATTACTCGGTTGAGTCGGATGAGGGAATTATTTGTTATCATATTTGTGTTGATACTTATGTATTTTGATGTCGGTGATTTTTTGGTATTAGAGCGTATTGTAAATACTTGAACTTGAGTGAAGAATCGTCTTATGTTTTTTTTGATTTAATTACTCTGATGATGCGATTTATTTGTTATCAAATCTATATATATATTTATGTACTTATTTGTTGGGGGTTTTTATTATTAGAGAGGATCGATGTTATAACAGTGCTGAAATTGTACTTACAAATACGGAAGCGGATATTAACATGCCTCATCGATAATCATATATGCTCACAAATACCAGTGAAATGATTGAAATACGAGCACTGCCCAATAAGTATTTAGTCTAACCAAACAATGGTGCCAGTATCGTGCTGAGAGCGTCTGTCGTTCCATAATCGTTTTTTGTTAAACGCATGCAAGTGCGCTGTTCGTGAATTTTATAAAATTCTAAAATGGTTTGTTGATTTTTTTTTGATTTTGGATGAGACTTAGCGCAATGAAGTCAATTTTTGTGTTACGGTTTGGTCGCACTTCGGTTTTCGATGGGTCGCGCTCAGTTTATGTTATTATATTGGCAAACCAACTATTGAAGATATACATGATACCTCCGATAATTGGCATCCCAACAGACCACAAGGGTCATTATGCATGATATATGGGATATGAGAAAACTGTCGTTGAAATGGTTGCCACCTGTCCTCCCTTTGGACAACATGCGCAAACGTGAGACCACTTCACAGTTGAGTTTGATATTCTTTAAGTGCAATTCAATACAGTTTCTGCGTACTTCTTTACCGTCGTCGAAACTTGGATCCAGACCTTCACTTGAGGAACTAAGGAACCGAAACGTTTAACCGACAAAATTGCTCGAAGATTACGACGACAGTAATTTCGTAATTAGTAAAAGTGTAGATAACTGCGATACTTCGTTCTAGATATTGTAAAATTTTAAACTCCTAAATATCCAGACTAGATCTCGACATAACAAATATACGCCCTGCATACAACGACTCCTCACTTGACACTAACCGCCTTTTTGCATGCCCAACGAACCCAACTCACCGAACACCCCTCTCTGTGTAGTCCGACGCTATCGGAAACAGCTTGTTTCCTGCACAACCCATTCATTATACGACCTCAGTTACAACTAGTCTTTTGCTTCCTCTCCAATTGGGTTCTGAAAAACAACTATTTGATGTTGACATTTTCGGAAAAAAATCGTACAAAACACTTTTAAGATAAATTTGCATGATATATTTAGTAAATAATCCAAGTTACATATGTTAATGTTAGAAATATATTCCTCATTATTAGATAGTACAGTATTTTGAATAAAAATAGGAAGTCAATAGATTTGCAAAATATTTAGTTTCATTTATCTGGAAATTTATTTCAGTAATAATACTTTGGTCTTATCGCCATATGTACATATTTGAGCGAGTAATAGTATCCACGCCAAGCTTCCCACACCACACCTTTGGCATACTGATCTTTTGGAAATTCTCCTCCAAAATATAGACCATTCAGATTGCTGTAAATAATATTTAATTCTTTATGAGAACGACATAGAATAGGAAATATGAGTATATGATTACCTGGCATGACATGCGTTATACCACCAAGCTCCCGCATATTGCAACGCACAATTTCCACCGTCTTTGTCATTATCATGATCTTTAGTGGTGAATTTTTGGCCGCGGTGCCTTGAGAACGAATCACCTGCTGTGCCTGAATATTCCCCAAGAATGCTCAACTCATATTTTTCCTGAGCATTGCCAATGGCGAAACCGTCATAGTTAGCAACACGTTTCTCATTTTGAAAATCCTCTAATTGAAACCAAAGCTCATGTGTTTGCGAATGTGTCAGCGCATGTATTTTATCCAAGCCGAGGAAGAAATTTGCATTCAAATCGCCGAAACCGTGTTCATACTCAATCCAACCACGATAGAAATCGGTGTCGTTGCTTTGTCGACGTTGAATTATAGTCCATGGTTGGCCGCCAGCGGGATCTCGAAGGCAATACACTTGGAAAGCGTGATGTAGGAATTGTGGCAAGTGAATTTCATAAACGCCGCTCGCTGCATATTTGCCGTTTTCCTGACGCATAGCTTCAGTACAGGATGAGGGCTTCTTGGTTGCAGGGGACGCTGTTTCCAAATTTTTGCATTCTTCATTGCTGAAATAAATATTCGCAATTTGTTCGATTATTGTAGAAATTAAGAAAATAATTGTCATCTGCCTACCACTTAGCTGTAGTTTTAGAATCAAATAACTCCAGATTAGTTTTGAAATCACGTAGAAGTTGCTCCTTCATTGCCATTAGTTCTTTTTGCATGCTTGGGAGTTAAAGAAAAGTATTCAAATTAAACAATTTTAAATCGTGTTAATATTAAATAACAGTTCCTACCGTAGATTATAATTTTCTAACTTGAGGCTCAGTTGCTCCACCTTGTTGACCGCGCTTTTCAATAAATCATCATCACAAAGATAGGTGAGAAATGGCTAAATGAATTGCAGAAAAAAATAAAATTTAATATAATTTTATATTAATTTATATAAAAAAGTAAATACCGCTACATTTGGGCTACTTTGGATGGGAGCCGAACAATTCACTGAATACAGAAGTTGTCCACACAAAATGGACAAAAATATCAAGCGTTGTGCCATTCTCCACGATTTAAAGCAAACTAAATGCGAGATTGTTGACTGTATTGTAAGAACTCGAAGTCAAAGCTTGGGATAAACCAAAGGCTTAATTGCTTAATCATTGTTATGTGGTGAATTTTTATCGGGATTTTTATGTTTTTTTATTATTTGAGAGAGTGAACATTGTATTAGCTCTGTAGTCGTGATTAATAAGCATGTAAACTTACGGTGCCCGCAGCGTGGCGAGGCGAGTATAAAGCTGATTTCGACCGGCGCTGATAAATCTTATGTACCACAAGAGTAAATACGAGAATTATCGCTTTGCTATTTATTATACACGCGGATGTGTGCTTTTGCTTTTTAATATTTGTTTAAAGATTTAAATATTTTTAAATATAACTGAAAATTAATCGTAATATGACTCTAAATACATGTTAGTTATATTATTGACTAGCAGACCACTCCAGCTTCCATGGGTTTAAACAAACATTTAAAAAGTTATGTGGTTTCACACACTAATACACACTCTCCCATACACATGTATGCACTTTCCCGTTTCTTGTTTCTTCAGGTTCATTTCTTGTAGGTTCATTTTAAAAAAGTAAAATGTGGAAAATTCGAACATGAAATTATATTTTATTTGCAATGAGCTAAAACTTGATTACGACCTCTAGGCTTTGGTGTCCGTTGTCTTTTTACCTGAATTTGAAGCACACAAGCGCGTACTTGGCAGGTTTTGAAATTTTGTTCAGCAAGCAACTGCGAGCGCTCGGTATTCAACTTTTTGGTACGCGATTGCGGTGCAAAGAAAATGACTTGAAAGACGATTTTCAGTTTCAAATTCTCCATCACGTAGCCTTTTTGATACCCTCACCTGGGAACAATTTCCAGAAAGTTTAGAATCTAGCAATAAATATAGCCTATGCTACTCGGGGTGAATGTAGTTTTCCAATGGTGAGAGAACTTTTGAAATCGGCACAGTAGTTTTTGAGTGTATTCAAATCATTCCTCTTTATAATAGTAGTA
Source organism: Zeugodacus tau (assembly GCA_031772095.1). Classification (NCBI taxonomy): domain Eukaryota; kingdom Metazoa; phylum Arthropoda; class Insecta; order Diptera; family Tephritidae; genus Zeugodacus; species Zeugodacus tau. The sequence continues at coordinate 55,275,081 of CM062651.1, read as the reverse complement.
TACGTAGATGTAATTTTTTATTATTTATATATACATACATATATAAAGAGGTAGTCAAAATTATTTACACATCGAACGTTATTTTTTTTATTCAAATTCTGCAGAAAAACTTTTTCTTGTTATTGTTGTTGTGGCAGTGCCACAAAATGTTATATTGTTGCGAACCTTGATCTCTTTCCAAGCGAGCGATGCCAGTTTGGGGAAAATAGCTGGACATATGACAGAGAAATAGGCAAATAAACTGATGACTCGCAATAGTCAAAAGTATTTACCCACGACCTAAACTCTATTATCCTGTTCTTAGTTAATGATATTATTTAATTTAAATGTTCAGCCTAATCTACTATCCTAAGGAGCTAAATTCTCGCCTCGCCTTAGACATCAATAAAAACCTACTACCTGGGTCGAATTGATTCTACCCAATTGTGCGCTAAGTTAAGTATTAATTTAGACCGAATGCCGGTAATTTCGGCGTTTTCGGTTATTATATCAAATCTGCTTTGATATTTAACGAAAGTCCAAACATTTTCAATAAAGTTTAGGTCGGAGTTCTGTGCTGGTCAACTTGATTTACATCATTTAAAAGTTTTTATGGTAACGATCCTTCATGATATGGAGCATTGTCGTATTCTAAAACCCTGTCAATAGTTGGAAAAGGCCGATTGACCTGTACAACGTCATGGCCATGTGAATTACAGCATATACGGATTGATTTAGTACCCTTAAATTAGTACCAAAACTCCAAAACAGAAGTAAAGGAAACTTCCACAAAAAAATATCCTGTGCCTACCGACTCTGTTTAGCGCCTGAACTGCATGTGTCTTATTCTCACGTGGTGCAGGTGTTCATGTTAATCTCTTTTGATGTCCTGAGCAGTGATGGTGCTGCAATATTAAGAGGACTAATTGTGGGATTTTATATGACAGTTCCAACTAATCTTCTACATTTTCTTTGGTTATCACAGGTTTCTGCTCAGTTCTCTTTAAATTATTCGTCTCCTTTTTATACTCTCGCAACAAAGTTGCTAGCAACAAAGTTGCTAAGAGAGTATTATAGTTTTGTTCACATAACGGTTGTTTGTAACACCCAAAACTAAACGAGTTAGATATAGGGTTATATATACCAAAGTCATCAGGGTGAAGAGTGGAGTTCAAATCCGAATGTCTGTCTGTCCGTCCGTCCGTCCGTCCGTCTGTGCAAGCTGTAACTTGAGTAAAAATTAAGATATCTTAATGAAACTTGGAACACTTATTTCTTGGCACCATAGGAAGGTTGCTTTCGAAAATGAGCAAAATCGGACCACTGCCACGCCCACAAAATGGCGAAAACCGAAAACACATAAAGTGTCATAACTAAGCCATAAATAAAGCTATGGAAATAAAATTTGGTATGAAGGATCACACTATGAAGGGGCATATTTGGATGTAATTTTTTTGGGGAGGTGGGCGTGGCCCTGCCCCCAAATAGGTTTTTTGTACATATCTCGGAAACCAATAGAGCTATATAAACCAAACTTTCTGCAGTGTTTTTTTTTAGTAACTTCTTAATACAGTCCAAAAATGAAAGAAATCGGATAATAACCACGCCCACCTCCCATACAAAGGTTCGGTTGAAAATTACTAAAAGTGCGTTAACTCACTAACGAAAAACGTCAGAAACACTAAATTTCACATAAGAAATGGCAGATGAAAGCTGCACTCAGATTTTTTTACATAATGGAAAATGGGCGTGGCGTTGCCCACTTATGGGTCAAAAACCATATCTCAGGAACTACTCCACCGATTTCAATGAAACTTGGTTTGAAATAGTTTCCTGACATCCCAATGATATGTTGTGAAAATAGGCCAAATCGCTTCACAACCACGCCTACTTCCCATATACCAGAACTTTGAAGACGATCTGAATCGGTTACTTTACAATATATAAAGTAAGCACTAGTGAAGATATCGGTGCAGAACTTTGCACAAATACTATGTTAATAGTGTGGCAGCCCCATTCTAAAAATCGCCGAATTCGGACCATGGTTTTTAAGGCCCATATATCGAACACGAGGACCTCGGTGCTTCTAACCTAATATTAGGGTTTCCAACTTTCAATGGACTTTATACAATATATATGACGAATATGTGGGTCAAATTGTGTATTACATAATATAAGTAAAGTCAAATAAATAAATTGCGAGAGTATAAAATGTTCGGTTACACCCGAAATTAGCCCTTCCTTACTTGTTTTAATTGCATTATAAACAGAATTCCTTGAAATTCCATAAATTGTAACTAACTCTGATGTCAAAACACCAGTCTTAAACTTAGTAACAGTCTCCGATCTAGTTTTAATCCTTTGTTTTAGCATCCAATTTCTACTCTTGCTCAAACCAAATCCAAGGATAAAGGCTAAATCGCCGTGTGTAAATAATTTTGACTACTGCGAGCCATCAGTTCTTTTGCCCATTTATCTATCATATGTCCAGCTATTATCAACAACCTAGCATCTTTCGCTTGGGTATAGATCAAGGAATGTCACTAACTAAGTATGAAAAAAGTGTTTAAGTTATAGGTTTGATATAGAATTGAAAATGCAAACACAGACTATAAAATGTTTATCTGCTGTTGTGACGAAATGTCCCTAAAAATTAATTTACAATATGCGAGAACTAGAGACCGAATTATAGAGTTCCTTCCTGTGTATTAATGGGGGTATTATTCGAGATATTTGTGGTTAAACTTAGACTCATCCTTTAATATGTATATTTTTTATGCATAAAGCTTGGTTTTACACTTCATTTTTATAAAGGTTTTACACTGAGCAAAAATTAATACAAAATGCAGTAGGTATATCGAAATGAAAAAAAGTAGCTCCTATGCCACTTTCATATATCTCGTAATTGGTTATGAATTCATTTAAAATTAATTTAATATAAATAAATTTAGTTTCTCCAGGCATTACAAAATTTGGGTGTTATTCTCATATCTAAATCTCACTTTATAGCCTACATATTTATTTTCAAATGAACCGCTCTACAACTAATACTGAGTTATGGTAATAATTTACTATATATTTTTAACATAATTTTATTTATACTCCTATATCTCCAGTATTCACCTGTTCATGTACAGATTAAATCCAATGCGGACATATGGGGTCTAGGGAAAAACTAAACCAATGTCTTCCATTTTTGCACCAAGTAATAAAATACCTACTTCATGTCATAAGGTCCATCATATATTTATTGCGTATATGTTAATCATAGTATGGTCTGAACCGACATCTATTGATTGATACTAATTTGTCATCCATTTCAAGGTTCACTACTTTTTTAAAGAAAAAAACACAGAAAATTTCAATTTAATGAGGAACGTTTACTTTCATTCGAAAGAACATTATTCGGCATCTCTTTTTTTAAGATTATCTCTTGTTGGTCACGGCTACGTCACAGATGGTCCATCCGTTAAGTCCAACTTTCGATGACTCGTGATGTTTTGCTCCCTGGCCTGAATTGGAGCGGGATTGTCCGCATAGACTTTAGACTTTACATATTCCCACAGGAAAAAGTCTAACAGTGTGATATCACACGATCTTGGTAGACAATCGACCGGCCCAAAACGTGAAATTATCTGCTCACCGAAGTGTTGTCTCAATAAATTCATTGATTGATGTGATGTGTGGTCTGTGTGTCTTGTTGTTAGATGTCGCCAAGATCATGAACTTCAATTTCAGGCATCAATTAGTCGGTTATCATGGCGTGATAATGGTCGCCATTGACGGTTACGTTTTCACCAGCATTATTTTTGAAGAAATATGGACCGATGATTCCACCAGCCCAAAACATACCAAGCCGTTGCTCTTTTTTTGATGAAATGACAGCTCTTGAATTTCTTCAGGTTGCTCTTCGTCGCAAATGCGGCAATTTCGCTTATTTACATACCGATTGAACCAGAAATGGACCACATCACTGAACAGAATTCGTCGGATCTTCTTATAACCTGAGCCCATAGAGCGAAGCGATGTCGCTTGGGATGTTCCAACGGCTTCAGTTCTCGCACAAGCTGTATTGTGTACGCTTTCAATTTAAGATGTCGAAAAAAAATGTGCCAAGTCGTTCCATACGTCAGTCCGGATTGCTGCGAACGGCGCCGACATTTCCTTCATTGGGTGCTGGACGTGGCCTATTAGGTCGAATATTATCCAATAATTAATGGATAATAATGTTGCGAGTAGTACACTCAGTAGACCTCTAATGTTGTCCAAAAGTTGAGCGAAGCGAAGCGCGAAATACATTCTTTACAGAACGTGCATTTTCGTAATAAAGTTGAATAATTTGTAAACGTTGTTCATGCGTAAGTCTTTCCATGATGAAAAACAATAAAAATATTGAACAAAAATAACATGACAGCTTGACACGACTCACGTGTAATCTGTCAAAAAAAGGCTATTGAAAAAAGTACCACTACTTGGATAACCCATTACTTGTACATATCCAGTGCTCATTTACATACATGAACAGAAACAGGTCGAAAATCCATATTGAAGCTCAAAGTAACTGAATTACAGCTAGAGAGACTAGAAAAATGGCACTACCTTCAATTTCAAAGGTGTCTCTACAAGGCCACTTAATCTCGGCATGGTAATTTGTACGGCGCGTAGAATATTTTATACTCGCATGTGTAACTAGATTAGAGATTTCGTATTGACAGTTTGCCAGAAAATTTCAAGATTTCGTGAGGGCATGAAGGAAAAATTAGAAATAAACGTTCGACAATTCATTTCGATTAGGAAGCAGTTTAGGGTGAGAATAGATTTGAAATGAGATCCTATTATGCGCCATTTTTTGTGACTGAGTGTTCGAGATACTATTAAAAAACCTTTGTCAATGTTCGGCATTGTTTAGGAAGCGATCTAGAACGGCGAACTGTATATTAAGGGGTTCGGGGTACAGAGACACGAAAAAATGAGAATTTTCCGTAACTTTTTTTTGCTATTAAATCATGTTATTTTACAAAAGTAATAATATGGCATTATTATGCAATGTTTTGACTTAAAGTCAAGAAAATTTGAAAAAAAATGTAATTTCCAAAGTTATAGTATAAAAAAGAACCTTGCGGTGACAATCATAAGTCCTTGGAGATTCATCTAAAATTAATCGGACGAAAAAAAATTAGTTTTATAAATGGATAATCCTGGGCCTGATCGAAGCTTTTTTTTTTCAAAAATTAACAAAATGGCGGCCATAGGACATTTTTTTCTGGATTTTCGGGAAAAAAATCAACAGTTAATTGGTCTTAAAAAATCGAAATTAAAAAAAAAACCTGAGTTTTTATACATTCTAAAAGCTGTAGAAGTTTCATTAAAATCTACCGAACTGTTTTCGAGTTACAGTTGTCACCAGTTCAAAAAAACATAGTTTTGAGAAGAAAGCATTTAAAATTTCACACTAGCGTGTTGGAGTGCCCGAGCGCTCGTTGTTATTTGTCGAATAACTCTAAAGGCAATTATCGCATAAACAATTATTTTTCAAATTTACAGAGTATATTTTTAAGATATTACACTTAACGAAAATGTAAAAAAAATTGACCTGACTACCCCTAACCCCTTAAAAACAACACCTTATCGTTTCGAAAATAACAACCCATTTCTATTTTTTTTTCAATAATAATAGTTCATTTATTCATAGTATAATAATTTCATGAATTTATGTAAGTGCTGAATGATATTCAATGCTCAGAAGTACATTTGTAGATTTGTTTTTTCTTTTTATTTTTAAATATTTTATTTTATTTTTTAATATTTTGAGGATTATGATTTGCTACACCTCAGTTGTAGTAGTTGGCGTGTATATGTTTGTACAACGCACAAATCTACACATACATACATAGGTGTGATAACATAGCTTTGTCGCGACTTTTAGCGCATTTCATAATAATTTTTTTTTCTTTTTGTAAATCCTCGCTGACTTCATTAACAGAACACATAATAATTTTTTATTTTTTTTTCGCTTTGTATATATGTATATTTTAATATTTCTTCACAAAAAAAAAATTAAAAAAATGTTTTAACAAAACCAAAAGAGCAAAAACTGTTATATACTACACACACACACACATAAATATATGCATGTATATGTGTATATATACTTATGTATACAGTATGTATAGCTAAGTTGCCATACTAATATGCTTGTGTATGTGTTTAGGTAAATTTTAATTATTTTACATACACATGTATATATGTATGTAGTTACTATGTAAATGTTTAACTTGAACGTGAGTAATTTCTTTATTATTATGCTACAGAATTACTTATTTATTTTTGTTTTGTTTTTTTTTGTTTTTGTTTTACTAGCAGCTGTATGTATGCATGTATTTCAACTTTTGCTACAACAACAAATGTTTGTGACTCAAATTTGTATATATGCTAATTGCATATTTAAAACAAAAAAAATATAATTTATGAAAATAAAAATTTTTCTCATTACTTTTTTTTAGCTAACAGCCACTACTACTACTGCTTTATTGTTGTTATTTTAACAATTTAACAACTTTCCAGTAATATGCTACAACTATAGCTTGGCAAAGCCTGTGCTTGTACTAACTTATTTGCAGAATTACAAAAACGAAAAAATAATAATATTAATAATATTTTTATATATGTATGTATGTATGTATGTTTATATAAATAAAATATATTTACAGCGCCAAATTATATGCTATAGCAATTAACTTTACAGTGGCGCACAAACTAGTGTGCTAAAGCAGTGTAACTTAAACGTATCTGTGTATCTGTATGTACTCGTATGTATTTATGTAATAGTAATCGTTTGTTAATTGTTAAACTTAATAATTCAATGCTTATATGTGTTTATATATGTATGTAAAAAAATTAACTTAAATTTATTAACTTAGAGCTACTATATTTTGTAGTGAAACAGTGAAAACTTAAACGCACGTTCATTGGTATAAATCATTGCTTGCACGCCTTTTTTATTTTCTATGCTTTTTTGTTGTTTTTTTTTTCTTTTGTAAAAATTCAATTATTTAGTTTGTTGCATAAATATTTTTGTAACATAATTCAAAAAAAATTAAATTAAAAAAATGCGAAAATTTACAGTTAAAAAAAATTAATATGATTTCATTGCATTAATTGACCAAAGTGTAAATCGTACAGAGTTCAGTTGAATAAATTTCGTTTGCAGCACAAAATGATGCAGTTGGCTAAAAATGAAACGATTTGTTTACCTGTTTGACCGTAGCGTACTGTACGTCGCGCATGCCACTACATACATACATGCAACGCAACGTGCAACATATAAATATATGTGTTGTATAGTATATCTACTGTTATGCTTGAGTTTACATGAGATTTTTTGCTTTTTCGCATACATTTTACTACATTTAAATACAGCTCTTATGCTGTTTTTGTTTTTGTGTTTTTGCTTTTAATTAAATACTTAGATTAAATTTTTGGTGTAACTTTTTGTGTTTGTTTGTGTTGCATTAAACCATTTCTCGTTGCTCGTCTCGCAATCAACTACTTCCACCATTTCCGCGCACGCTTGCCACAACTATAATACAGTTTTTTGTTATTTTTATTTTATTTTTTTCAAGAGCCAAGCTCTTCGACGCCACAATACGCCCCACACGAGTGTTTGACACGGCACAAAAGGTGCTCCCCCCGCATTTCCGTTTGCTTGCACCATATGATGGCGGAATTTGCTTAGCAAATACACGCTTACAATAATAACTACACACACACACACGCACGCCCACACTATCCGCCGCTAACTGCACCTCCTACTCCATTAGATTGGTGAGATGGATAGTGGCGCTGTGGCGGAATCGGGCATATACTCCTTCAGCAGATCGCGCAAACGCAGTATCTCCTTGCCGGCGGCCGCTAAATCGCCCTGCAGCGAAAGTTCGCGTTCACGCAAGCGTTTAATATCGCGTTGACATGTCTGCAATGAAGCGAAAAACAAAAAAAAAACAAATTAATAAACTGTTTATTGCGCGCAATCAATGCATTTGCAACTTACCACATTCTGTCGCAGCAGATCCAATTTGTCGCACTTGAGTCGTGTGACCTCCTGTCGCAAATTCTCCACCATCACCATTGTTTCGTTGCTCGGCGATGAGCCCATTAAACTTTGCGAGCCATCGAGGCATAGCGCACAGGCGGCTTTCGTCGACGACATAGCCTCGGCGGAGGACATCGACTCTAGACCGGTATCGCTGTCGATATACACAGCACCACCGTCTATGTGACCCATCATCGGGTCGAGATCTACGCTATTCAAGCTCGAGTCATCGCTGGTTTCGGACATTGTGGCAACGCCGGCGCCACCACCACCACCATTGATGGCTGCCGCGGAGTTATTGCCGTTCTGCATGTCCTTGACTGTGGCAGCGCCGCCCATATTTGCATTGTTGTTGTTTATGGTGTTGCTGCTGCTGAGCGGGCCGCGTGAGGTGATGTCCGGCGATGAGGAGTTGGAGTCATTTGATGATTTCGATTTCGAGGAAGATTTCGAAGCGGTGCGACTGCAGGCCTATATAAATAAAGCGAGAGAGAGCGAAAGAGAGTTAGCTTTGTTGTTGCTTTTAAATAGGTGTGAAGGCAAATACTTACATTCATATTCGGCGTCTCCGTTAGACTGTTGTCCTTCTTCGATGTCGTCGATGAAGCGGATGAATTCATTTTCGTTGAAACGCTGAATTTCTCAACACTGGGCGCCATATTGCCGGTATCAACGCTCTGTGAGCGTACGCGCGAAATGAGCGCTTTCTTTACAGTGTCAATGAAACGCGAACCCGCTGTGCTATTCTCTGATTTTGGTGTTTCCGGTGTGGGGCTGACAGTGACGCCATTCGTGAAATCTGTACCCAAGAAGTCGCGCGTTTTCTCCTTCAATTCCTCGACTAGACTCTGTAAGAGCGAGGTGCGCGTACGCAATTCCAGTTGCGCGAATTTCTCCGCCTTATAGCAGGCATTCTCGGCATTGATCAGTTTGGTCAGTATGAACTCTTTGAAGTCTTGGCCTTTGCGAAACACTGCTGGATTGGGTAGTGTCGGTCCGAAGAACGGTACATCGTCGCGTGCTGTCACACTGACCTTGTAGCGTGTATTCGGTGTATTTGGTTCGAGCGGTTGTACCACGATGAAAGCGTGTAGAAAATGACTGGCTATCATGTCGGGAGAGAATGGTGTATTCGATTCCTGGAATACGATTGCGACAATATCATTGCCGATATGTCGTTTGCGTTGCAGCTGTTGTGGATCGCCCTCCGTATAGGGTAGCATTGTCGAGACGTGAAACATGATTTCGCGTTCCTTGAAGACCTCATAGATGGCGGTGTCACCGGTGTGTCCATTCTGTATATCCAGACCACCGCGATAACCCTTGTGATCCTTCAATTTTATACGCTGTCCCAAAACATCGAGGAATTCCTCGAATGCGGGCGATGAATTGTTGTTGCTAAAGAGTTCCTCCTCTGTGGTTTGTCCATATCTTTGGTATAGCACACCGAATTTGAAATTCGACACCAACACATGCTCATCATAGGCGGCAATCAATTGTGAGGCCTTCGAGCACAGCATCGGTACAAAGTGATCCACCGTTATTTGCTCATTCAACAGTCGCACAATTTTGCCAGGTGTCGGATTGGGTGCCATACACGACATTGGTATGAGCTCATGCATCGTACCGGTACGCAGACGCAACAGTATGCGTGCATGTTCTTGATTTGCCACATTCTCCGTCTTAATGGATATCAAGATCGGTCCAAATACCTCATCTTGACCCACCAGATTCGAATGTTCGCGCGCCGCATAGAAACGACGATAACACTTGGCCGTATCGTCTGTCTCGAATTTGGCCATCCACGTGGTTTGTGGCAACATCGGATTGCCACGCGCATCAAACGAGCACTCATGCTCGGTACCATCCACCCAGTAGCCGCCGTTCTGTGGTAGTATAATCATCGGATATGGTGCGGTCTTGGCGAGCGCATCCTCCAACAGGCGTTGTGAGGCAGGTATGGTGGACACAATCGACGACTGTGATGTCTGTGACGATACCGACGATTGTGACTGATAATGCTGGCCATTAGAGAGTAATTGATTGGCAACGCCAACAACACCATTTCCAGTGCCCGAAACGCCGCCACCAATGCCACTTAGTTGTGGTGAAGCGGGTGTGGAATTCGCTGCTGTTGTAGACATTGAGTGTCGCAGTGTAGAGCGCGAGCCGGAGTGCTGTAGTCCATTGTGGTGGGTGAAGTTGCCAGATTGTGTGCTCTCATGCGGATGTGGTACACGTTCGTCATTCGAGTTGCGATGGTGCGTCTGCAAGTAAGAAGGAAATGGAAATATGTTAAAATTATTTTTATTTTTTTATGATAAAATTTAATAATTTTCTGATATTAATACAAAAGCTTTCGAGATAAAGTGAAAGCTCTAACAATTCTCGGATAATTATTGGCATTTCGTGAATCTTCAAATACTAATATTTAAATAGCTTAATGTTATATTGGCATTCAATTAGCGGTCTGAAATGCCCTCAAAGCTTTCAAAAACAAGTGAAAGCTCAGAGCGTTTTTTTATTATTGGGACTTGACTTTGATCGCTGATTTCGTACAATTTATGGTACTAATAGCTTACATTTAGCTGTCCGCTCTATAAAATCTTTCAAGGAAAGGTGAAAGCTCCGTGCGTTTTTTAAGCTTGGAAATCTTGGATCTCTGATTTCGGGGATTTTATGGTATGATTAATAGTTTGCTGTTATTTTGACACTGATTTCGCTGTCCGCGCTATAAAAGCTTTCGAGAATAGGTGAAAGCTCTTAGCGAGTGTTAGCATTGTTTGGGCTTTCTCGAGCTCCTTAAATCACACATTTATTTAATATATAATATAACCGCTATCCAATATTCGCTCGCCAGTTGTCGCACTTAGTTTGCTGGCTCCAAAGTGCGACTAGGGCAATGCCAAAGTTTGCTTGCGATCCATGTAAAGCTGATTGTGTGGCGCTTGAGCCAATGTAATGTTTACTGGCACACATATAGCACAACAAAAAAACACAGGAAGTGCAATGCTTTGCAACCGTGCAAATGGCGCTTTGAGTTGTGTAGGAAGGTTTGAGTTGACTATGGCAGGCCAACGCTGTGGGCCGCAGACATAAAGGCAACATTATGCGATTGCCATGCCATATATATCACTACATATGTATATATGAAGTCATCGGTGTTCGGATGAACATCGCGATTCTATGGCCATTTTGAGGGAAAACTTCGGAGAACAATTCATCTCAAGAAATGGACCCGTAAGTTGGCCACCAAGATCATGCGATTTAACGCCTTTAGACTATTTTTTGTGGGGCTACGTCAAGTCTAAAGTCTACAGAAATAAGCCAGCAACTATTCCAGCTTTGGAAGACAACATTTCCGAAGAAATTCGGGCTATTCCGGCCGAAATGCTCGAAAAAGTTGCCCAAAATTGGACTTTCCGAATGGACCACCTAAGACGCAGCCGCGGTCAACATTTAAATGAAATTATCTTCAAAAAGTAAATGTCATGAACCAATCTAACGTTTCAAATAAAGAACCGATGAGATTTTGCAAATTTTATGCGTTTTTTTTTTTTAAAAAGTTATCAAGCTCTTAAAAAATCACCCTTTATATACGCGTCAGCGCTTGATAGCGGCACAGTCGTTGAAACGTAACGTGACAAGGGAAGCGTCCACACGAATACATTGGCTGGGCCATTTATCATTTCCAACCAGCCCGTTTGCATATTTTAAAATATATATGTAAAACATGCTTGTAAATAGCGAATTTGCATTGCTTGCCGCAGCGGGCGCGTTGCATGCCGCAACCAAGAAGACAGCAGTCGGCAATATGCGGAAAGCCATAAAGGCATAGGTGGGTAAATTATGCATCGATGAGGAGCAAACGCATTTAGCAGCCGTGCTAGTGATAGTTGGTGGCAGTGGCAGCCAACCGATGTACGATTGCACTTTTAAGCGCTAGACAAGTGAAAAGTTGAAGTGTGTATGTGTGTGTGTACAATAATAACAATAATGTAGAAAATGGCGACACACACAGCAGCGTATTTGTTGAGGTTAATAATTATTGTTATTATTAAATATGAATATATGTATGTAGGCAACATTAGGGTGTTGCTTAATAAATCCGATTTGTTCTATTCGGCCTTAATACAGTCAATAGCGTTTGAATAATCAAAGCGACTACTTAAATCGGGAGGAACAGCTGCATATTACAGTCGTATTTTAAATAATCAATAAAATAAAAAATAAAAAAAATTTAAATAATTTAAATAAGAAAAAATAATAATTTTTGCCTTTTGTTTCCAGTGAACTTTGAACTCTAACTCTCGCTGACAACCTTTAAGCTTCAACGATTGTAACTGAAACATATTTCTGTTATATTTTAACTCTTATTAATACTCCGATAAGTGTTGTTGTTTGGAAAACTTAATTAAAATTAACCCACCACAATTAAGAACCACCCTAATATACACATAAGTAAGAGTATGACAACAATAATGGCGGCTTGGTTAACTGCAAACGGAAGGATTTGCTAATAAGCTGTGGAAATGCTTATAAAATGCAAACATTTAACTGAAATGCAATGTACAACAACAACAAAAATTTAATGAAAAGTGAAACAACAACAACAAAATACTTAAAAATGTTAAATTTAAACAGAAATTATTAGAAAAACATATATAAAATTATAAAGCTATTTATGGTATAAAAACAGCTTAAATCGATTTAAGACACTTTATAAAGTGAATTGTTGCAACTTGTCTATATATTTGGCACTACGCTTAAGAAAACGTTTCGAAAATCTTCTTCTTCTTCAAAAAAAAATAATAATTTATAAAAATTTAAAAAAATTAATAATTAAATGAAGTGCTCTTCAGAACTGCTTTAAGTGGAGTTAAGCTGTTTAGGCTTTTTAAAAGTCGAATATAGAACTCTTAAAAGACCATTCACCGCTTCGACAGCGTCAAATGCCACAATATAATATACGGTGAATTGTGGCAGCGAGCATAGATTGGGCCACTTGCAACCATTTATTTAGCGAAAGTTTAGAGATATGTATAAGAAATACATATATACATATGTACACAAATACATAGATACATGTATAATATATAAGTATGTGTGAGCCAAATTGCAATTGCTTTTGCTTCAAATAACGCCAAAAAAAATTGAGCGGAGGTAGCGGTCGGATATGGATTCCTTGTAATGTATATATAAATATGTTATATATTTACTCAGAAATACATTTATATATGTACATATGTACCTACTTTATCCATTTGGTATAAATATGCATGTACGACTAACCGCTGCGACATTTGTTGCCTTTTGGCGTTGATTGTGGCTCATTTGAGTTCAATGCGTCACACAGCCACAAGTATACATGCAGACACACACACATACGGACATATCTAAGTGTTAACTTGTACTTCAGTTGGGATTATGTCCACATTTGGCCATTTTCCAAAAAAACAAACACTATGGCGCGCAGACAAATCCAGCAGAACACCCTGTGTATTCCAAGAAGTGCTACACGAATGTAGTTGATTTTTTTTATTTTTTGTTTTTGTTGTCGTTGTGTTTGTAATTTTTTGATTTCCTAGGAAAAAGTACAACTACAGAGAGTTGGCACAAACTTACATACAATATATAATTATGTATGTATGAGTAATTTTAGAAATATGTAAGCATATATGTAGCTACTGAATGAAGTGGGCAAAATGCTGTTTGGGAAAAAAAATTTTGATTTTTTTATAATTTTTTTTCTGATTTTTTTTTCGGTAGAAAATCAAAAATTTCATTGAATTCACAAAAGACAACTGTGTACATATGCCACCAAAACGCTTACATTTCTTATGATTTTACATTTGAAAACATTTTATTGGCAAAATTTCCATAAATTTGTATATGGTCTAAAAAATAATGCTATTGACAAGCGCTAAAATCGTGTCAATCTACAAATTGTTTGAAGATTATAAATAGCTAATAGACAAACAAATATTGAAAACGGCCAGTAAATGGATTGACGTTGTGTGCGTTGTTGCACTGTGAGCGTGTGAAAATGAATTGTGGAATATATAATGTATGCATAATGATGGACTTATAACAAAAGCTTTGTTTATATGGCCGAATAACGAATAGAATACGTTATTAACATATGAATGAGCATAAAAAATTTCGCAAGAAATATAAGAAAAACATTTCATTAGCTTGAAAAAACATTTGTTATCAATTTGGGTCAGCAATCTAGTATTTAAATGAACAATAGATCAAAAGCTGAGAAGCTAACTGGTCTAAAAGAACTTGCAAGTTTTGATGGTATGAAATTAGTGTGTACAACTGCTATTACTTAGCGAAATTTTAATGTACAAACTTGGATTATACGAGACTTTCAAGCATTATGAATCGAATAAAAAACTGGTATAAATGCAAAAAATGTGCTGGCATAGCGAAAATTTAGTTAGCTAGCTTAGATACTACAAAATTTCGAAGAATTGCGAATCGAACACAAAACTGGTATAAATGCTAAAACTGGTATAATTTTTTATTTTGATTTTTAAATGGAACTGGTATAAAATTTTTAATTTTAATTTTCCAAAAAAAAGTAAAAAAATTTTAATTTTAATTTTCAAATAAAACTGGTATAAAATTTTTCATTTTAATTTTCAAATAAAACTGGTATAAAATTTTAAATTTTCAATTTTTATACCAGTTTTGTGTTACACTTGTATTGAATTCAACTGTATGAAATAATTATTGTAAAATTGAAATTTTTCTTCAAAACAGCTGAGTTCAGCTCAACATAAAGTGCGCTATAATATGAACCACAAATTAAGCTCCACTGCTTTTTGTAACACAGTCATACATATAGACCCACATATATACATACATATTTGTCGCATGAAAGTTGTAAGCACAAAAACAAATAATTGCACCAGGCCATATCACACCCACACCCAGCGAATTGCCCACAAATGAAAAAAGTTAAATATAAACCTATTGTTGTTGGTGTTGCTATACTTTCGCTTTTCATTGGGGTTGAAGCGATTTTTTTTCTCTTAACACCAAAGGCAGTGTGTGGCAATGAAGAGGCGTTTCATTGTCTGCCATTGTAATACAATGATAGTCAAATTGCGCCCTAGCTAACGAGTGGGGCACGAGCGCATGAGTCATCACCACCAACCAAGCCGTGACTTTCGAATTAGAAAACGAAATGAAATTTCCGAGCAAAACAAAGATAATAGATAAGGCAGCGCTGATGCCGCTGATAACGTTGTTGTAGTAAATATTTTGATGATGTGTTTATTTTCATTTCATTTCCAATTTGTCTGCGGGTAATTTGTTGTTGTGACAGGGGAACCCGCACAGCAAATGCGAACCAATTAAAGACGGTTCATGTGTGTACCACCACAGGGCGTTGGGTGATACTAAGTGCACAACTAAATAGCCCTAACTGTATTGGACTGCACAAGTGACAGCTGACATTTGCTGTGGATTTCTAGTATGTTAATAACAGTTATGTGTATATATGTATGTCAATATGTGTGGCATACTTTTAAGCGCGCGCAATGCAAGAGTGAAAACTTTCTCAAGCTTGTAGAAAGTGTCGCAAATTAGGCCTAAAACGCAGACAATTAACAATTATAGGAAGACGCTGTTCCGGAATTGTTAAAAATTTGCTTTAATAAGGCAATTTACAGGCATACATAGTTGTCTATAGGCAAATGTATCTATATTTTTTATAAATTTTTTACAATCACAAATTATTATTGCAACTCTCATGTAATTGGCGAAATTACAGCTAATCACGTTGTATGTCTCTCTATTGTTTTGAGCAATTTGTTAAAATTTCTACTTAAATACTTCCGTTATACATATGTACTAACACATGAATGTATTCAGCCTAGCTTACTCTACCGCCACAACAAGCTGAACTCCGACAATGTACTTATGTATGTACGTATATGAAAAAATCATTTAAAAAAACACACACAATTACTTCTAAATTAGCATTTTAAAAACGCATTATTCTACGCATTAATCTTCAAAAACAAAAAATAGCTTGACACAAAGAGAAAAGATGCCGGCGAAAGCTGTGTGAGACTACTGCTCCAGTTAGACGGACACACATTAACAACAGAGAATTAAGCATTGCTACTACAATTGTTGTTGTTGTTGTTGATCATTAAGCGCCGTATTGAAGTTAGAGACAAACAAGCGTGTGCCAATTCAGCGTTAAAGCCGCTTAAACGCTCTCGTTGCGGCACTTAAATGCGACAGAATTAGAAGAAAAAAACTAGAAGGCAAAAAAAAACACAAGAAATGGACCAGCAAGATCGTCTTCATCATCGCCAGATGTAAACCACGTTCGAAATAAAGGCAATAAGTCGCGAGCGTGGCCATCAAAAGCATCAAATCACTATTAGCTGCTGCGTGTCAGCGTCAGACTGCGCTATGGAAAGTGGTCCATGACGAACGACATTATTTTGACGCAATGCCAAAAAAAGAAGACGGCAGATGAAGAAGTCAAAAACTGGTTTTTAACACACTTGAAGAATGTTGAAAATTAAAAATTAGGCAAGTGGGTAATAGGTCTAAGCATAGTGGCGGTTACAAAGGTGTAACTGTAATAGACGATGCGTTGGTGACATGAAAATTTGACTTAAAAAAAATAGCAAGTGATCTTAATTTGAGAGCTTTTAAGCTCTTATTAGATTTTGATGATATTGATATTGTTTTTTATTATCAGAAGCTTACTATCGAAATGATTCAAAAGCTTAGTGGAGGTTTAGAGCTTGTAAGCTTTTAGTAACTTCTGTATATTAGAAAAAAAATGGAAAAGGAATTGGTGGGGTCTAAAAGCCTTCATGCTTATAAGCTTTAAAGCTTTTAGGAACTTTTATATATTAGACAAAAATTGGAAAATGAATTGGTGGGGACTAAAAGCCTTCATGCTTATAAGCTTTAAAGCTTTTAGGAACTTTTATATATTAGAAAAAAAATTGGAAAACGAATTGCTGGGGACTTAAAGCTTTTAAGCGTTTAGAAACTTTTATATGGTAGAACCAAAGCAGAAGGGAAGTTTTTTAATAATATTGTTTTTTATTATCAGAAGCTTACTATCGAAAAGATTCAAAAGCTTATTGGAAGTTTAGAGCTTGTAAGCTTTTAAGCTTTTAGTAACTTTTGTATATTAGAAAAAATTTTAAAAAGTATTGGTGGGGACTAAAAACTTGTATGATTATAAGCTTTTAAGTTTTTAAGAACTTTTATATATTAGAAAAAAATTGAAAAACGAATAGCTAGGGACTTAAAGATTTTAGAAACTTTTAAATGATAGACAAAATTTGAAAGGAATTGGTCGGGACTTAAAGCTGTTAAGGTTTTAGGAACTTGTATATGGAAAAAACAAATTGGTAAAGAAGAATTTTAACCATTAAAAATTATATCAAATATAAAGCTTTCATTTTACACTTTAAAAGACATCTTCTGTTAGTGGAAAAAATTTAAATTATGCTTGCTAATACCAAACTGAAAAACTTTAATTTTATTTCAACAGAATTCATGAATTCAATACTGAAGAAAACAAACGGCACAGTCTATCACATATTTCTACCTTTGTAGACTACAACAATCTCAAAATCAACCCCGAAAAAGGCATTTCAGTCGAAACAAATATGTGGAAAAGTCAAAATTTAAAAGCTCACTGAAGTCAGCGCATAAAATCGCGTCCATTTAACAACAATTCTATAACTGTCAACAAACAAAAGCTACACAATTACACAATGGCACAAATGTCTGGATTACTACTCTCCGGAAAATGCCCGATGAATAGACGAACTCCGAGTCAACAAAAGTCAACAGTCGCTTGAAGGACGCGCAAATAAAAAATGTGCTCATTAATCCCCGACACTTGGAATGTATCACATATGTGACACACAGCCGCAACACAAAGGATAAAAACAAGGCGTAAAGGAAGGGTAGACGAACGAACGATCGAAGCGAGTGTTAAACGAGTACGATTTTATTTACATACATTAACATTTATTTGGAGAGCATGTGATTACAAATGCGTAACTGCGGGCGAATGTCAGCGTCGGCGTTGAAGGGGTGGATTGCATTGCTATTGTTGTGATTTTGAAATAAAAAAATAAAATTAAAATCCTAAAATACAAATGCATAAAAGAGTAAAAGAACTCGAAAGTACGAGTTGAAAGGTTGAAGTTCAATTATGTGGTGACGTGGGAGTGCAGAGCAGAAGCCTAAAGGAAATATAATATAAAATTTAATGTAAATGACATTGTCAATGCTGCTTTGACTTTGCTTTGCGCTAGTTTACTGCTTTCTTCCACTGCACAAAATTTTGTGTGGATCACTGCTTCGCGAGTTGTTGAGTGATACGCCAATGAAAATGGGCGCAAAGCGAGTAAATGCAAGGCGAGACGACGACAAGCAGTGACACCAATGACAGCATTGACAGTAATGAAGCTGCAATAGCAGCAAAGCATAACTGTAACGCTGGAAATGCAGTCTAGAATACTTTGCGCATTGACATTCAGTCATGGTACTCGCGACATGTGCCATAAAAATGTGACTACAACGCCGCGAGCCCCCACGTCTCTCACTCTCTTTATCTGTCGCTCAGCGTGGGGGCGATGTAGGCAACATGAATATGTATTTTTCATAATATATATTCAAAGCGCATCGATTTATTTTCGTGCATTGCAAAGAAGGTGCTCACACACATGGACTGTATCATGCATATGTGACTCATGTGAGAGTGGTTACCCAGTAGTGACATGCACTAGCTGCAATAAAATGTAGTGCTAGTTTTTCTCAGCATCCTAATACATAAGTTGATACTGAAACTATTATGCTGAGAGTAAGTTAGTGCACTCAAATTGTAGATTATATAAGCATTTCTTCATAGAAGTCCGCGGCGCTAGTGTTTCAACTTTTTGTAATGGAACATTTTATATTATTAACCAAATTTGAATTTGATGCTCTATTACCACATAATCTCTCTCATTTTATTTCATTTTTATAGAAAGGATCTGTTCGGGAAATTTTATTAATCACGTATGAAGGAAGTGTTCCATTAGTTCTCTCTGTTTCTATTTCTGTTTCTGTTTCTGTTCCTGTTTCTGTTTCTATTTATTTTTTTCTCTTCTCACACTATAATCCATCCTTTATAAAACATCATTTGTTTCCAAAACTAGTATACGAAACAGCTCTTCGCACTGACAACATCTACTACTGGGTATATATTTTCTGTATTTTATATATGCATACACCTTGGCCAACTATAATTTTGGAAATTATGACCGAATTGTAATTTGTGCGCTTAGAAGTTAAGCAAGCGTTGGCCTCGAAGTGCAGGCGGTGAGGAGTCAATGCGTTTTTAGTACGTGCCACAAGACAGCGCTTTGTTTTTACTTATAGGATTCCGTTTTCCATTCTCCGCTTCACTTCTTCACTATTTCTATTTCTATTACATTCAATGCAGCGCTGACAAATTTGGTAACGCTGAATATATTACGCACATCACGCCAGTAACTAATAAACAACAAAATTTGTAATCACGTGCGTTCTTTCGTCATACTTTTTGGCCTCTTTTTTGCGCCTAAAATAAAGTTGTTTATTGGCTTTCAAGTTTCGCGTGAGAAGTGTCAACCGAAAAGGAGTAATGTTTGAACGAGTGACAGTCGTCGCCGCTGTTGTTGGCACTGACATGATTTATGGGCGTGTACTATTTTTGGGTGCCAATGGGCATGTCACTGCTACAAATACAAATCTATTTAGAAAGAAATTTTAGAAAAATATTCGAAATATGTAAGAACAGAAATTATGTACTTGGGTATGTGAGAGGAATGTCAAAAAGCACGACATGTCTGGCATGTAAAGTCGCGTTAAAGTTTTAACAACAGAATGTGATTTTTTGAGTTGAAAAAAAAAAAATTTAAATAAAGAAACCAAAACAAAAAAAAATAAAAAGTTTTAATGAAATTTTTTTTTCATTTATTTTTCATAATAATTCCTCAGTTTTGTTTCAACACATTCCACGAAAATTGCAAATTTCATTTGAAAAACAAACTTTATGCGCCTAAAAGCACGCTACACCAACTTAATATGCGGCAATTCAACTTTTTGTTGCAATTGCAACATTATCGCTTGCGGTAGTGAAGCAAAAAATAAATATTCAATCCACTATGACTGCGTATGCCGCGCTAAAGTGGCACTACTGCGGTGCGCTTGCCACAAAAATAACTTCCAGCTGCGCGTCAACATCAAGCGACAGAATTGAAGAAGAACAGTTTTCACCACAAAATAAAGCGCAAAATAGCGCAAAAGCATATTGTCAGCGCCAGTTGGTGTTTGCTCTATTTAAAAGTGTATAGAAAATTGCGACAGCACAAACTCACAACAGCGCTGGTGGCATTAGTGGAATCCGCTGAAATATGGTGGCCAAAAGTCGAAATGAACTTATCGCGCATTACATCGGGCCTTCCTTGTACTACATATCTACACAGTTGCTGTTTGCTCGCGCTGTGACTAATTTTAAATCCACCAATAGTATCCCCTCGCCTCCACTACTGCATTCGGTGGCTCTGGCTGTTGAGATTTACAACATTTTATCGCTCCCCTTTAACAATTTGTGTGTGCATTTGGGCAAGCAAATAAAATGAAATGGTACGAAATGAAATGAAATGAAATGAGAGATTAAGCCACAACGCCACAAAGCACTCGGCATTATTTTGGATTAGCTTTGGCGAGTAATTTTCGTGGTTTAGTAATACTCTCTGTATAATAGTATATAATAGTATATTATGCGTAATAATAATATTTGAATAGTAAAATATATGTATAATGCAACATTTGCAAGTTATGTGTCTGTGGCGACTGGTTAGTTAATGTGTGGTTAATATGAAATGTGTGGAAATTGTTTTCGAAAACATAAACACAATAAACAGAGTGTGGGACATTAAATGTTAAATTAGCGTTGTAAGAAGAGCGCTTTTGCATAATAAAGTCGTTTATAATTTAATTTCCCAGTTTTACAGTCTTTTTGGCTAAGAGTTTTTATTTTTTGATGGATTTGTTTGGAAAGTTGGGCAAAAAAGTAATATAAAAAATTAAAAAATAAATTTAAAAAAAATATACAAATAAATATATAAAAAATAAAAAAAAATATTTAATTAAAAAAAGTTATAGCATAATATTAAAACTTAAAATTACAAAATCTATGAAAGTAGAAAAAAATTATCAATAAATTTATAAATTTTTTATTATAAAATAAGTTTAACTTTTTTTGTAAGCTATTTATTAACATTAAATTATTAAAAATATTATAAAAATTATTATTTTTTATTTAATTTGTTATAAAAAATTTAATTCTTATTTTTAATTTTTTAATAATAAAAATTTAATTTTTTTTTAATTTTTTATTTAATGTGTAATAAAAAATTTAATTCTTTTTTAATTTTTTAATAATAAAAAATTTAATTTTTTTTATTTTTTATTACTAATTAAAATAAATAAAAAAATTTTATTTATTATTTTTTTATTTTTTTTTTTAAGTTAAAAAAAAATTTAAATTATCTATTAAATAAAATGTAAAATAAAACAAAAATTAAAATAATGATTTAATTTTTTTTTAATATTTTTAAAGCCCATTATTTTTAGATTTAATTGTTTAACGATGAGCTGTACGAGTTATACGACGACATTGACATAGTTCAGCGAATAAAAAGACAGCGGCTACGCTGGCTAGGTCATGTTGTCCGAATGGACGAAAACACTCCAGCCCTGAAAGTGTTCGATGCAGTACCCGCTGGAGGAAGCCGCGGAAGGGGAAGGCCTCCACTCCGTTGGAGGGACCAGGTGGATAGCGACCTGGTTACACTTGGGATCTCCAACTGGCGCCGAACTGCGAAGGAGAGAGAGTGGTGGCGCACTATCGTCGATTCGGCTATAACCGGCTAAACGGTTGCAACGCCAATCACATACATACAATTGTTTATTATTAAAAATCGTAAAAATTAAAAAAAAAAATATGAGAAATTTTCTTTTGCAAATGAAATAAAAAAAAAAATGTATTCATTTTTAATGTCTAAAATTATTAATTAAAAACAAGAATATTAAAACAAGAAATTAACTTAAAAAATATAAAAAAAAAATTATAAAAAATTCTATTAAATTTTCTATATATTTTTTTTAATTTATTAAATTTTTTAATTACTTATTTAATATCTTTTTAATCTCTATTATTTTTTGTATTATTAATTTTTATATAAAATATAAAAAAAAAATCATTTAATTGATATTGTATTAAAATAAAAAAATAATAATAAATAAAAAAAAATTAAAAAAATTTAAAAATATGTAAAAAAATAAAAATAAATAAAAAAATTTAACCCAAAAATTCGAAAATGTATAAAAATGTCTTTCTATTGGTTTATATATTTTTTTAATTTCTGAAAATATTTAAAAGTCATGTTTACTTTAAAACTTCGATAATTCTTTTCCCTAAATTGCAAAAATTTTAAAATTTAACTTTCAGGAAAAAGTATTTAATCTGACTGCCTACACACAAACATAATTATGAATTTCTATCTCCATGTATTAACCAACACATGTTCTCATACGACATAACTGTGCGTACTTAAGTCAGTGGGTAGACAAAGAATTGCGGCTTAAAGCGCTACTGTTGACGCATACAACAAGCACATATATGCATACATATATAAATATATATACAAATGTACATATGTATATCCATATATATGTAAAAAGCAACACACAACTCAGACGCGACACTCAAAAACTTCATAGACTTGGCCAAACTTGGTAAACTTGAACTTACTAACCAACGTCGCCAAAATTATGTGCAATAACAACAACAAAAAACCATAAGCAAACAAAAATAAATATACTTAATAATTAAATTATATGGAACAACAACAACAACTTGAACAATTTTTGTAGATAATTTATAGCTTAAAAATCGTTTAAACAATGCTAATCCATTTGCCTACATTTATACATACATACATATTTATATGGGCAGCTACACCCACCAGCGCAAACATTATTTTATTTTTATCGCATATATAGCATATATGTAGATATACATACATACATATGTACATATATCATATATCATGTACAGCCAAGTAGCAGACAAGTTGCTAAACGCTTTTTGGTAGGCGTTTAATTTGCTAATGACAGTTTAGTTTACGCTCACTTAGTCACACTAGCAATACAATTTGTTAAATAATAGCTAAATACATATTACGATATATGTAAATATATATGTATGCATATGTCTAGCTGTTAATATGGGCATGGCGCATAAACGCCAGTTATATATATACACTTGATAGCTGACACACCATCAACGATTACCAAAAATGTCAACTTGTTCACACGCCCATTGAATAATAATTACAGCAACAACAACACGAGCGAAAATTATATTATTAGCTAAAATAACAAAAACAAAACAGACTAAAGTGTCATTTAAGCAGTCGTTAGGTGCAATAACAGCAAGCGAGTTTATCATTGTTGCCCGTTTATGGTTGAGCTACTGAGCATATAGTACTGCAATAACAACAATAACAATATGTTAAGTAGCACATGATGAATGATTTGTGAGTAAATAGAGGTGTTTATTATTATATAGAAATTATGTAAATAAATATATTTTATAAATATTTGAATACTTGTAATGTATGTAAATAGAAAATATAAAAAGAATATTGCAAATATTATAGAGAAGTTCGAAGAAAATTTAAGAAAGTTTAAATTTAAAATACCCTATGATAAGTTAAGAACAATTCTATAAACCTAGTTATATTCAAAACACTCTATTCAAGCAAAATTTTGACCTCCAGTGCTACCACCTTTCTTAACTTGTCTTCCAAAAACCTACATTACTTGTATGGAACCACTTCAAATCTGCTGCTTTAATCTTATTTATGAATTAATATTCATCTGCCGTTAGTATTTACCGTTATAATGTTGAGTATAGTGATTAACCCGAAGTGGCGTACTTCGTCTAGTTAAGATTGCTCGTGTAAAACTCTCGTAAATGTTTCTTATATTGGTTTGAGATATTTTCTTGTGGGTTATTTGGTCTACAACTTTGCTTCCGCCGTTTTCCAATAGATGTCTCTAGGGTCAAGCACTGGCCGATTAAATCGATTAAATCGTTTTATATCGATCTTGGACATTTGTGTCAACATTAACCAAACAAAATATTTGTAGAGATCTGTTTGCATCCCAAACTTATTCCCAACTGAAAATGTCTTTTTTTGAGCCGAATTGTCGACATTTGCACGGAATAAGATGGTCGAAAGTAGTAGCTAGCGACGGCCAATATTTTGAATAGCATTTTTGTAACCGTTTTTATACAAAAAAAAGCTTTAAATTTACAAAAACGGCGGAAGCAAAGTTGTAGACCTAATATACTCCTAGATTGTCGTGAAAGAAAGTTATAAATTATTTGTACAACAATATATGACATGACTTTTTTGGGCATAATTTTACAAATTAAACGTCCCAGAAACAGTATACTTAGAAAAAGCATATCACTCAGTTCACTAATATACTTTTAAAATGTACTTGACACGAGCTTATTGTCGGATCTATAAATGATCTCAGGTTTTCATACAAAAAGCAATTCGGTTTATGCCCGAAACCAGCTCAAAAACGACTGCCAATCGTCAAATTTTCGTAAATTTTAAATAATATATAATTTCTTATAATCAAATTAACTGTTATACGAGTAAACACGCAGTTAATGCAGGCTTTCTTATGCATCAGTCTTAGTCGACGTGCAGCTTGGGGCGCAGCTTTTATTGTAGATTGCGTCATCGCTGCGGTCACTGCATAATGTTTTTTTTTTCTTTTTTGCACGCTTCGATTGCCTTTGTCGGCGCAGAGTTGATAACATTTGTGTTGGTTTAAGTGACGGTGGGTGTTTTATAATTTTACAGGTCGCGGCGAAGCGGTGGGTCGAAACCTCAACTCCAAACCAACGAGCTTGCGACATAGCAACGCCTAACCGAAATCAAGCGCAGTTTATATATATACATAAGTCTTGAGATATATACGCAACAACAACATGACATATGCAACAACAACAACAAATTATACATCAAACAACAACAAGCGCCAGCAAATGTTTTGATTACGTGACTCTGTGTCGGACTGGCAACAATGCAGAACGATATGCAATAAATAACAACAACTAAACACAAGAAATCCAACAAAGTGGAACTTCAAATTTGTGCACCTCCAACGGCGCACCACAGCCTACATAACTACCTATAATATTATGTATGCATATGCAGGCTGGGCTGTGACTCGCTAGGGTTTGACCAGTAGATCGGAGCAGCGGTGATATTCACGCACGACTGCCTGCTGCTGCATATGCCGTGAGTGTGGGAGCTGCGCTTGGGAACGCGCGAAAGTAAGAAGGAATCGACGCTTTCTTCACATGCGACAAGACGGAGCAAAAGAGTGTGTGGGTGTCCGTAGACGCAGTTTTGCCTGCAGCGCCCACTTTTTGGACTTTGCGCTTGTAATTATTGTATTTTATTTGATTTGCAGGTAATTCAACTCATAACTCTTGGTATCGGTGATGGGTCATACAGCGTAGTTACCAACATAAACGAAACTGTTTGTCGTTAACTCATGACCGTCGCAATAAATTGGCTCTTATGGCTGACGGAGCGTGTGAGTATGCGCGACAGAGGCAAAGGTAAAGTCAGACGACACATTATGCTGTGACGCCGCACTTACTCATGAGTCGCTCAGGCAGGCAACGGCGTTTGTGCGCATGCGTGACGCCACTAATGTGAGTAGATTTCGCTGAGTGCATTTATATACAATTATATAAATATATTTTAATGTAAGCTCCCATGTTATGTTAGGAAACTTGAAAACTGACATTACACACAAACAAAAGTGCCACACAAAGCACTGA
Organism: Zeugodacus tau; assembly: GCA_031772095.1. Lineage (NCBI taxonomy): Eukaryota > Metazoa > Arthropoda > Insecta > Diptera > Tephritidae > Zeugodacus > Zeugodacus tau. The sequence continues at coordinate 55,249,036 of CM062651.1, read as the reverse complement.
GCAAAAAGACTGTGTGTGGAACGTGTTAAGTTCATGCATTCATGACCCGAACTAATCACTCAAGTTCTTTTGTTTCCACACTTAGTTGCTTGTGAAATTATTTCAAGTTGAATTACTTTAATGGCGCACATAGAAGACCCTTTCGCAGCGCACAAAAGCCGCACAAATTATGCGATGACATCCCAAGCTCGGCCTAGCCGGCGTTGTCTACGGCTGACTTGTTGGTGAGAATTCGTCAGCGAAGCGTAAACAACAAAAGCGAATTTTAATCATTTACGTCGCGGTGTGGCATTCTGAGACGTTTCATTAAGCCAGGTACAAGGGACCCTAACTAGTTGGTGGCAAGGTTGTTAGTTAGGCGCTGTTATATATGTATGTATGTATGTATGTATATGTACATAATACATGTAATAGATTTCTTCCCAGCTGCTCCCACTTGTTCACATTTAATCGGCGAATTGTATCAGCGAAAAACCTGGGAAAGTTTTGTAGCTTTGTTTGCTTTCAAGTTGATTGCTTAGCTGCCGGAAATGTCAAAATTTTTAACAGCTTTTAGGCTGGCTTGCGTGATTTTTTAATTTTTTTCTTTTAGTATTTTTATCTATTTTTATTTATTTTTTTTGCTGTTTTTTTTATTTTTAATTTTTTTATTTTTAAATTTTTTTTTTTTTAATATTTTCTGTGGTCATACATATTTTATTTTTGTTGTTGTTGTCTGTTTTTTTTTTTTAATTTATAAATTGTGTAAAATATTTTTTGTTGTTATTTTGATTTATTATTTGTTGTTTTTGCCGCTGGATTTTATAATTTTTAATAATTTTTGTAGTTTTCATTGTTGTTGTGATTTTTAATCTACTGTTGTTGTTGTTGTGATTTTTTGTTACTCATTGTTCCAGTGTGAAAATTTAGTTGTTAGACATTTTGCGCTTATATTCTGTTTGTTGTTGTATTTTAGTTGTGATTTTTTATTTGTTGTTGTTGTGTTTTTTTTTTTGTTATCTACTCATTGTTTTAATGCGAAAAAATTTAGTTGGTAGGCATTTTTAACAGCGTTTTGTTAGTACTACTTCACAAGCGGCTCGAATTTACATACATACAGTACAGGCAAAAGCTACATGAACGAGCAGCTAAAGTATTAAAGTAATTTATTTTGTTGCATAAAACTTCCGTGTCTCTACCAAAAAAAAAATCAAAAAACCCAAAGCACTTAGTACATTAAATAGCTAATTTATTATATGTAAAAATTTTACCATATTTCAACACAAGTACAGTCTGCGCACTAAGTATTTTGAAAAAAAAATGTTAGTAATTTTATTTATTTTATTTTCAATTGTTTATTCAACTAAAAGCGTGAAAACAAATTAACTTCACTTAAAAGTTCAACCAACTCCATATCACAAACCGTATAGAAGTCAATCTCTTTCTACATTAAATTAATTATCTAGCCAGAAACACTACGAAATCAGCACTGTTGCAAATCCACAATAGGTTTGGAACGAAAAAAACCACAACTCTTTGTTTGCTAATGGCTCATGCGCACTCAAAGCATAATGCCCACTAAAAAAACCGGGGGTACGCCGTGATTTTTCGTTATCTGACTTGCAAAAGTGTCTATAAAACTGTTTTTGTTGCTGTTGTTGTTTGGCTGTTATCTAAGTAAACAGATCGATAATAAATGTGTTCGTGAACTCTAAGGTGTTATCGTGTGTACCTATGTATATCTATATGGACATATATACATATGAATGTATATATATAAAGAGTTGTTGTGCCGTTATCAGTTGTATGAAAGGGGCCAACCAATGCGACGCAGTAACAACTTTTATGAAATATAGGTGGATATATGTACATAGAGTACTTCTCAGAACCTCAGCTATCTCTGCTATTCTGCTATGAAGAGAGTGCAATATAATTATTTTTAGCATCACATTTACTTGCTTGAGTATTTATCTAAGTAATTAAGAGCTTTTGCTAATAATTTTATATATTTTTTTATTTCAACAAATTGAAGTTCATTGTTGACTTCTTGCACTTGAGTAGAGCACCGATAAGGCACACATTGAGTTCAAGAAGCGGTTAGTTATTAGTTTTGAAACTCTAGAATCTGAGGATTTTAGAAAAGCGCCGCTCTTGCATGCCGCATACAGAAAATGTGGGAGACAAGAGTGAGAACTGAGAACTATTATTCAGTAAAACAAAGAAATATGAAGGATATTGTTTGAAAAAAAAGAAAAAAAATAACGCCTGAAATAAATTAAAGAAATCATCCTTTTCATCATCATGTTCAGAATACCAAATAAAAATGTACGAACAGCTGACTCAACAACTTCATATAAGAGGAGAGGAGAACACCAGTGAAATTCACTAGAGGCCGAAGAGAATACACAAATATATATGACTGCCTCTGTATTCATTACTTAAACTATGACCGCAATCATAAAATTTCGCACTACAACCAATGTAAATATTTATTCCTGCAGCCTGGCAAATTCATAAATACACAATCACACCCCAGCAAGCAGTGCAAGTATAATGCAATAAAAATGAGGTCAACCAAATGGTACTGCAGCGTCAACACGGGCAGCATCAACGGCAACGGCAACAGCGACAACAGGCAACAAAAGCGCAAAAGTGGCGTGCGGAGAACACAACGAAAACGTTGGCAATTATTTGTTGCAGCGTCTGCAAGCAACATTTTGAATGACGTCAGCAAAAGTACAGTACAGCATTGAAAGCGAAATCAATAGTTGGGAGGGCACGCAAACCGATGTACAGAAGGTGTGAGAGTGTGTGTGTTTATATGTAAGGGTCTTTATGAGAGAGCGCAGTTAATGAATAATCGAAATAAATTTCAAAATAAAAAAATAAAATAAAAATAAAAATTAAAAAAATTAAATAAATAAAAAAACTATATTTTTTTATTAAAAATAAATAATTAAAAAATGAAATAAACAAAATAAATTCAAAAAATTTTTTTTTTTAATTAAATGTGATAAGAAAATTTTAAAAATATTTTTTTAATAAAAAAGTTTGAAAAATATTTTTTTAATAAAAAATAAAAAAATGTTTAATAAAAAATATTTTTTCTAAAAAGAGATATTTTAAAAATTTAATTTTTGTGTTAAAAAACAAAAAAAAATTAAAAATATGTTTTTTTACAAATTAAATTCAAATACATTTTTTTTAATTAAATGTGATAACAAAATTTTGAAAATATTTTTTGATAAAGAAATTTGAAAAAAAAATATTTTAATGAAAAATATTTTTCTAAAAAAGATTTTTTTTAAATTTAATTTTATTATTTAAAAAAAACAGTTTAAAAATATGTTTTTTAAAAAATAAAAAAATTTAATAAAATATATGTTGTGTTAAAAAAATATATTTGTAAACAAAAAGATATTGAAAAAAAATTAGTTTTGTAATAAAAAAATTAAAAATAATAAAAAAAAAATTTATAAAGAAATTCTAAATATATTTTTTTTTTATAAAAATGGGAATTAAATATTTTTTAATAAAAACATGTTAATATACATAAATGCAATAGTAATATAAAAATTTTTTTTCGTTGTAAAAAATGTATTTTAGAAACAATATAAGTGAGATTGAAAAGCTTTTATGAGCAAGCTACGTATTTTATTTTTATATTGGATAAAATTACGTTTGAATAGTTCCAACTCACGCAATATCTCCAAACTCCCCTACCATACACATTCTACAATTTTAATGCCCTAAAAGGACTTCAGATTTATATATTTAGCTCCCAAATGCCACAAATAGCGTTGTGTCACTCACTAAAAAATCAATACTGGCAAATTAAATAAATGAAAAATCACTGTTTTCAAACATATTTGCACATATTGTTTGCTGCCATTTGCTAAGTACAACTACAAAAGAGCGATAGCATGCGAGCGGCAAATGGCACATCTCCAGCAACATGGCGCCACCAACGCTTACACATAACATACCAGTGAACATATGTATATGTAAGAGTATAAGCAGCCCGTATGTTTCCTCTCAGCCACATTTGCTAGCGCAGCCAACTTGCATTTCAAAATGTACCACAATTGCAATAGCAACAACAACAATAGCAATGCGCCGTAAATTGCGGTTTGTGTATTTAACTCAATTGCCTAGAGCGCACAAGAATTGGGTCAATGTACGCTTATTGCCTGCTGCCTGCCAGCCAGCAATAGTCGCCGTAGTCAACAGTCAGGCAGCAGCAGGCCGGGCATTGTAATTTTTTTCGCACTCACACCTCCCCCGCCGCCGCCGCCGCCCACTTTCCATATTCAAAGCTCAATATTTGCATTTGTGCAAAACACTTGGCTGCATAGTGATTTTCCTTTCTTGCAGCAGAAAGAATGAGAAAGTCTAAAGGAAAATGAATTTACACACACACACACTCACTTGCATTTGAGTACGGCAATCAGCACAAGAATGTGTAAATAGCGAAAACGTGATATTTGCCTCCAAAGCTGCTGCTGCTGCTGCTGCTGTACGCTTTACATTCACTATTATTATTTGTTTTTGTTGTTTTTGCCTTTTTTCATGCTGTCGACAAATATTTGCAATATTATGGCAAAGCAATTGCAATCTGTGCACACAAGGCAGCAGCAGCAACCAAATATTGGTTCACCTTCTCATACAAAGACTCGCTGCTTTACAGTATTTAACTGTGTCATGTGAGTGTATGGAATAATTGCATATGTAAATATTAAGTGTTTTTACAAAATAACGTAGAGGAAAACGCTTAAGTGCAGGCAATTGGCTGTGGAAGCCCGAGTAGTGTAATTTTTGCTCTGAAAGTGTTAGTTCTACTTTTGGTGTCAATTTTAAGCAGACTGGCGAAGTAAATTCACGGCTTAATTTTAAGTTATAGGCTAAATGCATTTTAAGCTGCTTATATAGTAACAAAATGAAAATTAATGAAACATAACTAAGTATAACTTAACATAAGCATGGCGTAACGTAGCTTAACATAACATAACGTAGCATAACTTAACATAGCATTAAATTATTAAATTTAAAACGTGTTTAACTTAAAAAAATGAATATAACATAACATGACTTAGCATAACATAACATAACTTAGCATAATTAACATAACATAATAAAATTTAAAATTTGTTTAAATAAAAAAAAGAATATGACATAACATAACTTAACATAGCATAGCATATCAAAATTACAATTAATATAACGTAACATAACATTAAATAACATAACTTAGCCTAACTTAGCTTAACTTAACATAATAAAATTTAAAACTTGTTTAAATTTAAAAAAAATAACATAACATAACATAACTTAGCATAACTTAACTTAACATAGCATAGCATATCAAAATTAAAAAATTTTAAATTTAAACTCGTTTAAATTAAAAAAAAAATAACATAACTTAATTTAACTTAACGTAACATAACTTAACATAACTTAGCATAATTTAACTTTACTTAACACAACATAACATAACTTAAATTAAAATAAATAAATATATTTTTTAAATTATTTTTTCGTTTTTTTACCTTCTAGCATAGCATAACATAACTTAACATAGCATACTAAAATTTAATTTTTTTTTATATTTTTCCCGCTTAATTTTTTACCAGCAAAACAAATACTATATCATTAAAAAAATAGATCTACACTTTGCCTTTAATTGCTACACACTTTGCTTACCCATATTTCATAAATAATATTTTCCATAACCATATTTTTTCAATATTTTTCGTTTTTTTTTTGCCTTCAGCAATTTGTTTGTTTATATTTCACAAGTATTCTACATATAACACACATAAATGTAAACACTCATATTTATCAGACAGCTTTCTGCTGAAAAAAAATATGCATGAAAACCCCAGCAGCAACATTGATTTCTTGGTCTTTTGTGTACGCGTGGCTTTGTGGTGGCAGCGGAGTCATCGCCTCGAACAAAAAACCAAGAACATCATGTATATGTGTGCTTATAAATACATATGTATGTATGTGTGTGCATATATATTAAGGCATGTGATTCTCGGCTATCCACGATGCGAAACAATTTGTGGCGTGCGTTTCGCACTTAATCCGTCAGCACATTCGTCATTAGCAGGCGTTTTATCGATATAACAGCCGCTGCCATAAACGCAGTATTTTTGTATACATACATACATATGTACATATGTAAGTATGACATTATATATAATTTTAGATGTGAGTATATACTGGGAGTACACTGTTGGATATGCGTATTTTAAGTATCTACACATACATTGATTCATATATGTATATGTATTAAGAGAGACCGCTGTCACAGATTCTTATTTTTCCATTAAGACTAATTTCTATGATTTGTAATATGCAAGAAAGCTTTTAAATGAAAAGTAGTTCAGTTATGTAATGATTTTTTAATGCTATACATAAATATTTTTTGAGGGATTCGAAAATTTTAAGTGAACATTTTTTTATATGAATTTTTTGTTGTTTTTTGAAAAAAATGTGCAGCGATTTATAGCAATAAAGGAATTTCACAATTTTTCGGCTTTCAAAACAATGGTGAAAGCAATTAATTATTTACACTGCTGTGGTAAGTATTAAAAAGCAATAAATATATATAAGCATATCTACCAATAAATATGCAAGTATTGCCATTAAAAAATTATTGTGTGTACACATTATTTTGATATTTGTTTACTTTAGTTAAAGTAAACACTTCAATTGCGTTTTCTATTAAAGTGTAATAAATTAAAAAAAAATATTTTGTTTACTGCCTCAATCAAGCTATTAATGTTTATAAGCAAAGAAAATTTTTTAAAGCAAATAATGCATGAATTATATAAATATTGTATGTTATATTTTATAAAAAAAAAATACAATTTATAAATAAAAAATTTAAAAATTAAAAAAAAAATTTAAAATTAAAAAAAATAAAAAAAATATAATTTGAAAAAATTATAAAATTTTTTTTTATTTTTTAATTTATTATTTGCCTCTCCAACACTCATAAAACATAAAAAAACCAAAAAAAATACTAAAAATCGCCTCAAAATCTTGAAAACTCAATAAAAACATTGCCTACATTCAGGCGCACAAGCCATTTAAAGGCAACTACGCTATCATAATCGAGCGTAACTATCAAGGCGACTACGCTGAAGGTTGCCAGCGCGCCAAACGCATGCAAAAACGAACACACGAAGGTTATGCGCCATTTAAATAACAGTATAACTACTCATATACTATATATACATACAAATACATATAGGTATACATTCAGATATATGTATATATAGTTGTATGAATGAAGGCAAAAATCAAGTTGAAAACTTGAACGCACCTGTTTTTGTACGTTATTGATTGCTGTTGTCACTACAATAACAACAAAACAGTGTTTTTTTTTTGTTTTTGCTTGCAAATCAACCGACATAGTAAACCAATTTTAAGGAGAAAAGATAAAACAAAAAAAAAACGAAAATGAAAACTGGAAATAACAATAATAATTTTCAACACACCCACCTGTGCTTTGAACGTAATAAAAATTATAAATAACAATAACAAACATTGTTAGGTGCAAAAAATAGTTTTTTGGCAAAGCTTATATGAACATATGTATCCACATATACATTCATATATGTATGTGGGCTTACATGTGGCTACTGGCTGTTGACTAGCAGCTGAGACTTTGTGTTCATTTTTTTTTGTTATTGCTTATTATATTTTTTGGATTAGTTGGTTTGTATAAATACAAATTGTTTTTTATATAAATGTATACACAGAGAAATACAAACTTTACTGTTTAAAAATTGATTTTTTAATTAATTCACTACTAAAAAATTAAAAAAAAATCAAATAATTTTATTGAATTATATTTTATTGAAAAAAAAATCGAATTGCTAAAACACATATTTACAACAACAAATTGTTTCAATATCACACCATTTGCTTCTGCATATATTTACATAATATTATATATGTAGGTAACAACTAGCCGCCTAGACGCCCAAAGGGGTCAATGTATGGCGCATTCGTGCGTTGCGTGTTGCAATCAATAAATTGTATTTCGCCTTTAAACTGCATTTATTTATTATTTTATTTTTATTTCATTTTTTCGTTTTTTATTTTTTTATTTTGCGTCTTTATTGTTGTTTTATTTATTGTGGTTTTATTTATAATACACTCCATCACTTAGGCAACATTTATGCCATAAATTAAAGATAGCAAATGCATATTTCATTTTTGAAAAGGCGGCTTTAACACATAACTCGACACGCTATTTTACAACAACGCGCCAAATGGCCAACAACAAGCGTGGCGTGGCCAGCTTAATGTGTTTGTATGTATGTAAATATAGACCAAGCAGCTATTATTAGTGCAAAAAAACTAGCGACTAAAATGCAGCTGAAGAGTTTGTTGTTCGACTTGGCGTCAGCGTGCTAATGTCTATAAGTACGTCGCAGGTGCATATTTGAGTGCATGCCTATGTGTAATATTTATGTGAATATATGGACATTTGTGAAAAAAAAATAAATAATATTTTAATTCTGATTTGAATTTCAAAAAAATATCTTTTTTTATTTTTTAATATAATTTCATTTGAATTTTTTAAATATTTTTTTAATAATATTTCATTATTTTTTAATATTTATTAATTCTATATACCAAAAAATATATATTTTCAAATCATCAAAAAAAAAAGAAATTAAATATTTTTATATATTTTTAAGAATAAAATATTTTTTATTTTTTTTAATATTTTTTTTTTTAATGTTTTATTATTTTTTATAATATTTTATTAAATTTTATAATATTTTATTATTATTTATTTACTATTGCATTTTCTTTTATTAATTAAAAAAAAATAAATAAAAATATTTTTTATAAAAATATTTTTCTTTATTTGCAATCCCACAAAAATAGAAAATAACAATTACAACAACACTAAAAAATCAAAATTATCAAGAAAGATTATCAAAACTGGCTTATAAATTACTGTTATTGCCAAGCGTTCGTTGAGTGGCCACTCGAAATGTTATCGTGCATAGCATTCGTGCCACCATTAATATAGCAATACTTTGTTGTATGTATTTCTGCATAAAAAGCAATAAAAATCGTCATAAATCTTTGTGAATTACTAAAATAGCCTTCTTTACAGTCATCTTTCACATTTTAATGTTTCTTCTTCTTCTTCTTCTGTACGCTTATTTGTGGTCAGCCGCAATGACTCAAACCACTCTGAACGAAAGAGGTGTTACTTGGTGTGAACGCACCTTAAACGAAATAGTTGGCTTCTTGGCGCTGATAGTTGATAGGCCGCACTTGAGTGCTGTTATACACGCAGCCTCGCCAACCGACAACAATAACAGACCCACAAAGCAGTCTAATATACTTTCCTTTTCAAATGTAAACAAAAAATGAAAATGTGTTGAAGTCAATCACGTAGTTTGACTTTCGCATAATTTTAGAAATTTGTTTAAGAGCGCTTGACAGTTTGACGACTGTCGGTAAAATGAATTTAGAGATTTCTGTTTACTTTCTAAATTTTTTTTTTTTTTTTGAACTAACGCAAAAAGCAAAACACAAAAAATCATCTAATTTGTATAAGATTTGCTGTTCGAAAGGCGCTGAATGCAAGAAAACCCATAAAAATTTGCATGCGAGCAATGTCAGCTACTTTATTAATGCCCGTCGAACCAATTTTTGTTGACGCTTACAAAAAATTTACACAAAAAAAAATTAATTAATTAAAAAAATATGTACACAAATAAATAAAAATCAGTTTCCAATTTGTTTGCGCAGTTAACTGTCTTAAATTAGTTTGGTTTTTAATTTGTTACCTCTGTAAATATTGTATAGTGTATTGAACAACCTTGAGTCCAAATATATACATTTTTTGTTGGTTCAAATAGATTTCGGTTTGTTGCTCTGCTAAACTCGTCACACCACTGGCGAGTGGTGACTACTTTTCATGCGTTCAATGTTACTGTATATGGGTCTCTCTGCCTTAAAATCAGCATAAGTCAAGGTTAACAAAATTGTATTTCATTTAATTTAGTTTATGATGCTGTCTACGTTGAGCTTGGTTTTGTTTCTTCTTCGCGTTGAATTTTTCGGAATTTTGTTGCGGCTGATTATTTTGTGTACAACGCAGTCTCAATTGATTGATTGTTGGATTAAACGCCAAATTTGTTTACAGCCAAAATTAACAGCTATGTCTGCGACTGCTAAGTAACGTGTCTGTTGGCAACAGCAGGTGGCGCTAAGGGCAATTTTGGCTAATTAAAAATTGTTTTTCGTATGACTAGTTGTAACTAAAGTGTTAATTAGTGTTTAAAAAGCGGGTATGGATATGAGCAATTGGTACTGAAGAGGATTGGGTTATGAATAATGGGAAACATGATTTTGTTGTGTAATTTAATTTTACAGAGTTGCCATATAACAAAAAAAGGTTTTAATAAAAAATGTAATTAGAAAAATTTCATGAAAAATTAAAATTTATAAAACAAAAATTTAAAAAAAAAATAGAATAAAGAAATGAATAAAAAAAAATAATTAATAAAAAAAGTTTAATAAACAAAAATTGTATGAAAAAAATTTAAATAAAGTTTTAAAAAAATTAAATTTCAATAATTTTTTTTTTATTTGGTTGTAAATTTTTTAAAAATAATTTTTTTTTATTATTATTTATTTTTAATTTTTAGTTATTTATTTTTTTATATTCTTTTTAAGTTTTTTTTTCTAAATTTTATTTAATTAATTTTTGTTTATTTATTTTTACTTAAAGCCTTATCTACAGCAATTTGACAGCTACCCAATGTCATTTAAATTAATTAAAATTTCAATGAGCGCCAACATCTTCCGCCACATGAATTTCAACACACTTCCTTCCATGAGACTGCCTACTTAAATGTTAAGATTTAAACAAATTACCATTAAATTACAAACAAATGCCATTGTCTGCCAAAAGACAATGAATGTACAATTAATTTCTTGCTCATATCAAGAGACAGACAGCACAGCAACGAAAAAAGGGCACACATGATTGCGGCCAGAAACAATGTCATATTGCTGATACGAAAATACAATGAGCACTGTTACAACGGCAAATACAATGTGCGGTTAGTTTGCTGAATTCTCCAAAATAAAATTAAATAAAAGAAAAAAATGCAAATGAAAAAGAAACTAAAATCTTTGTAGCCCAAAAGACACACACATGCTGTTGTAAGAAGACAACGCGAAACTCTTAGAATTAACAGAATAGTAGAAAAGTGTATGAAAAAATCTATGCGAACAAATCTCACTCGCAGTGCTTGAATTGAATATTTAATTTTTGATTGTTTTTGCTTTGTTTTCGTTGTGCGAGCTGAGGCAGTCTTTGTTGGGTTGTAGCCCAAAAGCCGCCAGCATTGACGTTTGAACCCCAACTGTGTCGGGCGCGGTGAAAACACGCGTAGAAGTGAGTGTGCGAGCGGTTGGTACGAACAAAAATCGCAAACAACTAAATTAGCAAACGTAGAGTTGGAAGAAATCTTCTGCTTTTTCTACACAAGCTGCAGACTTCGACTTCTTATGTGCTATTTTACTTCGCTTTCATGTCTTCAACTATTTTTTGTTGTTTTTTGTATGCCGGCTTCGCTTTAAATGCTTTCGCATTTTTCGATGTGTAAATTGCGACGTTAAAGCTGTTGCTTGCTGCTGGTGGCGTCCACATGAATGCCTGAGATGACTCGTTGGTATAAGGCACACGAGGCTATTTATTCAATTAGAAGAGATTCTGCGGCTGCAGACGTGACTGGAGGTAGCTGATATAGGATTTTTTCATTTTTTTTGTTCTTTTTCTACCGCCGAAATGATATAGATATAAACTGGTATAAATAAGTTGGTTCGTATAAGTAATGAAATTGAGTGCGAATCACAGACTCAATTAAGACTGAAATGAAGTGCGAGCGGTTGCCTGAATCAAAAAAGTATAAGCTTGTTTGAAATATTTTTCAAATACTTGAATAGTAATAACTTTTGATTTGCCAAATTTTTTGGAGAGTGGCGAATCGAACAAACAACTGGTATAAATATACTATGCTGGTATAATGAAATACTATTGAAAGAGAAAGATATTTACGAGATATTCTTAAACTAAAATTATTGTTGATTTCACACAAATTTTTCAACAGAGCATACCACTAACTCGAATATAGAGCAGATTGTTGGCGAATCGAACAAACAACTGACTTTATATTAATTTTATATAAACTATCTTGAAAAAGACTCAACGGTGTACAAAATTTTTGTTGCTTCCATAATCATTTGTATCAAGAGAGCAAACCTTGAACTTAGCGACCAATGTAGTGGCGAAACGAACACTACTCACTAGTAAGTTTTTTAGTTTGAATTATTTTTTAAATTCACTATTCCTTTTAATTATTTATTTTTATTACCGCTGCAATGTGTTAAATTAAAAAAAAAACTCTCACTTTCTCCTCCTCAACTTGCGCTCCCCCCCTGGCAATTAGCATTTCATTGCACACGCTTTATTTGCAGCTTGTCAATTGGCAATTTCATTTGTGAAATGTGGGAAATTAGAGAGGGAGCGATAAAAGTGAAACACGGAAAGTGTGCGCATAAATTGCCAATTACGTATGACTTACTAACTAAACAAACAGTTAACAAATTAACTAGTTGACTGCCTTAGTGGCTTACTGTCGGCACGACCAAGTGGATGGCAGTGAGTGGCAGGCCACGCTGATTTGTTGATTTGCCGCAGACATGGTGTTGAAATGTTTGAATGTGTTGTTGTTGTTGTTATTTGCAGAAAAATTCGCAGTATGTTGAGTCACGATTTGCAAGAGTGTGTGTGTAATAAATAGAAATAGTGCAGTGCATTTGTATGCAATAAGCTGAACTGCAACAACAACAACAAGTGCTGTTGGAAATGCAATTTATGCAACGGGATTAGCTTCTAAAGTGTGAAAACAACATAATTGGATTCTTTCTATGCAAAAAAAGGTGGATTAACATTTACTTAGATTTGTTGTTGTAGTTTTATGTAGAAGTAAACTGGGAGATGTGGCATACTTCATTTTGCAGCTACAGCAGTGAGCTACAGTCGCGAGTACTGAGTAAGTGAATGCAAATAGACAGATTTCGAATTGAAATGACAACAAAACCACAACAAAAAACCCTTAATTGAATGCAACTCGAATTAGAAATGAGAAAAAATAAATTAAAAATAATTTTTTGCTAAAAAAATTAGTAAAAAAAAATATTAAGAACTATTAAGTTGACAGTAGCTGTATTGCTTCAAATTACAACCTTGAAGTTATCTACACATATTCACATATAAACAATTACAATTCTTCTTTGCCATTCTAAACAAAGTAAACACCATTTTCTAACAGTAAATATTTGTTTCGCGCGAATTCCTTTGTAGACATTCCTCTATAGTACTTTTGCCATTTTGTTATAATAAATGTCGCAAATGTATATATTTTTATATACAATACTTTCATATTATCTGTCGGCTTTTTACAAAAAAAAAAAAAAAATAACAAAAAAGCCACGCAATAATCAGTAACTTAATAGCTGCGAGTGGCAGTAATTTCAAACCTTGTGCAGTCGCTGTGAAAACGAACAATGAAAATTTATGCGCAAACAATTGGTAATACAAAACGCACACAGCACTCAATATAATAGAAAGAAAAAAGAAAAAATACATATAGGGAAGACCACTATTTACATTCTAATATGAATGTAATGGAGAGCAGCTTGCTTGCCCTGTAGGAAATTCAATGCATATTTATATTCTATGCAAACAGCTGTTGAGTTTAGAGCTGTGTTGCCACCGGAAAACTTATTTTAGCTAATAAAATGCTAATTTGAGACTGTTTGAGAGAAATTAAAGGATTTTTAAATTTCGAAATCACCGAAAAAAATATAAAAAATTATTATAAAAAAATAAAATAAAAAAGAAAACAAAAAATTAAACAGATAAAAACATAAAGAAATAAAAAAAACATTAAAAAAAAATAAAAATTAAAAAAAACTACAATGCCTTGTATGAAAATTTATAAGAAAAAAAAAAAAAACAAAAAAAAATAAGAATAAAAATTAAAAAAAAATTAAAATAGTTTCACAAAATATACATGTGATATAAAAAAATATATTAATTTTTTCTTGAATAATTTTTTTTTTTTAATTTTTTTAATTTTATTTTTTTTTTATAATAATTTTAAATATTATTATAATATTTTTTTTTATTTTTTTCCTACAGGGTGTTTTTGTATCCATAAAAAAATTAAAAAAAGTTTGTTTTTCTATTAATAAATACGAGCAGCGCTTCAATTTGTAAAAGTACTATTTATTATAAGCAACAACAACAAAATTGTTTTTACATTTGATATCATTTTATGCAACCAAATCACATGCGACAAGCGTAACAGCAATAAGAACTAATAAAATAAAAAAAATAAAAATACTATACAACACAGCAATTTATTGTCAAGTGAGACGCTAGCCTTCTGTTTCACTAAATTAATTACTTCATCTTGTTTAGCTGCTCGCGCGCCAAGGCCGTTTAACGTAGCTGTTTTCAAGCGCTTCACTGTCTTGTTGTTGTTGCTAATACAGTTGTTGTTACTTTTGTTGTTGTTGTCTGTGCTTTTCGAGTGGCAGCTATTTAATTACACTGTGACATTTTTAGGCATCCAAGCTGATCGAGTTGACAATCAAAATTGGCGCACATGGTCAGCGTACGGCAGCCGCTCAACCGCTGTGGGCACACAATTTGTTGTTTGCACACCCGCAACTCAACTACTGTGCGATTTGTGCGCCATAAAAGACGCGTTCTATGCGTTGATTTATTTTTCAAGTGGTATTTGCTTCAATTAAGCAACAATGCATTGAATTTGCTAAAAAAATCGCCATACAACTGATCGGCCACACAATGGAGCCGCGCATGTTGTGCGCATGCGCCGCCGCTTAGAGCACTCAAAAGCGAATGGACGCCCATAGAAAAGTGGCAAAAGAATGTGTGAGAAGCAATTGGGTTAAGGTGTCGCGGCGCATAGAGTGAACACAGTGACAGTATTGAGACCACCAACAACAAAAGCATCAAATCGGCTTAAACAACTATTATCAGCGCGTATTCTCTAATTGTGATTTCTTATACAGGTCTTTGCTTAATTATGAATTCAGCGAAATTTTTGAGTTTAGCATGTTCTCAAAGCAAATATATATATATATATATATATATATAGATAGTTTATGCTACTAATGTCTTTTGTACTGTTCGGACGGGGGTACCGGGTGTGAGCCTTAGTATAGCGTGTCTAGCTGGACACTTAGTGTTGACACTTGGTAGATAAAAAAAAAATAAATATTCAAATGTCCAAACGCCTTGAGTATGAAGGTGACCTCACAGCCCGAAATTTAGCGATTTTAGCGTATAATACGCACTAAGAAAATTGTTGTCCAAGCACAAACGCACTCAAAAGCATGCTACATTCCGACCATATTAACATATTCACCGACTCATTCATTATAGTCGCGTTTTAGGCGTGCGTGCACATTGAACTCTGACCTTTGTGGCGACGCATATCGCTTTGACAGTTATTAATTAGGCTGGTCGCCGCCAAGTACATTTGAAATGTCCCATAGGCATATGCAGAGACAGCGAAATTGGTCTGAAAAAGCCGAGCCTGACTTTAGCAACACATCAATTATGCCGACACACAACGGTGATTACAATTCTAAATACATATGTATATGTTGCTTGTGTATATATGTAGTATATATATGTTTGCTAGGATCAACGCCATTTTCCATTGATCTGCTAAATTTTCGCTCCCAAGCGGGTCAAGTTTCAAACTAAAACGACGACTGACTAACTACATAAATGGCTTAACGCTTGCGCTTTGACACAATTCACTAATGACGTGTTAAATATTTGCCAACGCATTAGCATTACTTATGCTCAGACACACATACTAGCTAGCTAGAGTGTTCGTTTCGCAACACAAATAAAAATGTTCTCCGAAAAAGCGCTCGCTGTGAATTTGATGTATGTATGCGCTAGGAAGGGTCAGGTCACGTGTGTTTAGGCAAATATTGAGGTTAGAAAGAATCATAGGGATTGTGATAGTTTTGAACATTTTTGGAGTGTGTTTGACAGATAGCTGTATTAGTTAGTGACGCCATGAATGACAGATGGAGAAGTTTTGTTTACTATTGCTATGAAACAGTGACAGTTCCCCTCGGTAATGCCTTACTCTATCATTAGATTAGTAGAATCACAGTAATTTGGAAAATTTTGGGTATTTAGTTATGTGTATTCAGGAGAGATCTTGTTTTTTATAGAGATCTTGTTGAAGTCTTGTTGACTTTCGAATTAATGAAAAGAATATAGAAATGTTTCCAAACTACACTTTACTACAGATAAACATGGTGAGAACTGAACAGTTCTAAATTTAGAATGCTCCTTAGAACCGAAACTTTCAAAAAGGATCCACTCTTTGGGGTTTCAAAACAAGAAAAGCTCAAATATGGTCATTCTCAGCAGAGAAACCAAACTATATGAGTTTGAGAGAAGTTCTAAAAGATAGTGTAAGATCTAGATTAATTATTCTTTGATAAGCCAGTGCTTTTCTCAATGCAAGGGTGTTGAAATTTCTTGAAAATCGAACTTCATTAGTGTTAGATTCTTCTATATGAAAAATAGATCCCTAACAAAAAATAGATCCCTAAAATTATCTAACGGTCATTTGAAAAGCACTGTTATGATAGTAAATAGAACGAGGCCACATATAAGAGGGTCAAAACTACCCTCGCATTATAAACACACTGACCAATAAATAACTCATAAATTTCATTAAGTAGGCAAACTCAAACAAAACTTTGCTTTTGCGGGTTATTAAAATGAAGCTTTTAATGCCATAAATACACACACTCACACATACATGTGCCGAGCACATAAATTACGCTAATGAAATTCCCTTCAGCGCAGCGTCTAAAGTTTCAATGAGCGCTGGTCGCCAGTGGTTGGTGGGCGTATATGATGCATTAAAAATTAATTTGACACGAGTGTTTGAGCCTTTCGCTGCGGTAAGGATATAATTGCACGCACACGCATATAATATATAAGTGCATATGCGTAGGTGAGTGTGTGTGTGTGTGTGCGGGCATATTTTGATTGGCGTGGATTAGACTGGTGGGAAAATTAAGTAAATTAGTTTGATTTTCCCCCAAAGCCTAACACACACACATATATATATGTATATATAACTTATTAATGGCTGGCTTTATTAATGACCAACAGAAACAACAACAACAATAACAATAAATTTCGTAACCACTGTAGAATGGTCAACAGTGAATGGCTTAAGTGAGTGTGTAATTGTAGACGAGTTTGTAAGTGATGTCTTGCGGCACGACAGCAACAAAATATATTGGATTAGGTCATATGGAACACACTGGTATATATACATATGTATATATATTTGCTTGCCAGAGAATGGCAAAATTTTGTAATAAAGTAATAAATATATGCGAATTGTTGAGTTGTGAGAGTTGTGTGTATGTGTGTGTTTGTCTCTGCTGTAAACACACCCTATTGAGATGACGCCATTTGTGGCGACATGGTCCGTGATTACACCGTTGCTGAAGCGTGCTGGTGTTGTTGGTGCCTATTAAAAGTGAGTTCATACTTTAATGCATGCATTAATTCTAGTATTGATTAGGTCATTTCCATAAAGAAAATAATTGACTATATTTGAAAAGCAAATGCAGTAGTAAAGAAATAAAAAAATAAAAATAAAAAAAAAAATAAATAAAAAAATAAATATAAATAAAAAAAATAAATATAAATAAAAATTAAAAAAATAAAAATAAATAATAAAAAAAATTAAAAAAAAAAAATTAAAAAAATTTAAAATATTTAAAAATAAATAAATACAAAAAAAAATATAAAATAAAAAAAAATTAAAAATTAAAAAAATAAAAATAAAAAAAATTAAAAATATTTAAAAACAAATAAATAATAAAAATAAAAAATAAGAAATAAATTTAAAAAATTTCAAATGTAAAAATTATTGGTAAAGTAAAGGAAAAACCGCAGTACAAGCTTCTTAGTCAGCTGTTTCAATATCACTGTATTTGCTGACCATAACAGTCACCAAAATTAGTCAGTTTTATTATACGCAACAGTCAGCAGACTGAAAATAACTGACATTATTCATGCTCACTTACTTGTATACTTAATACATAAGATATGTCTGTATGTTTGCGCAATGATATTGAGTTATAATATTTTTTTTTATTATTTTGAAGTCACCCAATACCTCATATACAACACAAAAAAATTAGCAACCAAAAATTATATATATTCACATAAAAACTATAGCAGTTGCCTCACCAAGTTTGGTGCAAGTAATATGACACCACAAAAAAGGATATACAATTAATCGAAATTAAAACCAGAATGCATATGTTACCCAAAAAACAATAACAGCGCAGCTGGCAGCATGAAAGCAAAAAGCCAAAAAAAGCTGAATTAAAAACTTGAATAACGGCGGCAAAAAAGGATAGATTAGTTATATTAATTTCGTATGACTACATACATATACATATGTATATATAGCGTTATCGAGGAAGAGACCACAGTGGGATATATGCAGCTCATTGTTGTTTGAATTTAAGTTAATTTTATGAATAAGCTACAAAACATATAATCAAATTTAAAAATGAAAAAAAAAATCAATATGTCAACTTCACTGACAGACGATGTCAAATTCACTGACAAAAGTAGTCAAATTATTGAAAATGGTTGTCTTTATATTTTTAATAGCAATTTTTGTGAACAGTATGGCATTGCAATCGCCAGTCAAATGCCGTTGGAATAATTTACATACAAAGAAATTGTGGCATTGTCGGTTTAGGTTACTTTCGTGTCAGTAAATTTGACAAAATGAAAACCACAGATTATAGTTTTTAAACTTTTTAATGGTAAATATTCTGCATTAAATTTTAATATTTATAAATATTAAATTTGTTTATTGTTTTAAATTAATTTTCAAATGATATAGTCTAAAAGATGTCATATTATATTAATATGTCATACTTCAATGAACTTAGATAATGCAGTAAATACTTCTAAAGGCTGGTAAAGTGGTGATAAAGTACGCAGTAATTATTTTATAAAGATTTATTGTTTATCTATTATTAAAAAAAAATACTTATTGACTTTATTAAATTATGTCAAAATTTTTGACAAAATTTTCGAGTGAAATTTGTATTTTAAAATGCTTATAAACGTCATTTTTATATTTTATTTAAGAAATTTTTCGCTAAAATATTTTAATAATTGTAAGAAGATAAGAAAACGTCTAATTGAACTCCACTGCTTATGACAATGGAACATAATCCGCAAGCATTTCACGCAGCATGTGCCAATTCCGATAATCAGCTGCCATCAACAACAGCTGACCAAATGTAATACAGCGCAAAAAGTGGCAGCACTGAATGGATTATTAATTTGAAATTGATCGGTGGACGGAAAAAAGCAGAAAACACAAGCAATGAATCGTTATGAATTGAGTGACTTCAAGAGTACAAAAAAACTGGATATGAATTTTATATGAGCAGCTGGTTCCGGTGCAGGACAGCGCAGAGCATACAAATATATTATTATAGCTTGTTGAGCGTACAACTAAAGCAAAATGCACGAAAAGACAATAACAACAAGTATAAATGGCGTTTTTTAAACGACAAAGGGTCGGCAGATGAAAAGTGAAAAAACACCTGACACGTTCTACGCGGCGATAACACATTCATATGTATATATTTATGTATGTATGCGTGCGTTTATATGTGTCTAAAGTAGACACACGTCTACAACAAACATTTAGACAACTAATTAAAAGGCAATAGAATAATATATGCATTGAAAAAAAAATCATTTTACAAGGTTGTGAAAAAAACACAGTTGGAAATATATGAAGTAAACGGTTAAAAACAAATAAATAAATAAAAAATAAATAAAAAAATTGAAAAAATGCGACAGTTGTGTGTTTAGCCGCACGGCAAATGGGGACGTCAGGCTAATTGAGGGCACAACTCGTATTTGTGCAGCTGTTGTCACTTTGATGGCTGACAATAACCCACTATCTATGCCTTTTTCAAATTATCTAGGTATATATGCCTTAGTTAGGTATTCAAATGAGTTGGATGATGAGAGCGTAATTTCCGTACAAACACACGCCCGCCACGCGCCATACAGCGCGTTAAGCTCAAACATATTGGTAATTTCACCTCGTATTGATTAGTTGGCGAGTTTTCCTTTGCAACGATATATATATCACATATGTATATATGTAGGTACTTTTGTATATTTGTGGGTGGTTGTTGTACGTTATTTGGGTCGCAGCAAACAATAAATAAGCTGTATTATCCATAAATAATAAATTCGAAATGGTATTACTATTGAAAATGGGCAAAATGTACTCAATAAAATGTTACAATTTATTGATTTTGTTGTTGGCGTTTAGTTGTTGTTGCATTATAGTTGGTATATTCTACATTTGATTGCAAATATTACTTATTGTAAGTATGCTCCTTGCTGTGGAGAGAGCCAAATAACTGGGGGTTTGCTGTCAAAATTTGCGTTTTGTGCGTAAAGCGCGAATTTATTGCACAAAACTTTGGTCAAGCCAGCCATATATTGGCTTAAATTAGCTATATATTATAGTGAAAATGCATATTATTACTATTACTTGCTTTAATAATGTTTAAGGAACTTTTTTGGTTTGTCAAATTTACTGACAGTCGCTGCCAAATCAATAAAAATGTTGCACTTACATTTTAAATATCAGTTTATGAGCACAAAATGTTATTGAAATTAATATTTTGCACGATATTATGAAAACACATACAACGAAATTGTGGTATTGTTCATTTGTCTAAATTTTTGTCAGTAAATTTGACATAATGTAAACCTAGTATTATATTTTACTTATTTCAAATATTTTAAATCAAAATATTTAGCTTTAAAATTAAAGTAAATATGAATTTTTTTGGGGAAAAATGCGATTTGTCAAATTTTTTGACATGTCAAACTTTTTATTATGCTATTAATTTAAATAAATTTTCCGTCAGTACATTTGACATAACGTAAGTCGGGCCTTTTATTTTGTGTATATCATTTCTATGTATGATCTTTGGTAAAACTGCGAATTGTCAAATTTTTTGACACATAAAACATGTTCTTATGCTATAAATTTAACTAAATTTTCTGTCAGTAAATTTGACATAATCAAAATTCTGTATTATATTTTATGTTTAACATATCTATGTACTCTTAGGAGAAAAAATACAAGTCGTCAAATTTTTTGACACATCAAACTTGTCCTTAGAGCTTAAATAGCGTCCCATATTGCTTGGGAATAAGCCTATTAATCATATTATCTGTACTATAATATTTAATAACTCATTTACAACGTGGTTAACAGACATATGTAAGCATATTGCAATCAATTATTGCCTTAAATATTAATTTGTTAGCTATAAAGCTATGTTGTTTGTATACATGAGCAACAGAGACACTAATTAATATATTGACTTCGTGCTGTTGCAACAATAAATTCAGCAAATTTAATTAATGAGATGTCTTAACTGACAACAACAAAACACTATTATATTTGAATATATATTTATATGTATGTATAGCCTCTTATAAACACACATCTCTTCACTAAACTAGAGATATATAACACATGCAACTATATGCATCTGAAACTAGCACATGCACACAGCTAAGAATGTTGCAAAGTGGCATTTGCATGGCTTGTCCACCGTTAGACGACAGCTCGGAAACAGCGCCACAGCCACTGTTGTAGTCTAATGCGACAAGCGCAGACAAATTGTCAGCCAAAAAGTTGCAGCATAAAACGGGTCTCTCGCTGGTGTTTAAGATAAGCATGATGCATGCAACCAACCGCCTTTCCCTTTTCGGCCAACATGTGGTCATGAGGACGACTACTTGAACATGTTTTATAACAACGGTAAAAACAGCAACACCAACAAATACACAATACAGGCCGCTCCTGCGCCAAGAGAGTGGTGCAACGAGTTTAGATTGGGCAACAACTGCTCCAGCGGCAGCAGCAGCAGCAGCAGCAACGTAATCGGCTTTATCGACATTTTGCTGCCAGTCAACAACAACTTTTCATTTTCTTTTTTTTCATCATTTTGTGGTTGCAACAAGTGCAGGAGATGCAAATGTGTTAACAGTGGTGAGCAATAAAAATGCAGTAACCAACATTATGGTGGGGATGCGGTAGCTTTAATGATAGATATGTATATGTACAGGTATATATAGCAACCTGCTCGTCGCAACAAGCTTACACCGCATAATGGTGTGAAAATATGTAGTAAAACCGTTATTTTTAATGCTAACAACACAACAGCAACAGCAACAGTGAATGCATCGCATTAAAAACCGAAAAGCACACAACAACTACAACACATTTATGTATGTTGTTGTTAACTTTAATGCTTTGTGGTAGCCATCAGCAGCGTGGACTGTCGTCACACATTGACAGCAGCGAATGTCATTAAATGCAGGAAGAATATGTAAAAAGCGCAACTTTGTTTACGACGAACAGCATAAAAAAATGGCGAAAAGTGTGTGTTTGTGGAAAAAATGGCGAAAAAAACACAACAACAACAACAACAACACACATACAGTTGTTGTTGTTGCGCGCAATTATAAAGATGTTTAAGCTTAAACCACATTTTAATTGAAGTTAATGTTGCTGTTGTTGTTGTATAATGCAATTTTGTGGGTTGTCAGCATGCCATAAACGTGTTGCAAAGTTAAATTGTGGCATGCAATATATTTTTGTCACTGCAAATTTACGGCGGAATTTTAATGCCATTTCTTTCCAACCACAACAACAGCACTAATATTAAAAGAAAAGTTGTTGTTGTTGGAGTTAACGGTGTTAAATGCATGGGAATCCGTATATTATGCGTTCAGCGATCCACATCAAAGTTGGAAAGTTTAATTATGTTGCTGCGATCAAGCATAGATATGTCTATGAAAAAGGGAAGATATTACGGTAATTATAGCTACAGCAGCATCTTGCTGGGAAGCCACAAATGTTTTTGTGTTGCGAAACAGCTGCTGAGACCTTTCAAATGTCGACATAATGTGCACCTGCAGTGAAAACAGTGGTGAAGGTTTTCCAGATAGATAGTCATCACTAGCTCTAGAGATGTTGCAAGCAAGGTAATTAGTAAGATAATCTCTTTTGTAGCGTGGTTTTTGTTGTTGGTTTTTATATGCAACACTTATTGTAATCGAAATGAAAATCAGTTTTCAACTTTTCGACTAATTACATTTATGATTACAATGTGATTACTATGATTACTAAGATGAATTACACTTAAAATCACAAAAAAAAAATATATTTAAAAAAAAATATATATTATTACTTATTTCATCGGATTAAAAATTTTCGAGAAATTACATTTTTGATTACGATGTGATTACTATGATTAGAAGCGGCAAAAAATAATTTTTATTTGCAATACTTATTGCACTCGTTTTCAAAATTACATTAAAAAATTTTGAGTAATTACATTTTTGATTACAATGTGATTACTATGTGATTATTAAAGTAAATTACACTTAAAATTGTTTTTATTTGCAATACTTATAGTACTCGAAATTAACAACAGATGAACAATTCTCGACTAATTACATTTAAGATTACAATTTAATTACTATGATTACTAAGGTGAATTACACTTAGAAATAACAAAAAAATATGTTTATTTGCAATACTATTTTCCAATTAATTTTCGAGTAATTACATTTTTGATTACAAACTGATTACAAACTGATTGCAATGATAACAAAGCTTTTTTTTATAAAAAAATTTTTTAATTCTAAAAATATTTTTAATTTAAAAATAGTTTTCTAACTTTCCAATGCTATTATGTATTGCTTATGCAATGTGCTACAATTTGTTTGAGTAATCAAAAGTAATTACTTTCTATGACAATCAATTTTATTTTCATTTTTAATTTACGCAATTTTGCTGGCTAATCATAAAAATATTTACTGTAATGATTTATCGAAACACACACACACACCCAAAAACAAATATTGATGATAAGCTAAAGTCAATAAATTGCAGTTGGGGCGGGGAATTGAAGCTAATGTTGCGTTTTAGTTGAGTAACTGTAAGTCATTTATCAAGACATGTAACAGGCGCGCCTACATGTCAAAATGAAGCAGCAAGATTTCAAGAAATAATAAACAAAAACAACAACAATTTTTTTTCAATTTTAATGCATGGAATTCTTCCGCCGTCACAACTTTCGAAAATATATACTATAACAACAAAAACAACACATTTATAACAAAAAAAAAACTCACAGTCGAACCACGCACAACATTTCAGACTAAATTACCACATAATTTCTTCCGTTATTGATGTGCCCCACTCATTGTTTGTTTTTGTTGTTCTCACCACTTTTATTGCGGCAAAACAGTTTTTGCAACAAATTATGATTCATATTGCTTTACAACCCACTCACGACGAAGTCGCTAGTAAAAGCAGAGTGAAACGTGGGAATGTTGCACATAACTTATGAGAAAAAAAAATACAACAACAACAGTTAGAAATATTTTTTTTTTTTCGCAAAAAAACTGCAAAATATTTTGACAACTAAATCCACTAGCGTCTCAATATTAAGTAGGGGAGTGTGCAGCGTGAAAGCCAGTTGTGGCACCTGCGTCACCGTGGCGCTGATGTCATATTTAACACAGTAGTGTTGCAAGAAACGGAAAGAAAGGCAAACGGAAGGAAAATTAAAAGTTTTTTTTTCAACGCTTGCTATTTACATATATGAAAACAACAACAAATATTGTATAGTGAGATTTCTCAACGAAATCAACAACAACAACAACACCGCTGCTTGATGTCATTGTTGTTGTTGGGCCCCACTTTACTTCCGCCGTCAATAATGCGCTCATTGTCTTACGTTTTTTCCCAGCAAAACAACAAATTACTGACTGCCGCCAGCGCAGCGCAGCGCAACAAATGCTCCGCAAGAAGGGCTTCGTTGACGTTGGGTTTCTTGGGTGTTTGGGTATGTAGGTATTACGAACACCGGCAGTCGCTCACATCAGCTACTTGATAGCCGCAATTTGCTGTATGAACCCGGCACAACAGCTGGTGCGGGTCGTAGGTAGATACATACATATATACTAAATATATACATATATACATATATATTTGTGTATAAAAATCATACTTGCCACATCGCCGTGGCTACTTGGCATACGCTCTATTAGTCAGTTTGTGAAATATATATATGTATGTCTGTCTGTCTGTCTGTTTGTGTACCTTTTGTCAGGAAACGGTATCAGATTTCCTGTGCCATCTTCTTCTGCTTCATGCTCCTTGCACTCTGTATTCCTGCTGCTTGTTGGCAACAATGTGAAACCGCAAGGCTGACTACATGCATGCTTGCCACATGTTCTATATAGTATTTGTACAATTTACCCTATGCATATATACATATGTATGTTTGTAAGGCAAAAAACTGACTGAAATCGCCTGGGAAATTATGGCATGCCATATTGTAGTGGGAATGTGGCATGAATTTCTGTTAGTGAAATTGCAAATATCAAGCAAAATATGCAGGAAAGAGTGTCTTCTAGTGGATTTAAATGAAATGAAAAAAAAAATGCTAGAATTCACAGCTATCACAACATACAGTTAGATTATATATATAAATATGTTTTTATGCCTGTGAAACCCTACTTTGCATTTCATATGCAAATTAATGCACTTAAAAAGCAATACAAATATTATCTCACTGTTAATCATACATGGTTTAGTTGCTAATGCTGTCTGCTACTTGTACAAATCCCTATTTGAGTTCACACGAAATCTTTCTTTTCTTACAATGTACAACAATAAAAGATGTGTTGCAAGTAATTTAGTTTATTCGCAGAGTTATTAATTGCTTGCAACGATATATTGTTGCAACATGCAATAAAATAGTGTAATTTAATTTTATTGCATGAGAGTAATTTTATTTTATTGCATGAGATTTTTTTATTTTTTTTTTAAGAACGAGTTGAGCGTGTACTCTGCTATAGTAAACCTGAGTAGTTGCAACAATGCTTTGTTTATTTTCCGCTATTCAATTACATTAGATTCGTGAGTTGTGAAAGAGTATCAATTACAAAAACAATAAACCTCATTTTAGTGATACTTATTTCCATGAAAATCAAATTTTAGCCGAGACACACATCACAAATGAGAAAATAGACTCAACCAGGCTTTTCACACAGCCAAATTAATTTAATACAATAAGATTATAATTGAGAAACCAGTTTTTGCTTTTCGCACAGCCGGCTACTCGATTAACGATCAGCTGTTA
This sequence comes from Zeugodacus tau, assembly GCA_031772095.1. Classification (NCBI taxonomy): domain Eukaryota; kingdom Metazoa; phylum Arthropoda; class Insecta; order Diptera; family Tephritidae; genus Zeugodacus; species Zeugodacus tau. The sequence goes on along the minus strand of CM062651.1, from coordinate 55,222,615 downwards.
TTCATTTTCTTTTAGGTTGGAAAGTTTCACCAGCTAATTGCTATTCTATCAATAAATACAGTCAATTTTACAGCGCGGACAACAACGCAGAGTTGTATCAACTCGATTTGTATTCGATTAGAAATTAATATAGTAAATTATGCTTTTTCTTTTGTATAGTAAATTGATCTAAATCAACGCCTTAATAGAGCAAAGTCAGGTTAATTGAACAATTAACTGCTGTGCGAAAAGATTTTGTTTGTATTTTAATTTAAACATTTTTACGTGATCTTGAGACATTCTAACTTCTAACTCACTTGACTTCAGATAGCTTTTTCTATGCACCAAATATTTTAGTTTCATTATATCAACCATTAATAAAGACACGACTTTGTTACATACCTGTAAAGAAAGAAAGAAGAAAAAAATTATAAATATTTTATATTGCATGACATAAATATATTTTTGAAAAATAAATAATATAACTCCAAGCAAAAGAGTTGGACACATGACCGCGTTAATATATGAAAATATGAATTTTTGACTTTGTTTCAGCCTTGAAACCACATGAAAAGCTGATACTCTTGAGTAATATATGAATATAATCCAACAGAGGTCAGCTTTTAGCTTGATTTAGATACCTATAAATGGCATGTGTGATATAAAAAAATGCTTCTAAAACTCACAAGGTTCCTTTGTAAGGGTCGTCTGTGGTTTGCGGCAAAAAAATTTGCACTCCTATTAACAGAAACATACACAAGCCTTTACCCAAATACAGGCATATAGAAAAAAAAACATACTTTTGCTAAACATTTTCATATTCAATCATATGAATATTAACGTGTGCAAAATAAAATATGCAGACTTTGTTGGATTTATTACGAAACCGCTTAAAAGGATTTTGTGGTACTTGGCGCCTCATGGGTGCGCTATTATGCTGGGGTATAGAAATATGTGTATAACTGAATATATACATATGTGTATATGTATGTATTGTAGACATGTGTGCAACCGTGGGACTTAACTTTTCAATAAAACCGCTAACTTTTTCCCCCTCAGTTAACGGACGAGCGCAACTTGCGTGCGCCCTTTGGCACTCACCTGGCTTGTCATGGCCTAGAAGCAAAAGCATCAATTCGTGTGTGTATGTGTGTGGGTGTTGTAAAGTTCTGCACGTGCAGCTAACTGTTTCCCCTCGACATAACACCCCTCACCATTTTTCCATTTTGTGCAATTGATACACCTCTATTGAGCACAACGAGCTTTTCAACCATTTTCACAGCCATTTGGGGGAGAACGCGTGTGAATGCGCTTCAACGAATATTTAAACTGGAAATCATATTACGTAAAGCGCTCGAGGCTTAAACGCAGGCAATTTCAAAAAAATTCAAATATTTAGCAAAAAGAATTTTAGATTTTTTTTGGTGAATTGGCTACCATGAAGAGAGAGGGATATAAATGTGTGTGATTTGCTGGAAAAAATGGGTCAGTGAAAATAATAAATGAATTCTTCATTCGATTGCGCTGTCGTATACGTATACATGCACAACATACAGAGCTGACAAGTGAAATATTGCAATGCAATAATAATAACAAAACAGTTGTTGTAGTTGCCATGAAGACAGCTGTTTGCACAAGTGCCACGCTGCACTGCATGCATTTGGATTGCATAGCTATATATTATGTATAACAAACTATATATCAACCTAACAAAAGCCGAAGTAAGAATAAAGGAAGCGACACAGCTGTTCGAATTCACGAGAAGCACTTTGTATATATACATATATGTATATAGTATATGTGGCAGGTGAATGGCTGAGTAGCTGGCATACGACAAGTGAAGTGGATGAGAGAAGTGAAACATTACAAAATAATGCCGCCAGTGAAATATATATATATAGTAGAATACATATATACACCAGCCAATTGCATAATGCAGTCGAGTCTGAAGCATGAACAGAAACTGAAGAGGCAGCAAGATTGAAATTTTGGAGACTCCTACAAATAAAGCTACTATATATGATATAAATATATAGTAGAAACACCTAAAAGATTATATTTTCATATTTTCTTAGCAACAATCCACTTTAGCTCGCATAAAACCATCATGAAAACTACTCAAAAACTAACTTCTGGAAACACACAACTTCAAGTGCCGTTAAGAGATAGTAATTGCAACATCCTGGCGTCTGTCTCACTAAGCCACGAACAATAAACGACCACCGACGAACACAGAAACCAATCAGCAAAACAAAAAAAGTTTTCTGACTCGAAGAACACCGCAAAGTGTTGATCAACAGCGACGATAATGAAAGATTGGTAGTAAACGTAGTTAGCCAACAACAAGGACGCGGACACTACTACTACTTCTAACCGCCCAACAAGCGCTGCTGCTAACTAACTAAGCAAATCAAGCTAAATGAGCACGAACGCCAGGCCAGGCAGACTCATTAAAATCGAAGCACGGCGGCAAATGAGTGCAAATGAAGCGCTGCAAGGACGAGGAAGGACCGACAAACGAGGAAGGACCGACGAACTGTGCTTGATAAAGATATATACATATAAGAATATATACATACCGATGTGATACTAGTTGGCCTCACGTCGCTACCGAAGGACTAAACGTTATTACCGGCGCGGTGTTGTTGTTGTTGCGGTTAATTTGCAGTCAGTTGTTTGGGTGGTACTGTCGTTAGCAGAGTATTTGAGTAAACAAAAAGCCGAACTACTGCAGTTCATTTAGTATTATAATGAATTTTATGGCTATGTAGGGGTTAAGCGCACATGTACGGGGCTTGTAAACATGTGGAGACTTAAAACTGTAGTTTAGTTGCTAGCAAAATAACTTTGGAAAAATGAAAAAGAGAGCAGAATAGACCTATATGGCATCAATACTGAAAAAGCAACAGTTTTATGTACATATTTTTGGTTTTAAAGCTTTTATGCTGAAAGAAAGCTCTTGAGCTTTTGAAACCGGAAGACCTAAAGACCTATATAGCTCATAAAAATAATCAAAATCAGATAAAATGAGTTTCAAGTTTTCTAAAATATAACAAAGAGTGCAACATAGACCCATAGTTTTGTGCTTTAAAGCTTTTACGGTGAGTGAGAAGACTTCAGCTTTTTTTGAACTTTTGATACTGGAAGACCTGAAGGCCATTACATTACAAAAAAAAATAATCAAATCAAGATAAAATTGGCCGCAGGCTGTCAAAATCAAACGCTATAAGCCAGTTTGCGAGCTTTTTAACTCTCGCTAGCTCACTCTATGTCTCTCTAACTTTCTATAATATCTTTCTAACTGCAAATATAATATGTAATGCTTCACAATGAAATAAAAATACAGAAAGTTGATTATAATTTCCGAAAAAGCTTATGTAACCACACCGTATATACTATATACATAAGTGTTTCGCCTTTAACTCAACATCCACAAATGCTACTGTGACTGACAGTAGCTGCTACAAAGTCGCCAAAATCGCTGAATTGCAACAGTGAAGCAGCAAAGCAGCAAAGCAATTAGCAAATGGACATGTGAGAGAATAAGTACCTACATGAGTATATATGAAAGCGCTTAAGGCAGAGCTTTTGTGTTGTAGCAACAAAAAATTTGTATGTGGCAGTAATATTTTTACAAAATATATTTACAAAATAATAAATATTTATTTTTATTTTTGAAAGCTTTTAGGCAGCTACCAAAATTGTTTGATAAATGACGAATCTTCTCTTCTAGTACTATAAGGTACAAAAGTTGTTGATTTAATAATATGTATTGTTTGGAAAATTTTTCTTGTTTTTCAAGCGTTAAAGTTTCATTATAGTAAAAAAATAGAAATATTGTGTTCAAATAGCAATTAAAAGAATCTCATTTTGTAAAGCATTTGCACCTGTATTGCATGGAATGCCACTTAAATGAGTACAATTGCTGTCATTATTAGCTATAATATATATACTATATATATGATCATTAATAAAGCATACCCACTACAATTTATATAGTTTAAATACATCCATACATACATATCTAGCATTCTAAGAACACACCCTCATTCTATAGTGCCCACAGAGTTTGGCGCTTTGCGTCACATTTTCATGAATGTCGAGTGCATATTTGTTTTATTACTCGGCATGGCGCACCTTAAAAACAACAAAAACAAAAATAACAACAAAAAAATACAACAACAACAAAACCTACACATGAAACTATGCATTTCAGTCAAGCTAAACTTTGTACGACCCAAACAGAGGTGGGTATAAAGTATGAAAAAAACAAGAAAATTACAACAACAACAAACATGCAGTGTGCTATGAATATGGCAGCTAGGAAAAATTACAACAACAACAACAACAAATGACACACACATTACTAGATACGGGTACAACTGGATAAAACGCTTGTCGCAATGTGACTTTTGTTGACGCCACCAACATTCTAGCCGCTTATTGTTGTTGCTGTTGCTATTGTTGTTATTGCTGTTGGCAATGGTTTGGTCGCTTGGTGTAAAGTGCAGCGTTGCTATTTTCCTCGGCCTGTAACACTACGAAATGCCACACTCAGCGTTTCAGCCGTGCCGTGCTCTGTTATTATTGCTGCTGTGGTTTAACGGCACCAAGCAGAGCAGTACCACAGATTATTATTTTCTGCAATGTCATGCCATAATGCAGATATGTATTAAATTATGCTGCGTTGTACATATGTATTTGCCGTTGTTTGCATATTTTTCTAGCAAAATCATATGTAAATATGTAAGTCTATATACGTAGCTGTGCAACATAAGTTGCGGTGTGGGAAAACTTCTTGCGGCGGCCAACAGCCGCACAAAGCATTAAATGGAGGTGAAGCAATTCCAAAAGCGACCCCAACAACAAAATAGCCAACGTTGGACAATTAACCAAGACAAGTCGAGCACAAACTTAAGCCGCTAACCTAGCTATATATGTATATATGTATGTTTGTATGTATGTGGGTGTAGCGTGAGCGCGTTGTCTTGATATTTCTGACTGATGTCGCTTCGATTTCTCAGTGACACACTTTATGATGCGCCTGCTTTAAAGTCGCGGCATTTAAAATGTCATTTGTATGCTAGAGAACGTACGCGGACGCAAAAGAAAAAGAAGAAGAAGAAGTTAAGAAAAAATTGTAGCCACAAAGCACAAATGGCAAGCAAAGAACGTATTGAGGCACCAAAAAATAGTACTAAAATACGAAATAAATGTCACGAGTTGCTCTTGGCGGAGCTGGTATAAGCTACAAGCAGTATGGTGGATCATACGCTACAGACTGGTGACTGACTGAATACTGACTCCGATTATAAGCGATTGATAGACGTTCTCGATAGTTGTTGGCTGCTATTATTTAAGCTTGGCTTTTGATCTCAAGGCGGCTAGTAAGCAACACCAGTCTTCTGTAGATAAAAGAACATTGAAGCAAGTAAGCAAATCAAGCCTTCTGTAGCTAAAAGAATATTAGAACTTGCTAAATTGAAAGTTTAGTGAACATAAAACCAATAAGAAACACAAAGAAAAATTAATAATAGATTTGTATACAATTGTAAGCCGCTAGCTTTGTAGTCTTTATGTCTGCTAAGCGCTCTACAAAATACAACGGTCAACCTAGCGGCATTGTAGTTTTCAATTACAATAAAAAATGGCAAAAAAAATTGCTTTTCGTGTAGCGAATTAGTGCAAAATTGCCATGATTGATTTCGTGCTTTGTGAAAAAAAATATTTTTTTGTTTTTGTTTTTTTTTACGAAAAATTTTAAAACGATAAAAATTCGACTCGATATTAGTTATATGATGTTTTAATAATTTTTTTATGTTTGTGAACGACTTTTTTTCAACTTTTGCTATTTTTAACGCAAAAAAATATTTAGCCACCATTTCTGATTTGTTTCTATTTCTGTTTCTGTTTCTGTTTCTGTTTCTGCTTTTGTTTTTTTATATTTTTTTCCACTTGTTTAATCGATTTTTTCCATTTTCCTTTTTTCCGCCAACCACCACATTCGTTGGTGCTCCTAGCGCCAATGTCCATAAAAATGACATCATACCATACGTACGTACGACTCGCAATAACACTAACTCGTGCAAAATATATTTATAACAACAATGGACGCTGACACAAGCGCTGACAGGCGCCTACCAAACGCTGCACAGTATTTTGACATGCCAGACTTTTCACGGCGGCGCGACAGCACTACGGGGCTGTCAGTGAGCCACGCAGTCGAACGAACATTAACTTAAATTCCAGAAAAAAAAATAAAAAAAAACAATTAAATAAATGAAAAAAAAATCTAAAGTAAAGAGTTAAAGCAACCGAAACTGAAACGCCGCGGCAGGAGCCGGTATGTTGCTGGCAACTGAGCGATGGCGCAACAAAGCGCCAAAATGTCGCTACCTTTTAGCTGTCATTTAAAAACGTCATTACCAGTATTGTGCCAACAACAATAACAATTGACAATTGCGTCTAAACTTTAACGAAAATAATAGACGAGACGAGACGCGACGCTGAGTGTGCGCTGCTGAAGTCTGGAGTTCGCCGGGAATTGAGCGGGAAGTGCGCTTGCCTTGCGGCCTAGTACAAAGCGTCTGTTTGTATTTTAAGCGACTGGGAGCACGTTCGCCATCATTCTACGCCTGTCCAATTGTACGCCAAGCTGCGTACTAGCTGTCACAGAAACGTCGATTTAAAGATTTAACGGCGACCAAGACAAGGCGAGGAGCTTAAGCGGTGAAAAATGCCGCCAAACAGCTTTCACCTGTGTGCTAGTACGAGTACTATACGCCGTTAAGTGTCTAACTGATAGCTTAGTGCGGTTAGCTAGTTAGCCGCACTGGCTAAGCTTTGAAAGCTAAAGCGATTAGCTTAATTTTTGGGTTTAAAGTAAATGGTGAAGTAACACGTGCAGCTTAAAAGCAACAATAGAAAAACATGTAATATTAATTGGTAAGGTAATTACGAAATGGCAAGAATATGCGTGTTTTTAGAGAACCAATAATAATAAATATGGAAGAACACGCTTAAAGCGGCAGAGGTGTCAATGACGCACTAATTAGCCATTGAATAGTAGCAGCTTTCGAAAATATGGTGAGCTTGTTTCTTAGACGGCGAACTGCTAGTGAAAACCTCACTGAAATTATGAAAATTAAACTAAAAAAAAATTGTTTACAAAATAAATTTACTAAAGTTTTTTTACATTTTTTTTTTCAATTTTTTTTTAATATTTTTTTTTCAAAAAAAATTTTTTTTTAATTTTTTTTCCAAATTTTTTTTTCAAACATTTTTTTTTACAATTTTTTTTTTATTTTTTTTTTCAATTTTTTTTCAAAATTTTTTTTATAAACTAAATTAAAATTTTAGTCAAAACAAAAGTACGAATTTCCAAAAAAATCATAAAATCAATGAAAATCAGTTATTCTAATATTTATTTTCAATATTAACAAACCCGTTTCCAATACAATGCCCAACTACTATCACACAAACTCATAAATCATGATAAATTACCTACAAATTTTCGCTCTCACGCACGCTCTATGCGTTTTGGCGGTCATGCATAAAATTTTGACATTTGATTTTTGTACATCACAATAATGACATATAAACATTTTTCACACACGATTTTCTATGCATAATTTGCTAAAACTAACAAGAGTTTAGACAAAATATCTTGTGTGCCTTTATGCATAATTTCATAATTTGTTATTTAACAAACATTTGACATCAATTGAGAACTTGAACTTGAACGACATATTAAAATGCAAATTGCGAGAGACGACGAGAGACAACAACACAATTAAAACGATTAAACGAGTATGGAGACTACTTAAATTAACTGTCAATGGCAAATCACGAAATTTGAAATTTCAATTACGAGTGCTATTATTGTGGTACATACATACATATGTATATAATATATATAAATATATGAAGATGAAGATGTATATAATATATATAAATATATGGTATATACATATGTATAATAGTCTAACGTTCGTTAGCGCTCATAGTTCAAGAGTTCAGTTAAGTTATTTCGAGTCTGTAATTTTAAAATTATTTTATATAGTTTAAGATTTTATTATATACTTAAAATACCGTTTATTAGATACATAGAGCCATTTATTTATATAATTTTATGCGAGTTAACAATGAGTCGTGTTAACCTCACCTTAAAATTTGCCTCAAAACTGACAAAGTGATAGATGAAGATGGGCACACGCTTAGATATTCGAAACAATATTTGTAAACAATGTATATAACGAAGTATATATATATATATATATATATATGTGTATATGCCTCACTAACAGTTAAAATGAAAGTGTGTCTGTCTACGAGCATTTCCCCACCTTTTTTTTTGGTACTCCCGACTGTTTATAAATATTTTTTTGACAGCAATTAATGACGTGATGTTTGTTATCGACAAAAATCGAATAGAAAATTATAATTTATATGTGAAAGTAAATAATAAACTGATTAATAGTTGATAACAGTTATCTCTAGAGCTGCAGCAACTACTTGTTGTATGAGTTTATGGAAAGTTGTAGTGAAATTTGACAGTTGTCAGATACAACATAACAATTTAGAAGACTCAAACTATTACAATTTCGAACACTCTAATTTTCGACTCTCCTGAATATTACTAACAACAATAATAAGTAAACACTATACTAACTATTTTCTCAAAACGTTTTACAACACTTTGAGCTAATGTCAAACTTGAGAATCAACCACAAGTGACCGCTGACAGGTGACAGAAAATTATACTATGAATTTATATGAAACTATTCTCATAAATTTCATATAAATTCATATAAAATATCAAAATATATGATAAAATAGAGCTTAAGCTTCAAATTATTGCTACCAAAAACGTTAGATACGTAAAGTCAAATTTGACAATCAACGAAAAGTGACAGTTCGGTGGTTACGAACTACTACAAATTAGAACAGTCAATAACTAAGTATAACTAACAACAATAATAACATTAAAATATACTAATTATTTTCTTTAAACGTTTCCCAACACTTTAAAGTTAATGTCAAATTTGAGAATCAACAAGTGACAGATGACAGGTGACAGAAAATTATACTATGAATTTATATGAAACTTATGAGAACGCTACCGGAAAAATATACCATAATTTAGAGTATTAGCTTCAAATAATTGCTACAAAAAAGTAGCAACCACGATTTTGGTGAATTTGTCGAGTTCTAAATACAAAAAAATCGAAAAATTCACCTGTGTGCTGCACTTCTATATTTACACTCCATATAAATATGAATATAAACATTATTTATTCTAGTAAATAATAAAAAAGTATAACTGACAGCTATCAATAAAATAAAACAACTATTTATTTTTACACCACACACATTCGACGTATTTGTCAAGTGCATTTGGCGTCATAAATATCAACAGTGTAAAAGTGACATTTCCATAGATAAACAAAGCTATGGACAACAACACAGCATATTTGCTGACCATAAAATCGCCGACAAAACACGAAATAACGCGCCGTCTGTTGGCGGAAGATAGTCTGCAAGGCAAATATAGTAAAATAAACTAAACAAATAAATTTGTTTGCAGGTAAATAGTATTTTTTTCGATAACGAAAGTTGATTTTAGTTTATTTTTTTTTTTACATTTTACAACAACAGCTAGGAAAACAGAAATCAGACACACACGTGATGTCAACGCCCATAGCATAGTATTGAATAATGATAATGAAAAAGGAAAAGAAAAAGCAAATTATAAACTCATGAACAAAAACTGCATTTCACATGCCATTAAAAGTCGCGACTGATTTTTAGTCGCGTTGACATTAACGCATTCGTCATTCGTTACGTGTCGGCGCACCAAATCGCCAACTCACCGACAATGTAAGCTCCGTATGTTGTTGTACAACAAAGTTGCTTGACCATTTTTGCAGAATTGCTGAGTCGCGCGATTTTCAATTTTATATAATAACTGTACGGGGAGTTATGCGCATAGGCGTACGTCCAATGTTGAGCCCACCACATGGACAACGATGGCGATGGCGACGGCGCCTAGCTGTTGGCGAAAGCGCCGCACAGCACAGCAACCATTGACGATTGTCATTACAGCTGTTGACGGTTGTGGAGAGCTACTACCGTTGGCCAAAGAGCAAATAAGCAAAGGTGGGCGATGTTATATAAACTTATGGTGATGCCTAAGTGCACAAGCAACAACAACAATTAAGTACTGCTACTAGTCGAAAAGTAGATCTTATCGCAGAACTCAGCATATAAATCATTATAATTTATATATTTTTAATTTTCATTACAACAACAGCCTTTCATTAAAGACAAAGCGAACTCGAGAAGCCTACGCGCGGCGATACACACGCGCTGTTTCCGCCCAAAAGTCATATTCGGTCAGCTCTTTCGTCTTGTTGGCATTCAAAAGTACTCTTTTTATAATGTTGTGGCACAAATTCTGACAGGATGTATGCAAATTAATGTAGATTTTTGAGAAGACATTCTTCGATTCACATATTTGCTGTCTTTTTTGTTTAATTTTGGATGACTTACATAAATACAAAATATTCATATATACTATATGTGCTCAAATAGATGGTCGCACTAAAATTACTCAGCGAATTTCTCAGGCAAATCATAGCTAAAATTTAAATTACTTACATAAAAATCGCACAATTGAATTCAATTAAATGAACTAAATTAGATTTTTTTCATGTGTGCTTAGTTTACTTGAATGTCTCAAACAATTTATTGCGCTTAAGTAAATTGAACAATCAATGATGGTGGCTTTTTGAATGTCATTTGAACTTTGAACCTATTATGAAATGAATTTTGCATAATTTAAAAAAGAATTAAACATTTTATTTTTGATCAAAAAAAAAACAAAAAAGTAAACTAGAAGCTTTGAACTATGCATTTTAGACCACTTTATAAAATTATACCAGTTTATACCAGAGTTACAAATTTATACCAGTTTATACCAGTTGTTACCAATTTATACCAGTTTGTTCGATACGCAATTTTTTCAAAATTTAGCAATATTGTTATATTTATTTAAAAATTTTTAATAATTTTTTCTAACAAAATTTTAGTTTAATTCTATAATTAAGTAATTAATGTTTATAAATTATTCATTATATACTAACTGCAAAACGTGACAGCTTAAATACTTCTTTGCTAATGCTCATTTTATTTAATTTTTGCATACAATTAACTAATGCGTCATTCTTAAGAGTTCCACAAGAATAAAGGTTATTCATTTTTCTTTTTTGACTTACTCAACCGGTTTGTAGCGAACCGCTTAGGGTATGAAACAAAGAACGTTGTAGAGAATAAAATGCTGTTATTAGACATTCATTCAAATAATTGTATTTAATTGAATATCTTAAAGAATTAATTTATTATAAATAGCTTAAAGCAGTTATTAAGCTAAGCTGTTGGAGCAGCATGTGGTCAATAAGTTAAGTATAATACAAAACAACGAAACTGGTCGAACCGTTACGCGAGTTTGATAATTTCTGACGTGAAGTAAAATGAAAGAAATTAATATAAAATTTTAAAACCTTAAGTATAAGCCAGTTTGGTTTAAAATTATTTAAAATATTAAATTTTCGCTTCGGTAGCTTAGGTGCCAGACAATTTTTTAATCGAAATGCTATTTTCAGACGCCAATTCTCACTGAATTAAAATATTCAAGTATCCAAAAATATCACACAAATGCAAAATGCATGTGGTATGAGCTCGCCGTTGAGACTTGTGGCAGATTACAAAAAATCAATTTGCATCTCATTTGGTATTTTTAAAGAAAGTAATCACAAAGCGACAATGAGCAGATGACGGACGAAGTAATGAGAATATAGTGGGTGTTGGCAAGATTTGAAGAAGTAAAGAGAATTGGAGACACGTGGACAAAAAAATATATTAAAATAGCCTAAGTAGACTTAAGAGAATAGCGATAATTGAAATTATACTGGCCAACTTATACGAGACTCGAAGTTATATTTAGTAGAAACAATAGAATGGATTATGATAAAATTGAGATAAAGCGTAAGACCAGATTTGCATTATAAAGAAAAATAAGCAATGTCAGCTTAAGTCGAGTTAAGCTATTTTATCAAAAAAAAATTAGTTTTTTTTTCGAAATGATTAATCGTTCAAAAAATATAATATTTCTTCTTTCTTTCATGTGTGTTTTGAAGCGATATATTATACAAGTGTATCCTCCAAATGCCATTAGCCACTTTGCCACCGCAAAACTTAAAAAAAAGTACAACATCTCACGCTGCATTAGCTACAACAAAAACTCGGTAGATAATAGCATTAATTGACCTTTTTGTCACACATGCAAACCCGCATTGAATGCAAAAATTAGTGGCAGGAAAATGGCAAAAGCCACGCAGCCACTCAAATGCGGTAAATCGGTGAATTTCACCGAAGCGGCGGTCAGCAAGTGTGTGTGTCTTTTGTTTTCAATACGATTTCGAAATAATTTAAAATAAATTTCTTCTACATAATTGCACATTTTGTATGAAGTGGATAATTTGCATATGCCGCTTTGAATGAAAGTTGTGATTTTGTATTTGTTTTTGCAAATGCGAATGAAAGGAAATCGCATAAAGAGTGTCTGTATGTTTGTATATAAATATATTTGTGTGATTTTTCAATTGTTGTATGCGAAAACAGGATGCAGTTGCTGATGAGAAAATTGAGTTGAATTGTAAATGCAATGTGCATATGTGTATGTGTATGTGTTTGTGTGTGTGTATACACATGCAAACGTGATTGATTAGAAATGAAAATGAAAAGTTAATTACAAAATTGTACGTGCTTTGCATGAACTACTTATGCTTAATGCAAACTAATTGGTGGTAAATTGTCAATATGAATGGTTGTAGAAAATATTAAAAATATAATTATGCTATAGATGTGTGCTGATTTATTTTATTACAATATTTTTATTAAGACAAAGATTTTTTTTAATAAAAAATAATACAAAAAATTATTTCAAAAAATACTTTTTACAAAAAAATAATTTTTATAAATAATATTTTATAAATTTTGTTTTTAATTATTATCTTTTATTAAAATATTTTCTTTTTTTTCTTTCTTCTTTCTTTCTTTTTCTTCTTTCTTTATTATTATTTCAAAAAATACTTTTTACAAAAAAATAATTTTTATAAAAAAAAAAATATTTTATAAATTTTTTTTAATTATTATTTTTTATTAAATTTTTTTTTCTTTTTTTTATAAAAATAATTTATTATGTTTTTATTTTAAGAAAAAAAAAATTTTAACAAAAAATAATAATTTAAAATATTAAAAAACATTTTTTTTTGTAAAAATTAGTTTTTTGTAAAAATATTTTTTGAAATAATTTTTTGGAATTTTGTTTTATTTTATTATTTTATAATTTTTATTAAAATATTTCTTTAATCATATTTTTTAATCAAATAATTTCTCTACAGAATTTAATTTTAATCAGGCGCTCAATTGATTATCGTACTTATCCATATCAAATCGTACTTCACACAGCGTCTGCTTCGACTCTTTCCCAATCGAAATTAATAAAAAAGCATGGAATCCCCCTCTACACCTGCGCTTTTATTTCTTCTCAGACTACTGGTCAGTGCAAAAATCAATCAACTTGATGTACAGCCAGCAGCTACTATAAACAAATGCTCAGCTATATCACTAAGTATATATAAATGTACATAGATATGTTTGTATATAACAGTAAGATCAAAGCTGTCACATTGTGGCACCTTTGTGACTGTCCGATTCTGTATGCTCATGCGATAAAAATGCGGTTTACATTCACTTTTTGCCAAGCAAGTTACTTACATAAATATAGCCGAGAGTGAGACGAATTCGTAAGCTCGCATACACGGAGAGAAATTGGTAAAAGTTTAAGTTGGGATTGAAAAAAAAATAATAATAATAAAGTAAAAAAATAAAATAAAATAGAAAATAAAATAGAATAAAATAAAATAAAATAAAATAAAATAAAATAAAATAAAATAAAATAAAATAAAATAAAATAAAATAAAATAAAATAAAATAAAATAAAATAAAATAAAATAAAATAAAATAAAATAAAATAAAATAAAATAAAATTCAATTAAAATAAAATTCAGTTAATTATTATAAAATGTTTATGAACTCTAAGAAAATGGGTCTTAGTCTCTTGTAGAGACAGTGCATTTTGCTTTACTGCATTTTTTTCTGCAAACCAGTAATTATACAACTCATTTATGCAATTCTCATAGAGTTTAATAAAAAAATACAATAAATATTTATAGCAATAAATCATGTTTCAAGCAAGCACAGGTCACTTACGTAACTTGTATAAACTTGACTTCTTGTGGAAGTTATGGAAATAAAATACAAGGAAAAAAATTAATAAAAAGAAAAATGTAAAATAAATACTTGCTAAACTTGATTTGCTGACTACATATGTTTGACCGACTATAAATTAAGTTTCGCTAAATGTTTTATTTTTTGTGCTGAGGATATAGCGCGAATATAAGTGAGCTGCAAAGAGTTGGCAGATAAAATAAAAATAAAAATTTAAAAATAAAGTAATATAATTAAAAATATAAAAAAATAATAAAAATTAAATAAAAAATAAAGAAGTATATAAAATAAAATAAAAAACATTTATAAATGAAAGAATAAATAAAAAGTAAAAAAAATAACAATAAAAAAATTTTCTAAATTAAAAAATAAAAACAAAAAAATTTATAAATGAAAAAATAAAAATAAAAAAATTGTATAAATTGAAAAATAAAAACATTTTATAAATAAAAAAAAACAAAAATAAATTATTATACAGTAAGAAACATATTTTAACTTACACAATTAATTTAATTTTTAATTTAAAATTGTTTATTTTGTATCTGCATGTCTTTCTGCCTTCAAAACACACACGCCCCAGATATGCAAATCCTATAATACGCCAACTCGTTTTGCCACTGCAGTTTTGGCTTAAACCGAACAAAAAAACTTCTTTGACAGCGCCTCAAATGTTGGCAAAATTCATTACAAATAACGCTACAACAAAAACAACAACAACAAAACAGCTAGCCGAAAAAATTCGCAGATAGCTTTTGGTTTTTCGCCAGCAAAATGGCGGCACAGCGTGACTAGTTTTTAATAAAAGGCTGTAGTAAGATGAAAATGCCACAACCGCAGTCAACTGACAACAGAAACGGCATAAAACAAAACCAGGAAAAAAATCAAAAACACACTAAAATCAATTTGAAATGCAAAATTGCTTTACCAGCTGACAAAAAAAAAAACAACAAAAAGTGGATTTCAGGCACACAAAATGCTTTTTGAAAAAAAAAAATGTGGAGAACTATGGTTACATTTTTGGTGGATGGTGCATAGTTTTTTGGTGGCTGGTTGCTTGATTCTTGTTTGCCAACTTATTGTAGCAAGTGTAACAACACTACGGCAGCGTTGCCACCCACAGCTGTAGGCAATGCAAAAGCGATGATGCTGTACGGCTGAAAGTGTTGTTGTTTGACTTTTTTATATTTTTTTTTTTTGTGGTAACAGTTCATGCAATTTCAATCAGCGAGAATCAAGAATCAACCGGGAGTTTGTTGTTGTTGTTGTATGAAATGTATGTATGTACGTCTGTGTGGCATGTTGACACAAAACTTAACCAACAGGAACCGGTTCTTTTACGTGTTTCGTTTGCCAGTAGGCAAATCAAGTTTTCTAAAGCTTTAATTAGAATTTACTCAAGTGTGCAACGACATATTGCAACAACAACAACAACAGCAACTACAAACATAATGGCTAACATTTATACTATGTATATATGTATGCATTGATGCAACTGGCAGCCATTCAAGTAGAAGAACTTGCGCCGGTGCACCGCCAACCGTTGCATGATAGCAAAGTGTAAATTGCGCTTGTGGCATACAACGCATAATGTGCAATATGCCAACAAAGTGACAATGGTTAGTCACAAAAACAACACACACACACCAACACACATGCGCCAACTTGCAACTCGTTTGCACCGAGCCTTACTACACACAAAAGGGCCACTACTAATTAAATCAACAGCAGCAGCACCGGCACCAACAGTGGCAGACATGGTAGCCGAGCGCCACCACCATATGTTGTGGCTGCTCCCTTGACGCTGCTGCTGTTGTTGTTGTTGTTCTTCGACTATTGTTTTGTTGTGTTTTTTAGCTGTCGCATTTTGCCTGCCACTCATTCAGCGTGTCTATTGTAGCTAGTGTGCGGCTGTGTGTGTTTGTTGCAAACGCATTATGATGCATGATACATGCATACGTGCAACAGTCACTGCGCCCGCGTCGCCACTTGGCGTCAGGCAGTGCCAGTGCGCTGCCATAATACGGAAAAGAAAGTTTTTCTGGGTCACAAACGCATAAAACGCTTTTAGGCGACACAACGGCAACTACATATGTGGTAGCAGTGTGGAGCGTATCGCGTTCGCAATGTGCTGGAGGTGGAGAGCGTTGGAGGCGAGGTGGAGTAGTACAGTGGTTGGTAATAGAGCGGGCATTAACGCTAATAAGGAAAATTGGCATGGGGATAATTATGTGTAATAATATTATTAAACATACTGGCACTGGTATTGGTAATTGTAATGGTAATAATATTGTTAAACATATTGATATTGGTAATTGTAATGGTATTGATATTGGTATTGTTATTGGTATTGGTATTTGTATTGGTAATTGTAATGGTATTGGTATTGTTAATGGTAATTGTAATGGTATTTGTAATTATACACAATATAAGTTGACAATTGTAGTACTTTCAATATTAATATTGTTAGTAATAATGGTAATGCTATTAGTAATGGTAATCTAATGGTAATCGTAATGCTATTAGCATTGATAAAACATATTGACAATTCCATTGGTAGTGAAAATTTTAATTGTTCAGCAATTTGTAATTATAATATAATAACATTTGTAATGGTATTTGATAATTATTATGACATTTATAATTGTAATTTTTAAGACATTAATATTGACATAAGCAAATATGTAGACAATTATAATGAAAATTTATAATAGCAATAGTAATTGTAATGGTACTGCTATTTATAACGGTATTGGTAATGTTAACAGAATTGTTTTAGAACTCTAATACTAATTAGTATTGTTACCAATAAATAATTGTAGTGATATTTAAAATGGTAATGGTACTTGTAATGGTATTGGTAATGATAATGGTATTGGTAATAAAAACTATAATTGACGCTGTTATTAGTACTTTGCAATACAGCACATTTTCAGTGGTATTTGAAAAGTAATTATAATTTTTTGCTAGTAATTTGAAAGTACAACTTCATTACACACTGTAATCACTAAAACACATTACTTTTTAATTTCGAAAAAACATGTTTGTGCATTTCAATACAACTGCTGTTGCTGTAAACTTCTTTGCCGCCACTTGTAATTCAAAGCTAGAAAAGCGTATGCTTACAAATGTTGGGCAAAGCGAAAAAACCAAACAACAACTCATTGCAATGCAGAAGTTACAGTTTTTTAAAACCCAATAAAGTTTTAGGAGTATGCGGAGGCAAGGGAAAATGCGAAATATGAGGCAGTGGCATGAAAAACGAAATGAAAGAAGCAGAGTGAGAACAGATAAGAATCATATGCCTTTCAAAAGGTATGCACAAAAGTGCAAGCGTTTCGTGGGGGGAAAGTGGGGAGTCGTGCAGTTGGCATATTATCACTTTTTTGTTGTTGCTGCGGGATTTGTTGTCCGTTAAAAGGGTATATCGTTGCGGAAGTAGTCAACTTGACGCGGCATTACAACCAAGTACAGTTGTAGGCGCTGCTTTTTATAATATTTCCTCTTTTTTGTGCAGTTGTATTCTCCTTGCGGCACACATTTTTTTGTTGTAATTTGTATGCAATTTTAAAGCGTTTTGCAAAAGAAGGCAAGAGATAGTAAGTTCGTTGCTCCAGCGAACAAAATATGAATTCGAAATTGTTGCAGTGTGTTTATAGGGGACATAAAGAAATTGAAATATGAAAGTTGAAGATTTGTATATTTTATGCAAAGCAGCTTTTCAATGCTAAAGTTCGTTGATGGCGCGTAGTGGAGAGCACTTAGAAGTTTTGATTAGAAATGAAATTGGTTTTTCGGGGTATTTTTTGTTTTTTGATTTTTGCTTTTTTATTTTTGTTGTCTTCGAGTTTACAAAACTTAATAGCATCCATTAATGAAAATAAACAGTCTGCTGTCCGCTTGACCTACAATTTTACGGCGAAACATTTCAATTATTTCTTCAATTTTATGTCTTCAAAAGCATATCCGTTTGTTGACCCACTTTTCTTGCCGTCGCGCACGAATTTCGAACACTGAAATTCTAATTAACCAAAATGTTGCTCTAATTTCTCGCACCGCGCTCGACTGACTTACTTCAATTAAATATAAATGCAGCATTTCCAACGCTTTTCAACGCAATTATGTGGAAATATTCAAACACTTATTAAAGTTCAACGCACACTTTCTTGCTGCTTTCTAGACATCATAAATCATCAGAAAAGCAAAATCAAACTGTTGTGTGGCAAAGCAGTTAAATGTTTTGGGTTTCTTTCTTCGAAATTTTCTAAAGTTAATTGAATTTGAAGCTTTAATAATGACAAATTATCCAAATTTGACACTAAATTTACCGCTTACAGTTAATGCTGCAGGATATGGAAGTGTCTAGTCAGTAAATTATAAGCAAGCAAAATCAACAGCTTAATAATGCTTTAGAATGAGGTTAGGGCAGCTGCAGTTACACGGCGACCGCTTTACCGGCCACTCAAGCAGACAGCTTGTTATCTAGCTCGAGGAATTGAGCTTATTGCCCATACACTAAGCTCTAATGAGCATATCTCGCTTTTAATCGCATTAAGCCAGCTAAGCGTTTCAGTTTTACTTGCTCGCTGTTGGAGATTATAAAGCGTAATTAACTGCTGTTGGCTATTTAAACGCTAATAAGTGGCATTCTTGTGTCAATTGCGTAGGCTAGAGTATACGAAAGTTCAATTTAATTACAGTTGAAACGGTAAATATGTATTTTTAAATGAAAAAATATATATTTTACATTCTTTAGACTTTATAATTAAAAGAAACTCAGAGAAAAATATTACTGAAATTTTTGAAAATAAAAATTAAAAAATCTGGTAACTTCAGATCAGTAGTGTAGGTTAGAGAAAAATATTAAAAACAAGTAAGGAAGGGCTAAGTTCGGGTGTAACCGAACATTTTATACTCTCGCAATTTATTTATTTAACTTTATTTATATTATATAATACACAATTTGACCCACATATTCGTCATATACATATATTGTATAAAGTCCATTGAAAGTTGGAAACCCTAATATTAGGTTAGAAGTACCGAGGTCCTCATGTTCGATATATGGGGCCTTAAAAACCTATGGTCCGATTTCGGCGTTTTTTAGAATGGGGCTGCCACACTATAAACATAGTATTTGTGCAAAGTTCTGCACCGATATCTTCACTAGTGCTAACTTTATATATTGTAAAGTAAACGATTCAGATCGTCTTCAAAGTTCTGGTATATAGGAAGTAGGTGTAGTTGTGAAGCGATTTAGTCTATTTTCACAACATATGATTGGGATGTAAAGAAACTATCACAAACCAAGTTTCATTGAAATCGGTCGAGTAGTTCCTGAGATATGGTTTTTGACCCATAAGTGGGCGACGCCACGCCCATTTTCCATTTTGTAAAAAAATCTGTGTGCAGCTTCTATCTGCCATTGATTATGTGAAATTTAGTGTTTCTGACGTTTTTCGTTAATAAGTTAACCCACTTTTAGTAATTTTCAACCTAACTTTTGTATGGGAGGTGGGCGTGGTTATGAACCGATTTCTTTCATTTTTGGACTGCATTAGGAAATGGCTAAAAAAAAACGACTGCAGAAAGTTTGGTTTATATAGCTCTATTGGTTTCCGAGATATGTACAAAAAACTTAGTAGGGGGCGGGGCCACGCCCACTTCCCCAAAAAAATTACATCCAAATATGCCCCTTCATAGTACGATCCTTCATACCAAATTTTATTTCCATAGCTTTATTTATGGCTTAGTTATGGCACTTTATGTGTTTTCGGTTTTCGCCATTTTGTGGGCGTGGCAGTGGTCCGATTTTGCTCATTTTCGAAAGCAACCTTCCTATGGTGCCAAGAAATAAGTGTGCCAAGTTTCATCAAGATATCTTAATTTTTACTCAAGTTACAGCTTGCACAGACGGACGGACGGACGGACGGACGGACAGACAGACATTCGGATTTGAACTCCACTCGTCACCCTGATCACTTTGGTATATATAACTCTATATCTAACTCGTTTAGTTTTGGGTGTTACAAACAACCGTTATGTGAACAAAACTATAATACTCTCTTTAGCAACATTTGTTGCGAGAGTATAAAAAAAAAAAAAATGTGGTTACTTCTGCACTGCAAAAATATTTGAATTTTATAAAAAAAAAAATCAGAAATTAATAAGTCTGGCAACTTCTGCAAATATATATTTTTTAAATATTAATAAAAAATACTTCGCACATTTGTTATGTATTAAGTAGTTGAGTTATAGAAAATAGTTACATCAATTTTTGGAAAAATTCAAAAAATCCTGCAACATCTGTGGAATACAAAAATAGTTGAGTTATAATAAAAAAATACTGATAATCTGATAACATTTACGAAGATGAAATTACTTGAATATAGAAAAATATTTTTAAAATACTAAAAATATAATAAAAATCTGGCAACTTTTTGGGAAAATGAAAGTAAATCAAATTCTACTTCTTCTTAATTTTTTTTACAATTCTTTAGAAAAAATTATAGAATTTTGCAGCTCGCTCAATTTATATTATACTATTTTATTGCTATTATTTTTAATATAACGGTACTTTTTCGATATAAAAAAGTAAATAAACCATTTTAATTACCAAAAAACATAGAAATAACCGTTACTATTATTTTATAGACATAAATAACTGAATTCTAACAATTTTGCTATATTTCCAACAAAAACGACATAAATCAAAATTAATAAATCACTTGCTTAACGGTCAATTCAAGAGTTAGTAGAATGCAATACTTTCTTTGACCAAAATTTATCTTTATAAACAGTCTAACAAAGAATTATGCAAATATATACACCAAAGCATTCACTCATCGATCGTTGGAGTCCAACATTATTGTCATGTTTGTGTCGCACAGCTGCTTGCAGAGCGTGTAAATTTGGGTCAATGGCACTTGGCAGCATAAAAACGCTTGTAAAATTAAACTTGGCAGCTACTTTGGACGCACGAAAAGCGTGAAATAGAATTTAAATGTAAACTTTACAAGTGTCTACATGTAGCATACAGCTTCATGCCTTGGCGGTGATGAAAGCGCGAGAAATGTCCAAGCAATAAATTGCTAGTGTTTATTGCACAGTGGCGTACGAAAATAAAGAAAAAACAAAAAATTTCTTTAAAAAAAGTTTCAATTATATAGATTTTTTACACTGCGTTGCCATTTTCTTGCGCACAAATGTGCCCAAGCACTTGCTTGTGTGTGAGAAAAAATGCTGTGGCTTCATTAGCGTGGTCGACAAGACAAGAAAAGCCAATTTGCTACACTTTTGCTCATTTCGCTGTAGTTATTAAATAATTTTCACTTGCTCAACAATTTACAAAAAACAACAAAAAAGCATATATAACGAAAATAATCAGCGGTGATTTAATAGATACAATACAAGCACAAAGCGAGAAAAACTTTTACTTTTCTTTGAAATGCCCGTAGATATGTATACATGTAGGTTTGTCTGTATGTAACTCTATATAAGTTTGTTTACCAATTTAACGAGACGGGAGACGTCTTGATTGCCGCATCTCTTCTTGGCTGCCAGACAAAAGCATTAAAATTTAAAATAATGTAGTGGTAATGGCTTAAAATTTCTTCGTCGTATTTTTCTTACCCCCCACATACATATGTACGTACTGTATTTATTGTGTGCTTTTGTGCACAAAAAATGCAGAGGCTGAAAGAAATAAATTAAAAATAAATAAATAAAGAAAGACACAGCCGCACAGAATGAGAGAAAGGTGATATTTATTGACTCATTGGCATGAATTTCACTTTCTACGTATATTTTGGCTGCAGCAGTGATGATTAAGTGGTGAAATTTCGCCGAAGATGAGATCATTTACAGAGCACACAAGTCCGCGAATTAAGAACAAGCGTATAAATTTTGATTTTGCGTGCTGTGGAATTGTTGTGGGCACGTAAGCGTATGAGAAATAAAAAAATATATATTTTGTAGAAATGATTCCACTTAAAACGGAGGCGAAAATTTTTGGAAGATGAAAAAGTACTTGATATGTGCATTCGTGGAAAGTTTTGAAGATGAAAAGTTTTAATTTTTCCGATTATTTACTTTAATATCTTTTAATTTTTTTAATTGCTTATATATTTTTGAAAGCAATTAATTTTTTTTTATTTTATTTTTATTTTATTTTATTTTATTTTATTTTATTTTATTTTATTTTATTTTATTTTATTTTATTTTATTTTATTTTATTTTATTTTATTTTATTTTATTTTATTTTATTTAATTTAATTTAATTTTATTTTATTTTATTTTATTTTATTTTATTTTATTTTATTTTATTTTATTTTATTTTATTTTATTTTATTTTATTTTATTTTATTTTATTAAAAAATGTTTTTTTTATTTTTTTTATATTTTTTTTTTATTATTAATTTTTCTAATTTTCATGTTCGAAAAATTTCATAATTTCGTAATTTCTTTGGCACACTTTTTACAAATTACTCAAGCAATAATCACTTTTGTATCTCACATATGTACATATATACCACAAGCATCTATAACTTAAAACATTCCCCAGATTAAGTAATAAAAAGCACTTTATTTTTGTAAAAAAATTATTTCGTCATCATTTCATTCTTCGAGTATTTGTCACTGTATGACAGCGCATTGTCAGACTTTTGGCACATTTTCATTTATCAAAACACAAAACACACGACTTTTTGGCAGCGAAACGACAATGCGTGGGTTAAAATGTGAAATTAAAATTTTTCTTTTGATTTTCATGACAACGCGAAAGTACAAAAAGAACAGCTGTGAGGGAAATTAAAAAGAAAATTAACGTAAAAAATTCCAAAAATAATACGGAAGTATGCTAAACCACTTCCTTCATATTTAACTAATAGGCGCATATTTTTTTTTATTAAAAAAATAATTAATTTTTTATAAAAAAAAATATAAAAAAATTGTTTTATAAGAAACCCACTTATCGAAAGTAACTGTAAATTGTGTGGTTTTTTATTTTTCTTTTTCTGTGCTTGGCAGTGGGGTTCCAAGAAGCAAACCAAGCAGTTATACTTTTCGCTACCATTTACATTAGGGGAGCTTATCACACCCCAACTGTGAGTGAGTTGGCGTCGGTTAAGTGCATATGTAGAAATATATATAAACATATGTGGGTAGGTATGTATATATAAATCATTGTGACGAAAGTAGACTATGTATATAAAACTTTAAATTTGTAAATAGGTCGTAAATATATATATATACATATATATATATATATAACTAGATGGAGCTCATGTTAGCAATCTAAAGCAATGTTATTAACCACAAACACACACTTCCATATACATATTTACATATATTTGCTCACTATATGTATTTCGTAAACACACATTCTTGTCATGCAAATAAATAAGCGTCCCATACAAATTACTAAAAAACACTAGCCGAAGCATTGCTTTCTGCTGTAGAGTAGTTGACATCAATCCAAAACGAAAATACAATAATAGGCACCAAAGAGCGCTCGTTACAAGCTTAGTATTTGCAAAGCAGCAGGGGCGCCGGCACGCTTATCACTAACTTTAAGTGAAATTTCTTATTGTGCGCCCTTTATTTCTTTGGACTGTCTCATATATGTAGCTATATGTATGTGTGTGTGATGTTGACTAAACAAGAAAATCAGCTGTCTCTAGTGGCGACAGCTTGAAAGTTAGAGAATATTCGACATTTGTTTCTATATGTATGCATATGTTTTCAATTTTTAACTAGTAGCGAATATACGTATACAGTTAGATAAAAAAAACAGCAACAACAAAATGTACAGTTGCTAATATTTAAAAGAAAAATAATAATTTTTGATATATAATAAATAAAACAAAAATAAATAAATAAAATAATAATTCTTGATTTATCTTAAATTTATATTTTTGGTTGAGTATAATTTATTTTTAATTTTTAAGTAAATTTAATATACTTTAGAACTGAAAATATTTTGTTTACATATTTTTATTGATACTAACGAATTTTGGGACTAATAAAATATATTTTATTTATTTTCTTTTTTATAATTCAAGAGCAGTCGGCTAGGACTTTATCTTAAATTATAAAAATATTATTTTTTGACAAAAATTACTCCAAGCAAGACAATTTTCGTTAAGAAATTAATTTAAAATATTAAAAAAAATACCTAATAACAGATTTTTTCGTACCAAATAATTTGTTTTTTTTTATCATAAAAATATTTTGCAGTTAATTTATTTTTTTCTTTCTAGTTTTGACACAATATAAAATGTCAATCACAAAAGTATAAAATTGATTTTAAATGAAAATTAAAAAAAAATATTTTTTTTTTATAAAAATAAAAAATTAAAAAACTTAATTTTATTTTATTTTTATAATTTTATTTTTTTAAATAATTTTAAAAATTAAATTGAATTAAAAAATTAATTTTTTTATTAAAAAAAATAAATTATTAAAAACTTAATTTAATTCAATTTTTATAATTTTATTTTTACAATTAAAAATCTTAATTTAATTTTATTTTTCTAAAAAAAAAATTAATTAAGTTTTTATTTTTTTATTTTTATTAAAAAATTAATTTTTTAATTCAATTTAATTAAAACTAAAATTATTTTAAAAATTAAATTAAATTAATTGAAATAATTTTAAAAATAAAATTAAATTAAACTTTTTAATTTTTTTATTTGTATCTTTTGTTGTTTTTGTTTCCCATCTTTCACACAATATAAAATAACAATAAAAAATTAAAGATCTTTACTTCATTTTTTATTTTAATTTTTTGTTGTTATACACTTTCCCATATATTGTTTTTTTTTGGAATTTTCAACATGTACTATCGCATATTTTCACCAACGATCACAAGTCGCATACATAACTACAAAATATATACAAAAATTGTCTCCTATGGCCTCGACAATATGCACAAATATACATAAATTACATACATATGTAAGTAAGCATATAACTTCACTTTGTTTGACTCTTGCAACATATGTGTCGCTACAACGCCCCAATCACTCACAATTGACAATCCTTTAACGCTTCACTACTCATGGCAAATATGCATAAGCAATTTGCTAACTTGTCATACATACAAAAATACATATTTACATACAAACAACATACATACAAATAAATATATGTATTAATGTACTATATATGATTATATATTTAAATATGATGTCTCATATGCAAGTCCATTTCATATATGTAAATGCAACAAAAGTGTACTTATGCAAATGCTTTATAGATACTTATATATGGTACAAATAAGATGCTATATACATATAAAAAATATATATATATATTGTAAAAAATAAAAAAAAATATAAAAAATTTAGCTGTAAGCTCCAGCTTTATAGCTGTGCAATTCATTTATGCTGATTTTTGTTTTTTTTCTTGCATTTTGCACTCAAATGCACTCGAATGCAATGATTTCTTCTGCACATTTCGCCCAACGACGACGACATCATTTGCTATTCACATTTGTAATTTGCAATTGCAGTCACAATCAAGCATGATTGCATGCATACATACATACATACATATAGACATATATACATATGTAAATACTCCTTTATATGCCACACTCAAGCACATGAGGAAGGCATTTATTACGCCGCAAGCGCACACATACAGTTGAGCATGCTTGGGTTTTCCTCACTTTTGCTTCCTTTTTTGCTTTTTTCCTTATTTTTTGTTTTTTTCTTTCTTTTTAGCTTCACACGTCGCGTCACATAATTGTTCGTCATCATCATCAGCATTGCCATAAATTTTATGCATTTAAATCCTAAACGCGCAGGCATATCCGGTCGCTTGTACGTTGGTGTACTATGGCGGACTCGAAGCAGGCGCTGGGACACTTACATACATATGTATATGATACCTGGTTGACTGAAAATCGAAATTTCCAAACATACATCTCGAAGCTAGACGCGGCTTTCGCACCTCTTCAGTGTTTTATTGCTTTATTGTTTCGGTTATTTAGTCGGCTAAGCGTTACACTCGAAAGGCGCTGTTGGTAGGTAGTTGCCACAGGCAAGCTAAGGTATATGAAACGCGTGAAGAGTAGACGCTTCCAGAAGTCAGAAGAGCGCTGCTTAGTTTTTGTAGACTAAATGCCATACAAAATCTACAAATGAAATGGATATTTGAATAATTCATGATGTGGCAGCAAGCAACAGCAGACTGTAGCAGCGCGGCACGCGTGGCAGACGCGCAAGATAGCTAGGCGTTCATGCTGGTTTACCTGTTGTATTTACATATGCCACTTTTGCACACAGTTATTTGAGTTTGTTTGTATGTAGATCAGCTGGCATTAATAGCTGTGATTTTTTGGAACTCTGGATTTACAAACATACATATATATAAGTAAACCTATAACTGACTAGTCAAAAACGCAACAAAAAACACTTGTGGGTCATTATCCTGCCGCCATTTACTCGGCTGCCCGACCGTACGCTCGTTTGGCACCTCATTTGCACCGGGGCACACAATGTGGCATAATCGTCAATTTTTATTGGCATTTGCTTGAGTCGCAATGATTTAGTCATAAGATAAACTGGCATTAAGTAATATATACACATACATATTCACAAATAAATACATCTCGCTTATTACAAAAATCAATAATATATATATGTATGACTGTGTACTTACAATCAGATATGCGAGATACACAAATATATATAAATATATATATATAATTGAGTGTATATAAAGAAATGTATCTGTAAATAGAATAGATATATGCACACTTGCATTTGTTGTTGTGTGTGTTGTTTTTGTTTATTCACAAAAGTCCTTGGTACGGGTTTTTGAACCTTGATTGCTATTGCAGGCACTTGAAAATTCCAGCCACACAACGGCAATGAGCATGTTGCACAGTCAAACATATATATCTGTATTCATAGCTACATGTGTGCTACTACTTAGGTGAGTATGTAATGTTTTTCTTGTTGTTGTTGCTATTTTTTGTTTTGCGGTAATGTGCATTGTTTTGCCATTGTCGTCGCTAACATCGTCTTGGACTGCAGCAAAGATGTCCGAAACTTGGGTTTACAATTTCTAGCCAATATATATGTATATATATATATACATATATCTGAATATATATTTCCAAAGGAGCATATTACGAAAACTAAATATAACGCCAAAACCTGTGAGCTATGCTAACTGCTCAAAATAACTAAGAGTTTAGATAGGTTATAAGCCTCTCTAATCTAATCTAATGTGAAAAGAAAGCAAGAATTAGACAAAAATGGGATGGTACTAAGCCATTCTATACAAAATAGCAGCTCTTTTATTAATAATCCTATTAAAATTGCTTGAGAACCCAAATATTCATCAAAGAAGCGTTCCTAGAGGGACGCAGTCATCGTAATTTCTTCGGCTAGTACCATGAAATATCAAAAATAATGGGAAAATGTAACTCAAACGCAAAAGCTTTTGAGTCAAAAACGCTCTAAAAGCTCAAATAGAGCTTAATTCGATCACTAGAGCTTTTAAATAGACAAATTTAAGATCATTTGCGACGAAGTAAACTCACGAGGCCGATAGAACTTTGAAAACGTAGCGCAAATGCTTTGACTCAGAGACCTCTCGAACTTAAACAAAATTTTTGAGACAGAAACAAAAAGTTGTAGATGTGGAACATAGTCGAGCTTACGATCCACAACCTGATTAGCAAGGAAATTTTGTTAAAGGAGGAAAGAAAAGCGCTTTTTTGTAGAAAATTCACTAAAAGCTCTCCAAAAGAGCTTAATGTGATCAACTTAGCTTTTGAGTAGTTAAATTTATTAATTTGAAAAGGTAAGCTTAACAAGCTGTTTATGAGAACGTAGACTTATATCGCTAATTCTCGGTCTACGAGATCTCACAGGCTTACGAATAGAATTTGACGAATTTATAAGCTATATAAAGACGAGCAAAAATACAGAGCTTACGATCCACAGCTTCGATAGCTAGAAAATCAGTTACAAAAGGGAATAAAACTCACTACTGCAACGAATTTGATTACAAGGCAGTTCTAATCTCAGACTTAGACAGTACCATCGTATAAACTTAGACAATTTCTGTTGCAAAGCTTTTACTAATAGACAGTCTCAAAAGCTTTCAAGACAACTAATCTGTTGATTAAAAGTGATTTCAATTTTCTTTCAAGCTTCGAATACAGTTTACAGCTATCAATCTCAGCAGCAAAAGCTGTAACTATCACCGCTATTTACACCTAACTGTGCATATATGCGGAAACGGCGCAAGCTGATGAGGAAGTTGCGATGCTTAATTGAATACTATGAAGAAAATATACACACAAACATACATGGATATAAATTGAGAAATAACTTTAATTAAAGCCAAAAAAAAGAAAAGCGTTGATATAAAAGTTTCACAAGCTCTGAAGCGACGCACACCCACCAAGTGAATGTAGTAAAAGCATTTTAACGAAATTTTTAAGTTTTCTTACATTAATGAATTACAAAATTCACTCGTGAGATAGGACAGCGCAGCCACGCATGTGAAGACACACACACACATGGAGTGGCAATAAATTTTATAGTCGGCTTCACGGCGTGGTGTGTAAAGGGCATGGTTAGAGGGGCGAGGGAAATAGTGCTTGTAACACCGAAGCATTGGACCCAGACGCTTTGCACACACTTCGGGCTTTTGTGCCTTTCTGTAGATTTATTAGTGAGCAACAGTTGAAGAGGCAGCGCAGCGCACATTGAGTTCCCCCTAGTCGGTTGGCGTTGAAGTGATCTCTTGCGCCAAGATGAATTAGCGTCTGACGGCAAAGAGACATGAGAAACTTCAAAAATTTTACAGCAAGCATACATATACTCATGCATGCATACGTAAATAACATTTTAAGACCCTTCCGCATAAAATTTACACACGAAAAAAATGGAAAAAAAATGAAAATAATTTGTAGTCGCAACAAAAGCGCAACAACGGTGCAAACGAAAAGTGTGGGCGCAGTTTGACTTACTGACTCGGCTGGCTGGCTCTTTGGCTGCAAAGCTGAAAATAATGAAAAAATACCGCAACGCAGGGCAATTCAACATAACGGAAAATGCATAAAGTGAGCAGCTAAACACTGAAAACTTATAGAGCGAGATAATAGTGAGTAGTTGGGTTAAAGGGCCCAACGGTGAACGGCGAAGGCGGTGAAGGGCGAGATTCTAGTGTAGCGCTTTTTGTTGTTGCTATTGTTGTTGTAGTTTTTTTTTTGTTTTTGGAGTGCAGACAGATGTTGACGGCACAATGTTGATCAGTTGGATGGATGTGGAGCTGTTGCTGCCATATACCTTAGGAGATATACATGTGGGTATATGGGTATATATGTATATATGCATGTGTGTGTTCTTTTTTTTTTGTGCTCTCTACGCCGACAAGGTGCAGATTGTTGATAAGCAGATCATTGAGACACAACAGCAGCCCAAAACAGACAATCATATACTAGACAAGCACTATATAAATTGCTATATATACATATATATGTATAATTGTATGCATGTCGGCACTGTAGGTAGATAAAACAATTGAAGTGAATTTAACCGCAATATTATGAGCAAATGCTGCTGACGAACTGGTAAATAAAGCAACAAACAAAGAATTAATTTTTTTCTTTCACTTTTATCTTTCAATCTTTGGTAGCTTACTGTTACAAAGCTAAACAACATATACATAATTATATATATATATGTATGTAGGTATGTGTGTTTGTGCATAATGCATTTGATATGCGCACAGAAATGGAGCGTGTGAGTATGATAAACAAGTTAATAGACAAACGCATACGAGATAAGAAAAAAACCAAAATCTAATTAAGCAAATAAAAGTGGGTTTCAGACAACAAAAACAACAACAACAAAATTAAATAAAAAACAACAGAAAAAAAATTAATAAAAAAACAACAACAAAAAAATAAAAAGATGCAACAAAAAAAATAAAAACAACAAATAAAAAAAATAAAAATTATAGCAACAAATAAAGTATATAACTACAAATAAAAAAATAAAAAGAACAACAACAAACAAATTAAAAACAGTAACTGCCAACAACACAATAGTAAAATGCTGCCGTAGGCAACACAACAACACCAAATGAGAATTAATCTAACAGGCAAATTACTCGCGCAGCTTCCGAGTCGCACCTACGTGTACGTGTCTAATGTGAAAAAGGAGAAAGTTCACGCACAGCGTGTGGCCACAACACGGTAAATCGGTGTGGAAAGCTGCTGATCTTAACTCAGCGATACAACGGTACTACAATTCACACTTGTAACGGTTAATTTATGCGCTCAAAGCAAAAGAAAATTGAAAATTATAAGAAAAATAACTGGAAAATTCACTGCCGCATTGAAAGCGAAATGCACAAAACAATGCGTCTGATGGTGGGTAAAAGTGTAAAGCGCCGCAACAAAAACAAAAAAAAAATAATCACATAGATTCATATAAAATTACAAAGGCTTTGTGGCAAGTCACTAATAAACACATTAAAAATTATGTTGCTGTAAATTGTTCAAGTGGAATAAATACTTCAAATTGTAAATTATTTACGTTATAGAAATGTATGTTTAATTGTTCTTGTGTATAAATAAATTTATTTAGCAATTTATGTGTGTAAAAGCTGATCTAAGACACAACTGGCGCATCATTTTAGTCGGGGTTATCAGTAGGCATTCACTAAGCTCGTGTAGTGATATAGATTTGTGACATTTGTGTGTTTGTTTGTATGTTTGCTTTCAAAAACATAGTTGATTGTAATATTTAGAGAGCACATGTTGTAATTTTAATTTTTTTTTTTTGTTTATAATTGTTGTTGCTGTCAAACAGAGTAGCGCATATTTCATGAAATAAATATAAATTTCAAAAGCTATATATTTATGTCTCTATATAAAAAATTAACAGCTGCGCTTATAGCAACTTGTGGGAAATAAAAATTAAAATTAGCATAAATAAGCTAATGAAAGCTTCGATTATTGTCTACTAAATTGTTATTGCTTTATAGACAGTAGCCAGTAGGAATGAGTTGAATTTGGTAGCTGGGTAATCACGATGTATTTTGGTAGATACATACTGATTTATTTTTATAAAAATTTAAATTAAAATTTTACTATTTTTCGAAAAAAATGTGTTGTTGTTGTTTTAAAATTTTAAAATAATAAATTCATGAAACTTGACTTGTCGGATTTTTTATAATTGACAAAATATTTAAAAAATATAGAAGTTTATACAAATATATATTGAAAAAAAAAATATTAACAATAAAATATTTCCTTAAAAAAAAAATAAAAAAAAAAAATATTTCCTAAAAAAAAAATTTAATAAAAAAATATTTTCTTAAAAAAAAAACAAAAATAATAATGTGTTGTTGTTATTTTTAAATTTTAAAATAATAAATTCATGAAACTTGACTTGTCGGATTTTTTATAATTGATAAAATATTTAAAAAATATAGAAGTTTATACAAATATATATTGAAAAAAAAATATTAACAATAAAATATTTCCTTAAAAAAAAAATTAATAAAAAAATATTTCCTAAAAAAAAATTTAATAAAAAAATATTTTCTTAAAAAAAAAACAAAAATAATATTCGTAAAATTTAATTTCAAAAATCTTAATTTTTTTGTATTTATAATAATAATAATAATAAATATTTTTTATATAAAACAACAACAAATATATTTTAATCAGTTTAAGCACGATAAATTTATTTTAAAATGGGAAAATTTATATTTATTATTACTTTTTTAAGATATTTTTGGTAAATCAATTTTAATTATTTTTTATTTTCATTTTTAATGTTATTTCAATTATTTTAGGAACAACTATTTATAAAAAATTCACATCGATGAATACATACTAACTTAGGATACTTATTTTTTTGTATTTTATTTAAATTAAATTTATTTATTTAAAATAACAATAACAGCTTAGGAACTGATTTTTATTCCTTTTAAAATTTCTAGAATATTTGAAAGGCATTTTTAGTGCATACATTATTCATATTTCTTTAACTCAAAGTAATTAATGTTTAAAATTCGCAGAAAAATATTATTTATCAAAAAAATACATATTTAATTCAGATCGATTATATAAAATTTTACGAAATGCCTTTTCAAAATATTTTTTTATTATAATGAAATTTTGAGTTATTTCTGTTAAACAAAAAAATGTCTTAAATTTAAAGATTGCATACTTTTTGAATTCAGTGTAATTAATGCTTAAAATACATTTAAAATATGATTTTCCTTAATATTGACAATATTCTATAAAAAACGTGTTTCGAGTTGTGCCTTTTAATTAACATACACACATAAATAGCAAAAGCACACAGTTGCCATAAAAATTTATGTTCATGTAAATTAATGTTTCATTTACAACAACAAAAAAACCAGACATTGTCATTGAAAAATTTTAATAGCGCGATGCTTACGTTACATTACAATTACAATGTCACACGGAGATAAACCAAAAAGCATGTGTGTCAGAATGAATTTCGGTGTTACAGCGAGATGTCTTAACTGCAAGTGACGCGCGCGAACGCAGTAAAAAATATAAAAAAATGAAAATAAATAAAAATAAAAAATAATAATTAAAACGGACATGAAGTACCCCAGCGGCATGCCGCCGCTGATAAGCCAGCCATGAATATATACGAAAAACAGACGTTACAACCACCAAAATACGAAGCGGTTCAAGTGAAATGTCAACGTGTCTCGCTTAACAAAGCTTTAATGAGCACTTTATGATCGCTTACTTATAGCAACAACAACAAAAAATATTAAAAATTGTATTTGAATACGCCTTCTAAAAGAACGCCTTCAAGCCGAATGCACCCTCACAAAAATCATAAAGCGGCGTATTGCATAAAAATTAAAGTAATGCGAGCGCTTGAGATAAGCACAAAGGTCACTTGAATGTGTGTGTGTGCATTTACAAGACGCCAAAGGGGCGTTAATAGCACTTTATTATTATTAATATTATTTTAGAGGCAAAATATTGAAGGGCTCAACTCAGAGGAAACATAAAAAACACAGCGTAGATGAGGGGAGTGTAATGGCAGACAAGTGCAAGGCACTAGATAACAGTCTACAATTTCATATGCAGACATTATTCCTTTAATATTGCACAATAGTTATGCTAAAATAATTTATTTATTTTATATGTTTGAGTATGTGTAGACGCGCTTTCGGAAGCGACTTATCACTTGCCGCACATCCGCATAAGCAACTCAAACTGCGTTTTATTGCGTTCAACAAAAAATGAAAGTTAATTTATTTGCAAGGCTAACATAAACAAAAACAAATTTTTTTGATACCAATACCAATAACAAAAACAAAATCGAAAACAGAAACAGAAATTGACTGTGTGTCAGTGCATTCATCATTCAATCAATTTCAGGTAAAAACGATATCACCAAGACACTTGTAATCTACAGCTGATAAGGGCACAACGCACTCAAGCAAATTAGAATTATCACAAACAGTTTTTTACGCGAAAAAACACATAAAAACCCATACCTGATATACCTTTCCCAACAATTTCCAATTAACTGCTTAACTTGCTTTCCAAGTGCGCACACTCATTATGACTTCCCTATATATTTCACACTCATCTGTGATTATTCATCACTTACCTCACGATTGTTGTTGTTGCCGCCGTTAGCAGCATTACTGTGTCCATTATTATTATTATTGCCGACCGAAGTACGCGATCCGGGTAGATCGCGCCATCTAAGTACCCCCATAACGGCTTGGCGTACCCAACGTCGTTCGGCGCCTTCAGTATAAAATGCCACCTTCAAATCGGACACAGCGCGCCTACGAACACAACTTCAAGCTGTGAGCACAGCGCTACAAAATTTAGATTTATTTTTTCTTGATTTTTTTTTTAAGAAAACTGCAATTTCTTAAAGCGCGACTGCAGCGCGGCGCTTATTGTCATGCGTTTGCGGCAGACAATGTGGGCGAGCCAAACACATGGACGTGGCGGCGAAGAAGCGCGCGGCCTCAAAAGCTGGTTTGCGGCAAGAGTAGGCCGTCACAAGCCACTTCCTTCATGCGCTTCGTGTGCTGGTGGGCAAAGCGAGTTTCGCGCGCCGCTGTCTATGTACTCGGTCAATGGGTGGTCGGTTGGATTTTGGTAGGTCAGGAGAAGTGAGGAGAGGCGCGCAGTTTTAACTCTGCTGGCTAAAATGCAGTTGCAGCTTTTTTCGTATTTTTGAAATATTTATTTTATTTTTTTTTCTTTGCAATAATTTTTGGGTTTGCTCACAAATGGACACACACACACACTACCGAAAGTATGCACACACACGCGGATTTTTTAATGATTTTTTTTGCTTACGTTTTGCGAAAATGCTCGTTTAGATCTTTTCGAAATTTTTCATTTCATTTTTGCGCTTTGCAGGTTTTGCTGTTGTAGCTTTTGTATTTTTATTTTCGTTTCGTTTTTTTTTCTTATTTTTTCATTTCATTTTTATTTTTATTTTTCAAACAACTTGTTTGGCAGGTTTTGCAGCACTCGTTGTCGTTGTCGGGTTATTGTTTTAGTTTTATTATGCTTTTTGTTGTTGTTATTATTGTTGTTAAGTTTCCAGCTAAGCGTGTACATTCAAAGCTGGGAGGTCGCGTTCAAGCGTTTGTTAAAAGTATTAAACCGTTTCTTATGACTTGGCGTACAGGAAAATTTTCGAATACGTTTACATCAGCGATTTTGTATACGAAAATGAATTTTTATTTGTATTTAATTAATATTTAAATTATAAAAATATTAATTTAGAATATCTTCCAAAACAGTGTTTTCAATTTTTATTGAAATTCTAAAAATTTCAACACAATTTTAATTTTCAAAAATTTTGCACTTTTGAATTTGTCGTAGGTTGCGCTCAACTACATCTTCGCAAGTAATTTCCTACAAATACACAATGCACAATAACGACTTTATACAGCAGCGCTGCTATAAACACCACTTCAGCTAGTTATAATTGCAAACACAACGCTTATTAACACCTCAAAGGTACATAGCTAGTTAATCACCGATATGCAATTCAACAAATTCCACTTTAAATCAAACAGAAGAACACACGCACATACACATACGTTAATCACACGTAGAATGTCAACGTAGCCGCACGTCGTCGTCGTAGTCACTTAAGCGACCAATTCGTGCTCCTATTTAGGCCAGATTCAAGAATAACTCAATGAAAGCCAAATAAGCGAAAAAGCGCACACGCACACACACAAAAACAACAATAAACTGCTGCTGTTACTTCATTCACGAAAGCGTAGCGACGTGCACATCAAGCCGTCCGTAACTATTTTCAACTCCGTTCGAAACCACGTTCAAATACCGAATAAACAGAAAAGTGAAAAAGTATCTTGTCGATACGGTGAGTTTGCCCCGCACGTTTGATGAGCGCACACGAGCAATGTTGGGAGCGCGAACAGTAAACAACGCACAGAAAAAGCAATGACTGCAGTCACAACAGCAGAGTTGCCAGCTGGTGTTGGTGTGGTGATGGAGTAGATAGAGAGTGTGCATTTAATGGCATATAAATATGCTTTAAGGTTTTCAAGAGTAAAAAGTGTTTGAAAAATAAAAAATATAAATAAAAAAAATAAATTTTTGGTTAAAAAAAATTAAAATACTTCATTCACATCAAGTTATTCGAAAAATAGTTTCAAAAATTTTAAATTTATATAAAAAGTGTTTTTTAAGTAAAAGAGTATTTTTTATTAAATT
This sequence comes from Zeugodacus tau, assembly GCA_031772095.1. NCBI lineage: Eukaryota > Metazoa > Arthropoda > Insecta > Diptera > Tephritidae > Zeugodacus > Zeugodacus tau. The sequence continues at coordinate 55,186,527 of CM062651.1, read as the reverse complement.
AGTTCCAAAAATTATAATTTTACAAAATTTCCGTTATTGATTTACTGAAGCTTTCAAACTTAAACGTATGTACATGTATAAGGTTTAGCTTTAATTTAAACCTCTAATTATCTATAATTCTTTTGTAAAAAATAAGTTTTGTCTTGTCTTTAGGATACACTCTGCTTTTCGATATTTATTCACCGAAACCTTCAAATTGTTTTTCAAATTATTTTTTTTGCATGTTTTGACTTTTATTCAGAGTAAATTTATTTCGTGAGAAATATATTTTATTAATTTTGATATTTTTGTTCTATTTTAAGAGAGTTTGAAGTAATTTTAATACAACAATAATAAAAAATATATTTTTATTTTATATTTTTTATAATATTAGTATAAGCATTTATAATTAAATTTTTTTATATAGAAAATGGATTGGTTTCGGTTTAATAAAATTAATTAAATTCCAAAAATATACGGCTTTCGTTATTTTCTAAACAAAAACTACCCATAAATATAGAAATATATTTTGTATTATCGCATAAAATATACTTTATGGTAGAAAAACTATCTCAAATTAATTCTAGAAAAAAAATTTAATATACGTTTAAAATAAGTAAATTCAATTAAATTATTTACAATTATAAAATTATTTTTAATTATTATTTTTATTCACTCTAAATTTAATTTCCTTTTTATAATAAAGTATCATTGTGATGAGTGAGAAAAATATTTAAAATCCCTTTGCGAAATGTTTATAGGTTATGAATGTATCTTCTGATATATTATTTTTAATTATTAGCATTTATAATTCATTTTTTAATATTTTTTCTATTCATTATTATTATCCACTCTAAAATTAAAAAAAAAATTCCAAAATTTATTCCAGCAAAAATCTGCTGTCTCAAAATTTGTGGCAACTCTACGGCGCATTCAAACATGTTCGATGTGGCTCTCGTGCTTGCAGACAAACGGGCGCTTTTGCTTTTTGTTTGCCGCTGCACTTACCGGCTCTCTGGAATTATGGTGGCGATTGTGACGTGTAGGAAATATTTTAGAGGCACAGAAAATTAAATATTTCTATGGTTTAAATTAAATTAATAATTTTGATATTATTTTTTTTTTTTTAATTTTAATTGTAATTATTTTTTGATTATTTTTTTTTTCATTTATAATTTTTTTAGCATAAAATATGTTGTAAAGAATTTAAATAATTTGTATTTTGAATAAATGTAAGGGATTTTTTTTTAATATTATTTTTAAATATTTCATATATTCTTGAAGATTTTGAATTCTATATGAAATATTAACTGAATTTTTGTTTAATTTTTATGAGAATTTTTCATTCAGTTTTTACTTTTTATTCATTTATTGATTTTTGCTTCTTTAAATGTCAATAAAATATGCGATATAACGAAAATATTTTCAAAACAAAAACTACCCATAAATATAGAAATATAAATTATTTTCGCATAAAATATATTTTTTGAGGGAAAAAAATGTCCGAAAAATTATTATAAAAAAATTTAATTATGAAAAATAAATAAAAATAATTCAGTCATAAACAATAAACATGCTTATCATTTGCTTAAGAGCACACAAAAAATTTCGAAAAATATATTTTTTAAATACTTATTGTAAATAAATTAAATTAATGTTGAAGTAAATTGAATTAAAAGTAAACAATTTTTTTTTATAAATTTTGAAATTTTTTGTTCATACACACATATGTATGTGTATACATCCGATGCTTGCTAATCATAAAACCCATAAATATGTAGGTATTTTTTTTTGTATGAATATCAGTATGTCTTTCTGTATGTAAGACCTTGGAAAATATACATATGTACATATATATATAGTATATATCCAATTATAATTTTTTTCGCAGTAACTGTTATTGGATTTCTTGGTTACTTGATTATTTAATTTGGTTTAATTCATTTGCGATATTTTACAAAGCAACAATAACAACAAAAATATAATTTTAAAGAATTACTTTTATACACATTTTTAAAAGAACCGCAGATATAACAAAACATGTCGTTGATAAAAACGTGTGCGTCACTTCAAAAGCACTGTTTACACATATATAAATATATTACAAAACAAAAAAATTACAATATGTATATATGTATGTTTGTAAGTTGATCAACGCACCGAAATTATATATATATGTAAATAACAACAACAAACGTCAGACTGTTATCCAATATTGTTTCAAATTTACTCTAATTTACGACTACAACAAATGACCGAGAATTGGTTTATGTTTTTGTTGTTTTTCCATTTGTAATACAAGCCGTCTAGGAGACTAATAGCGTTCTAATACACATAGACTAATATATGTACATATCTATACAATTTAGAATATGTGCGTGTATGTGTTTCCATTTTAGTACAAAATATGTTGGATATTATGGACCGACCTTGGCATTCGAGACTCCAAAAAGGTAACGGCGAGAATGCAATTTGTGCATCTTATTGAATTTAAACAAATTAGACTGTTTACTTTGTTGTTGTTTTGTATATGAGTACGTGCATATATACACACACAAACATACACATACAGGAGTGTTCAGAAGACAACTCAACACCGCATGCACTCGTTGTCTTGCCGCCGCATATATGAAGCTATCAGCCAGCGCGTATATATATATACTCATATATATGTGTTTGTGTGCGTGTGCACGTTTTGATAGCACAAAGCAGTGGCTGGCAGTCATATTCCAGTGAAATCAACATGTCAATCTCTCAAATGCGACCGTAAAAATTTTGTATTTTTAGAAAAATGATAAAATCGCCAAGCGTATTTGTCTTGAATTCTCAACAAATGTAAACAAACAATTTCAAATGTGCATATGTGCATATGTATGTATGTATGTATGTATGTATGTATCTATGCATGCCTTTCGATGCGCTAGTCTCGGCGACTTGCTTGACTTGTGTGTGATGACTAATAAGCGTATTGATTAGCTACGAAACGGATACATAACGTGAATTTGGAGCAACACAGAGCAAGAATAATGAAATTTATCGCCGGTGCTAATAAGTGTCGCCTAATTATTTAATATTCTATAAAATTGCCAAAACGTGACTTTCGAAAAAGTGTTTTCGAAGGCAGCAAATAATTACAATAAAATAAGAAAACATTCTCGGTGGTTTCTTTATCAGCATTACGTGATCGCCTTCCTTGGCGCCATATTGCTCTGCCACCGCTTTGAAATCTACGAAAGATTGGGTAACAGGATTTTCGAATTCAATAAAAAAAACTAAAAAGTAAAAAAAAATGTAGACAACCTCATCCAAAATCTTCAGTGCTAGCAATATTGCTGACATATAGCCAGAATAAAAATGGCAGAAAAAAAATTTAAGCGAGTTGTGCGTTCTTTTGCAACTCGTTTATAAGAAATCGCTTAATATTGAATAAAAATCTTATTTGAAGACCTTTCTGCTAATAAAAATAATGTTTTTGCTCATTTTATAATATATAATTAATTGAAATCCGTTTATTTGAGTAAAAGCTTTCGAAAATTTTTTAATGAAAGAGATAGTAGTACTCAGTCCCAACATTATAAATGAACTGAAAATTGATGTTATTCAAAGAAACTTACATACAAACATAGTTTCCTGTATACAAATAAAATAAATAGCTGCTTTTAGGTAAAGTGAATACTGATATGGAAAATTAATGCAGTCACTTGATAGTAAGCAAATAAATTATATTAGAAGAGTGCATCGAAATGTAGGAAAGAGTGTACCAATGCGTATATGTATGTTATACCCATGTTTATGGAAGCAAAAATAATGTAAATTGAAAGTATCGGACAAAAGCTTGTCGACTAAAATTAAAATTATGTGAAAGCTTCATGAAAGCTCGAATGAAAGCTTGTTACCTAAAAAATCTCAAATTTAATAAAAGCTTCATGAAAGCTCAAATAAAAGCTTGTAACCTAAAATTATAATTTGATAAAAGCTTTATGAAAGCTCTTTAAAAATTCTGTATACTAAAATAATAATTAGCAGAAAGCTTCGTGAAAGCTCGAATGAAAGCTTGAGTTTGTCATCTCAAACTAAAATTTTATGAAAGCTCCTAAGGAAGTTTGTCTCCCAAATTTAGGCTAGCAATAAATGCTTAAGATAGATATTTAATCACACACCTTTTCGACTATTTCCTATATACTGCTAAGATTTTTCCAGTTTTTAGTCATCAGTTTAAGTTATTAGAAAGAAATAATAAATATGTATGTACTTAAAATGTACATAAAAATTAAGTTTAAAATTAAGTGAAAGAAATATGTGCGATATATATTTCAACCGCATGTATTTTACAAAACAATAAAAACCTTCTGAATTAAGTCCTTCAAAAAATGTTCCAACTAAAGTATAATTCTTGAAAACCCCAACTGCGATAGCTGCTTTAAACCAAAAATGAATACATTTGTGAGTAATTAGCTAAATAAAAATAAATGTAAGTATATATTAAAGCAGTTTTTATTCATTTTATCAACAACTGTGGTTTTAAAGATTTTATTTTTATATATTTTTAAATTTTTTTTTATATATATTTTTTTTTGTAACAACTTTTTTCAGTTCAAACTTATTAAGAATTGTTATTGTAGAATTTCGACTATATTGAGACGAAATCAGAGTTAATGTAAACAAATGCAGCTTTTGCTCGCACTGTCTCTATCTTTATGTCTATCTCTATCTCTATCACTATCTCTATCTCTATCTCTATCTCTATCTCTATCTCTATCTCTATCTCTATCTCTATCTCTATCTCTATCTCTATCTCTATCTCTATCTCTATCTCTATCTCTATCTCTATCTCTATCTCTATCTCTATCTCTATCACTATCTCTGTCTCTATCTCTATCTTTATCTCTATCTCTGTCTCTATCACTATCTCTATCTCTATCTCTATCTCTATCACTATCACTATCACTATCACTATCACTATCACTATCACTATCACTATCTCTATCTCTATCACTATCTCTATCTCTATCACTATCTCTATCACTATCACTATCACTATCTCTATCACTATCTCTATCTCTATCTCTATCTCTCTCTGTAAGATACTAGGATTAATTGTTTTAAATTTCTCAAGACTACTAAGCAGACACAACTATTAGATATTATAATACATAAGTCAATCCTATCACTGAATTCTAATATTCTAATACCCCAACAAGCCATTTGAGTACTGCCATATGTTCCTTCAATTTTCCCACAAAATTATTTAATGCCTGCACTTCACGACAATTCACGATAAGAGTCCTTCACATTTGCTGCACTATAGCACAGTGGCCACTCAACGGCATACGCTCACTGCTGCCACCGCTGGCATTTATTTAGCCGCACTTCAGGTGGCCACTTCACCATGAAATATGCATTTTGTGAAGAAACGCGCTTTGCCACATGAAATGGAAAACAGTTTTGCTGACAACGTATGCAGTAGTCCATCAACCGAATGGAGAGAGAGATGTGAGTGTGAAGCGGCTGAAGCGCATGTCCTGTGGTGAGATTAGAGGACATGAAATAATCGTTGCTGAACACATAGTGCGCATGTGGTTATAGCTGATGTTTGTTGTTGTTGTTTTTTTTTTTTAATTTTTTGTTGTTGTTGTTCTGCCAACCGCAACACACAAATTAACAGACATTTAACATGCATATAAATAATTAAGCGCAAATTATGTTATCAAATGTTGGCGATGGCACACTAATATGGATGTAGGTGGTGTATATGAGTATATAACTGTGTATATGTATTTATGTCTGTATATATATTTTTATGCTTTGCAGCGCAATTTATATGCGACTCAATACATGTAGTTGGCATTTATAATTTTTTGACTTTCATGTCGTCGACCATCGCTGCTGCCAACATGCCTCAGTTCCCAAAACAAACAGATTTTTGCACGGAAAATTGTCGGAAAATAATTACGAATTTTAAACATATGGAAGTAAATATTTACTAATACACGCTAGTACCAATGCATGTCAGCAATGTACTGGTGCTTAGTACAAACAAGCCAAGAGTAGACGAAGCGACAGTTGACTGACGCTGTTGCATGCAACGCTGCTGCTGCCGGCAGAGCACTCGTATTACACTTTGTCAATTGCCAGTGCAGAGGCGTGCGGATATGCTAGCGTGTTGTATAGCATTGACATGAGACAAAAGGCATGGCAACAACAACAAGCAATAACAACAACAACAACCAAAAACAACAACAAATACTATATTTTCATTAACACAGCTGGCATGGAAAACTTTCAAATGCAGTTAGATTTGACATATGCCAACATGCAAGCAAGCGAGCAGAAAAAAATCTACAACAATAACAACAACATGAAGTGACTAAATGACTATCATGCAGCGTGTATACTCCCACACTGTCACTTACCACACACACACACACACTGACTGCGCACAGTGAAATAAATATCTTTCAACGCCGTCGCAAAAGATCAGGCGGACAGCCAACCCAGGCAATTAACAACTTCAACTCTATCCGTTTGTTTGTTTGTATGTGCATGTGCGTTAGAACCAGGCTAAGGCGCTGCTTGGCTGCTTACATAGCTGAATCGTAGGCAGCACTGCTTTAAGCCGGGCGCGGCTGCCAGCCAAACAAATAAATTGTGCGCTACCTTACCTTTAAACGACATTTATCTTCGCAGATGTAGTTGTTGTTGGTAGTGTTGGTGGTGTTGTTGCGGTTACATTGCAATTGCAGACGGTGCAGTACTGAACGATTTAATTTGTGTGGTCATGAAATTTTAAGTGAATGTTGGTGGTGATGAGGATGAGAGAAGAGGAAGAAACAGTGAAAGAAGAGAAAAAAGAAGTGAGTAGAAGAAGCTAGAAGAGGAATATGAAATGAAAAAAGAAGTAGAAGGAAAGGAAGAAAAAATACTACGCAAAAACACTGCTAAATGAATCTAAAAGTTTAAGCTTAGGTGAAAGAGAACCTAATATGGGTGTGAAGCGCGCAGAACTAAGCGAGTAAGACGGATTATAGTGATAATTAAGCAAATAAGTGCTGCCAAAAAATTAAATTTGTGGTCAAATGGTTATTAAGTAGAAACTATTAATACCGAAAGCTGTGTGAGAGCTAGTGGACTCATTCCAAGCTTGAATTGTCGCTAGTGTGATATAAAGGAAATACTTAAAATTAATTTGAAAAAAAATTTAATTAAAAAAATAAAAACTAAAAAATTAATTAAAAATAAAATTAAAATTAATAAAATTTAAAAATAAATAAAATTTAAAAACAAAAAATACATATTTGAACAATTTTTTTAAATTAAAATTGTTGTTTTATAATTTTTTTTTGATATTTTTTTTAATTTTTATTATTTTATTTCTAAAATCAGCTAATTAAATTGTTAAATCAATCAACACAATCATCAATCATCAAAAATTTCTGCAAAAATAGCACAACACTTTTATGCGCCTAAAAGTATGCTACATTTTTATCAGATTTCATAGCATAGTTATGAGGTCAATCAAGTGAACGCATACAGTCAATATACATATGTTTTGTGTGATATTAAAGATCAGTTAGCTACAAATATTGATTGAATCTTCCCCCGTATACTAGTCGTTTAAAACTTATAAATCTTCCCACACTCACTAGTCGCAGAGAAATGCTAGGTATAATATTCCTAGTAAAACTTCAGAATGGTTTAGTTTGTAGTTCATTCCTTTTGTCTGATATTAAGTTTAATGTCCCATTGCGTTCATCCAGGCAGTTTAGACCATTATTTCTAAAATCTTCTAGAACAAATTTTGAGTTAAATGAACCATTCCGCCGAATATGTCATGATTTTAATTCCCATTCCAGCACATTTGATCCATCTGACCCAATATTTAGCATCAAAAAAACTATTTTGTCTTCTCTTAATAAGTAATATATTTTTAACTTTTTGTTTTTATAAATTTTTAATTCTCAGCTGTTGAAATGTTTGTTTCTGTAGCTGAGCAGTTTGAGAACCGGACGCTTAAAAATCTCTTGCCTTTCTAGACTCGGCAAATTCCGCTCGTATGCGGACTGCGCCCCACGCGTCGGTTGGGCGGGAGGAGGGTAATCGTTTGGGTTAATAATAATAAAAATACAAAATACTTGTGAGTACAGTAAACACTCGATTTTCAAAACTAAAACTTTTCTTCAAACAAACTAATTTAAAAAAGATGCGGATAATTACTCTAAAAATAGACAGTTATTTTTTAATTAAAAGCATATTTTGAACTTTGAACTTTATCACTTTTAAACCATGTTTTACTGTACCATAATGAGCGCAATGCATGCAACTTAGCTGCACGTTTGCTTAAATATACAAGACACGAATAAAATATTTACACAAATTTAGCTGTTAAAGTCACAACAACAACAAACAAGGCATAAGGCAACAACACGCAAAATAGTTGCAACAACAAAGCAACATAAATACATAAATGTTGTTGTCATATGCAACATGACTTTTTGGTGTTGCTTTTTTGGTGTTATTGTTGCTGTTAGTTTCTTGTATGGGGTCTACAATTTTTCTTTTTTTGTTGTTGTCGTTGTTACTACTTTGTTGGCTCAGCTCTATAGCTTTTTTGTTGTTCTTGTAGTTGTTGTTGCACAATTATCTTGCTTTTATTTTAACAACTACGCAAATTGCGTGTTACAAGCAGTTTACAAAGACAAAAATTGCAAAAAAAAACAAAGCAAAAGAAAAATGAAACGCGTACAACAACAATAAAACACCAAAACGAAATGCAACGAACAAACGAACATCGAAATGGAGCAACAACCTTTTGGCACACCTTTCGCCGGGCGCTGCGACAGCAAAACGGAATGACGTCGAACGCACACAAGACAAAAGGCACTGCGACGCCCCATTTTCGCTGCTGTTGTTTAACAGGAGTAACAAGCGTATTCACACATACATACATATGTATATATGCATAAGTATGTATGTGTGCCTATGTGTGTGTTTTTGGGAGAAGGACAAAGCTGCAGCAAGTCAGCAGGCGCAACTTGTTAAGGATAAAAGCCAAGCAAGCAAGAATAGAACAAAACAGAAAACAGCAAAACTGACTGCTGACTGCTGACACAATGCTTATGTAATTTTCTAGGGCAGTGCGGCAGTAAGGATTTTGCTTTTCTACATAATTCAATAGCGCTATTTAAGATTTCTATGGAATTATCACAGTTCACTACATTTAAATGCAGCATATCTGAGAGTGATTGAGGCAATCAAATTGGACACATTGTTAAAGTGATGATTGAAGCAGAAGGGTTTAATGTAGATAATGTCAAAAATTAACGGTTAAATGTCGAGAAAGTTAATATATATGTACTTATATATAGTGATTTTGAATTGAATTTTATTAAATATTTCGAAATTTTATACCAACAGCTGTTAAATTTTCCATACAATTTTGGATATGTACACATATAAATACAGAAGAATAATAATTTCTTGACCTTTAGCCACTTACTATTTACTCAGAATGAATTTTTTGTTGAATTTTGGCTTAAATATAATAAAATATAATAATTAATAAAATTAAAAATAATCTATTATTAGCACGTACGCTCTAAGAAACCATTATTACGTTCTTCACATACGGTCTATGTAAGCCGCTCTTTATTTTTCTTTCTCATTTGCAACTGAGAGAGTTAATAAGTTCTCTGCAAATTTATGTTCGCGTCTCAAACGAAGCAACGGAGTGTGTGTCTTTGCTAAACATAACTGTTATATTTTTAATTATAAAACATTACCTACTGCAGCGCCATCTATAACTAGCAAAGTCACAAACCGTGTACCAACCGTGGCTTGTCTAAACTCCAGCGACATCTATACTTCTGTTGGCATACAGAGTTTACAGCTAATTGCCGCTAGAGGTAGCAATATATGCCAACATTTATGCGCAAGCGCAGTAGACTGTTAATCTGAATTGAAGAAATTTTGAGGTACATAATTATTTTGAGTATAAGACCTAGATTCCCGAGTCTTTAGATAATTTTTGGGATTAAATAAAACTTTCAAATTTAAGCAAAAAAAGTTGTAAACACTTTTTTGACAGTTTTGAGAGAGCAATTTGTGCAATTTCTATTACCCGAAATTCGCCATAACTCGAACTCTTGAATTGGCAATAGTGTTTAGAAGTCAAATTTCATACAAATTTCCTTCCATAACTCAGACTTCCTTAACTTTCTTAACTCGAATTTCTCCATAACTCGAATTTTTTTTGTGGATTATGGTGATTCGAGTTGAGGCAGCTCAACTGTATTTGCATAGACCCAAAAACAAGCCATTTTCGCTCGGCTCTCGAACTAATCAACTCGAAGTCGTTGAATTTTCATACTTGACTACTTATAAATAGGATCATAAATCTATTAAAATATTTAAAAAATAAAATCAAATAAAATCAGCAGATGCACTGCATACTAAAAGTACACACATACCGATTATATTTGCGATACATGTGAATTGGAAAAAAAATCTTTTTGTTTGGTATTTTTGGAGGACAATGGCAGGATGAGATTGCATAATTCAACCGAAAAAAAAACTTTTATTATTAGACGAACTAACTGCACGTATCGGACTATTATAATAAATTTTATGAGTTGTTGCTGCATATTGTAGTTGTTGTTGTTGTTGTGGGCTAATGCTGCTATTTTTATTACATGTCAATGTTTTTTATTGCTGTCATGAAAGTAATTTTGTCAAAAACTGCTCGCAGCGCAAGCACGCCTCACTAGACTAACATGCATGGAAGCGAACTAGAACACACACACAGATACATCTCTATAAATATATTGTCCAGAGCGGGAGTAAAACATACATTTATATGTATGCTCCTGCTTGCTCCTGGCGGCAGCAAACATCTTTAGGCGCTGGCAGCGGTGCAGCGCAATTTGTGCGACGACTAATGCCCCGAGGCGTGGCACGTGCAACATTACATTGCTGCTGCAGTCTACATACACAATGGATTATAACTTGCCGTAGGTCGTGGCTGTGTCGGCAACGTCAACTGGGTAAAGATGATTTGCGTTTTTTTTTTTTCGTTGATTTGTAAGGATAATCCGAGTTGCTTTTTTATGACACATTTTTGGCATGTGTTTTTTGTAGTTGTTGTTGTATTTTATTTTTGCTTTTTTTTCGGTGCACAAAAATTTATTTTATGACATTTTTTGAGGCATGTGCATTTTCGAGCAACGTGCAACGCAGCACTCGGCGGATTGTCGAAATTTAATGCCACACACATAACTTATGAGGATAGATGTATGTACATATATGCATGTATCTATATGTGTGAAGGTGCGCATATGTATGCATTCTAATAAAATTTACGAGTGGGTCATGCTTGTCACGAAGCCAAAACAATAATGTATAGCAAGGAGTTAGTGTAATGCAAAACTAGCAGTATATTGCTGATGTTTTCCGGCTGAATGGAAATATTGCTTTTGTTTTTGTTGTCTTTTTTTTTTTGTCCAAGGTATTAATACGCCGATGCACTCACTCGTAAAATACTCTTAAATATAAAAAATACATATGACTTACCTGTGAGAAATACGCTGGCAGCACACAGCGCTGATCGTCCAGTCGTGAGCACTGCACACGCTCCAGCAGCTCGAAGAGATCCTGCGTGGCGCCGCGTAATTTTTCCGGACTATGCGAGGCACTTCCGCTGCCTTTTTGCGAGCCCGCCATGAAAGCGTGTTGTCGCCTGCAAATGGAGAAATATGAGAGGTGTTATGAGTAAAGTGATGTTAAAAACGAAGGGAAATATAAAAAAATATATAAAATAGCAATTAAAAAAAAAATACAAAAAAAATTATATTAATAACGGGTGATTTTTTTGAGGTTAGGATTTTCATGCATTAGTATTTGACAGATCACGTGGGATTTCAGACATGGTGTCAAAGAGAAAGATGCTCAGTATGCTTTGACATTTCATCATGAATAGACTTACTAACGAGCAACGCTTGCAAATCATTGAATTTTATTACCAAAATCAGTGTTCGGTTCGAAATGTGTTTCGCGCTTTACGTCCGATTTATGGTCTACATCTTTCTGATTGAATGGCTACGTAAATAAGCAAAATTGCCGCATTTGGGGTGAAGAGCAACCAGAAGCCGTTCAAGAACTGCCCATGCATCCCGAAAAATGCACTGTTTGGTGTGGTTTGTACGCTGGTGGAATCATTGGACCGTATTTTTTCAAAGATGCTGTTGGACGCAACGTTACGGTGAATGGCGATCGCTATCGTTCGATGCTAACAAACTTTTTGTTGCCAAAAATGGAAGAACTGAACTTGGTTGACATGTGGTTTCAACAAGATGGCGCTACATGCCACACAGCTCGCGATTCTATGGCCATTTTGAGGGAAAACTTCGGAGAACAATTCATCTCAAGAAATGGACCCGTAAGTTGGCCACCAAGATCATGCGATTTAACGCCTTTAGACTATTTTTTGTGGGGCTACGTCAAGTCTAAAGTCTACAGAAATAAGCCAGCAACTATTCCAGCTTTGGAAGACAACATTTCCGAAGAAATTCGGGCTATTCCGGCCGAAATGCTCGAAAAAGTTGCCCAAAATTGGACTTTCCGAATGGACCACCTAAGACGCAGCCGCGGTCAACATTTAAATGAAATTATCTTCAAAAAGTAAATGTCATGAACCAATCTAACGTTTCAAATAAAGAACCGATGAGATTTTGCAAATTTTATGCGTTTTTTTTTTTTAAAAAGTTATCAAGCTCTTAAAAAATCACCCTTTATTAAATACAAAAAAATTATATTAAAAATAAATAAAAAGAATAAAAAAGAAATGAATGGAAAAAATACAAAAAAATTAAAAAATAAATAAAATAAATAAAAAAATGAAAAAATATAAAAAAATAATAAATGAGAAAAAAGTACAAAACAAATGAAAAAAACAGAAATAAAAAATATAATATATTAAAAATAAATACAAAAAAAAATAAGTAAAAAAGAAATGAAAAAAAATAAATAAATAACAAATAAATGTAAAAAACTATAAAAAAATTAAATAAGAAATGAATGAAAAAAATAAAAAATACAAATAAAGTGAAAAATTACAAAAAAAAATAAATAAATAAAAAAAAAAATTAATACAAAATTAATAAATGAACAAAAAAAATTAAATAAAACAGAAATGAAAAAATAAAATATAAAAAATATACAAAAGAAAAATAAGTAAAAAAGAAATGAAAAAAATAAATAAATAACAAATATATGTAAAAAATATAAAAAAAAATTAAATAAGAAATGACTGAAAAAAATAAAAATACAAATAATGTGAAAAAAAAACGAAAAAAAATACAAAACAAAAAATTGTGTGCGAAATTATTCCATCGTCTCATATGACATAAACAAACAATAATATTTGTAATAAAATACGCCAAACAAACACCCAAATGTGTGTAAACAGCGTAGAAGGGGAAGCAGATAGCAACCAAGGAACCCTGCTGGCGCCTGCGGCTTGTAACACACAGCGTAAAAATGGTAAATGAGGCGCCACTAAGAAGCCACCATAACAACAAAAAAGGACAACACAAATAGACAAACATTTAACATCTACGAAAAACATTTTCGGAAAGCGGGTACTTGAGTCGGAATATAAATCACTTGAAAATTTGCCTGCTAACCCACACAAGTAGCGACGGCGTTCATATTTCCTAACCTTTTTGCACATTTGCCGTTTTTCGTAACTACTGTGCGTTCGGAAATCGTTCAAGTGGCATCAACCAAAAGGAAGACAAGTCAACTCTCTTTTGAAGAACAAAGATGTCAGTGACCGAATGTTGTTGTTGTTGTTTATAGGGCAAAATGTTTCATCACATTTAGCTGTGTTCTATTTTGAAGCCGCTTAAAGGATGGCTAATATAAGATTGCCTCACTGATGAACAAACTAAAATGGTTAAAGAGCTATTAAGATAGACTTCCATTAAGAGACTTACAACAGCACTAGAGAGCATTGAGTAGTAAAACCATCAAATTTATGCAATTGAATTCAATGCAGGTGAGTTATGAGATATTCATCTATATTCTATCAGTCTTTGAGGTTTATACCCGTTGTTTGTTCGATTCACCACCGTCTAAAGCAACTAAATACCTTTCAAATGAATTCCAATTAAGAGAAAAAATATGTATTTACCATTTTTTTTTTATTAAAAATATTTCCATTATAGAGCATTAAAGCATGGCTTTTGCAATTTCACTTTCACTTTCCACTTTAACAGATTATTTTCTCATCAAAAACCAAATGTTGACAAATATTTCTTTGATTGCATTAAGATATATTAAAAATAGCAGAAAAGCATTTCAGAGAAACATAAAAAGATTTGCAGTTTCAATATGCAATGATTTGAAATTCACAACCCCTCAAAAAGCAGTGATTTCTAAGATTTTCAACTTGCCAGCAGCGAGCATTATATGAATTTCTAAGGAATATAAAGGCAAGAGTAAAGAACACTTACGCTTATGTGCTTAAAGAACACATATGAATGTATGCATGTTTACAAGTATAAATAGAGCCAGTGTTCGTGGTGACTGTGTGTTTGCGCAATTTTCATACACTCGATTCACTTACACTCGCTTCGAGTGGCACATAAAGAAAAGCTGCGCGCTGAAGTGCACTCAAAAACAGTAAAGTTGGCAGAGTGGACAATGGATTAAGTTTTTTCTGAAATGTTGAAAATGTCAAAAAGGCCATGAATCGGTTGCAGCAATACGCACAAATGATTTGGGTAAGGCACACAAACATGCATATGTGCATACAAAGAGACTGTGTGTGGCTATTGTAATTGTGGTATTCGTACAAGCGTGTGAACAATTCGCTAAAGGAAGCTGAAGGAAAAGTGGCCAATAAAAGCTATTAAACTAGAAGAGTGCACATTTGATTTGAGTATAGCGGAAAACTTGAAATACTTGAGGTTTTTCTTAAACGCCAACGAGAAAGTCGATGGAAAGGGTGTGTGGTGACTGTGTAAAAAGAAATTAAAAAAAAAAAATAAATAAAAATAAAATAAAAAATAAAAAAAATTAAAAAATTAAAAAAAAGTAAAAAATTAAAAAAAAAAGTAAAAAATTAAAAAAAAGTAAAAAATTAAAAAAAAGTAAAAATAAAATAAAAAAGAAATAAAAAAAATTAAAAAATATTATATAAAAATTGTAACAAAAAGTTATTAAAATATAAAAAATACACAAAAAAATTTAAGGAAAGAAAATAATAACAATTTTAAAAATACTAATAAAAAAGCAATAAAAAAATTGTAAATCTAAAAATTTTGTGAAAAAAATTCAAATTTAAAAAAAGTTAAAAATCTAAACAACAAATTTAATCTAAAAAAACCAAAATTTTTGTAAAAGTAAATATAGATATTTAAAAAAATATTAAATTTAAATTTAAAACAAATGTGTTTCCTGAGTGAAAAAAATAAAATAAAAAATATAAAAATTGAAAGAAAAGAAGAAGAAAGAAAAAAAAGCAAAAAATAAAAAAAATCTAAAATGTTGTGTAAAAAATTTAATAAAAAAAATTATATAAAATTGTAACAAAAAGTTATTAAAAGTTAAAAAACTATAAACAATTTAACAAAATAAAAAAAATAACAATTTTGAAAAAAATAAAATAAAATAAAATAAAAATTATAAAAATTGAAAGGAAAGAAAAAATAAAAAAAATCTAAAATGTTGTGTGAAAAATTAATAAAAAAAGATATATAAAAATTGTAACAAAAAGTTATTAGAAGTTAAAAAACTATAAAATATTTTACAAAATAAAAAAATAACAATTTTGAAAAAAATAATAAAAAAATGTTAAATCAAAAAATTTTGTGAAAAACATATTCAAATTAAAAAAAAAAACCGAAAAACTAAAAATATAAAATTAAGAATGAAATTAAATTTTCAACCTAAAAAAATACAAAAGTTTTGTAAAACTGAGTGAAAACAAATATAAAAAATATTAAATAAAAAATAACAAAAATATTTAAAATAAATAAATAAAATAAAATCCTGAGTGAAAAAAAAAATAAATAAAAAATATAAAAATTGCAAGAAAAGAGAAAAATAAAAGAATCTAAAAATATTGTAAAAAATTTTAAAATTATACATAAATAAAATTTATGTCATGCCTGCACAGATGTCCTTAATATTTATTTAAGTAACAAAGTACTTTCGCATGTAAGCATGTATGCCTTAACACAAAATTTCTGCTACTTGCATCAAAGCACTTGCGTCAACACCTTCCTCTCAGCTCTTTACTTAAATTTTTTTTTCATATTTTTGTAACATTGTTATTTTTATGCATCATGCCACATTTACATATGGCCTAATATACGCACATCCACTCATATACAGAGTTATATATAATTGTCGGTGTTGACATAGTTTCCTTATGCAAACACTATAATGGCAATTGTCAACTGGAAAGAGGATGTTTTTATTGCTTTAAAATTTCCTAAATATGCAGCTGTTGCTGCCGCCAACACTCATGCAACTCACTCACTCAACACTCCCCTTAACAGCTACTCACGCGTTTCATTCATCCTTGCACATTAATGCAGGCGGAAAGTGAAGAAAGGTGGCTACATACATACGTACTATTTCTTAAAATATGTGTATTTTTAGGCGCACTACTTTAGTTTTCCACCAAATTTTCCAGCTAAAGACACACACATACATACATATGTACATACATAGAGAAAATAGTACCGTTGCGCTCGCTCAGGCACGAAAGTGTGTCAACATAAGGACAGTTGCAATGCGACGCGTTGGCACTAATAAATTAACACCTACCAAATAAAGCGGAATATGATAGTGCCTAACGCCTAAAGGATATACTTAGAAATGCAGATACACATATAAACATACATACATATAAACACATAAACATACAAATACATACATATTTATATAAATATATCTTTATATATCTCCAAGCCATGGCGTTTTGACTTAAATTTCATAATGCAACATCATATTGTTGTTGCCATTTTTGTTGTTATAATTTAGTTGTGGATGCTATGGCGCAACAATAGCTACAACCAGTGGCGAATGGACTCATCATAGGCGCGCTGCAATATGTTGCGAGAACGGGTAGTAGGCTCCTTAGAAATAGAGATTTTAGTGCAGCGCTGTTGAGGTGTGTTGTTGTTGTAGTAGTAGTTAGCGCGAGTTGGCACAATGTGGAGTGGCGGTTAACCCATTTCGTGCCGGCAAAGCGCTGTTGACAGTTGTCTAAGTTGCTAAGGCATATGCAATTATTATTTAATAAGGACGCGAATAATGGCTAGATACATATATACATATACATATATATTTATATAGATATGTATATATTTTCAAGTTAATAGGAATGGCTCCATTTAACTTGCAAATTGAATATTTACTTGGCAATTTGTTTAATTAATTTGCTGCCATGTAATGGCGTTGCAGTTAATTAATATGAAATATGAAGTCTGGGAATTATTTGCAGAAACATGCAGACTGATTTAGCTGAATAAATTGAAGTTCTATTATAAAAAATAAAATAAAATAATATAAAATAAAATAAAATAAAATAAAATAAAATAAAATAAAATAAAATAAAATAAAATAAAATAAAATAAAATAAAATAAAATAAAATAAAATAAAATAAAATAAAATAAAATAAAATAAAATAAAATAAAATAAAATGAAATGAAATGAAATGAAATGAAATGAAATGAAATGAAATGAAATGTCGAAAATGTTGTCTATGAATGGAGAGAAACGAATTTATAATTACAACTAGAGACTTAACCTTGTTGTGGAGGCGAAGTAGTTCGTAATAAATAGTATTAGATTAATAAGTACTTCAGATTACAACTTTGTACCTCACGCAACCCTGTATACTACTTTTTGTATTATCTTTCATTTCTATTCTCATTATAAAGACATGTTTATCCTTATTGAATAAAGTCAGTCATAATTTAACACTCAACATCATCGGAACTTTAGGTTATGGGCCCAGGTCCCACGTGATTGCGAACGATCTTATAAAATAAGATAACGATTATTTTATAGTGAGAAAAGTTAAATTAATGATTAAGCATAATGGCTGGTGTAGTAAGAATCGAGCCACTAAACGCGGAAAATTTTGACTCGTGGAAATTGCAAATGCGGGCAATTTTGATAAAAAATGACTTGTGGGAATATGCAGACGGCACGAAGGTGCGTCCCACAGATGAAGCGAAACTCCCTGAATGGAAAAATGCTGATCAAAAGGCATCAGCGGACATTACGTTGGCGATAACGCCATCAGAACTTGGGTTGATTTCGGAGTGCAAAAGTGCACGTGAAATTTGGACTAGGTTGGAATCGACATTCCAATCAAAGGGGCCAGCTAGAAAAGCAACGTTACTTAAACGTGTAGCGTTGTCGCGTATGTCAGAAGACGAAAAAGTTCGAGAACATCTTAACGGATTCTTCGATGCTGTAGCAAAGCTAAAAGAAATAGGCGTCGCTATTGGCGATGAGCTACTAGCAATTTTGTTGTTGTACAGTTTACCGGCGTCATACGAGACATTTAGATGTGCAATCGAAACGCGAGACGAACTGCCGAAGCCGGAGGTTCTTCGTGTGAAAATTCTCGAAGAGCATGAATCGCGAAAATCAAAAGAAGACAAAGTAGAAGATAATAATGTGCTTTACATAAAGAAAGGACAAAGCAAATCGTTCGTTAATCGAAATTCAAAGCAAACAAAAAATTGCTATCGGTGCGGTAAACCGGGACATTTCGCGAGGAATTGCAACAACAAACAACAAAAACAAAACACGCGTGTTAATGAAGAAACAAACGAAACGGCAAAAGTGACATTAAGCACAATGGAAAAAGCATTTGCCGTCCCTATAGGAAATATGAGATGGTGTTTAGACAGTGGTTGTACATCTCATATGACTGCAAATCAAAACATTTTTGAAAATGTCAAGAAAGTGAATGACGAACTAAGCTTAGCAAACAATTGTTCAACAAAGATAAGTGGTGTTGGTAAAGTGTGCACTACGGCTAACGTTCGCGGAAAACAAATTGAATTGAACTTAGACAACGTTTTACATGTAGCTGACTTACGTACGAATTTGTTATCGGTTGCTAAAATTACCGACAAGGGCTGTTCAGTGAAGTTCAAAAAGAACGAAGCCGTGATTATGAACAGTGACAATAGAGTTATATTGGAAGCCGAAAGAATTGGCAATTTGTATTATTTAAAAACATCGAAAAATTTCGCGAATTTGGTAAATACAAAAAACAGTATTGATTTGTGGCATTACAGAATGGGTCACGTTAACGAACGCGATTTGAAATCTATGGCAAACGGTTCGGTATACGGGTTAAAGTTTAAGCAAACTGAGAAACTATCCGAATGTGAAATCTGTGCTAGTGAAAAGCAAGTACGCGCGGCTTTTCCTAAATCAAACGAAAATAGAGTTGACGATCTGTTAGAGATTGTACACAGCGACGTGTGTGGGCCAATGAGGAGTGCGTCCCATGGCGGTGCGAAATATTTCGTGACATTCATTGACGAAAAGTCAAGGTGGTGTGAAACCTTTTTCATAAAGCAAAAATCGAATGTACTTGACGTTTTTAAAGAATATAAAGCAAAAGTTGAAACATTCACGGGAAAGAAAATTAAAGCGTTGCAATCGGACAACGGGCGTGAATATTGTAATAATGAATTTAATAAATTTTTAAATGAGTGCGGAATCAAACGTCGTCTTACGGTACCGTATACTCCGCAACAAAACGGTATGGCGGAACGCAAAAATAGAACTCTCGTTGAGATGGCCAGGTGCATGATGAAACATGCGGGTGCACCTCCATCGTTTTGGGCCGAAGCGGTAAATACGGCGTGTTATATTCGAAATCGTTGTGTAACGAGAACAACGGGTAAAGTTCCATACCGGGTATGGACCACGCGAAATCCGACAGTGTCGTATATGAAGATATTTGGTACGAAAGCATACGTCCTTAAGAAAAATGCTGCAAAAGGAAAATTTGAATCGCGCGCGGAGCCATGTATATTTGTTGGCTACTCATGTGAGTCAAAAGCATATCGATTATATTCAGAGACCAAAAGGTGCATCATTATAAGTCGCGATGTAAAATTTATCGATAAATCGGGTTTTAACGAAACTTTTGAAGAATTTGAGTACGAAAATGAAAAAGATTCTGTAACAGAAAGAAAAATAGACGTGATTTTTGAAAATAACAATAAAGACAGCGCGGTTGAATATAATAACGAAGAGTCGGTAGATGAAACTAATTGTGAAGCAAACGCGGAAGGTGCTCCACATCGTAGAGGAAGACCAAGATATGTGCGTACGGGAAAGCGAGGGCGACCACGAAAAGTGTATCACCAGTTAATAGCTGACGTCGATTCAGAGGAGGATGCCACTAATCCAGACGAGTTGTATGAGTGCAATGAAACAAACCTTGTAACTGAGGATCCGCAAACTCTAACGGAAGCATTAAAATCCGAGGGCGCATCTACATGGGTAAAGGCGCTTGAAGACGAATTTTTGGCACACATGAGGAACAGAACTTGGCAAATAATAGAAAAGCCAACGGGCAGCAAAGTAATTGGTAACAAGTTCGTGTTCCGTACGAAAGATAATAATCTAAAGAAAGTTAGACTAGTTGCAAAGGGGTACGCTCAACGCCCAGGGGAAGACTTTCATGAAGTGTCCTCTCCAGTTGCACGGTCAACTTCAGTACGACTCTTTACGGCGCTGAGTACAGAGCTGGATCTCCAGATACATCAGATGGATGTGATTACCGCGTACCTGAATGGGGATCTAAACGAAAGTATCTACATGGATATTCCAGATTTACTTATTAGCGTGTTGAAGAAAATTCAACGAGGTCAACCAGTTGGTTTAAAAGGTTTGACGAAATATAGCAACGAAATACAGCAAACTGCGAAAGAGTGGAGAACAGCATTACAACGAGCAAACCCGGTATGTCTAGTAAAGAAGGCATTATACGGACTGCGCCAATCAGGGTTAATGTGGTATCAGAAATTATCATTAACTCTCAACGAAATTGGATTAAAATCGACAAAATTTGATCCATGTTTCTACGTGCATCGAGAAGGTGGTAACATTATGTTGGCCATTATATACGTAGACGATTTATTGTTGGCGTCGAACAACGAAAATTGGTTAAGAACAACGAAGAAAACGCTCTCACAACGTTTCGATATGAAGGATATCGGTCACGTCAATCGTTGTTTGGGAATAGATTTTACTCAAAATCTGGAAAAAGGCGAAATATTTTTATCGCAAAAGGCATATGCTGAATCAATATTGGAGCGATTCGGTATGTCACAGTGCAATCCTTCGAAGACGCCAATAGAAGCGAATTGCAAACTCACAATGCCTACGACAAAAGATGAGGCGATTATGGGGAAATACCCATATCAAAGTTTAATCGGTGCCTTGATGTACTTGGCGGTGTCTACGAGACCGGACATAGCGTATGCAGTGAATTTCATGAGCCAATTCAATAGTAACTACACTGAAGAGCACTGGAAATCAGCGAAGAGAATATTACGATACATCAAGGGCACATTACAACATGGTTTGCTGTACAAAAAGACAGGGGCAGATTTGTATGGTGTAGTCGATGCTGATTGGGGCGCCAACCCATCAGACAGACGGTCGTATTCAGGCTACGCATATGTATTTGCTGGTTCGTCTATAAGTTGGGAAGCAAGAAAACAACGTACAGTTTCACTTTCCAGTACTGAATCAGAATACATCGCTATAACTGAGGCAGCTAAAGAAGCTCTATATTTGAAGAGTGCTTTGAAAGAGGTGGGAATCGATTGTACCTGCGTCAGACTATTTAACGATAACCAAAGCGCACAAAAGTTAGCGGTATCTTCAAATTTCCATCCTCGAACGAAACATATCGACATACGACATCACTTCATTCGGGACTGCGTTCGAGATAAGGCGATTATATTAGAATATATGTCAACACAGGAAATGCCAGCGGACATATTTACCAAGGGTCTTACACATATGAAGCATAATATCTGTTCATCGAATTTGGGCCTTATCGAACGCAATCACAAATAATAAACTCTCTACTTCGAGAGGAGGTGTTGTGGAGGCGAAGTAGTTCGTAATAAATAGTATTAGATTAATAAGTACTTCAGATTACAACTTTGTACCTCACGCAACCCTGTATACTACTTTTTGTATTATCTTTCATTTCTATTCTCATTATAAAGACATGTTTATCCTTATTGAATAAAGTCAGTCATAATTTAACACTCAACATCATCGGAACTTTAAACCTAAACTAGTATTAACACAAATACGCTGAGTAAGTTCTAAGCCAAATCAGGTAATATATGCAAACTCCATTTGTTGTTGTTGTTGCTGCTGCAAATGAGATGTGTGAAATTACCACGAAAAACTGCATACGAAAATTTAATGAACACCAAACACACCCCCTAACGGTACTGCATTAAATGCAAATTTATGCAAATCGGCGTAATTTTCACCGCCCCGCACACAGAGTTTCGTATAATGAAATTATGCACGAAACTGTATATTAATTTCTAAATATACCTATACTTATGTATGTGTCTGTGAACCCGCGTGGGTGTTTTGTTGTTTTTGTCTCGACTTATTGGCGCAGCAGCAGGTGCTCTGTGGCATGCTAAACATTGCGCGTGTTTAAAGTGCAACCGCACAACAAAACAATTATTTAATGTCAAATTCTTATCAGTTCTGCAGATTTAATCCTATCAGTGACGACGACAAAAGACAACAAAAAGAACACACGCGAAGACGCATTGTGTTGCGTTATTCTCAGGCATGGTGTTGACAGGCAAAACGATGAATGTGCAGCAACAAAACATTAGAATGCCATTTGAGTGCGGTCTACTGAGAAGCAGAAATAATGAAATTATAACAACAACAACAAGGAAAAATAGAAAGAACGAAGAAATTTCTTATTTAAACGAAATGCCATGAAATTTCCACACGTGTACCGCAATGAAAATGCATTGCATGCAATACAACAACAACAACAAGAAGAATACTTTGCGGAAACAGTCACACATACATACATTTGTGTGCATAATAAATGCATTAGTTTGTTGGGGCATGCAACCAGAGCAAACTCAAATCTAAAACTGATTTTCTCACTTTTGTTAAGCGTGTAAAGAATGAAAAGAATTTCCAAAGTGTCTGCAAAGCAATGTATAACACAACAACAGCAATAGATATGTAGTTCTACAGCGTTGGCGAGTGTGACAAATCTCTTGAGACGCGCCTAAGAATGCCAAAGGAAGTGTCTAGTGACAGCGTAATGCATAATTAGAAAGCAAAGATATTTCGAATATACATATTTCCTGAAATGTTGCCAGCGCAGCTATTGAGACGTTAATTGCTTTGAGATGCTTCGGCAAGTCCCCGTAACGTAATTAATGCATTCTTCGGTGAAAATCTATTGAAAATGAATTTCATTCAATTATTCGTGCGGCATTGTGTTCGTGAATGTGGCACGATCAGTTCGGAAATGTCACATTGACTATGTAATGTAGGAAATTAAGTGTAGAAAATATGTGTGTGTGTGCTCATACTAAATGACCTGGAAGTAATCAATTACTTTTGAATAATGCGTAAGTGGAATCAAAATGTATTGATTTTTCAAGATCAACGGTGGTGTAATGTATGAGAAAGTATTTTTTTTCTTTTGAGGAATGTTTAATTTTTTTCCCTGGTAGGAAAATATTCTGAAGTATATTGCTCAGAAGGGAAAAATAAATTTAAGGAGAATATATTATAATATTTTGTATAAAAATTATAAATTCTATAATGAACCAAAAGAAATTTAATCATAATCTTTTTAAAAAAATTTATAATAATAATTAATTTAATTTAATGTTTTATTTAATTTAATTTAATTTAATTTAATTTAATTTAATTTTATTTAATTTAATTTAATTTAATTTAATTTAATTTAATTTAATTTAATTTAATTTAATTTAATTTAATTTTATTTTATTTTATTTTATTTTATTTTATTTTATTTTATTTTATTTTATTTTATTTTATTTTATTTTATTTTATTTTATTTTATTTTATTTATTTATTTTATTTTATTTTATTTTATTATATTTTATTTTATTTTATTTTATTTAAATTTATTTTATTATATTTTATTTAATTGTATTTATTTTATTTTATTTATTTTATTTAAATTTATTTTATTTTATTTTATTTTTTATTTTATTTTATTTTATTTTATTTCATTTCATTTTTTTATTTTATTTTATTTTTAAATTATAAAAAAAATATTGTATTTGCTAATTTACTCTATTTAATTTTTTTCTTTATTATTTTTTTCCTTATTTTTTTTTCTATAATATTATATAATTTTTTTATTTATTAAATTTTTTGAATTAATTTAATTTAATTTTATTTTATTTTATTTTATTTTATTTTATTTTATTTTATTTCATTTCATTTTTCTCAACAATTTTCTCAGCATTTTATTGCTTTTCCAAAACTTACACATATCCTTGGGAAAGCAGCTGCCTAAAATTTAAAATTCTTGCT
The DNA here is from genome assembly GCA_031772095.1 of Zeugodacus tau. Taxonomy (NCBI): domain Eukaryota; kingdom Metazoa; phylum Arthropoda; class Insecta; order Diptera; family Tephritidae; genus Zeugodacus; species Zeugodacus tau. Next base: position 55,161,917 of record CM062651.1, on the reverse strand, counting down.
TTCTTCCAAAAGCGGTTTGCAACTGACCAATCACTTAAAGCGTAAACAAATAAATTTTCTTCCTCGCACAAATAAAAATAAACAAGATTTTCTACTTTTTCCCACCAAAAAACCTTCTAACCTTACATTAGAATGTAAGTATTTATAATATCTGTGCCGAGTGCAACGAAGGTGTCCTTATGCAAATTGAAAACAATAAAATCAAATTGGTTAAGGCTCATTTTCATGAAACGTGCGCACCTTTACAACAAATTTGTGGGTAAATTACGAGCAAGCTTGTGTACATATTTACTTACTAAAGACAGAAGCCGCTTTCTTTCTTTAAATGTACTTACTGTGCGCATGAGCCGCACAAGAATCAATTGAAAGGGTTAAACGCAAAACGAGTTTCGTTTGCTAATAATTTTGGAAGAAACAAGTTTCACTTATTACCAAAACGGAAAAGGAGTTTGTAACACCCAAGAAAATGCAAAGTAGTATCTATTGAAATCAAATTTCCACAACTCCTTTGTGGTGAAAGTGCGTTCTGCTGCGCTGGCTTTGCTGCAGCTGAATTTTCTACGCTGCATTTTCTTCTTTTTCATCCTTTGTTTTGTTTTTTTTTTATGTGGAAGTATTCTTGCAGTTTACGCTTTTGTTACGCCAAACGATTTTAATGACAATTCCGAGACAAACTTATAGGGTAATAAGCGAGGTAGACTAATAAGACAGGGAAGACAGGCCGCACACAAGGTAACAGTAGTGTTACCCTCTCCCTTTCACAAGCCTTCATGCAACGCTGCGGCTTTCCTTAAAGACTTTAAATCCTTTCTTCAGCACCGCTTATTGTGCGCTGATTCTTGCACTCGCTTTCTTGTTGTGGTGGCTGTTTGCCGTTTAATAATGCGCGCATCAGCGGATATTAATGACGCTGCATTTCCACCCCATTTCCGGCACGAAATATTTTCCTTGAATCGCGCTTCGCCACATGCTTGGACGGTTGGGTTAGGGCTGTCGGCAGTTCATTTATACCGTTGGTAAGTTACCGCTATTATTTTATCGAATATTTTCTCACAGTTTTCTTTTACCGTTTTTGTTTTTTGCAGCGGCGCAGCTTTTCTTCTCTTCGACTGCACTGACTTTGCTGCGCTTCTTTGTTGTTATTGCTGTAGGGTTATACAAAGCACTGTGGTGTCTTCGACTACTTTTACCTTGGGCATTAAGTTTGTTCGATCACTGTCGCTCAACTTGGGGGGTCTCATCATTAATCAAATTCACATTAATTTGCTATTTTCACATTGACATTTTCGCCACCATCACCATTGTTGTTGTTGTTGCTGGTGCTTTTCGTGTTGTTTTTGGCATTGTTTTTGTTGCCGTTGACTTTTGTACCATCAGGTCTTCCATTGTTTTGCCCCTTTTACTCTTTCATTTACATTCAAAATTTTCCGCATAATTTCCCTGATTTTCACGTGACATTTTCCGACATGCAAATAACGGTGAAAAGCTTTGTATGCGACGCTGCATGAAATCCGTGTTTTTCGTATTTTTCAATGCATTTTGTTTGCCATAAAATCTGTGTCCCGTTGTGTTAGACAGCGGGACCTCAAAGCGAGTTCAATGCTTGAACTGACTAATAAGAAAAAAATCATTTATAACTGTTATTATTATTTTTGACTTTTCCTCCCATTAAGTACGCACACTATTAATTACAATAGCAACTTGTTTATGCTCAACACTTTGACGCTTTCCCACTAAAAATGAGTTCGCTTTGTGTCCTGTCAGGCGTTAGAGTTTGTGACATTTCACAGCTATTCGCCAGCTATGCTATTCTCTTAGGCTATTGCCTTTGCTCACTGGCGAGTCTAACGACCAGTTTGCTGCTTATCAACAAAGTGCATCGCACTCACACAATACACGGATGTCTGTATGTATGTATGTCAACCGGCTCCGATGTCCTGCGTGTCCTTATTTAGCGCTGAGTGTGAGAAAACTCGCAAACGCACTTATATATGTATTTGTAAGAGAGTCCATGCGTCGGTGCTCTATGCGTTTTTGTTGTCGCACTTACATTTCATCCTTTGATACGTCTGCTGCTGCTGCTTTGTCGTTTTGACGTCTGTATTACATTGCTTGTCGCTGGGCATATAATGTCCTTTTGCGATTCTTATCGTTCTGCTCTATTTTCTTTTACATCCTTTTCCTGTTACAACTCGTTGCGTTGACAAGTTTTTTGTTTTTGTATTACAACACTTCGGCTTTCCTGCTTTTTTGTTGTTGTTTTTTCAATATTGCTACTCTCCGACTAATAACTGGTTATTTTTGTATGTAGTTTGCTGTGAACTATATAATTAGAGACAATTAATTAACCTGACTTTTTGTGGTTCAAATTACCACATTGGCAGTATAAGTGATTTTCGTCCTTTGACTTGTTAAATTGTATTTCCTATTAAGTTCTTTTCAAGTTCCAAGTGAAAGCTTTTGGACTTTAAAGCTTTCTTTTTAACTTACTAAAGTATCTCTTAATAAGCTTTTTTCAAGTAACATAGGACAGCATTTGAGCTTTAAAGCTTGTTCTCTGACTTGTTAAATTGAATATTAAACTCTTTTCATGAATCATAAGAGAGCTTTTGAACTTTTAAGTTTGTCCTTTGACTTGCTGAATTGAATATCTTATTAGGCTCTTTTGAAGTCACATACGAGAGCTTTGAAGCTTTTGAGCTTGTCCTTGAAATGAATATCTTATTAAGCTCTTTTGAAGTCCCATACGAGAGCTTTGGAGCTTTAAAGCTCTTATAGACTCAAAATTTAACTTAGTTACTGTTTTTTTTAACGATTTCTAGAACTTAACTAGGGTCTAGTGTTATATCATTTGTTTTGAGATCACATAACGGTCCTTGAAACCAGATACTTCTACTGTAATTGACCTATCTCTGAAGATCGAGTCGAAACGTGTGTCATAAAGATCACCTACTGGCTAAGCGTCGAGTCTGGTTAGATATAAATTTAGTCAATTAGCATATTCAGAACAAAATTATGCTAGAGTAAGGAGAATTTCGCTGGTTTACTCGAGTTTCCAATAAAATAGAGAAAGGCGTCAAAATACTCTTTATGAATTATGTTTTATGCAGAAGAAATTACCACAGAAATCAACTCATAATAGTCCTTAGTCGAAAACATATAGATCTCATTTTGAAACCGCTGATCTGGGAACATCACTAGTCATCTTTAATGTGATGTACAGAGATCATATAGATCTCGTTATAAAGCAAGCAAGCTGAGAACATCAAGAGTCATCTTATCACCGTCTTTAATTCAGTGTACTTTCATAAATCTAACCTCTTCTTTATTGTATACCAAATCAATTTATTCCGTTCCCTATGTAAGCGGTCAGGCTCTGTCTAGATCGTTGTGAAATTTTAGGTTAAGTGGAAGACATTTCAATTTCAAAACTGTAGGTGTGCTAATATAGATCTAAAAGGAGGATTGGGTATCTTAGATTTAAGGAATATCATGAAAGCTGTCAACAGTTGCAAGTCTGTGAGCATAATAAATATGATAATAAATAACGAAATAAATATGAAGAAAGTGGGATAGCTGTAGACTTTCTTAAACACCATATTTAGGCAATTATGCCAAACATTTCAAATTGCTTCTAACCAAAATATTACCACATAATAAAGGCAAAAATTTTGACATTATGTTTTTAACGCCCGCTGATGCCTTAAGCTGTTTCCTGTCTTATTTTGCTTTGTTTTGTTTACTACAAAATAGTAAGAACAAACTTCCCCGACAATGCGTCTGAAAATTCGCCCATAAAGCGCCCGAACAAATGGCGCAAAGTGCCAAATTGCCATTACGGCGGCGCCACTTACCACATCCTTCTGCCCCAAACACACACACATTTACACACATGCACACAAAAGCAGACAAAAGAAAATCACAACCGCCAGCAAAAATTTCAAAGACGCAAAACATTCTTTCACTAGAAGTTTTTCTCTTATTTTTTTATGAAATATTTTTATTTTTGTCTTCTATTTTTATATGTGGCTACGCCGCCTTGTCTATAGTCGCTCAGCAGGCGCAGACCGCCGTCAATTGGCTAATAACCAGGCAGTCAAAGCGAGTTACTATCTCCGCTTTGGCTTGACTCGGCTTGGCTTCATGTGTGTGGGTAATAACCGCTAAAACGCGTAACTAGCGCTCTTCGTTCGCGCTTGCTTTCATCACCGACTACTGGCTTTCCCAATTCAATTCATTCCATTATTCATGGCTGGTTGCAGTTATTATTTTTATGAGCACAAGTACGAGTCTATTTGAATAGCTGGCGAGCGAGTGAGGCTTTCTTCACCCAGTGCTGCTTTAAGCCACAGACTGCCGGTTTGTCTAATCTGTGTGTGTGAGTGGCCTAACAACGTAAACTGTCTAGCTAGCTGTACTTGTAGTGTGAGTGTGTGCGTTGTGTTAACCGGCAAGTTGTGTTCTCGGCCACTTTGCATATTAATGACGACGCCGTCAGCTATTACTGAGATTGTTGTCTTTTTTATTGGCATTAATGTTTTTTGTTGTTGTTAGAGTTATTTTTTGTTCTTGTTGTGAGCCTTATGTTTTGTTTTTGTTGTTGGCGTTATTTTTGGGTTGTGTTAATATTGTTGGTATTTAGCTTTGTTTGTATTTGTTGTATAACCCACAATGCTGTCATAACCTGCTCATATGGAATATTTTGAGTTGTGCGCTTTGTTGCATGCCATAATTGGTGCAACAACGAAGCTGACTTGACTTGGTTGGTGAAAGATGTTGCATAGTGGGGAATTTCGGAGACATAAGTAGACATTTTTCAAGGTTAGATTTAAGTGAAAAACTCCTATAGTTGGACCTCATGTTTCGACAAAGTTCCTTGTATCCATAAAAACTCTGCTTAGGACCTAGTAGTTCAGCTGATTTAATTTAGTTGAAACTGGTGCGAGGTACTACATTAAAGCTGTCTTATGACTCACTATGCTATCTCTATTCGGTTATACCAGTTATTTGTTCGATTCGCCACTCTCTTTGCATGGGCAAGTGGAAAACAGCTAGCATATTTGAGTAAAAAAATAGTTTTTAGATGACAAATTCGTGATAAAAATAAAAGAATCATGTGAAAGAGAAGAAAAAATCGGAGTATAATTGGCAATCGGAGTAATAATTTTATTGTTTTAGTCAATTTTACAATTGTAAGATGTTTTGGAGAATCAAGTAGTGTCTTTCTATATAGTGAGATTACTATATTTGTCGATTTGAAATGACTTTCTTCGATTTATTTCAGTACTGAGCGTATTTCTGATTCCTCTAATAACTCAGATGTAGTATAAGACTATATAGAACTATCTTTTTAGACTAAAAAGCGTGCATAGAATAACATTGAGTTAAAGAATTAAACAAAAATGATACAAGTATATAGAAATTTTGACTATTTTTGGAAACATTGGTGGAAATATGTGTTTGAGGAAAATCTTAATAAAATGGGAACTTAAAATAATGCCATAAGATAAAAATTTTACTTATTTTTTTTATTAAAATTAAAATGAGCTATTAAAACTGTGAAAAAATTGTTATGTTGCAAAAAATTAAAAATATTTTTTCTGAAATATTTCGCTTGAATTATTATTTTTAATTTTTAACTTTTTTATAAAAAAAAAATTTGCTTTAATATATTCTTAAAAAATAATAAATTTTTAGAACAAAAATATATAAATAAATTTTATTGAAATAATGCAAAAAAAAGTGATTTTAATATTTATTTATTATTTTCATATTTATTTTTTTATTTAATATTTATATAAATAAATTTTTATAATTAATATTTATTTATATAAAAAAATAAAAATTTATTACCCAAACCCACGCACTGTGCGCCACAAATGCCAAGTGCAACACAACACGAACATGTGATATGTGCAGAACAGCACGCGGCCACCACCACTCACTTATGGAGCGGAAGTGTGTTGCGGCGCATCAACATTGTATGCATTTTAGACCGTTACGTGTTTAGTGACACCTCAAATCGGTCACGGCAGCTAGACACCCACAACGCAATACAACAACAATAACAGCAACAACAACAACTGAATGAGCGAGTGCATTGTAAGCGTAATAAGCTGAATGCAAATAATAACATTTAATGCAACGGTATAATGCGATACATTTAATGTGCACACCATTTTTGGAATTGCATGTAATAAAATCACAAATTTATAATGAATACTACGAATGATGATGTATGGTAAACGGTGTAGAGGCTAGAGAAATGGTTGACTGATATTTGACACATGCGAAGGTTGTGGATAAACACTAGAGTAAGGCAAGGAACACTTTTGGAAATGCAAATAAAATACTCAAATTACGGCAAACACCATTTCCCCCCCACAAACAGCGGACATTGACAATTTGACTGCTTCCGCTTTGCCACACCGGTCTCGCACTCAATTTGGCGCGTTTTATGGGTCCATGAATATTTCTACTATCTATCTATGAATGTGTATTCTACGAATGCCAATTGTGATTACAAAACGTTCCGCGTGCTTTATGCTGTTATTGGATAATACAACAACAACAACAACAACAACAACAACAAAAACTGTATTTCCTAACATTGGAGGTCATTGTTGGTGGCAAGCGAATTTAGCTGTTGGCTGAAAATTTGTACAAAAAAAAATACAAAACAACAACAACAACAAGTCAAACAAAACCAAATAAGACACAACACAAATAATATGACTCCAACGCAAACAGTTTGTGGCCGCAGGAAACCGCAAAAACTCATTTCAATTAGAAATCAACAGCAAATTGCCGAATTAACTTGCGGCGTTGTGTACGCAAATTTGCTGTTGTTTTTGTTGTTATTGGTGTTGTTGTTGTTGCGGCTGTTTGAACTCTCCCATGTAAAACATGAAACGGGAAATAAAATGCCAATTGACACCGTACAACCGTTGTCTCGCATACAATTTTACAATTTACAGTTGCACAGTGTGCAGATCAGAGATCAAATGGCAACAACAACAGCAATACAATAAGTTAGTAAAAACGCATGGAAAATGAAAAATTAACCATAGACAAATATAGAAAAATTATCAGATAATTTGCGGCTTAAATAGCTTAACTTGGCCATAAGCGTTATGCCATTTTGTTGTTGTTATTGTTATTTTATTATTATTTTGCGCAACAACAAGCCACTAATTGCGCGCTGCGCTAAGCGCATTGCAGCATGACCAACAAGCGCGCTGGCTGGCTAAGGGTATGCCAAAGTAGTGGGTGGCGTTCATAACCATATGTATCTGTATGTGTGTGTGAGTGCATATATTTGCACTTTTGAGTATGTGTTTTGCTATATAATTGCGCATGCGGTGAGCAAGCCACTTGCATGTGGGCGCATACATAAGTGTCGATTGCAGTGCATAAAACTATGACTTTGTGACCAAACAAGGTCGGAGCCGTTGCCGTCGCCGCCACCAACATCAACGGTGGCCGCAACAACATAACAACAATGGTTAGAACAACAACAAAAGCTTTGAAAATGGCAACAATTGTAGCAGCATCAGTTAGACAAACATGTTAATTACAATGTAATGCAAGTTCTTAATATGGGCATTAGGGTGGTACAGCAAAAAAAATGAAATAGATAATTTAGAAAATTTTGGTGATCTCGTACAGTACAGGCTCAAAACACAAAATAAAATTTTTGAAAAAATTTAATTTGAAAAATTTTAAAGAAATATACATATTTTTTAGTTAATCTTAAAAAATAGCATCTGTGTTCGATTCAGCACTTTTCTGCTCGCTTAGTTTGAGATTTACAACAAAGCTTTTATTCAGCTATCTGAAATGTAAAAAACTCATAATATTCGAGGTCTATTGGATTATTACAGTCTCTTTGATCTATACAGCTTGTTTGCTACTTAGATTGGCCGCTATCTCAAGTTTAGTGAATTGAAGATAGCTAACTGTAGACACTTTAGGCTTTAAATATTCGCATAAAAATATTTAAACTGAATAAATCTTCAACATTTTTTTTCGAAACACTTCGGTTGAGAAATATAAAATGTTTTCGAGAGTTCTAATGGACAATTAGTACTGACTTATTTTGCATATGAGACAACACACCCTAATATGAGGTTGTTTAAATAGAACTACACCCACTTGAAAAAATTATTGACTTGAATCATGATAGCACAAAAATCATGAGAAAGACTCATCAATCAAGCTTCGACCGTTAAAAAATTTTACTTTTGTACTATTTTGGGAAATGATAATATTAAAAAAAAACAACAGATTTGATTGTTAAAAAATAAAATAATAATATAATAAGAATAAAAAGAAAAAATATGAAATATAATAATAATAAACTAAATTTTTAAATCTTAAAAAAAAAATTAAAAAAATAATAATAAAAAAGTAAAAAATAAAAGAAAACATAATATTAAGAAAAAAAAATAATAAAAAATAATAAAATAGTTTTGTAAATAATATGAAAAAAATCAAAAAAAATTGAAAAAATAATAAACAACATAAAACAAAACATAAAAATTATTTAAAAAAAATTAAATTAAGTTAGTAAATATTATAAAAACTCAAAAAAAATTTGAAAAAATAATAATAAAAGAAAAACCTAAAAAAAAGAATTATAAATAATTCAAAAAAGTAAAAATACATTTTAAAAAATAATATTATTTATTATAAAAAATATTAAAATATGTTTGTAAATATTATAAAAAAATAAAAAAAAAAAAATTTGAAAAAATAATAATAAAAAAAAATTGAAAAAAAGAATTCTAAATAATTCAAAAAAGTAAAAATGCATTTAAAAAAATAATATTATTTATTATTGCGGTATGTACAAAGTGCCCATTATAATACTTTCATTGATATTATTGATAAAATAGAATAAAATATTTAAATTAATGTTTTTTATAAAATTTATTTAAATTTTGTTATTAATTAAACTAAAAATATATATTTAGAAATTTATTATGTTTTATTTATTTATAAAATTATTTATTAAAAATTATTTTTTTATTTTTATTTATTTTTTTTTATTTTAATAACTAAATTAAAATTAATTTTTTGCAATGTGCTCTAAGTCAAGCATTTGCCAAATATATTTTTTATGTATTTTATTATAAAAAATTATCTTATATATGTATTATAAATGACTGCATGCATTTATGTGCATTTTACGATAATTGCAATTTACCCCAAGCACTGTATGGACTATTATGTATCGATTCGCAACTTAATTTGCAATTAGCCAAAAATACTCGACATAAATAATATGGCCACAGAGCACACTGACGCCATTATTGATGGCTGTTGCGCTGGGGGCGACATTGGAGGTGGCAGCGTTGATTGCAACACATGTGGCGCTAGGACAGAAGTGGCTTACTTATATTTATATACCATATATACATATATATGTATGTAGTATGTATTTATTGTACTATTTGTCAGCACTTGTCGCCGCAGAGTTAAATGTCAAGCTGTGTGCGCATTAAAATCAAAGCACAGCAAATCAAGCGCCGCTGATTGATGTCAATAATGCAAGAGAGCAAGTGGAAAATGCAAGGCAAATTGCAAAATATTATTATTAGAAACAATTTTAAAGTTGATTTTTTATTCTTTGAAATTATTATAATAATTATGACGTGCTATGGCCATAAACAATTGTCGCAGTAGCGTCAGACAACGCCCCCAAAAGCGTTCATTTAAACCAGCAACTCGTTCTTGCCATATTGCCATAAGTAGAGAATTAGAAAAAAGCAAATTGTATATGTATGAAATCAGAGTGGCAGTGATTTAGCTTGAGCTTAAAATACATTTACAAGTGAACTATATTTTTTAACAACTCGCGCGCATACTTTAGTGGCAGTTAACGCCAAGAAAATGTATTATAAAAAATATAAAAAAATTATTTATGAAAATTATAATAAAATTAAAAAAAAATAAAAAGAAAAAATTAAAAAAATTTATAAAACATAAAAAAAAATTTAAAAAAAAATATAAAAAAATAATTTATGAAAATTATAATGAAATTAAAAAAAAAATAAAAAGAAAAAATTAAAACAATGTATAAAACTTAAAAAAAAATTAAAAAAAAAATTAAAAAAAATATATAAAAAAATAATTTATGAAAATTATAATAAAATTAAAAAAATAAAAAGAAAAAATTAAAAAAATTTATAAAACTTAAAAAAAAAATTAAAAAAAAATATAAAAATATAATTTATGAAAATTATAATAAAATTAAAAAAAAAAATAAAAAGAAGATATTAAAAAAATTTATAAAAATTAAATAAAAATATAAAAAAATATTAAAAACTTCTTTTTTTGTAAAAAAAAAATAAACTCAAGTTTGTGGGCGTTTTTATGACGCTGTTAAATACATACATGCAAACACTTCATTTACAACAAATATGCAAGTGGAACTATCACAGTATGCGCTTTTACGGCAAACTGCCATTTTGGTACGCCGCCGCCACACTAGTGGTCAATTAAATAAGTGCTTTTAGTATTGCTATTAAATGTGGAAAAATATCAGCACATATGTACTACACATATTTAATTTTTTTTGTTACATATACCAAGGCATATATGTACTACTTCTAAGAATTTGCTCCTGGGGCACTCTCACATTTGCCGCTTCAATTTATTAACGCAATTATGCTAATTAGGCAAGGAAAATCAAATAGAACGTTAATTAATTTATTAGAATTGCTGCTGTGGAGTAGCATTTACCTTTTGAAATAAAAATATATTTGTGTATATGTATCGCATGTAGGTGTGCGTGTGTAGAAATTATAAATTCAATTGATTTCTGTTTCCGTTGAAGCTTGCTGAATGATTGTCTACTTATAAAGTAATTTATTGCACGCTCACACAGTTGTTAATATGTCAATTAGTTGAGGTGGTTCGGACTAAATTAATTATGTATGCTTAAATGCGTGCGTTCTTATTGTTTTTTATTACCCACAAACGGCGGAGGGTGTGCCTGTGGTGAAAAAAATTGAAAATGGTTCATAAAAAGCGATGAACTTTCTATTTAAATGCACTTAAATGAGTAAATTTTCATTAAAAAATTTAACAGAAGTTGTTTCTCATATAAAAATATTAGATTTTCGCTATTTTGGAACTCACCACGTGGTGAATTTAATGAAATATTGCTGTAGAATTAAATAATTTCTATATTTCTAGCAACCAGAACTGATTAAAAAGCTATTGTAAGAAGAAACTCTAATAAATTAGAAGAAAAAAGTAAGTAACGGTAATTCCGATGCGTTTTTGAGACACACACACTCTTTTAACTGCACTCATGTTACAACTTTCTGCTCTTTCAACATTTAATTCTTGTTTTATTTTATCTGCTTTACTCTACCAGCTGCTTTTACCCGTCAAATATTTACCCAACGACCTTGTGGTCGCAACACGCCTGCGCTCACATAAACTAGCTACTTTTTTAGGAGCACCCTCTAAAAAAAGGAAAGTGAAGTGTGTGTAAAAAAGGTAACACGCAGACTTCGCAAATACCACAACAAGATATTTATGTGCAATATATCACCGGTTCGGCTACCTTTTTGCCATTTTTTTCACTGGTATCTATTTCAATTTCACTGCACACACACGAAAATTCGCCCTGCGGGTCATCCAGCCAATTCACACATTTGCCACACCCGTTTATCGGATAGTTTCGGTGAGTGTGTGTAGTTTTAATCCCTCTTCAAGTTGTTACGCGTTATATTTTAAATTTAAAATGTAAGTATTACAATATTGTAAGCAGGCTAATCATTTTAAAAATTATTTTTGTAAGGGTGGTTAGAAAACAAAATATTTTTTTTAATACAAATTTTAAGTTTTATTTTTTTTAATAATAATATGGTTTCAAATTATATATTTATGATGTATTGGTTTTTAAAATAATTTTTAAAAATTTTAGACAATTTCAATCTAGACAATTTTTTAATTTTTTTTTTAATTTTTAGTTTAAATTATTTTTTTAATTTTTAATTTAAATTATTTTTTTTATTCAATATAATATACATTTCTAAAATTATTGATTTTAAAAATTTTATTTCATATTTTTTATTTTGTATGTATTTTTTCAGCTACTTTGCAATTCCATGAAAAAAATCTTTGGAATTTTTTTTTTAATTTAATAAAATTTATTTTTTTCTGGTCACCCCAATTCTATAAAAGAGTTTTAAAAACTTTTTCTGCTCACCTTAATACTAAACAGCATTTTAATTTCGCAAAAATCATTGAAAACCAATATTTGCCAAACTGCTATTGACTTCTTCCCCCTTGCATTCCGAATACTAAATCCACAAGGTACGCTGCGCCGTAAAAGGGTTGTACAACAACTCTTTCGTTTCTTTTTTTTATTTTAAAATGTCAACTCGAGTTGATGTACGAGCACATAAGTTTTTCGGGTAAGCAAGTATGAATGACTAGCGAAATCACCGGCGACCGACCTTGTTGAAGGCAACATGGATTTGTGACGGCATTACACTTTTAATATCAGCGACGATTGATCGCTATGTAATCGTTCACGACTATCTGACGATCAGCAATAAGGGTGAACAGGAGTTTGTTAAGCCCACGAAAGAAGTACCAAAATGCAGCAATGCACTGAAAAATGTTTTTACAGGAGAGTGTGAGTGTGTGTGTGTGTTTGTCAGCTAAGCGCCTGCGTGTTTGTTATTGCAATGCGTGCAGCAAATAAACACATAAAAATGAAAAATAAATATTGAAAGAGCAAAAAAAAGAAAATAAAAGAAAAATAAATTGAAATGCAAAGGTCGCTTTTGATGATGGCAAATGAGTGTAGTAAAGCAAAGGATGCTGCAGGGAGTATGCATATATACATACACACATGCTTCAATGCATTATTAATTTAATTTTTTTTTTCTGTTTGTAACTCTATAAATAGCACTACTTCCTATGCAATTTGCAACAATGACTTCTTGTTTGCATACAATTTAATTAAAATGAATAGAATTGTGCAACCGCTAATAGCAAATTGCAACTGATAATATCTAAGCGATTGCGCGACTGCGGTGGAAATTTGTAACAAAGTTAATGAAAAAAAAATAGAATTTTTATTTTGCTTTTAATTTATTTTATTTTAACTTAATTTAATTTAATTTAATTTTAACTTAATTTATTTTAATTTAATTTAATTTAATTTAATTTTAATTTTAATTTTAATTTTAATTTTAATTTTAATTTTAATTTTAATTTTAATTTTAATTTTAATTTTAATTTTAATTTTAATTTTAATTTTAATTTTAATTTTAATTTTAATTTTAATTTTAATTTTAATTTTAATTTTAATTTTAATTTTAACTTTAATTTTAATTTTAATTTTAATTTTAATTTTAATTTTAATTTTAATTTTAATTTTAATTTTAATTTTACTGTTAATTTTAATTTTAATTTTAATTTTAATTTTAATTTTAATTTTAATTTATTTTAATTTTAATTTTAATTTTAATTTTAATTTTAATTTTAATTTTATTTTTAATTTTAATTTTAATTTTAATTTTAATTTTAATTTAATTATAATTTATTTTATTTTATATTATTTTAATTTATTTTATTTTTTAAAGCTGATGTTAACTATTTTTAGTCTAAATGCAGCAGCTGACTTTCAAAATTTTTTTTGTAATTTACTATTGTGCTCCCCTGCATTGTAAATTTCCTGCTTGTGGCTTGTTTAATATTTTTTGCTATTGTTGTTGTTGTTATTATACTATTTGGCCACACTTCTATTTGCATTTTGTAAAAATTTGCACATTTAATTGCAATTTATATGCAACAACAACAAAAAATTTCGCATATATCACAAAAGCACTCATACGTCCTTACTGCATACATATTCCTATACACACACATACATTTGTTTATATGTATGTATGTATACAACCGCCTTTTGCACGCCAGTAATTAAAATTTGCATATTTAATTTTTATATGCGCGCTTTGCATATTTTCGGGCGTTTCAAGTGGCATGCGAAAATTACTATGCACGCTCAGCGGCAGCGGGGTGAGAAGACCACATGCGCTAGTATCAACAGTGGGTTCTTTTGCGAAAAATCAAAAGTGCATATGTTCATTTATATTGGTGTGTGTGTGTGTGTGTTTGTGTGCGTTGCGTATGCTAATGCATATGCAAAGACTATTAAGCAGACGCCAAGCTGCGCTTGTTTGGTAAACGTGCTTAAAACCAATTTTGCGAACGCTTTGGATAGGTGCAAGCGCTTGCAATGCACGCTTCATTTATCGTACTTATTTACATACCTACAAAGGCAAAAATGGTAATTGAATCAAAATATTTTGCGGTTTTTTTGACTATTTACGCAAATATTATTGCGTTTGTATGGAGAATTTTTGAAGAAAAATTTAAGCATAAACAATATATAAAAAAATTAATAAAATAAATAAAAAATTAAAAAATAAATAAGTTTATAATTAAAAAGAAATAAATTTAAAATTAAAAAAAAACATATACAACAACAAAAACAATAATTGATAACATAATAAATTCGAAAAAATGTAATATTTAATTTTAATTGAAATAAAAATTAAAAATATACAATAACAAATTCAAAAAAAAAAATGATCAAATAAAAAAAAAATAAACGAAAAATAAAATTAAAAAATAAAATAATATCAAAAATATACAACAACAAAATAAAAATTTAATTCACAGAAAATTCGGAAAAAAAATTATTGTGTTTTTTAATTTGATAAAATGTAAAAAATTTAATTAAAAAAAATAATGAAAAATGAAAAAAATATGCAACAACAAAAACAATGATTTTTGGTTTTTAAGTAAGGAGTTTACTCAAAAAAATTTTAAAAAATTATTTAAATAATTTAAAAGAATTAAAAAAAAGTTATAAATTGAATAAATGAAATACAACAACAACAAAAACTTAATATTTTCAGATGTTACGAACATTTAAAATTTGTTTAATTTGAAAAATAAAACAAATAATAATAATATAATAACAACAAAAATGTATAAAACTCGATAGCTTTAAATTTGAAGACAAATTTAATTTTTGATAAAAAAATAAAAAAAAACAAGAACAAAAATCCCAAAATTTTCAATTTATACTTTTCTTGCACAAAATTTTCTTCATATTTCGCTTCAGATACAACAACAACAAGTATTTTGTTTATTATATTTTCATATAATTCGAACGTTTTAAATTATATTTTAAATAATTTAAGCCAACAATTATAAATGAAAGACACCAAAAATTTATTTTTTTTAATTAAAAAAAATTAATTATATAAAAAAACAACAATAAAAAAATATTTTTGAAAAATTCCAAAAATTTCCAATTTATATTTAAATATCATTATTTGATACATACAAAATTTTCTTCATATGCCGCTTCCTGGCCACCAATGTATAGGATTCCTTTTGTAGATTATTAATGTATTTCATTCTGCTGGCGATTACAATTTTCAATCGGACAATTTTGTTTGTTTGTATTTATTTGTTTTTTTTTTCCCCACAATGAAAATAAAGTATTTTAAACCAACAAAGCAGGTAACCAAAATTATTTGTATTTGATTTTTTGTTGGTGTCTTGTAGCTACGAAAAGTATGCTTAGAATTAACTTTTTTCTAATAGTAAATGTAGAAAAAGAAAATCAGGTACACAATTTTCAATATTCGTTTGATTCACACAAGAACTTAAGCGCATGGGTGTATGCGTTTGCGTCGGCGAGGGTCAAGTGTGTTTATATTTGACTTTGCTTTATGGATGTCATAGTGTTTTCGAATTTCGAAGATTTTCAATATATGCACTACACAATACACAATATAAAGGTGAAGGCTAACAGGTAGAAATTTAGCTGTGTTTTGGTTCACTGATTGATTGAATGGAGGAAAATGAGTTTCAAATGAAAATTATTTTTGAATACTTTTTTCGTTTCGATTTATTGTTTAGAATTAAACTGCAATTTCACTTTATCTTTGCACAAAAATCTCATTTGTTTATTAACACTTTATTATTATTAAGATTTATTAAAAAAAAATATTTTTTTTCGTTGTCACTTTTTATATTTATTTTATAAATATATTTCTTTAATATTGCACTTTTCGTCATACGTTGAATTATTATGTAATTATTCACGCGTTTGATTCACGTCTCGTAAATTTTGCTGTCAATTACGTATATATTTTCGTATAAGTACGAGTATAGCGGAAGTCACGTACGAAATGCTAAAAAATTCTTTACGCATGCGCTAACAACACCACACAACTCGAATTCTACTTTACTACTGAAAGTAAATTTATTTAGCCGGTTTATCTGCAACCCCTATGTGCAGAGCATCGAACACTGTTTGCGTACGCTTAGTGGTTTGTGCGCATGCGCAACTCGCCATCTAGGTGCGTACCTGGCGCTGAGTAGATCACACCCAAGGTACTTTACTAACCATTTTCTGTTGAGTGTAATTGGTAAAAGTGGTTGGATTGCAACAGCGAACATGTTTGATGGGATTTAATGTACTTTAGAGAAGTGGTTGAAAATATAGTGAGTTGGGTGAATATTTTTGTTGAGTACTGTGAACTTGAAAATAATGAGTATTCAGCTAATTCATTATTGGAATTAAATGAGTGGCAAAATCAAGTATTTTTGCAAAAATTATATTATGATCCTAGACTAAAGACTTGAATAGATAGTATATCCGAAAAGTGTCATTAGATCTAAATATAAATCATTACCTTAACCACTCATTCCCCATATTGAAAAGATGCCACAATAACGCTTTTTAAGTATGAATTAGCTCACGGATTGGAGAATTTTCAACGAAGGTTAAAAAGCTGGCATTAAACTATAATTTACTTAAAAGAAGTGGATTTGTAAGTATGATTTACTTCGTCAATTCGATTCTGAAAAAAAATGGCTAGAAAGAAACACAGATGATTTGTTATTCATAATTCGAACATGCTTAATTTGCCACATTTTTCAGAACACAACACAGAAAAGCATCCATTAAACAATTATTGTGAGTTCTTTACTGGCCGCAACTGGCCGCAAATAGTGTATATTGGGACCTCTTCCAATTCCAAACAAAGTCTACACAGTTCAAAAGCGACATAATATATACATACAAATAAAATTTATCTAATCTATACCTACACTAAATATTGGAAAACCATATGGGAAAAAATAATTTAGAATATTTCTCTCTGCCACACATATCCTGAGGAAATAATTTACGAAAGCATTCATCTTCTTAGTCGGCAATTGAATAGTAAAGTCCTCTCTCGATGCAAAACCA
The DNA here is from genome assembly GCA_031772095.1 of Zeugodacus tau. Lineage (NCBI taxonomy): Eukaryota > Metazoa > Arthropoda > Insecta > Diptera > Tephritidae > Zeugodacus > Zeugodacus tau. The sequence goes on along the minus strand of CM062651.1, from coordinate 55,144,609 downwards.
AACTCAAGAAGTCGCTCATTATTCTCGTCCTGCTTTATGGTGCAGAAGCGTGGACAATGTCGACATCCAATGAGATGACTCTAAGAGTTTTCGAGAGAAAGATTTGCGAAAGTTTATGGTCCTTTGAATATTGACAACGGCGAATACCGCAGACGATGTAACGATGAGCTGTGTTATTCGACGACGTAGACTTAGTTCAGCGAATAAAAAGACAGCGGATACTGGCTCGGTTAAGTTGTTCGAAGGGTCGAAAGCACTCCAGCTTTGAAAGTGTTCGTTGCAATACCCGCCGATGGAAGCCGAGGAAGAGGAAGAACTCCACTCCGCTGGAAAGTCCAGGTAGAGAAGAACCTGGATGCACTTGGGATTTCCAATTGGCGTCAAACAGCAAGACGGAGAAATGGGTGACGCGCTCTGGTGGATTCGGCTATAATCCCCTTCGGGTCTACATAGGTACCCCTTCAGTGGGTTAAAGTCTGACATTAACACGAACTTTCTTTCTTCTTTAACCTCCTAAACCAAAGAAAACTCGTCATATCTCTGCATGTTTCCTAATTATTTCGACCACTCAGCTTACGGCTCAAATAAGCTATTGAATCATAGTAAGAGAGGAACTCTGCTCTACAGCTCTTAAGCAGAAAGGGATAATATACATCCTGATCAGATTTCGAATAATGGTCTAATGTGGATTGAATATCTCTTGTTAAACCCGACATGGTATGGTAATGGGTCAACCTATTGATATAGATCTACGTCCTAATTCCATAACCTTTATAATCTAATTTTTGTCACGCCTTCAAGAGTTTTATTTTTAAATTTGATGAATATATTTCATAGGTCACCAATCACCAACTTTTTTTATGGAGACACTGGTGGCCTTGTGTTCTTTCAATTGAGTGTCAATTTATTGTATCTGAATAATAAAATAGAGCTTATAAAGTTATAATTGCTGTTGGTGATCGGAAAAAATATGCTTGTGTCAAAAGGAAACCCCTTTAGTATGATCTAATATCAAAAAAAAGACAAGCTTATAACTAGAACTATGCCTAACACCAACAACTTCATTACTCTATGTGAACTTTTTTTCAGAAATCCTTAAGAAGTTCAACATAAAAAGGAAATTCGCAAAGAAAATTTTAAAACAAAGCTATTTTCTTTAGCCTCAAGTCTTCCTGCGCCTGAAGCTGGCTACCACTTCCACTTCCTCAATCAACTAGTCTACTTTTTCCAAGAAAAAAAATCGCTACAAATTTCGAAGACAAGTGACTACAGCTACACTTTACAGCTGCCTCTACTACTTCACTGGTATACTGCCACGCTAAAGCACTTTAAAGTATTTATTACTACTTTTTTTTGCCGCGCACATTCTGCTTTCTTACGGCATGCACTTGAATGCGCCGTTGATTTGCGAGCATTGTTCAGCTGTTAATTTGCGGTTGTTTATACATTTCTAACACCTCTTTAGCGCGAAGAGTTGACGTGATTTTTATACTCTCGCAACAACAAAGTTGCTAGAGAGTATTATAGTTTTGTTCACCTAACGGTTGTTTGTAACACCCAAAACTAAACGAGTTAGATATAGAGTCATATATACCAAAGTGATCAGGGTGACGAGTAGATTTGAAATCCGGATGTCTGTCCGTCCGTCCGTCTGTCCGTCTGTCCGTCTGTCCGTCTGTGCAAGCTGTAACTTGAGTAAAAATTAAGATATCTTGACGAAACTTGGCACAAATATTCCTTGGCACCATAGGAAGGTTGCTTTCGAAAATGAGCAAAATCGGACCACTGCCACGCCCACAAAATGGCGAAAACCGAAAACACATAAAGTGCCATAACTAAGCCATAAATAAAGCTATGGAAATAAAATTTGGTATGAAGGATCGCACTATGAAGGGGCATATTTGGATGTAACTTTTTTGGGGAAGTGGGCGTGGCCCCGCCCCATACTAAGATTTTTATACATATCTCGCAAACCAATAGATCTATATAAACCAAACTTTTTGTAGTCGTTTTTTTTAGTCACTTCCTACTACGGTTCAAAAATGAAAGAAATCGGATAATAACCACGCCCACCTCCCATACAAAAGTTAGGTCGAAAATTACTAAAAGTGGGTTAACCCACTAACGAAAAACGTCAGAAACACTAAATTTCACATAAGAAATGGCAGATGGAAGCTGCACTCAGATTTTTTTACAAAATGGAAAGTGGGCGTGGCGTCGCCCACTTATGGGTCAAAAACCATATCTCAGGAACTACTCGACCGATTTCAATGAAACTTGGTTTATAATAGTTTCCTTACATCCCAATGATATGTTGTGAAAATAGGCCAAATCGCTTCACAACCTCGCCTACTTCCTATATACCAGAACTTTTAAGACAATCTGAATCGTTTACTTTACAATATATAAAGTAAGCACTAGTGAAGATATCGATGCAGAACTTTGCACAAATACTATGTTAATAGTGTGGCAGCCCCATTCTAAAAATCGCCGAAATCGGACCATAGGTTTTTAAGGCCCCATATATCGAACACGAGGACCTCGGTGCTTCTAACCTAATACTATGGTTTCCAAATTTCCATGGACTTTATACAATATATATGACGAATATGTGGGTCAAATTGTGTATTATATAATATAAATAAAGTTAAATAAATAAATTGCGAGAGTATAAAATGTTCGGTTACACCCGAACTTAGCCCTTCCTTACTTGTTTTTTATTGTTGTTTTTTTTTGTTGATTTTTGTTGCTCCAGCTAGCTTCTTGGCTTCGGCTTCACCTTTGGCAATTGTTTTCTGCTTCTTATTATCACGCTTTGTTTGTCTACTTAACGTCAGCAGCGTTTCGCTTGCCTTCTTCATAATATGCAAATTTATTTATTTATAACTGTTCAGTGCCTTTGTTGTGGTTTTTTTTAGTTTACGCTGTTTACCGTTTGATTGGCGACCTTAACGTTACCCCTCGCAGTAGGTCACAGAGTGCGCTGTGAGATATTATGAGATACAAATCACATAATGAAGTGTATGAATGGGTGAGAGAAGATAGAAAAAAAGTTGTTCGGTAAGGTTCTTCAGCACAGCGAAGAGCAGCAACTCAGCTTAGAGTGTCATTTTTTTGGTTAGTGTTTTTTTACGGTATTTAAATTTGTTACCGTTTCATAATTTTTTTCTAACACCTTCTCCACTTCAACCACCACTCGGCGCACGAAATTGAAAAAAATTCAAATTTTTCAATATTTTTTTGATGCGCAACGCGGCGCTGTGATGTGTTGATTGTTGCACACGTGCTGTCGATTTGAAATTCAAACCCATAGTTATGCACCGTTAGGGGTTGTTCATTGACCCAGGTATCAGTTGGCACCCTAACCTACCTTACACCCAAATGTCGCACCCAACAGCAGTTGGTTCGTCTTTTTGCTTTCGTCTAAGCCTGCTCTCATTCTGCCGTCGTCTGTCTGCATTCTTTTCAGCGTTTCTTTTTTTTCATACGGAAATGTTGTTGTTGTTGCTACAAATGAATAGCTAATTTTTGTCTGCACAAACAAATTTTGTATGCCGTCGTGTTTGCTTGCGTTTTGCATGAAATTCTCTGTTTTGATTTCAATTAAAGTTTTTATTTCTTTGAAACGTAGGCATCCAATTATTTTATTATGTTGTTACTTTATTTACTTTCCGCACAGTCGCCTGTGTGTCTGCCCTATTGAATTGCCAGCGCTTTGCATGCACACAGCTTTCAGCGCCTTTACTTTGGCCTATGTGTTCCACACCATTCAGGCAGCTGTAAGTGCATTAACCTTCTATGCGCCACACACCCACTCCGCTGTGTTTACAGTGTTACAGCCGGCGCCGAGAAAGGGCGTGATGGCAAGCGGCTTTTCCCCAACAACTTGTCACTTCTTATTTAACACAAGCAATCTGTAGTATCATGTATACGCCGTCGACTGGCAGTCGATGTCACGGTATATATATTTACTCATACACTTAAATGTTAGGCTTCTGGTAGTAAGTAAGTCTTTGAATAGGCCTTTGCGCTAGGCAAGAAGTCTGACAGTGTTTTAATTTGGCGTAAAGGCCGTTATATATCAAAGTACAGTCATCTATTAAGAAGTTCAGAAGGACGTCTGTGAAACCCTATCGTCCCCATCGTTCATCCAATCGTATGAAACCCTATTAACACATCGCTCCAGTTATAAATACACTCAAGTAAATTTGGTCTCTTCCTTGGGCCTACCCAAAGAAAGTGGAGAACCACACTTTGTACGTGGAGAAAGAAAACATAATTTGTGAGGTTATGCTACTAATTAAATATGGGGGGAACCAGTGAAAGAGCTAAGAGGTATATTCTAATATTTAGGTTAAGATATTCAAAGAAACATCGTCTAACGGACACCCCATTAGACGGACACCTCCTTTGAGCGGACATCTTTCATGCTGAAAGTTAAATTTTTAGAACATATGACCATCTTTTAGGCGGACACCGCCGAGCGATACTTGTCCGCCCAAGAGAGGTATTTTTATTGACCATCATTGTATGACTACAATAATATGTCGACAATGTGTAAACGCAATCCAAAGGAGGATCCCGTCGTTTCATGACCGTCTACGAAATTTGGAACTATTAGAATACAATAATGACAAAGGTTAAGCCGAAGTAGTAATCTTCATCCGGCGAAGTTGTTCCGGAGGAGGTGAAGTCCATCTTTTCGACCGGAAAGCTGATGGCAATTGCTATCTGGGATTCACAATTCTATATTAACTACTTGGAGTATGGCTATACGCAGATCTCTACTACGCCGAATTGCCGAAAGATCCCATTTACCGAATAAAGCGCTCTTCCGCCATGACAACCCATAGGCTCACACTACAGTGTTCACGGCGGAGTTGGTCCAACTGTTGTCCCATCTACCAGATTCCTCAGCTTTGAACCGGCATTTTTTTGTTTCTAGTAATTTCAGACAATTAAGGAGATCTCTTTTAATTTTGAGTGTTTTGTAGGTTAAGTATGTACATGTTTATCCGATCATTCTCCTATTACTGGAATCGACATTATCCGACTTAAGAACTTAGTAGTAGAGTCCAAGCGCTTTATGGATTCATTACGGTCTTTGTGATCCGTTAGGAATATTTGGGTGCCACAAAGGACAGTCGAAGTTGTCTAAGTGAGGCTTTCTGTAGTTCAACACCTTGACCTGACGTACAGTAACATGTTCTTCAATTGTATTACAATGCTGGCAATATTTTTAAAAGCATTCGGATTATTTCGTCGGATTGCAGAAAAGCAAAAATGTCATCGTAAAATTGTTATTAGGATCGTGCTATATGATATTATAAATATATACATTCTTTTGAATTTTTCAGTTTTCAAATTCCATTTATTTTGGAATTATTTTTAGAAATATTCACTTATATAGATCTATTAAGCAAGTCGAACTTCCGTCTCTTATTTGATTGTGTTCTCTGGAACTTTTGTGAAAAATCCACTTTTCCGTATAGCGCCCTCTATAGAGTGTTTAGTACACGAGGTTTTCAATATCCTTGGTTATAAAGCCGAACAAATCTCTCAGACAGAATCTCCTTCGCTCATTATCTATATCTCACGTGACACTTTGATCAGAATAAGATAGATAAGAAAGGGCCTAAGAGCTAGAGGTGAAGAATTAGTGTGAATCTCACTCAATGAATCAAGTCAACTCAGGGAACCGCAGATAACCTCCGAAAGCTGTTGCCGAAAGAATTAATATAAATTTACATGTTCTCTAGAAACCAGTCACTGTCCCTCCACACAACCGAGGCACTCAGCATTATAGACGTACGATTCCTTTGCCAGCTGTACCATTCGTAGGCATATTAGCACATAAAAGTTTGTGCACACACACACAGACATACCAAAATAAAAAGATATATATATTTTTATTTTACGCCATTTCCGCTTTATATTCATTCTCCAGTTGGCATTCATTGCTGCAATTTACCAGAGAACTCCAACGGCTGATTGCTGGTTGCTGGCTTGCGCCACCGGCGTCTGGCGTAAAGTTTCAACAACAGCAACTGTAGCAGCAACAACATGTCCGAGCGAGCGACACGGAACCGACAAGCCCGACATGGCTGCCCCGACAAGGCTGCTCGACTCATAACCGTTGCGGGTACTTGTGACGGGTATTTATGACTGTAACACACAGTTATAGATAGATGTATGTAGTTATGTAAGCTAGCAATTAAGGCACAACACCTACTGCTACAACCCCGACACACGGTGTAAGCGCCTAAAATGTGACAACAACAACATGTAGGACCTTATCCTTGCTTTCCTAGCTACGTGGAGAGCACTTGTACTTCGCTGTAACAGGGAGAGTGAAACACATAATTAACGAATTGCACTTGCTTGGCGGTGTGGCAGGCAGGCAACCAACAGTTGGTAGCGACGGTTTTGAGCGACAAGTTGTGTGCGGCTGTGTGTCTCAAAAGCGGCACTTAAGTTATATTATTTATATGTAAATAAAATTGTTGTTTTTTTTGTTGTAATGAAAGCATGAAAATCTGCGCTTCACTTTAAAACCGTTAAATATTTCATAATTCTCGCGCAGCAAACCTGCATTTCACTAACTTTCGCGGCAACACTTACTCACACTTTCTAGCGCAGACACTTATGATACTCCGCGTACTCTCTCTCCGCAAGGCTCAAAAACCTTTGTTATGATTATTATTTTCTCTTTTGCTTTTCTTTTGTTGCTATTGTATGCTTTTCAACTCCGTTTTACTGGAAAATTGTTGGCACACCATTTTAGAGAATTCATTATTATACACTTCATATTTTTCAAGGGGAAGCCAGCCACCATGCTGCCACGCCTGAAAGTATGCTTTATATACATATTACCCACACTCGCACTGAAACTTTATTCGGCCGGCATTGTTGCTTGCGGCAAGTGCTGCTAGTATGTGTAACGTGCCACATTCGATGGCATTGTCCTTTTTCGTAAAATTCATGCCACAAGGCTGATGCCACAGCTAGTTGCAAGTACTACGTGGAGAGACAATTTCGTTGCTGACATGACGACGCCACACAACAATAAAACAGACGAATCAGTAGAGTGATATCTTCTCGTGTGGCAGTCAGTGTGAGTGTGTGCTACAAATTGTTGTTTCAAATATGAATTACTTTAATGGGCCTGAAATGCATAGTTTATCTATGTAAATCTGAAGAGCAATAGCTCGCGCCTTGATTGCATTAAAAGCATTTCAAATATTGAATAGCTTGTATGCTTGCTAGAAATGATAATACATTCAAGTGCTTAGCAATTAATCAAAAATCAGTGACAAGAGACGTGCAACAAAAGCAATAATGATGGAAGTCTGCTATGCATATATAAAGGGTGATGCAAGTAGAGGTACTTTTATAATATTCGACCGAATAGATCACTTCCAGCACGCAGTGAAGAAAATATAGCAGCCGTAGCTGAGAGTGTACACGAAGACCGTGGAGAGTCGATTCGGCGCCATTCGCAGCAACTCGGACTGATGTATGGCACGACTTGGTGGATTTCACGCCGAGATCTTAAATTGAAAGCGTACACAATACAGCTTGTGCAAGAACTGAAGCCGCCCTACCTTTCAAAGCGACATCGCTTCACTCTATGGGCTCTTGAAAGAAGCTCCGACATTTTCCAGCCAAATTCTGTTCAGTGATGAGGCCCATTTCTGGTTCAAAGGTATGTAAACAAAAAAATTGGGACCAAGACCAGCCTGAAGAGATTCAAGAACATCCATTTCATCCAGAAAAATAACGGTTTGGTGTTTTTTGTCGGCCGGTGGAATAACCAGTCCATATTTTAATCAAAAATGATACCGGTGAGAACGTAACCATCATTGTGCCATAATAACCGACTATTTGATGTCTGAAATTGGAGCTCGTGATCTCGGTGACATTTGGTTTCAACAAGACAGCGCCACTTCCCACACATCGCATCAATCAATGGATTTATTAAGAGGACACTTCAGAGAGCAGCTGATTTCACGTTTTGGGGTCGGTCGATTTGCCACCAAGATTCTGTGATATCACACCGATAGGTTTTTTCCTATGGTGATATGTAAAGTCTAAAGTCTATGTGGACAATTCCACTTCGATTCAGATTTTTGAGCAAAATATCACGCGTGTCATTCGCCAGTTACCGGTCGAAATGCTAGACGACTCATCGAAAATTGGAATCAAAGGATGGACCATTTGAGACGTAATCGCGGCCAATATTTGAAAAAGAGACTCTCTAATAAACAAATGCCAATGAATGTTCTTACCCCACTATAATCGAATTTTCTTTGTTTTTATTTAAAAAAGTAGGGAACCTCGAAATGGATCACCCTTTATATATATATATATGCATTATATATATATATATATGTATGTATGTATGTATGTATGTATGTGTGTGCGTACGTTTCCGCAAGTATTGCATAATTATAAAACACTAGATAAATATACCAAACACGCCAACATGAGACATCCCTAGACAGCCTAGTATGTCTGCCTGATTTTCCACATTTTATTGTCTTCCACAAGAGAAACCTTCAACTACCCTCACCTCACCTCTCTCGGTCCTCAACTAGACGAGTGACTGTCTGTCAACGCGCCAGCCTGGCATAACCGGTTGTTGCCTAGCAGACTTTCACTGTCTGTTCTGCATATTGAATTTCAGCTAGGCATACTTCTTCTCTTCATACTTCTCAATTCCCAATGCAGCACGAAAAGCTTACCTCAGAGGCCGTTGTTGGGCCGACGCACTGTCTAACTGTTTGGGTGTTCCTACATCCTTGTCTGTTCGACTGCTTCTTCTTCTATTCCGTCTATCCGGATGTGCCGTTGCTTGCATGTTTGTCTGTCTGTTCATCTGCACATCTATCTAACTATACTTATGGCCTCTCTATCCATCACTGTGATTGCTGTGTGACTCTTTTGCACTCACACACATCCACACACTCGCTTCGTCACGAATGTTTCTGACTCACACACGTTGTCGGTCTGTGTTGCCGCAATGAATGTGTCAATATGCAAATTGCCTACTCGTCATTCTTTTCCCTTTCCGTTTGGCAATTTTGCGCTTTAGAAATGCTCAAACACTCACTTATAAATGCAGATAGTACATATATATATGTATATAATATAGATGCATCTACTGCATATTGTCAAATGAATAAATATATGCAATCCTCAGTCACTATATGAATACTCAAACAAGTAAGGAAGGGCTAAGTTCGGGTGTAACCGAACATTTTATACTCTCGCAATTTATTTATTTAACTTTATTTATATTATGAGTATATAATTAATATTCGTCATATATATCGTATAAAGTCCATTGAAAGTTGGAAACCATAATATTAGGTTAGAAGCACCGAGGTCCTCGTGTTCGATATATGGGCCTTAAAAACCTATGGTCCGATTTCGGCGATTTTTAGAATGGGGCTGCCACAGTATAAACATAGTATTTGTGCAAAGTTCTGCACCGATATCTTCACTAGTGCTTACTTTATATATTGTAAAGTAACCGATTCAGATTGTCTTCAAAGTTCTGGTATATGGGAAGTAGGCGTGGTTGTGAAGCGATTTGGCCTATTTTCACAACATATCATTGGGATGTAAGGAAACTATTACAAACCAAGTTTCATTGAAATCGGTCGAGTAGTTCCTGAGATATGGTTTTTGACCCATAAGTGGGCGACGCCACGCCCATTTTCCATTTTGTAAAAAAATCTGAGTGCAGCCTCCATCTGCCATTTCCTATGTGAAATTTAGTGTTTCTGACGTTATTTGTTGGTGAGTTAACCCACTTTTAGTACTTTTCAACCTAACCTTTGTATGGGAGGTGGGCGTGGTTATTATCCGATTTCTTTCATTTTTGGACTGTATTAAGAAGTGACTAAAAAAAAAACTGCAGAAAGTTTGGTTTATATAGCTCTATTGGTTTCCGAGATATGTACAAAAAACCTATTTGGGGGCAGGGCCACGCCCACCTCCCCAAAAAAATTACATCCAAATATGCCCCTTCATAGTGTGATTCATACCAAATTTTATTTCCATAGCTTTATTTATGGCTTAGTTATGGCACTTTATGTGTTTTCGGTTTTCGCCATTTTGTGGGCGTGGCAGTGGTCCGATTTTGCTCATTTTCGAAAGCAACCTTCCTATGGTGCCAAGAAATAAGTGTTCCAAGTTTCATTAAGATATCTTAATTTTTACTCAAGTTACAGCTTGCACAGACGGACGGACGGACGGACGGACGGACAGACAGACATTCGGATTTGAACTCCACTCTTCACCCTGATCACTATATATAACCCTATATCTAACTCGTTTAGTTTTGGGTGTTACAAACAACCGTTATGTGAACAAAACTATAATACTCTCTTAGCAACTTTGTTGCTAGCAACTTTGTTGCGAGAGTATAAAAATGCATTTAACGCATACTACAAGTGCATTTTCTGGAAATGCCTGAAGAATATGTTGTAAAAAATTTAAGAATTCGAGATAGTTTTTTTTTTTTCAAAAAAAAAAAAAAGACAAGACCAAATTCGACGGTTTCCCCCTATTTCGGGTCCTACGAATCGAACTGCATCATTACTTTTTTGAGTTACAATCATGGTTTCATACAAAAATTTTTGTTGAAGTTTTTCATCAAGATACAAGATGTCACTTCATGTATAAGTATCAAAGGGTAAATTAAAATATTGACGAAACGTGAGGGAAAAAACATTTAAAAAAATGGATTAAATTTCAGTTTTTTCGACATATTGGCTATAAGGACACAAAAAACATTGATTTTGGGGTTTACAGTCATCTAAGAACTTAAAGACGGACTTATTCTGAGAAGCTTTGCCAAAGAAAGTTTACCAAAAAAGTCAACATTAAAAAAGTTAGAGACCGAAGAAAAATGTGCCTTTCTCTTACAATGGGCAACTTTGATGAAAAACTTCAACAAAAATTTTTGTATGAAACCATGATTGTAACTCAAAAAAGTAATGATGCAGTTCGATTCGTAGGACCCGAAATAGGGGGAAACCGTCGAATTTGGTCTTGTCTTTTTTTTTTGACTATCACAGTGTTATTTATTTTTATTAATTGCTGAAAAGTGTGTTTTTTCTCTCCAGCCATCCCTTAAAAATTTCTAATTTAATTGAAATAAGGAAAAATCGGAAATTGTATGATTATGCTCATATATGAATCGATATAATCTTTAAGGTCAAACAGAAAGACTGAGATCTTTATATACTTTTGATAGAGACCATGGAACATAACGCCTAAATTCAACCATTATTGGTACCAATAATGGTTACAACTGAACTTCCTTACTGGTTTCAAAGATCTTTTGTGAGGTCAATAGCCTATATTGGGTATATAGGGGCTCATTTTTGGATAATAGTCACTAGTGGAATAAAAAATAAAAGCTGTATTTAATAGATCCATGACGAGAGTTTATTAAATTCGCACGACAACCAGATCTGCGGTTCCAAAATTGATCCAGATTTTATTCAAGCAACTTTCGGCGATCTAGCCTTATTTGGATCAGTAAACGTGGTAAACGTTCTCTGGAAAGTCACAGAACTATGTATGTATATGTTTTGTAGTTTGTACAATTCTTAAAAATTCGTTCGAGAGATGTAGCAGTTCGAGAGATCCAAGGTTAGGCGTGTTGAAAACGAATTTCGTGAGTTATTAATCCACAATTAAACATTGCTAGTACCAAATACTGATTTTATGGCTGTTATCTACGATATACGCAAGGGAACGATAATTATTAAATGGTACGAGTAGCGAAGAAGATAAACAGAGACTATATCGGACCTAAGCATCACTATTTCACAAAATGATTTCGGAAACCCAAAGATGAAATTAATCAAGATATATAGTATTTAACAGATCGAAACCGCTTATTGGAAATATCGTTTATAAAAATGTTAATATTCCGAAGCCCCGAACGAAATAAGTGCCGGTTCGAGCTGGTCATAAACCCCAACTTTTACACCGATATGAAATATTGCATGAAACATGACTCAATCGTTATACTCTGGAGACGCAACAGTTAGTTGTGAAAGCCAAAATTCAGGAAGCGTTTCCTACAAAAGCCAATAACAGGGTCAAGTGATGGGGTAATAAATCCCAATGAAGAGTATCACATATGTAATGAAACTGATGACAAATTCCCATAGTTTTCGAGTTGCTTCCGATTCCTTCGTACTCCTCGGATTAAGTTCGTAGAGACCTGTTTTTATTCCCAGATCGCTGTTATAGATATATTAAGATATAATTAGATAATAATAGACAATGAAGAGGTCGTAGGGACTGAGACATAATTTTAAACAAGCGATAAATCACAGTTCGAAAATGGTACTGAAAATATTGGAAGATCGTGCAATCGAAATTTTACAAACAAAAACGACACTCAAATTTGATCCTGCCTGGTAGAAATTTACACTTAACGCTTCTAAACCCCAGTTGTCGATTTAGAATGACTTCTGAAGTTTCTGAAAGAGCTCACAGAGTTCGAAATTGATGGGCCAGCCATGCCCCATGTTGTCAGAAGATATTAATATCCATACAGATTGATTTATGCAACAGATTTATAGAAAATGTCGAATGCCTCTTTGAGAAACAGATTTAAAACCGTTTTCACCTTTCAGTTTTTGTTAATTTAAAGCAAGTGATTAAAATTGCTGCAAGGTCTTTACTTTACAATATATCTTTATATTTAAATATTCAGCTGCCTTGGTGTATTTTTTAACCCGACTATTATATTTGAATTTCTGTTAGTAACCTCAAGTCCAAAAAATAAAATAATCACATATTTTCAGCTGCTGAATACAAATCGAATTTGCGTGCTGTAAAAACCACTTCTCTTCAATTTGACATTTTCAATTCGCCAAACTCCAACCTACAGCCAGAGTTTGACATTTGGCCACAATTCAATGTCATTGCGAACGAAATTAATTACAATCAAAATATATGTAGCGTCATCTATATATATCTCTGCATAAACCGACGAAGTGTATGAACAACCAAATTTGACGAGAAATTCCGTTAGATTTTCCAAAAATATTTGGCAAAGTCCAATTAAACTGCAAATGAACTGGTCGATAACCACAGAAAACTACTTCGCCCGTTAGTTGTGTGGCGCAAGCAATAACAACAAGTTTAATCGACATTGTCGCTGTCACATTGACAGATGAGCAAAATAACGCAGAAAAAAAACGAAAAAACGCGCGCACGCCTGCTGCTGGCAATTTAATGAAACAATCAAATTGCTGTCAGCAAAAAGTGTTGTGCTGTACGCAAGCTCTTCAACGCTCCCATTAAACGCTCGAAAATAAATGAATAAAGAAGTAAACCAATTTGAAGCTCAATCATTTAACGCATGTGTTTTTTGCTGTCCCCTGGTCTGGTCTGGTTTTTACGAGTTATATTTGTGCGTTGTCGGCATGTGTGCGCAGATGACAAATGTGAAATCAATTTCAGTTCATCCGCAAAATAATTTGTGGGCGTATGGTCAGTTGAACAGAATCAACGCATTGCATGGCTCCAGATGTACACATCTTATAATGAAGCTGTGAAATGGTGAACAGATGTCACTTTTATGCAAATTTAAATATGGATCAGATGTATTCATATTTTCAGGGCCTGCTGGCGTGAATTAGTAGATATTATGCTCTAAACTTCAAATTATTCACGATTCCCGGTAACCTCCAGGTTCCCATTGTCTTCCATAAACTCTGGTTGTTTTTGTTGCAGCGGCATAAAACATATTCGAAATAATTTTGAGGAATGCTGTCGATTTGACGGACGATAAAAATCCGGGTCCGTTTCGGTTAGGTAGAACTGAGGTTCGTGGGAATAGGATCTTTTTGTATTTGTATCTCTTTTTATCTCTTTATCTCTCTTTCTCTGATTCTCTTTCCATTTCTCTGTCTGTCTCTCTCTCTATCTTTCTCCTTCTTTAACAAATTATTTGAAGTCACTATAATAGGAGCCTTACAAAATGGATCGATCCAATATAGACTCGAAAGTGAATAGTTTAATGCAACTTGAGGAGACGGAAACATGATTTCTATTTTGAACTTCAGTGGATTCTTATTCCTCAATTTGAAACCTTTTCAACCGCTTTTTGGCTTGAATAATAAATTCCTTATTACCAATACATTTGAATTGAACTTTCTTCGTGGGCAAAATTAAATTAATTTGCGGAAAGTTTTTCGGTACACCATATACATACGTACGTAGGTTGGAACCGAAAGAGCTGTGGTCATAATAATCTCCTGAACCAGCTCAAAACAAACGTTAATAAATCAGATTACTGAGGTACCCATTTAGACACCAATGGAGAAGAGGCTTAGTAGAGGAGAAGGATACCATTTCAGTCCAAAATAGATTTCGGAGTAGGTACGGGGGTACATTCCGATGATTTTTATATCTCCCTCTCTATCCATCAACCAAACTCAGCTAGCATCCTCCAATCGGAAGTTCTGAGCATAGAGAAGGCCTCTGAAGCTCTATTAAAGAAATACGAGAGAATATAAAAGGCAACCATATACAGAGCGGTACTTCTGACCTAATCGCCAATAATTGCAATAAGGCATTGAGCTCACTGCAAGATAAAATCTACCTAGGTCACAGGAACATTTTCGGTAGCGAAAAAGCATACGAGTTGGTAAAGCCAGTAGCCTCCTTATACGAATCCGAGGTAGAGCAAATACCATACCAGCTAGGAACGATCAAGAGGGAGCTCAGTACACAATTTGAACAACTAGCTGAAATTAGGTGGAAACTTACTACCAAATCCAAAAGAACAAAACAGATATAGCCAAAGTATGACAAGACAAAAACTAGGAACTCAATTAAATACGACCAGGAAACGTATTTTCAACCAATATAACGGGAGAACATGCGATGAAAATGATTTTGCCCTAGAGGGCGATAAGGAAATAAGTTTCCATATTCTCTGTGAAAGCTCAGCCCTATCGCAAATCCGACTCATAAAACTTGAAATCCATCGGTTTCATATCAAACAAGAGAGCAGCAGAAAGGTTGCAATCATACCTACCTGTCTGTTTGTTCAACTCAAGAACTAAATCTACAAGAGAAAACATTAGAAAACAATGGAGTTTATTTGTAACCTTTGAGATCTCTCTCTTGGAACATCACAAGCAAACCAAGGCTGAGTTTTATTATCCATAAAATTGAAGTTATATAACAGCTTTAGAGTTCGAGGAAAAACTGACGATGATTATTTCAATTTCAATAAATAAATCTTATTCTTTCTTTATTCGAAAAGGTAAACAACTCAAGTGGGTGTTTCTTAGGACGCTCAATAGGGGCTTGCTTTGTCTCCTACTTTTTTACTTTGTTTATCGTTCCATTGCAAATTAATTATGCGTAATATACTATAATAAAATCAAATTATACAAAAAGCCGTTACATACGCATACAATTTTATATATATTTATATTTGTTTACTTATTATACCTTTAATAGTCACGCCAGCAGGTCACATATAAACATAATAAATTAAGTAAACAATGCGAAAAGCCGAAAAAGCAATACGAAGACATTTACCCAACCATATTACAAGCATAAATAAGTAGAATTTTATGAAAAAAAAATATTTTTCTCATTCGCATATCATTAACCAAATGTTGTTGACCACACAACGAAAACAATTGACGTTGGTCACTTGAGCTCTACCGCAAAATAATGGCGACAGCAGCATAACCTTGCTCAACACAAATGGAAAAAGTCAACCTGAAGACATGGAAACCAAATGAACTCTGCTATTGAATAATAACGGGCAGGACACCTGAGTTGGCACAAGTACTCGCCGGTCACTCCCACAAACATAAATGGTATTTACACTGTGGCAAGTAATTTTCACTATTATTGCATTACATTAAAGTTGACACAATGATAAATGAAAGCAATGCTTTCAGCAACTCTCCGGACACAAGAAAGGCCCACTTTGGGAGGTCAGAAGTGCGTACGAACGAAATAAATTGAAGTTTAATTAAATTGAGCCGGACGGCTGAACGGTTGTGGTCCAGCCCAATAGAACCTTACAGCTTTTAAGAACGCAGGCGTTTAACTAGAAGAGATAAAATGAGCAAAAATGTGTCATGTCCATAAGGAGAGAGCGAGCACAGTATGTGGCAAAATGTCAAGTGAACAATACACAAACATGACCCGAAGAAAGCAGCAGTGGGTCGAACGTACCAAGGAAAGAACAGCAATGTGGGAGCTTTGCCTTCGAAGGCGAGCAGTAGACGATATATGCGAATAGATGGCTAACAGGTGCGACAAAACCCAAACAAGTGGGTTGAAAGTGTTGACACGTGCACCCGTCCAACAAGCGGACAGCAAAGACGAAGACGAAGAGTAATCGAAACAGAAACTTGGCAGAAAAATTGCAGGAAAGTTGGCGTAGAATGAAAAAAAATATAAAATAATGAACCTTAATTGATTGAAAGGATATACAGCGCGCTCAAATGAAAGGCTTGCTGTGCAAAGGAGTGTAAAAAAATGTGAAAGATTGATTACTTTTTGTTTTTGTAAAACATATTAAGTTGAAAGAAAATATTGAAAGTAGTTGCCAGCTGAGCCCGGTGATGAATACTTTGTTCCGCGAGTGGATGAGAGAAATTTAAATGCCGTTAATTGGGTGTTTGCGAGTATAGCAAACTTAAAGGATTATCAAGATTGCCTTTAATAAATAAAAAATAATTAATTCATTTGAGTTTGAACCTAGACATCCACGCATCTCTCCTTTTGACAGTTTGGCGCCAATTGGTAATACCAAGTGAAGACAGGTCCTTCTCCACCTGGTCCTTCCATCGGAGTGAAGGTCTCCCTCTTTCTCGGCTTCCACCAGCGGGTACTGCATCGAACCCTTTCAGAGCTGGAGCTCTTTCATCTATTCGAACAACATGACCTAGCCAGCGTAGCCGCAGTCTTTTTATTCTCTGGACTATGCCTATGTCGCCGAATAACACATACAGCTCATCATTCTATCTTCAGCCGTATTCGCCGTTGCCAATGTTAAAGGAACCATAAACGTGCCGCAAAGCCTTTCTCTCGAAAACTCTTAGTGCCGCCGTCTCATCGGTTGTTGATATCGTCCACGCTTCTGCACTTGTAGAGTTTAGCTTTTGTTCGTTGAGAGAGGACTTTACTTTTCAATTGCCTACTTAGTCCATAGTAGCACCTGTTGGCAAGAGTGATTCTGCGTTGGATTTCAAGGTTGACATTATTATCGGTGTTGATTCTGGTGCCTAGGTATACGAAATTATCTACAACTTCAAAGTAATGACTGTCAACAGTGACGTGGGAGCCGAAACGCGAATGCGCTGACTGTTTGTTTGATGACAGGAGATATTTCGTCTTGACCTCGTTCACCACCAGACCCATACGCTTCGCTTCCTTATCCAGTCTGGGAAAAGCAGAACTAACGGCGAAGGTGTTGTTTCCAATGATATCGATATCATCAGCGTACGCCAGCAGCTGTACACTCTCTTAGAAACTAATACATGGAAGATTATACTCTCAGTCTAATCTTAAATAAGGTAATTTTCATATTTTTCTTTAAAGCTGTTGAAAGCAACGTTATAACCAAGTTAGAATCCCAAGAATACGATCTTATAAAACTTATAAGCGAAGAAATTCGCAGACTAGGTCATCTCAAGGTCAACACAAGCAAAGATTTTATTCCTTAATATTTAATAAAAGTTAAAAGAAGAAACTAAATAATTTTGTATTTAGTTACTCATCGAAATTGTAACGACTCATCACTAAATAATCGTAAAGAACTGCAAACTGCAGTAAAATTGAGAATGCGATTAAAGTTTATATAAAAATTTAACGATCAAGACACTACATTAGCAGCATTAACAACACCTGGGCGATGAAGATGGCACACGCGGATGCTTAAAATACAGTAAGTTACGCTTAAAAGGCTGCAGTTCAACTGTTATATTCAGTCTAAGAACTTAAAACCCGATTAGAATTCAAAAATTTAACAATTTTTAGTTTTCAAAATGTTAAGGATCTCTTCACAAATTGTTATCCAGAATACTATGTCCGGAACAGAATATCTTGGAACAAGTTTTGCTTTTAAAAAGCTGAAATGGCTCAAGCAAAGAAGCTTGAAAACGAAAAAAATCGATACAAATACAAACAAACGTTCAAGTGGAGAACTAGATTTGCCTCAAGTAGGCAACAATGTTAATCTCAAGTTAGTTCTATACTTGAAAGTTGAGAAACAGCGAAATATATAGTTCCAGAGTCCAAGCATATTCCAAAACTTAACCTCGAATTCAATTTATACATACTCCTTTGTTACATTCTGGAGACCACTGTAAACAAATATGTTCCTAGGAACCATGTATCAACAACGCTGGTGGCAATCACTACGCAACGCTGTTATATTGCCATCATGTTGTAAACGTAGCCGTTTCATGCAAATACATACAAACATGGACACATGTTCTTATATATATTTAGTACTTATGGAACATTAGCAGTCAGCAGAAGACAAGACAATATGGTCGTAAACACGTTGTAACGCAACAAGAATTTGCACTCGGTGTGAAAATTGATTTTGAAGTGGCAATAAATTTAAAAAATAATTGGAAAAAGGTGTGAAATTGATATGAGTAGATATTTCTGTTGGTGGAAGGTGCGGTTGTGACGAGATAAGCTCAATGAAAATTAAATAAATATTTGTCGAGACATAAAGCCTTAATGCTCCCAACTTTCGGGTACAAGTCCAAAAAAGAGAGTGTAATTAACAATTTTCCATAAATAGACGACTCTAAAATCGGACAGTTTTAGAAATGATTTTGTTTCGAATTTGTCTACCATGCAATATATTTCGCATATTAATCCTATACAACAATATCCGGTTTGAAAATCACAAGTGGTATGAGGTTATCGAAACGACTAGAGTAAAATGAAGAGACCATCGGTGAAATTATAGCTGATTTTAAAGATCTTGAGAATCGTATCATAGACTCAAAAGCAAGAATGATAAAGATAGAGACTCCGACAGTCTCGTCCCGGAGCTTCCTTTGAAGAGCATTTAACAGAAAGATATATTGGTTGATAGTTCGTTCGGTATATATAAAAGGGAGCCACAGTCTTACCGCTATCATTTAGAGACTAAAAATTAGTGGGTTATTTCTTCGAAATCATTGAAATTGAAAATCCAGTTTAGTGTAAAAAAAATAATAAATAAGATTATTAACATTAAGTACTCCAGAAAAATATGCTTTTCAGCATAACTGCTCCACAGTGCAGTGTGCCCAGACAAATGGGCACTATAAACATATTTATTTTTATGAGAGCTACTCCATAAATAGACATAAAGGAAATATGAGGAGTACAAGCATTAAATTTAAAATAAATCTCCGTTAGAGAGTAGCAATCATGCATTGTGCCGAA
Organism: Zeugodacus tau; assembly: GCA_031772095.1. Lineage (NCBI taxonomy): Eukaryota > Metazoa > Arthropoda > Insecta > Diptera > Tephritidae > Zeugodacus > Zeugodacus tau. Next base: position 55,125,145 of record CM062651.1, on the reverse strand, counting down.
AATAAACTTTAAATAATGCTCTCGAATTGCAGAGTGGAATTTATTTTATCGAATTGTAAAGTTTCGCAATTTTTCACTTTATACGGGTATATAATATTAAAAGCATAAAATAATATAAATTCACATTCAATTTGTTATACTGCTTGGAGCAACATATAGTAGTGTGAAAACTGTAATGTTTTTGCCACGACGAATCCAATAAATATGACGCGAAATGCAAAACACGACCGACAATCCTTTTTACAAGCTCTTTATAGGAAAAGCAATTTAAATAAACATGCGTTGTCGACATGTGGGCATATGGATTTTTGCATTATTTTTGCAGCAGAATTCGTTTGACGAAATACGGTTTGGTTTATTTTGCCAATTGTGTGTAAAACATGCTGACAAAGGTTATAAACATGAAATATTCGATAAAAATGTATATGCTCATATGAACAACAATAACAAAGTCGATGTTTTATCATTGCCACAGTGTAACTGATAGTACACAGTATTTCTGAACCATACAGTCGCTTCAACGTTATCGGAAACGGAAAATTTAAACTTATAAATTATAAATAATACTAGCTTTTTACCCGCGGCTTCGCCCGCAGTGGAGTCATTAAATAAGTATGAGAGATAAAGGGTAAGGGTATAATAATAGAAATGAGTCAATATGATAACTAAATTTGATTGTTTGGCTGAGATCAACAATTTTTAAAAATTACTACAGACAGAAGTTTCAACACTTTAATATATGCTTATTGAAATCCAACAACAAACAAATAAAGTTTTCCTGTCGCGTACAAATATGTGTAAATTCCTGGCATTAGATACACGTGAACAGGCTACATAAAGCTGACCATGAGAGAAGCATTTGTTTTCTAAATGCACTCCTGCTACCTGTAATGTTTGTCCTTGCGCCTTGTTTATAGTAACAGCAAAGCTAAGCTTGACGGGAAACTGAATCCTTTTAAATTGGAATGGAAGGTCAGTGGGAATAATTGGTATCCGAGGTATTATATCACTATTTCCCTTACCGACACCTGTTAAAATAGTAGCACCAAGTATGCTTTGTCCCAATTTTGTTATCCGAAGCTTTGTTCCATTACATAGCCGAGGAGCATCTAGATTTCGCATAAGCATTACTGGTACATTTAGTTTCAATTGAAGTTTATGTGACGGTACACCCGATAGTTCAAGTGAATTTAAAAACTCCACAGGATATGAAGTACTTAGTTCCGTATCCATAATTGTATCTATTGACAAATATTCCTTTATTTCTCCCTGAACCTCGTTTAAAATGTCAGTGTTGATCCTATTAACGATTTCATTTCTTGGTGCTAATATTGCTCTTGCACACAACCACTGATCACTACACAAATTTTTTTGCAATTCTGGAAAAACATTAGCAATGAGTTCCACATCACTTTCTACTAAATTACAAAATTCTCTTGACAGTGATATGTAGCCTTCAGCGTCAACATCTAAACAACCATCACCAATTTTCAACAACATTTCTGCGTAAAGTCCTGAATCCACGTCATTATGAAGATGCACCCTCATACCATAAGCTGGTGCTGGTGTCCCCCTCTGAATCACTGGGAGGGTGTGACGGAAATCACCAGCCAATAAAACTACCATGCCTGCCATTATATCTGTACTATCTCGCAAGTCCTGGAGGGTCCGGTTTAAAGCTTCTATAGCCTTCTTGTGAGACATTGTACTTTCATCCCACACTAAAAGCTTGCATTCTACCTCGTGAACTATTTTTACTTAAATTATAGATTGGCGAATCTTCCTGTGCAAAAAAAAAAAAAAAAAAGTACCCTATGTTACTTCTAGTACCTTCCAGAGTATATGTACAAAGTTTCATGATGATCGGTTCAGTAGTTTTTGCGTGAAAGCGTAACAAACAAACTTACATTCGCATTTATAATATTAGTATGGATGGATATGGATATTCTATATAAATTCTCGTAACCTTTATTTAAATCAGTTGAATTTGTACGACAGTTCCCTAGCTATTGAAGCTTTGTTAGAGAGAGGAAATACAAGGCAAACATTCCTATAAAAAATAGGTTAATTTTTTCTAAACTTTCTTCTTCTTTTCAAAAACCATCTCATATAAGATGCTGTTAGAGAGTTCATGTGTTGAGTAATGTATTAAAAATATTTATTTTTTAAATTCATTAATCCGGTAATGAAGAAGTTGACTACTTTTATCCAAATTAACATCAATGTATTTAATTTGTATTTACCTTTACGTTTCACTTAGATTTATATATTAAAATTTGAGAGTACATACCTGAAAAAAAGAAGAAAATATTTATTAGAAAATTTTGATTTAAAAAAAAATAAGATACAAAATTAGAAATACTATGTAAATGTACATATGCCATAAGTATGCATATATTTATAAAAAACTTGTAATATACTAGATCATAAACAACCTCAAATGAAATTTACTATTTTGACAATAGCAACAACCTTACTCAAAGAAACCGCCCACATAATTATAGACAACAATTAGTATGTACAAAAAAGAATGTGCAGTATGTGTTCACATATGTGAAATCACCACAGCATGTGGCATACCAACTATAACGTGGAATTTCGATAGAAAAATAGAGGTTCGATAAGTCAATGACACTTTGAACGCAATACTGCTGATATCAAAAAAAGGAAATACTTAAAAAATATTAAACAAATAAAATAAAATAAATAAAATAAAATAAAATAAAATAAAATAAAATAAAATAAAATAAAATAAAATAAAATAAAATAAAATAAAATAAAATAAAATAAAATAAAATAAAATAAAATAAAATAAAATAAAATAAAATAAAATAAAATAAAATAAAATAAAATAAAATAAAATAAAATAAAATAAAATAAAATAAAATAAAATAAAATAAAATAAAATAAAATAAAATAAAATAAAATAAAATAAAATAAAATAAAAATAAAATAAAATAAAATAAAATAAAATAAAATAAAATAAAATAAAATAAAATAAAATAAAATAAAATAAAATAAAATTAAATTAAATTAAATTAAATAAAATAAAATAAAATTAAATTAAATTAAATTAAATTAAATAAAATTAAATTAAATTAAATTAAATTAAATTAAAAAAAATAAAATAACACTTTTAATCTTTTACACAATATTTTTATTTCATCTATTGGAATATATTGATAAATCTATAGTTAACCTAAAAAATAGCTGCACAAAAATAAAAATAATAAAAAATGGAGAAAATATGTAGACTAAAATCACTTTGTTTCCTAAACTCAGCGACTTATCACACACCCCTTGTACCTACAACACAAATACCGCGCACTTCAAACACAAAAATACTTGTATTTTTGATTTGAAAATGAATTTGAATTGCTGTCATAAACAGCATAAGCATGCTTTGTGCAGTGTAATGCATTTCTAAGTACGTGCATTCAAAATAATAACATAAATGCATTGTATCCACTAAGGAGTAAAACAAAACTAGTACTTTTGGTTCCAGCACTGATCCATATTTCAGTTTATATATGTATATCTTTTATGAAATTTACATCAAGTGAATTGTAAACGCTTCCTTGACAGCCACTTGTGGAAATCTATAAATTTGTTAACCATCCATGACCCCCAGCTCGAACCCACCACCCCCATTGACATCAGTTCAAGCATGCAGTTCCGGCAACTCGCACCAGTGTCATAATACAGTACAAATATTTGCAGTGCGCCCACATACATCGCTGGAGTGTAGTAGAGTGGGTGTGTGCAGCAAGTGCCGCGACATTATGCGCTGGGAGGCAGGCAACCACATTATTCAATGACAGCTGCGGTTGTTCCGAGACAACACAACATACAGAGAAAAACAAATAAATTCACACATAAAATACACAGAAATACATACAGACAAAGATAAATGTGCAGTTAGTAGATTTGTTGTGTGTTTGTTCTAGAGAAGCCATTAACGCGACTGCCGCGAAAAAAGCGCTGCGACAAACTTACCAAAACGAAAACGAAAGCAAAAACAACAAAAAACAGTGAAATAGAAACAGAAACAGAAACAGCAACAGAAATCGAAAAAGCAAACAAACTATTCATTGTCAAACTGCGAGCCATTACCATGTGACAACTGGCGACTGCCACATCTGCCAGCGCCGAGGCGTGCTGCATGGACGCTGACTACCGTTGCCACAGCGAAAGCTGCATCCTCGCACAGCAATGGACGATAATGACTCAAATGTGTACGAAAAGACGAAAATTTATATTTGTCCATATATTCACTTAGTTGAGTGTGCTTGTGTGTGTGGCAGCGCCGGGAAGATGTAGGTCACTGCGCTGCTGTTATGTATTGTATTACAGATGCCGCAACTTTAGCGTCAAGCACTTTGGCCGAATGAGCCAGAACGACGGAAACTATGTTAAAAATGCTAGCTGCCTAACTCCCCCGCGCACTGCATCTTGTTGCATGCTACATGCCACATACAAAAATACAAATATTTTTTGTTGCATCCTCAGCACTTACTCACTACCACCATCACCACCAGCGCACATTTTTCATGGAATTATGCAACTTTTATTTAGTCAATTTAGTTCAAAAAGCATAGAGAAATGTATGTATTTCAACATTTTTTTATTTTTGTGGAAATTATTTCAGTTGTTGTTGTCATGAGATTTGAGACAGTAGAACGCACAGCATAAAATTATATATAAACGCGCAAAGTTCCCGGCAGCTGGAGGTTGGCATGATAAGCGTGTGACGTGATTCGCATTTGCAGTTAAGAAGTTAGAAATTACTTTCAAAACTAGAATTTCGGTACATTTTTGATTTATGTCTACGCATTTTTTGACGTACGAGAAATGAATTAGCTAAGATGATTTAAGTTTAAATGGAGTACAATATGAAATTTTCTGTTTTCTTTGCACGTAATTATGCATACTGACATCCAGATCATCAATCTACAGAACGAAAGGTGAAATTTTCAAAAGTATCGGAGTGCTAACTTCGGTTGATTTCGGTTAATTTTTCCTGTTTTTCGCTGTTTGGCGCCAATAAGAAACCCCAAGTGAAATCAGGTTGCTCTCCATCTGGTCTTTCCAACAGAGTGGAGGTTTTTCTCTTTTTCTGTTTCCACCAACGGGTACTGCATCGAAAACTTTCTTAACTGGAGTGCTTTCGTCCATTCGAACATGACTTAGACAGTTTTGCCTCCGTCAACATTCCATCGTCTGCGGTTCAAAGGACGATAAATCTTCCGCAAAACCTTCCTCTCCTAGTGTCGTCTCTTGGGATGTTGACATCGTCCACGCTTCAGCACCATAAAGCAGGACGGGAATGATGAGGGACTTCTAGGTTTGGTTTTTGTTTGTGTTTGGTTCGGGAGGACTTTACTTTTCAATTACCTACTGAGACCAAAGTAGCACCTTTGGCAATAATGATTTTGCACTGGATTTCAATGCTGACATTGTAAATGATTTTAATAATTGTTGCAAAATAGACGAAATTATCTACAATTTCAAAATTATGTGTGTCAACAGCGATGTGAGAGCCAAGTTGCGAAAGATGATGGCATGAGATATTTGGCTTTGTCCTCTTTAATAACCAGACCCGCTTCGCTTTTTTTAATCACAACAGAGTATTTTCGTCAAATACCTCTACATATCCATTCTATGAAGACGTCATATTAAATAAATTTGGCTTTCCAAGGTTTTAGGTTTAGGTCTGGAAATATCATGTCATAGAATTTCTTATCAAATCTAAGTATTTCTGAAAACATGTCTAAGAAATCTTGAGGAGTATATTTGCAATGCATTATTATTTTATGATGTCCAAAGTTTTTGAATTAAATTTCGGTCTCAGTCTCTGCGAAAAGTTGTTTTTATACTCTCGCAACAAAATTGAAATCTGATAATAACCACGCCCACCTCCTATACAAAGGTTATAAAAGTTAAAAATACTAAAGTTTACAGAAGAAATTACAGAAATAAGATGCACTCAGATTAAAAAAAAAGTGAAAAGTGGGCGTGGCGCCGCCCACGTGGGTCGAAAACCGTTTCTCAGGAACTACTCGACCGATTTCAAAAAAATATTTATATTTATATAATATTTTCTTGACACCATGATAACACGGGTAAGAAATGGGCGAAATTTGTTCACAACCACGCTTACTTCACATATAACTCTATTTTGTATTCCATCTGATTCCATCACTTTATAATATATACATTAGAAACCAATAAAGATAGCGGAACAAAACTTTACACAAATACTATATTTGAGGCGTGGCATCACTTGGTAAATTGTATAATTAGGACTATAAATGTTCAAGACTGAAAACTAAATGAAGAACTCAGTGCCTAAGGGTAATTTTTCACCGAAAATATCGGTAAATCTCTCAGATATTTTATTTTAATTCAGAGGGAATCTATTTCTGGTAATAGTGTGTCTCTGTACCAAAAATGGTTAAAATCGGGTCATAACTTCCCATAGCTTCCATATACCTTTTGTTCGGATTATCAAACTTCCGGTGGGCTTTATACCGTATATATCATTTATTATGTGAGATATCTTAGCAAACTTAAATGAGTATTTGATATGGTGTATCCGGTTCAGGAATTGTTCTATATATGATGATTTTCGTTATTCTATTGGATATATGGGTCAAATTGACCATTAGAAATATACTTATATAATATCCAATAAATATTTTCGAAGTAAGCGACGAAACATAATAATAAATAACTTTAATAAAAATAGAAGCCTTCTACTAAACTACTTTATTATATTATTATCCATAATTCGATGGGTCAACCCATTTCGTAATACAGCAGAGACAGAAATATGTACATTCAATAGTCACAATTCCCGGCGAGTAAAAATTAATCCCGACACCTCATTTGCCTGTGTAAAACATTTGTAATTGGGCTGCTAAAGTAATTTTAATTATGTCGGAACAAATCGCTGTATTTATTTACACAAACAAAGCAATATAAATATGCTGGAATAAATATTGTTCCCACTTGCAACTAACAACAAGTAATCGGTGTAAATGGCACGCCACAAATGAACAAACGCACGGTGTCAGTAAAACCAATAAGCCTAATTGATAATGCGATAGTGTAATGTACTCGCATTGTAGTTGATAATTAGATAAAGTCAATATATTGGGAATTTTATTATCAACAAATAAATATATTTTGTATACAAATACAAATATTTAGGGAATTGTTTAATTAGTTCTAATGGAATGGTGTTTGAATGGATATTTTAATCGAAATGACTTTATTACAATTATATTCGGTTTGAATGGTTTACAAATAATTTCTCTGAAAAAGTGGAAAATGCAGATATATAGAGCAAATATTATGATAGTCGTGTTCGATTTGCCACTTTTCTACTTGCTACATTTGAGCTAAGCTATTTTGTCAACAAATGTATTTTTATGTATCTACGGATATCTCATTAAAGTCGTAAAACAATTTTTACAATTTTCCTCAAAGTTTAAAGATTACAATAAAATAGTTTTTTAGAAATTATATATATAAGGTTTAGGAGGGAATATATTTAATTTAACAGAAAATGGATTTATAACATGTCCATTATTGCATAACTTTGGAACTCCTGCTTACTTTAAGTAATCTTTACTATGCTTACCAGATTTGGAGACATTATTTCAATTCGGAAAGAATCGTGATTTGAATATATTCTTTCTGGATCGGAAAAATATACTTACAACAAGTATGGAAGGGCTAAGTTCATGTGTCACCTAACATTTAACATTTTTTTTATTAAGAGAACACACAATTTGACCCACATATTCGGGATAAAGTCCACTAGAAAACAAATATGATTATTATAGTATTTGGAGTCTGGGGTAATTTCTGGACCGATGATTCATTGATTTTCACTACCAAGTATATGCAAAATTATATGATATATTATATATTAACCGATATATGCGGTATAAGGTCTATCGGAAGTTTGAAAATCAGTATAGGAGGTTTATGTAGGCTAGAGGAAATATTGGTCCGATTTTGACCGATTTGCCCAAGGAGGAACACTATTAGAAGGAACACATCTCCTTTGAATTTTCCGATATTTTCGATAAAAAAAATTAGACAAAGGATCGGAGATCCTCATGTCCGATTACTGGGGCCCTGAAAATTTATAGTCTGATTTCGGTGATTTTTATAATGGCTATGCTATACTAGAAATACAGTTTGTTCCGATTTATTCACTGGTATAAGGTCCATCGGAAGTTTGAAAATCCGTATAGGAGGTATATGGCGGCTAGAGGAAATATTTGTCCGATTTTTGCCCATTTTTGGCACAGAGGCACACTATAAGAGGAAACACATCCCCATTGATTTTTCCGATATTTTCGATAAAAAAAACTAGACAAATGATCGGAGGTCCTCATGACCGATTATTGGGGCTCTGAAACTTTATAGTTCGATTTCGGTGATTTTATACTGGCTATGCTATACTAGAAATATAGTTTGCTCCGATATCTTCACTGGTACTCAACTTATATATTGTAAAATGAACGAGCCAGATGGACTTCGAAATTGTCGTATATGGGAAGTAAACGTGGCTGTGAATCGTTTTCGCCCATTTTCAAACTATAAAAATGGGATGCCAAGGAAATGGTTTGAACCGAATTTCGTATATGGTTTCTAAAATATGGTTTTGAACTAAACTGCAAATACTCTCTTGCATGTTGCGAGAGTATACAAACGAAAGAATTTGAAGATCCAAAATATAAACGGTCATATGGTCCACGATATTCTATGGTAATATATCTTTTCTTGGTTTATAACCTCATCGCTCAAAAATATATCTGTTAGAAACAATCCAAAATCTCTTTGTTTTCTATTTCCAACATTTGTGGTTGATAAAATCTCAAGAAATGTTTGAGAAATTTTAAGAATTAAGCATAAATCCGTTTCTGAGAATACCTCGGAAGAACATCGGAACTATGAACGTTGTTAGCGGAACTTCATTTTGAAAAGTTTTTGATCAACCTTAAAGGAGATATAATATTCAACCGTGTAGTGCTCTTACAAACATATGTACCGAAACTAAAATGTTACAGAGATAAATGGAGCTAAATACAAAAGCGGACAGAGTTTTGATTAATAAATTACTTCATAGGTCTATTACATAAATATCTCAATTAGAAAAAACTCCGCCACGGAATCCTTAAGATTTTAACGACTGCCCTACCCAACTAGGGAAGTCACTGCTATAAGCTGTCGTACAACAAATCGGTATTCAGCTACTCAAGCCAATTCAACGGCAGCTCGATGCCGACTTAATAATTACCGAGCACTACACCTGTCGGCTAACAACAACAACAACAACAATATGCATGTCATAAGATGAAGATAAATCTCACATCTACATGCAACTGTAGCAAGGTCGCCAGCGTAATATAATTGTTATTATTATGAAAACGCGTTAATGTGTCGGAGCGTCTGTGATAATATTTGTTTACGGCGCTGCACTTTGCAGGTTATAATTTTCAATTTTGTTGTTGAGTTAGTGTTTTACTTAAATAATAAATGCAAATTTATATGGCAAACAAGAAGAAAATGTGTTTCTGCTGAATGTACACACACACACACATACACAAAGAAACAACTGTGTTGTCTTTGACTGGCGCAATTTGTTTTCTTTTTTTTACAGTTACCGCCCCTCGGCTTCTAACACGTGTTTTCATTAGATAATTTCAGTGTTGCTGTTGTTGTTGTAGTTTTTCAAATTATGTTGTTGTGTCTGTTGCTATTGCCGGCGGTTTGTTGCCTCACTTCGTTTATTGCCGCGCTGGTGTTGCTGGTTTTGCTGTTGTTGCTCAGTTTTGCCTTTTCGGTAGTGATCGTCAGCAACAAATGTTGACACAATTTGTTTTTTTGGGTTATTCCCTGCCAGCCAAAGGTGGTGAAAAAGCTGGTTAAACCGAAGTTTTTTAAACCCACAAAAGTGGTAAAAAAAGTGGTAAAAAAGTCATAGGCCAGCATAGCTGCTTGTGAGTTTTTTAACCACTATTCCCCTCACACGTACGAATACAAAAACAAAATAACCCAAACGTGTGCGTTGGTGTTAGTAATTGAAGAAACATGAGGGGAAAGTGGTTAGGCCTGGCTGGCAGGGTTGTTATTACTACTTGTGTTTCTTTTGCTTCTTTTATTAATGTTTGTTTTAATATTTACACGGCCACCATTTGGCAGCGATGGCGGTGCTGCCGCACTGTTGCTTGTCGTCGTCGGCTGCTTTCAACATCAACACCATAAAGCGCCCTGGGCAGCTATTTGCTGTAACGTTTATTGGTTGTTGTTGTTGGTTACTCTTGGCGTTGGCACAGTGGAAGTGTCAGCGGTAAAATTTTGAAAATCAACTGTGAACACCGAAATTCTTAGAAGTAATTAGTTGATGGATGACATTTGAAGGGTTGAGCATAGATGTAAATGACATCGAGAAGTCTGTTGTTCGCAAATGGTGATCCAAACAAAAATGAACAAATTTTTGTATAAGTTTTATAAGACGAGAATACAAAAAATAACGGGAATTTTTGGATCTTTCAGCATACGAAAGGCCCTTTAAAGTTCTCTTTATTTTGGGAAATAGAAAAAGGTCACACGGAGTCTTATCTGGTGAATATGGAGGGATCGTTACAGTACTGGTTTTGGTCAAGAATTCACGAACAAGCAATGAAAATTGGAAATTTAAAAATTCCCGTTATTTTTTTAATTCATCTGATATTCACAGTTTATTCTCGGTAGACATCAAAGAATATCTACTATTCTATTCCTGACCAAACAGCACCAAACTGTCAGCTCCTAACCAGAAAAAGCTTCATATAACAGGAGATCAGATGTCATGTTGTTATGTTATTTTTGATTCAGCGCCGTTCGAAGCAACTCGGACTAACTTATGGAACGACTTGGCGCATTTTACGTCGAGATCTTAAATTGAAAGCATACAGCTTGTGCAAAAACTGAAGCCGCTAGAACCACACATCGCATCAATCGAATCGATTTATAGAGAGAGCACTTCGCTGAGCAGATAAATTCACATTTTTGGCTGGTCGACTGTCCACCAAGATCGTGTGGTATGACACGGTTAGACTTTTTCTTGTGGGGATATGTAAAGTCTAAAGTCTATGCGGACAATCCCACTTCGATTCAGGTCTTGGAGCAAAACATCACGCGTTTCATTCGACAGTTACCAGTTGAAATGCTCGAACGAGTCATCAAAAATTGGACTCAACGGATGGACCATCTGAGACGTAACCGCGGCCAACATATGAAAAAGATAATCTTTAGAAATTAAATGCCAAATAATGTTCTTTTGAATGATAAAAAGCATTCCCCATTACATTTTAATTTTATGTGTTCTTTTTTTCTTTAAAAAAGTAGTTCTCGTAATGGATCATCCTATAGTATCAAACTGTTAGGTAGTTTCGAACATGTAGATACTAATATTTATAGAATAAAACCAACCGGTATACAAGGGCCAATAGAATTTAAAAATAGAAAACAACAGCTCTTTATTGAAAAACCCAATTAGATTAGAGTACATATTAAGCATTGCACAGCGACCTAAGGTCTATTGTGCCTTTTCCAGTTGTCATAGTAAACCATCTAACGCCGTTACGTTAATAAACCTTACAGTGTTCCAAGGCTGATGGATGCGATACTACCTCTTTTGGGATACTGAGCCGCAATTGTCTGACCACTTTTCTTCGCGATCGCCGCGCAGTCAAGGAGTAAGTGCTCTGGTATCTCCGCTACCAAATCGCAGAATCGGCATAGATCCGACGAGGGGATTTCCAGCTTGTGTAGATGACATCTTAGTCTGCAGTGGCCAGTATAGAGTGCCACTAGTTGTTTAAGCTTGTCCCTGGAAAGCGCAATTAATTGTTTGAATATTTTTCAAATGTATCCTCCGAGAAACAATTCCTGCATATGCAGCCAGCAGCGATTCCTGCTTGCCAATTTCTCTGCTTGTAAACGGCTACCAAGAACATGCCGACCAACTGCGATGAAGGGCTCCGGCCCTACCGGTCTGTTAGCCGCGGCCTTCTTTGCCAGTTGGTCCAATAGATCTTCTCTAAGTTATATCATGAGAATGATAAAACTTGAGACTAAAATTATCTGTATAAGGACATATCGTAGCTGAGCTTGGAATTCATTTCAGTTTTCGTAAATTAAGTTCTGTTTAATCAAGTAGGTGGTACAGAAATTTATTGCATATGCTTATATGATAAAAGTCAAGGTTTATAACAAATTATAATATATCTCAAGAAAGCAAAATTTATTCTTTTATTTATATCCCCTATTCTCGAAAAGCATACATATAAGCACGAAGAAAGAAAACCATAATTGATTTTAAGCTACCATCATTCAAGATCAGACGAGTAGAAGACGCGAAGAATCAAAATTAATATTTGTATCGTATTTAATTTATATTAACTTATTTGACAGGAAACTGAGCTGGGTTTTGGTTTTTGACCCAACTCACTTCCATAATTTCGATCTCAATAAATTATGAAGCCAATATTTTCTCCCCAATTATCAACATTTCATTAGAAGCCATTCCACAAAATTTTTTCAACATTTTCTTCAGTCAGCACCACTGTAATTTCTCATGGCGCTGCAATACGAAGCCGCCGCTAATACAGTACCACTACTTGATAATTACCTTCAATATTTCACCATTCATTTGCTGTTTCGCATTTGCTTTTTATTTTTTCGCGCTCATTTCCAGCTGCTTGTGCGCTTTTTGCCGCATATTTCCCAGTAACTCTGTATAAATGTGGCAACGCTGGCGCTGGCGCTTGTGCAGCATGTGGCTGGCGTCTGCACATTCACATTCGTTGCGGCTGTTCGCATTTGGCAAATTGGTTGATAATCGTGTTTCTAATTATTTATTTGTGCACGTGTTAACATTTGTTTTCATTCCGCTGCAGTGTTGTTATTATTGTTCTTTTTATTTTTCATTTGTACACACACACACAACGGCACTGCATGCACAACAAAGGACAAGCACCAACCTGCCCCGTGTTATTGAAAACAGCCGTGGAAACTCTTTTCCCAGCGCAGTCTTTGTATGAAAGACAGCCCCGAGTAGAAGGCCTAGGTGAACTAAACGTACCGATAATCACGGACGTGGAGGTGATTCAAGCGGCAGACAGATTTGGTAATTCCAAAGCGCCTGGTCTAGATGGTATTCCAAATAGAGCCTTAAAAATTGCCATCAAACACAATACAAGAGCATTCGCTGAATTGTTTACACGGTGTCTGAGAAAAGGTGTCTTTCCGAGAATTTGGAAAAAACAACGTCTGGTCCTGTTGCAGAAGCCCAATAAACCAGCCGGTGAGCCTAGCTCATACCGTCCGCTTTGTATGCTGGACACGACTGGTAAAATTCTGGAACGACTAATCTGTGTAAGATTGGAATCACACTTAAAGGAGGAGTATCAGGGACTATCCGATAACCAATACGGATTCCGGAAACAGATGTCAACCATCGATGCCATAAAAAGGCTTACGGTTATCGCTTACGAGGCCATAGAAGGGTCAAGGTGGATGTATGGATCAAAGGAGTACTGTGCAGTAGTCACTTATAGACGCCTTAGAACGTAAGGCAACACCGGAGTATTTAGTTAGGATTGTCGCCAGTTACCTCTCTGAACGAGTGTTATTATACGACACCGAAGAAGGACCCAGAAAATACATAGTAACAGGGGGAGTGCCGCAAGGTTCAGTACTAGGGCCACTTCTGTGGAATGTATTGTACGACGGGGTGTTGCGTCTCCCACTACCGAGGGAGGTAAATATCATTGGATACGCTGATGATATCGCAGTAACCGTAGTAGCGAAAGAACTTGTCGAAATAGAGACTAAATGTAACTATACAGCAGTAAAAATCAAAGACTGGCTTACATCAACAAAGCTGCAGCTTGCTGGTCAAAAAACTGAGGCGGTGCTCATAACCAGCAGAAAAAAGCTGGAAAATATTACTCTTACCATCGACGGCTATAGCATCACGACACAACCGGCGCTGAAGTACCTAGGAGTACTAATAGACGCGAGACTTAGCTACAAGAGGCACATTGACAAAGTTTGTGAGAAAGCAGCACGGGTAACGGCAGCCTTGACGAGGATAATGGCCAACATTGGCGGTCCAAGCCAAAATAGGAGAGCACTATTGGCCAGGGTGAGCCAATCCATCATAATGTATGCGGCACCCATATGGGGACCAGCCCTGCAGCATAAGACGTATACAAAGAAAGCGAAATCAGTAGTTCGACTCAGTGCCATTAGGGTTGCTTGTGCTTTTCGCACGGTATCCCATGAAGCTGCCGGGGTCATAGCTGGCATCATACCGCCAGACATTATGGCTATGGAACTCAAGAGAGTATACGATAGGGCAAAAAGCGTTAGCAGACGTCTAACAGTTGAGGAGCGGAAAGAGGAAAGACAAGTGAGTCTCAACGAATGGCAGCGACGATGGGACGCAGCAACGACTGGGAGGTGGACACACAGGTTGATCAGAAGCGTGCACATATGGATAGAGAGAGAGCATGGAGAAACTGACTTCTACCTGACTCAGTTTCTGACGGGTCACGGATGTTTTAGAGAATATTTGTATAAATACGGTCATGATGACGGAACGAATTGTTCTTTTTGCGGCAATAGCGAGGAGAACGCGCTACACGTATTCTTTTCCTGTCCAAAATATGAATGTGAAAGAGTGGAGTTAGAGAAAATTACATCGGATAGAGTGACGCCGGATAATATCGTGCTGCACATGATTAAATCGAATATGGTATGGGATAGAGTAAGAGCGTGGTCTGCGATAGTCCTCCAAGAGCTCAGAAGGAAAGAGTGGCAACGCCGCGAAAGTAGAAGAATTAACGAAGAGTAGGCTGCGTGCGTGCGTGTGTGAAGAGCCTAATGGCTAAGCTTGGCCTCATGAAGAAATGCCTAACGGCGGTTCCGTGGGGCGTATATGTACAAGCGAAGACTGCGAAGTTAAGGGTTTAGTACGTAGGCGTACTGATCTGCAAGTCCGTATGGGCGTGGGCCCGAATGAGGTGCATCTCTAGCAGACAATACGAATCGTGCATATCGTCCGTAAAAATGACGGTATCTTTGGAAGATTCCCCCTTCGAAATCAAAAAAAAAAAAAAAAAAAAAAAAAAAATGCACAACATGCAACCGTAAAGCGTAGAGTATCATATAAGCGCTTACAACAATGACAAAATAAATTTGCTGTGACAACGGAAACACTCATTAGCTGCAATGGTTAATATGTGTAATATTTTTCACCACTTCCGTGCCAGTTTTTCTTGATTCTTCCACACACACATACACAGCCATACACATAAATGCATACTTTTTAGGAAAAATAAATTCTCTCAAATGCCATTAGATTTCCAAACAACAACAACAACAGCAACAGCTGTTAATTGCGAATTTCTCACACCCAACTGCCCCAGTTCTGTGCCAATTCGCACAAATAATATGTTGTCGTCTAGTATTTGCATGCGTCTCCAAGTTGTTGGCATGCAACAAATTCATGTAAATAACAACAAATAAATACAGTATTGTAAATATGTGTAGCAGCATAAGCAATTTCGTGGCGTGGTGACAGCGGTCGCAGCGGTTGAATGTGCTTGTTTGTTCTCGGCGCATTGGTTTGAGTCGTCGGTTAAATTCGTTGAAGCCTATGCTGTGTTCGGTGTGTTAAGTGTTAGAGAGTAGCGAATCGAACAAACAACCGCTTTAAAACAAATATACTGATATTAGCAAGTAGAGATGGAACTTGCGAATGGTTAACCGATTTGAATGAGGTGTGAACTCTGTCTACAACTTGATATCTTTGTTGTTGCTTTCAAATATTAAGTTTTCGATGAGAGAATATAACTCAAACATATGAGGAGAGAAATAAGAGAAACGAATCAAAGAGAGAAGATAAAACGTTGCAGGTTAAGGTTTGGGTTCTGCGAAAGTGGTTTAGTTTAGCCAAAGTATATGCGAGATGAGATGCGTTTATTACTTCTAGAGAACCCACGCTAAGGAACCTGTAAAAGATAAAAGTAGGGACACTATGGATAATGATAATTCGAAAACATAAGCCTTAAGTTAGGTTAGGTTGGGAGGTTGATCCTTGAGTTTAAGGACACAGCGGATCCCACTAGAATCCTAGATTCATATACAAATGTGATGCGGATCGACAAAGCACTTTGAGTCCCTTGAGTCGGCTAGTTTTAATTCCAGTCAGCTAGTTCGCTGAGTACACCGAAGGTATGTCTACAGAGATGCGAATCGACAAAGCGCTTTGAGTCTCACAAATTCACTAAGTCGGCTATTCGATCTTAGTCAATGATAGGTGGACATTGTCGGAGAAAGTGCCTAGATGATTCCACTTCGCCTTCCTTCATAGAGAGCGCTTTGAGTCTCACAAATTCTATCTTAGTCAATGATAGGTGGACATTGTCGGAGAGAGTGCCTAGATGATTCCACTTCGCCTTCCTTCATACAGCTTTGACAGCTTGCACTTGACCAAATCTTTAGTATCACCGCATGCGTGCCTCTTGGGCAATGTTTAAACAGCACTCCTATAATTGCGGCAATAAGATCCTTGCTTTGAGACAGAATAATTCCAAGGATGTCTTGCGCTCCAACCCGGTATAGAAGAAACTTGTAACCGCAGAAGTTCTGATTGCTGTTCAGGGTTTACCGAGCTCACGCGATGTCTATTCTCCCTAGTTTTTCTAGTCCGTAGACAACGTGGCTAAGCTGTCTTTTTTTGCTAACTTTTGGGCTTTGTAGTTTCCCGCTAATTCCGCTATGACTGGGAGTCCAATAAGTCGAATAAAGCAGTAGCTTGAAGCTAATGCTACAAGGTTAGTTTAACCGTTTTCGTTTTTGTGAGCGTTCGAGAGGCTTATGGAATTCTAATCATCAGAGTTGCATTATGAAAAAACTGATCCAAATTCTTCCGAAACCTCAGCATAATTTATATGTAAATCCGGAAATAATCTAATAAGAACTGATATTTAAAAGGGGATTCAAAGAACTATCTCTGGGAGAGACATTTTCGAAATCTTCAATGTGTTCGAATAAGATGTAGGCTATATCAAAGTTTGAAATATTGGTCTAAGAAAAATCTTGGTTCATCAAATATTAAATTGACTGGATAATACTGGAGTTTTAGAGTAGTTCAGAGAAATTTGGTCGAATGAAAAAAAATTTAAAATCAAAATTTGGAATCTGAATAATAGATTTGGTATTACAGCGACTTAATTTGAACCATTTCGAACCCGATAATTAATATCATGAATAGAATAAATACTAAAGATCAACAAACTATGGATTTCGAAGACAATTAGTTTTCGAACATACTCATTCTGGAGAACGGTTATTGCTTCTTGTTTGACTTGAATTACATTTTTCCCAAAACTTCATGCAGAGCCTTCTGGTACTCATCGAGCTTTCTACGATCTTGTTCCGGCCTTGTGGCGTAAAATTTAGTAAGTACATGTGTTCACTTAGGCAACAAGCAACGCATCCAAAAATAAACTCAATGCAAATAGAGATATTCTGTGCGCACCACCGCCGCCCACTATGCCACATGCCACAGCGCATTGCGCTCCGCTTTTCAACTTTTCGGCAGCAAAGCAACACGTTTTGTGCGAATATTGTGTTGTGCTTACGTTCTTGGCAGCTGCGCATCCACAGCGCCTTGGGTGCCAAAAAGGCAACCTAAATAACGGAGCACTACCTGACAAACCCACTTGCGTGCATACGACGAGTAATTTAAATACATATATGTATGCCTGTTAGTGTGTGTGTCTGTGTGGTGGCAATTTCATTAGTGGCTTTGGCTTTTGTTGTTCTTGTGTGCATCTTCACTATAGTTAACTGTATATCGTGTAGCAGCTGTACGCTTGCAACAACAACACTTATGAAAGCGAAAATAAGCTGTGGAAAGAAACTAGTACGAGTACAACAACAATAGCAATGCGAGCAGAAAGTTTTACAAGAAATTCAGCCGGAGGCAATTTTCCACTTGTGAAAATGTTCCAAACTACTTTATTCGTTAAGAGCGCTGCTATTTTCTTTTTGTTGTACAATGAATGTAGGTTGTTGTTGTTGCTACTATATTATTATAGCCGCTTTCCGTAGTTTATTTATATATTTATTTTCGCGATTAACTTGCAAACTTTTCGTAACTGTTGGCTGTAAATAAGGTTGTAATTTAAAATTTTAATCAGGAATTCGTGGGCAGCTTTGTTGAGCTGCAGATAGGCAGCAGATAATGCGGAGGTTTGTATGGAGGCACTTCTTTCATTGACGTAATAATCTATCATTAGCGAATTTCTTCGACGCAATTAGCTTGAGTCAGTATTTGACACCGAACATTGCAACAGAGACATAATGCATACGGTATTCTAATCTAGAATAGAAGAATAGCGCATTTAAGGCTTTGAGAGATGCTCTTCCAACGTCTCTTAGAATATTAATATCTGCGGAAAGATGTGAATAAATCATGAAACGCATCGGAATAAAATAAAATAGAAATGAGTGGCAAAGACAATTTAGAAATGCTTTGGTCGACATCTACCTTATGACTCCTACATTTTAATATACTTTGAGTTAGAGAGACTTCGAATTATGGAAGGTAATAGGTATGTCAATTCAAGAGTTCGAGTTATGGAAGTTTAACTATATGTAATAAGGATTCATTATATATATCATATTTGGCGTAGGAGGCGCTTTAAGCGATTATAGCCGAATCCACCAGATCGCGCCACTCGTTTCCCCTTTTTGCTTTTTGACGCCAACTGGAAACACCAAGAGAAGCCAGGTCACTTTCCACATGATCCTTCGGATCCATCGGAGTGGAGGTCGTCCTTTTCCGCGGCTTCCTCCAGCGGGTACTGCATCGAACACTTTCAGAGCTGGAGTGTTTTCGTCAATTCCAACAACATGACCTAGCCGGCGTAGCCGCTGTCTTTTTATTCGCTGTCTATGTCGTCGTATAAATCGTACAGCTTATCGTTCCATCGTCTGCGGTACATAATCAGCTAAAATATATCTACAATATAACTCAGTTCTCAGTTCCGATAACCACTTGTTGAAAACACATATATATTTTTTTGTGAGTCTCTAATAATAATATAAGGAACAATTCCAAGAATCTTCGATGAAGTTTCGGTCATTACTTATCCGAGTTAAGTTTAAAGATAGTAAAATTTGATATACCGGTAACTCGTATTAAATTTATTCTTACAATCTTCAAAGATCTCCAACAATATTTCGCAAACTATCTCCATCTTCATCTTCTCTGTAAGTAAGACTACTCTCAGACACTGGCACCTGATAGTATGTTGACAAAAGTGTCAGAAATATTAAAAAATCCGAAGGAAAAACAAAGCCTCTCTTTAGAACTAATACGCGATCTAATCTAAACTACATTTGAAGAGTTCTATGAATCAACTGAACTCAGTTGCTCACATATGCTGATAATACGAAATTATGATATTTCTTTCAAAAAGATCTAGGAAAGATCGGATAATGTTGTACGGTTTCAAAACGTCAGCAAACTTGGCTGAATATAGTAATACTCATATCATACTGGAAATTTAATGTCAAATCAATCTAATTGGAATGCTTTATAGGTCTAAGGATGCAATTGAGAAAACAACTTGAGATTTAAAAATAATAATAGTGGATAATATAATTAATATTTATAGTTTTTGATTTCCCAAAATAATGACGTAGACCATAGATGATACATTTGTTTGTTTTTGAGTTTTCTTGAAGAATATTCTTCGAAAGATATTTTAGATTTTATGAAGGACAACAATTTACTCACAGAAAGGAACTACAATTCTATTGAAGATATGAAATAGTTTTAATTTTGATATAAAAACAAAATTCTTAAACAATTTTTTAAGTCGAAAGATAAATATATTGTTCCAAAGAACAGCAAAAGTCTAATAATTTCATTATTAATTCAATTTGTCTTGACCGTCGGACTTATTTTGGATTTCAGATATACATATATACTGTACATTTAATCATATATACATTCTATATATGTAATATAATGATTGTAGAGTCATCAACCACAAGCAAGGAATGTTTCAACTTTAGACCTCAATATAATAAGATTATACAAGATATGGAACTAGAGTGTTGACCCCAAGCTTACATACATATGAAATGAAATGGGGTCCAAAGATTAAACTTTTGAAGAGGAAAAAAAAGTATTATTTTTATAATATTGTAATATTTAATATCAAGCATTAATTTTACTACGAACTGAATAAATATTTTCTTTATCTATAATAAATAAATTTTAATAAAATTCTTAAATAAAAATAAATAATTAAATAGCTCAAAATATAATGAAAATATATGTAGGTGTTGAAATTTTTTATTTATTTTTTTTTTAATATTTATTAACATTTTTATTATTTTCTTCTCCGTTTTACACCCTCGCCACACTGTGCATCGCCTATGCGGCGTCTCTTTATTATTTGTGACAAATTTTCGAACAAATGTACATATTTGAACAAATGTTTGATTGCGCCCAAAAAAGGCGGAAAACTCATAACTTATGGTAATACAAGTGTTTTATGAGTCAAATTTCGATGTCGGAAAATGTGCGCGTAGCAAATAGAGAATTTCCAATCCATGAGGTACATAAAAGGTATGCATTTATTACACACACATACATATTTAGTTATGTTGCTTGCAACGTGCAACAACACAATAAACCACACTACTAAAATAATAAAAACACAAATATTGCGGCGTTGTGATGGGCGCATGACAGTGGCCAAAGCGAATACAAAGCAGTTTGGCCAAAATGTGTAGAGACAAAATATGAGCGAACGCCAAATGTAGTTGGTGGCATAATGAGCTATTGACGAAAATCGAATTATTTGTTTTTGTATTTTATTTTTATTTTTTATTTTTCCTCCAATTAACGTGTGGGTAATGACTCTGTGAGCATACATACAAACACATTTAATTACAACTTTATGTTAATGAATGTTTTTGTGTTGTTGTTGTTGTATTTGTTGTGTGTTTCGGTTTTTGGCGCTTTAACAATTCTGAACACGTTGCTAAACATCTATATAATTGTTGTCTTTTTTCTTTTTGATCATAAAAAAAATTCATTCAAATATCAATGCCATAAAATTATTTTTGGTTTGGTCTTTCATACATATGTATATGTATGTATGTATGTATTTATAAATATGCACATAACCAAAAAAATATATTAATCAAGCAATTAAAGCATTATAATCGTCAAGTTTTTCATATTGCTGGTTGCATACTAGTGATGAATATATATAATTTCCTTTCCTGTTGGAGCGTTAGGACCACAAAAAAAGGTTGTGTTGAATGAGTGGTTATATAGTAGGTATATTATAATTGTATGCATTACAAATTGTAGTGATTACTCAAGATTGATGTTAGAGGTGTTTTCAGTTCCACCGGAAGATCCAACTGCAAAAGAACGCCCTAGTGAACAACCGTCATATTAATGAATTTCTCATGTCTTCTGTTTAAAACTCTAATGACGAATTAAGATGACACCTTGAAGCGGAAATCATTTTCTTAAAATGTAAATATATAAACACTTATGGACAAAATAATAGGTGTGTATAGTTTTTACTTAATAACTTCAAAGTGATTGTATTTAAAAGATTTTCGTTTTAGTTATATTAATGTTTTACGTAATTCCACCGAAATATATCAAAAATGTTTCATTCTGAATTTTAAAGCCAAAATTTTTTTCATAATAAGAAATACCATTGGTCAAAATAATAGGTGTAAAATATTTGTTTCTAAATAAAAACAAAAAACTTAAGTTTCGTCTATGGGTTTTTAATAACCAGTATATTCTCCGTGCTTTTACACCAGTTTTCCGATTCTATTCGGCATGGATCGTATTATTTTTTGGTAGGTTTTCAATGGGCCAATCCCTTTGTTTTCAGACACTTTTGCTTCTAATTTACAAATGGAATTTCTGCCAATCTTCTCTTAAAGCCACTCCACAAGTTCTCAATAAAGTTTAGATCAGAGGATTGAATAGGCCATTACATATATAGAGGTCACATTTGCATCCATGAACCACACAGATACCAATAATGATTCATGTTTCAGGTTGTTAAATTATGATGATAACGCCATCTCAGGGGCATGCAATTTTCAGAACATGTCAGCCTAATATTATGCAAAATATCCATGTACCCAATGGCGATCATTATGTCCTTTATCCAAAAGAATGGGCCAACACTTTGACAGGTGAAACATCCCTACACCATTATGTGACCGCCCCCATGCTTAATTTTCTTTGTGGTGTTTCTACAATCAATTTTTCTTCTTTTGACCAACAAACAGACCTTTTACAATCATTTCCCTAATTATTAACATTAACTTTAACTCTGGCTATAATATTACACCTCCAGTGGGTCCGCATCAATTTTTGTGTTCAGCAACAAAACTTTTATCCTCTGTATATTGACCTTCCGTGGAATAATATCTTTGCACTTTGAGTCCTTGTATTCCCTAAGGGATGCCAAATTGTCCGCGAGCTAATTTTTAGTCCAACTTGTCGTCATACCACAAAAGGATCCTTTCTTGTTATGAGAAGTATACGGCGATCATCGATCATGTCTGTTTTTCTTGGACGACCATGGATTTCTTTTTAATTTTTGCTTTACGGCATTAGTTATAAAGTTTTACGATCACCCTAACTACTGACAGTGAGTCGGTGCCAATTAATTTACCAGACAATAAAAAAGTACAAAAAACTAACTTCAGCCCATGTTGGTTCCTATAACAAGAAGAAAGCAACGCTAACCAGATGTTCCAAAATGGAAACAATGACTTAAAATGTTATTCCTGACCACCCAGATCTCCACATTTGGCGCTCAGTGACATATTTTAGCATGTTTATTTGAAAACCAAACCAAAATATAAACCTGCTATTCTTGGAGCATTCGAGACGGAATCGTTGTTATATTGATGTTCGAAGAAGTCATGGAGATGGATTAGAAAATAGTTCATTTTGCTGAAGTTCAATCCGCTTTGACCTATCCTATGTTTTGATAACCATCAGAAAAATATTATGAATGCATTTGACACAAGTACTAATTTTAAAACATTATGTGATTAATAACATGCGACACATTTCGCTTTACGAAAAAAAAATGCGTTTAATTAACACTAAAATCAGGAAATTCTCACAAAATGAACAAAACCAGGAATGCAGACCACTTCCTCTCTGATTCAAGTTTGCATAAACACATGTTGTTCCCAAGAAGTGTGTTCTTATAACAAAGAACAAATCATAAATATTTTAAAGGAATTCTTAAACACTTCCGATCAACGATAAAAATATGTAGAAACATACATATGTACATACATGTACTCGTATGCTATGTGTTTGTAAGTGGGTAAAATGCTGGCTGGAATTATGAGAACATAAATCATTAAATGCACTTATGCACAATACATTCGTAAGGACACATAGACGCGGGAACGTATGCTTATGCACCTACATATGTACATACATATCTAGAAAGCGAAATGAAGTATGAAATATACTGTTTATACACATACATACATATATATAACTGCGTCAGTATGTATTTATATAAATTCATAAAAGCCAAAACCACTTTTGGAATTTCATCCATTATATCATATATAGTATTTATATGAATTCACTTATGTTCATATGTACTCGTATTTCTGGAACTGCAGTCTAAAGCCGCAGAACTTTCGGTTTATAAAAGCACACATTCGCTAAATAAGACTAATGAAGTTGTACATTTTAAGAGTTATTTTTGTTTCATAATTACTTCTCTAATATGCTGTTTGGAGATTTGGTTAATAGCTTCCAAAAATAAAGGAGTGAATAAGTAGATATGGAGACAGTTGTTGTTGTAACAGACTGTTTAGGTAGGTAGGTAGGTAGGAGTGCTGCCCTGTTTTAGTTCGGGCTCAATTAGCACTATCTGTGCCATTTTGATGCACTAGTCGTTGACCTTTTATTTTATTTTAATTTGCTATCTTCTTTAAGCTTCTCGTTCAAACCACTTTGTGGTTTCGATGAAGCTACTTATATCCATTATGCTTTCTGTAGACATCCATTCGAGGTTTGATGCTTGATGGATTCCCAGTGTTCTGTGACGGATCTGCGATAGGGCTGGGCATTCACAGAGGAAGTGGAAAATTGTTTCTTTATTCCCTGTTAGTTCGCAGCTTCGGCATATGTTATTGTAGGGCATACCCATTTTCGACGCATGTTCTCCAAATGGCCAGTGCCCTGTAATGGTGGCAGTTAGTCTGAAAATATTGTTTCTTGACTTATTTAATAAGTCGTTGGTTCTCTTCATGTCATATTTTGGCCATATCTGTTTGGTTATTTTGCATTTTGTTGTATTTTCCCATCTGTTATTTGCTAATTGCTGAAATTCTAAATTAAGCTCTCTTCTGATCGAGCCTAGCGGGCTTGGTATTAATTCGGCCTCCGATTCGTTCAGACAAGCCCCTGTCTTTGCCAGCTCGTCTGCTTTTTCGTTGCCGAAAATGTTCCTGTGGCCGGGAACCCATACCAAGTCTAGGATGAGCTTGTCTTCTAGCGACTTCAGCGCCTTCTTGCAATTTAGGACAATTATTGAATTAGTCACGGGTGACGACAATGCCAGGAGGGCCGCTTGGCTATCCGTATATATTGTTGCTTTATGTATCCTCTCATAGTTTTCCAATAGAGCTTCACAGGCCTTTTCAATGCCTAGTACTTCCGCTTGGAAGATACTAGCCGAGTTTGGTAAACGGATAGAGAGAGAAATGTCTAGATCATCGGAAAATACTCCCGTGCCTACACCGCAGTCCATTTTGGACCCGTCGGTATATACTGAGATGGTATCTCCCTCCTTTATTCTTCCCCTTCTCCATTCTCGTCTAGAGGGTATCCTCACCTGGAAGTTACTATTGAAATCCAGCTTTGGGAGAATATAGTCTGATTTATAGACTTGTGTTCTGAGTTGGTTTAGAATATCACTATGTCCATAGTTCTTCTGGTTCCAATCTCCTAATTCCTTTATTCTTATTGCAGAACATGCTGCTATTTTGTGAATATGAATGTCTATGGGTAGTTGATGCAGGATCACATTGAGCGCATCAGTCGGACATGACTTGATTGCTCCAGTTACTCCTGCACATGCCGCCCTTTGTATTCCATTTAGCTTTCTGATGTTGTATTTTTTCTTCAGAGCTGGCCACCAAACCAGCGCTCCATAAGTAAGTATTGGTCTAATGACAGCTGTATACATCCACATGATTATACGAGGCTTAAGGCCCCAATTCCTGCTAACAACTCTTTTACAAGTGTAGTAGGCCATATAGGCTTTTTTTGTTCTTTTTTCAATGTTCATTTTCCAGTTCAGTTTGGTGTCAATCTCCACTCCTAAGTATTTAGCTGTGGGAGACAGTGAGAGCGTTGTACCATTTAGTACTGGAAGATGAAACTGGGGAATTTTGGTTCTGCTTGTGAAAAGCATCAGTTCTGTTTTATTAGGGTTAACACCTAGTCCATTGTTTGTAGAGACTGTTTAGAGTAGTCTAAAAAACTGACGGACCTTATTAAAATATCGATTAATACATATCGAAAACCGGATCCTTAGATCGCACTGGTATTGAAAACGATTGAGGTTAGGTTTTTATGTGCTGTTTAGAATACGGCAATGATGATAAGTTTAAATGGATGGATAGTCTTGATGTATTTAGAAAAATTTCATATTTTCCTGTGATTATCTGTGATATAAAACTCTACTTGTTCAGAACCGCAATAAAAATATTTAAAGTAGAATTTCAGAAGCATAGTTTCACAGGTCTTAGTTGATTCACGATAAGATATGGAAAACCGATGCTGTATTCAACTTTAACGCTGCCAAAGAATTATGTATTTATTATACCATAGTTCCAAGAGATTCAACCATAAGATGATTAGATGCTGACGTTTTCTGTATCTTAATCTATATGCATATATTTAGCACTAGCAGACCCGGCCACACGTTTTTGTGGCTAAGGTATACATTAAATTAAGTTGGTCCAATCTTGGCTTCGGCGACGATATTGATTACTCGAGGTTGATTTATGTTACGCAGCATGATTACAACTCACACTACTTTTAATTGCAAAGTACAGGCAATTTTAAATAGTTTGGGATAATTGACTACGTCATCCTGGTTAGTAGCTGTGTCAACTCTCTTGGACCGAAATTCTAAATTGTCGCATTAAGATCATCGATATTTTTTTTTACCACCAATATAGGTCATTCAATCAGTCATTTATGGCTATCATATTGAAGTTTCATGTCAGGAAAACTTCTCTTTCGATTCAATGAAGTGAAAGAAATCTGTTGGAAATGCTATTAATCCATCGAGGTGTCAACTGCCAACTATTTCTACAATCGCAATTTGGTATTGTTGCAAAAACACTCATATGTTAGTTGTTAATTGGCGATTCTTTATGTGCCGCCACAAATTAAATGATTTTAGGCATGCGATTAGCCCGTCAGTAACAGTTGATCCAGGAATAATTGGAAGAGTCTGGCGTAAATCTCCTGTTAACAGAATCCTGGCTCCACCAAAAACGTTCATCGACAATCAAGATCTTTTAAAGTCCTGTGCAGTACCTCCAACGACTTCTTGAATATTAGGAAAATCTTCGTTAAAGCGCTATTTTTGACGATTTTGCTGACTGGTGTTTCGTTCATTTGCAATTTAGGAGTAATTTCAAGGCCGAATGTGCCGTATGTTTGCCTACTAACAGGTGCCAAGTTGCCCCTATTCCCGTTAACCTTGGTGGTGAAAATAAGTGAAATTGGTTCTGGAATCACATCAGTCCTTATATACTATATGTTATGATTTTCTATGGGACTTTATGCCGAATATAAGTCATATATATATCATATTGTGTGTTATATTATTACATCAATAAATTGTGAGAGTATAAAATGTTCGGTTGGACCCGAACTTAGCCTTTCCTTATTTGTTAGAAATTGTTTTGGGCTATCGACACAACCTTATACAATTGAACAATAACAAAAATATTTTAACAAAGCAACAATGACAATCTTCAAATTATAATTTTTTGCAAAGTGTATTCAACAAAGTGAACTAAGTATTTGACATACCCCCTTTTGACAATAAAATAGTAAACAATACATGTTTTTGTTTACATTAACCCGTCTTTTTTAACTTTAACAATATAATATATATTGATAAAATTGTTTGCAATTTGTCAGTTGGAGCACAAAACCTTAGTAAATTGCTTCCATGAGTTGTTTTGCCTAAGCAGAAAGTATTCGGCATTTTCTTTTATTCATTTAAAAAATATTTTTTTTGGTTTGATATTTGTTTACTTTTGAATTTCAAAATTTTAATTTTTGAATAAATGTATGGGTTAAATCAATGGCAACAAACATGTCACATTCGGGTAAAAAATTGTGATATGTCATATACCTGGTTCACTTTGTTGAATACACTTTGATTTTTTGTTTTCTCTTTTATATTTTTCTTGTCAACTCGAATGAAATTCTCTTATTATTATCTTCCTCGAAATTTTTTCATAATTACTCACTTTCTAATCTTTTTCTGGCCTTCCACGAATATTTCAAGACTAAAATTAGCCAGATCGGTTTGGCCGTTCTCGTTTTTTTGCGGCACAAATATTTCATTTCATTCATATTATTTATTCATTTTTATATCATATTATTATCAAGCGACAACTATTAATTCCGCACAGGACCATTCAAAAATTTCAAAATTTTTAACTCGTGATATCTTTTGAATGGTATGTCAGAATCTAATAATTCAAAAAGTTATATAAAGGTTTTGAAGCGATCTTAAATAATAAATCATTTATTTCGATAAGGTTAATACTAAGGTATAAATAAAGAGCCTTTTCAAGTAGTGGTATTTTAATTAATTTTTTTATATAAAATTGTTTGTTAAACTAAATATAGCCTATGTCACTCAGGGATAGTATAGCTTTCCAACGGTGAAAGAATTTTTCAAATCGGTTCAGTAGTTTCGGAGCCTATTCGACACAAACAAACAAAAAAACAAACATTTCCTCTTTATAATATTAGTATAGATAGGTTATGTTAGGGGCAATCTCGGTGATAGAGATTATGAAAACCACATTTTCTAAAGAAATAAGCTGAGATTTCAACCACTTCAAGAAAATTTCATTTGTTTTATGTGTTCTTTTGCCACTCTTTATAAAAATAGGCTTATAAGCAAACATGCCACAATTTTCCAGGAATCAGATGCTGTACTTATGCAATAGTTCAAGAATTAAATGCATATATTTATAATGAAAGACTCAAAAGTGTCATAAATGAAATTTACCAAATAATAATATGGAAATAATTATATGGAAATCACATTCGCAACAACCATTCAACCATATCAATTGCAATGCAAATTTGGCCAACTTCCCATTTAAATGGACAAACCAATGTGAGCACAAGTGCATCAAGTGCATTAGTATAATTGTTGAGAGAATGCTGAGTAGCCTGTTTGACATTATAAATGCCGATGGTGGTGATTTCGTAGAAGTAGATAGGAAGACGTCCCAGTAAGCATGGAAGTACTAGTAGTGAAAGAAATTTTTCCAATATTCTTACTATTGAGAGATCATTTTAGTTAGTTTCTTATAATTATAATTATCTTGGACTGTTAAGACAAAGAAATTAGATATGGGAGTTGATCTCTAATAATATCTTACGAACTCTCATATCAGCACATTTAAAGAACAGTAAACGAAGTTAGTTGCGGATAGAATTTGTTTCAGAGTCGAGTATGTGTGCCTGATTTATAAGCTAAGTGCCAAATCCAGTACACATATCACCACCATACAAACCGCTAAAAGGAATCAAGCTTAGAAAGCCTAGACTACATATAAAAAAATTTTATTTCACGATTTCATAAACACAAATAAATATTTTTCATTCAGTATAGAAAACTGAACTGTATTTTATGTGTCGAAAAATATTTCTCTATGAAGACCTTTAGGATTTGACTTATCAACTAACAAAACGACGGACGAATACGAGATATACTAGAATACGTTAGATTAATTCCTGTGCCACAGAAGATCCCACTTGGTCTGCTAAAGCCAGTCCTTTGTGATGTCGCAAACTCCTCACAATGCCCAAGATACTATAGTGACGACAAAGCGCTTTGAGTCATTCACAAATGTACATACAACTAATTTGTAATCGGGACAGTTGAGCTGGTTTCTCCGAAGTTTGTCCTACCAAGATGTTTCAGCCGCAATCTAGCGAAAGCTGGACAATGAAGGAGAAAGTGTCTCGATGTCTCAATCTTCTTTTCTTCCATGCAAAATTAGCAATTTGCATCCGTCAGGATATTTAGGCTCACGACATGATCCAACCCCATCGGGCATTGGCAAATAATGACTCCTATCGTTGCGACGAGCAGAGCTTTACTAGGAGCAAATAGCTCAGTTCATCTCCTGCGATCCAACTTAAGCCAGAATGATCACGCAGTGGCACAGCTACTGATCGTTGTGCCTACCGTATTCATTCGACAAGCAATTTAAATTGTTCTAGAACATATGTAGTCTTAAAAAAGTATTATATATAAATTGTCTAATTTCAGTCTGCGGAAAGCGATGAATATCGCTCTGGTTGAGAAAGAAGATATAATCTTCGAAGGCTTCAAAGAGACCCGCGTAGACGAAAAAGTTTGTGGACTCAAAAGTTTTAGGAAAAATTTGTTTATAACTGATATAAAGATATAGACTCGGAGAGTTTGACAAAAAAAGAAACATTTCCCACATATTTAGAACATGAGCTGACCGAATCTCGATCTCAAGATCCATCGGATAGTAGTCAGGCTCCAAATATCCTCTTAAAAGAAACCAGTTACTAGTAAAACTGACCGTCATTCACACTTACTTTCATATGCGCACACACAAATGTACATATGTGTCTTCTATACTACATTGCAAGAATGTAAACTTCAGCAGCGCATCGCTTTTACTTGCTATAGCCCATATTCTCATTGGCAATTATCTCGGTTATTGTGTTAACAAATTCAAAATTTCTAACCACAAATCAAACCACTAAATACGAGCACAAGAGTACAGCAACAACAACAACAATAAGTGCAACAATATGAGCAATTTCTTGCAAAAGCGGACGGAACAATTATCTAATGCATTGCATGTGGCACGCAAAGGCAATGAATGCCACAACAGCAATTGCAATGCCAATTACAACAAAGTAAACACATACATACATAGTAATACACATGTAGTTGTCTATAAGGAGTAGAGTTGGAACTTGTGCCACATATGAAATGAGCGGTAATGCGCGCTAACGAAGAATGCCATGCCGGCGTGGGGATGACTGTGCAACGCATACCAAATGTACGCGTGCTACAAACACGCAAGACGCAAATATCTACGAAAATGTGCGAATCGAAGGCATATTTGGCCGAAATCCAAAAGGTGCAATAGACAGCTACAACTGCAACAGCAAGCGGCCATCACCCAACAGCGGCAAGAAAGACTTGTGAAATTCCTTGGATTTGGGCAGCAAACGCGTGCCACACACACACACACCAAAACGCGCCATAAATCGATAAAACATCCGATTCGTTACTTTTTTTCTTTCTTGTGTAGTGTTATTCGAAACTATTTGGCGGACGCATCGCCAATTGTAGCGCATGTTTGCACGTACATCTGTATATAGTAACATACATATGTACTTAATATATTTTTATATATGGGTGTGTGTATGCCTGAATTTGATTGCAATTGTTGCTCACACACTTGGCGATCGAAAATGACAGCTGGGGCCAATCCAAAATCATCAATATGGATGGATTTATGAGCATTAGGGTGGTTCTAAAAAAATTTAATTCAGGAAATTATTCAGTCCCACGCCTTAAATCGGTAATATCATGGAAAAAAAATTGCACCAGACAATTTTGGAGACGATTAAGACGTGCTGGGGACATACTCCGGAGACTACGAATACTAAAAATCTAATTGCAGTTGAACTTCCATAACTCGAACTTTGAAACTAGAACAACTAGAAGTTCTCCATAACTCGAACTCTTGAATTAGCAATAGAATTCAAATGTCATACAAATTACCTTTCATAACACGAAGTCTCTCTCACTCGAAGTTTTTTTTTGTGGATTATGGTGATTCGAGTTAGGAAAGTTCAATTTTATATCCACCCTAAATCAAAACATACACCTGTTAGTTTCGACTAAGTTTAATTGTTTAGATTACTTAAAATTAATTAAACGAATTTTTCAAATCTTACCCCTTAAATCAGTAAAGCCAGTTATGGATAAGATATGTCACATGACAATTTCGGTACCCCTTGCAGACGATTAAGGCGACCAGAGTGTGTCCCAACGAAGATTAAAATATAAATATGTGTATACAAACTGAATCGAAATGGTTACCTGATATCTCCGACTTATTCGAATTGTCGTACCCTTAAAATCTGAATTTTGACCTCAGTTGAACTCCATGAGACTCTTTAACTACATGTAAAGTCAAATTCGTAGTGGAGTAAATTTTTTGATATCAAATGGAGAACACTTTTCTGAGGAGTCATACGGAATGACTCCACTACCAAACGCCTAAATCCTTCCCTACCACTGGCAACCTGCTTTAGTCGCCCTTAAATGGGAACACAATTGATCTATAGATGATATCTTCGACTATAAGGACCTAGAAGTAGATTTGGGATACTGACCAAGAAAACTAAATTTTTTGGGGGCCAAAAGAAAGCTTTGACATACATTTGGCACGCGCTAATCTATACGAAACATGATCACAACTTATATATACGTAAATTATACCTTCGGCAACAACAATAGCAATTTTGGGTTTTAGATTTGAAACCCCATTGAATCTTAATTAACCTAAACGGGGGCAAAAATTACATATAGATGATATCTTTAACTACAACAGTATCAATTTTGTATATTAGATCAGAACATAAATTTTTTAGATACTCAATAAAGAAATCTGAATTTTGGATCCCACACGGCTCATCTTAATTCTCTCAAATTGGGATAACAACGAATTATTGACTAATGTTTTCGAAAACAGTGGTATAAAACTGGGATAATAGACGAAAAAATAAATTTTTGGAGACAACTTAGAGAAACCTTAGCTTTGACCTTAATCTTATCATAATCGGGACCAAAATATATAAGTCTATATTTGTATGACATAGTCAACTTTAAAAAGATTTTCCTCCGAATTGTGATTTTAAGAAATTTTCACACCCTTAATGACCAACCTAATGCAAATAAATAAATATTTTATCGTATTTCATACGTTTTCCTTGCACTCTCTGCTAATTAGTTAATTTAAAACCAAAACGCTTGAGCAAAATGTGTTGAAATTAACAAATTTCTTCTGTTTTTTTATAAAAAATTATAACCTTGCCAAATCTCGCGTTTGATTTGACCGCATTGACCACGGTCGGTTGGCATTGCAATGAACAAATTTTTTAATTGTTTTTGTTTTTTCTATTTTTTTTTTTAATTCTCTTGTAATCAAAAACTTTTGCGCATTACCGTTAAATAGCAGTGGAGTAATTTTATGCATTCATATACAAAATATCTCTGTGAATATCTGCGGTAATTAACACCACATTTCATGCGCCAAAGATATTATCTTTTCACCAACAATCCACAAGTGTCCGCCTATGCGGTATGGACGACGGTCGGCAAATGACCGGTTCGTGTATGCCAACGATTTAAACAATAAATATTTAATGATAATTTGCACGGTGTTGGCAGTTGATTGCTCTTTTCGCGCAATTTTAAAATACAATAATTTCCACTTACCATTAATTACAACAAAGGCAATCCCACTGACCGAGTGACTGAGATTTTGGCGAATAGGAGACTTATGGATGGGAATGTAATTGTAATTGAAAGTGTTTTTGTTGATTTTTTTGTGAATTTAGAGCCGAAATATATTGGAAATTTTGTGTAACAATATTTATGACCTCCATTAAAATATGATCAGAATCAATTCGAAAACAATATCCGGAATAAAAGCATAGGTAAGTACTTAAAACGGAAAATTGAATTAGTTCAAAGGATATTAGATGGGCCAAAGTTTGCACAAACGATGGTAGAATGAGTCAAAAGCGGATTAATTTTATGTCATGATAAGAAGAATCGTAGTTTTGTAGTAGTAGTTTTGCAAGTGCGTTAACCAAAGAAAAATACTTCATTTCCCACTCCATACATCGAAGAATCTAACATCGAAACCGAATGAACCCAATGGACACCTAAAAGACACTTACAGGGAAAACATACAAAAACTCGAAACGATTTTGAATGGAAAACAGTGGATGACATACGAGTTCACAATTCATCCATTAATTTTCTATCAAATAAATGAAAACGTCGTCAAAATTAGTACGAAAAACTTTCGCACGCATCGTATTCTCCGGGTCCGGCCTCCAGGGACTATTTCCTGTTCTCAGACCTCAAGAAAATTCGGATTCGAAAGAAATTTAACAATGGTGGAGTGGTTCCTCGGCGAGACTCGCGTCTATTTTGAAGCAGATATGTGTTTAACTACAAAATGGTGTCGAAAAGTTGTAATAAACAAAAACCAGTGTATCCCAAAAGTATAATGAATATAAAACTGGTGACGCAGACAAATCAGCGCGTATTATCTATCTTTCCACAAGTTCATAATATTTGAACCCTGTCCACAAAGTCGGCGTCAAATACAAATTTCAAGGTTCCTGTCATCAATAGGCCTAAAAACCATATGAGATTGAAGCAGATAAATTTATGGCAGCGAATCTTTCGCTTGATAAAGTCTCAACTGTGTATTTGTAGAATCCGATGTTATTGATAGTAGCAGTAACTTTTTATAAAGACCGTAAAAGTAGCTCGAAAATTTTACGATCATTCATTGGATTCACTCTGATCTAAACTACGAAAAGCATAGAACAACTTGGAGAGAAATAGGATCCTTAGTGATAGCTATAAGCTCTTGTTCTGTAATATCAGGAAACACACTTTAACTTCGAGAACTCAATACACATTCAGTGATGTCTTCAAACTTGTGGAACTCTCAATTCTTTAGGATTCAAATGAGATCTAAAATTGGAAAACCAGCTTAGTTTTGTCCACTTTTTCAGTTTTAAGTATTCTACGAGGCATTTGTTTTACACTAAGTCTGGGTTTGGATAGTCTGGCTCATAATCGGGTGATTCATTCTCTCTAATATGCAAATAAATGAAACTTAAGCAATATTAATTGTCTTTGGCAAATCTTGGAGAATGGCGAATCGAACAAACACCTGGTATAAATATACTGGTATAAATGTGTAGAATAAAAGCAACTGGTATAAATATACTGGCATAATTAATAGAACTGGTATAGCAGTAGCTATAATCAAATAGATTTAAAGACAAATCCGTTATACCATTTTAATTAGGTATCTTTATGGGATCTTATATTGAACTCTTGCCAACAGGTCCTTCTTTGGACTGAGTAGGCAATTGAACAATAAAGTCCTCTCTCGACGAACCAAAATCAAACTCTACAAGTCTCTTATCATTCCCGTCCTGCTTTATGGTGCAGAAGCTTGGACGATGTCAACATCAGATGACACCGACACTAGGAGTTTTCGAGAGGAAAATTTTGCGCAAGATTTATGGTCCTAAGAACATTGGCAACGGCGAATACCGCAGACGATGAAACGATGAGCTGTACGAGTTATACGACGACATTGACATAGTTCAGCGAATAAAAAGACATCGGCTACGCTGGCTAGGTCATGTTGTCCGAATGGACGAAAACACTCCAGCCCTGAAAGTGTTCGATGCAGTACCCGCCGGAGGAAGCCGAGAAAGGGGAAGGCCTCCACTCCGTTGGAGGGACCAGGTGGAGAGCGACCTGGTTACAATTGGGATCTCCAACTGGCGCCGAACTACGAAGGAGAGAGAAGTGGCGCACTATCGTCGATTCGGCTAAAACCGGGAAACGGTTGCAACGCCAATCACATACATATTTATAGTATTTGCGCCAACATAGGGCCCTAACTGTTATAAATTTAATACCTACTATTCTGAAGTTACTGACGAATATGTTCAGAATATAAAAGAGAAAGTTGTTTATTTAAGATATGAATTTAAAATAATAAATCTCTATCAATAATCTCGAATATGCTTACAGTAATCTTACATCTCTCGAAAATTTAATTTCCTTAAATCTTCACAGAAAGTAAAACCTGACAAGTAAGCAGTTATTCTGTGCATTTTTGTGTTTTCCCGCATTTACTGCATTTCATAAGCTTTACTTTACTCAACTTAATGTTTAAATACTTTTAAATATCGCAAGCGACTTCTTCTTCTTGTCTATGCCGTAGTCGACTCGACTCGACTTTGCAACGTCACACCTCACCACTGTGTCTAGTGGCAGTTTCCAGGCTTCCATAAGTGGTGCGCACGTGACATTTGAGCAGCTTTTGACATGCTTCAGTTTTATTTTCAATCTCTGACATTTTTCCCCAACATTCTCCGCAAATTTTTACTTCACGTCGTCACACTGGCCGCCGTTGAGTGACGTACTAAAGACCACAGTGAAAGAAAGCAACAGAACAAGAACAGCATGTAACAAAGTCGCTGTTTTATTTAGCCAAAGAATATGTAGCTGGTTGAACCCCATCAACCAGCGTGCAACAAAGTTGCATGAAGCACGAAGAGTGTATACCGTATAACCTCATTGTTTCGCATTTTATTCAGTAACATTTCCATTTTTTGTTTGTCTACTTGTTTCTGCTGTTGTTGTTGTATTTTTTGCAGTAGAAAGCGGCTACCGCTACTTTTGCTGCATTGCGCAATACTTCGACAAGAGGAGCATATCCACCTGCCTCTATGTGCTGGTTGGGAGTCTTGGCGTCACTTCACCCACACACACCCATCTATGGATTGGCCAACGGCTGCAGCAAGTGACAGCTATAACTACGTATGCTACAAATTTATCCAGGGCTTTGTCCATTTACTTGGGATCATCAGCTTTTTGTAGGGAAGACAAATGCAGACTTGCAAGCGCGCTTGTTGTCATGTAAAATTCTCAAGTTACGAGAAGAACATTTAAGACACATGTATACCTAACTGTAAGTCATTTTGTGGCGCTCGTAAATGCTTGCGTCAGGTGCGCATGGAGGGGTTATGAGTATGCGTGTTCAGCACTACGTGATTTCTTTATGATTTCAAGCCTTTCTTTTTCTGGTTGATATAAAGTTGCTCGGGAAAAATAAAATAATATTATCGATAGCTCGATTTTTTAGATTATTTGCGCAATGAAAAAAAAAACATATAAAAAATGCTTATTTTTTTTACCAAAGCCACTTTTAATTTACTAAAGCTTCGAATATTTTCATATGTACCTTCAATGTAACCCAAAAATGTTTATTGTTTAAGAGCAGCTGTCATAATTGCGCATGCGTGACATCTAAATAAAAAGCACGTATGAATTAGTCAATCAAATTCCACTCCGTCGTGTCTTGCTGTGCTTAAAAGCCCTCCGGCTTGCATAACGTTTCTTTTGTGTGCTTAGAAATTATATTTCAATCATTTTTATTCCGTATATTTCCGTTACAGTGTTTTTATGAACATTTATTTTTGGAATTAGGCTTCTATTCTACGAGGTACTTGTTATACACTAGGTCTGGGTTTAGGCAGTGCGACTCAGAATCGTGTGATATCGTCCCTCTCTCTAATGAGGAAATAATTTCAGCGAAGAAACTTAATTGATATTGACCGTCTTTAGAAAAGCTCCAACAAATAACTGGTCTAAATAACTGGTATAATCAAACACAACTGTAAAATCAACTGGTATAAACATACTGGTATAATCAAAACAACAGGTCTAAATGTACTGGTATAATAAAGTCAACTGGTATAATTAAAAAGAACTGGTATAAATGTACTGGTATAATTAAAGTCAACTGGGCTCGCGGATCACGATATGGACAATATCGTGGAGAGGGACTCCATTCAATTATGGGATTCTTGATTTATGGCTCTTAATACTTAGAAATCGTATGTCTTTGAGGTGACAATATGTTCTAGAGCACTGAAGGCACCAACTTAGGAACTTTCCTTGGAATTTATATATCGGTTAAAAAAAGTCTAAAACGTGTTGCAGAAGCAAACGAAAAATAGAATAGATCTGGTTAGAAGTCTATAATTATAGAAAATCTCAAAATTGCTTGCTTCAGGAATATTTCAAACCCCGGATATAAGTTGAAAATCTCCGAAAATGAAGGAATGGAAGAACCTAGTTGTTGAGAATAATTTAGTTCGTTCATTTGTGATTACTGGAATACTTAGAAGACACTTCAACAGACAGTGTTTCGGTATTCGCTCAGATGTGATTGCGAGCGTAGATATATTTGTGTAACGTTTATTAAAGACTCTACAGTCTCAGACGCTCTATTCAACGGACCACATCCAGTATATTTTCTAGAACCCAACCGGTATTCGAGAATTAGAAAGTTTCTTAAAAATATTGATATTTGCGATTACAAGCCACTGTACATTATTGTACAAAAGATCGAACAATTCCAATCAATATTATGAAAGAGTGACACTCTTTGCCAAAAGCATAAATTTCTCGCTGCTCCAATGTAGCATTCAAAGTATGTAGTTCAAATAACAGCGGTACAAAAACATAATCAAATGTTGGATATTCACTATACGTTTGTAAGAAACAGTCAAAAATCTACGAAACAGGTTCTCATTGTTTTGAATCATGCCGGCAAAGATCAGTGAGAATAAACGTCAAAAACATTTAGAACTTTGACAGAAAAGAATGTCAAGTCGATAAACTTTTAATACAAAGACAAGCAAAACAAAAACCACACGCACAGCAAAGAAAAGAACAAAGAACAAATATTTTGCGTGAAAAAAGAGCGTAAAGAAATTAAAATTTTAGCGCACAAATCGTAAAAGCGATCACCAACAATAAGCCATTTCAGAATTTACGAACACGTGAGCTAAATTTACAAATACAATTTGGGCATAAAACCCGCTTTGCGTCGCGCAGTTTTAATTATACTTTTGTGCGTCTCTAAGCTCATCTGAAAATCTATTAACTTCCACGCTTTGTCGTCATTGGCTATTGTGCGCGGGCTGTAGGGATCAATGATTCAGCACGCGCACACAGTTCGCGTGCACCTCAGCGTCTAATGGCACATGCCACACGCCACATAATTTTCACTTCCTCCTTCCCTGCGTCACTTTACAGCGTAGGAAGTTTGTGCGGTTGTGGCGACCAGCGAGTAGAACTTGCTGATGATTTAGCGCCAAACTATCCTCCATTGACCAACTAAGCTGCTGCTGTTGCTGTAGTTCATAATAAATTCCATCTTGCTGCCTGCCATCCGTTATTTGACATTTTTAATAACCCCTTAGACGCTTTAAATTATGTGTTTGGTAAAATGGTGATTATTTATTTACAGAATTTAATATTAGAATGTATAATTTTTGGAAACGTCTACACTCTCACGACAACCCAATGAACCTAAAATTAATAGTTCTTAAACATTTCGAAAATATTAGTTTGAAGTTCTCAATACAATGCAAAATATAAGGGTCTTTATTAAATCATAGCATTATATTTAATCTGGAATAAAGTTGTTTGTTCAATTCGCCACCAGCTAATATTTGGCGCATCGACAGCCATTATTGTTATGTTAGTGCTCAACTTGGGATCTCATTTAGGTTAAATTAGGTTCTATGGCTGTTCACCATCAGAGGAAATCAGTAGTTAGTAGTCAGTTAGATTTAAAAATCGGGAATGTATGTGGATCGCCTCAAAGTGATACATCTTGAGTAACGCCAAATGACCTGCTGCTTTCACGGTCTTACTGACCACTGGATTTATGACCTTACGTATTTATATGAACAACCAGTGGAAGTACCTTGTCTGGATTGAACCCTAGGCTGGAGGTTGCGATATTTTGTCACCTAAGTATGATGAAGTACCACCCATCACAAATGGTTGGCTGGCTAATTTCTCGATTGCCCGTTAAAACCATGGCAGACCCCGGAAGACGTTCCACTCCGACATCATTAAGTTGGTATAAGGTGTTTGTTGGGAAGATTACTTAACCCCATAGGGCTTTGACTCTTGCCTTGGCTTCCGGGGGGTAAATAACGGCTCTGAAACCTATTTAGTTTTAACCCCAACTATTTATTCGAAATGTGATAAAGAGAGTGGATGAGTACATTTGTGGCTCGATTCCAATACAATTATTCTAACGAGTAGATATGAAAATCAAAGAATGAACTATGAGAGATATGCGAAGAAAATGACCCAACACCTTGTACCTGGATTTAGATGTTTCAACACGGTAAATGAGTGACTTCATATTTACCTCGAAGACACGTAAAGGATTATAAATAACTTCTAAGAGTATGTTGATTAATTTATATTTTTCTCCAAAATGTCTAAAGAAAAAGGTCACATTTCAGAAATGATTGAGTTCCATATGGTTTCAAGCTACTATAAGCCATCCAAAGCATTATTTTTATGTATTAAATTCAGTTTTAATACTAAGTAGAGAGTTTCCACTTGGAAAGCTTTTATACTAAAACAAATCTAAGAGCGGAAAGTCTCGACGGGTTCTAAAACACTGTCTTTTCCAGAAAATTTTCTTAGATTCAGAAAAACCCTATTCTTCATAACGTCTAGTTCAGAATAAAGCTATAATTATTAAATTCTGCTGCAGGTTCTCGAAGATTGAAAGAAGAAATAATTTTATTGTCGTCTCTAGAAAATTATCACTTTTCCAAGCCGAATCTGTAAGTAATTAGTTCCAAGGAAATAATTTATTTTAGACCTCGATATATGTTTGTATGTAAATCACACTTTTACTTTTTATCATCCATTAATTACCTCTGTAAATAGAGCCAAGAACCCTTCTAATAACTACCAATATGACTGACATTTAACCCGAAGCCGATTCCCATGAAATCCTATACTCATACGGAAGCTGCTTAGAGCCTTATAGGCCTCTCCTAAAAGACTAAAAATAGAATACAGAAACATTGCTAAGCGATTAATTAAAGGAAATTCACAGTAAGACTTAAGTATGTACCTTAAACACCGAAAAGCGCAGCCAGGAAGAAACGAAAAGCTGTTGCCTCTAGGCGTTGAAAAGACTAATTAATTCTTTGTTAAGCATACTCATGATTACTCCAACGTAATTTCCGTGAAATTGATAATTCCGGAAATTTCCTTTAACGCTTATTTGGGAGCTCACACAGTTTCAAGAGCACGCGTTTACTGCCTCGCTGTTGTTGTGGGTGCTGTTGTTTTAATCAAATAGCTGCTTGTATAGACATAAAGCACTAAGTCATTATGGGAGCTGCCTAAAAGTGTAAACGGCAAACAAACAACACGCCAATGTTTATATACACCTACTTAATTGTAGTTGTTGTTGTAATGGCTCAAATTACGCGAAACGGCTACAAATGCCAACAAGTGTAAATAAACGCGTAACCGAATACGTGCCACAACAACAACAAGAGCAAATAAATGCTGGAAAAAAGTTAATTTCAATGAAAATGAAACGCTTTCAATTATGAAGAGCGCGCTCTGCCGCTACTAGACAACAATGTGGCCAATAAACAAAATCTCCCATTCAAAATAATTCCACTGTATTCGGACCAGCTACCAATAGATCTGTTCACTGTATGGAGCGGTCGAAAATATATAACAAAGCGGCTAATTCATTTAACAATAATGCGAATATTTAATTAAGTGGCGGCAGAGCGTGACGCAACCACAACTCTCCTTTAGTATTGCATAAAGTATTTCTAAAAAAAATTATATTATTGTACATACAATGGGAGAATTAATGCGCACGATTGTTCACTTTTATTGTACACTGAAATAGCCGTGCGAATATATAATAAAATATAGAGACTTTTAAAATGTTTTATTTTAAATGTGGATCGAAATTAAAGTGAAAGACCAAAATGTCTAAAGTAAATGAATACCAATCAAATATATAATGAAATATTAGGTAAAGAACGCTACAAACTGAAGAGGTTTAAGAAAACTGATTATGGAAACGGATTGTCGCCTACTTAAATAATTCGATTTGTAAAATTGATAAAATAAACGAATTGTAATAACAATGACATTAAATTAGAAATGTTAGGTGTTGAAATAAATAAAGAAGTGTGTTTAATTTTTTTATTAAATTAAATAAGTAAATAAATAAATTAGAAAGAACGTCAAAATAAAAACGTTAATGAAAACAAATTGTAGAAAATATTAAAGAAGGGTTGCCACCTTTTTTAACTTTCTTACACTATTAAATTTATAATGTAAATAAGTTTACAGAAGTGCCAAGTTACAGGGGCTTCGAAAGGCTGAAAGTTAAAAAAATTGTGGAAATGGTTGTCACCTGTATATTTTCTTAATGTATATTATTGATAAAGTAAAATGATTATAACAATAGGTGAGATGCCCGTACAGTTCTAAAAACTATTTTTTATCAAACACGTTTTCTAGAAGCTTTGCCACCTGTTTGAAAAATCAAATACATACAATTACACTGTACACTCTGCTAGATATTGGAGCAAACTAATTTTTACCTGGAAATTGAGTCATAAACAAAAAAGTGTAATCTTCAATTTTCGAAGTTAGCCTCCAAAATCGAAATATTTTAATTCCAAGTTCGAAAAAATTACAAACCTAAAAAAAAATATTATTAATTACAGGATATATCTACTAAAATATCAAAAATATAGATATAAATTAACTTTTATTTTTAATTCTATAGAATATAACATTTTTCAAGCTTACATATATGACAGATACTATAATGGGTCTAGTATTTTTCGATATAAATATTTTTTTTTTTTGGTAAATCAAAATTTCACCCCTCATAGCATCTGTCATATAAGCTTCACCGAAGCGTTTTATACACTATTTAATTAAGAAGAAAATTCAGATTTTATTTACATTTTGGATATTTTAGTAGCTATATTCTGTAATTAATATTAATTTTTTTACTCTCGCAACAAAGTTGCTAAAGAGAGTATTATAGTTTTGTTCACATAACGGTTGTTTGTAACACCCAAAACTAAACGAGTTAGATATAGGGTTATATATACCAAAGTGATCAGGGTGAAGACTCTTCTTGATGAAACTTGGCACACTTATTTCTTGGCACCATAGGAAGGTTGCTTTCGAAAATGAGCAAAACCGGACCACTGCCACGCCCACAAAATGGCGAAAACCGAAAACACATAAAGTGCCATAACTAAGCCATAAATAAAACTATGGAAATGAAATTTCCTCCAAAAGATTGTTCTAGGAAGGGGCATATTTAAATGTAGTTATTTTGGGAAAGTAGTCCAAAAATGGAGAATATCGGATTATAACCACACCCACCTCCCATACAAAGGTTATGTTGAAAACTAATAAAAATGCTTTAATTCAGTAAGG
This sequence comes from Zeugodacus tau, assembly GCA_031772095.1. Lineage (NCBI taxonomy): Eukaryota > Metazoa > Arthropoda > Insecta > Diptera > Tephritidae > Zeugodacus > Zeugodacus tau. Next base: position 55,082,540 of record CM062651.1, on the reverse strand, counting down.
GAAAACACCAGAAACCTTAAATTCCATTCTAAAGATGGTAGAGAAGGGCTCCACCCAAATTGGTATACAAAATTTTAAGTGGGTGTGGCTCCGCTCACTTTTGGGTCAAAAACCATATCTCCGAAACTACTCGACCAATTTCAATGAAATTCGGTTTGTAATATTTTCCTTACATCCCAATGATATGTTGTGAAAATAGGCCAAATCGGTTCACAACCACGCCTACTTCCTATATACAAGAACTTTGAAGTCGACCTGAGTAGTCTACAATATATAAAGTAAGCACTAGTGAAGATATCGGAACAGAACTTTGCATAAATACTGCATTTATAGTGTGGCAGCCCCTTTCTAAAAATCGCCGAAATGGGACCATAGGTTTTCAAGGCCCCATATATCGAACATCGGTGCTTCTAACCTAATATTAGGGTTTTCCAACTTTCAATGGACTTTATACCATATATAAGACGAATATGTGCGTCAAATTGTCTATTATATAATATTAAATAAATAAAATGCGAGAGTATAAAATGTTCGGTCACAACCGAACTTAGCCCTTCCTTACTTGATTTATAAAATTCTTTTTCCAACTTCGAATCCAAATATTTCGATTTTTAAGGCTGACTTTAAAAATCGGAGTATACAATTTTTTATTTATGGCTCAATCTCTGAAAAAAATTGTTTGGTCCAATACCCAGCAAAAAAAAATTTTGCCGTATTTGAATATTAAATAAAAGTATTTGAAAACCCAAGAAGTATATAGATATTTGTTTTACAGCATCAGAATATACCGAAAACTAAACCAAATTTCCGAGGTGTTTTATGTAACAGTAAATTCTGAAACACGATACATGTAAAGCACGAGCACATGTAAAAGAATCTCTAAAGCAATCAAACACAAACTCTACAAGTTTTACTCCGGACATTAAACGTATTTTCCTGAAAATATAAAGGTCATGCTTCTTCTTTAACTATATTCCAAGCGAAATATTTTACAAATAAAACATAATATAAATTTAATTCCTCAAACTTAATACTTAATGTTTTATTGTCTTCATTAAAATGTAGACATAATCCGCTTTTGCCCATAAAACATCAATTCAGTATAGTAAAGTAATATTTCTCACATGTAGACACACATATACCGCAGCATGTTGTAATTTTTCAATTCGCTCATTTCAACGCTTCGCTCAACTCAGTATATTGCAGTAACTTAGTAAATGATTAATGATTTAGTATTTTCATCATTGCCATAATAGCAGGTGTGAAAGAATCAGATAACATGTTATTATAACATCAACCAATGAAATAAATAAAGCAATATTTCACAGTTTTTTATTTTTTGTTGTTGTGCAAATGACAGTACAAACTTTCATATTTTGGTGTTGGTGGTAATGTCTAGAGACCCAGTGACACATTTATTTTAACAGATTAGCGGCTTCTTTAACAAAATTAGTGCGTAGATACTAATACAGTGTTGAGTTGTTAATTAGCATACTTTTAAACGGTATATTTGAAGTTTCGATTTACAGCTTGGTACTGTTATCTTTCGAATATTTGTGGAAAATTAAGTTAAGAGTACCCGAGACTGTCTGTCCAGTCATTATGTTCGAAATTGTGGATTAAATGTGGAATCGCTCACTCGAATTTAGTACAGATTCGAATATTTATTTTTCTTCAGCTAAAAACCTCACATGTATAGATGGTCAGATTATCATTAAGACAGAAGACTCAATGTAAAATCGAAAGGGGTGAACAGCTCGGTTTTTTTATAAAAATCTCTCAATAAACCAAATGTACAATAGTCTCTCTGAGGTTTTGAAGAAAATTTCTTATGTGGGTGAAAAATAAATATAAGTTTTTGAGCTAAGGATCTCTATAAATGTAGCAGAATGTATGGTATCGCTAAGCTTAAGCACACCAATTTGAAACACAATTATTAGAAATAATATGAGTTTAGATCATCATCCTAGAAACAGTGTGAAAATGTTGGTCGTTTTGGTTCACATATTCGTAAATCTTTAGTTTGAATTATGGATATTAGTAGACAAAAATTATTTTCATGTAAAAACCAGTTGCTTCTCTTAAACAACTATCGTAACGTAACATTAAACGTCACTCGTTCTACTTCACCTATTTTATCGTCTTTTTATTTTATAAGCACCATTCAAAACAGAAACCCACACTTCTGCTTAACAACCATTTCAACTAAAACTAAACTATAATAAAAATGAGAATAAATTTTCAATTCTCACAACATTAATGAGACAACTGCTAAATTGCCAAACAACACTGTACATAAATAAAAAAAATTAAAGTAGCAACTAACAGATCATTAACTAAGATATTAAACTCACTGTTCTCCAAACAAAGAATGAACGAAATAAAGCAGGCAGTAGTAAAACGAACAAAGCAGATTTGGGCAGAAGAAATTGAAAATGTTATAGAAGCGCACGCGTAACCCAAAACGAGAAGAAATTTATGCAAACACACACACATATGTAGCTTGAGTGTTATACAAAAGGCTTAAAAAATATTATGACACAAACGAATTGTATGAAATTGATCACACAAAGCCCGAAAAAAAAAACAAAAGCAAAATGACATTAACACATTTTAAATATTTATAAAGCACACAAACATATGTAAATATGTAAAAAGTATTGTTTGAGAAATATTTTGCAAATACTTATTCACATGAATTCGATAACCGTTTAAGAAAAAAAATCTGCTTTGTTTTGCGCACAATTATATAATTCGCCGTTATTATCGCATGCGCTTGAAACAATATTTATATATTATATATACATACATACATATATAAATTATTTGTATAGAAATATATGTATTTATTTATGTTGGCATGCAGTTACTTATACAAACAATGCAACAACGCATATCCACATTTCGTCTACCAAATCCGCAAGCTCCACAAACAAGGCTTCATAATAACTAAAAACACTCACGTTAAACGTTATCGTAATCAGCAGTAATGGAATGCCATAAATGCAGTGGTTTCGCTTTAAAAGAATTCTTACATGCTTACACATAGACGCATACCAACGCAGTGCATGTGATTTCTGATAAGGCTGGGTACACACTATAGCGTAAATTGCTTGATAATGGGTAAGTTTTGTGATTCATATAAAATTACTCAGCAATTATCTGGATTTAAAATTGTGTTGTTAGAAATATATTATTGAAATGTAGTTGAAAGAATTTGTTTAAAATATTATAAAAATATTTTTATATACATACATATATCGTAAGTTACATGATTCTTCGAAAGCTCTCGTAGTTTACTTTACAAAAAAATCAGAAATGAAAGTTGTATACTTCTTATGTCTACAATTTTGCTTCCGCGTTTTATGTTGTAAATTTAAGGTCTTTTTCACTTAGGACAGCCTCACCGTACGTATCCGAAAGCATTCGATGAGCCTCAGCCGCACTTTTCTTGGAATTAAAAAAGAGAAGCAAAATTTCCCGCAAATGTCGAGAATTCGGCTCAAAAAGTGACATTTTCAGTTGAGAATAAGTTTGGGATGCAAACAGATCTCTACAAATATTTTGTTGGGTTAATGTTGACACAAATGTCCAAGGTCGATATAAAAAAATTGATTTAATCGACCAGTGCTTGACCCTAGTGACAACTATTGGAAAACGGCGGAAGCAAAGTTGTAGACCTAATAATTCAGTACAATAACGGGTGATTTTTTTGAGGTTAGGATTTTCATGCATTAGTATTTGACAGATCACGTGGGATTTCAGACATGGTGTCAAAGAGAAAGATGCTCAGTATGCTTTGACATTTCATCATGAATAGACTTACTAACGAGCAACGCTTGCAAATCATTGAATTTTATTACCAAAATCAGTGTTCGGTTCGAAATGTGTTTCGCGACAAATTTTGTTCAGCGATGAGGCTCATTTCTGGTTGAATGGCTACGTAAATAAGCAAAATTGCCGCATTTGGGGTGAAGAGCAACCAGAAGCCGTTCAAGAACTGCCCATGCATCCCGAAAAATGCACTGTTTGGTGTGGTTTGTACGCTGGTGGAATCATTGGACCGTATTTTTTCAAAGATGCTGTTGGACGCAACGTTACGGTGAATGGCGATCGCTATCGTTCGATGCTAACAAACTTTTTGTTGCCAAAAATGGAAGAACTGAACTTGGTTGACATGTGGTTTCAACAAGATGGCGCTACATGCCACACAGCTCGCGATTCTATGGCCATTTTGAGGGAAAACTTCGGAGAACAATTCATCTCAAGAAATGGACCCGTAAGTTGGCCACCAAGATCATGCGATTTAACGCCTTTAGACTATTTTTTGTGGGGCTACGTCAAGTCTAAAGTCTACAGAAATAAGCCAGCAACTATTCCAGCTTTGGAAGACAACATTTCCGAAGAAATTCGGGCTATTCCGGCCGAAATGCTCGAAAAAGTTGCCCAAAATTGGACTTTCCGAATGGACCACCTAAGACGCAGCCGCGGTCAACATTTAAATGAAATTATCTTCAAAAAGTAAATGTCATGAACCAATCTAACGTTTCAAATAAAGAACCGATGAGATTTTGCAAATTTTATGCGTTTTTTTTTTTAAAAAAGTTATCAAGCTCTTAAAAAATCACCCTTTAGAATAGTATCTCTTTCTATTCCAAACTTCTCTCATTTATGCCAGTTGCTTGCTCGATTCGGCAACCTGCAAACAATATTTTTTCCTTCAACTAGGTTATTCGTTATTTAATCCGTTTTTTAGAAAGTTTCATATTTTAGAAGCATTACATATGTACACTAATAATCTCATAATATTGGTCCATATTAACTTAAGATTGAACTTAAATTATGGAATCTCTTTCACTTCCACCCTTTCCTCTTTTCTGACAGTTGACAGTTGCTTGTTCGATTCGTCACACTCCAAGCAATTAAATACAAATACAAGTACAAACATCTACTCTTAAAGTACGAACAATTATTATTCAATTCAAGTTTTTATCCCGAGAAAGATCTATCTTTCATAAAGAAATACATATATTAATACGGTCATAAGTGTTAACTTAAATTCTCTACAATATTGTATACGGACCATAAATCAATCAATTTATGTTACGTGCGTTGAATATATGAGATTTTTGTTTATTTTCGCTGGAGTTATAAACATCAAACAGTACGAATAAATAAGAAAATATACGAAGCTTCTTCTGCTTATTATTGTTATTTTTGTTTAATTCAAGCGAACATTTGTTTAATAAATATTGACAACAGAGCTTTTATATAAATTATAAGATATGAAGAAGGAAGAAAGCACATGCGAAAAAATTCCATGAATTGAGATCAATGTCTCTGATCGGACTTTCTTAAGTCAAAGCTATGCCAAGTTTTTCAGCATTTTTCCCAAGTCCATAATTTTATTAGAAGTTCTTTTAGAATTCCCTCTAGTTTTCAGTATGGATATATATATTTGGCGTAGGAACCGCTTTGTTGATTATAACCGAATCCACCAGAGTGTGATTTGGAAATTCCAAGTGAAGCCAGGTCATTCTCCACCTGGTCCCTCCAACGGGTGGAGGCCTTCCCCTTCCTCGGCTTGACTGCATCGAAGACTCCGGCGGGTACTGCATCGAACACTTTCAAAGCTGAAGCGCTTTCGTCCATTCCAACAACATGACCTAGCCAGCGTCCCCGCTGTCTTTTTATACTCTCGCAACAAAGTTGCTAGCAACAAAGTTGCTAAGAGAGTATTATAGTTTTCTTCACATAACGGTTGTTTGTAACACCCAAAACTAAACGAGTTAGATATAGGGTTATATATACCAAAGTGATCAGGGTGAAGAGTGGAGTTCAAATCCGAATGTCTGTCTGTCCGTCCGTCCGTCCGTCTGTGCAAGCTGTAACTTGAGTAAAAATTAAGATATCTTAATGAAACTTGGAACACTTATTTCTTGGCACCATAGGAAGGTTGCTTTCGAAAATGAGCAAAATGGGACCACTGCCACGCCCACAAAATGGCGAAAACCGAAAACACATAAAGTGCCATAACTAAGCCATAAATAAAGCTATGGAAATAAAATTTGGTATGAAGGATCACATTATGAAGGGGCATATTTGGATGTAATTTTTTTGGGGAGGTGGGCGTGGCCCTGCCCCCAAATAGGTTTTTTGTACATATCTCGGAAACCAATAGAGCTATATAAACCAAACTTTCTGCAGTCGTTTTTTTTAGCCACTTCCTAATACAGTCCAAAAATGAAAGAAATCGGATAATAACCACGCCCACCTCCCATACAAAGGTTCGGTTGAAAAGTACTAAAAGTGGGTTAAGTCACTAACGAATAACGTCAGAAACACTAAATTTCACATAAGAAATGGCAGATGGAAGCTGCACTCAGATTTTTTTACAAAATGGAAAATGAGCGTGGCGTCGCCCACTTATGGGTCAAAAACCATATCTCAGGAACTACTCGACCGATTTCAATGAAACTTGGTTTGTAATAGTTTCCTTTCATCCCAATGATATGTTGTGAAAATAGGCCAAATCGCTTCATAACCACGCCTACTTCCCATATACCAGAACTTTGAAGACGATCTGAATCGTTTACTTTACAATATATAAAGTAAGCACTAGTGAAGATATCGGTACAGAACTATGTTTATAGTGTGGCAGCCCCATTCTAAAAATCGCCGAAATCGGACCATAGGTTTTTAAGGCCCATATATCGAACACGAGGACCTCGGTGCTTCTAACCTAATATTATGGTTTCCAACTTTCAATGGATTTTATACAATATATATGACGAATATGTGGGTAAAATTGTATATTATATAATATAAATAAAGTTAAATAAATAAATTGCGAGAGTATAAAATGTTCGGTTACACCCGAACTTAGCCCTTCCTTACTTGTTATTCGCTAAATTATGTCAATGTCGTCGTAAAACTCGTACAGCTCAACGTTCTATCGTCTGCGGAATTCGCCATTACCAATGTTTAAAAGTCCATAAAATTTTCGCCGTTCCTGGAAACTCTTAGTGCCGTCTCATCGGATATCGACATCGTCCATGCTTCAGCACCATAAAGTAGGATAGGAATATTGAGCTATTTGTAGATTTTGATTTTGGTTCGTCGGAAGAGGCCATCACTTTTCAATTGCCTACTCACTCCAAAGTAGCACCAGTTGGCAAGAATGATCCTGTGTTGGATTTCGATTTTTGGTGTTGTTCGGATATATTAGTACTGGATTTTCGAATAATTTCTTTAAATTTGTGATTTCATCTCTGGGGTCTTTTTTATCATATCGCGTTCCACCGTTTTCTGGAATATTTACTTTTCTAAGTAAGTCCTAAAGGCTCACTTAAAGATCTGATTTCCGAAAAATTAAATCATATATTTAGAGACAGCTTAGGAACCTTAAAATCATATTTAATCGTCTAGATGTCGATTTTGTTCCAAATTGGAGTTTCTTGTATCTCAAATTGTGAAGTGTCAAGAAGTATATATTTTCCATTGTTGGATATTGGTTCTACAAACAATGTTTTGACACCTGTCGAAGTAGTAATAGTCGACTTAGACTTTCAGTCCCACAATTTTGGGTACCTTCCATTGTATCTATCTTAGCCTTAATTTTATGAGGTTTGAATATTTATTATCAAGAATATTTTAAGATGGAAAACAGGTCGGGTTCCGAAAAACGAAATTATAGGTATTCAGACCGCTTTGTATTTGTTGCCAAATTGGAACAAATATAGATCCAAATAATAACCTCTTCAAATCAATGAATGAAGTACATATATTTTTTCAAACAATTTTTTTCTAAATGACACGAGATATAACTTCTAATAATACGAACACATCTCAATTACGATTGAAATATAGCGCATGTCAGCGAAGCAGATTCGCTTTCAAGCTTCACAACCGCAAATCGTTTTTCTTTCCGCTGGAGTAATTCGCACAAGGCGAACCGTTCATATTTCACTTCCCATTGACTCAAACCAAGCGAGATATCTACAATAGTATGAGGTACCTGTGTGCCTTGTGTTCTCATGACAAATCACTTGATTTTTTATTTCCTTATCCACTATTAATGCCGTTACATAGTTTATTGGTTAGTTTATTAACATTATGTGCGTTAAAAAATATACTATGTACGAATGATGAATGACAATAGGAAAACAATTTTTTCTGTTTTGCGCTTCACTTTCCACACGAGGAACTCCATTGATTGGCACAGCGGTGAGCGCGGCAAGAGAGCGCGCTTGAATTAGCCACCGTCGTACGCGGCGAGCGCGTCACCAGCGACTCAGCCTGGTGCATTGACCAACGAAACAACGGTAATATGCCGTAAAAACAAAAGCAAACACACCAGCCCATAGGTAAATGAAATAAAAACCATAGCACCAAAGCCGCGTTCGTGTACAACAACAACTACAAAAACCAAGCGAGTCGGTACGAATTTGCCTTCACAGTTTGGTGCGATGAGCGAGACGTGCAGGCGCGCACTTCACAGCGCAATTTCACAGCTCGAATTGCACAAATGGCAGCAACAAAAAGCAAAAAGCGCGAAATGGCAACAGCAAAACGCCAGCTTGGCGTTGAATTACGAGCAGTAGTGGAATGCAATAAGGCAACAAACAAAACTGGCGGCCGCGTTAATAAAATGGTACGCCTGGGTGTTCATTTACTTGATATGGACCGCCAGCGCTCTTATTGGTGTGATTAAGTTTTTTATTATTTTATTTTATGCTGCCGTGTTTTTGTTTTTTAGAGGACATGCGGTCCGTTGAGTCTTGGCATGCGCATGCGCAACTAATAAAATGACAAAACACGAGTATTAAGCAAATGTTTAATTATGACTCGGAATTGCAAACTTGAATTTTCTCAAATGAAAATAGTAAACAGTTTGCAACTGTGTCAAATGAGACCTGTCCTCTGGCAAAATAAGCGAAAAAGCTTAAGGCAATTGATTATATTACCATTTTTGTAGTAATTAACGAATATAAATATATGTATATGAGCTGAGTATCCTCAGATCTGGCTCATAAAATCACACCAAAACGTCAACGTGACTCAGACACAAATCAGATTTTTTGGAGCCACTTCTTATAAAAAATGTCAAGAACGTTTTCGTCGCCTTCAATGAGCGATAATGAGTTCCTCGATTATTAAGTGGCGTACCGAAATAAAAATATTCCCAATGTTAAGTCCACACTTCTATACTATTGACTTGTTGAAGGTATTTGCGAAACATGAAATCTCGTAAGCTCTGAGATCCATATCAGCAAGTTTTCACAAACCGATGCCATATTTTCTGACCCATAGCCGTCTCTGCCATGGAGTTATGGTCCCGCTCAAAATCAAATACTTTTGTGTGTCGAATTTCTCAAACGAAAAGGGAGATCCAACATCATCCTCCAAAACGCTATCGACTGGACTCCACAAGGCAGCCGATGGAGTGGGCGAACCGCTCTAACTCGGAGAAGAAATGGAGACTTCGAATTATCTGAGGCTCAAAAAAGTTGGGTTTACGGGTTTTTTGGATGATCTACTTAGTTTCCAATTCTATAATAATTTCTTTAATTAATATATATTTGTTCCATGGCATTGAACATCCGTAAAACAAAGTTGTTCCCGTAGACAAGTTAAAGCCATGATTAACAAAAAGTTAATTCTTGCTTGGAAACTCAATATAAAAACACTCCAAACTAGTGCTGAGTAGACGATAGATGTAGATATAGTTTACGGGAGAAGTGTTATGAATTCAACGCATATATAGGGACCAAGTAAGTAAGAGATTATTGGGTACTTCTTAGGAAAGAACCGGTTTTTCACCTGTTTTGGTTTAATAATCAATGCAGTTTATTTTTTTGAAGAAAAATTCGGTCCCATAAGAACCTTTGAAATTAATTTTACCCAGTACTCAAAACAAACGTATATCTCATGTGAGAGCTGTAAGAGCTTCTCTACATATTCCAAAAACAATATGATCCCAAGAATATTGTTACACAGTGAAGTGGTTTCAAGACAGCAATTGGATGCCTTTCTGGTACGGTTAGATCTACAAATTGAGATTTATATAATCTCTCTTCTGTGTTACAACAGTAATACCAAAGACCTACTTTCGGAGAATTTGTCCCAAAGACATCGTATACAAGGAATTATTAGCTCTTAGAAACATTTCCAATACAATGGGGCGCTCCTAGCGGCAGTGGTTTTATCCTACCCAATATTATATTGACTGAATGTGAACCACTTAAACTAGAATTTTGGATAAGAAAGCACTTAAACTATTTTCGAGAAATCTGTGGAAGTTTTTGTATAAGACATATCAAAAACGATATCTTTACACTTAATTCATTATTAACTTTGATACGATTGTAAAGAATAACAAGTAAGGAAGGGCTAAGTTCGGGTGTAACCGAACATTTTATACTCTCGCAATTTATTTAACTTTATTAATATTATATAATACACAATTTGACCCACATATTCGTCATATATATTGTATAAAGTCCATTGAAAGTTGGAAACCCTAATATTAGGTTAGAAGCACCGAGGTCCTTGTGTTCGATATATGGGGCCTTAAACACCTATGGTCCGATTTTGGCGATTTTTAGAATGGGGCTGCCCCACTATAAACATAGTATTTGTGCGAAGTTCTGCACCGATATCTTCACTAGTGCTTACTTTATATATTGTAATGTAAACGATTCAGATCGTTTTCAAAGTTCTGGTATATAGGAAGTAGGCGTGGTTGTGAAGCGATTTGGCCTATTTTCACAGGATGTAAGGAAACTATTACAAACCAAGTTTCATTGAAATCGGTCGAGTAGTTCCTGAGATATGGTTTTTGACCCATAAGTGGGCGACGCCACGCCCATTTTCCATTTTGTAAAAAATCTGAGTGCAGCTTCCATCTGCCATTCCTTGTGTGAAATTTAGTGTTTCTGATGCTTTTCGTTGATGAGTTAACCCACTTTTTGTAATTTTCAACCTAACTTTTGTATGGGAGGTGGGCGTGGTTATTATCCGATTTCTTTCATTTTTGGAATGTATAAGGAAATGGCTGAAAAAAACGACTGCGGAAAGTTTGGTTTATATAGCTCTATTGGTTTGCGAGATATATACAAAAAACCGATTTGGGGACGGGGTCATGCCCACTTTTCCAAAAAAATTACATTCAAATGTGCCCTTCTCTAATGCGATCCTATGTTCCAAATTTTATTTTCATAACTTTATTTATGGCTTAGTTATAGCTCTTTATGTGTTTTTGGTTATCGCCATTTTGTGGGCGTGGCAGTGCTCCGATTCCGCCCATTTTCGAACTTAACCTTCTTATGGTGCCAAGGAATACGTGTTCCAAGTTTCATTAAGATATCTAAATTTTTACTCAAGTTACAGCTTGCACGGACGGACAGACGGACGGACAGACAGACATCCGGATTTGAACTTTACTCGTCACCCTGACCACTTTGGTATATATAACTATATATATCTAACTCGTTTAGTTTTAGGACTTACAAACAACCGTTATGTGGACAAAACTATAATACTCTCTTTAGCAACTTTTGTTGCGAGAGTATAAAAATTCTAACATTTAAAATCTACAAATGTATTCAAAAAATTTTAAAATTGTTATTTCATTTCAAAATTTTCTTAAATAATAGCATATTTTTCATAAAACTTTTTAACATCAACCTACCCTGGCGATGAACCACGTCCCACAGATTTCACACTGCCACTGCTGCCGCATATCTGACGCTGTGGCACGCCCGGCACCGGATGATGATGCAATGGCGACGACGAAGCCGAGGCTGTGGGAGTGCGTCCATTACTGCTGGCGCCGCTACCACTGCCGCGCTTTGGTGACGTCGAAGTAGAGGAGGAAAGTTTCGGCAGTGGCGCATTATCCTGTGGACTCTCCGTTTTCACCACCTGCTCGAGCATGTGAATTTTCAGCATTTTGTTGCTTATTTTTGATTTTTGGCTTGTGAAGGTATTTACTATGTAATATTTTTCAAATATTTTTTTTTTTAACTAATAAACTATTTTGGTAGCATTAATCACGGGTTAGTGAGACTATTTTTTTGATTTTTTTGGTTTCAATATTTGGATTAATTTGACATACACGAGTAATTAGTTGCTAAATGTTTTCACTTTCAAAGCGTTTGCGACTCTATATTTTGATTTTGTAACTTATTTCATTATTAATGCTGACGCTGATTTTGGTCAGCGGTTTCACTCGCGCTTCCTTGTTTGGTAGCGCCAGCGACGGGAAAGCTATGTGTGTGTGGTGAAACCGTTGATTTTCAATTATTTGTTGTTGTTTTTGTTGGCGATTGCTTAATAGCTGCTGGTTATTTTAGTGTTGCAATATTTGTATTTTTTCTGCTTACGATTTTTTAATCACTTTTTTTTTATTTTCACTTTTGCTTTGGCGATTCTCGAATTCATTTATTAAAGTGTTTGTATGTATTTACACTTATATATGCTTGTATTTGTACTTTTCTGCTTTTAGTGCGGTTTTCTGCTGGCATAAATGATTAAAATATTATTTATTTAAATTGAAAAAACACACACACACAAACATTTGCTTAAATTATTCACACATTTTTCAATTATTTATATTTTTCATAAATAAAACGCAACACTAAATTTTAAATTCATAATATAATATTCAACACTTCCGCTCACTTAAATATAATGTTTGTTATTGTTGTTGCTTTTGGTTTTTCACTACCTTTATATGTACATATGTACGTATGCATGTAGTTGTACTTCGCATCCGTTCAATTTAATTTTCCCTCACTATTTATTATTGTTTTTGCATTTTTACCGACTTTTTATAGCTTTAATAAAATTTATTAAAATTTCCATAATTCAAACGAGCCGTGAGTGGCTAACTACAGCTATATGAGAATTTCTTTGATTGCATAAGTGTGTATGTGTGAATAGCTGTGTGTTGTTGTTGTGTATATACGTGCGTATCTGTGTTGTTATTGTTGTGCGGGTGTGCGTGTACGCTGAGCACCGCCATCAACGTCAGACTCACTGGCACCAAATCAGTTGGTCGCCTGTCATATCGCCGTAAAAAATAAACACCTACAACAACAATAACCAAAGTGGCAAAATTTTGCTGACTAAACTCATCCAAGAAAATATGTAGCAGAAGACAAAAGCGAAACTAAAATAATTTTAACAATCGTTTCGGCAAAGTTTAGCGCTTGCTAAGGTTTAGGTTTAAATGTATGTGGCTGTGTAGAAATATAAACAATGAAATACAAATAAATGTATAAGCAAGTGTCGGAACGGATTTTTATATTTTGTTGACGAAAAGACAAGCAAAAAACGTGAGTTGAAACCGTAAATAAAAACAAAAATAATTTAGAAATTATTATACTACTTCGATAGCTTGCTGTTCGGCTAGAAAAACATATAAAAAAATTAATAAAATATTTTTTTAAATAAGACATTTAAAATATACCAAATATAAGCAAATTTGCATTATATTTTATTTTAACTAAAAAAAATATTTTATTTTTTTTTATTAAAAAAAAAAATATTTTTAAATTTATTATATGTATTTATTTTTATTTAAAAAACTATATATTATATATATATATAAAATAATATAGAATTTTATTTAAAAAAAATTATATCTTATATTATTTTAATTAAAACAAATTACATTGAAATTTATTATATTTATTTTTATTTAAAAAATATTTTTGAAAATTAGTTTAAATAATTTTATAAAAAAAAAATATTTTATATTATTTTATTTTTTTATATTTTATATAATATTATTTCAATTAAAAAAATTACATTGAATTTTTTTATATTTATTTTTATTTAAAAAATATTTTTGAAAAGTTTTTTATTTAATTTTTTTTTTAATTATTAAATTATTTTATTTATTTAACAGTGAAATGATAGTTAACCACCTTGAGAATTTTTTCAATTAAGTATTAAACAAAAAATGAATATCAAAAACCGAAACCGAAATCGACGCAGAATACCCCGCTCATTCACTACTCCTTAAAAAAAATGTATTCTTAAGCATAAAATAAAAAAGTTTCAACTCTGACTATAAAGAGTTGGTGACTGCCGCCAGTTTTCTGTGTTTTCTTCGTTTTCTTTAGTTTGCTGTGCGTCGCGTCAATAAATATTCCAATTCATTATTTTATTTTTTTCGCTACACAAGTGATACTCTTACACAGCGCTACTCCAACGACGTTATGGGAGAGTGAAAAGTGTGGAGTCAAGATAAGAAACAGATTTATAGGCTATAATAACTGCGAAAAACGCTTACAAAATCAAATATTTTTTTTATTTTTCTTTTTATTTTACAATCGTTATAATGAATGAAAATAAGAAGAATGAAAATAGCAATAAAAGTGAGAAACATGGGTAGGTATATGAACGTATGTATGTATAGTATGTAATTGGTATAATACTGATATATATTTGTTCAATATTGGCAGTCGTGGAGGGTTTGAAGCTCAATACTTCAGCAGCGCACAAAAGTTTAAATATCGAAACTTCAGGATAATTCGAAATTGTAGTAAAAGTACTTGAAAGTTGTGAGGAAATTTAAAAGAAATAATTAAATGAAATTGGTATTGAATATTCGTTATAAATAAGAATATGAGGGGCAAAGTAAAATTTCGGAAATTTAAAAAATGTTTGTAGTTCCTAAGCTTATTTGTTGAAAAATTTGTTTAAAATTTTTTGGAAAATTATTCAAAATGAAGCTTATAGTGAGTTCTACAGTTGAGACCCTTTGAAAAAATATTAAAAATATTAGATATTGCATTCAAAAGATATGAAAATCTGAGTTGATTAAGTTAAGAAAAATATTTTTTTTTATTATATTAGAATTGGCATGGGAAAATTTTTTTCAAATATAATTTGAACTAGGGTTGCCAACTTATCTAATTTGAAATTCAAGTAGTACTATTTACATATTTCGTTAAAATCTTACTTTTAAAACAAATTATAAAATGAAAAAAAATATATAATTTATAAAAATTAGGGTTGCCAGAGTTTAACAAATGCATTTATTTTAATTATGAAGGGAATTGTAAACATATTCTTTAAATCACATTAATTTGTACTGTATTTGTGCTTTTAGTAGTGGCTTTGAATGGATATTTTGAAAAATCAGGGTTGCCAAATTAAAAAAAAAACGAACAAAATGCATTATGCTTTTACAAATTTGTTATTCAGATAAGCTGCCTGCATATATTATATAGAAAATAATTCTGAGTAGTGTGTTATAAGCAAACACAAATTTTTTGATGGCTATTGTGGTAAAGTGGCACTCCTGCCAACCTCGGTTTACAATTCTGAACGGTATTCCATGCTCTTTTATATCAAATATAACTTTTTAAACTAATTATTTAGCGTAAACAACTATAAAATAACATATTTGATTAAGAACAGAGTTGCCAGAGTTTAGAAAATAAATATAACTAAATAAATTTGTAAAGACTATAGACCGACTTATTTGCTTAAATATGCTATATTTGAAATGTAATAAATCTCAAAGACCCTTCAAATGGTTTTAATAAGAACAGGGTTGCCACATCTTAAAAAATATATATAAAAATATTTGATTCATATATAATTATTTGATAAAAATTTCTGAATTTTCTACAAGGAAAAGAACTCGCAAAAATAATAATATTTTATAGAAAACAGTAAAGATTTTATCCAGATTTCATTGGATTCAAAAATTAATTTCTCCAAATAATCTATAATCTATTTTTCTAACGCTCTCAAGCCCCTATCCTTTACACTTTTTCGAAGAAATGGTCTCGTGTCAATATTTGGCACTACTAATCCATATTGCTTTCGGCATTCTGAAGCCTCCTATCTGTTCATATATAAGTACATATGTATTTTGAAATTCACTTTAACGTGCTCCAAAAATCACGCGCCTAATTTGTATGCAACTAAGTGAGTATGGATGTTCAAATGTCCGGACAGACAAGACTCATCAAAACGCTGACATGTTACTTGATTTGATAAAAACATTTGACGCGACGTTGATTGCTGAGTTACATGAAAGGGGAGCGGTGTGGGGGGTACCAGCAAAAATTGCGAGTGATGTGTTATGACGTCACTCGATTAGAGTGTGAACAGATTAGACAAAGTGGTGCTGTACACCAGCAATGAGGCAGCCGGAAAAGATAATCACAGCGCAAATTTAGCATAAACACTCAAATACACAAATACATATAAACATACATACATACATATATATATGGAACTATATACTATAACTGAGTGCTGTTTTTGATAACAAAATATTTGCGTTTTCCTCTACTATTCCCTCTCATCACTGACAATTTTTGAATTTACGTGAAATTTCACACACAACAACGATAAATCCAACGCTGATGTGCAAAGGTGAGCTTAAAACTGTCAACTGTGAAATATGCAAATTATATCAATTTATAGCTGCTGACGCTAAGCCGCCAGCGTGAAAATTCGGATGCTTTTGGTCGTGGGGCAGCATGTTGTTGATAACATTCAACAAGTTGTTGGTTGTGCGAAATCTGTCGTCGCCTGAGGGCCACGGATAAATTGAAAGTCATTTAGATTGTATGCATATTTTTGAGTGCGTGTGTGTTTTGTTGTTGTTGCAATTGTGTGTTTGTGTGTATTTGTCATAAATGAATGTATTTGTTTGCATAAATTTGATTTTTTTCTTTTGCAATATTTTTTTTTTACTCTTGCCAAGAGGGTATGAATATGAAATGAAAAACTTTTCTATTACCGGCTTAGACAGATAAATTGCGTAATCAAACTTTAATATTTGATATGTTAATAAAGTACTCAAGTGCCATTAAAATTCTAACCCAAAAGCGATAAATTAAAATCATCAAAAACATTTTTCTTTTTCAAAAGTTATTATTTTCGTTTCCACCAAAATACAAACAAAGTTCATATTTTGGGGATGCAAAAGTATAGAAAGAAGGCCTAAAATAAGGTTCGAATTATATTGAATTGGAAATGGTCGGAAACTATATACATAGAAATAGTTCCGTTTACACATTGACGGGATAATAGGTATTAATGTCGAGATAAATTTTGAAAGATTCAAAAAAAAAATGAAAGTGGTAAGATGTGTAAAAAAAAAGATTTTTCTGATAAAAATCGATGCAAAATAGTTGTTTCCAAATTTTGACAACCAAATTTTTTTTTCTAATTTTAGTAACGTTTAAGATTTTAATTTGCGGCATTACTGGCATTGTAATCGATGACAGTACGCTCTGGGCTAGTAAATGAGTGTCTAAGTTCTTATCAATTGCTTCTTGCTATCTGACTAGTGTGAGTACCCGGTCACCGCGGAATCGTTGGTAACTGTAAAGCGGACAAGCTTGCAAATAGAGGGTACCCTAGCTACATTGACGTCGGAATGGGAGCGCGTTGGTAGTCCAATGTCCACCTGCACAAGAGCGCTGGACATGCAGACTACGCATTAGCTCGTCAAACGCTGGTCAACAACCAGCACTTGTGCAGTGGCGAGGTCCTTTTGGCCCTCTATGGAGAGTAAGAGGTCCCCTCAAATGATTTCTCTGGGCAAAGTCCGTCTCAGCGCGATCATTGGTGTGCTACTGGACATAGTCCAATGGGAACCCATGTGTTGAGACTTGGAATCGTGGTAGATGCAAGTTGCCAAAGCTGTATGGAGGAAGGCGAGGTGGAATCATCTAAGCATTTCCTTCTCCATTGTCCAGCTTTTGCCAGACTGAGGTTGAAACACCTCGAAAGGCCCTTTTTCGGCGATACTAGCGAATTGGCTGTAATCGACATTAGCCGTCTAAAGAAATTCGTAACGGATTCCAAGCGTTTGCTGAATCTTAATGGTCTTTGATTCAAAGGGAGTTTTACTGGTATCACAATGGACAGCGCTCTAAGCAGTCTAAGTCAGATCTTCTGTTTTTTTTTTTGCAGAGATCTGCCTACTAACCTAACCCAATCTAGGGTTCCAGAAAAGTGTTTTAAAAAAAGTGTTTTTGTATTATATTATAAATATACAATCATATAAAGAATTTTTCAATAGGTCCGCTGCAAAAGTAGACCGATAGGGACAGAAATAACGATTTATTGAATTTCTCTTCGGTAAGGTTTGCCATTTCATCTTGGAAAGATATACGACCTAACAACGAGTCGAATTTATTAAAATTTATTACCGAAATTCGGAGTCAGTGGTCCAATTTATGGTCGGCTCATTTCTATCAATAAGCAAAATATGGGTTATTGGTAAGACAGCAATCCACACATACTCCATGAGTCACCATTACATCGTGAAAAAAATACGGTTTGGTGCGGTTTGTAGGCCGGCGGCGACATTGGACCGTGTCTTCCGTGATGATCAAGACCGGCATGTAACTGTGAATGCGAATCGCTACCGTTCAAAGATATGAATACATTTTTAGCCCGAATGGGATGACATGGACTCGTTGCAACAGGACGGCGCCACAAGCCACACAGCGAATGTCACAAACAATTTATTGAAAACTCAAGTTTGGTGAACGTGTTATCTTACGAAATGGCCCAGTCTCGGTCGTGTGATTTCACGCCGTTAGACTATTTCCTGTGGGGCTACGTCAAGTCTATGTTCTATGCCAGCAAGCCAGCGACGATTGATGAACATCGTACGAATACCGCACGTGAAATTGCAGCAATATCGGCCGATTTATGCTTGAGAATCGTCGAAAATTGGGTTCAGCGTCTGGACATCGGCGGCAAGCGTGCCCGTGTGCAAAGCGTGCAAAAGAAATCGAATTCCATGCATAATGGCATTGAATGTACTTTCTCAGGATTAAAGAATTTCATAGATATTTGTTTTATTTAAATGTGTTCTTATTGTAAAACCCTTTACTAGCAATAAAAACTGAATTAAAATTTATAAATATAAAAGGAATTCTAATAATCACACCACCACTGTAACTACGATATCATCTATTAATTAATATGGCATAATTTTTGCACTCCATACCAAATCATCGAGCATTTAAAAAAATTACCATAATTTTAGCCAATCTTTCCGCAAACAAGTTAATACACATCATGTGAATAAAAAATTATAAAAGCAAAACATGTCATTATAAATAATTAAATTAAACTAAGCGCGCAGATATTAATTTGACATTTCATTGATAGGTTTATCAAGAAATTGGGGTGCAGAAAAGCAACGAAAAATAAATCACAACAAAAATGAAATTAAAATCAAAATTGACAATGACAGTGAGATTGATGGGCGAAAGTACGTGTGGACTCACACAATTGTAAATCAATTTTCTAAACCTTGAAAATTGCATTTTCATGAATTAAGAAGCGTTTGCTGTAGCTTCTCTAATATTTATGTACATATATACATATTTACTCTATATTGTTTGCTTGTAAATAAACACTCATGCACTCATATGAATGAATTGGATATGTGCGTACCGGTAATCGAACTGTCAACTCTTGTAAAATAATTAATTAATTTCAAATATTTGAACAAGTGTATATACATATATATATATATCAATAATACATATGTATATATATTTGCGTTTAACTGTACAATTGCACCCACAATATGTCAAATGTCACATACAGCGCTTTAAAATCAGAAAACAAAAATATTTTCGGAAAATCCATCAAAATACAAAGCGATAAAATGCTTACGCCCACATATTTGACAACAACAAAAAACAAAAACATTAAAAAATGTGACGCACCACTGAAAAAGTAAGAGATTAGAAAATCTACAAATACTATACGTATGACCATTGTACACTTAAACTACCGTTACTGATAAGAAAGCTGAGTCAAAAGGGGGAAAATAGGCATATTTTGTAATACTGTTTTATGTGACATGTATTTTTATAGATTTCCAATTGGAAAAAAACAATAAAATGGTAAAATTTTATCAAATTGAATTTTACAGTAATTTAGTGATAAGGCGCTCTTGGTGAGTTAGGCAATCCGTTAGTGAGTAAATAATTTGTATTTACTTTATTTTAGTTGGGATTGTGTTGGAAAATAGTTTGTGCTCCAAAAAACTAGAAAACTGAAGGTCGAGGCGAATGTTGAAGAGTGGCTGACTTCCTAAACGTCCGTATGCAAAGTTTTTATGCCGAATAAATACATACTCAATACTTTGCAACGTTGCTTCTTCTAAACTTTGTATAAATGAACTTTGTAACACTGTTGCGTTTAGGCACATCTCTAATGCGCAAAAAATATTTTGTTAGAAGAAATTTTTAATTTAATTGATTTTCAAGAATCAAATTCGTTGTAATATCAAAAATATTATATATATATATATATATATTATATAACTGTTATTGCGTTATTTGAAATATATTATTATTACTTCATTTTCTAGAAATTATATTGTATGCTCGAACCATTATGGAATAAGTTGCCTAATAAAAATAATTAGGGTATTCACAAGGTGTCATATTGTGTCATATCGTCATATTGTCATATTTTTTTATGACTGTCATATCAACACTGTTGTTGTTTCACATGCAAAATTAAAATATGACTGATACAACACTGCGTGGTATGTTTCTTGAGTTCGTTATTCTATATATGGCCAAAACCAGATATATGTCCGTATTTTCCAGATATATGCAATGTGCGGTATAAATCGGTTGAGAAGTGTACGGGCAGAAAGGCACGAGCAAAACCGACCACTGACCGACCCAAAAAAACCGGTTCTTCACAGAAAACCGACTACTCACTCGTCGAAGTTTTTCCCCAAAACGCCCCAAAGCCCCACCCACCGACCGCCCACACTGCCACGAGCGTGTCCCAAAAAAAACCGGTTCCAAAAAGTAACCGGTTACTACAGTACTAGGCATATGCCGCAAAAAACCGAAAAAATTCGGCAGCAAGTGCCCCTACCCACCTACCCACTGCCCCTACCCACTTGTTGCCTAGTACTGCAGTAACCGGTTACTTTTTGGAACCGGTTTTTTTTGGAACACAGTCGTGGCAGTGTGGGCGGTCGGTGGGTGGGGCTTTGGGTCGTTTTGGGGCAAAACTTCGACGAGTGGGTAGTCGGTTTTCTGTGAAGAGCCGGTTTTTTTGGGTCGGTCAGTGGTCGGTTTTGCTCGTGCCTTTCTGCCCGTACACTTCTCAACCGAGTTATACCGCACATTGCATATATCTAGAAAATACGGACATATATCTGGTTTTGGCCTCAGCAAAAATCGCTATGATTAAGTGTAGAAATATGACAAAATATGACATACAACAGTTAAGGGTGCTCACAATTGTCGTATTTTTAAGAATATTAAAATATGACATAAGACATACAACAAAGCTTGTGAATTGCCTAAATATAAAACTTGTTATATTATAAAAATAGTAAAAAAGGTAAAATTTTCTTACGTTTCTTCTTCGGTCGCCATTGTAGAATAGAATTGTAGAATAAATGTATCAACAATGTTAGTGATGCGCCAATTGCTTTTTTCTGCGCATTTATCGGGCAGGGTTGCTATTAGGAATACGATACTTTGTCAAAGTTTTAGCAACTGCGTTTGGGAATGTAATACATTGTTCGATTGCAAAGCAAAATACATTTAGGAAGTCAGCCAGTTTTATGATTTTTTTGGGTTCAACAAATTTTAAAAAATTATTGAAAAAGAAAGTGAATATGAAATTAATCGCAAATTTCTTTCCTCGCCAATGTTATTTAATTCTTAATTTTATATTTTTTTTTATTCTCTTATTATTCTAAAATCACTTTACACCAATTAAAATAACTGTAAATCAATTTAATCATACACTTTTAGTGCTAATTGAGTATAATTAACATTAATCAACTAATTTCCGCATTAATCGATTTGTGCATAACTGCGGTTCAATTATATGCGTTCGATTCGCTCAGCAATTCGAGCGCTAGAGAAAATAAATGTATACATATTTATGTAGAAACAAAACAAAACTATTCACTAGCAAGAAGCTTAGCGATAAATTCTGTTCCAAACAGTGTAGTTAATTTGTGCGCGTTTCGATAGCGAAATACCAAATAACCATTAACGGTATTTCCAATTATATAAAAAAAGCTTAAATTAAATAAAAAAACTGAAATTAAATAGAAATCAAATTTCTCACTTTCTATCGAAGCTACAGCATAACGTTCCTATATAAAAATAAAACCAAAATGTGGTTGATAATTAGCTAAATTGGAATTTACATCAGAAAAATGCGGTTTATGATTTCGTGATTAATTTGAAATCACAGAGTGAGTGATAATGTTTTCCTCGAACTATATTATGTTAATATCCAGGAAATCTTAACTCAGTGGATTCACTTTGAAATTTCAAAATCTTGAATAATTTTATTATTCGGTTTTTATGAATTAAAAAAAAGTAAAAAGTAGATTTTAAAGAAAATACGCTTAGAAGTGCGTATTAATTAAAGAAAAAAGATAGCAAAACCTTTAGGTTAGGTAAGGTTTAACTGGTAGATCTCCGCAGCTGCAGAAAATCTTACTTGGACAGATTCGACTGTCCTTTGAGACACGCGGAAAACTCCCAACGGCTCACTAAGACCCTTTTGATACGACAAAGCGTTTGGACTTTATGATAAAATTCTTATCTCGATTCCAGTCACTTCACTTCGCCAAAGATATGCCTACCGAGGTGCTTTAACCTAAGTCTGGCGAATACTGGACATTGAAGCAGGAAGTGCTTGGATGATTCCTCTTCGCCTTTCCCCAAACAACTTGGCAACTAGCGTCTGACTTCATCCTTAGCCTCACCGAGTGTGCGTCTATTGTGCATTGACCAGTAAGCACACCAATGATTGCGGAGAGATGAGCCTTACTAAGCGACAGCAGTTGGAAGGACCGTTTTCGATACACTGCGGGCCAGCAAAACCTCGCTATTGCGCAGTTACTGGTTGCTCCCCAGCGTTTGGCAAGCTCACTCGAAGTCAGTGTGTCCAGTGCTCTAGCGCAAGTGGACAACGGACTATCCACATGTTTCCAATCCTGCGTCAGTGTTGCTAGGGTACCCTCTCTTGCAAGCTGTTCCGCTTTGGAGTTTCCAGCGATTCCGCGGAATCTTTACTAATGTGACTTTCCAAAATTAAGGCTAAACCTCTTGGTTTCTACACTTTCAACTACGCAAGTGAATAAATAAAACGTTTAAGGAGTTTAAGGATTACTTTTTGGATACATTAGACCCAACATAATATTTTTCTGTGTTAACAAAGAACTAATCCCCATCTTTGGGATCATCCATAGAGCCTAATCTTACCTAAATGTTATGGATTTCTTTCATAAACTTTCAAATGTGCACTCGAATTAATCATTTGTTATTGATTTAAGTCATAAATCTATCTATATTTTTAACAACAATATACTCATTTATATAATAGAGAAGTCAACAGCCGACAAAGGCAAGCTTTGACCAGAAGCCTTATAAATTGTAGAGAACCACGACCACGAACATAATAAAAATTTTCGTGACATCAGTTACTGTTATTATTAAATACTAAAAATTTTTTCACAGATTATTCCGAAGGAAGTGATCTAAAACAGTCCTTCATTGGACCAAAGAGCAATACTCCTGCAATATACAATATTTAATGACATTACTGTCTAACCTATATCTAATCATTAAAAATAGAGACCTCCTAAAGGGGTTTCATAGAACCGCCTAATTGTTTTCCCTCTTATATTTCCACCTCCACCATCACCGTCGAGACTCTGGACTAGCTCTGTACTGTAGCACAAACCTTGTGAAATCACTAAACCCTAACATCGCCAAAAACTATAAAAATTTTTACTTTTCAAATTACTTTCTTACTACAATAAAAGCATAATTTACTTACTTTCAATTACATTAGACGCCTAATTCAGAAATTTCGCAATAAATTTTCTAACCAAAATACAAAATGCATATTGCTATGAACCCATAAAATAACATAACCATAAATGAATACATTTACAATTTCAACGCGTCCGAAACAGACGGTGAAATTCGAAATAATTTTCACTGCGTAGCACAAAAACACAAAACAGCAAAACTATCGGTGTGTAAACCTTGGCAAGTAAACAATTAATTGATAAATCAAACAATATGTACAGCAAATCGGTAATGTGTGGACAATTAAAAGCACACTTTCACGCGACGCGACTGATAGACAGACCGACAGTCAGTTTGTGCTACGACAAGTTATTCTTGGCAGCACGTGACTTAAAGTAAACAAAATTCCATGGAGTATACTTGCTGTATGCTTAATAATTATATATTCGCAGTGGGTTTTCACTCGCGGAAGAATTTATGCATTTCTTTAATTTGTAAAGGTTTTGCACTTTCGTGATGAGTTGATATTTAGTTGATTTTCTTTGCTGCCACTTGTTAAAGGTCAATTATGGATGTAGACACACTTATGTGATTTTACTTTACAACAAACATTGACAATGCAAGGTGATCTTGGTGTAAATATTTAGTGTTAACACACGTTTCGAGTTATTAACTGTCGTATTATGAAATTAACAATTTTATTTTAGTTAAGTTAATTAGTTAATAAGTGACAAATGAGTTTCTGTAAATTGTGAATTCTTAAGTAAGCGGCTTGTATGAATGCAAAATGCAACGGTAGTTTGAAACATCACAAATTCTTGTTGATTTTTTGGATTTTTAGTTCAAGAATCTATAGCTGTCATCGATTGGCTAACTGCTATAGACAAGCCAATCGAACAAACTTTCCAAATTTCCATACAAACTGGCAGCACTGAAATCGAATTGTATATACTTGGTCGCACTGAACTCTTCAACCACCGTCTATGTCTAACGTTTTCTGCAACAAATTTAATTTTTATTAAAGTTTTTTATTCAATAAATTCAATACAAATATACTAACGATTTATCTTCGCCTGCCCTTTTCAATTTCAAATTTGTGTATAACAATTTTTATTATTTTGACCGTAATTTGTCCTTTGAGCCGTTCACAATAGTAAAATGGTTCTAAAATAAGTAAAACAAAACTTGGTAGCACCCAGCAAGCGACTATTGAAATTTTAATGAGGTATTCGCATACTCTCCAGCACGAATTCAACTAGATATCTTTGTTGTTGCTTTCACATGTAAAATTTTTGACAGGCGAGCAGCGCCCAAAGATAGCGAGCAGAGAAGTGACCAATCGATGGCAGCTTATATTTCTTATTGTTAAAGTAATAATTTGTCTCCTCAATGCCTATTTTAGTAATGAGCTTTCAATCGTTCTATCCTCTAAATGTTTCTTTGTTCACTCGTTCCCAAACAGGGCTTGGTTTATGACGAAGGATCTATTGTTCGGGTTGCCAATCGATTTGAATCAAAGAATACTTCGTATAGATTGCCATGGACTCTTACTCAATACTCCTGAATACGGCCTCATCTGGGCGGTGGCTTTTCCGTGACTACATGATACGAGTACTGGCGGAGATTCAACACTATTTTCACTGCCTCATGACTAATACATATTGTTGTTGTAATCTTTTTTATTATTTTTAATCAACTCTGTTATGCAATTTTAGGATTTTAACTACTTAATTTAATATTTTTAAATAATCAGTTCATGAAAGCTTTGAGGAAAGCTTTTCCTTCAGAGTTCTTCAAAAGCAGTATATTTTCTTTTTTTACCCCTTTGAATAATATTGTAGTACCTATATTAATAGTAAACATTTCGGACAACTCTTCTGAATTTTTTCTTTAAATTAATGAAAATAATCAAAATGGTGAAATTTTTAAACATTTTTTTCTATTTAAATCTGTACATTTTGAAACAAAAAGTGGAATAAATTTATGCCAGAATATTCACAGAAGAGCAGGTGTTGTTGTTTTTTTTTTTTTTTTTGAAAGAATGCCCTGTTCATTTCTTATGAATCTCTCTTCGACTTTTGTTTGCATTTTGCAAAGAAGAAATTAACAATTCGATTATTGCTGTTTGTGCTCATTCGAGGCCTAACATAGATGTTTTTGTTTTACTTTTGTTGTTTTTATATAATCTAGTACTGGATATATTTTGTAAGAATACTGTAAGAGAAAAATCATAAAAAACGAAACATTTACAAATAAAATTGCTTGTTAAAATTGTTTTTTTTTATCTTTTTGCATTTTGCAAACAATTACTTGACAAACTGTATGTTATTTGGAATTTGAATCTCAAAATTTTGGACAAAAGTTTTGGTTTTTTTACAAGCAGCCCATGTCTGTATTAAATCCGATTAGGAAGACTCTTCCTATTATACAATATGAGCACCTCTAACCATTTATTTTATGTCGATTAAGTCCACCAAAATACTTTGACATACCTTACGAAAGTAACGAATAGTAAAAAATAAAATTTTGTTATAATTTGTTGGCCTATAACCCAAATGACTTCGAACCATCTATTCCCCAGCGACACACAAAAATATGAAATATGAAAATTAATTAGAAATAATATTAAAGCTCACTGTCGGGCATTGATAAGAATTTCTTTCTAACTTAGACATACGACCTTGAAGCTTGTCGGAGAAACAGTTGTAGAAGATGTACAAATCTCACAATAATGTTTTTTATGTTTTATTGTAGATAAGAAATATTAAAATTTTTGCACCGAGATAGTCCTCACTGGCAGTACAAAGCTTTTTCAAAGAATTACTACTCAAATAGCTGACCCACAGAACTATTGAACTAGATGATCTTGAAAAAATAGTTACTTTTAGAATACTTTATAATAACAGTTTTTGATTAAACCGTTTTTATTTATATTTTTAATTCACATTATTTTAAGCACTTTATTTCAAAATTATTGTTTAACTGAATTTAATTTTTTAATATGTTTTTTTATTCAGGCCATTACAACACCATTTAAATCACGACTGAACTGTAATGGCACAAATTATTACTCTTACAACAGCAAAAAATAAAAGTTTTTAAACTGATTAAAATACAAACTGTATATAATTTGCAGCCTCTTTATTGAAGAGTAAACGATTTATTTAGGAGAACGCATTGACCGTTTTCACACGGGCAATTTTTGTCGCGGCAATTCTTAGTTTAATTGGTCTAAAAATTTAGAAACCGACACATTTTGTTGTTTTTGTAAATCCAGAACACTTTTTTAACACATATTTACACGCAGATATATGTATATGTTTGTACGTATGTATGTCCGCATGTTTCATCGCTATCATTTCAACATGTTTCACTTGCAAAAATTCACTTAATCACTGCTCACGTCTGAATAATTGATTTGAATTCAATTTGAACTTGACATTTTATTTTGCAAAGCACGCCTACCAAAAAAAAAAACACAAAACTCACCGGCTTGAACTTTCTGCAAAACTGTCTGAAAGTTTTTGCACAATCACTAGCCCAACATACATATATACATACACACATATAAACACTTCTTTATCGCTTTGTTGCTGCTTGAACGTGCTTAGCATTGCATCTTTTAATTTCCGAAGTAGAACTTTCACACAAATAACAACAACAACAACAATAACAAAAGAACACAAACCAACGAGCCAAGATGGTCGATCTTACTTTGATAATTTTCGCAATAATTCCTGTTGCTCTTTGGTCTGAAATATTAACGAATTTTGCACAATTTGATACACAAATAACAACAACTTTTTTTATTCATAAACGAACTTTGTACGAAATTTCAATTTAGATTTTTGCGAGATTTATTTTTTTATTATTTTTATTCAACTTTTGTTGCTTTAAGCGTTAAAACTGTTTTCGCATCGCAATTTACGCGAACCGTTTTTGTCGACCGCTGCGACATCGAACGCACGAAAGCGACCACAACTGATTTCAAACAATATTTGCGGCAAACTAAACTAGCGCCGACCAACGAACTGAACTGCTAAAAATTCAATCCGCGCGACGCTACGCGCTTCAGCAGTTGCTCAGTTGAGTGCCGGAAAGTGGAGAAAAAGCACAAAGACAACGAAAAACAAATGAAAAGCAAAAGCAAACGCAGCAGAGACTGGCAATGAAGTGGCTGGAAGCCGCAGGCAGTGGAACGTGAGTAACAATTAGACGCGTATTAAGCTCCACTTGCTGGAGCTTTTAGACTTCCAAAGTGGTGTTTGAAAGTTGTAATAGAAAACTAATAACTGTAAAGCTGCTTTGAATAAAAAATAATATTTTTTTATAACACAGTTTATCACCTAAAATATATTTATTCAAATTTTTCACAGCCTCTTACATATTAGCTTCTTTTAAAAGAAGACTAAATAAGTTCCACAACTCCACTTCCAAACTTCACACAAAAACACCGGCTCGCTTTATGCAGTGAGAACGCAACGCAAAGCAAAGCAAAGTCAAAATCTTGCTCAGCGAGTGGGAGTTGATAAGCCAAAGAGCGCGGCGCCAACGCCGGCATTTGTGTGCGCGCGGGAGTTGTGCGACCAAATGCACCGTTGCATTTCAAATTACATATAAAATGCAGCAAAAGAGCGACAAAAGCAAAAGCAAAAGCAAAATGAGAATTTTCTTTGGAATGCTAAGAAGAAGTGCGGAAAGCAAATGCCGCAATTGGACGTCGCGCTAACTGTTGTTATGCAAATATTGCGCATGTTATCACAAAGAACAACAAGCAATACATATATAAGTATGTGTGAAGTGCATTTTTCAGAGAGCGCGTAAGAGCGGCAAATTACTTGAACAGTTTGTGAGCATGTGTTAAAATATGCATTAATAGCGATAGCGCAGTTTCAAAAGCACGGTGTGTCGCATATGGTTAAATACTCAAAAACAAACAATCAACTGGAATTTTTTGTAAAATATATATTTATAACTTCATCAACATACAGTCCTTTAAAAAAATATTTGTATATGAATAAAAATGAGGGAAAAATAAAAGCGCAATTTAGATGAAACTTTCAAAAACGTAGGTACAGTTGAACTTCCATAACTCGGACTGCTCTTGAATTGGTAATAGAAGTCAAATTTCATACAAGTTACCTTCCGTAACTCGGAAGTCTCTCTAACTCGCAGTTTTTTTGTGGATTATGGTGATTCGAGTTAGGGAAGTTCGACTGTATATCGGAAATGTTTACCTAAAATCTAAAACCTATGAATATACACTTATATCACTGTTGACAAAATAAGATAAATATGATTCGATTTTGAATCGAAAGTAGTACAGTTTACGCCTGTTTAAAAGTCCTGTTAAATTTGCCTATCTGTCTAGTTTTCACAGGAATTATATCTTAGAGTAATAGACTTTGGCAAATTTTCAACTTTGAGGGACATTATTGAGGTTTTCAATAGAAAAGAAGGGGAAAAACTGTGATTTATTATAAATTTTTGTAGCAATTGTGGCCGTACATCAGCAATAAACGTTGTTTCAGTTTAAGGAGTTAGGTTGGTGTCAGAGGTTGGCAAAATACGTTTATCAATTTCTTTTTTTAATAAATACAATACAATTTAATTTAAACAATTCAGAATATCAAAGATACATATTTAAAAAGTTTTTATTTAACAATTTCAAAAAAAACTAATTTTTTCGTCAAATTTTCGCCATATAATGGCTTCAATAAATGTATTAGTATGAATAAAAATAAAAAAAATCCTTCGTTCAGTTACTAGATAATCTTATTTCAAAGATGTGTGCGATAATTATTCCAGAAATCGTGTTCACCAACTTGATGTTAATGTTTTCAATTGAAACTGGCTTGTAATTTGATCGATTTGAAATTTTTGGGGAATATTTTAAACATACAGCGCACTCTCGAAAACGTGAACTAATTAAAACAGTTTTCACATTTACGAAATGTTCATGTTTTCGAATAACCAAAATGAATAAGGAAATATATGTATACACATTTAAATACAGGGCTTTGACTTTTTCTTTCCACAATAAAAGTCTCTCTCTCTCCAGTTCTAATTTCGCCTATGGATAAACAAATGACAAAGAGCTTTTTCAATTTTTAACAGCTTTGAAGTACGCAGTATTTTTCTTTTCCAGTTCTAGTAATTTGTCGTTTACGAGTTTAAAATCCACTGTCTTTTCGTTTTAATGCCACAAATCGTAGATTTAGCAATATTATATTTTTTTACAAAGCTTCTAAAACTAAACCCAGGTGTCTTAAAACTAATTTTTAAGCAGCAAATCTAAGGGGAAAATCTTCATGCAAATCCAAAATTTTTAATGAAATG
Source organism: Zeugodacus tau (assembly GCA_031772095.1). Lineage (NCBI taxonomy): Eukaryota > Metazoa > Arthropoda > Insecta > Diptera > Tephritidae > Zeugodacus > Zeugodacus tau. The sequence continues at coordinate 55,052,379 of CM062651.1, read as the reverse complement.
TTTTTCGCGATACAAGCAACCTCAAAACATCGAAAACAACCGAACCAAAACTGAGCATAAATCAAGTAGCAGCTGTTAATAAGACCAACTCCGAAAAAAGTTCTGCCTTATTGAAAACTACACATCTAAAAAAACATTCAAAATCAGTCAATGTAATAAAAAATTGTTAATAATTATTCCAAAAAAAAAATATTCCATACAAAATAGGGTAAAAGAACTGAAACAAAAGTTGATGTTGTGTAACTAAGAAGTACCTTTTATAAGTCCTGCTAAAAGATATTTATATTAATTATATTATAATAATGAATAATTCGCTCTTAATGTATTGCCTCAAAAAAGTAATTTAATCAATATATGTATATTTTTACATCTACATATATTTTATATTTACTACTTATAATTGTTTGAAGAAATAAAATTATATATTCCAACGAAAAATTTGACATTAATAAGCTTTTAATATTTAATATTTTTATGTATGTATAACTGTATTGAACACACTGTTGCTATGTAAAATACTGTAAAAGCCGGCAAATAAAAACCAGTGTTGCTGTTTTGTACAGATGGATCTGTGTTTATTTAAACGGGGAAATATTTATCGTGAGATTATGGGAGAAATTAAAATAAAACTAACGAAAACAACAAATCCAAATCGCATTATAATTTAGTTAATTAATTTACATTGAACGAATAGTGAAGAAGGTTGCATATTAGTACCTCGATTTGCCAAATCTAGGTATGTGACGAATCGAACAAACAATTGATATTGTAGCTGTCATCGATTGGATAACTGCTATAGACAAACCAATCGAACAAACTTTCCAAATTTCCATACAAACTGGCAGCACTGAAATCGAATTGTATATACTTGGTCGCACTGAACTCTTCAACCACCATGTCTAACGTTTTCTGCAACAAATTTAATTATTATTAAAGTTTTTTATTCAATAAATTCACTACAAAAATACTAACGATTTTAAGATATTGTCGTAATCAAATAGACATAGACTAAAAAAAGATATTATTTTATTTTGAATTAAAAGTGTGATTGAATAACATTGCTGTTGCTTTCATATATGTATGTACATATACAGTGGAACTTCCATAACTTGAACTTCTATAACTCGAACTCTTGAATGGGCAATAGAAGTCAAATTTCCTTCCATAAATCGAACTTTTCGACCAGGGCATAAACAGAATTTAAAATTTTACATGTCGAGGGTAGCTTATTAACATCTCACTTACGAACTTCACTTCTCCAACACCATCGAAAATCCAATGCAACTTATAAAGGATTACATTTTCATATGTTTTGGGTTATTTTAATCCCCAACATAACGGCAACACTTCGGGAGGACGCCGTTAACTGCCTAAACACTACCACAAACAATAACTGTACACAAAAAGCAAAAGCGATAGCGAGTGATTGCAGTAATAAAGCGAAGCCCAACAAAAATTCAGTACGTCGAGAATGATTGCAATGCAGGAAGAATCTGCTTTCATATGGTTGCATTTCCACATGCTACGTCAAAGAATAACAAATAAATAAGCTGAGTAAATACATATTTATATATAGTATGTACATACAAATGTATATGTATGTGAATTTGATTTCTGAGGGAAAAATCTGTTGCTGCATATTGAGCACAGGACATAAATAGCAAACCCATATGAACAAATATATATACATTCATACATATGTACATATGTACATGTACTCCTACACGACAGAATTTTCGTATTCGTGTTTACAAAATCGTTTCAGAAATTATTTGCACGCACATTTAAAAATGTGTTTGTAAATATGTACCCTGTTCATACATATGTATATGTATGTATGTCCGTCTGCTTCACACATCCTGAGCCGGTTTTTGTTTTAACCCATCTCTTCTTATCAATTACATCAAAACATTTGCTTCCAGCGCCAGCAAAAAATGTAAACAAATGCCGGTTCTCTGTGTCGCTTTGTTTTATTTTTGTTTCGCACTCTCTCATCATGCGCTCTTTTCTTATCACTTCCAAAACGTGAATGGCCCCGTTGAGCCAATGACTTTTCATTCCCGTTTGTATTTGCTTTGTGATTGTTTTGTGTTTACAGTACTGCTGCTTTGCCTTTTTGCTTTGGATACTCTCACACTTTATTGGAGCACACTGTTTATGTGTGGATTGTGGATGCTGGAATGTGTGAAGTTTCTCAAACCCTTCAGTATCCAACCAAAGCAGACAGTTTTCCAACGCCCACAAAAGCAATCAACCGCATTTGAAATGGGGAGAGTCTTTGTTTTTGTCTCCCACACGCTTTTGGACTTTTTGACGCTCTCACTTTGTCAGCTGGCGCTCTCCCACATATGGATGGCTGCGTTTATTGTAGATAATATGGCGCTGGTGCTCTGGCGCTGTTGCAGTGTGGGTCGGCAGAGTTGATGCTGCAAAGCGGCATGGTGTTGATAACAAATTCTATGTTGTGCTATCAGAATCGGCATGAACGGCAATTACCCTGCCAGCCAGGCCTAACCACTTTCCCCTCATATTTCTTCAATTACTAACACCAACGCACACGTTTGGGTTGTTTTGTTTTTTAACCCTAATGCGATGAAAAAATAATTCCTCTAAAATGCTTAGAAATATGTTCCTCAAAAGTCGAATTAATCATACTAGGGTTAATACATTTCGAATTTCCCAAACAGAACAGAAGTTATCTCATTTCTTGTTCTTATTAAATGAGTGCGAAAGAGAAAACGTAATTGTCATTGGTGCCAAAAAAAATCCCATAAAGGGAAATATAAAAAAACTGAACAACGCGAGTCATTTGCGCACATACATATGGTTAAAAAGGTGAGTTGAATAAAATTGTTAATATTTTTATTATAATTTATATAAAATTAACTAATTTGTTATTATTCTAGCAGCATACAACAACCAGCAACATATCAGCATAGGATCGAAGCAGCAGCAAACAAAAAAATGTAAGTTTTGCTTTAAAAAATTGTATATTTTGTGTGCCTTCGCAGTGCAAAAATTTATGTTTGGTGTGCCTGCACAGTGAAATAATTTGAGTGCATGGTTATGTTTTGTGTGCCTGCGCAGTGAAATAATTTGAGTACATGCTTATGTTTTGTGTGCCTGCGCAGTGAAATAATTTGAGTACATGCTTATGTTTTGTGTGCCTGCGCAGTGAAATAATGCAACAAACAAATCGATTGTCTGTGGCGGAAATTCGCATATATGTGTTGTGTGCCTGCGCAGTGCAATAATTTGAGTGAATGCTTTTGTTTTGGGTACCTGCGCAGTGAAATAATGCAACAAACAAATCAGATTTTATTTTTTTCACCATTAATTAATTTTTTTCAGAATTTATAATTACAAATATTTAATTAATATTTTATTATTATTATTATTTAATTAATCTTTTTTCAGCTTTATTAATATTTTTTTCAGATAATATAACTATTTTTACTTAATTAATCTTTTTTTCAGCTTTATTAATCTTTTTTCCAAATGTTATAACTATTTCTATTTAATTTTCTAAGAATTTTTATTTAATTAACCGTTTATCATATAATTATTTTTTATTTTCAGAATTATTATTATTTTTCTTTAGTTAATTAATTTTCAGGTATTAATAATATTTTTCCCTAATATTTTTTTCAGATATTAATAATCTTTTTCTTTTATTTACCTATTTTCAGATATCATATTTTATTTTACTTTTTATAAATACTATTTTGTACTTTAAGTATATTAAATGTAAATATATATGAATAAATAAATAAACATTAATTAAATAATTTTAAAATTAAAAATATTTTGGTTTGAAATTTTAAGAAAATTTAAATATAGGAATAAAAAAATGCAACCCTGCATCAGCTGACGATTAGGGATATTAGAGCAGTTCAGCTATATTTTTGTGTTTATAAATTATATGACACTGCATAATGAGCGCAACAGAGATGTAAGATCACATGTATTCGTACGTGTGAGGGGAAGAGTGGTTAAAAAACTCACAAGCAGCTATGCTATCCTATTGCAAACTCACCACTTTTTTAACCACTTTTGTGGGTTTAAAAAACTTCGGTTTAACTAGCTTTTTCACCACCTTTGGCTGGCAGGGTATTAAAGCGACCAATACAAGCAAACGCACATACATGCATACATACATATATGGCGACACACACAATCAAGCCGAACATTTAGCAAGATTTGATTTTTGAACGAATAAATTGCAATTCTCGAGGGCATCGAGCATTTTAGTTTGCAGTCGTTTGCGTTTGTTGGTTATAGAGAATAGGGGGTGTATATCTATGTATGTATGTCGACTAAAGACAACTGAAAGTTTGGCAAACGCCCGGAGTGCTATTGAAAGATATTTTGTGGCAGTTGACAAACTTTTAGGCTACAATTCGATAATGGCCCGAAAGGTGCAGGCACAAATTGTCGATATGTACATACATATATACAATGTGTGTTGGTAGCTAAATAAAATTTGCATTTCAAATTAATATTCAAATAGAATTTAAATTGAGGTAAATTGCCAATAAATATGGGTAAATAAAATATTATTCTATCAAAAATTTTTGCATACAAGATGATACGTCATAAACGAAAGATTATGATGAGAGTGATGAGCAGAAGAAATTTTGAAACAAGTAAACAATACATGGCAATGTGGCATAAAGTGAGTTAAAGCTTTTTTGGTTGATTGATGAGCGTTTGCTATTATACTTAAACTATGAATGGAATAACTGTAGTTGATTTGTTAGACCTTGGACAGCAGTGAAACGTACAAGCAAGTGTTAAAAAGTTAAAAATGCAAAAACCTAGCATATTCTACTAGAGAACGAATATCAAGAGTTTATTTCACTTTTTCAAATGCAACTTTAGGCGCAATCTTCAAACACTCCTTCACAAATATCTAAACCTAATGTCAATACTAAACAAATTTAATTACGCTTGATTGCAAAATATAAGAGAGTCAAAGGGCTTCAAACTATGTAACTCTCACAAACTAGGAATAATCAAGAAGGAAGTACTGAGTGAAATTCACAACATCTTCTTCCAGGCAATTATTTAACAAAAAGTTTAAAAATATAACGTGAGATCAGCGGATCGGATCGACACTCCTCTTTGTTCTTGAATTGTAATTAAGGGGTTAGTGGTAGTCAGGATTTTGAAAAAAAAAATTGCATTTTCGTTAAATGTAATATCTTAAAAATATACTCTGAAGATTTGAAGTTTATCCGATAATTGCTTTTAGAGTTATTCGACAAATAACAACGAGCGCTCGGACTCTCCAACACGCTAGTGTGAAACTTTAAATGCTTTTTTTTCAAAATTTCGTAACTTTAAGTCAAAACATTGTATAATAATTACTAGCTGACTCCGCAGTCGTTGCACTGCGTGAAATTATTTATTTTGAAAACGTGCACTCAACCAATCGTAGTTACGATAAATTTGGCTAATGTTCGGATTGATATCAAACCATTAGAAGTATTAACCAGAATTTGCCCAGTTCTTTGCAAATCTTTTGCGGTGCTTTCCTGTTGCAGGAACCCACGCATATTCATGGTCAATCATATGGTTTTCCCGTGCCGCCACAAGTACGATGACCTTCGATTGATTTCGAAATAACAGAATGTGTTTGTCAATAACAGTATCATTACGCCACCAAAGCGACGATTATTATTCCACAGATCTTTCATTGTTCTGTCAAGTGCTTCTAGAAAATTGCACTCATCTCATAGATGTTTCATAGATTTGCATGTTTAACTGAAGCTGCAATGTCGAATGTGCCATTTCTCCAACTTCAAGTAGCGTTGCTGCAATTCCAGTAGATGCGAGAGCCAAAGTAATGCCAAAATCAATGATATCAGAATCAATCAGGATTCCCAGTTCCACCGTGCGTATCAAGAAATAAAAGTCCACCATTTCCATCATGGACAGCCTTAATCAATTCATCATAGGTCGTCTTTTGCTGCTCATTAAATAATGGAACATTTCTTTATACTTGTTGTTCCAAAGTTATTCTGTCGTATGCATGATTCAGTACTTCTCTAATTTGACGATTTGGTGATGGCATATGAATTTCAATGCTTCATTGTAGATGTCACCGTTCATTTGCAATTCTGAATTCTTTGTTGCCACTTGCCAAAATCCGACTTTTCCGAATTGTTTTTTTTATAGATAGATTGAAAAAAAAATGAATGGAAAAAAGTCACTTTTTGGAATTTTACAATTTTCCGACTAAACCTTCCAAGATTCACAACGAACAACCTATGAACATTTCATCAAGAATGGTCCAACCGTTCTCGATCCTTAGCGTACATATCTAATCTTGAACCGCTTTCGCAGCGCAAGGAACGGAAGCCCTCAAAGATAAATAATTTCCCCCGTTTTTTACACCTATATAGCCTATAGCCTTCCTCGATAAATGGACTATCCAACACAAAAAGAGTTATTCAATTCGAACCAGTAGTTTCGGAGATTAGCGCGTTCAAACAAACAAACAAACAAACTCTTCAGCTTTATATATTAGTATAGATTAGTATAGATTATTAATAGCAAAAAAAAAAAACTGAAAATTTTTTCGTGTCTCTGACTACCCCTAATCCCTTAAAGAAATTGATAGATATTTTACATAACATATTTAATAGGGTATAGAGGTAAGTATTTCAGGTAATATTTGAATTATGAGTACCAGAAAAATATCAAAAATTTCAAAAAAATACCGCGTAGCCATACCCACGATTCCAACCCTTCAAAAACTCGGACGAAAAATACAAAAACAATTATTATTGAAAAGTCAATCAAAATAATATTTGTTCCACTCTTTTGACCTTTTCGAATTTTTTTTAAATAGAAAATAAAAGAAGAGTTTCCAAAAATGTAAGGTAAATAAATAAGCAAAAAAATTTTTTTAGTCTACACCACCTTAAGAGGCTCAACTTCATCTTGGCAATTTTAATATGTAGTAATTTAATGAATAATTTTATATATGAATTCGAAGTAATTCCTTTGCCAGATTTTAATTTCAGGGTTAACTATCGTGTAAGATCCTATAAATTTTTACAGGAACACCAATTCCATATAGTTGTCACGCTATTCTAGTATATATGTGATTGGGGTTGAACCGTTTAGCCGGTTATAGCCGAATCGATGAGAGCGGGCCACTCTTCTCTTTCCTTCGCAGTTCGGCGCCAGTTGGAAATTCCAAGCGTAACGGAGCGGAGGCCTTCCCCATCCTCGGCTTCCTCCGGTGGGTACTGCATCAAACACTTTCAGAGCTGAAGTGTTTTCGTCCATTCGGACAACATCAAAATTTTCCTCTCGAAAACTCCTAGTGTCGTCTCATCTGATGTTGACATAGTCCAAACTTCTGCACCATAAAGCAGGACGGGTATGATAAGCGTCTTGTAGAGTTTGGTTTTGGTTCGCCGAGAGAGGACTTTACTTTTCAATTGCCTACTCAGTCCAAAGTAGCACCTGTTGGCAAGAGTGATTCTGCGCTGGATTTCGAGGCTGACATTGTTGATGTTGTTGATACTGGTTCCCAGGTATACGAAATTATCTACGTTTTCGAAGTTATGACTGCCAACAGTGTCATGGGAGCCAAGACGCGAATGCGCCGATTGTTTGCTTGATGACAGGAGATATTTCGTCTTGTCCTCATTCAGGCGTGGTTGTTGCTTCCGATGATATCAATATCATCGGCGTACGCCAGGAGCTGTACACTCTTGTAGAAGATAGTACCTTCTCTGTTTAGCTCTGCAGCTCTTATAATTTTTTCCAGCATCAGGTTAAAGAAGTCGCACGATAGTGAGTCACCTTGTCTGAAACCTCGTTTGGTATCGAACGGCTCGGAGAGGTCCTTCCCAATCATGACGGAGCTTTTAGTGTTGCTCAACGTCAAGCCGTACTAGTTTTGCGGGAATACCAAATTCAGACATTGCGGCGTAAAGGCAGCTCCTTTTCGTGCTGTCGAAAGCAGCTATAAATTGGACAAAAAGTGGTCAGTTGTGGATTTTCCAGGTCTAAAGCCACACTGATAAGGTCCAATCAGTTTGTTGACGGTGGGCTTTAGTCTTTCACACAGTACGCTCGATAGAACCTTATAGGCGATATTTAGGAGGCTTATCCCACGGTAATTATTACCAATTAGAAGGATTAGTAAATGAACACGTCTGAAAAACTTATTAATTTTAATTGTATACATCAAGAAACTTTGAAAAACACAGTTTCTTCAAAATATTTATTTTTTCTCTGAACAATGAGAAACCTGCGGAAAGTTATTATTATAAGTTCTCTTACTGCCTCTAATACAATATAAACAACAAAAATACCTTGAAATTAGAATAAAGTGTTACACAAATTTTTATAACGTATTGTAACTCAAATATATAAATAATAAACTAATTATTTCACTGAACAAATAAGAAGGAAGCTGTGCGGTAGCTTTGTAGCTCATAATAAAGGATTATAACTTACAACTTTTAAACTCGACTAATATTTAAATAAGGTTTAAACAAACACACGAGTGTAAATACACACACATGCGTACAAAAGTAAATATGTATAAATTTGTATGAATGTATGTATGTATGTATATAGCCATACCATGTCGGCATTTGTCAGTAGGTTTGGAGATAACTGGCCTTTTATCTTCCGTAAAATAATCTTTACACTCCTGATTTCATTAAATATTTATATAACAAAATCACATTGGTTGCAGTTAAACCTACCTACTAGTCATGAAGAGAAATGCATTGTCGCTACCGCTCAAAAGGCATTCCGCCGACTCTTTAAACTAAAACGAGGGCAAATTGCCTGCAAATATTTGTGTGTGCTTACACACTCATGAGCATGCATTTGTTGCAAGAGAAAAAAAGATTTTGTTTATTACAACAGATACATACAAACAGATTTATATACAAATAATAAGTCTTTATGACTCCAGATTAAACGTGATTCTGTAGTCGTCCATATAATTATTAAAGCCGAATAATAATTATTATTTATTAGATCTTAGACAGTAGCGATTCCAACTAGCAACTGGTATAAATCCCGTATGACTTAATAATCAATATTAACAAACATATGCTCGAGTTAACTTTATTGTTGCTGTTAATCCGCTTTTATGTATAAAAGTAAGTCGTTTGAATCGTCGTTTAATAAAATCAATTTTTAATTTATATAATCTATATATTAAATATACAAAAATATACATATTTACATTCTTTAAGATATCAATTTCTTGGAAATTTCTAAAAAAAAATATTTTGTAACAAATAATTATATTCTTTAGAATAAAATATAATGTTTAACGGCATACATGCGTACATATATTAAAAACTAAATACTGATTCACATTGTTAAAATCAACACCATTGTTGACTTGCAAAGTTATCGATTTGATTTGGATTTCCCCAGCAGCACTTTTAATGAATAGTGAGTCAACCGGAATATAACAGTAACCATACTAATAATATGTAATTTATGTAAGTAATTACTGTAAAACAATAGTAAACTTCCGCCTTTCTCGTAAAATTGTGCTATTTTAGAATTTGTATGCAGTAGTTTGTAGTCAGTAGCAATTAGTTTGTAAATAAAATCAGTGTTTTCATATTGGATATAGAAGAAATGTTTAGGCTTGAATGAGAGCACGATAATTGCTTTCTTAATGGTACAAAACAATTTTTAATAATTTTCCATTACATTTCTGATTTTTCCAACTTTAAAAATCACTAAATACAAGTACTATAACAAGTAAGGAAAGGCTAAGTTCGGGTGTAACCGAACATTTTATACTCTCGCAATTTATTTATTTAATATTATATAATACACAATTTGGCCCACATATTCGTCATATATATTGTATAAAGTCCATTGAAATTTGGAAACCCTAATATTAGGTTAGAAGCACCGAGGTCCTCATGTTCGATATATGGGGCCTTGAAAACATATGGTCCGAATTCGGCGATTTTTAGAAGGGGCTGCCACACTATAAACGTAGTATTTGTGCAAAGTTCTGCATCGATATCTTCACTAGTGCTTACTTTATGTATTGTAAAGTAAACGATTCGGATTGTCTTAAAAGTTCTGGTACATAGGAAGTAGGCGTGGTTGTGAAGCGATTTGGCCTATTTTCACAACATATCATTGGGATGTAAGGAAACTATTATAAATCAAGTTTCATTGAAATCGGTCGAGTAGTTCTTGAGATATGGTTTTTGACCCATAAATGGGCAATGCCACGCTCATTTTCCATTTTGTAAAAAAATCTGAGTGCATTTGCACTTGTTTTTATTTCTTACGTGAAATTTAGTGTTTCTACCGTTTTTCGTTGGTGAGTTAACCCACTTTTAGTAGATTTCAACATCACCTTTGTATGGGAGGTAGGCGTGGTTATAATCCGATTTTCTCCATTTTTGGACTGTATAAGGTAGTACCTAAAAGAAACGACTCCAGAAAGTTTCCTTGATATAGCTTTAGTAGTTTGCGAGATATGTACAAAAAACTTAGTAGCTTAAAAGAAAAGTAGCTAGTAGTAGCCAAATTTTACTTACATAGCTTTATTTATAGCTTAGTTATGGCACTTTAAGTGTTTTCGGTTTTCGCCATTTTGTGGACGTGGCAGTGGATCAATTACGCCCATTTTCGAACTTAACCAAGGTGCCTTATGGTGCCAAGAAATACGTCTTCCAAGTTTCATCAAGATATCTAAATTTTTACTCAAGTTACAGCTTCTACGGACGGACGGACAGACAGACATCCGGATTTGAACTTTTCTCGTCACCCTGATTATTTTGATATATATAACCCTATATCTAACTCGTTTAGTTTTAGGACTTACAACCAACCGTTATGTGAACAAAACTATAATACTCTCGTAGCAACTTTGTTGCGAGAGTATAAAAATATCCGAAGTAATAGGTATGGGCCAGCTCGACAGGCATTTAAAATAGTGGAATTATGGTACCTTCAAATGCTGTTATGACAGTTTGAGATACAGAGCCCTGATATGAGTTCAAAGACAATATGGTGCAATAATCACTAGTACATATTTTATTGAATATATGTATACATACATACATATGTTCAGTTGAGTACTAAAAATTGAAAAGGAAGTGATGGGTTTGGGCCATCAATTTTGCTACTATAACGCACATAAATAATAAGTCCATCCCTACACATATGACGCTAGCTGAACAATATACCAGTCGGTTACGAGTTGTGTTCAAAAAATAACGTTCCACCCACATTCATCCAATCGTCGAAACACTTCTCAAACTCGATTTTTAGAATATCTTTGACTCTTTCAGCGATTTTTCGTATGCTTGTAAAACGACGGTCATTTAAGGTTCTGTCTATTTCTATAAAAAGGAAAAAGTCACCCAGTGTCATTTCTGGTGAAGGCTGGGGCATCGTTACAATATTGTTTTTGGCCAAGAATTCACGAAGAAGCAACGAAGTGTGAGCTTTCAACAAACGAGAATTCCCAAGCGCATGAAAACATGTTGAACCTTATTGGTTGCTAAAGGCAAAGTAAGCTTTAAATACACCTGAAAACTTTATCATACTTCAGAGGCGTATATATGACAATTGGACTTTTCGAATTACCGTTATTTTTTGAACACCACACCTCGAATACATCTTTTCACTCAGATGAACAAACAACTCGGAAAAATTTTAATACTTTTTAATGACAGTACTTGAAAACAAATTAAGAAGCAGAATGTTTAAACGGATATGTTACGTTGAAAATGAATTAACAGGCTTATAACAAACATAAAGGATAAGAAATTTACCCATATAGGATCATATAAATTCTGTCGCCTTCGTATAGGTTTAGGATGGGTCGGCGATTGACTTGGAACTTATAACTGCCCAATTGTATCTTGAAGGAATTGACTGGAGACTATTTCATTTCGAATTCTATAGGGAGTATTCAAATATATAAATTTCACTTTCATTTATGTTCAAAGACTTTACATTATCTATCGCTTAGAATAAAAAAAAATAATGCGATTTTTTTATACTCTCGCAACCTGTTGCACAGAGTATAATAGTTTTGTTCACCTAACGGTTGTTTGTGTCACCAAGAAATATAAGAGTTAGATATGGGGTTATATATACATAAATGATCAGGATGACGAGTAGATTTGAAATCCGGATGTCTGTCCGTCCGTCTGTCCGTCCGTCCGTCTGTCCGTCTGTCCGTCTGTCCGTCTGTCCGTCTGTCCGTGCAAGCGATAACTTGAGTAAAAATTAAGATATCTTAATGAAACTTGGAACACATGTTCCTTGGCACCCTGAGGAGGTTGCTTTCGAAAATGGGCAAAATCGGTCCACTGCCACGCCCACAAAATGGAGGAAACCGAAAACCTATACAGTGTCATAACTAAGCCATAAATAAAGTTATGAAAATGAAATTTGGAACATAGGATCCCATTAGGGAGGGGCACATTTGGATGTAATTTTTTTGGAAAAGTGGGCGTAACCCCGCCCCCAAATAGGTTTTTTGTATATAACTCGCAAACCAATAAAGCTATATAAGCCAAACTTTCTGCAGTCGTTTCTTTTAGCCATTTCCTTATACATTCCAAAAATGAAAGAAATCGGATAATAAACACGCCCACCTCCCATACAAAGGTTAGGTTGAAAATTACTAAAAGTGGGTTAACTCGCTAACGAAAAACGTCAGAAACACCAAATTTTACTTAAGAAATGGCAGAAGGAAGCTGCATTGAGATTTTTTTACAAAATGAAAAATGGGCGTGGCGTCGCCTATTTATGGGTCAAAAACCATATCTCAAGAACTTTTCGACCGATTTCAATGAAATTCGGTATATAACACTTTCTTGACACCCTGATGACACGGGTGGAATATGGGCGAAATCGGTTCACAACTACGTCTACTTCCAATATAACTCAATTTTGAATTCCATCTGATTCGTTCATTTTATAATGTATTCATAAGGAACCAATGAAGCTAGCGGAATAAAACTTTACACAAATACTGTATTTGAGCTGTGACATCACTTGTGGAAAAATTGTCAAAATCGGACCAAGACTTTTCAAGGCCCCTGATATCGAACATGAAGAACTCAGTGCGTAAGGTTAATTTTTCACCGAAAATATAGGTAAATCCCTCAGATATTTTAATGTAATTCATTCCCTCTGAATTTTTTTCTTATAACAGTTTCTCTCTTTACCTGAAATGGTAAAAATCGGGTCATAACTTCCCCCAGATCCCATATACCTAATTATAAGTAATATTAAATTAAGTGAGCGTATAGTCTTCGATACATTGTATCTTGGTGGTGAAAACGAGTGAAATCGGTTTAGGAATTACCTCAGTCCCCATATACTATTTATGATGATTTTCGTTGAACTTTATACCAAATATATGGGTCGACTTGTGTTATCTTTATAAAATTACATCAATAAATTGCGAGAGTATAAAATGTTCGGCTACACCCGAACTTAGCCCTTCCTTACTTGTTTTAATTTTACTTTAATTCTACCAGTATAATATTATTAAACTTTGATTGAAAACATTTATCAATATAAACTCACATTTTCTTCAATTTCACCTCGTCACAGCTCTCCAAACGTTTATAACCGATATTGCATCTATCACGACCGCCACCACTCAACATACCACGCACACCGTAAGCGCCACGCTCTTGAGCCGAAGTGCGATATTCCAAAAAACTACAACTTTTCTTCAAACCAACACCAGTCTTCGAGCTATTGCGCCAATATTTGAGCATTTTATGAAATTTGCCATGTTCACTACTACTACAGTGTAGCGCATCCAAATTGTCATTGCTATCGAAATCGGTGCTCTTTAGAGTTCTGTAAGAACTCATTTTAGTGTTTTATTGAAATTTGCGGAAATAATTTGTGCGAAAACACGCGTTAAACTGTTGTGTTTAAAATAAAAATTTTGTTCGAAATTCTTATTGTGCCACATGACGCGTTATCTTTCGTAACTACCAACCGCAAACTGTTTAAAAGCGAAACTGAATTACGCGCTTGCACTTTACTATGAGATTATGGAGCTTACGAGACTGGCCACTTACGCGGTCCACGCGGGCATGGAATGTGCATGTGTAAGCGATTACAATTACATTTCCTCACTTCTGAAATGCTATTGTGTCTTATTTATATGCACACACACACACACACATACTTTCGTAATCGAGATTTTTTCCGTCCGTTTGACAATGCATTCATAAAAAAATACGCGTCTAATTGCCACTTCAAAAGTTGTTATTGCAAAATTGAATAGAATTATTTACAATAGTGCGGCTCAAGTCGAGCTCTGTGCGCAAAGCGCGGCTTATACGGACTGTGTAAGTAAATAGACTTACGAGTGTACGAGAATCTGTAGACCTCTATACGGCACTGCATTATAATCTTTTATAGACCACAATAAAAAAAAAATGTGTGTTTTTTTGCAAGAAGAGGCGAGCAGTCTCACATTGCGACACAAAAACAATTATAAAGTGTCACGCCAAAGTGCTCCTCAGCAGATTAATGCAGAGTAATGTCGAGTGATTTAATTAAAAAACTTGAAAATTACTATATTTTTTTTATAAAATGTGAGCGGAGAGTAGGACTATTTTCACAGAACAGCAACTAAAGAGCGCCCGCTAAAAGCAGTTGAGAACTCCACACAAGGCATTAAGCTTTAAAGAACAATAATACATAGACAGCTGAGTATTTAATATTGTTTTTTTCCTACTTATAAAGTGCTCTGCGTCAGCATGTAATTAATATTGGACAGTGGTCACATTTATTTATTTTTTTTTTGCCACCAACAATGGCATGCTCCAGCGATATGAGTTGTAAAGATTTGTGCACAACACCAACCGAGCACATACTCTCTTACAGTCGTACGTTAATCAAATATTTACATATTTGCCCGCAAATAGTACGCAGCTCGTAGTTTTTATTGGCTTTTTGCCAGACTTTAAGGCGTCATTTATGGTTGATAATTGCAAACAGCCCAATCTCTCGAGTTGTTTGTGTTTGAATAAATTCAGTGGCAAATAAGGGTAGGCGACATACGAGCGACACAGAATAGTTGTTGTTTTTGCTAATTTAAGGAATATAAAGAAATTTAAATATTTAGGAATGTCTAACAAGCTTTGGTGGCTTTAATGGAATACATATTAAAGGGGGTGGTAGTAGACTGATTTTTTTATGAATTTTATCTTAAAGGGCAGAACTAGTGTAATGGCTTAAAAAAAGGTGATTTTTGGGAATTTTTATTAAAAAAAATACTTTATCAATTATTTTTTAATTTTTAAAATTTAAGAATATATTTATACATGTTTCAAGAATATACAGTGAAATTTTTGAAGAAAAAAATTAAATATTTTTTAAGTTATAGTCGATCTCCAACGGCGCGAAAAAAAAGGTCCTTCACTGCTGCAGTGATTCCGGCCTTCTCCGTGGATGAAATCTAAAAAAATAAAATTCTCCTTAAACTAGATAATATTGTCCATTGTACAGACACGATAAAAAAATCAAAAATTGACAATATGGTGACGTTTTAAAAAAATAGTCGAATTTTACCCAAAATTTTGGTCGTTTTTGGCCTGCCAAAATTCGATTTTTTGATCAGATCAAAAATCGATAGGTCATTGTACGGAGAACTATATATAGAACATGTAAAAAAAATTCGATAGTGATCGGATCATTTGTTTTTGAGTAATAACTGCAGCAAATTCGGAAAATGCGGTTTCGAGAAAAACGGGTTTAAACTTTAAAGATAAAATGATCGTTTTCACTGTCACCGAGCGGCTGCTCTTTAAAATGCTATAACTCAAAAGGTGTAAATACCGAAATATGAAACAAAAAAAATTGATTTTTTCGAAATTTCACACTAGGTGTGCCCGTTAATCTACAAAAGTATAGCGCATTCCAAGAGAGATTGGATTCGAAATGTGAGTTCATATACAACGTAGATAGGAAGCCGCACTGGAGAAAAACCTTCTAGAGTTGTCTTCAGTGAATCGGATACCCTTTATTGTAAAGGGGTTTTCAATAGGACGCTACAAAAGCTACAAAAGTGGACCGATGGGGACAGCAAACAACGAGTAGAAATTATTAAAATTTACTACCGAAATTCGGAATAAGAGGTCTCAACTTCAATGAGCGATGCGTCCAATTTATGGTCGCCTCATTTCTGGCTGAATGGCTTCGTCTATGAGCAATATACGCGTTATTGGTCAGGCAGCAAACCACACGTACTCAATGAGTAACCATTGCATCCCGAAAAAATTACGGTTTGGTGCGGTTTATGGGCTGGCGGCGTCATTGGACCGTACTTCCATGATGGGAATCGCTGACGCTCACTGATAACCGAATATTTTTGGCACAAATAGGATGATATGAACTCGGACAATATGTGGTTCCAACAGGACGGCGCCACAAGCCACACAGTGAATGACACAATCGATTTATTGAAAACCCAAGTTTGTTGAAAGTGGTTTCTCACGAAATTGTCCAATCAAATGACCTCCTCGGTCGTGTGATTTCACGCCGTTTAACTATTTCCTGTGGGGCTACGTCAAGTCTATGGTCTATGCCAATAAGCCAGCGATGATTGATAACATGACACATTTGAAAATGGCTGTTTCGGCGATTTTCGTTTGTTAAAAGCTCACACAACGTAAATGCGGACGAATGAATAACATTTTTAAAAAAGAAAATGTCCAGTATTTTTTTTTAACACATCAGAACACACATCAGATAGATATTTGCGATCCTCTTGTCTCATATTCCTATATTATTTATAGGTATATTATACACCAGGAGCCAGATAAATAGACGTTTCTCCTCCTATTTTTCTGTTATCGGTGTTTCAACTTAGAAATCCAATGTTTAAGACACAAAATAATTGATAGAGGGACTTTAAGTTAAAAAATATTCGCATAAAGAGATTTAGAGGTTCAAAAATGAGTTGGTTGTTCTGTAGTAGTCGGACTTGGGTGACGATCTATCTAGACTATTATTTTGACTGCTCACTTAAAAATAATTAATTTCAAGTGTCATGGAAATATCTCCCCTTCAACAGAGTATTTTGAACTTATTTAATTAAAGTAGGGTAAAAATACTATTCTAGATTTGGCATTGAAGTAAAATTCTAATCATTTATGTTGGTCTATATATATGTATAAGTATTATGGACAGTAAATCCTTTCCATCTTACTTACTCATTATTTTTTTCATCTTCAATTTGTCATTTAAACATAAAAATAAATTTAATTATATTCTACGTAATTAATACAGGAAGTGACGCTTCCCGGGTTTTCTTAATAAAAAATATTATTAAGTGCAAATCTTATTTAAAAATAACCCTTTTATTAAATTCAGCAGAACAAAATATTAAAACCTTCACCTAATAAAAATATAATTATAATTATTTTAATCCATTTTATAAAAATTGAAGGGTCAAATTGTGGCTGACCCAGAATAAAATTCGGAAATTTCATATTCTTTGATCATTTGAATCCAATATAACTGCTAATTGACTCATGGCCGCTCGTTTCTCACTACTAATTTCTAATAACTCGCCACAACGTCGCATGCCGCTGCGTACAGCTGTTGCTGCTGGTGAGACCGAAGACTTTCAGTGGCTTATCACTTTATCAACGTCCATTTCCAACTGTTCCCCACAAATTAGGATATAATTTGTAAAAGGCAAAGGTTTTTCGGCAGATCATCCCGCTGTGGATAATACCGCACCGCACGCCGCACGTTTCGGACTCAGTGAGAAAGCGAAGAAAGATAACACAGAAGGGCGCGCATTATGAATTGTGGACGAGCACCTTTTTCTCCTCAACACAGCTGTTTGATGTGGCACAAAATAACTGTGTATGATATGTGTATGTGTAAGTAGAGTAGATCCCTTAATTTGTGTGTTTATAATCCTTAACATTTTCCCTTTTGGTCTATCTAAAAATGTTAGCCAAGAAAAGTGCAACGTCAGCAGTATGTTCGCTGTGTGACATTTACAATGTGTCGGCAATTTATATGTCTCACTTTCCGCTGTGACGGCAGCAAAGTCATTAATTTGTGTGTGTGTGAGTGTGAGTTTTTGTTTTTCTGTGAATTTTGTAATCTGAGTAGAGTAGTTTTACTTTTAACTTCAACTTTTCAGTTATCTGCTGTAGTGACATTTGACCAGCATGGCGTTGCCACTTACAACTAACACTTTTAATACAAATTTCTCCAGCAATCTACCTACAATCAGTGCAAAATGTTTTTGAGTGCAAACTGACTGCATTAATTAAGCACATTTCACTAGTTGTAAATATCAACGCGCACATTTTGCATAACACTTTTAGTACATATGTACCAAATGTAGGAAAATATATACAAACATACAAACAAACAACATTATCACACATGCGGATAATAAATTTCGCACTCCGATCAGGTTTGCCTCTTTGCACTCATTCACGATAAAATGTCAAAATGTCAATCCTGTTGCTTTTTGTAAGATTTCATTTTTCAAATTGAATTACGTACAAATGTTTGTATGTACCTACATACATAGTTACAAATATGTACCCCTTGTGTTATGTCCCAGATTTGTTTATCAGAGTTATGCGACTTTGAATATTTCACGGTTCGGTGTAACCTAAAAAATCTCGAATTTCAATATTACAGATCTAACAACAACACCAGATCATAAATTTATAGTTTTACAGTCGATGACAAACCTCTTTTGGGTCGGCATCCTTCCTAAAGTGCGGTTATATTCTGTACTAATTTGGTTTTAATTCGGACTAACAACAGTGAGATTGTTAGAAATAATCTTTCAGGCAATGTTGGGCAGTTCCCGCGACAATCAGTTCTACGTAACCGGAACGCAATCTTATTCAGCCAAGGACCGTCAAACCGGCAGCATTCGCCAAATTTTTTTGGGATATGATGATGTCGTTACAACAGCAGATGTTGTTCAATAACTTAATATTCTGTGGTCCAAAAATATGCTAGATGGTCTACTGAGCTATTTCTCAGAACTATAAACTATATATTAGGGTAGGTCAAATATTTCCCTACCGCTTTTTTGAATAAAATTTCCCATCCGAGCTTCCATAGCTTCTGACGAGTCATCAAGGAAGTGTGTGGTCTGGAACTGTCCTGGTGGAACACTACACCCTTTCCTCTTGCCAATTGTGGACGCTTCTGGCCGATCGCCTGCTTCAAGCGGTCCAGTTGTTCGAGGTAGACGGTCGAAGCGTCTGGCCATATGGGAGCAGCTCATAGTGGATGATTCCCTTCCAATCCCACCAAACATACAGCAAAACCTTCCTGGCCGTCAATCCCGGCTTGGCCACTGTTTGGGACGATTCATCGGCGCCCGTTTTCGTTGGATATTGTCGTATGGGATTCATTTTTCGTCACCAGTCACCATCCGCTTCAAAAATGGGTCGAGTTCGTTCCGGTTCAGAAGCATATCGCAGGTGTTGATTCGGTCCAGAAGGATTTCCCCCAAAACACCATTAATCTCACGGAACGTCTTTAACGAAGGAAAACTTTAAAATAGGGCGAATTTCGGCGTTAGTGAGCTCCAAACTAATCATGCAAAGCGTCGTTTTGTAGGTTATGTCAATACCTTTAAAAAATGTAAGTATTGCCAGATACGAGCTCTGTAGCGCTTTATACATAGCCGCGAAATTCAAAAGACAAAAAGACGGAAGGGATATATTTTACAACCAATATAATCCAACCTAGCTCGTTGAATTCATATATTCCGATAGTTCCGAAACTATTTGCGTTGTCTCTACCATTTCAAAATTGCTAATACTACTACGGAACAGAAATTAGCTCACTAGTAATAGGAATAAGATCCCACAAGGCGCACTTCAAGAGATAAGTACGTTCAGACAGTAGCAAATATTAGGAAAAAGCCATACAAAGTTCCCTTGTAATGATTGTAATTGGGAAATTGAAACTCTACCGGTCTCTGACATATAATCAACAAAATTTGCTCCCAAAGAGATCGGTTAATATCCCTAAACAGCTAAATAATTTATTCATCAAATAAAGACCAAGATATGAAAAAGTTTATACAATACAGAGATAGACATTTTTGAAACAGTAAATATTTAAAATTTGTAAAAAAGTAAATAATCTATCCAGGGAAAGTCATGACAGTTTATACTCGAAATAAACTTCATATATTCTTATAGTTGACAGTTTAAGCTTCAATTTAAGCCTAATTACAGACTTCTAGCACGTCAGCATAATTCTCTACACGTGATCAAAAAAGGCCAAAAACAGGGTTTTTTGAGACTTTGAGTCCATTTTGCTCAAAACCTCGACGTGATGGTCACTTTTGGAGGTCATATTCGTGTTCAGCGATGAAAATCCCATAAGAATATCATTGTCTGATCTTTGATGCAGAGAAAAAGTTACTTTTTGTCGACCAGTGTTATTGCTGTAGGTTTATTTTACTTATTATTTAATGAAAGTACAACATTTGAAGGATACTTAAAAAAAGTTTTATCGAAAAATAGCGAGGAATAACGGATTTATCGTCAATCTCTGCAGGCACCTCGAAAAAAAGTTGTTGTGCGGTGACCAGCCTACAGCATCACTGGATCATCCGAAACCAGTCGTTTCTGCTTTCTTTAGTTTATTAGTATATCTTTCAATTGACGTCGAGTTTTTTTTAATTTTTAAATTTTTCAATTTTTGGTACCATTTTCAAGCGATTTTAGACGAAAAAATCGACCTATTTGTTATTGTAAAATTATTACACTCAGCGCAGATAGCTGGAGGTACCGTTATTCAACCTGCTGTAACTTCGTTAGTTTTTCTCCGAATGACCCAAAACTTTAACACAATATTCTTGAGATGTTGATGTTCAGAAAAAAAATTAAAAAAAAAAATGAAAAACAAAATTTGTCAAACCTTACCCCCCTTAAGTCGGTCAAAAAATAGTATCTACAACTATAGTTACCAAAATCTCGTCTTCTAGAAAAAAAAGAAGGTATAGTACTTTACAATTGAAAAAAGAGGCCCAAAAGTCAACATGAATATTTATACTTTACTTTTATCATCTACATATGCCTAAAGAAAAGAGATCAAAGTCGAATAAAATGTAACATAGATGAATATTGGTCTACGCCAAATATATACATATGTATGTATGTATGTATATATCCTTCTGGTAGTGCAATCTATCTAAAAACGGATTATAAATATACATGGCCAAAGATATATCTCTGATTAGAATGCTGACTGTTAGATTTACGAGGATGATGGTCAAAATTTTCTATTGGGAACTTCCGACAGTTGTCAGTTTCAACAGCTGTTCGAGTAATGTCTGTTTCCCGTACCAACTATGTACGTATGAAATAAGACTAAGGTTCCAAAACTATTAGCGTCTCCTCTACCATTTCCATACAACAAAACGATCTCTAAGGTACATACAACAAAACATGTTCTGCAAGAGTAAAATAAAGATATTGAAGATTTGAGTAAAATACATATTTTGGAGTATCAAGAGATAAAAGTTAAAGAGCAGTACACATTCGACTAAATCAGTTGTTATTCAGAAATCTTCTTCATATAAAAAGTAACAGTATGTATCCGCTAATTGAACGGAGATGAATTGAAGAGTCTTCTCATAATCGGTCACAAAAAACTGTTAAACAGTACCGTTTTAAACTATAGTGGAGAAAGGATGAGAACTTTATTACAAATTGTTCCATCATCCAGCATCTATTAGATGAGACTTGATGGTACGAGATTAACATCTACTAAAATGAAAAATACATACATAAATTAAGTAAAGACTCTATTCCAAGAGATGAGTTTGTTCAGAAAAACAATTATTTATTTATTTACTTCAACGACCGAGAAGCACAATTGATCTTTAAATTACTTAAGTACGTTCGTTCAGGAATCAATCGACTATGCTTTGAAGTAACCAACCAAACTATACGTAGGTCTTCACAATTTCAAAAATGTGTCCGAATACTGGACAGTAAATAAAACCAAATCATCCTATTTAACAGATGACAGACTCAAAGCTCTTGTTTCTCTGAATAAGCAATAAATAGTGTGAGGCATCAAATAAATACTTGGAGATTATTATATAAATACAAAATTCTCCAAGCTTTATCACCAGACTTGGTCTCGAAAATTTACAAAAATTAATATTCAACCAAAATTCAAAATTCAAATTATAATATGCATATTCCCTTGGGCATTCATATTAAAACATATTGACAACATTTTAGATGACTTACATACATATGTATGTACATATAAATCTATATAAACGTTGTCGACAATAAAGTGTCAAAATGTACATATGAAAATGTCCATAAAAGCCTATCCAAATAAAAATTAAGTTGTCAATAAAAACTTACAAATATATCCTGTTGTAATTAAATTGTTTCCAAAGCAGACAGGTACCTGCCCCAACAAAAAAAACAAGTAAAATACGAGCGACATTTCAGCACCTTTTCGTGTTATCAGCGAAGCGTTACTAAGTGTCACACTTATCGTGGCGAAGGCATCTACTATCCGGATAAGTCCTGCCATTCATTTACTTAAGTGCACAACTGTTGAGCGCAACTTCCTGCAAACTCCTGTGCGTTTGCTTGTGTGTGAGTGTGTGTTGAAATGCGCACGTGTCCGGCATGTGCCATGTGTTGGTGGATTAAAACGTTTGCAGTCATTAGCGACACTGCATTTTAATTGCTTCGGTTTTTATATCCTCTTCCACATTTTCCTTTATTTTCTTTCATTTCCTTTCAACAGTTGTAGCATTCGAGTGAGTTTGGGTACAAGTTCTTAGGCGTTGAAACTATTAATAAATGTGGTTTGCAAACATTTCAAAACGTGCATGTCATGTGAATAACATCATCATTACTACACTCATTAAGTATTTATATGACACAGGATCAAAAATATAGATTACTTCCTGTGTGTAATTCACACTTAAGAAAGTATTATAGAATATTATGATATTTATGACGGCGTCTTGATGAGTTTAGAAATTAGTTCCAATTACCTTTCGATTCTGGAGCGGAGTGGCGTCAATAAAATGAAGATAACTAAATTTATAGCGGTGACTCAAGGATGTTTTGTGAAATGGCAAGTTGTACGCCTTCATAAACATATGTATATTCTACTTCATTTGTTTAGATTCTTAATCTAATGATCTAAACATATGGTGTATAGGTAAGTCTTCTGCTTCATTTGGTGTAATCACTTCGTAAGATAAAATAGAGCGATAGTCATAAAGAAACCATTGATTCCGAAGGTAATACCTTATTATATAAAGGAGTTCAACCTGACAGACTATACGTTTTCCATAGATCTGCGAGGTCGGCGAGTGATCTCTGCATTTTTGGAGACAAAAAGAAGTCATGCTGTCCAATCCTGTAGAATACGATGAATAGGACAGAAGTTCGTAGGCTAATTTGGCCAATTTGGCTGTGATGTTGTCGGAGGTGTGAGCCGGTGCATTATCATGATGGAATATCATAATTTTTATTTCGGAAAAGAACGAGTGGGTTTTGCTTTTAGAAGAGCCCTGTGAAACCTAAAAAAACATACAAACTCGCAAGGAGAAGTCCCCCGATTTAGTTTATTTTCAACCTCTGGTGCGTACCAGTCGACCCATGCTTCATCAACAGTCACAAAACGACACAAAAACCTTATTGTATTTGGCTTAAACATTGTTAAAGACCGCTGTGAAGTAGTCTAGCGCTTGTATTTCTTGTCCGGTGAGCAAAAATGGCCACCAACGCATCAATAGCTTCCTTGTGCCCAATATTTCATGCCGAATATGATCCATGCGGTCTTTAAATATGCCTGTTTTTTCGATATCTCAAGGGTTTCCTACGACCTCGTTGAAACTCTCTAAAACTATTTTTATACTCTCGCAGTAGTTTTTTTCACATAACGGTTGTTTGTAACACCTTAAACTAAACGAGTTAGATATAGAGTTATATATACCAAATTGATCACGGTGACGAGTGGAGAGTAGAAATCCGGCCTATCCGTCCGTCTGTGAAAGTTGTAACTTGAGTAAAAATTGAGATATTGGCACCATAAGACTCCCACGCCCACAAAATGGCGGAAACCGAAAACACATAAAGTGCCATAACTAAGCCATAAATAAAGCTATGGAAATTATATTTGGCCCCCATATACTCTTTATAGTGATTCTCGAACTTAACCTTTCCTACTAGTAGATCTAAGATAACATTGAATAGTTGTATTCCAACATTTTCAAAATCCTCTAGTTATAATACTTTCTACTGTGCTAGTGCTACTTCTACATATAACAAAGTTTTATATGAGATTTATTACAAAGAGCACAGCGCTGCATTGTGAAGCCTGAGCGAAAAACTAAAGCAAAAGTACGTCAATTAAACTGTTCAAAATACAATTAAATCAAATTAAAATTAATCCACAAAGTTTGTGTTGATAGTTTCATTATTTCACAAATTTATAACAATCAAATAAAACTTTCAACTCCCCTGTTAATCTATTTAAGTATTAATCAAAGCCTGCATAAGCCATTGTTAAATGATTGAAAATGGCGTGCGTGCTTATATTCATATGTATAAATGTGTATTCTCCTATAACTTGAAGAAAATAAAATACAATTTTCTAATTTCATTGATGCCCAAAAACTTTTCCAACTCATCAACTTCAGCACAGACTTATCACGAACGCGAACAGTTGAATAACATTTTGCGCTGACACACTGTTATCACACGCGCGCATATCCTTTTAACTTCTCTTAACCTATTTAGCAAATTTTCGCTTTCTGAGGAATAAAAGCGACATAAAGAACAAAACATGAAAATATAACAAAAACAAAAAGCAAAAAACTTGTTTACAACTCACATATGAAAGCGTTGCGAAAAACAAAGTTTGCCACCCTATTACTACAATACTACTGTACGCATTCATTCAATGATTTCATCCTACTCACTATTTTGTGTGTTGTTCCTTTGGCACAGATTCGCATAAAACTCACGATTGCATTAGAAACTCAGTTATCCACACATCTTCATGTCTTCTTTAGCATTGTTATTTTGTAAGAAACGTTACAAATGCGTCTAAACTACTAACATACATGTGAATATATGAATATTTGTATAGACATCTGTATGTACTGATTTGTAAGTGCGAAATGTAAAATGTTTGAAATCATAAAAAAGCGAGAAATGAAACTTAAACTGCTTACAATGCGCGGAGGAGCATGCACAAAAGCGTCAAAAGTATGTCACTTTATAGGCAAACACTCCCACACATACACAAATAGGTATCTGCATATATGTAGGTTTGTGTGTGCAAATCTGTACAGGACGATTTATTACGACGTACAAATGCGAGTGGGACAACAAAAAGTTACAATGTTGCGGGAGCAATGTTATCTGGAAAATACGAAATTCGTGGGCGGTGAGGCATAATATCCCGATTTATACATATTTACATGTACATACGTACATATATATATATATATATATGTAAGTACATATGTATCACTACAAAATAGTATTGTAACTTGCAAATAGCGGTTGTTTATCACTTTGCATTATTAATATGTAGTTTTGTGTTACTAATTTCTTTAGGCGATGAGCATCACTTGATTGCCGGATACCTCACAAATATAAGTTTTGCATCAAATTCAGAAATTGTGTGGGTAATATCCTGTATGGAAAATGTCCTGCGGCGAAAATTCTTAAAGTAAAATTTCTGGTTGAAAATACTGAAAATTAGTAGAGTTGAATTGAGTCAGTGAAGGCACATTTCGACTATTGAAATTTAAAAATAATGACATCAGAATCCTATTGGGGGTGTTACCAGCTCACTGTCTGGTTGGGAGACACGCCAGCAGGCATGGTATACATTTCAATGATATATTTTTGTGAAATATTAATTTTTGTGAATTTGAGTGTTTTTGTTGTTTCTACTTATTTAATATACCAAAAACAGTGAAATACAGCGATGACAATTTCATGCGAAATCGAATTGCAGCAGATGCCTGATACAGGCTAAGTAACTACAGATAACTCACCTTTTATGCGGTTGTAAGGCTCTGTATAGGAAACGAATCACGGTTTCATCGTATGTGAATTGTTTAATTTTATCAAAACCACAGGATGATTCAAAGTGGATTTAATAATGTGAGGGGATTTAAGTACCGGTGGCTCGTCGATAGACAACCACTTAACTAGCGAAGTTTTACTGACAGCCGAGTTTATTGATAATCCTTTTATAAGAAGCGAAGCGATTGGGTCTGGTGTTGAACGAGGACTAGACGAAATATCTCTGGTCATCAAACAAACAGTCAGCGCATTCGCATCTTGGCTCCCACGTCACTGTTGACAGTCATAACTATGAAGTTGTAGATAATTTCGTCTACCTGGGAACCAACACCAACAATGTCAGCCTTGAAATCGAACGCAGAATCACTTTTGCCAACAGGTGCTACTATGGACTGAGTAGGCAATTGAAAATTAAAGTCCTCTCTCGACGAAGAAAAACTAAACTCTACAAGTCACACATCATTCCCGTCCTACTTTATGGTGCAGAGCGTCGATGATGTCAACATCCGATGAGACTGCACTATGAGTTTTCGAGAGAAAGGTTTTGCGAAAGATTTATGGTCCCTTAAAGATTGGCAACGGCGAATACCGCAGAAGATGGAATGATGAGCTGTATGTGTTGTTCGACGACATAGACATAGTCCAGCGAATAAAAAGACAGCGGCTACGCTGGCTGGGTCATGTTGTTCGAATGGACGAAAGTGATCCAGCTCTGAAAGTGTTCGATGCCCGCTGGTGGAAGCGAAGGAAGAGGGAGACCTTCACTCCGATGGAAGGACCAGGTGGAGAAGGCACTGTCTTCAATTATTACCAATTGGCGCCAAACTGCCAAAAGGACAGATGCGTGGCGCGCTGTTGTGGACTCGGCTATAACCGCGTAAGCCAGTCAAGAAGAAGAATTTACTAAAAAATAAAAATATGGATATAAACTTTCTCTTCCTTTTATTTCTATGGTGTATAATATTTTATCGATCAAGTGTATTATGACAGATACTATAAGGGGTCAGGGGGGGGGGGTCATTTCATATACTGGACCCAATTTTGAAAATATTTTGAAAAAAAATTATTTAGTCCAATATCCAGAAAAACAGTCGATTTTTCATATAGTCACTATATTATAGTGCATAAATCGCATGGAAATCTCACAACATAACTATGCTGTTTGGCATTAATTGCTTCGAAATAAATTTGCTATAGAATTGAATAAGTAGAAGTTAATTATATATGGAAATGCTAAAACGATACCAAAATTTCCAATTCGATTTCAGTGCCTAGGGAAAAGAATTGTCCATCAGAATAGATAAAAAAGGGATCTGTAGAGGTTATAGGATTTACAATCTCAGATATGCCATTAAATTTTATAACTCCATCTTTATAATATTATTTACTTTCTGAAAAATTCACCGATCACTAATAAGTAATATCACTATAAGCGATGAGACGGAAGGATTCCTTAGAAAAATTCGAAATATACTTTATATACATATAAGATGAAACTAATACTTAACAAAAATGGAATTCCAAACCGATCTCGTAAAATTGAATCAAAGTACTCCTTATACACCCTTAATACATAAGATCGCATGAGGAGAGGTATCACTAAAATGGGTAATGCAAATAAGAAGAAATGATCCTGGCTTAAAAAATAAAAAATATTGTAGATCGCAATAGATATTTAAGCAATTTAATGAAAACCAAGTGATCTATAGATATTATTCAACTTCGTTAGCTTCAAAATAATGTCAGTTCAACTTGATAATTTTGACATTAACGGGATACTAAACCGGATTTCAGTGTTGATTTGGTAATATCGGTAAATTTAGATCTTCATACTGATTTGCTTATATGACGATTAACCGTTTTTGCAACAAAAATTATAAAAACTGGCTGGCTTTACCATACCATAGACAATGGCGTATATAACATAATCAAATAGTCTTCAAATACATTACTCTGTTGTATTAAATTAAATTTTATGTTGATTTTAGCAGAACTCAAACATAGTGATCACAGAATTGACACATCGAAGACGGCTAATATTTCAATGGACCCTACAAACTATAAATAATGCAAAAATAAACAATAGCCCTAATGAACATATCACACAGAGACAGTTTGCACCCCTAATTTTGCATGCGCACTCAGCTCTCCTTCAACAATCTCCTGCAATCCCTCGACTTTTTACGATGAACGGAGGGTGGTGGTTAGCAAAATGATTGACCAGGTACCGAACCTGTGTAAACCCACGACTTTCCTATTATTGACAGTTTAACCATTAAAATAAAATTACGAACTTTTTGGTGGAAATTTTTGTTTTTTTGTTTGTGAAAAGATTATGTGTATTTATTTTGTATTGTTAGCGCCAATTGAGGCAATTTGATTTGGAATATGGTTTTTAGGTTAGTTATCGAGCATATGCAAATATATAAAGGAATGTAGGTACACTTATGTAAATATGTAGTTATGCGCTTGGACGGACAGTATCGTTATATAAATTGGCAATGGTTAATCGGACATTGATTTATGGTGATTATAACAACTACAATGCATGTCCCTCGTAGATTTTTTATGGACCGCCTATAAATCTTGGTTTCAGCAATTAGCTGATGAAGAGATTATTCCAACAACGATTTTGCCAAGTACCACACTCCGTTTAACACACCATAAATAATTTGAGCCGCAGTAATAGCTCATATATATTTTTGACAATTTTATTAGAAGTGGCATTTTCAATGGATTTGCAGATAAACATACCTACATATATATATTTTTGCACAAGAATAATAATTCTATGGCAAATACTAAAAAATGCGCAGCCATTGACGGTGGCTAATAACTGACCAATGCAACGGTCATAAAGTATCACCATGTTATGCCTGGTATAACGGCGAAGGTGGCAACGGTAGTAGGCGTGTGCACTTGTTAAACTATCGATGTGGTCAATTGGGTTGTTGTTTCAAGTTAAAGTACTAAATACTTGGCGGTGCTTGGAGAACAATTGCTGACACTTGTTGCCTTGAACAGCTGTCTTCTGTATGGATTGACAGCGTGGGTGTGACTTTGAAATTGCAGTATATGGCGTTGGCAGTGGTGGACTAGTCTTTAAATCACGATATTATAACTGTGAGTATTTTACTTATTATACTATTTTTAAACACACATACATACATACATACATTCATAAAATCATAAAAATACAATGTAGTTAGAAAAATTTTGTTTCTATTAGTAGTTGAAAGGCATAACTGCCAATTGGTGAATCGTGGTAAATTCTAGAGAAAAAGTTGTTTCTAACTTCAGGTGAAAGTTGTTGCTCCCACGGTAGGTAATGTCAAACCTCCTAATTTATTTTGAATACCAAAAATCTTAATATACGATAGACCAGCATTTGTCATATGTATACTATAGAAAGGTGGTTCGATTTAGCATTGGATGAATTATCTGAGACATTAAAAGAAGCCATTCCAATAAACTTGTTAAATGTATTTGAATATATAGCAGTGAAAAATTAGCTTTTTCATAGAAGAACCTTCAGAATTCAAATGCTTCCTTAAGTAGATGCAAGTAAATGGTAAATAGTAATTTCAAATTCAATAGTAAATAGTATTCATATCGTGGTACGATCGTAGGGTCTATAGAGACCCTGGTTTTAAATTTATAAACATATGTTTATGTACATATCCCAGTCAAATAATTATATGTGCATTTCGGCTTTTGTTTATATTTCTTATTCACTGTTATTATTTGGATGTGGAATAAAAGGTTGATATGTTACCGTTACTATGCAACGAAAATTGTTTCATACTTTTCTCGTTCGTTGTACAGTTACATTAAGAATTGCTTGTGAATTGGGTATTGCATAGAAAATATTTATATGTGCAAAATCAGTTTAGCGGATCTTTCTTACTGATAGTGTCGCAGCAAAAACTTTTTTTGCAAAAATTTGTTTTCAAAATTATTGTAGGTGCATTAACTTAATGAATTATTAATTTAATTTGATTACATTTATTTAACTTTAAGCCTAAAATGCCTCGCGGTACTAGTTTATCAGCCGAGGACCAAGTAATAATCATAGGAATGCATAAAAGCGGTTCCAAAATGGTTCTAGACCAAAGCGATATCGGAACAGTATTTCAAAATTTATTAAAAACCCCACTAATTATGGTATATTGCGACGCAGCGGACGAAAAACAACATTGATGAGCGGTGCGAAAGGATGATTCGACGGCTAGTAGTTGCGGACTTGATAAGCAGCTATCAAATATAGATCTAGTTAAGACAGAAAATCACAATAAATATAATTTTTCCAATTATACATAAAAATCAGTTTCTGAAACACACCTCCATGGCACCTAAACCAACGCTAAAGAAAGACACAATAAAGCACATTTGAGGTTTGCAAATAAATACCAATTATGTACCGATGAGTGATATAATACAGTCTTTAGTGACGAAAAAAATTAAATTTGGTCGGCCTAGGTCATTGCAAGAAATATTGGAGAGATTCGCACCAGGAACGACAGTCCTACTACGAGCGATGTTTTAGAAGCGGTACCTTGATTTCATGGGCTGCATTTTGCTGCTGTGGAAAGCTATCTACATGTTTTATATTCACTCAAATGAATGCTAATATCAATGTAGATCTTTTGGACAGCGAGTTAATAAAAATCCTATTAAGGATCTCTGGGGGAACCTCTCTGCTCCTGTTTTCCACAACGGAAAGCAGTTTGAGACAGTACGTCACCTTAAATTAGCCATAAAGCAAGAATTTGCCAATATTTACATAACTATTCTACAGTCAGTAGTTAATTCTCTGATTAAGCGGCTTAATTTAGTTTTAAAATATAAGGACAATTCTACTGACTATTAAAATAAACAATTCTTTCAGTTAAACTCAAATGTATAGGCTTTACTGGTAAAAATAGTAAAATGCTCATATAAATATTTACCATTAGCCTAAATTTCAATTTTGTTTTATAGTTTAAAAAATATTTTGAAATTTGTTAATTTTTTGTTTTTCATATCGTATACATTAACAAACAAACCTGCATACTCAGAAATATTTTGCAATTTTGTAATCTTTAATTTTTTTTGCGAAAAGTTCATGAGGTCATACAGAGGTATGTATGATTTAAAGGGTTGTCTAATGTGTATGAATGCGCTTGTCTACTCCAATTAATACTTGTCAAACAAGTTTGAAATAATCTTGCATGAACTTGTATGATGTTAGCGAATATCGGTTATTACAGCTTTACAACAGGTTGCGGTTGCATACTACACCGCAAAAAATACTGTTATTAAATGCACCTGTTCATTATGATATAAAAAATATTAATTGTCAATTATGTAATGCCACAACTTTCATAATAGCTATATTCATAGATTCACATATATATATGTTTTAGTAACTCCTTGGAATAATAAAACAAACAAATATAATATTATTAATAAGTGTGACCCTCAATATGTAGTTCGTAGTCGGGTTTGTGAAAGTGAAACAGACTGGAATTTATATCCGGTCGAGCGACAAGAAGCCATTTTCAAGAGATACTAACTTCTTACTTTCAACACAACAACTTCCACATGTTTGATAAAAATAAATAATCGTACAGTTTAAAGAGTAAGCTGGGTGAGGAACAATCATTTAATCTATACAATGCGAAATACTACTCATTAAGACTAACCCTACTTTAATACAAGGAATTGTCGTCTGACATGAATATTTTATAATGTGTAAAATGTGAATATATAAATGTGTATGTGACAGTGATTCTGAATCGGAAGCTTTGAATGAAAAAGAAAATCTAAAAATAAAATAAATATTATTTCATGTGGCAAAAAATAATTTTAGAAATTACCAAAACTATTTCACTCATTATCAAGAGGTTACGACATTCATTAAGTCCTATAGAGACAACTTCGAAGCATTCATTTAAACTTACCAAAGCACACAGTTCGTTCTCAAGATAAGTTAACAAAAGAAGATCGTTGTGGAGCTATAAATTGCGGCAAAAATCCCTTCTAAAATTGCATTTCAAAATATTACTTTATTTTATAGTAATGCTTGTAAAATTTAAGAAATCAATATCCATCCTTGATACAACAGACGTTGTTTTGGTGTTGAAATGGACAAACAATTGGTATAAATTATAAGTATAAAGTGGCCTAATGAAATAAAAGTGGCAAACGATTATTCCGCTTTAATAAGAAATACATACACAGACTCTTCTGTATAGAATTCAACTAGATAACTTAACGTGTTCAAAATGTGACAAATCGAAGACGGCTTATATGAACTAAAGGAACGCGATGTATTTTAAATGTATTATTTATGATTATCTAACCTTTTAATTGTATTTGGAATATTTTAATCGCTCCGCAATAAACGGCCTTGCGTAAAGCTCACTTATTGAATGTATCTTAGATAGAGGTAAGTAAATATAACTATACTACTATTATAAAGAGGAGAGATTTGTATGTATGTTTGTAATGAATAAACTCAAAAACTACTGTGCCGATTTCAAAAATTCTTTCACCATTGGAAAGCTACATTCACCCCCAGTAACATTGGCTATATTTATTGCTAGGATCTAAACTTTCTGAAAATAGTAGGCCAGGTAAGGGTATCAAAAAGACTCCGTGATGCAGAATCTTAATTTGAAACTGAAAATTGTCTTGCAAGTCATTCTCTTCGCATCGCAATCGCATGTCAGATAGTTGAGTAACGAGCGCTCACAGCTGCTTGCTGAACAAAATTTCAAAACCTCCCTACGGAGCGTGTGCAGCGGCTTGAAGAACAAAATATTATATTATAAATATACAAGTTCGCACTAGGCCGTCGAACTCTGAGCGTTCCCAACGCCTTCATAATCAGAGAGAAAGACAACGTACACCAAATACTAGAGGTCGTAATCAAGTTTTAGCTAATTTCAAATAAAATATAATTTAATGTTCGAAATTTCCCCATTTTACTTTTTTAAAATGGATCCACGCTAGAAGCGGGAAAGTACATCCATGTGTATGGGAGAGTGGGTATAAGTGTGTAAAAACTTTTGAAATTTTTGTTTAAACCCGTGCGAAGCCGGAGCGGTCTACTAGTAAAATATATTTTACAAACATATTTAGAATTACGGATGCATTGCTATATAAAAATTATGATTTGCAACTAAATAAATCTATTAATCTTGGCATGTTTCAATCCAACGATCAATAAGTCACTTATAGCTCACTTACAAATACTGAATATCCACCACTATATGGTTGTCTAAAAACATTATAAAATTTATTCTAAATGTGTAACACACGTGTAAATGCAGATGCGTTTCATTTAGCTCTTGATCAAATCAATCACATTCAATCCATCAGTTGAGCGATTGAGATATCAGCGTTAGAGATATAAGCTAAATCTATTAGTTTTCCGACTTATATTATGCATACATATTCATATATATAGAAATAAATGTGTCTGTATGTATTACATTACAAAAGTGCCTTGCTCTTACATAAAGTATTAATTAACTACTTGATATTCTGCATAACTAATGCGTAAGCTGAGCGCAATTAATTCGCTCCATTTCCAGCCTCAGCTGAGGTATTACAAAAAAAAACATCGAGATTTGCATGGTAAAATCTCAGATTACATGACCGGCAAGCTGACATTAACATTTACATTTATGCGCACACACACAAACACATACCTTGTAAGGCACAAACTGCTAGACAGCTAATAATCCAATGCGTACACCCAAATCAAGAACGACGATTGATTGTGTAAAAAATTAAAAATGTTCCATATTTTTTCAACATTATAATTCCACAGGCGTGACAAATTGCGCCTGCGTTGGTTAAGAGAATGCTTTTTGTTGTGTGCGCATGCGCAACTGAAAGGCATTTTGCGCACGCGCTTATTGACGAATCAAAAAAAAACACCTTTTGCACAGCGAAAATTGATGATCTCGTGTCAAATGCATTGTAACTGTCAGTTAGCAAATGCGATGCATTGGATGTTTGTGCGCATGCGTTTTTTCGCCTTTATTAGTTTTTTATGTTTTGAGGGTAAACAAAAAACTGGGTTATCAGAGCACCGGTTCAATGCACCGCCACACCGTTCTACATACAAACAACAAAAACAAACTCATCTGCATGTAGCTAGCTGTCAGTTGCTTTACACGCTTGGCCGATCGGCAATGTCGGTGATTTGGTAAGGGGTTGAAAAAATTTTGCACGCTCTTATGCAAACACAAGTACCTCCACACATAGCACAACACAGCAGCTTGTTGTTTTATAGAAGCTGTATTT
This sequence comes from Zeugodacus tau, assembly GCA_031772095.1. Classification (NCBI taxonomy): domain Eukaryota; kingdom Metazoa; phylum Arthropoda; class Insecta; order Diptera; family Tephritidae; genus Zeugodacus; species Zeugodacus tau. The sequence goes on along the minus strand of CM062651.1, from coordinate 55,017,973 downwards.
GTTGTACGCACGTACAATTAGATCACCCCATCACAGCTGTGTTGTTGTTTTAAGCGCAAACTTGTATTTCCGCCGAAATCATTATAGCCCTTTGTTAGCTGTCAAAAAAGGACGTCTGTTGTGATATATGACTTCTAACTTCAATGCAAAATAATAATATGCACATTTTGCATTCAAAAAAAAAAGAAAACGCGAAATGCCTCTCTACACTGATACATGAAGATCTGTATGTAGGTACATGCGTAAACTTATATAATATCATTCAAATTGCGTCGTTATTGGTGGACAATGGTCATCTGAGATAGTTATGTGTTAAGCACCAATTTATCTTTATTAATAAAGATTTACACTATGACAGTTTACTTACATTTAGAATTACAAAGATTTAACTGGTCATCCTACATATTTACATATATTATTGCTTATGTTAGCGGACTTTAGATTCCTTGCGATATCACATGAACTGAAACATTTGTAATACAAAGAGACATCACAGACTACTAATTGCACTATTTGTGATTTTAGATTGTAATATGAAGATTTTATATATTATATCTACATTCAGCCATTCATGCCAATCCTTATTTAATCTGAACCTTTGCTAATGTACAATCTCTAGATATTATTAGGTCTATAACTTTGTTTCCGCCGTTTTTTTCGTAAATTTAAGGCTTTTTATACTCTCGCAACAAATGTTGCTAAGAGAGTATTATAGTTTTGTTCACATAACGGTTGTTTGTAACACCCAAAACTAAACGAGTTAGATATAGGGTTATATATACCAAAGTGGTCAGGGTGAAGAGTGGAGTTCAAATCCGAATGTCTGTCTGTCCGTCCGTCCGTCCGTCCGTCCGTCTGTGCAAGCTGTAACTTGAGTAAAGATTAAGATATCTTGATGACACTTGGCACACTTATTTCTTGGCACCATAGGAAGGTTGCTTTCGAAAATGAGCAAACCACTGCCACGCCCACAAAATGGCGAACACATAAAGTGCAATAACTAAGCCATAAATAAAGCTATTGAAATAAAATTTGGTATGAAGGATCACACTATGAAGGGGCATATTTGGATGTAATTTTTTTGGGGAAGTGGGCGTGGCCCCGCCCCCTACTAAGCTTTATGTACATATCTCGCAAACCAAACCAACTTTCTGCAGTCGTTTTTTTAGCCACTTCCTAATACAGTCCAAAAATGAAAGAAATCGGATAAGTTAGGTTAAAGAGGGTTAACTCACTAACGAAAAACGTCAGAAACACTAAATTTCACATAAGAAATGGCAGATGAAAGGCATTTTTACTAAATGGAAAATGGGCGTGGCGTCGCCCACTTATGGGTCAAAAACCATAACTCAGGAACTACTCGACCGATTTCAATGAAACTTGGTTTGTAATAGTTTCCTTACATCCCAATGATATGTTGTGAAAAAAGGCCAAATCGCTTCACAACCACGCCTACTTCCTATATACCAGAACTTTGAAGACGATCTGAATCGTTGACTATACAATATATAAAGTAAGCACTAGTGAAGATATCGATGCAGAACTTTGCACAAATACTACGTTTATAGTGTGGCAGCCCCATTCTAAAAATCGCCGAAATCGGACCATAGGTTTTCAAGGCCCCGTGTATAGAACATGAGGACCTCGGTGCTTCTAACCTAATATTAGGGTGTCCAACCTTCAATGGATTTTATACCATATATATGACGAATATGTGGGTCAAATTGTGTGTTATATTAATAAAATTAAATAAATAAATTGCGAGAGTATAAAATGTTCCGTTACACCCGAACTTAGCCCTTCCTTACTTGTTTTAATTTTATTTCATTTCGTTACTGAATATTTAAATTTTGTTTTTTTTTTATAGGATTATAATACGGATATATTAACATCTATTAAAGAATTAATACATTTATTTACAAATATATTATCACTAAAAATTGAATGCCGGAGAAATGAAAAAATATGAAAGTATTTCTTTTCGTAAGGAGTTGTAACATTAAAATAAGGTACATTCCAAAACCAATAAAATATATATTTTTATTGACATTGACACCGTTAAGCGGATTAAAACTCGGTGCTCATTTCAGTATAAACTGAAAAGAAATGTAATATTTTTAATCTATGGCTAGTATTTAAATTTTCTCCGAAAATATGTTAAGACACAAATTAATTTTGAATAGCTAAAAATGATTTTCAGTTGCTTTTTACGAAGACTGGGATGTGATCCAATAAGTATGTATATCAGCTTCAAATAATCCAGCTTTAACTAACAACTAAAAATATATAACCTACATATATTCACTAAATGCAGCGAGTGCACTAAAACGGAAGTATCAACTTGATTTAAGTCTCAATTCAAATGTCAGACAACAAAATTTCTCATGTCAAATACAAGTACGTACAAAACTACTCACACAGAAAACCCTCAAGAAAAAATCAAGCGCAACAGCGAAGACAACGCAACACACCTACAATTGCGCGTGCACCACAGGTTTTAAATATATATGTACATACATATACAACAGACACAGACAGACACTATTGACTCGTAAAAACAAAAGCGAAATAAATGCATAGAAATAAAAATAAATTTCAGCAATTAACAACAAAACAACTTAAACATTAAAGTAATAGTAACGGTAACAAGGCATATACATACTATAAACAACAAACGCATACTGAGTTGCAACGGCAACAACAACAATTGCATTTGAAGCGCTGACATCATCAGCGTGGCGCCCCGCACACAAACACACACATCGGCGATCCCAATCATCAGTTGCCGACAAGTGAAGCCGCATCGCGCCAATGTGGCACTGACTTGGTTGTTATGCATTTGGATCGCGAAACGAATGTATGTAACTCACAGTTTGGCATTTCGCGTCTTCACTTCACAGGCAATTGATTTATTTCCAATCACAACACAACGATGAGATCCAAACAAATGGCACTCAAGCGACTTTCCACTGATTAATCGTAATGATGTTTCCTACAATTTACATGCCTATCTCTTGCTGCAGCTCATCTGCAGCGTAGCTCTAAATTATTTCGATTTAGTTTGTAGAGTTGTGTACACATTAATATAAACGGTATGCAAATTTTTGGACAAATGTAATAAATTTTTTAGGCGAAAGTTTGATACGCGGCGCCGATGGAGATGAAGAAGAGACAAACTAAATTTATGCTAGTGTGAAATTTAAATTAATTCACTAATCAATATTTTAATTTCAATTTAGTATCTACTAATTTGACACTACCAATTTAATTATATGTAAATATACAACTTTGTTTTTGTAGGGCGGTATTTGATTATAAAGGGAAATAATTTAATGAACAGTCAACAAACAGGAAAAAGTAACAGCGAGCTTAATTTAGCGGAAAGAGGTGAATGAACATTATATTTTGTTGATGTTTCAAGCAACTGTTTTTGAATCTCTGCTTTTGGTTTTTTTAATAATTTAATCGAAATAATTTCATTCCAAAAAAGTTAAAAAAAAATTCCAAATCAAACTTTTGCGTATAATTATTATTTATACTTATTATACTCTCGCAACAAATGTTGCTAAAGAGAGTATTATAGTTTTGTTCACATAACGGTTGTTTGTAACACCCCAAACTAAACGAGTTAGATATAGGGTTATATATACAGGGTGAAGAGTGGAGTTCAAATCCGAATGACTGTCTGTCCGTCCGTCCGTCCGTCCGTCTGTGCAAGCTGTAACTTGAGTAAAAACTAAGATATCTTGATGACTTGGCACACTTATTTCTTGGCACCATAGGAAGGTTGCTTTCGAAAATGAGAAAATCGGACCACTGCCACGCCCACAAAATGGCGAAAACCGAAAACACATAAAGTGCCATAACTAAGCCATAAATAAAGCTATGGAAATAAAATTTGGTATGATGGATCGCACTATGAAGGGGCATATTTGAATGTAATTTTTGTGGGGAAGTGGGCGTGGCCCCGCCCCCTACTAAGTTTTTTGTACATATCTCGCAAACCATTAGAGCTATATAAACCAAACTTTCTGCAGTCGTTTTTTTTAGCCACTTCCTAATACAGTCCAAAAATGAAAGAAATCGGATCATAACCACGCCCACCTCCCATACAAAAGTTAGGTTGAAAATTACTAAAAGTGGGTTAACTCACTAACGTAATACGTCAGAAACACTAAATTTCACATAAGAAATGGCAGATGAAAGCTGCACTCAGATTTTTTTACAAAATGGAAAATGGGCGTGGCGTCGCCCACTTATGGGTCAAAAACCATATCTCAGGAACTACTCGACCGATTTCAATGAAACTTGGTTTGTAATAGTTTCCTTACATCCCAATGATATGTTGTGAAAATAGGCCAAATCGCTTCACAACCACGCCTACTTCCTATATACCAGAACTTTGAAGACAATCTGAATCGTTTACTTTACAATATATAAAGTAAGTACTAGTGAAGATATCGATGCAGAACTTTGCCCAAATACTATGTTAATAGTGTGGCAGCCCCATTCTAAAAATCGCCGAAATCGGACCATAGGTTTTCAAGGCCCCATGTATCGAACATGAGGACCTCGGTGTTTCTAACCTAATATTATGGTTTCCAACTTTCAATGGACTTTATACAATATATATGACGCATATGTGGGTCAAATTGTGTATTATATAATATTAATTAAGTTAAATAAATAAATTGCGAGAGTATAAAATGTTCGGTTACACCCGAACTTAGCCCTTAGTTTTAAATAAATTGGTATGTCAGTTGTTATTAACAATCCCCATTAATATGCGCTTAACTGTATTTTGATAATGCACTTATGTACTTATATAAGTTGGCGGGGTACTTAAACTATCACACTTATGTTTCTATACAAACAACCAAGTACTGGGCAGTACTCAAAATGCACTATTTACAAATGTACACGAAAACAACAAAACAAAACAAAATGCGTAATACGCAATGTTTAATGAAAATTTCACACAGATTATAGCCGTGTAATAAGTAGACACAAATAATAATGAAACTGTTTTTAAATTCAAATAATTCGCTTAGTGATGATTACAGGTCTAATGCTATTACAAGCCGTTATTGTCGAAAAAACTGAATAATTAGTGTATTTCTGGCTACAAAGAAGCTCCCGACCTTAAAACTCACACTGCAACTTTGGTTTAGTTTCGCAAAGTAATTGGGAACGAATCATCTCAAGAAATTTTACTCAATGGAGCTTGTGGTAATTTTTTTAATTTCACAGATATTCGAGAAATATATACATGCGTATATTAATATATATTTAATGTAACCACACTTAAATACGGAGGAAAGATATTTCAAAAGTATTAAAAGCAAATTTATTATTCAGAGAGCTATCACCCTATCCTTTAGTATTAGAACTATTTGTTATCAAATTTCCAAGATAATCTATGAAAACCATACGTAATCAGTTGAAATACCTTTCTATTACGAATTTATATTATGGATTTGTCTAACTTTAGGGTTGAATATGTTTTTTAACACCTCCTATACATATCATACTATTTGGGGAGACATATTTATATGTATATTTAGCATTTACCTATATTATATTAAATATGTATTATTTGTGGATTTATACACACAATAACAGCTTTGCTTACGCTTAATATATTAAATAATGTTCACATATTCATACATTTTAAAAGAACATACAAACGTACATACCAATAGAAGAAGTTCCGAACTGCGCCGGCTTATGCCACTCTGCAACTGCAACCGCTGGTAATCCAATATCAGTAAGCGCACGCATTTTTCATGAAGTTGACTATAAATCACAAAATTTTAAACAATTTGATTAGTTAATATTATTAATGGTATTTAAAATCACATTTTACACATTTATATTAAGGACTCTTTAAGGAAAAACGCATGTTTCTGGGCCCACAATTTTTATCCACATGCAACCACATTATTTTAATGCACACTGCGGTTCTAATTATGTAGTTCAATTTACTGAACTTTTTACTTGCTATATAATTGCACATTTCATTTAACAAAACTCAATAAATAGATATTTTTGCAAATTTAGCTGCGCGCAATATTTCAGGTTAAGAAGCGTTTTAAATTCCGCGAATGAAAGAGCGAGTCATTGCTAGACAGCTGAGTCATTCGCCGAAACGGAACTAACGAGCACAAAAGGGAAACGGAAAAGGGTTGCATTGGCAATAATATATTTTAAAATTATGTAATGAAATATTAAAAAAACAAATTATTAAAAGGAAATATAAATATATTGCAAATAAAATTAATTATTATTTGTTGCTGTGCTATGTTTTATATTATTATTAATTTATATTTAGAATTTTAAAGTTTCATTCTAAATTTTACACATGGAAATTTTGATATTGATTGTTTCTGATATATTTTGCTGAACAAAAAATTTTAAATCTTTTATTTATTTACCTAAATTACAAATTTATTTAAAAAATGTGTCACTTTATGAATTTTAAAATATTTGTAAACAAGGATATGCAACCCTAGATCCGCTTTCAATGATGCTCGTCAGTTCCGCTTCAGTCAACGAGTGAATCAGTAGTTTAACAGAAGTCGACTGAATTTGCGAAATTAGTTTAAATATGCAAATATATTTTAAAATAAGTAAATACTTCAATTATGCATTAATTTAACAGTACTCGTTTCAAAAAGTGTTAAAAATGTAACAGAAGTATTAAATTACAAATTTTTAACAAGAGTATGCCTGCGAATTTGACTATGCAAAAACCTAACCTAAAACGGCAGCGGAGCGCTAGAAAGGTGATGCCTGCGATCGTAGATATGTATGTATGTACGAGTATAAGAAAGTATGTATGTATATTTTTCCAATAGAAAATAAAATTGCCAATAATAGAAATAAGGGTTGAAATTTTGGCAGCGTTGCAGCGCGAAATTAGCGTGAGTACAAGAAATGAAGAGAATTAGTGCTCTCATCATTTGATATGCATATAAGCAGAACAACAACAAAACTAACGACATATTAGTTTAGTATACATCTATTGTTCTTATATTGTTCTAGATTTGCGAATACAAGAAACAGGTGAAATGACAAAGAGGGTCGGCGAGCCTTTGACAAAGCAACAACAAATAAAATGCATTGGACGTCAAAATGAATGAAGTAACGCGTTAAGAAGAATTCTGCGCAAGTAAATTAAAGCAAGGGAATTGAAGATCTCATCATTTGACGCATGAGTAGACAGGACAACAAAAATGCCAAGTAAGTTATTGATATACATATTAGTTAAGAATTGGTGTTGTATGGTAAAAAAGTACTAGATTAGTGAATAGTAGTGCTAATGAAGTAGAGAAGAAGTGAAGTTAAGGCTAAAGTCAACTAGTCGCCCGGATAAATGCATACATACATATGTATATGCATATGAGCTCGAGGGAAAGAAGCAAAGGAAGATTTTTTCGCGAAAGAAATGTTGCGCAATTAGTGATTGATATTTGATTACTGTTCATGTGAGAAAAAGTATTTAATGTAAATTAATTACATTAATACATCAGTATAAATACCTAAAAACTCGAACATTATAGTCAGAGTATGCAAATATAATAAAATAAATATGATTATTAAAAAAATGGTTATCTACGTCTTTTATGAAATGTGAAAAATTTATTAATTCGGGAAACTTTAGTATAGTATCCCCCGATTTCAGGGTTGAAATGGGTATGGTTGGAAAGAGGACGATCTCCAGATTACGAATATATATAATAGTTGCCGCAGGAGATAGTTATAGTTTTCGAGATATTTGCATTTTAAGTTGAAAATTTCACAAATTTTATGTGGCGATTTTTCGATTATTAGTTAAGTTTTTATTTATACAATGCACTTATTATACACTAACACTTCACTAAATCGTTTCCACAAATTTATTTTATGCCAATATAGTTAAAATTTGCTTTAAATAAGCTTTTTAATTTTTGCACAATTTTGTTTATATGCACAATAACCAGATATCAAGTGTTGCCATATCCCAACGAATGAGAACAAAAAAGGAAATATACCTCTAAAGAAAATTATGAAATAAATTTAGCATTTTAATAAAAGAAAGGTTTTTTAAGGCTTATAGTTATGTTTTATTGCCTCCAATAATTTTGCAAATGGGTCTAAATGCCGATTTGATATATTTTTTCTCCAAATATATTCGTATATCAAATTTGAAAAGTCTTCACTATTATTATAGTTGTCTTTTATAAAAAACGTTTAATTACGCGCCATTGTGATTCAATGCGCTGGGTGTGAGTTCCGTCCTCTGCGACAAATGGATCCGGGTCGCTATGATTCACGCGTTGGTGCTCATACCCGTAATTGGATAGGCAGTCGTATGCCTTCCAACAGTCAGTACAAATTATAGAACCCTGTTCTACATGCCGCTGTATTAAGGGTATGCGCACCTCAGCAGATCTCACATTTTCCGGACACACTTCCAGACGAAGATGGATCCATCCTCTATCATCCCTAGGACCCAATGACCTTCCACTCTCCGCCCTAATGTAAACGAATATAAAATAATTACATATGATAGATAAATTCATAAATATATATAATAAATTTATTATTTATTACCTTTGTTATATTTACGCTTCCCAAATTTGATCTCGTCTATTTGAACAATTTTACCAGGGCCGCCAATTTTACCCACCGCTATCTGATAATACTGTTCTTTCGAACTTCCGCATGAGACCAATGGGATGCATACGCGTACATTAGGTGTGCGGCATACACCTTTCCGGCATCGGAATACACCCACCGTGCTGTTTTCAGATATTCTAACGGCCATTGGGGTCCGATGGATGCGGCAAAATTTGCTTTTCATGATAAGACCCTCCTCTTCTGCAAATGCTATGCATTTTTCGTGAGTATCGAAACTTTGTAAAATTTTCGAAAAATTCCACATATTCTTCAACTCGGAGACTCTAAGAACATTAGTTCTTTTTACACCACGGCTCGTAGACGCTTCGTTGAAATCTATTTAAAGGTCCTAAGTAATATTTTTAACAATTTAAAATTTACCTGAAGAATTTGCACTCACTTTTTCAATTTAAATAAAGAAATATGACAAAATATAAACACTAACCGAATCGCTTATTTGCATATTTTCATTAGAATTGGCAAAAAAGAATATAATGACAAAACAAACAAAAAAACAAACGGTACTTTGTTTAGTTGTAAAAAGATCCGTTATAGAAAATGGGATTTTATGAAAGCAATATACCCTCTTTAACATAATTTTTTTTTAGAATTTCTTTCTGCATTGGCAGCCTTTGCACGCGCTTCAATAAAATAACCCTGGCCGAGCCAAAACCAGAGATTATCAATGAGTTGGAATGACAAGTTCTTCCGCGTAGAACTACTTCCTTAATTGGCGGCCCTTAGCACTTTCGCCCATTACTTCTTTTTTACATTGCGGCCTTCGGCCGCGCTTTGTTTATCAATTGAAATGAAATGATTATGATTCATGTATTTAGGGTATACTCCCCTTTTTTTTATTCGTTTGTACAATATTTATATATGGCAACACTTGATATCTGTCAACCTGATTATTGTGCATATAAACAAAATTGTGCAAAAATTAAAAAGCTTATTTAAAGCAAATTTTAACTATATTGGCATAAAATAAATATGTGGAAACAATTTAGTGAAGTGTTAGTGTATAATAAATGCATTATATAAATAAAAACTTAACTAATAATCGAAAAATCGCCACATAAAATTTGTGAAATTTTCAACTTAAAATGCAAATATCTCGAAAACTATAACTATCTCCTGCGACTCCTCCAACTGTTATATATATTCGTAATCTGGAGATCGTCCTCTTTCCAACCACACCCATTTCAACCCTGAAATCGGGGGATACTATACTAAAACCGACCCGAGATGTCTTAGTGTCAGTCTACCAAAAGCTTTACAGTGAAGGAATAAATCTAATAAATTAAGCAATAATAACTTAATTAAAGCTGATATCATCCAGATCCTGACTCTGCAAATTTATTGTACATTAATCCATATCATATTTGACTTGTACTTGAACTTCGCTGCTAATAGCCATTCAAATTATTGAAATAAATTGCTTAAAGAGTCAGTGTAAAACCAAGGAGTACGGAAAACTAAATAAACGGTTAAAAATTGTTAATAATGTCAAATAACTTTTTTTTAAGTATTTGATAATTTGCACAATTGAAAAACTGTTATTTTAAAACTAGTGTACTTAAACTCAGTGATCAAAACAACTAGAAAAACTGATTTTCAACCTGCTTAATCCATAAACTATTGCACTCAATTTTCCTTATGGCAAATGGCAAAGTCACGTAACACGTTGGCGTACATTATGACTAATAAGTTGTCATGCGCCACTAAATATTCATAAAAACGCTATAACAAAATGCAAGTAAATACAGTTTATTTGTCACTATTTGTTGTTGTTATATTTATATGTAGATGTTTATGCATACGCGGTGGCGGGTATAACTGACTGCGCCTGCGCGGCAAGCATCTTCGCGTTAAAATTCTGTTTTTTGTTGCTGCATTTAATGCCTTGGCAATTGCTGCAAAGCAAAGTTGTGACTGCGGGTATTTGTATAGTAATTGCCAAACTAAATGTTGCCGCAGTTAAGTGTAAGTGAGTGAGTACCAACATTTTGTACGAACCATCACAGCAACAAGCAATTTAAAGGTGTGGAAAATCAACAGCAACAAAAATATTCTGTGTGCTTGTTATTATCCGTGTGACTGCGCGTCAGGCAAAATTAATGGAGATAAGCTGTACATTTTCATATACACAAATGTGTGTAGGTATACAATGTATAATACTTAAATTACCAAATTACGATAATATACTGTGAATTCGGCTTTAGAGACCCGCACACAATCAGCGACAGCACGATGACAGGTTACGCCATTTCTGTGATGTCGACGGTGGCTATGCGCTCGCATGACTGCCACTCCAGAATACCGCGCAAAGCAACAAATCTTTTGATTTTCGCCAAAAGATAACGAAATACCAGCCGCATATAACATTAGTACACACATACATACATATATATACAAACATTTTGTTAAGGTTTATTTCAATATGCTTGCATCTCGAGGCGTGCAAACCTATCCATCTAACCACACAATTGCGGTTAAATGCCAACGTAGCTTTTGTATTAAATTTGCCAACTGTAATTACAAGCTACATAAAATTAATTGTGAATATTTTGGGTCAAAGGGAGGTACATCGTATAAACGCTGCGTAAGTCTATTGCCCACGCCAATTACTGCTATAATAGCGGTTTTGTTGTGTTGCCTCAAAATTTGATCTCAAGCAGCGAAATTTATGAAATTTGACAATTTCCTAGTCATAAGAAATTATTCGTGCATTGCGGCCATTTGGTTTATGAAAGCTTATTTTCCCTTATTTTTTTTTTTGACCAACATACATACATATATCCCCACATGCAGCGTTGTATAGCACTGTCAAATGCGGAACAAAAATGTTGCGTTTTTTATGTCTTGAACCCCTACATTTTTCATTTTATGCCATTTGCCGAGATGCTGTTGTTGTTGGTATTGTTGTTGACTTTATTTCTTGCTTAGTTGCAAACAAGTATAAGCGCCCGCAAATTACCTGACATAAATGGCGCGATTTCTGTATAAAATATGTACGTGCGTGTGTGTGGCACAGTAACATATTTACACCCACAACTTTAATGCAGTCAATGCAAGTGCACGCGCCAAAAAATGCGCCAAGCCCCCCAAACCATTATGCCACTCCGTTGGCTTTGTTGCCCCGATACACACATACATACATACATAGATAACTGTATACGCCTGCGTCTAAAGGTAATGCATAGTAGCCTTGTGAGGAAAATCTGCGCTATTTGATTGAATTATTAATATTCGTCCATCTTAATATATGAAAAGAGGAGGAAAAGTATGCAGAACCGAAAGGCTGTATTTTATTGGAAGATTCTTCTTGGATGAAATATGTCCAGAGTTGTGATTTCACCTGAGGAGGGCAACCAAAGCTGTATAAAACGTTTTCCAATGCATCCTTGCTGTCTCGAAATCGGAGGGTTTAAGCGTTAGAGTATTATTAATTGATCTGTAGAAGGATCAAGCTATCCAAGGAGCCCTCTATGTCCTAGCAACTACATATAGAAAAACATCTTCATTGTACTCGTATATCCTTCGGATCATCTAATATGAACTGGATGAAAGATTTTGGACAGATTATTCTCTCTCGTTTTCATAGTTTCTTCCTCATACAAAATTAGCAGAACCATGACAGTATTTTTTTACACTTTTATACCTTATTCAGCAAGTTTTTGGGCGGATGGGCAATGCGCGGACTCAAACTAACCCAAATCTCTCTTGCTTGCTCCTGGAGGCTAAGAATTTATATTTTCTTTAAGAAAAAGGAAGAAATTTATTGCAGGTATAATTTCTCCACAGGGTATACACACACATACCACCACACCATTGGATAAAAAACGTGTTTGACCACATTTATGCCACTGTTGCAACTACATTTTCAACCCGCAATTTTTTGCCAACAAAAAAGTTCGAAAAAATGTCAAATGCTTATTGTATGAGCCATGCATAAACCATTAGATTCAGGCGTCTTGCAGTTACCTAACTACAAACTGATGAAAAATGTTGTTGTTGGATGTACGTATGTACGCTTTTATAGTGACTATATTTTTGTTAACCGCTATGCGGGTGTATAAATTTGTCATTGTTGATTAAAAAGTAGAAATAAAAATATTTTTTTATAAAATGGGACTCATGTAACGAGTGAATCTGATCGGGGAATGTTATTAAGATGACATAAATAAATATTTTATATACTTCTGTCATTAAATGCTATTTATTGCTTGAATAAGTTGAAATTTTATAGGGGCGCAGTGTAATCACTTTTGTTATAAACATATGGAATAACGGTAAAAAATTAATATGAGTTATATGTAAAGCGCAAGAATCCTGTACAATCCTTTTTTCAATTTATATGTAAATCGATCGGCATCTTTCAAGCCCAATTACTAGAGTCTAGTCAAACAGCGAAAAGGTAGATCTTTTTCTGTTATCCAATGAGTATCTATATCCTCACAACAACACAGGAGAAGTGCTCGGAACCCATAACATCAGGGAAAACACACAAGATGTGTTCAAAAAATAACGGGAATTTTCGTTTTTCGAAAATTAAATATTAATTCGTCTACATTAATGTTGTCGTCTTCTGAATAGTGCGCATTCAATATTATGCATTTATTTCAACTTTTACCTCCTTCAGAATTTTTTTATAATTGTGAAACTTTTCCAAAATTCCTGTTATTTTTTGAACAATTGCAAAAGCAATACCTAGGAAATAGAATATGGTACCCAAAAATTTGATAAATTGTTCAGTATTGGAATATCTTCAGTCAAAATTGAATATAGATTTTATGAACCCGGTCTCGAATTTATCATCCAAAGGTTAGGCGACGTTAAGGGAGGGGGTAAGGTTTGACAACTTTTTTTTTCATTTTATTTTATATATTTTTTCTGAACCATCAACATCTCAAGAATATTGTGTGAAAGTTTTAGGTCATTCGGAGAAAAACTAACGAAGTTACAGCAGGTTGACCTCCAGCTACCTGTGCTGAGTGTACAAAACTTTGAATCGATTTTCCCAAATATGTAATTTTTAAAGTCGTTGACCAGCCTACAGAAAAAACTACTGCATCGATCGTTTTAATTACTAACAATTTTACAATAACAAATAGGTCGATTTTTTCGTCTAAAATCGTCATTTTGGCTTGAAAATGGTACCAAAAATTGAAAAATTAAAAAAAACTTGACGTCAATTGAAAGATAAACTAATAAACTAAAGAAAGCATTTTGATTTTTTGGTTTCGGATGATCCAGTGATGCTGTAGGCCACCGCACAAAAACTTCTTTTCGAGGTGCCTTCAGAGATCGACGATAAATCCGTTATTCCTCGCTATTTTTCGATAAAACTTTTTTTAGGTATCCTTCAAATGTTGTACTTTCATATAATAATAAGTAAAATAAACCTACAGCAATAATTTTTTCTAAAAAAAATTATGAAAAAAGGTCTTTTTTCGACGAAACAAACCTTACCCCCCCTTAAAGAATCCTCGTTCCAATACTTGTTTACTTAGTACTGGCGTCGTCCCAGATTTCGATTTATAATCGACCAACGATCTTCATTACCACAACAACAAAATCAAGCGGGTTCCATTAATATCAAGTTAATGAATTCCTCGAATTATGAGTCTAATTCTACCTGTTAGAAATATATAATTTATAGCTTTCGCTGACATAAACTTCAAAATATTATTTTTAACAATTTGCAATGATTAATTATCTGTGCCAATTAGTAACACAAGGGTTAAGGCCAAAGCAAAGAATGACGACAGCTGATTGCTCATTCTTCCAGCATTACCACCACACCTTGCGTCAATTTCCCATGCGCAATTAAAACTACCTGTTGCCTGGGTCTGTTTATATAAATGTTTGTATATGTATTTTGAAGAGAAATTTGCTATAAAAAATTTATTTTCTGAAATCATTTTCTGAAAAAATATATTTTTATGGCGATGATGCTTAGTTATGCAAAGTGATAATTTTGATGACAGAAGACAGATGACAGAGGACATATGACAAATATGTATATTATCAGGCAGGTTCTGCAATCCCAGTGAAAGTAAAAATTAAAAAAAAAAGTGGAATTTGAAAAGTAAAATCGAAATTCACTTCACCAAATATCGAAATGGATGTGAATTTGCTTGAATTTCACTCGCAAGTGAGTTACAGAACCTGCCTGTATATAGTTATATGAACATATAAATAATTATTTCCAATATATTATCAAAATTTATATATTTTTATACTCTCGCAACAAATGTTGCTAAAGAGAGTATTATAGTTTTGTTCACATAACGGTTGTTTGTAACACCCAAAACTAAACGAGTTAGATATAGGGTTATATATACCAAAGTGATCAGGGTGAAGAGTGGAGTTCAAATCCGAATGTCTGTCTGTCCGTCCGTCCGTCTGTGCAAGCTGTAACTTGAGTAAAAATTGAGATATCTTGATGAAACTTGGCACACTTATTTCTTGGCACCATAGGAAGGTTGCTTTCGAAAATGAGCAAAATCGGACCACTGCCACGCCCACAAAATGGCGAAAACCGAAAACACATAAGGTGCCATAACTAAGCCATAAATAAAATTTGGAATGAAGGATCGCACTATGAAGGGGCATATGTGGATGTAATTTTTTTGGGGAAGTGGGCGTGGCCCCGCCCCCTACTTAGTTTTTTGTACATATCTCGCAAACTAATAGGGCTATATAAACCAAACTTTCTGTAGTCGTTTTTTTTAGCCACTTCCCAATACAGTCCAAAAATGAAAGAAATCGGATCATAACCACGCCCACCTCCCATACAAAAGTTAGGTTGAAAATTACTAAAAGTGGGTTAACTCACTAAAGAAAAACGTCAGAAACACTAAATTTCACATAAGAAATGGCAGATGAAAGCTGCACTCAGATTTTTTTACAAAATGGAAAATGGGCGTGGCGTCGCCCACTTATGGGTCAAAAACCATATCTCAGGAACTACTCTACCGATTTCAATGAAACTTGGTTTGTAGTAGTTTCCTTACCTCCCAATAATATGTTGTGAAAATTGGCCAAATCGCTTCACAACCACGCCTACTTCCTATATACCAGAACTTAGAAGATGATCTGAATCGTTTACTTTAGAATATATAAAGTAAGCACTAGTGAAGATATCGGTGCAAAACTTTGAACAAATACTGTATTTATAGTGTGGCAGCCCATTTCTAAAAATCGCCGAAATCGGACCATAGGTTTTCAAGGCCCCATATATTGAACATGAGGACCTCGGTGCTTCTAACCTAATATTAGGGTTTCCAACTTTCAATGGACTTTATACAATATATATGACGAATATGTGGGTCAAATTGTGTATTATATAATATTAATTAAGTTAAATAAATAAATTGCGAGAGTATAAAATGTTCGGTTACACCCGAACTTAGCCCTTCCTTACTTGTTTTTTTTAATTTTTAAAAATATTTGGATGTCCCAATCGCCGCCATCGTTGCCCTTACATTGTATCTATTGTATGTGCTATATGCCTCCACATTCTACATATCTCAATTATGATTTGACATTGTTATCGCCTCTGTTCTTCTAGTAGTTCTAAAAACTCTTAATCAATTAATAATTCAAAAATCGCTGCTCGCACTGTACTCCGTTACGGCATGGATTTTTTAATTGTTTTTTTTTCTATTTCCCATGATTGACGGCTCGAACGATTTGTGTTCGAATTTTATGCCTTTTAAGCAATTATTTTAAGCGTTTGTAAACTGAAATGATAGATTTGTATAGTCTTTTTTTAGACTTCTTTCAAGGTTCTTTCGTCGTTGAGGTGTGTTAGTCGTTCGAAAGAAAAAGTGGCGGGAAAAAAATAATAAAATATTGGTTACGTCACTGCTCGTGCTAAAGATGTTTTATGTTTGGCCATGAAACGCTTCGGTACAATAATTATTAGGAGAGTTCACCTACTTACAAATAAGTCGAATAAGAATTTACACGGTTTTGTAGATTGCTATGTTTGTGCATGTTATGGTAAATGAACAGCAAGCGAAGAGCCTACTCCGCTTTAAATGCTATATGCATTGGTTCTATACAACAAAACTGCTGAGGTTATTAGAAATTTACATTATTTATAGGCAATAGAACATATTGCCATAGTTGCTGTTTATTTAATCAAGCTTCACTTCTGAATATTAAACCATCAAAGTTTCATGACATTTCATCCAATGGTTCTCATGTTATTGGTCTCCAATTTACGCTACCTCTGCTATACTTTGGTTTACAGTTGTATTTTGATTAAACGTTGTTGTCTGATGGGGATGCTAATTAATGGATTTATATCAACGGTCAAGTATTGTTTTGCTGAATTTCGTTCTAACCGCACCCGCTATATTAATAAATTAATCTTAATTTTACGAATTTTTGGTGATCCTATATTTTCTTCAACGCCCCGGCTCCTTTGGTTTGTGATTAATAGTAGGAATTACACTATGAATTAGTCCTCCACCAACATTATTCATCATATTTGTCCTTCGATGACTATTCCCGAAAATAACCCAAATTCATTGAATTAAGGTATGTCGCCGAGCCTAGTCCTGGTAACAACTTCTGTACTATTATTCCTTCGAGGCAGGTTTGGATGACAAGGAATCGCTGCAGGAGAGACGGTGGGCTTCTTCACGAATGAAAGGGTTGAAGTTGTTGGGAGAGGTAGGTGGGAAAGTTTACTGTCAAGAACCTCTTATGAACTATAGTTGCAGGCTCGACTATTGCAGCTTTTTTTCAAGCAGAAGTGGCTGCCATTAAGACAGCGGCGAAGTAACCTTTAGAGCGGCGATACCAGCATTGAGTTCACTGCCTATGCGCCCAAGGCTAGTAAAGGAATGCTTATCTTCCATATCAGTGGCATCGTTCCATTTTTCAATTAGCCTGGTCTGGGTTAATGGCCACAGCGGAATCGAGGGAAGTTGTAATGTTGATGAGTTTGCAAACTCAGGTTCGGCTGTCTCACACACTGTAGCATGGGAACATGTAGGAGCCTCTTATCCTATAGTGTCTTACTACACGGCTAAGCTGGGAAGGCGCTGGTCTGTCATTCTTTTGGCCTAAGTTGAATCGCAAGAGATTTACCAAGCTCTTTGCCCATTGCAAAATACTCCTATCTTAAGGATTCTAGCTGTAGAAGTTTCCTGGAGGCGGACAAGGTGAAATCATCTCATCACTTTCATCTCAGAAGAAGACTTCTCTCTATGAGAACGGCCTACATTATGTTTTTACAATTTTGAGAACTATACTAAAGCTCAACTGTCTATAAGTACTTTACATAAAAAGGATTAAGCGAAAACAGCTGTCCTTAGAATGGATATCCTCGAAGGAAAAAATATAACTGCCCAAAATTCTTCTTCTTCTAAATATAGTAACAATGAAGCATCTCCTGTGCACCTGCCCGGCATTGTCAAGGCAATGAATTCGCTACTTGGGGGCCTCGCAGCGCAGGCATCCTAAAGGATGACTACTCCTCGTGGACAACGTGACGGCACTCCATCTGGTATCGCAGGGGACCAAAATGGTCTATGTGTGGCGTATTGGCCTGCCAGTATAACCTAACCTAACCTAATACAGTGTTTTTCCATTTCGCCTAAACTCTTACTCTCAAATTACGGTATTAAATTCCAGTGAACATGAATAAACAAAATTTAAAAGTTACAACTTCAATCAGTCTATGACCTCCAATCTTTTGTACCACACAATACAATGAAAGTATTAAAAATGCTCCACAAAAATTAAAAAATAAATGTAAAGGTCACAGCAAATATATAACTAAAACCTGTAATAATGCATTACGATAATATCAGCTAAGAAGCTATACTTAACGGTAATTAGTGGAAAACAAAGCCAAAGATAATCATCGGGTTTTAATGGTCAAAACCAATGAACCGTTATAATTCAATTAAATCTATTGAAAACCTTATCAAATATTTAATTTTCAACCAACCAGCAAGCCAATCAAGTTTCAAACAACTGAAATATACATACATACATATGTATAAATGATATGTGTATGTATGTTTCAACTAATTTAAGCTATGCGCATGCGTCAATCAGTACACAACAAGCGCATAAATGCCGATTAAAAAAGCGCAAGTGTATATAATTATAAGCTGCCGTGTTACAATTGTGTGTGGTGCCATGAAAAAATGCTGAGAGGTATATTTACGTTTGTGTTTTATATACATTTATATGTATGTATTTATGTAGCTAAGTTGCATTAAGGATCCAGCTAACACAATGCACCAGTAAACCATATTCAATATATATTAGTCGGCTGCTTGGTTGTCCGGTTGTTTGGTATTCCGATTTGTAGCGCTTATGCGAAGAGGCTGCAGCGTGTGGTGAGCGTAAAACATTAGAAGTGGTTGAGTTGAGTCTTACGAGAGCTTGAGAGCGCATGCTGAACATGCTGCTTAGAGTTGCTCCCATGGCGCACAAGTTAACTGGTTTAAATTTTATACCATTTACGGCAGAAAATTTAAAGAATTATTTTTTTAATATTAATATTTTATTTAAAATTTCATTAAACAACGCCTCTTTAAAGAAATTTTATTTTTAAAATGTATATTTTTATTAACAAAAATATTTTCGAACTTATTTAGTAGAATTGGATTTTGAGTTTAGATAAATTATCCATTTGGTTTAGTACCGTTTGAAGTACCAAGCGGAGACCTCACTAGTTTGGATATGAGTGGAGTATGAAGAATTTAAAAGTGTATAGCTCGAAAACATTGATCTACTACTAAAACCAAGTTTCTAGTGAAATCTATGTGGATTTTATCATTGTGAGTGATATTCGTATTAGAAATTTTAAATATTTATAAAGAATCTGTTAATTTTATATCATCGAATATTAAGGCATACCTTTCAAATTAAATATTTTTGTGGAACCTATGTGGAACAACTCGTAACGGGCTAGCTATCAAAGCTTTGTAAGGAATCTGTTAATTTTATATCATCGAATATTATGGCTTACCTTTGAAATCAAATATTTTTTGTGGAACCTATGTGGAACCTGTCCTAACCGGCTTAGTTATTAAGTATTTGTAAAGAATCTGTTAATTTTATATCATCGAATATTATGGCTTACCTTTGGAATTAAATATTTCTTATGGAACGTATGTGGATACTAGCTTTATGAGTGATTTCATTTTGAGTTTTGGAGCATTTTTATTAGTAATAGGAATAAATCATAATTATTCAAATATTTCTTGTGGAACGTATGTGGATCATAGCTTTATGAGTGATTTCATTTTGAGTTTTCGAGCATTTTTTTCTTAGTAATAATAATAAATCATAATTATTATCTTAATCACCCTTAAAATAACTGTACATATCCTATGATTATCTTTTCTAAGAAGTTCTAGAGGATTCTTGAACTCAACCATAATCAATTAATTATTTACAACCATTCACTTAACTCTGATTGTGCCGATTCGTAAGGCATTTTGCTCAGTGTCTTCGTTTTATAATTGTATGTAACACAGAAATATATGGTCGTAGAAGCCTTAAGTCCCAAACAGCTAATTAATTTGTGGGAAAGAGTCTTTCAAGACATACGTAAACAAGATTACTTCCCCTTATCTTTATTTCGACATTTTTCATTTTATCACCAAGTTTCAAAACAGCTCTAGCTCTGACCTTCCTTCCTTCCTTATAGAAGTTAAATAAAACATAATATTTACTGAACAGCCTAAAACCCTCGATTTTGGGGGAGAAGTAAAGAGCATTCCATACTCCCAAAAAGCCTGTCTTCTATTAATACAATTTATATTCTCGTGTAATGATCGGCATCAAAACCATACATACCTGTTTCTCTCTCTTCGTCACAAGCAACTCTGCACAAATTTGTAAAGAATGAAAACGAAACTGAAAGCCAAACCGAATATTATCGAAGTCAAGATTAAAACTGAAATTGAAATTGAAGCTCAACTCAGACAATGCTGCAGCCGACTGCTGAGACTCGACTTGAACGGTTCGTCGGCTTACTGACAGCAGCGCGCGCTCGCTTCGATGGCGCTGAGAAAATAAGTGTGCACAGCATAAGACTGGCTGAAAACAAAGTTGAAGTCGCTGTTAAAAGTGAAGTTGTAGTGCGGATATTGTAAACATACAAACAAACAAACGTAGAAAAAAATAAAAAATAGTAAAAAATAGCTGCAGAGCAATCAGTTATGTGAACCTGCTACCAAACACCAGCGCTTGTTTGAGTGTGTGTAGGTTTGTGACTCTGCAATTGCTCAGAAGAACGCCACAAATATGCGGTGAGATATTCATTCCTCAGCTTCAGTCAAATTTGTTTGGCTTGGCGCTTATTGGTTTAGTCGCGGTTTTGCAGGCGCAACGCGCGAACGCAACGGTTTTCAATAGTAGATTTACAAGGTGTTAATCAGCAAATGAGGAATTTATTGAAATTAAAAAAAATTTTAAATATTTTTAAAAAGTGATTTTGAAATGAATTCATTAAATACATTGTGCAGTGTGCTACTTAATTTGCAATAAAAATTAAACTTAAAAAATAAAAAATAAATTATAAAATTACCGTTAATTACCACAAGTGCTATTACAACAAAAAAGTAACAAGAAATTATAAAATTTGAAAATACCCACGCTACAATTCAGCAATGTAAGCTCATTCATAACGAAAATGTGAAAATTAACCAAACAAGTGTGAGACCCTACAAAGCAGTGCTTTGCAGCCACAACAACAACAGCAATAACTCGCAGCGACTTTCAATGGGAAAACAATTAAAATTTGCATTCATTAATAGTCGAAGAAAAAATTGCAGGTGAGCAAAAAAGTGAGGTAAATACAATAAATATGCACAACGGTGTGTAAGGAATTCGGAGCGAGTTGTGACAGATACAGTGCATGCGAAAAGAATGTCGTTAGAAAAAAAATTATAAGAAAATAAATAAAAAATTAACAAAAAAATACTAAAAATATATTTAAATTAAATAAATTAGTAAAAAATTCTCTAATAATTTAAAAAATATTAAATAAATAAAAAAAATTAAATTATAAATTTAAAAACCATTATAAAAACAATAATCCAAGTTGCAAAAATAATAATTAAAAAAAATAAAATTAAAAATAAAAAATTATTATTAAATTTTTGTGAATAAAAAAATATTAAAAATGTCACTCGTAATTTAATAAAAATATTTTTATTTAATAAATTTATTTAATTATTTAATAAAAAAAAAATATTTCAAAATAATATTTAAAAAAATTTATTACATAACTAAGTTGTATATAGAATCTTGTAACATAATAACAAGACCAAAAAATAAAACAATTTAATTTAAATAAAATAATTTAATAAAAATAAATAAATAAATTTGAAAAAGAGTTTTAAAAATATACATAAATTAAAAACTGTCTCTAATAATTTAGTAAATATATTAAATTAATTTAATAAAGTTATAAAAAACTAATAAAAATATATATAAAAAGATTTTTTAAAATTAAATAAATAATCTAATAAAAATATTAAATAAATTAAAAAATAATGTTTCAAAAATATTAAAAAATTAAAAATATGCCCATAAAATATTTATAAAAATTTTAAAGTAATTTAAAAATAGGTATGAAATATAATCAAAATATTAAAAAATATATATAAATAGAAAAAATATTTTAAATAAAAATGTATCTAATAATTAAAAACAATATTAAATACATTTAAAAATATTTCTACAAAACAATATTAAAAAATTAAATGTCTGTAATAATTTAATAAAACTATTAAATAAATAAAAAAAATAATATATAATAATGTAATAATAAAAAAAAAATAAATAAAAAATGAAAAAAATAATATTTAAATATAATAAATAAGAAAAATGTCACTCTAATAATTTAATAAAGATATTAAAAAAAATTATAAAAATAATAAAAAATATTTTAAAAAGATAAATGATAACAAAATATTTCTAATAATTTATTAACAAAATTCAAAAAATTATAAAAATTTACTAAAAAATAATAAAATAATAAAAATAATACAAAGAAATTGTATTCAGTGAAAAAAATATATAAAAGGAGTGTTTTAAAAAAAATAATAAAAAAAAATTAAAGAAAATTTTTGCAAAAAAATTAAAATTTTTTTTTGAAGAATTTTTTTACATGCAAAAAAAAATTTATTTATTTTTATTTTTAACTAAATTAAAAATAATTATAAACATTTACTAAAAGAAATAATAAAAAAATAATTAAAAAAATAAATAAAAGATTCTTAAAAAAAAATTAATAAAAAATTTTTATAATGCATTTTTTTATTTGCAAAAAAATTATTATTGTAATTTAGCTTATTTCGCGCGACACCAATTCCAACCACAACAAACCATTGACTCATACTTCAATGCTGCTGAGATTAATAACACAAAAAACAACAACAACAAATAATACAACATGCACATAATAAAGAAATAGGCAAAGCGCCAAAGCTATTGCAAACTCTTAAGCGCATATGAACCTCACATAAAACCCACACACCATCGTACACACATCCAAACATAGCTACTATAATAAAGTACTTAAAAAAAAGAATTAATAAAATGAAATCGAAATTTAAGCTGCTCGTTTGCCAATAAAAGGCTTGTGAATAAGTCAAGTCATAGCGCCAAAGGTGAAGTATGTAACAAATACGACGCGAAAAATAGTTGAAACTTATATGAGTACATATACAATATGTGTGTATATATGTATGCACACGTATTAGGTAATAAATAGCATAATCCACCCGCCGCCGTTGTCGTCATTGCTGGCTCTTGCTGGCTCCCGCGCTGATCATTTAAATCGGATCAACGCCGTAAATCAATGCATTCACTTGAGCCACTACTTGGGCTGACATACATACATGAATGCATATAATATTATTGAAAATAATAGTTAGTAAATGCAGCATTTGGAAGTATTTACAAGCATGTAATACATACATACATACATTCTAATGCAAACGAGCACAAATGTAGGCAAAATCAATCTACTCGTCCGTCCGCTTGCCCATAACTGACCATATGAAGAAATCATTTTGCAGCTTTTAATTGCTTCGCTTTATTATTGAAGAAAATCGCTGAGGTTTGCTCTTGCTACATATTGAAATCATGCAACACTTCGTTTGCTACAACGAAATCGAATACTTGCATTCAATGCACGACAATTTAAACACCGTCTAATGATAAATAAAATAAAATTATTAGTTAAGAGTGCATAATAAATCATTTTGTGTGTGTGTATAATATGTAGTATATGAATATGTTCATATGTATGTATGTACTCTGATGTGTTTCTAATGCTAACAGTATGTCTATCATAATTATAAAATAATTATTGAGTGAAATTAGTTTTAAATCTAAATATTGTATGAAGGTCGCTGGCACACAGCGGTATTTGAATTCAGCTGCAATGTCGAAACTCAGCAGGCTTAGCATAAACTGAGACTAGTAACACGGCATTCCACGCCAATTCGATACATACTATTTTTAGAATTTCATAGAAGTTGCATTTTTCTTAAATATACTAAATATAGTAATAGAGAGACTGAAAAATCCGTATCAGTTCATTAAAAATCCAAAAATTAATTTAATTATTAATTATTAAATTAAATATTAATTTATAGAACCATACACTGATTATAGCGAGTTTCCAACATTTCGATAACGATTTTTATAGATTTTAGTTCGTTTGGTCTTCTGGTTCAATATAGGAAACGGTCTCGATGGCTGCTTTCCAGCGAATGCTCTTAGGTATGAGAGTAAGAGTATTCATTACAGACCATATTCGAGGACTGATAAGTGAATCAACTTCGGTTTACGGTTATGCCAAATAATACTGTAAATTCTTTTAATGTTTTCATTAGTGCTGTATTTTGGATGTCCACTATATATTTCTATCTTCGTTTGAAATTCTTGGCTCAATTTAATTGCACTATATGTACATTGTAGATAGAGATATAGCGGACATCCAAAAGACAGCACTAACGAAAACATCAAATTGTATATATGTAATTCTGATATCCTGTTTGGAATTTGAATGGTGGTTGTTCCGTATCAAATTTTGTTTCCAGATTACACATTTTTTATTTAAATTACCTTACATATGTATGGACGTTAGACCTCTTTGGTCTTATTTATGTGTTGAATTTGTTAAATAAAGAAACATTTGTATAGTCTTTAAATAGTTGGAATAAATTCTTGTTCGGTATCCTTATCCTACTCATCCTATTTTGGGTTTCCACAATTTCGAAATATTCTTTTTGTTCTGAAAAGATCCCGTCAGCTCATATTGGCATTCCATCTTCAAATTGTATCCTGCTTGGATTATATGTAAATAATTGGTATATTCTATATACAACCATAACCCTAAACCATATTTTAGGTATCGATATTATAATCTATCCGCATTATTTGAAGAACTCTTCATGATCAATTAGAATTAATGGGCAACACTCACTCACAGGTTTACATATTATAAAGGGTGATCCATATCGAGGTTCCTTGCTCTATTAAAGAAAACAAGTAAGGAAAGGCTAAGTTCGGGTGCAACCGAACATTTTATACTCTCGCAATTTATTGAAGAAATTTTAATAACACCCAAATTTACCTATAAATTCGGCACAAAGTTTAATAGAATAACGAAAATCGTCCTATATAGTGTATGAGGTCCTATATAGTATATACCTGAACCGATTTCATTCATTTTCACCAGCTAGGTACACTACATATATCCAGAACTATACACGCACTTAATTTCGCAAAGATATAGTATCTCACATATTAACCAATACATATATGTAGATTAAAGCCCACCGTATTTTTGAAAAACCTATAATTAGGTACATGGGAGCTAGGAGATGTTATTATCCGATTTTAATAATTTTTGGAACAGAAACACACTATTAGAAGAAAACAATTTCCTCTGAATTACATTAAATTATCTAAGAGATTTACCAATATTTTCGGTTAAAATTTACCCTTAGGCGCGGAGTTCAACATGTCCGATATCTAAGGTCTTGAAAAGTTATAGTCCGTTTTTGACAATTTTTTCTCAAGTGAAACCAGAGATGATATGTACTATTTGTGTAAAGTTTTATTCCGCTATCTTCATTGGTTCCTTATGTATACATTATAAAGTGAAGGAATTAGATGGAATTCGAAATTAAGTTATATGGGAAGTTGTCGTGGTTATGAACCGATTTCATCAATTTTTCACATGTGTCATCAGGGTGTCAAGAAAGTATTATATACCGAATTTCATTGAAATCGGTCGAGTAGTTCCTGAGATATGGTTTTTGACCCATAAGTGGGAGATGCCACGCCCATTTTTCATTTTGTAAAAAAATCTGAGTGCAGCTTCCTTCTGCTATTTCTTATGTAAAGTTTAGTGTTTCTGACGTTTCTCGTTAATGAGTTAACCCACTTTTAGTCATTTTCAACCTAACCTTTGTATGGGAGGTGGGCGTGGTTATTATCCGATTTCTTTCATTTTTGGACTGTATAAGGAAATGGCTGAAAAACACGACTGCAGAAAGTTTGGTTTATATAGCTTTATTGGTTTGCGAGTTATATACAAAAAACCTATTTGAGGGCGGGGTCACGCCCACTTTTCCAAAAAAATTACATCCAAATGTGCCCCTCCCTAATACGATCCTATGCTCCAAATTTTATTTTTATAACTTTATTTATGGCTTAGTTATGACACTTTATAAGTTTTTGGTTTTCGCCATTTTGTGGGCGTGGCAATGGTCCGATCTTGCCCATTTTCGAAAGCAACCTCCTCAGGGTGCCAAGGAATACGTGTTCCAAGTTTCGTTAAGATATCTCAATTTTTACTCAAGTTATCCGTTGCACGGACAGACGGACGGACGGACGGACGGACAGACAGACATTCGGATTTTGACTCGTCTCGTCACCCTGATCATTCTGATATATATAACCCTATATCTAACTCGTTTAGTTTTATGACTTACAAACAACCGTTAGGTGAACAAAACTATAATACTCTCTTTAGCAACTTTTGTTGCGAGAGTATAAAAAGTGCATTTATTAAATTAATATGAAAATAAATACTGTTAAGGAGTTTGATCAAAGAACTGGAAAGAATGTTCGGTATCCTTCTGAAAATTAGTGGTCTATCTATGCAAGCTCGGTTCTGTAAATAAATACCATACTCATACTATTTTGGGTTTCCACTAATCCGTTATTTTCTTTTTATTCTGTAAAAATCCCGTCAACTCACATTGACAATATGACAATCAAATTGTTTCCGAATTAGATTATAAGTAAAAACATTAAAAACAAAATTCTATATAGAACCATAATTTCAAAAGTTTGGGCGTCAACATATTCTAGCCCCGTTGTTTGCAGAACTATTTATAATCAAATAGAATTCATGGGTAACACAAACTTACTTGTATACATATTATAAAGGGTGATCCATCCGCGGCTACATCTCTGATGGTCCATCCGTTGAGCCCATTTTGCGTTGACTCGTTCGAGCATTTCGACTGGTGACTGGTGGCGAATGACATGTTTGTGATCTGATGTTTTGCTCCAAGGCCTGAATCGAAGCGGGATTGTCCGCATAGACTTTAAACTTTATATATCCCCACAGTAAAAAGTCGAAAGGTGTGATATCACATGATCTTGGTGTCAAATCGGCCGGGGCAAAACGTGAAATTATCTGCTCACCAAAGTGTTCTCTCAATAAATCCATTGATTGATGCGATGTGTGGGAAGTGGCGCCGTCTTGTTGAAACGAAATGTTGCCGAAATCACGGCGCAAAATATGATGATTACACCGGCAAACAAACCACACGAAACTGGTTTTTGGTTTTTTCTGGATGAAATGACAGCTTTGAGTCTCTTCAGTTTGCTCTTCGTCCCAAGTTCGGTAATTTTGATTGTTTACATACCCATTGAGCCAGAACTGCGCCTCATTGCTAAACAGAATTTGGCTCGAAAACGTTGGATCTTCTTGGAACTTTTCAAGAGCCCACAGACCGAAGCGATGTTGCTTGGGCAACCTGGCTTCAGTTCTTGCAAAATCTGTATTTTGTATGCTTTCAATTTAAAATACCGATATAAAATACGCCAAATCATTCCATACGTCAGTCTGAGTTGCTGCGAACGGCGTCGAATCGACTCTCCACGGTCTTCGTGTAATAAAGTTGTACAATTTGTAAACGTTGTTCAGGCGTAAGTCTTTCATGACCTGCCTACGTTTCACATGCCGAGAGATTTTGAAGTTTTTAACCAATATTAAAACGGAATGCTGGATTTTTCTGACCAACAACTTGACCTAAGACAACTAAACTGGCAAAGGAAATTTAAGAACTCTTAAGCTAGGGCCAGATATCTACGAGATCCCCTATAAATCCATATACATCTATATCTATAAAACCCACATATCACTACTATATATGCTTATATAATATGTAAACGAACGATTGGCCATGGATCATGGTTCTCTCGAGTATTTGTTCAAAAGACCTGCCGAAAAGCATTGCCCCCACTACTGGATATATACAGACACAAGTGTCACGACAAACACATCTTCATACCCTCAACTGGGTACTTCACTCAGTTACTTTGTTCAACACTTCCATAATAAACAAATCGTCGGAATGAATCGAATCACCAATTTCATAGACGAAACGAAATGAGATGTCAAATAAAAGGGTCAAACACCAGCCAATTTGGCAGCTAAGCGGCATGGCTGCCAGCAAATGCCAACCAAAGCAATATTGTATATATGTATGTATGAAGTGCCAAGAGACGAGACTACCGCAACCACAGAGCTGTTGACCAGGACAATTGACTTCTTTGCCGCTTCAACATTCGTACAAACAGTCAGATATATGCTTATATATGTAAATAAGTATGTAAGTATTTACATTTCGAACTAACAATTTTGCAGCAATTGCATACGAGCAAATCTTCATGGCAAATTCGTGGGTTTTTTTTCTGCTTGGCCAATAACTTGGACCAGCATTCGCTTTCGTTGATATGGTGGGAACTGTAGGTATGTTTGGTGTCTTTTTTGGATAATTCAAACAGAGATTTGCCGCAAGCAATGCTTGTTGTTGTGGCTGATGGTCTGATGGTCTGCTAGTCGTGACGGATGCGGTGGTGGTGTCTACAGCACCAAGCTGATGGAGGCACAAATAGTTTGACAACCGAGCAGATTTTTATTTGAGATTTTATTTGTTTCAATTTTGTTGCTTTTATTTTCATACTTCTCGACTATAAGGCAATGACGAGTAACCGAAAATTTGTTATTTGCTTTCTTGTTGTTGTTTGTGCTTTTGGTGTTTCGTAAGTTGTAATAAAATTGGTTTTTGATAACATTTTGAAATATTCGATAATAAAATTAAACAGAAAATAATAATAATAACAACGTGAGTTGCAGGCAGTCATGCTCGTTATTTTGGCGAAAAATTGTTTTTAATAGCTTTAAGATGGCTATGAATGTTTGCAAGTTGAGCTTACTATGAACAAGGTGCGGCTGAGGGTATGCTGCAATATCACACACATAACGGTTTTGTATTATAATAGAAAGGATCCTAAGAGTTGTATTATTTCAGACTAAACAAGAAAAAACGTTAACTTACAGCCGAACCGAAGCTAATATACCCTTCACAGGTGCATTTCTTTTAGTAACTATGTGTTTAAGCAATTCTAAAGACGTAAGAAAAAGTAAGGAAGTTTTCCATACAAGCCATTGAATTTCGTGAAGATATGTAGTAAAATGCGGAAGTTTTCCATACAAGCCATTGAATTTCGTGAAGATATGTAGTAAAATGCGGAAGTTTTCCATACAAGCCCTTGATTCCGATCGTTCAGTTTGTATGGCAGCTATACGCTATAGTGAACCGATGTGAACAATTTTTTCGGAGATTCAATTATTTCTATGAACAATAACTCACACCAAATTTCGTGAAGATATGTAGTTTGTATGGCAGCTTTATATAGTGGCTATGATATAGTGGTCCGATATCGGCAGTTCCGACAAATGAGTAGCTTCTTGAAGAGAAAATAACATCTGCAAAATTTCAACTTCGTGGCAAACTTAATATACCCTGTTCAGGGTATAAAAATATACAAATAATGTTGTAAATATAATTTTTCTACTTTTGAAGACTGGTGCAGACATACATAAATGACTAAAGTATTAAATGGGTTTTTAAATCGGCGATGGAAGCTCAGATTTTCTGTAAATATTATTTACAATTACTGTCAGTTCAAAAATTCTATACTTAGTAATTCAATTCCATAAGGGGTTACATGGGTTTTGTCGGGTAAAAAAGACATATTTTCAATACTTTTTTATGTAAAAAATTATTTATTCAATTCAAACTTTTTTCTGTCTTATAAATACATATTTATTTTAAAGAATAATTTCTGAAATTAAAAAAAAAATAAAAATAAAATAAAACTCCTCCATTGTGACGTCATTTCCAGTGACCCCTCTGAAAAAGGTGCGTCCGCGTTGTCAGCAGGACCATCCTGGCAGGATCATCCAAAATGAAAAAAAAAAATAAAAATAAATGTTTTAGGTAAAACCATAAACTCGTGCTTGAACGAAGGACAGACAACAAAGTAAAAATTGGAATTTTGGCAGACATTTTTCCAAAAAAATAAAAATTTCGGTCAAATTTGCTTGACGGTTGAATAGATTTCGAGAACATTTGACAACCGACTTTGAAAACACGGTTCCGCGAAAAACGCTTTTAAAGTTCTGAGTAACAATAATTCCTGGCTTGGAGCGCACGCCTTCCAAAGGCTGTATCGCCGAAACTATTATTCGGATCGACTTGAAAATTTAGAATAAAATTGTTGGGATGTTGTAGAAATTAATAAGCAAAAAAATAAAAATCGATTTTTTGGACCCACGAAACCCATGAAACCCCTTAATTGAAAGCCATATCCTTAATTTTAACTATCTTTGATTAACGCGTTCCTCTGTCATCAACTATTGACTATTATTAATATTTAAACCCCCACAACGTTGTCCTCGCCTTTATGTATATCTGCCGGCAGCCGGTTCCTCTATTGGGTAACACTTTTTCAAGAAGATTGACTCAAATTCTTGAATGTCCTTGGGAGGGAACTATCAAATTTATTGTGATTCTTAAAAGCGCTAAGTTAGCAATTCTTGAAACCAATGACTTGATATTTGACATATTGACATATATATATCTGTATATTTCAGTATCGGATTGGTAAAGGGGTTTTTAAAAGGGACGCTACAAAAGTAGACCGATAGGGACAGCTAATGACGCCATATTTTTCCTTCTTGTCTTTTGACATTTCTCTTCAGTAAGGTTGGCCATTTCATTAATGAAATATATATAATCCTTTAAGCCTTTAAGACCTCTACGACCAAGCTATAGTCTTTATAATCGGGAGAGGATTTTTAAATAAAAGCAATATATATTTATAAGAATCTGAAGTGGGAGGGGTGCTGTATGCTTAAAATCAAATTGTGAAACAAAAATTATAGTCGGTGTAATATGGTTAAAATATTGAGACGTTATCAATACTTCGTTGTTTAAAGACTTCTTACTAATACAACCTTATTACGTTCAAAGATAGGAAGATATTATATTCCTATATAAATAACATCAACGTGTGATCCCTTAAAAGAATCTGCAGCAGTAGCATCTGACCTAATTTTGCAAGAGTCTTCTCACACTGTTAGACACAGATGTGTTGAAAAAAATTGTATTGAATATCATCGACAAAGGCGCCGCCACAGAAGCCGAAACTTCTTGTTCCCAAATCTCTTTTCGGACAGTTGAAGTTATGGATTGGTCTGCGCCTTCACCAGACCTAAATTCTATACAAAGCTGAGTTATAGGAAAATGTAGAATCTGCATGGTACACGATACCACATAAGGCACACCACGATCTTGCTTTGCTGTAATGCCTAATGAGAGATATCCCTCAAAGTATTAACTTTAAAACATATTCCTCGCTTTTAAACAGGAAAATATTTACATATATAATATTTCTTTCTATTGCACTAAACTATAGTATGCACAGTGGTGGATCCTGGGGGGGAGGTGCTTTTGTGTTAAAACACCCCCTAAGCTCAGAGAAAAATATATGTTTGTTGATATGGGTTTGGAATGAGGTTATTGATCAAAAAAATCTCATCAAATTATACGCAATTATAATAAGTTACAAGATTTTTGTTGTTATTCATTTAAATCGAACTTTCTCTACATTTGTACAAGCAGTATCGCTGAAGCTCAGTGATTAATTGCAGATTAACCGGGATCTCACATTGCATGTTATATTTTCCTTCGTTTTTGAAAGAATTCTTCTAGTATTTCATCAACTGACAGATCAATATCCCTATGAATATTCATTGATGCTACACCATTAAGCCTATCTTGACCTGTCGTATTTCGTAAATAGGTTTTAATTCTCCTTAAACTTGAAAAACTTCAAGAAACAGGCAATAACTCCAATATGCGTAAAATCTTAAAAACATTCCCAAAAGACGGTTTGTTTACTGCTTCTAAAGCTTCGAGAGCATTTCGAAAATGCTTGCCTGAAGTTCGCTATTTCCACATTTTCACCTCCGCAAGAAAGTTTTGTTCTGAACAGTTGATCACCCTTTCATAAAAAGAAAATATTACTCCAGTTTTTTTAGCGTTAAATTCATACTTTGGGAAAAATACAAAAAAAACAAAAACAGAAAACCCAAACGTGTCCTATAATAACTGAATTTTCGCGAGGGAACTGCTATATCAAAAATACGTTGAGTAATAACACTTTTAGTAAAACCCCCCAAAAAATGTTTCTGGATCCGCCACTGAGTATGCACTTCACTTAATTCCGTAGAAAGTCAACTTTAATAATGATTAGCGATTTTACCCGGTTTTTGCACCAGACCATCGCGTTAATATCCGATGCCAAAAATATTACTGAAATGTTAAAATTAATTTAAAATAATTGTACTATGTATGTGATTGGCGTTGCAACCGTTTAGCCGGTTATAGCCGAATCGACGATAGTGCGCCACCTCTCCAGGCTTCTGCACCGTAAAGCAGGACGGGAATGATAAGCGACTTGTAGAGCTTGATTTTGGTTCGCCGAAAAAATAATTAAAATGTAAAAAATGTAATAATTAAATGTAAAAAAGAAATCTCTAAATGCATGAATAAGAACGAAGATCTACAATTAGTAATATAAACTTTTTCTTGACGTTATTAAATAAATTAAACAAATTATTGTAATTTTATCTTTATTCCATCTTTATTTCAACTCTTTTTCTCTTCTGCAGCAACGTGAAGCAATAAAAATTTAATGCCACACCAGTATCACTGCAACGCACCCCTCCAAAGCATTAACAAACAAGCATAAATAAATTATAAATGCAGATAAAATGAGTAAATAGCGTAGTTGAGACTAGCAATGAGCAGCAGAACTACACCACAGACCAATAAATAACCAACCGATACACAAGCCACACCGTCTAACTGATCGGTTGGTGTGCAAAAGATGCGTTCGCTTACGTAATCGAAATCAAAGTGCAACATCCAACAAATCCAAGCACACATAGAAGTGCATTCATGGCTACACGCGCCGTGGCTTCACTGGTTTCTTCAGCAGCTTCTACACTTTTGCAGCCAAAGCGCAATTGACATTTTCATTCTTGGCAACTACGTGTGGACTTCGGTGTGTGCAGCAAATCGCTGATTTAACTTTGCGAAATCGATTAGCGACGGCAAAACTTCAAAAGCACAACAGGTGAATAGTTGAAGGCACAATGGCTAGTGCAACTGGCGGCAGAGATGCCATTGAATGCGATGCCAATGCGTCTGCAATGGCCATAAATCTGGCAGAAACTATCAAAACAAACAATTACATGGCCAGCAGCAGAAAGAATCGACACGATGTCCACAGCAGCGGTGAGGGGTCGTCGCATAAAAAACTAGAATCAGCGAAATTTGGGCATACAAGTGGACGCGGTATGGCTGAGGGTCTGCGCCGTCAGGCGACCAAATATCCACACGGACTGAACGTCAGCATACAAACAGTGACCACTAATGAACAACAGCACAACAACAATAATTGCAACAACAACACCAATAATAATAGCAGCAACATGAATGGCAGTAGCGAACTGAATGCAAATTATGGTTACTCACGAGCATCCACATTGCGCAGCAGCTGGGGTGGCAGCAATAATAACAATGACAACAAACAGCAAACGAACAGCAGCGAACATTTGAATGACGACATGCGGCACACCTCAATTCATAGGGACACAGGAGCGGCAGCGGCAGCAACGTTGGATAACTGTCACCGCAAATATCGCATTAGCATGATCAGCAGTCCGGAAAATCTGGCCGAATTGCAAATGCGTCGCTACAAGTATCCACTCACCGGCAACTACTATCTGGACACACAGGATGCAACGAGTGTGAAGCAACCGCCCCCGCTGCCGGTACTGCGTAGCTACCTACAACGCTTCGGTCGCTGGAAATATCTGCGCTGGCCCATTATATTTTTAGCGAGCACCCTCCTATTCTTCGGTCTCATCACATATTGCATTTGGCTGCACGATGTGAGTGTGGCACGCGAACGTTATCAGCAACGTCGACGACAGGAAGTCGGCAAGGAGGCACAGTTGGCCGTTAGTGAAGCGCAGCTCATCAACTTTGTTGCAAATACCGTCGATGTGTGGCAGCGTATCGATGAAAGCGGTGTTGCAACCATAACAACTACGCTGTCAAGCATCACCACGAATACAAATGTTGCTGCAACCACTAACCACAATCGCGAACACCTACAGGAATCGACGATTTTACGTGCAATTAGCACTCAAGCGCAACAACCGCATCAAACGCCCAAGCAACAGCAGCTCACCACACACAAATATGTGTTGCCATCCAAAGGTGTTGTCACCAGTGGTGGTAAGAAGCAGCAGCATAAAGAGAGTGTCGTTAAAGTCAGTGAGGAGACCACGCCTGAAGCCACGACTTATGCCAGCGCCGAGGCGGCTTTCATTCCTACTAACGTACTGCATTACAGCGGTTTTAATGGTCATCAGAACAGCTTTGGTGTGCCCATCGAAGAGGGTCATCGCATTTTGAGGCTGTTTAATAAAGTAAGTAGGAATTGGTAACTTTGTATATTATCCAAATAGCTTTACGACTTGTGCTGTCCGAGATGATTGTAAGACCGCGACTAGATCAAGTTATTATGGGATTGATCCACTGAGACGCCAGTCTTTAGGTTAGATTAGCTTAGTGGCTGTCTTTCAGACCTAGGCCTTTAGGCGGCCCATTGTGACACGACCTGAACTGGGATCCCCTCACACTATTATGTCCTCACTGAACCACCCTGTGGATTTGATAAAATTAAATAATTCAAAGAGTCTTATGTATGCAACTTGCGCCACATCATTGAGGAAACCGCGACCGATAGTTACGATCCTTTTCCTATACAGAGCCTTACATCCGCGTAAAATGTGTTCTACAGTCTTTTCTTCTTCTACTTCTTGGCAGCTTCTGCAGTAGTAAATATAAGGTATACCCAGTCTGCTGGTGCGTCTCCCAATCAGACAGTAACCTATTAACACACCTACTAGGGTTCTTATGTCATTCCCCTTGAATTTAAATAGTCGGCATGAGCGGCTCTTATCCCACTCAGGCCACGTTTGTCTTCTTGTTAAGCAGGTCAGTGACTGTTTCCACCGAGTCTCAGCTATATCTACAGCATATTTGTAGATTAAACATCTGCAAGTGGCCAGATGTATGTAAATTATCTCTTTATTGGCATCTAAATGTTAGGTGGTGCCCAGTCTGATTAGTTCATCTGCTTCGCAGTGCACCCATCACTATCACTATGTCCTGGAACCTATTGCAGGCTTATCGAGAAATATGATGTCAGTGTCTCTAATAGCTCTAAGCACTCATTCACTATCTTCGACGAGATTCTAACGCCACTGGCTATCTGTAAATATAAATATATTCCCGGCCGGTAACACTCTTTTTGACATAACGATTCTGGTTTCTAATTTTTCTGAGAAGACACCACCTTCCACTCATTTGTATAGTTTCAATCCGTCTGTATACATACTTATCACTGAATCTTTGCCCACCTCGCTGTTTATTAGAATGTCGCTTATTCAAACTGATTAGTAGGGGAGATTCTCTTAGTCTGAGTGTCAGTCCTTCGTGATGTCAAAAACTGACAAGTTTCGGTCGTGAGACCACAGGTTTGATCACAGCTTTTTGACAGTTGTGTCTAGAACTCTCCACGTCAGTTTTCCCCAGACAACTTTTAGCTCACTTGAGTCCCCATCCCAGTCCGATGAAATCGGTTTAGATTAGAGATTTTGCATCCTAAATACTTCATTATATTTATACTACTGATATTTTCTTTCAGGGCCTCTCACCAGATCAACCCTTTATCCCGACAACCAAATCTTTGGCTAAGGTATCACCTACGATACCACCGCTTCCAAAGTTTAAACCCACACACGCCATGTCATCAGGATTCCGCACCACCGCACAAGATAATGGCTGTTACTCAACCACGCTGCCGATGTGTCAGGGTGTGTTGGACTATGATTTAACCTATAACTCCACAACAAAACTGCAGTTCAATGATCAGCAAGCTTTTCAGCAGCTAGTAGAATCGAATTGTTCAGCGCGTGCGCTCGAATTTATCTGCGTCACACTAGAACCGGAATGCAGACCTTCGCATATCGGTATATTGCCGCCTTGTCGGCGAATTTGCAAAGGTACTTACTAGCAATCTATTATTAGAAATCATGTTTAAAGTTGTTGTTGCTTTTAAAGCCGTACTCGAAGCCTGCTCCATCATCATCGCCAACTCGGATGCGCTCAATGAGCTCTTTGACTGCAATGTCTACCCCGATTCGAACGATCCGCATAAATGTGAAGATCCCTCGAGAAGACGCGATTACTGCTATGACAATGAGTTCGCCTGTTATGATCGCACTTGCATACCGCAGCAGTGGCAGTGTGACAACATCAAGGATTGCGCGGCTGGTGAGGATGAAGAGAGCTGTTTGATCTGTGATCACCAGGATGAGTTCCGCTGTCGCTCTAATGAAAAGTGTGTGCCAGAGTCGGTGCGGTGTGATCTGAAATACGATTGCTTCGATGGTTCGGATGAGGAGGAATGTGATGAGTACGGTTCTGGTGATGGTGATGAAGCGGCAGTCACTTTTGATGAGGCTGCCTTAAACTCATTTCCACGCATATTCTCCTATGCTAGTTTTCTGTCGCCCAATCAAACCAATGAAGGACTTTATACATATATCACAGCGGCCATGGACGATGAGAATGGCACGAAGTTTCGAGTGCATGAGATCACCAACCGCACTAGTGGCATATCCACCGAAGAGGTTACAAACAGTGTGCCTGGCGACGGGCCCAAAGGTTTCGGTGAGTTCCAAGGACTTTAAATACTTTTCATACCTTTTATACTCACAACAATATTTGCAGTGAACTTCCGCGATAGCAAGGAGATCATGATGACCAGCGACACGGAGAACAAATTCAAGTACTCCTCGGCAACCACCACAACCACTTCACGCCTGGCAACAACAAATCGCAGCAATAATAGCTTGATTGGTGGCAGCAATAAAGTGTCCTTCAGCGCCACCACACCACTGCAACCGGCCGCCTCACTGCGCATCGCCGTCACCACCGAGCCACCCAACACAGCCGAAGACGACAAAACTAATTCCGATAACAACAGCAAAAAAGTGCCGGCAAACACTTGTGCACCACATCAATTGCGCTGTGTGAGCGGCGAATGCATCACAGTCAATCAACTCTGCGATAAGGTGAGCTTATGCTGAGCAGAATTCTCTGTGTGTGTGAAGTGCTTAGTGCTTAGTAAAGTGTTGTTTGTGTATTTGCAGAAAATTGACTGTCCAGATGGCGCTGATGAGCTGATGTGTGTCTACAAGGAGCAGCGCAGCTCGACAACAACAACAATTCGCAGCAGCACAGATGGTCCGACGCGTAGCAGAAGTGTGCGCATGCAATCATCAACAACGGCGGCGTCAACAATGCGCGCTGATAAACGCTCCTTGACACGTACAACAATCAAACGTAAGGTGAAAACCTAATGTTGCAATAACAACAACGGCGTAATGGCTACTTGAAACCGTTATTGTTGCACACATGCAATTTAATCAAACTGCAAAGTGAGTGTATATGTGTGTGAGTGTTTGTTAAGTCCTATGAAGTATTGTATTTTTCTCTTGTTGTTCTATTCTCCTCTGGTTGCACTTTTTTTACATACATATATTTATATACATATATAAGCTTAATATGTAGTAATGAAAATATATATTTAGCTTATTTACTGCGTACCTATGTCGCTGCTTGTGTTTATATGATAAAAAAAATATAAAAAATATTTTTATGTAATTATTTTTATTGTTACCGTTATATATACATACATATATATACATATTTACTTATATATTTAAATGAGACATTTGTATTATATTCCTTAATTCATTGATCGTTGTAGTTGATTTTAAGGTTATGTTTTAAAATACAACACTGTAAAAAATAACTAAATTTTATTATAAAAACGAAAAGTAGAAGTAAATACGAGTATTTTTATAATGTAGTTGAAATAGCTTAAGTTCTGCAGAATTTATAGCATTTATAGCATAAAAATAACACAAACTCCTTTCTTGGCAGAATGAAACCGTGGTCTTCCCGGCTACGAATATCTTATCGTCCTGAGAAGTTCAAAATTACTTTTTGATCAACTTAAATTAGTTGTTGTATAGCCGATTGTCACCATCTCAGTTGCCAACATCAATAATATACATTCAACAAATAATAGTTCTATACATAACATCTCTGAAATCAAACACAGGAAAAATTCAAAAGTTCTCAAGATCATTTGTTATTGCAACAAGCTACTATTAATAATATATAATATGAACCATTTAACAATTTGCTGCGGAATGTGGTAAGTATTACAAGAATTACATCACCTGAAAACCCGTAACCTTCTTTAACTGAGCTTTTACCTAGGCAATAAAATGAGATAAAGCTTGTCAAATTGAATTTCATCAATCAACATATCAGTCTCAACGGTAATATTATCAGTTGATACGGTTCTTAAAAGTCTTCGATAAGAAATTCTGCGGACTATTTTTGAAAACTCAAGTATTAAAAATTGAAAATGCAAGAAACTTGGAACTAAACGAAATGAGGATGTATGCTGACAAAGAAGGTAACAACAAATTTTAGCTCAAAATTTTAAGTAGAAACAGACTGATAAAGAAAATCATTCTAACTTTGTATGTTCTTTTAGGTAAAGATTAACCCTTAAAAGCATGGCGTACCATACATGGTACATGCCTTAAATCATTCGTAATTCCATTAAATTAATCTGTATAGCAGTTTGATTTACTTATAGTCATTTAAAAATTAACGCAGCTTTCAGAAGTTCATACTCAGCAGCTTTCAGAAGTTCACACTCAGTTGTCAGTGATCTAACGAAGTGGTCGGAAGTCTCCATATTGGGAGCTGACCTCATGTATTTAAGGGAGAAAGAAAATTCGTATACGAAATTATAGTAATTTGAGATATTAAAAGCGTTGAGAACTAAATTATTATTATTATTAATATTTATAAATTAATTGTTTATCGTAATACCATTAAATTAATAACGGAGTACGTTATGTACGTGGTGTATTCGAAAAATAACGGTAATTTTTGTTAAATGAAAAAAATATTTATTAACTCGTCTACATTAATGTTGTCGCCTTTAAAACAATCTCCTTTTGATATTTGCGTGGTTATAATCCGATTTTCTCCATTTCTAGATGGTATAAGGAAATGGCTAAAAGAAACGAACCTAGACAGTTTGGTTGATATAACTTTAGTAGTTTACGAGATATGTACAAAAAACTTAGTAGGGAGCGGCGCCACGCCCATTTCCCCAAAAAAATTACATTTAAATATTCCCCTCCCTCTCTTGTGCCAAATTTTACTTTCATAGCATTATTAATTATTTATGACACTTCATAGGTTTTGTGGGAGTGGCAATGGTCCGATTTCACCCATTTTCAATACCAACCTTCCCATGGTGCCAAGGAATACATGTTCGAAGTTTCATTAAGATATCTCAATTTTTATCGCTTGCACGGACAGACATCCGGATTTCAACTCCACTCGTTATCCTGATCATTTTTATATACATAACCCCATATCTAACACTTTTATTTCTGAGTGACACAAACAACTGTTAGGTGAACAAAATTATAATATTCTCTTAAGTACTTTGTTGCGAGAGTATAAAAAAGTCACACGAGATCATGACGAATATGGAGGCTGGGGCAAGTATTGTTTTCGGCCAAGAATTCACGAACAAGCAAATAAAGTGTGAGCTTTTAACAAACGAAGATCGCCAAGATCATAAGAACACGTCTAACCTTAGCAGCTGCTACAGACAAAGTAAGCAATGAATTCAGCTAAATATTTTATATTTTTATATTCAGGGGAATGTGTATCAACATATAAAAACCTATGAAATTTGTAATTCACAATTTTCCCGTTATTTTTTGAACACATCATGAAGTCTAGATTATACAATGTAAATTTTTTATTCAGTATAAGTTTATTGAGACGATGAAGTATGAACCGATCTCATGTTTGTTGGTACCAATGGTCTCAATCT
This sequence comes from Zeugodacus tau, assembly GCA_031772095.1. Classification (NCBI taxonomy): domain Eukaryota; kingdom Metazoa; phylum Arthropoda; class Insecta; order Diptera; family Tephritidae; genus Zeugodacus; species Zeugodacus tau. The sequence goes on along the minus strand of CM062651.1, from coordinate 54,977,572 downwards.
CTTCCAGCGACAATTCTCTTAACGTCTGAGGGCAGAAAAAGTCTTGGGAGACTCGATCTGATGGATATGGAAGCACTCTGACATTTTTTAACTGTTTTCATTAATTTATTTTAGAGCTCTCTCGTTACCCAAATTTTTATGAGCAACGTGTTCCTTTGATGTCTTTGGGGTGTCCTCTATATAGATCAACTTCATTTTATTGTTATCCAAAATTATTGTGATTTTTCCGACATTTTCAACCACAAAATCTTTATATTTATCGATGCGCATACGGCCAGTGCAGAATTTATCAAACTACCCACACATGAATATTTTGCATGGCGCAGAATTCTTTCAATTACAAAATAGTGTCTTTCGAAATAGTTATTTATCGACTGACATGAAATTCTTGATGTGTTTTGAAGGAGAGACCTTTCTTGAAAACACAAAAACAATACAGACTTTTCAGCCTTAATGGGATTAGGGGAAGATACAAATTTAAAGCAAAATGTTGCCTATTGCTGTTCTTTCCAATATCAAAAGAAATGTTCTTGTACTCATGATCGTCTCTAGGTAGGCAATAATTCTCAGAGCATAATTCTGCAATGACTAAAAGTGCGCATGGAATCTATTATACGTTCGTAGTAGGCTTTAATCAATTACAGAATAAAATAATATTAGTGAAATGAATCCCCATATCCTTATTAATCAAAATATTCGCTTTGAGTTAAATATCGACAATTACCATAGATGGATGAAATAAGATAAATTTCCTGTTCAATGTATTAATGTTTTTTGTGGTAATTAATAATTAATTTATAGATATGTCAGTAAAATTATTCTCAGATGATCATTAACATTTCTGGAAGAAAACTTTATTGTTGAACACAACCCACCAAGGAATCTCCTTCACTGATTTTTCGAATGATTTTGAAGTTTGATTATATTTAAATGTTTTTATTTCATTTAAATCTAGACATTACTGCAAGCATGTATAAAAACTGTCTATCTGTCAGTATATTAAATGCCGATTCCCTTATAAATCCGCACAATGCAACCAAATGTGGAACTCAAATATTTCATTTACAAAATTGATTTTGATTGATCGTTTCATCGAAAATCCGATTTAGTTTTTCCACTTTTTCGCCAACATTTTTTATTGTAAATATTTAATGCGCATGCATTCATCAGCCCCTGCTGACATTTTCGCACAAAACTGCATAGAAAGAAACGCAAAAAACCTACAAAGGAAAACATACATACATATGTACATACATATGTATGCTTGTGGAACTGCATGCCGCCCCTTGCACACGCTTACATAATCACTTAATCCCAGCAGGGCGTATTAATTTTTCGGTTGCTGGCAGCCGATATCTCATGACACCTAATTATTTTCTCTTTTCAGCGCTTTTTACCCATTTTTTTGCGAAATTATTTTTTTACCTTTTTGCAGGGAAACAACGCAAAAACGCCGGCTATTAATTGTTACACGCTGAAACGTTTAATTTTGATTTGGATCACTCAAAAAGTTTGCGATATACGCCAAACGATAAACCAGCGGCAAGCAGCAGCTGCTTGTCAGCGACTTCCACAACCACCACCACACCTTCAATCGCAATTAGTTGATATCAATCACGGCGTCGGGCATTTTCGTTGGCATTTTCATACTTTTCACAAAATTCTCGAATTTCTTGGCAAAATGCAACAGAAACAATTAATTAAAAGGAAAAGGGTTGATCGTAACTCATATGATGTGTGGATGTTTGTGTGAAGGTAAGTGAAGGGGTTAGGTTACCAAACATGTTTGGGTTTCGATAAACAAAAACATACCTAAGTTCTTTGTAAAAGGGTTAATCAATCAGAAACCCATGGCACTGTTTAACTTAAGCCCACTAAAGTCGCTTAGATATATACCATAACTAAATGCGTTTCCGAAAGTCTACCTGGAGAATCAGTGATATTAACTTTCATCAGAAAGCTGACGGTAGCTTTATTCTCATAAATTTTAGTCGACTTTAAAGAACATTCGACTCTGGTATAGGTTAGGTTATGCTGGTGAACCAGCAAATTGACCAGTTATGGTCCTTAGCAATACCAGATGGAGTGCCGTCACGTATTCCCCGAGTAGTCATCGTTTAGGATGCCAGCGCTTGACGCGAATTTTAAGAGATTATGAGGCCTCACTGACGATATCTTCTCCAACCTATCGTACTGTGGGGCCCCTAGATACCTGAAGCGTTGTCTTGCTGACGCAGAAGAAACGCACAAGAGATGATCCACTGTTTCTTTGGTGTCCTGCTCTTGACACTTCCTGCATTCCTCCCGATCTGACAGTCCCATCTTATAGGCGTGCGCCGCTACTAGGCAGTCACCAGTAAGAATGCCAATCTTTGTCCTACAGCCTTTTCGAGTGCTAGTAGGAAACTTGTATATTTCTGATCCACCTCTTTGCACATGATCTTTACGGTTTTGCAACCCGGTAGATTCTTCCAATGCTTTTTGATTCTTCTTGTCATGCACCCGTCTTTATCGTCGTACAGACAATGCATGGATATGCCAATGTCGATCACGTTTTCGGGTGACAGCTGCACACCAATCTTGGCAATCCCGTCTACGATTTCGTTGTCCTTATGGCCCGACACCGAGTATCGAATCTGGTTTAAATGTCTTAAGTTTTTTCGGTATGTTTCTTCAAGTATCTCTATAGTGCTTATCGTAAAAGCTGCCTTAAGTAATACGCATAGCATTAATTGCTCTGTTATATGGAAGCTAGTATCTCTCATATTTTCTTCCATCCAATTTTATATCGTTGATCGTTGATGAGAGTTCATTTAATTTTAAGAATAATTCAGTAGACTGTTTCTTACTCTTCTGTAGTCAACACCGCTTATCCTATCTTGTTTCATATACATTTTCCCAGTTGAAGTTTTCATATGTATGTTAGGAGACCTTCTGGCAAATACTCTAGACATTTGCGTAAACGAACTCCACCGAAAGTTTTATTATATCCAGGATTCTTTATCTCATCTTTTCTATATTCGGTGATACTTGAGATCCGTTTAAAAAGGTTCGAAGTGAAACTGCTTCAGTTTTGAAACTGTTTTGAAACACTTAGACTGCGCTAACGAGACTTTTGCGTCCAGTATGACTGTTGTATAAAGCGTGTCCTAAATTTTTCTTCAGAAATATTACTCAGTTCCTTTGAATACCTTTTCGCTCTATTTTTTTATAACTTTGAGAACATATTTATTGTAATACCAATAATTTCCAATTTTCTTACACAGTTGTCATTATAGTCACCCAACTAGGCTTAAAGTTGCTTACTATTAATCAGTGATTCGAAGTACATATGTATGTATATATGTAAACACATATATATACAAATGTACATTTAACACGAAATTCGTATAACTGTAAATAAGGTGATTAATTTGTGAACTGCTACACCAGAGTTGACCAGACAACAAATCAAAATGCTCGAATGCGTAAACCGATTAAGGTCGAACTAATTTTTTTAACTAACTAACTTGATTTAAATTAATCTTTTTTTTTGGTTTTTTCCGTATTTACCGTTAATCTGTTTAATGTGTTTAGACATATACAAACAAGAAAAGTCGTTGCGGATCAGAAACCAGAATTCAATTATACGGTCTAGGTAAAAATTATGTTCACATACAAACATATGTGAAAGAATGTGTGGTACATATGTGTGTATGTATCTAAATATTTGCCAAATTTTTGGTTGCCTCATTAATTTTCCAACCGTAATTTTGATTTCTGATTGCATCTAATAAAAAAATTATTTAGAATACTAATTTTTTTGGCAACAATAATGTTTTTTTTTCAATTTATTCGACACCTGACTACACAATTATAGGGAGGAGACAGTTGCTTGTTTTTTTTTCAATGCTACTAAATATGTATGATATATGTATGTACGCAACAAATTCGTTGTTTAATTTATCATAATGAAGTACATTAATCATTTTCCGAAAACATTTCATGGTCGAATTTTTGATATACAAATTTTTTGATAAGTATTTTTTCTATAAAATAATTATGTTAGCATTTTAATATTGTAATCAAAAAATCTAACCTAGTTCTTTTTCAAATATTTTATACACATTTAATATAGCCATTGGTTGCAATGATCATAGATTTACCTAAACTGTAACATATTCTATAGCCTGAAACAAGTAAGACAGGATTAAGTTTGGGTGTAACCGAACTATTTATACTCTTGCAATTTATTAAGATATCACACAATTCGTCTCATATATGCATTCGGCATAAAGTCCACTAGAATAACGAAAATCGTTAAATATATAATACGTAACTGATGGATGGGATAATTCTGGGACCGCTTATATGCCTTTCTTTCATTTTGTCAAGATATCTAACGTATTAACCGATATATGTTTACGGTATAAATCCCACCGGATGTTTCAAACCCCTAATATTAGGTATATAGAACTAGAGAAGGTCCATTTTTGACACAGAGACCCTCTGAATTTCACTAGAATATCAGAGTTTTACTATATTATCGGCATTGGCACTAAGAACTTGATGTTCGATATCTAGGGCCATGAAAAGTTATAGTCCGATTTCGGAAATTTTTAAGTGGATGATGCCACACCCAAATGCAGTGTTCAAAGTACCGCTATCGTAATTTAAATAACATTTCTCTCGACCAATCGAAACTTTTTGAGTGATTGACCAATTGTGTGAGATCACACGATAGACCACATGACCATGGTCCCATTGATCTTGTAATATCGGTTTACGCACAGCAACAATAGCTTCCGGAACAACAACTGATCTTGGACAGCCTTCACGAAATTCGTCATGTAGTGATCTACGATCTTGCTGATGGATATGGAATGATCTAAGATCTTGAGGATGGATCTTGATAGAGGTTCATCGCCAAAAATTGAATTATGGTCATCGATGCACGATGCTGAGTTAATCCACTTATAAAGTTGTAAAAATAATCGTGCGAAAATCTTTGCGATATTCAAAGAAACTGTAAATAACACAAATAGCGCTCGTATGTCAAAAAGTTCTGTATGTATAAGATCAAATGGAAAATTTTATATAAATTTGTGAGTTGCCAGATTGCAAGACTAAGGTTGCCAAATTCCACCAAATAAAATGCAATCATCTTGTTATTTCTCGAATTTTTTGTTTAACCCGAAGAAAGACGACCTTGCTTACTTATTTTTTGGAACATACACTCTATTATAGTATATACACGTTCGTTATAAAGTTTGATTTTGATCCAAGTTAAAAAAAAAACCACCGATTTGAGTAAGATAACTTCTACCGACATCACACTACATTCTAATATACTTTGATCAAAACGGTACGCAAGGAAAAAACAGTTAGCTATTTATTTAATTGTAGATTTTGTTATCATATAATATAACGGTATCTTTTAAACTATTTTTTCGATTTAGATATCAAGCGTGGCGCAGTACTTATTCCCAATTAGTGCAATCTCAATGAGGATCAATACCATTGGCATACACTTCTGTACCCAAAAAGTGTTAACATATACAGATTATGCAATAATACTGCCTGTCAGTGATTTTACTACCTCTCTACTAGTATATCGATTTACAAATAAATACACACATAAGTACATACTGGCATACTGGCATACCGACATACTTCACTATCACATTCCCAATTTCCAACGACAATCGGCGTAATTTTGATTGATTTATAATTAAATGCAAATCGATGATAAGATTATGATAAATGGCTTTCAGTTGTTGGCCATAAGTATTTGATGCTGTGTGAACAATTGCAACAACAGCAACTGCAAACTATGCTAAAACGGGTTTAATGAGCGCGCCGAAAGCCAATTCATTTCGTTATTAATGGCAGTCGGCACGCATTCACATTCACTTACGTTTGTTTGTCTGTATATATAAATTCATTTGGACTGCGCTGGCCAATTGAACACTCATTGACCACATTCGACGTTGTCCTGTGCATAGCGATACACGTACTCGTATTAATATTGGCAATGACAACTGCGAGCGCAAATTTATCGACGAGGCGACGTTAACATTGAAGCTTACTTGGCTCGCCATTGCATATTCATTACGCGCATAATTGGCAATGCATGATAGAAAGGAGACAATGCGCTTTGGCGCTGTGCGTAATTTAATGCTCATTAAAATGGTATATTTGTAAATATGTTTGTGGACATACATATATCAGTTTTGTATCTATAAATTTTGTTAGGCGCTTGTCGATAACAATATTTTGTGAAGTTTTGATTAACTAGTTTTATGAGAAAATATTACAACAGGAATTATAAACTAGATAATAAATAATCAAAAATTTTAAATTATGACAGAGTTAAAGTTGTTTTATTTAAAATATTCTTTACTAAAGTCTTCTAGGAAGATACTGGTCAAGAACTACTACATATTGATTTGAATATATGTCAAAGGTTTTAACTACAAAGCACTGTTTGATAGATCCATTGTGACAGTAAAATACAGAAAATAGTAGAAATTCGAAATCTACATACAGTGGCTCACAGCTTATTTCATGCATATGAATTTACAAAATTTGAAATGTTATATCTTGACAACAAAAACACATATCGAAATAATTCAAACTCCTAGTTGTTAATACGAATCTGTAGTTTATAAAATATACTTTATTTTATTATTTTTATTTATTATTCAATTACTTATAAACAAAAAACCAGAAACGTAAACAAATTTCATATCACAGCTTATTACAGTATTCCAGAAGTTAAAGTCCTTGGTTTCCAGCTCCCTTGCAATTGTAACTCGGCTTAGTTAGTTTTTTTGCTAATGAATATCTTCTTTCGGGCTACTCGACCATTGAAGTCATGCGCACGTAGTACCCGATGCACAGTTTCAGCACAAAATGATTTCCCTAGCTCCTCCTGAATCTCTGTAGTTAACTTTGGAACTGATAATCTCGGGTTTTCTTTAATTTTACACACAATTAAACGCTCGTCACGTTCATTGAAAATTTTATTTGGTGTGTTTCGGCCTTTATTTTGAATGCGACCTTCATGCACGAAACGCTCAATTATATTTTGCACTATAGCACTACTTAAATTTAAAATCTCAGCAATTTTTCGCTTTGATTTTCCATTTTTGAAATGGTTTATGACCAATTCTCGCTGCTTAATCGTTGTACGGGGGCCCATTTTACTCAAATTGGTACACTGGTGTACTCGACACTCAAAAACACATTAAAATTTTGTTCAAACTATTACTAAATCCCAGCCCTAAGATTTACAAACGCCTAGTACCGCAACCCAAGCAACGGGATTTCTCCACAACATAGACAAGTGGGTGCATGAAATAAGCTGTGAGCAAAATTTCTGGAAGGTAGCTGGAATTCTTGTTTTGGTAAAAGTAAGATTGTTCTTCCAAGAACTTTATTTAGCATACTATATTAGTAAAGCATTGTAGAATTTATATCCATCAACTTTTTTTTCTTAAGAGTCTTACTTTCCATTTTATGGCAATATAAACTGAAAAATTTATATTGCATGAAATAAGCTGTGAGCCACTGTACATAATTTTTTATATTCATCATTGAGAAATAGTCATGAATTGAGTAAATACTGAGAGACTGTAATCAATTACTCTCACACCTCTTCCTATACCTAGATACCTATAAGACCAGTAAAACCACAACCGTCCCCACGACAGTCAATTTTACTTAACCAAAATAATCCAACCAAGGACTGTTTAACTCAACAGACATCTCCAAAATTATTTCCAATAAAAATACAAATATTTGAAAGAAAAATATTTTCAGTAGATTTACTGCTGATCATATCTAAAGAGTGATCCATTTCGAGGTTCTCTCCTTTTTTAAAGAAAAAACAGAGAAAATTAAAATTTAATGGGGAATGTTTATTATCATTCGAAAGAACATCATTATCACTCAGATGGTCCATCCGTTGAGTCGGTGACTCGTTCGAGCATATCGACTGGTAACTCTCATGATGTTTTGCTCCTAGGCCTGAATCGAAGCGGAATTGTCCACATAAACTTTGGACTTTATATCACACGATCCTGGCATGAAACGTGAAATTATCCGCACACCAAAGTGTTCTTTCTATAAATCCATTGATTGATGTGATGTGTGGGAAGTGGTGTCGACTTATTGAAACCAAATGTCGCCGAGATCATGAGCTTCAATTTCACGCAACAAATAGTCGGTTATCATATCACAATAACGGTCGCTATTAACGGTTACATTCTCACCGGCATCATTTTTGAAGAAATATGGACCGATAATTCCACGATAGTATCCATTCTGGTTGGTTTTCGACCCAAAAGTGACAATTTTTGCTTGTTTACATACCCATTGAACCAGAAATTAGCCTCATCGCTGTACAGAATTTGGCTTGAAAACGTCGGATCTTCTTGGAACATTTCAAGAGTCCATAGAGCGAAGCGATGTCGCTTTGGTAGGTCGAGCGGCTTCATTTCTCGCACAAGCTGTATTTTGTATGTTTTCAATTTAAGTTCTCGTCGTAAAATACGCCAAGTCGTTCCATACGTCAGTCCGAGTTGCTGCGAACGCCGCCGAATCGACTATCCACGGTCTTGGTGTACACTTTCAACTTCGACCGCTATATTTTCATCACTGCTGCTGGACATGGTCTTCAGATGGGACTATACGTTGAGCGAAACGCACGAAACACATTCTTTACAGAACGTAAATATTCATAATAATGTTGAACAATTAGTAAAAGTTGTTCAGGCGTTACTATGTTCATGAAACTAACATGACGGCTTGACACGACTCGCGCATGATCTGCAAAAAAAGGCTTTTGAAGTTCTAAGTCAGTCTAAATATTTTCAAAATTCCATGCTCAGAATTTTTCTGAACTCAGCTTGGCTTACAATGATATTGTCGAACCAAACGGAATACAGTGTAGTGAGATTATTTAGTCGTTTTTATTCTTGTGATTTCTTTTTCATTCTTCATAATATTCAATTATTTTGAAATTCCCTCTGAGTCAGTTCTACCCGAACTCAACACGTTCTTATTTGTTTTGAAGATGATCTATAAATAAATAACCCATATATTATATCTCTAAAACCCCAAAACTTAGCAAATAGTTTAATTAATAACAGAAGCAACGACTACGTTTGCATGTACATATGTATGTATGTATAATACATCTATGACACACCAATAGATCATAACAGCTGTTATAAGTACTTTCTCTATTGCCAAGATCATTATATTCTACACCTAAGTATTTAGCGAATAAAAGAGGGTTTCAACATCAGTAACCTAAATGTATGCCGCAATGAATTCACAAAAAGTGTAACAATAAACCACTTTGAAGTGAAACCCCCATTAAACACTCAGCACTTTCTTGCAATACCCACATATGCATACTTCCATCCATACAAATGAACATATGTATCTCTTCCGTATTATGATCGAACGAATTTTACGCTACTTCAGCATGATACTCGCACCGATCAATATGATAAATTACATGTAGAAATGCCAATTTAACAATACTTGCAACATGTCTTTAAAGCGTCAGTGGTAATGGCGAAAAAAGGGTGCGCCACCACTCGTCGTCGGCGGTCAAAACCAAAAGCAATTGTCTCGTCCCTTAAATACCATCAATGAGTGTGAAATTGAAAATGGTAACAGCAAAATGAATGTGAACTCACAGACACGAGTAAATGAATGTGGTAAACAGTAAGCATATTGACCGTCTAGCTTCTGGCTTCTGGTAATGTCCTGCTGATGAGCGAAAGGTGTTGTAATGGGCTCACACAGCAGTTACGCATCATTAGACGCCACCAAGATATGAAGTGAAGTCGCTTTCAGCTACCTAACGTTAATGCTCTTCGCATTCATAATATTGCACTCACCAGCAGACACACATTTCATTCCTTTGGGATCCTGCATTCAACTGCAAAATATGACAGATGTCGATTTCCTCACAAATGACCTCAAGACTTGTGAATGTGCACTACTTATGTATGTGTTCATGAATGTTTAATCGAAATTAATATCCGTGTATATGAGAAGTCTAATATCCTTTATTTTAAAGTAACTTCTTGTTACTTCTTTAACCCCCGTTGAAGAAATTAGTTCGCCGACATTTCTTTAATTGCTTGAATTTATGAAGCGTAGTAGAAAGAGGTAAAATACTTGTAAGCATATGGAGGTTGTCTTGCAGGATGTTCAAGTAATTTGAAAACACAATACTAGTGTCTACTAAAGTCTTTAAAATTAACTCTAATGTCTGCTTGTAAATATTAGGAGTCTATGTTCAGGCATTAGCTAACAGGTGATAATGGTAATAACACCATATTCGTAAAATTTTCTGTTAGTAGTCTGCAAAGTTTCCAATAAGTCGTAAATTGATTTTTGAAAATTTTTCGAAATTATAGAAAAATTATAATTAAACATTGAGAAAATACAAAAGTAATGTCTTACCGAATTATCCAGCGTTTGAAAATGAAACTACATAGTTTTAAGTCTAGCGATATCTTCTAACTGATCATGACACCATTAGCCCATCTAGTTAATCTTTACCATATTTCTCTTGTATTGCCTTTTATAGGTCTATCAGAGTTCTAATGAACATTTTGTGGTCTCTGTTTGAAAGACGGTGTTATGTCAGTTGAGTATGGCTTATATACATTTATGTAGTATCACTACTACTTAACAAGGAGAATCCTAATTTCAACTTTCATCCAAATTTATTGTATCGTCTCATTGCCTCATTTAGTTCGAGTTCAATAATTCAATAAAGAACGTGTCCAAGGTTGATTAATGTTTAAACTCAGTTGCTAATGATTTTGAACCACCTTGCAATTAGAATCGTTTCGGTGGTTTGTAAGTCCTAAAACTAAACGAATTAGTTATAGGGTTATAGGATTTGTCCGTCCGTCCGTCTGTCCGTCCGTGCAAGCTGTAACTTGAGTAAAAATTGAGATATCTTAATGAAACTTGGAACACATGTTCCTTGGCACCAAGGTTAAGTTCGAAGATGGGAGGAATCGGACCACTGCCATGCCCACAAAATGGCGAAAACCGAAAACCATAAAGAGCTACAACTAAGCCATAAATTAAGCTATGAACTTAAAATTTGGTGCAAACGATTGTTCTAGAAAGGTGCATATTTTGATGTATTTTTTTTTTGGGAAAGTAGGCGTGGCCCCGCCCGCTACTAAGTTTTTATACATATCTCGTAAACTACTAAACCTATATCAACCAAACTTTCAGTAATCGTTTTTTTTCAGGCATTTACTTATATAGTCTAAAAATTGAGGAAATCGGATTATAACCACGCCCACCTTCCATACAAAGATTACGTTGAAAACTACTAAAAATGCTTTAATTCAGTAAGGAAAACGAACAGAAGCCTTAAATTTCATTATAAAGAAGGTACAGAAGAGCTGCATTCAAAATTGTACACAAAATTTTAAATGGGCGAGGTTCCGCCCGCTTATGGGTCAAAAACCATATCTCCGAAACTACTTGACCAATTTCAATGAAATTCGGTTTGTAATATTTCCATGGATCCCTATGATATGTTGTGAAAATATGCCAAATCGGTTCACAACCACGCCTACTTCCTATATACCAGAACTTTGAAGACGATCAGAACCGTTTACTTAACAATATATAAAGTAAGCACTAGTGAAGATATCGGAACAGAACTTTGCACAAATACTACATTTATAGTGTGGCATCGCCTTTTTAAAAATCGTCCAAATCGGACCATAAATTTTCAAGGACCCATATATTGAATATGAGGACCTCTGGCTTCTAATTTTTTACCGGAAATATAGGTAAGTCTCTCAGATATTTTGAAGAATTTCATAGGGAATATCTTTCATTTAATAATATGTCTCCGTGCCTAAAATACGTGAAATCGGGTCACAACTTTTATATGCCGAATATGTGGGTCAAATTGTGTGTTATATTAATAAAATTAAATAAATAAATTGCAAGAGTATACAATGTTCGGTTACACCCGAACTTAGCTCTTCCTCACTTGTTTATAGTTACAACCGAAAATTAAAATTCAATTGATAGTTAGTTATGGTAACGCATCTCTAATTGGAAACATTGTTGCCCGTAAAGTTGGTTCGATCAGCTACATATGGTTATGACACCTCTGATTTCCTCTTGTTATCCTCTTGTATTTTAGCGCCAGATCAATGGACCTCTCGCAAGTTAAATAAAAGCTGGTTAACAACCAGAAGCTGCTCGATTGCGACATCCTTTTGGCCCAGTTTGGAACGCAAGAGATCGGCTGAACAGGGCTCACCAGACCATGCGGAATAGGCAAGCATATGATGAGGTTAGGAATCTTGTCAGGCTCACACTGCCATATCTGTATGGAGGAACTGTCCAACGTTCGTAACAACCAAGCGAACTAGCTGGCGAAATAGGAGGCAACTAATGTCCATGCCTCATGAAATTTGTGATAAGCTCAAAGCGTTTTTCCTCCGACACATTTTGTTGTCCAAGTGAGACCATTCGTTCGCGAGGGTCAGCCTCCGAACCTAACCTAACCTATGACTAACTGGGAATGAGACTGTTTCCATTGTCATCTAATTCAAATACGTTTACAACCGCCGCTTCGAAGTAATATCTGACAAACAGTAAATACGCTAGTTGCACGCAGACCCATCTAAGTATTGCTGATTCCACAGAGATATCTGAAGACTTATGAATTCAATGGTTTAGTGGCCGCTTTCATTTAAAAATCGCATATTTTCGTCTAATATTTTCTAGTTCTCTTCTGCTATATTTTAACATACCACAATATACATAAATGATTCTTCCTATGATTTTTCGAACGGCACCATTACGAGGGCTGCTATATATAATTCTGTCCTAATAATGAAAATAGGAATATTTATCCACGAAAATGGTTTTATTGATTTTCAAAATATTCTCCATCTAGATTTATACACTTTTGCATGCGCTCAAACCAATTTTCGAAGCACTTTTTTTTAGCCTTTTTTTGAGCGATTGTCAAATTGTGCGGAATCCAATGAGAACAAACCTTTTTTACGGCCAGGTGTTCATGCAATATCGAATGTATGCTGGTGGGAGAAATGCATAGGCATGCCTCTATCTGAAGGTATGTTACATGACGGTCTTGCATTATCAATTAACGTACGGCATCGATGTTTTCTGGCACAACGGCTGTTTTTGGACGACCTTCACGGAATTCGTCTTTGAGCGAGCGTCGGCCACGATTAAATTCGTTGTACCAGTTTTTCACAGTGCTATAGGATGGTGCTTCATAGTCATACAAAGATTTTAGTTCATCGATGCACTCTTGTCGCGATAATCCACGTCGAAAGTTGTGAAAAATGATCGCACGAAAATGTTCACGAGTTAATTACATTTTTTGGCCGAGATGATTTTTTTAATTTCCTGTAAATAAAACAATTCACGATTAAATGACAAAAAGTTCTGAGTGATGTTATGCTAAAAAATGTCAAACTTTCCAATGGAAATGTCAGATTGCACCTGGCAACACTTAGTGTTGCCTAGGCCAGAAATATATATAGCAGCCCTCGTATTAGTTTGAATTTTATTTGCCTGTTTTCTTTCATAGATTTATATACACATATACTTATATATACATAAACATAAATGTAAATATACATCTGACCTTCCATGTTTATCACCTACCTTGAACAAGTATCAGCTTGTCCAAGCCTGTTTCATTTTAACAACCCTTTCTAATTTACTGCTAACTTTATGATCTATTACATTAACTAAATACCTTTTCTTTAATTTATTGCCTCCACCGAATTTTTTTTAGTGGACACAACGTCCAAAAATTTCTTTGTCGCAATGATTTACAAGCATTTTATGTAAATTTTTTACGAAATTGTGTTATTGGATAGCGAAGGCTGGAATTACAAGCATTACAATCTCATATAACACAAACTACCCTTATGATTTTCAGTTTTAAAGGGCACAGCCGTGTTGTGTCTAAAAAAATGTCGACTGTCTCTGATTGTTGACCATTTGGTGCATGCGTGCTGTAAATGTTTGTATCCGTGTAAGTACAACCGGGGAGGCACATAAATCACTGTTTTGGATTGTTTACATTTACGCGCGATTCGATGATGGATCACTGCCCATTCTACCCATACACTGGTGCATTTCTTTTGTATTCGCACTGACAGTTGAAATTTAAAGAACGCTGCTACTGTTCTTTTAGATGGTATGCTGCGGACTATTGACTATGAAGCATCCGAAAATATTTTTGGTTTTTTTTTTTTGGAAATGACACTTTATTATGCAATAATTTCACAATTTTAAAAGTGTCAAAATACGTTAGACGGCGGCTTGACTCAACGGTGGTTGAGAATCGTGTGCGTTGAAGTGGAAAAGCGCTGATTTGGAGTGGCATTGTCCTCGGCATTGCCAAAAATGTGTGGCATAGGCGAATGCCAAACAGCTAAGTGGCTACCTTTATTATTGTCGGATGCCACAGCTACTAACCACACACCACATTCAGGTACACTTACAACATCAGTTGCAACAATGCGCTAAGTTGCAACAAAAAAAAATATATTACAACAAAAAAATATATTACAACAAAAAAGTATCTACCAAATTATTACGCCTCATCAATTTTACAACAATGCATGGATGACATTGAATATTGCCCAATCGAACAATAGCTGCACACTCGACAATTCTAACCGACGCTTTGTTGTGGTAAATTTGGCAGACTCGACTAGACACTGTGGCATCGAATGTCGTTGATCTGATTGATAATTGCTGCGGCGCATCTGCCAATTTTAGTATTGCGAAACTATTATTATATAACAAGCACTCTAACTGTATATATTTATATACTCAATCGTTCAAAAATGTCACTCTTCGGTTATTTTTGAAATGTGCTAGAGAGCGCAGTGCACCTCTGAATATACTACAGCAGCCCTTTTCATACTTTCATACACAGATTTAACACTGCTCACCAGCTGCCTCTCATTTTTTACTTTCATTAATAATTCATAACCTCTTTACTCTCATTTGAAATTGTCTCGCCACACCCACTTCCTTTACATTTCAATTGTCCTCTGCGCCACTTATTTATAAGTATACCTTCAATCTCAGTTCGCAATAATCGCACAATCGCAAACGAAAAGGTATTTTCCAAAATGCTACACTTTCAATTCATACAATTTACATTTTCTTGCTACTCTTTAAAATGCCATTTGTTATATGATGCCTATAATTTGTTGCACTTATCACCACGGGTTACGCATTGTGTCACGACTTGTGGCTCTTTCTGCTGCAGATTTGAAGACAAATATGAAAGGTAAGGGCTACGGCAATTGTAAGTGTGGCAATCACTTTAAGTAATCTGCGTTCATCCCTACAAAAGGAAAGATTTCGTAAAATAAGAAAAAAAAAGGGGTCAAAAAGGGTGGGTAACAAACAAATACCATTTTTGTAATATAGTAGCAAGGAAAGCAATTTTATTTAACTGCTACCTAGGTAGGTTCATAAAAATATGTTTCTTTTAGGAACTCTCACTTGCACTCGAAAATGCACTTAGATCGAGCAGACAGATCTCTTGGATAATTTCGCAATTGTAGGTAATATTTCATTTTCTTTTGAATTGTGAAAAATATTTGTATACTAATTGTAATGAATTAAAAAGTATTAAAAGTAAGAGTTAATTTGATGGAAGATATTCTTTTCCACTTTTATAAGACGGGTATAAACAAACATTTCAAAAGTTATATGTTTTTACACTCATATACAAACTCTCCCATACATATGTATGTACTTTCCCGTTTCTTGAGTGGGGTCATTTAAAAAAAAAATGGAAAATGAGGAAAATTTGGATATGAAATTATATAATTTTTTTTTAAATGAGCTAAAACTTGATTATGACCTCTAGTCTTTGATGTCCGTTGTCTTTCCCTCTGATTATGAAGGCGTTGGGAACGTTCAGAGTTCGATGCCCTAGTGCGAGCTTGTATATTTCTAATATTTTGTTCTTCTTCTGCCACGCGATTGTGATGCGAAGAGAATGACTTGCAAGGTGATTTTCCGTTTCAGATTAAGATTCTCCATCACTGAGTCTTTTTGATACCCTCGCCTGGGTACTATTCTAAGAAAGTTTAGATCCTAGCAATAAATATAGCCTATGTTAGC
Source organism: Zeugodacus tau (assembly GCA_031772095.1). Lineage (NCBI taxonomy): Eukaryota > Metazoa > Arthropoda > Insecta > Diptera > Tephritidae > Zeugodacus > Zeugodacus tau. Next base: position 54,961,387 of record CM062651.1, on the reverse strand, counting down.
GGGGGTGAATGTTGTTTTCCAATGTTGAATGAACTTTTGAAATCACCACAGTAGTTTTTGAGTTTATTCGTTACAAAGATTGAATTCATAATATTGATTTATAAATACGCGCATGTTCGGAAATATAATTCGCAATGGGCCTCCTTAAGGCATAGTTGCATCATCTGTCAACTACTATACCTACCTACTATGTATATCCATGTGTGGAGCTCAATATTTTAAGATCTTACAACCCACTTCTATCGCAGGTCAAATTATCTACAGCGAACTAAATCTTATTTAAAATATCAAAATCTTATAGTAGATCTCTCGAAAAAGGAAGGCAGCCTACAATCTCTTAGCTCTGATAGATACATATGTACATATATTTTATCGTAAATATTTTTTTATGATTTGTATTTCCGGAGATTTAAAGGCATTTAAAGTTTTTTACAATATTTTTCATTGAAAAAGTCCAATAAATTGCTTTGATCTATTATATTCCCTCAGTTGATACACATATTACGTAGATGCATGGATACATGCCCCGAATTATTGAGCTATTCGAGAAATTGTATGGAACAATTTTTAGGGGTTTATTTTATTCGAATAGCCCGTTCACTCTACAATTAAAATAGAATTTTGTTGGACTGATTTTTGAATTAGTATGAGACTTTGTCATAAGCAGACCATTAACTTGAAAATACTAGTTACAGACGACTGACTAATTGGCCTTGGGACTTTTACTAGTTGTAAAATTGTCTATAACTAACTAACTAGTTGATGTCTCCTCGATATACTATTTCTTGGATCTATTGTCAAAAAAAAACACATTTTAATTTATAAATACTATTGAAGATCTTTTTTATAGAATTATTTTATCAAAGGCCTAACTTTATAAAATTTGATACTGGAGACATGAGAGTTATTTAATTCATATTATGAATTTCTTAAATTGATATTTCTTGCTTTTGTGAAACTTTTATTGAAACACCTTAGTTCTCATACTTTTAGTCGATCAGACGAGCAATGGTTTCGAATCAATCCTCTAGCTCAGATTTATGATGATCCCGAAACGCTTTACCTTTTCAGGTGATTTGGAATAATCTTAAGGGATTTTTGGCATCCCAACCGTGATCTTAAAGGAGCTTAAGACGTAATCAAACCTATCCAACGCTTGCTTATTAAATTTTAACTCCTTTTAACGTTGTCTATAATTCTTTTTCAATTAAATAAAAGAAATATTCTATTTTTTCCTATATTATGAACATTCTAGTACTAGAAATACTAGAATTAGTGTTTTCGATTATTAAATTCGGATTTCCAATCAATTTAGCTAGCAATCCATAAATGTGAATATCAGGTACTGCACATATAAAAAGGTAAAATTAATATCGACACCACACAGTTCAGCACCGTTGCACCAATAAACATATGCACATTCAATATATTCAAAACTAACCCTTAAATAGCGGAACATATCATAAAAATTTCGGCATAAAATATAATTTTTGTTAGACACCCATGTTCAAATGTCGCAAATTATAATTTATGAATTGATTTTAGGTGTGACAATAGGTGTTGATTATTGAAAGCGTGCGCAAATATTTGCGAATTCGTTTAGAAAAACTAGGTAAAACTAGAATTTAACGCCTTCACGCTGATTAAACTTTAACACTTTTATGTAACCCTTTAACCAAAAATATAATATTTTTGCTGACATTTTATTGCTTGCATTGTCATTATTTATACCTTATGATTGCGAATTATGCACAGATAATTTCAGGTCACACTATATCATATTTTTTTTTCTTTTTCCAACTCTGGTACAAATATTTTTAATATTCTGAAATAATTTGTATATAAATATATATACACACTGATCTTATATATATGTATCTATGTATGTATGTATCATTGATTTTGTTGGACTGCCGGATGTAATACAGAACTCCTGGTAGTTTGAGATACATATGTATATACATATAGTTGAAAGTGAAAAAGAACTAAGGCCTAAAAATTCCTTTTTATGTTCTTAACCATTATTGCTGTTGTTTGATTTGTTGAGATAAAATAATTACTGTTGAACACTTGAAATCTTATCCTTTTAAATTAAACCCTATATGAATCATAAAATTTATTAATATTCCCAGTTAGGCTACATAGATGATACAATAGTCTTGTAGCTCGCATTGTTTGGATAGTTCGAGAGTCCCACAGGTAACTGTATATCAATCAATCAAAGGACTTAATGAACAAAGATCATTCCAATATAGTGACCAAAGTATCTGAAGCCGGCTTCTGAAAGAGTATAGTCACAAATGAAACTATCTCCCATGGCTGTCTCATAAATTGGGAACTATTATCAGCACTAAAGATGGAGTTATTTTCACTAAAAACTATATGTAGATGCCGAGAAATCAAAAAGTAAGCGTTCTGGTAGTTTCAGAATGATTGGATAAAACCTTAAATAAGATACAAAGCCATCACATAAATCCTTACTAACATAAGTCTACCAGTTAAATTCTGAAAAAATTCTAATAACAATCCCAAATAGAAAATCTCTAATTCTCAAAAAAGGCTATGGGATTTAAGGCATACCTGAGTACCAAAATTAAAAAAAAATCAATAATTTTGTTGTTACATGTCTGCTTGGGATTTAAAGTTTTTATAGTAAATCATTATCTTTTCAATTATCCCATCAGTTTATGAAAACAGATTATGATTTTTTCCCCATTTTAAGCGTCAAAACATAACATCCTCATATATTCATTAGTTTGTTTTCTAAATTTTTGTCATTTACAGCATTTTAATATTATTTATTCCCTCAAATAAACTACAGTTACTCCCTACTTAAATCTGCATTATTGTGTTTTAAGGGTTGTTCCCAAGTTTTTTGCGGTTTTCAGGATTACATAACAAACCTCGACATTGATTTGCATAATCACAATAGAGAATTGTATTTTTTATATATTTGGGTGTTATTCTAGCCCAAAATGGAATAATGTTGCATACTGAAATAGAAATTCTATGCTAAAAAAAACTATTTCTGTGAGGTCGTGCGCTCATTTATGACATTTCAAAATTATAACAAAAAATATGAGCATCAATTTTTTTTATTGTACAATTTTTTTTCTTAATAATGAAAGCGACTGTCAAAAAAATTAGACAGATTTATTGATATTTTATGCGTTTACGCCCAATTTTTATATGCAGTGTTGCTATGTTGCTACGTACAATTGCTTAAACATATGCTATGTCTGTTTGTATATTCAATACAAATGAGAGCAATGTGCGTTAATTAGTAATTGCTGTACAAACATATTTGATAATGAGAAGCGTGTTTAGAATCAAATGGGTTGGGATTCTAAAAAATTGAAGAGTGTTACAGCTGCTCTATTTTCATGCACTGCAGTAAGAGTATAAATTCATATACCTGTTAATAATTACAAATTCCTCTCTTAAATCCAGCTGGTTACCAGAAAATCCAAATATAGAATACTAGAATACTAGTATTTTAACTGTGCAAGGCTGGTCAGGTTTCTGAAAGGAATCTGTCAATCTGTCATATGCATTCAAAAATACCAATTGCCTACAAGGTAAATACAGTCGGGTGAATAACCAGAATTTTAATTCAAGACCAGGCAGAACTAAAATGACTTCGAAACAATATACAGTATACTCTCGAAAAGTAAATCGATTGGTATTTTGGGTAATTATTTTTTCGAATAATTTACTTTTCCAAATATATACATAAATTATCTGTTTTTATAATATTAAATGCATTTTTAAACTTAAAAAATCATTCATTTATTTGCTTCAATAAAACATATGGATTTACATGAAAAACATATTTACATTTACATACATACATACAGAGGTAGTCAAAATTATTTACACATCGGACGTTTTTTTCCAAGTTTCACACTAAAAGCTTTCGCTTGTTGTTGTTGTTATCGCAGGAAATGCTATGTTGTTGTAAACCTTGATCTATTCCCGAGAGAATGAAGTCGGTTTGGCTAGAATAGCTAGAAATATGGCGGAGATATAATCAAATGAACTGAAGACTCGGAGTAGTCAAAAGTATTTACACTCAACATGAAATGGATTATCCTGTTAGTTTTTAATCATAATTTTTTTAATTTTAATGTTTAGTCTAAGTTACTACTCTAAGGCGATAAATTCATAATTGGTTACCTTACCATTGGCATCAATACCAGCCTGCTTTATGGTCCGAATTGATTCAACACAATTGTGCGCTAAGTTAACAGTTAATTTAGACCAAATGTCGCTAAATTCGGCGTTTTCGGTTATTATATCAATTGTCCTCTGATATTTAACGAAAGGCCAAACATTTTGACTAAAGTGTTGGTCAGGGCTGTGCGGGGGTCAACTTGATTTGCTTCATTTAAAACTTTTGAAGGTAAAGATCCTTCATGAAATGGAGCATTATCCTGTTGTAAAATGTAGTCAATAGTTGGAAAAGGAAGACGGACCAATACAATGGCATGGTCATGTGAATTCTGATATATCCGGATGATTTAGGGTCACTAAATTAGTACCAAATCTCCAAAACAGAAGTAAGGAAAATTTCCCCAAAGAATCAAAAAAAATCAAAAATCATCACTCCCGACTCTATTTAGCGCCTAAGCTGCATTATTCTTCTTTTCACGTGGTAAATGCATAAAGCGTTTACTAAAGAAGCCCTGGAACAAAAAACCAGCCTTATCTGTCCACGACAGGCTTTAGGATGCATTTTAAGGCAAATGAGAGGCATATCGCTTTTTTGGTTTCGGAAATAAAGCTTTTTTGGTTTCGGAAGTGGTCAAATTTATGCACAACGTAGGCATTTATGTTAACTTTTTTTAAGGTCCTGAGCAGTGTAGCATCATTGACTGTTCATGCAATATGCTGATTCGATGATGCTGCAATATTAAGAGGACTAATTGTGGGATTTTGTATGACAGTTCCTACTAATCTTCTGCATTCTCTTTGAGTTATCACAGGTTTCCGCCCAATTATCTTTAAATTGTCGTTGCAATACTTCGTTTCCTTCTTTTTAATAACATTATAAGCAGTATTCCATCAAATTCTATAAATTTTAACTAACTCCGAAGTCTAAATCCGAGTCTTAAACTTAGTAACAGTCTCCAATCTAGTTATAATCGATAATTCCTTTGTTTTCGACATTTTATTTACCAATTTTTATATTTTAAGGCTGAGTTAGGTTGTTAAGACTGCAATAGAATAAAATTACTACTTTTGCTCAAACCAAATCCAAGGATAAAGGCTAAATCGCCGTGTGTAAATACTTTTGACGCAAAAAAAATGTGTGTAAATACTTTTGACTACTCCGAGTCTTCAGTTCATTTGCTTATATCTCCGCCATATTTCTAGCTATTCTAGCCAAACCGACTTCATTCTCTCGGGAATAGATCAAGGTTTACAACAACATAGCATTTTGTTACCCTGCGACAACAACAACAAGAAGCGAAAGCTTTTAGTGTGAAACTTGGAAAAAAACGACCGATGTGTAAATAATTTTGACTACCTCTGTATGTATTTACTATGAAGAGAAAAAATCTTGAATATTCTTTTGTTTTTTTTTCTTTTGCAATATATTTTCTGACCATTTTTATACGACAATTCAAAAAGTCTGACACCTGATTTGTATCGTTTTCATTTTTAAACCAGTGGATCAAGTAGGAGAGTTTATTTACTAAAAAGACGCGATAAACAAGAGAGTAAGTGTTTTTGCAACATCGTAAAAAACGCTGCTTGCTTCGTTTCGAATTTTTTATCACACTCTCTGAAAAGTAAATTAAAAAATTAAAAAATTAAAAAAATTACTTTTTCGAGATGCATGTGTAATCTTAAAGGTGATTAACTTTTCCGCGATTATTTACTTTCTGAGAATTTACTTTTCGAGAGTATACTGTATAACATTTACAACTCCAAACGAGTATGAGAAATTATAAGATACTACATGTCTGTTGAAAACCTCCGCATTAACTAAGCTCATTCCATTTGATGTTGAGCTCCATCAATAAGGCGGCAATCCCAAATGATGGGCTAAAAAAATTGATTTTTTTTATCATAATGGCTTTATTAACACATCTAGAATACAGTAGTAAAGTATTATTAGCAAATTCGAAGTCGTTTTAAAGATACAGCAGTTAGAGAATGGAGCTGTTCGAAGTGCTGAGTTGGCAGCTGCAAACTTTTTCGAGTCGAGGCTGTTCAGAACGCTGTAACTCATGTTCTACATAATATTTTTTTAGCTAAAAATTTATATTTACGCTCGAAATATATGTTAATAAACGATAATTAATTTAAAGCTCTATATATTTACTGGTCGTAAAAACAAAATTCTAAGGAATACCTAAAAATCAGGTCGACATATGGGATGACCCCCTTAAGATGAAAAATCCTTGAAAATCCTTCTATTGACCTAGATCAAACAAAATTAACAACCACACTTATCACTGAGATATTAGAGAAGTAATCGCTATCTACAAAATATAAATCTTATTGAATATATTATTTATCACTTCAAAATAGATAAAATGTTCCATTATATTACTCATGGTAGATTCTACTAAAAGGGTTTCTGAATCATATACATAAAACATCTGATCCATTCTGCGTAGCTGCAAGCAGAAACAAATTCGACAAACACTTTAATATTTTAGCCTTCTATTGATCACATACTACACTTCTGGTACCGATTAATATTATTTTGAGAGTAAGATCATCTATTGATAATTCATCAATTCATTATATTAATAAAATATACTTATAACTAAATTTTAAAAATTACTCATAAAATCAAAAAAAATTTCAATATATTTTTTTTATACTCTCGCAACAAAAGTTGCTAAAGAGAGTATTATAGTTTTGTTCACCTAACGGTTGTTTGTAAGTCCTAAAACTAAACGAGTTAGATATAGGGTTATATATATCAAAATGATCAGGGTGACGAGTAAAGTTCAAATCCGGATGTAATTCAGAGGAAATTGTTTTCTTCCAATAGTGTGTCTCTGTTCCAAAAATTATTAAAATCGGGTCACAACATCTCTTAGCTCCCATATACATAATTATAGGTTTTGCAAAAATATCATCCCCTAGCTCCCATATACCTAATTAAAGGTTTTTCAAAAATTCGTTGGGCTTTATTACGCATATATGTATTGGTTAATATGTGATATATCTTAGCAAAATTAAGTGAGCGTATAGTATTGGATATAGTGTACCTTGAATGAAATCGGTTCAGGAATTACCTCAGCCCTCTATACACTATACACCGAATTTATGGGTAAATTTGTGCGTTTTCTTAATAAAATTTCTTCAATAAATTGCGAGAGTATAAAATGTTCGGTTACACCCGAACTTAGCCTTTCCTTACTTGTTAAATCATGGAGTTTTCATCTACTAAGAACAGTGAAGACGTGATCATAATGATCTAAAGGCAACAACAAATTCATTTTCAATGACATAATGACCACGTCGTACACATGGAAGACGAATCTCTGGCTGAAAAGCTCCTTCGATTCAATACCCATAAGTGAACAACGGAAGCTTACCGCCTACCACCAATGTAAGAACTGAGTACGTAGGGAACTCGATAATGATATTGGAAACTAGCAAAGTTTTGTGTACTCGGTCCAGACCGACTCATGGTTGTAGTTCTAAAAAAAAAGAATGATAACATAATGATCTGGATCTGCCATTATACGGAACAATTTGCAATATATCGAGAATACTCCAGATATGCCACATTTGGGAATACTGATAGGTATGCGATAATTTTTCTAAAAATTATTTAAATTATAATTTTATTTTTTTCATATTAATCTCTATAAAAAATTAGCAGGTATCTCATTTTATTTTATTTAATGTTTACGAAGTAATAAATTCATATTATTTATCATTAGAATTGTATCTGTCCTTAAAATTATCGATCAACGAAAGCGAGTTTTATTCAAAACAAAAATGAGTACTGTTTACACTCAACAGAATTACCGGCACTCATTTTATCTTCGAACGCATATTTCCGGTGCAACGAAAAAACGTGTCATTGCCGGAACTGCGGCGGAACGAATAGTTGACATTTGCACTCGCCGCACTCGGACGAGGCGAGGATGCCTCAGCTGCTGTTAGTGATTTTCTTTTTGGTGTACGAGTTGTTTTTATGTTTTCGTTACACGCCTCGTGACACGCTTCACTAGCGAAATGTCACCAAAAATTTTAGAGTGTGTATAATGGATTTGATGGATTACACTGCTGGCGCTGGCGCGACGAATATGGCATGCGAGCCAAAAGTTGTCCGCATGTCCTTACGCAATGCATATGCATATGATAAATGCGCACGCATACAAGCATCCTGTCATGCATAGAGATCTGTGTATGTATGTATATGTATGGGCCAGAGTGTCACCCCTTTCACTGCTGGTTGTGATAAATTGTGCGTATCAGTCGCTCCATACAAGTACTGCGCATGCGTAGCGTTGGCATTTGGGCGGCCCGTAACTGATGCAACGACGCTTGAATGTGTCACCGCGCTGGCACAACAACACATTTTTTAAACGCAACGCCTGCTGCTCCGGCATGCAACGCAATGCGAAGCTCAAGGAAGCAACGTACCACGTAAACGTCACACATTTGTTAGCGCGTTGAATGGCGAGCATGTAAGCGTGTCAATGTGTCAGCGCTGTGATGCCGGTGGATGAATGTCTCTTACTATTTATTTCGCACTATTTTTATGCTTTATTAATTGTATTTTTGTTTTTCTCGCGTGTTTTCCTACGTTGAACTGTTGGTCTGACACGCCTACCAATGTGTTGGAAAAAGGCGAAGAGTGTGTGCATGTAAAAAGCGGTAGAAAAAGTAAAAATATACATAGTTTGTATATGAAAATGTTTGTACATGCATAGTATTCAAATCTGTGGCAGATGTTCTGTTAGCGTCCAACTAACAATTATTTTTCGATTAGGCGACAAGCGCCAAAAGGTGCAATAAGTTTAGATTTTGTTTCATACTCCCAGAACCCTAAAATTATGAAATAGCATGAAGGTTTCTTTGATTTGATTAGTGTTTATTTAACTAATGTTTACCGAGTCCATCAAACTTTCTAATAACAAGACTACCCTCCTCCGCAGCTGACTCAGAGTCACAAACCACAAAGATTGGTCTATTACGATTATACTAATATTATCCAATAAAAACGTGATCCCTTTACTCAGCATACGAACTTTCTAACTGCACCACCCTTGTCCAAACCTTTACTTTCAGCACAACCTAGCTTTTAAATTATTATTTTGTCAAATCTATATATTGTACCAGATAAGATAAGAAAAGATTTTCTTGAAAAAGTCTCGTAACAGACCCAAGATTGTATTACCTTGTTAAAAAACCACCTCTTCAAACAGCTTTTCTTTCCTAAAAGTTCATGATGTCACAATATTCATTTTATATATTTCAAAAGACTCTGTCCTAAACCTTCAGACTTTATTTAATACCAATAATCTTTTGCCTCTGAGGTCAAATTCAATTATTACATATCGAACGCCTACGAGTATAACGTTTTTGGGAAATATTGTAACTGGAGCTTTCATAAAGACGTGACTTTTTTAGCCTTTGAGGTAACCTCAACTATCTCGTTCTAGGTGAACGAAAACTATCATTGAGATAAATATGTACATATATTGATCTTCAAATATTCTTCATATATGCGTTCGAACCCCTTCGAACTTTGTGAAACATTTTTTTCATAATAAGAGATAAGAAAGTACTTCCATTGGTTAAGATTTGTTTGTTTATTTTCGAAAAATTAAAAGCGGAAAGATTTTCAGAACATGTTTTGCTATTTGAAAACGGAAAATCAAAAAAATTCGGCCGAAATCGATTTACAGAACATGCCTGTATGCCTGTACATCTTAATTACGTATATTTCTAAATATTTTCTTAAAACTCTGTCGAATTTTTAAAGAATACCGAATTTCAGTTAAGTTTTATTTCTATGGTCTGTTAAATAATTTCTTAAATTTGAAAGCGTACTTCCCTTTTTTTGGTACATTTTTATACCAGTTTTCACCTAACCTCGACTCCTACAGCAACTAGTATAGATAGAGAAAGAAGCAAGCGGTCAGATAACTTTCATACTCTAATGAAACGTCCCTGGATATTAATTTTTCTGGTTCCTTGCTTTTTTAGATGAGGATTACTGAGCCATTGTTCAGCTGATAGTAGGATGAGTAGGAGATAAGTCCAATATCTTTAAAGACACATTTAGAACACTTCGTTCCGACTGGCACAAATGTGTTGCAACATGCAAGTATATAGATTAGTAAGTGAATAATAAGTATTAAGCAATCACAATCCAGTTCCGATTATCACATTATGGTCATTACTCTATTTCAGCTAAGGAGTAAAAGCAACCGACAATAACCGTGACCAACAGCAGCGACTAATTGCTTAACGAAAATGGTGCCAATTAACACTATGCCATAGTAGATCTTACGTGATTTTCATGTTTGTATATGGAAGTAACTACGACAAGATATATTCATATGTTTATAAACACAATTACTTACAAACAAATTTTCCCATTTAAGGTTTGTTCCAGCTACGCATTCCAGCAACAGGAGCACGGAGCCTTTCTTTCACTAATTTACCTTGATTTTCATTGTCAAGTGCAGCTAATGACAAGTCTGCAGTGTGTTAACCAAAAGACATAAAAGGCTCAACAAAACACAAGCAACTTAATTACTACGCGCGTGCTTGCATGCATACAACAACAACAGGGCAGGCGGAAGATTGTGTAGATTGGCACTGGACAAGCATTCGGTGAGTACTGAGTTCGAATTTCAATGCATGTATTATATAATATACTTTATATTAGAAAAACAAGTTTTAAGTGCATATATTGCCAGTGTCTCTCATGTGAAATTCCCCACAAAAACTGTTCACCTGATTTAGTAGTATAAGTCATATATTCAACGAACTAGTATCTAGAAAGCTACAGGAACTTCGGCCAAACAACTGTCAATTAAGTATCATGCAAACAATTGTTGTTGTTATTATAACATACCACTGATTTATCCTAAAACGGATACTATATATTTTGCAACTGAACAAATTGATTTTTCCTTACATGATTTCTTGTAAAACAGGCGGCGACTTGCTGTAACATTCGCACTACTGACACATATTCCCTTTCCGGATTTTGGTTTGTTTTCATTCAACTACAATTGACCATTGAACATATTAGTGAGTTTAATGTGATCAGAAAGAAATACAAGATTATTTAATATTCGCTCGATATTTACTACTTTTAGTGCCTATAAGACAGATGTCACTCTCGTTGATTTCTTTCTACAGCCCATTTTTTGAGGTCGGAGAATAAGAAAAAGACGGTGGTGTCGATCGTAAATGATTCAATAGTACATCTCCACAAATCGAATATAAATTTAATTGGACCAACTACTCAATTTTTAACGATTTTATGATATTTTCGTGAGCACAGTATTTTCACGTATATTTCACATCAGATTTGAACAATCATTAATGTGATCTTTTTATTAGAACTCCTCCAATGAAATAGTTAAAATTGAAAAGCACAAAAAAAGACATTTGATCTATAGAATCAATTTTAAGGGTTATCATGCAATAATCGCCGTCGGTATAGAATATTCCTCGAGCAATATGTGGAATATCTTTTGGGGTTAGAGGGTTTTAAAAGTTCAAAAATATTGATATTTTCACTATTTTTTATACTCTCGCAACAAAAGTTGCTAAAGAGAGTATTATAGTTTTGTTCACATAACGGTTGTTTGTAACACCCAAAACTAAACGAGTTAGATATAGGGTTATACATATATACCAAAGTGATCAGGGTGAAGAGTGGACTTCAAATCCGAATGTCTGTCTGTCCGTCCGTCCGTCTGTGCAAGCTGTAACTTAAGTAAAAATTAAGATATCTTTATGAAACTTGGCACACTTATTTCTTGGCACCATAGGAAGGTTGCTTTCGAGTCCGTTGAGCAAAATCGGACCACTGCCACGCCCACAAAATGGCGAAAACCGAAAACACATAAAGTGCCATAACTAAGCCATAAATAAAGAAGAATCGCACTATGAAGGGGCATATTTGGATGTAATTTTTTTGGGGAAGTGGGCGTGGCCCCGCCCCCTACTAAGTTTTTTGTACATATCTCGCAAACCAATAGAGCTATATAAACGAAATTTTCTGCAGTCGTTTTTTTAGCCACTTCCTAATACAGTCCAAAAATGAAAGAAATCGGATCATAACCACGCCCACCTCCCATACAAAAGTTAGGTTTGAAATTACTAAAAGTTGGTTAACTCACTAACGAAAAACGTCGGAAACACTAAATTTCACATAAGAAATGGCAGAGGAAAGCTGCACTCAGATTTTTTTACAAAATGGAAAATGGGCGTGGCGTCGCCCACTTATGGGTCAAAAACCATATCTCAGGAACTACTCGACCGATTTCAATGAAACTTGGTTTGTAACAGTTTTTTTACATCCCAATGATATATTGTGAAATCGCTTCACAACCACGCCTACTTCCTATATACCAGAACTTTGAAGACGATCTGAATCGTTTACTTTACAATATATAAAGTAAGCACTAGTGAAGATATCGGTGCAGAACTTTGCATAAATACTATGTTAATAGTGTGGCAGCCCCATTCTAAAAATCGCCGAAATCGGACCATAGGTTTTTAAGACCCCATATATCGAACACGAGGACCTCGGTGTTTCTAACCTAATATTATGGTTTCCAGCTTTCAATGGACTTTATACAATATATATGACGAATATGTGGGTCAAATTGCGTATTATATAATATAAATAAAGTTAAATAAATAAATTGCGAGAGTATAAAATGTTCGGTTACACCCGAACTTAGCCCTTCCTTACTTGTTTTTTATATGTTCGTCCGTACAGTATTTTCTGCGACATCACTTCGAAACGACCATTCTTATGCTCCTTTAATTAGAACTCCTCCAACGAAGTAGTTAAAAATGAAAAGCACAAAAAGACATTTGATCTAGAGAATAATTGAATTTGATTCATCCAGGTTATCATAAAATAATTCCTCACTTTTTTCGTCAAAATTAGTTGTAATATAATAATCCATCGTTCAATGACTAGATAATTTTTAAAGAATGTAAGAAAATCGCTTCATACCTTTTCGAGATATCGTGACTGACTAAAAGTATTGTGTTTTGAGATAAACACGTTTAAAATTTTCAATTGAACCTTGACATGACCTGATGGGCGGTACTTTCAAACGATCAATCTCTTAGAATTTTAGTCGGATCTATTTGAAAATGTTCAGAACCTTTTAAACATATTGTACTATTTAATTACACAAATTTTTTTATCAAAATTTGAAACCCACCTAACCCCTTAAATGATATTCTCAATCGTTTTCATTTATCTAACTTTGTTATTGTATTCACATAATTGTTTTAAGACTGAACTCATACAGAGCGAACATAGAAAAGACGAATCGTAGGCAACTGATGCAACATTTTCTTTTAAGGACATTTCATTGATTTATAGTGTCTTGTATCAGCCAGATATAACTTCAAATACCAAATTATTAATATTCTTACTAAAAATACTATTATAAATAAAAAATACTAATGTTCTTTTGCATTTCAATCAAAATCGCCGATGTGGCTTAAGCGGTAACAAAGAGAGAAACTTTATTTCAAAAGCAATTATATTACGCAAATGAACGCATTCGATTTAACACAAAATTAAGTTGCATTACAATATCATAACTTCGCTGCACAACTCTATTGTATGTGTGAAAACGCATGGAAAATGCTAAGCAAATACTCAAAACAATGGCGCTCAAATGTTTTCACGGTGAGCAATAATATATATATGTATTGTATGAATGGATAAAATGGATGAATGAATGACAAATCGTAGCGGTGTGTAATCGGCGGTTGAGTACAAAATACAAAGGCAAACAAAGGATAAAAATAACAACAATAAATGGAGAAATGCATTGCGCATGCGTACAAACGCCGATAGCAAAATTCAAAATTTCAAAATTACGCACTTTTACAATATCCTTGCGGCAAATAGTTCTGCACACACTAACACACAAACATATGTCTCATTGGGGTAACGATAATACCACCCTCTTCGCTGTTGTCCAGTTAGAGGACCGGCTAACTTTCTAATTTACAACGCTATTGTGTAGTGAGGCGTGAATTTGAGCGCTAGCAACCAACCGCTTGCCGTACCGTTTGCTTGCGGTGGTCAGCCCCGGCGCTCTGTACCGCTGTGACGCCGGCACAATGGTGGTAGCCACAGGTATTGCTTGATTTTTACAAATTTTCACAAGTTAATCGCATTTTGGTGGCGATTTATATTTAATTTTCCCGTTGTGAGTGTATGGGCAATGTAAAATACATACACACACACGCACAGGATATATAGCGTAAATCTGAACTAATTTATTTAAAATTCATTTTCACCCATTGTTACACTCGCATGCTACTCTTATTGACCCCTTCATACTGGTTGCTTCAATGCGAGTCCGTTCGGCCAACATTTGCCCTATTGAAATGCTTATCCGCGAGCGAACAGGAATGTAATTTTAGTTGGATTTAGAGTCGTTCGCTGTCCACGTGTCGTCCATTACAGGCGCTGTAGGTACCAAGCGTGTCGTATGGTCAGCGTCAGGCAGCTGTCAGAAAGTTGCACAGCGTGAGCTGTAATTGGTATATTGTTTTATGAAATTCGGTTTGGTAATACTTACCGATTTATTGCATTAGCTGCCTGTGATTACTACGCCTACATTCAACCGAAAAATTATTATTCAAAATGCATTTTATGCGTTATTATTTTTTCGGGGGAAGTGGTCGGCTTAGTTGAGCACCTTGAGTGCGTGATTATCATTCTCTGGTTGTTAGTTTAAATCACGTAAATAACAAATAAAACAAATAATAAATACACATAAAAAAGGTTTTTAACTATCCAAAGCTAGGGGAATCAAACTATTAGAAAATGCATTTTATCTCCAAGCAAGTACGCCATGTCATCGAAGAGCAGATTTATTAAATCTCTAATCTATATTTCATATGAAACTAATAAACTAAGATAGTCGATGAAGTTGTTCTGAACTATTCAATTACGAAATACCGAATTTTACAATTTCAAAGCATTCGGCATATTTCAAGTACCATTCCTTTAACGATTCCTAATTAGGACACGAAATATTTCCGTGGGAAATATTTTGTTCATTTAATACTAAAGCCATGGATGCTGCGCCAGGAAAATACTTGTATCTCCGAAAATAAAATAAATTTTGAGAAATCCTCTTCTAGACATCTTCCTAAATAGTTAAACCTTGAATATATTTTATTATTTCTACACCAGAATACAGAATATAATATCGTTCCCACTGCATAAACATAATATATTATAAAACCTAGAATAGGTATCCAATTTTATCTATCTTAATCAATGGACCCTATACTTACTTTCAACCTTCACATTAGCATGATCAAAGGTGTTCGGATGACATTTTAGCTTTAGCTAGACCAGTTCTTGAAAATCGGTAGTTTGAGATCCCCGATATAAAATTTGCTGGGATGGAGTCCAATTCGTTCAAGCATAAATTCTTCATTTTGCTTCAAGACATTAACGTTGGAATCCACATTCAATCCATATATTTCTCTTAATTGTAATGCAAATCCTCTAAAGCTTACTTTGCCGAGACGTACGGAAATTTTAATGTTATTGTTAAACCATTGACTAATTTAAAGTTACCTTAGGGGCGCGAAGTCCCCAAGATTTAGCATGTTTTTGGCAGGATTTCAATATTAAATTTTTTAATATTTAAACGGTTGCGAAACATGAAATCTCTCAGCCTCCGACATTCAAAAGCCACAACATTTACCACATTTTCTGGACCTTCGCAGGTCCGAAATTCTCCAAAGAAAATGGACACTATCATCCGGAATGCTATCGACTGGAATCCACCAGACAGCCGAAGGAAGGGCCTACCCGTTCTAACCTGAAGAATAAATTTGGGCATTGATAAATCTAAGGCTAGCACAATAATGAAATACAACAAGTAAGGAAGGGCTAAGTTCGGGTGTAACCGAACATTTTATACTCTCGCAATTTATTTATTTAACTTTATTTATATTATATAATACACAATTTGACCCACATATTCGTCATATATATTGTATAAAGTCCATTGCATTGAAAGTTGGAAAACATAATATTAGGTTAGAAGCACCGAGGTCCCCGTGTTCGATATATGGGGCCTTAAAAACCTATGGTCCGATTTCGGCGATTTTTAGAATGGGGCTGCCACACTATTAACATAGTATTTGTTCAAAGTTCTGCACCGATATCTTCACTAGTACTTACTTTATATATTGTAAAGTAAACGATTCAGATTGTCTTCAAAGTTCTGGTATATAGGAAGTAGGCGTGGTTGTGAAGCGATTTGGCCTATTTTCACAACATATCATTGGGATGTATGGAAACTATTACAAACCAAGTTTCATTGAAATCGGTAGTTCCTGAGATATGGTTTTTGACCCATAAGTGGGCGATGCCACGCCCATTTTCCATTTTGTAAAAAAATCTGAGTGCAGCTCCTATCTGCCATTGCTTATGTGAAATTTAGTGTTTCTGACGTTTTTCGCTAATGAGTTAACCCACTTTTAGTAATTTTCAACCTAACTTTTGTATGGGAGGTGGGCGTGGTTATGATCCGATTTCTTTCATTTTTGGACTGTATTAGGAAGTGGCTAAAAAAAACGACTGCAGAAAGTTTGGTTTATATAGCTCTATTGGTTTGCGAGATATATACAAAAAACTTAGTAGGGGGCGGGGCCACGCCCACTGCCCCAAAAAAATTACATCCAAATATGCCCCTTCATAGTGCGATCCTTCATGTATGTATGTGATTGGCGTTGCAACCGTTTAGCCGGTTATAGCCGAATCGACGATAGTGCGCCATCTCTCTCTCTCCTTCGCAGTTCGGCGCCAGTTGGAGATTCCAAGTGTAACCAGGTCGCTCTCCACCTGGTCCCTCCAACGGAGTGGAGGCCTTCCCCTTCCTCGGCTTCCTCCGGCGGGTACTGCATCGAACACTTTCAGGGCTGGAGTGTTTTCGTCCATTCGGACAACATGACCTAGCCAGCGTAGCCGCTGTCTTTTTATTCGCTGAACTATGTCAATGTCGTCGTATAACTCGTACAGCTCATCGTTCCATCGTCTGCGGTATTCGCCGTTGCCAATGTTCTTAGGACCATAAATCTTGCGCAAAATTTTCCTCTCGAAAACTCCTAGTGTCGTCTCATCTGATGTTGACATCGTCCAAGCTTCTGCACCGTAGATCAGGACGGGGATGATAAGCGACTTGTAGAGCTTGATTTTGGTTCGTCGAGAGAGGACTTTACTGTTCAATTGCCTACTCAGTCCAAAGTAGCACCTGTTGGCAAGAGTTATTCTGCGCTGGATTTCGAGGCTGACATTGTTCGTGTTGTTGATGCTGGTTCCCAGGTAAACGAAATTATCTACGACCTCGAAGTTATGACTGTCAACAGTGACGTGGGAGCCAAGACGCGAATGCGCCGACTGTTTGCTTGATGACAGGAGATATTTCGTCTTGTCCTCATTCACCTCCAGACCCATTTGCTTTGCCTCCTTATCCATGCGGGAAAAAGCAGAACAAACGGCGCGGTTGTTGCTTCCGATGATATCAATATCATCGGCGTACGCCAGGAGCTGTACACTCTTGTAAAAGATGGTACCCTCTCTGTTTAGCTCTGCAGCTCTTATAATTTTTTCCAGCATCAGGTTAAAGAAGTCGCACGATAGTGAGTCACCTTGTCTGAAACCTCGTTTGGTATCGAACGGCTCGGAGAGGTCCTTCCCAATCATGACGGAGCTTTTGGTGTTGCTCAACGTCAACTTACACAGCCGTATTAGTTTTGCGGGGATACCAAATTCAGACATCGCGGCATAAAGGCAGCTCCTTTTCGTGCTGTCGAAAGCTGCTTTAAAATCGACAAAAGGTGGTGTGTGTCGATCCTCTTTTCACGGGTCTTCTCCAAGATTTGGCGCATGGTGAATATCTGGTCAGTTGTTGATTTTCCAGGTCTAAAGCCACACTGATAAGGTCCAATCAGTTTGTTGACGGTGGGCTTTAGTCTTTCACACAGTACGCTCGATAGAACCTTGTATGCGATATTTAGGAGGCTGATCCCACGGTAATTGGCGCAGATTGTGGGATCTCCTTTTTTATGGATTGGGCAGAGCACACTGAGATTCCAATCGTCAGGCATGCTTTCTTCCGACCATATTTTGCAAAGAAGCTGATGCATGCACCTTATCAGTTCTTCGCCGCCGTATTTGAATAGTTCTGCCGGTAATCTATCGGCCCCCGCTGCTTTGTTGTTCTTCAAGCGGGTAATTGCTATTCGAATTTCTTCATGGTCGGGTAATGGAACATCTGTTCCATCGTCATCGATTGGGGGATCGGGTTCGCCTTCTCCTGGTGTTGTACTCTCACTGCCATTCAGCAGGTCGGAGAAGTGTTCCCTCCATAATCCCAGTATGCCCTGGACATCGGTTACCAGATTACCACCTTGGTCTCTACATGAGGATGCTCCGGTCTTGAAACCTTCGTTAAGTCGCTTCATTTTTTCATAAAATTTTCGAGCATTCCCTCTGTCTGCCAGCTTCTCAAGCTCTTCGTACTCACGCATTTCGGCCTCTTTCTTTTTTTGTCTGCAAATGCGTCTCGCTTCCCTCTTCAGCTCTCGGTATCTATCCCATCCCGCACGTGTTGTGGTCGTTTGCAACGTTGCGAGGTAGGCAGTCTGTTTTCTCTCCGCTGCGAGACGGCACTCCTCATCGTACCAGCTTGTTTCTTGTCGTTGCCGGAAACCAATTGTTTCGGCTGCAGCGGTACGCAGTGAGTTTGAGATGCCGTTCCACAGTTCCCTTATACCGAGATGCTGATGAGTGCTCTCAGAGAGCAGGAGTGCAAGTCGAGTAGAGTATTTCGTGGCTGTCTGTTGCGATTGCAGCTTTTCGACGTCGAACCTTCCTTGTGTTTGTTGACGGGCGTTCTTTGCTGCACAGAGGCGGGTGCGTATTTTAGCTGCGACCAGATAATGGTCCGAGTCTATATTTGGTCCTCGGAGCGTACGCACGTCTAAAACACAGGAGACATGTCTTCCGTCTATCACAACGTGATCGATTTGGTTCCGCGTGTTTCGATCAGGAGACAGCCAAGTAGCTTGATGTATTTTCTTATGCTGGAATCTGGTACTACAGACGACCATATTTCGGGCCCCAGCGAAGTCGATCAGCCTCAGGCCGTTTGGCGATGTTTCGTCATGGAGGCTGAATTTTCCGACTGTTGTGCCAAAGACACCTTCTTTACCCACCCTGGCGTTAAAATCGCCAAGCACGACTTTTACATCGTGGCGGGGGCAGCGCTCATAGGTGCGTTCTAGGCGCTCATAGAAAGCATATTTTGTCACATCGTCCTTCTCTTCCGTTGGGGCGTGGGCGCAAATCAGCGATATGTTGAAGAACCTCGCTTTGATGCGGATTGTGGCAAGACGTTCATCCACCGGGGTGAATGCCAGGACTCTGCGACGGAGTCTCTCTCCCACCACAAATCCAACACCAAATTTGCGCTCCTTTATATGGCCGCTGTAGTAGATGTCACAAGGACCCACCTTCTTCCGTCCTTGTCCCGTCCATCGCACTTCTTGGATGGCGGTGATGTCAGCCTTGAGTCGTATGAGGACATCAACCAGCTGGGCAGAGGCACCTTCCCAATTAAGGGTCCGGACATTCCAGGTGCATGCCCTTATATCATTATCCTTAAAACGTTTGCAGGGGTCGTCATCAAAAGGGGGGTGTCTCATCCGAGGCTTTCGTAGATTTTTCATTGGGGGGTGTTTTTATGTGGTGGGTCCCAAACCCAATGCACAACCGCATAAGCGGGCTTCGCCTTCTCACTTTAGCTCGCCTTCAGACGGATGTCTGTTGGCTACCCAGAGGATACTTGGTCTAAAACCGGAAGTCGTGAGCTGCTTGGACCATGTGGAGAAGAATCGTTTCTGGCCATTCCCAAGTGAATGACAATCAAAAACTTTCCTCACTTGCGTGAACTTCTACACATGGTCCCATCCTCCTTCATACCAAATTTTATTTCCATAGCTTTATTTATGGCTTAGTTATGGCACTTTATGTGTTTTCGGTTTTCGCCATTTTGTGGGCGTGGCAGTGGTCCGATTTTGCTCATTTTCGAAAGCAACCTTCCTATGGTGCCAAGAAATAAGTGTGCCAAGTTTCATCAAGATATCAAGATATCTTAATTTTTACTCAAGTTACAGCTTGCACAGACGGACGGACGGACAGACAGACATTCGGATTTGAACTCCACTCTTCACCCTGATCACTTTGGTATATATAACCCTATATCTAACTCGTTTAGTTTTGGGTGTTACAAACAACCGTTATGTGAACAAAACTATAATACTCTCTTTAGCAACATTTGTTGCGAGAGTATAAAAATGGAGGAATCTTATTAATGTTGTTTGCTCCAACGTGGAGCCATAGGATACAATATATTCGTATATGTATAATATGGCAGGATTTAACTTCTAATTCAGTACATTTGATATGAACGTATCTAATTAGCACTTCTATATTAGTTTAGATCGCATTTCATCCGAGAAATGGACAGGTTGTAAGAAAAATTTTCAGAAACGGGTGAATATTGGCAGCTGAAGGACAAATTTCATACAAAAAATGTCTAGAATTTCAGATTCCGTCTCATTATATGAAATGAATATATAAAATACTATGTACAATGTATACAAGCATGTGTATATATACTCATATTTATTCTCGATTGCTGAAAACTTGCAGCTTCCACTCGCCAGTCCATCGATCGCAGGGTATCATTATTCCTTTTTATTTTCTTTATGATTTTAACCGTCAATTAGGCGCTATTCATACCCGCCTCTTGGTCAGCACCGTTGCCAGCCCACACATTTATGCAAAACCCTCAAAAACGAACACACCCAACGAGCTTAGCTTGCGCGTGTGTGTATGTATGTATGTATTGCCATCATGCTGTAAAACTGAAAGGGTAAACAATTTATTCAAATCAAATACTTGAAGCGCAACAAAAACGGAGAAAAAAATTGGGAAAAGCATTAAAATGATGCGATAACAATAAGTACAGTAAAAATAATACACAATTGCAATGCATTCAAGTACCTTACTAATACTAACACATACAAACACACAAAATGCTGCATGAGGCGCGCTTTTAATTGCACTTTAGATCAAACAGCGCAGTGCGGAAGTGCGGAAATAGCTGTGTTGGGGTGATATTTAGTTAGTTTAGTTACTATTCCATCCAACTCATTTGCATATGAAGAATTTGGTATTTGGCCAAAAAAAAACTCGATAAAGGGTTGTTGCTGTTGTTGGTGGCATTGTGTTGCCGTTGTAACCCTTTCATAAGCGTACGCATTTGTGCTCTTCACTTTGATTGTCATTTGGTAAATGTTGTCGTGGTCGCTTTTTTTTGAAACAAAACGCTTATTCCAAGTGAAGTGGTTGATGATGTTGTTGCTGTTGTTGTTGTTGTTGTTGTTGAGCGTGCGCTTGCGCAAATGAGCGTTCGACAATGCGTAGAGGGTTTGCCATACAAACACATAAAAATCACATATTAATGTGTTTCTGCTTCCTCTTCTACCATTCTTCCTTTTTTGTTTTTTTGTGCATGGACAGGCGGCTGCATCTCCGCCTTTTTGGCCGTTGCAAGCGCTGTTGATGGCGGTGTCGGTGTCGTTGCCGGTGATTTTATTAATGATTTTGATGGTGACAATGATGTTGATGTTGCTGGCGGATTGATCGCGTGAGGTTTAGGGCATGTCCAGCGGGCATTTATAAATAAAGCTGCGTCTGGAAATCGCTTTATGCCCGCATAAATGTCAAAATGTTGGTGTTGTAAGCACTCGACGTACCGCTTCAGGGTTGTGGGCACGCATGCAAGTGTGGATATGAATGTGTGTATAAGTACAATGTATCTACATACGGCAATAAAAATATGCAGAAATATGTGTATAAGTTCGAATTATTTTTACTTATTATGCGGTTTCTAAAAGATTTTGAGTCGCACATTCGAGTTTGTAGATAGAATATGCTGTACGATGAAAATATATTATATGAACACACTACACATATTTGTCTTCCTGAAATCTCGTCTGACTGTCTTAACTCGTCATGTCTTAGTTTAAAAACAAAGATTTCGGAGCTGAGCTCAAGTGGACAGTTGAAATACGGGTTCTTTGGGATTCCGAAAACTCCTAAAAATGTATCGACAAAACCCTTTTAGTCTATCAATATTTATCAACTTTAGTTTAGCGAAAACTGAACAGTCGAAGTGTTGACGTGGCCCTTCTTTCATCTGATCAAATCGTCTGCCTAAAATGGTATACAATCAACACTATGACACCGCTATGACAGATTGAGTCCTTTCAGCAATTGCTTTATTGTAGAACATGTTTCGGACGGTAAAACAGACCTTTCATGAGAATAGCGATATTTTTTTCTAGTTTTGGGTTGTGGACTGGATCTAGTGATTAGCGAAGATGAAAATGAATATAATCTGCTATTCTCTCTATTCTATATTATCTCTATTAGTTGACTTATCACATCACTGTGGACGGTCATAACTTCGAAGTTTTCGAAGAAACCTTGAGATTCAAAATACCACCCTTACTGAATACTATTTTGGGTAAAGTAACTAATGCAAAAATATAGCTCTCCTTATACAATGATATCTTTGGAATCGTGGATAAGCTTTATTATGTCATCTACATAGTAGAGTAGATTAAAATTCAGTAACTATGCTGCCTAATAAGTATTGTCCGAATAAAAATAGAAATTCCAGTCCTAACGGTATTCTGGTACTTGCTGAGGCACTGAGTGGAACAGGTATGTAGGATGAGAAATTTATTTGTTGTCGGGATTTGATAAATATTTTCTTTTACTTCTTCTTGACTGGCATCGCTTACGGGATTATAGCCGACTCCACAACAGCGCGCCATTCATTTCTCCTTTTGGCAGTTTTTCGCCAATTGGTAATACCAAGTGAAGTCAGGTCCTTTTCCACCTGGTCCTTCCAACGGAGTTGAGGTCTTCCTCGGCTTCCACCAGCAGAAACTGCATAGAACACTTTCAGAGCTGGAGCACTTTCGTCCATTCAAACAACATGACCCAGCCAGTATAGGTGTTGTTTCCAATGATATCGATAGCATCGGCATCCCCAAGCAGCTATACACTCTTGTAGAAACCTCGTTTGGGCTCGAACGGAGGTCCTTTACGATCCTGACGATGTTTTTGGTGTTGCTCAACGTCAGCCTATTAGTTTTGCGGGGATACCAAATTCAGACATCGCGGCATAAAGGCAGCTCCTTTTCGTGCTGTCGAAAGCAGCTTTAAAATCGACGAAAAGGTGGTGTGTGTCGATCTTCTTTTCTCGGGTCTTTTCCAAGATTTGGCGCATGGTGAAGATCTGGTCAGTTGTAGCTTTTCAAGATCTAAAGCCACACTGATAAGATCCAATCAGTTTGATGACGGTGGGCTTTAGTCTTTCACACAGTACGCTCGATAGAACCTTATAATCGATGTTGAGGAGGCTTATCTCTATTTTTGTGGATTGGGCAGAGTACACTTAGATTCCAATCGTCGGGCATCCTTTCTTCCGACCATATTCCGCAAAGAATGCACCTGATGAATGCACCTTGTCAGAACTTATTCTATCGAACTTATTCTGTGATAAATAAAACAGGAAAGAGTTTCCTGAGACCTTCATACAAAGAGGAATGGCAGAATGCCGTGTTAGCTAATCAACAAACTGACTCCATAAATGCACAATGACATTAGCCATTTTATTGTTATTCAACTCATTATTTCAATACTAAAGCAAAAAATTTAAATATTTAATTATGAAAATGCTTTCTAATCAAATCGAGTGTGCAAGCCAATAATGTATATTGTATATATGGATATACATATTTACATACATAAGAACATATATTTCTATAGCGAACATGAACAAATACGAGTATGAATGTTCGCAAGCATATGCGCCTTGCAAAATCCTGACCGCTATTATTTCCCCCAGCTCAGCCCTTTATTACAATGCTCTCAATAGTTTTCAACATATGCTCATACAGATTTATAGTACTCATACATATGTATGTGTGTATATATATTTGGCACTGAGTGCACCCTCAAATTCGCAAATAATACGCATGTTTGGGTGCTCCTGTCATTTTGGTTGCATATCAGTAAACTCAAATCTGCGCATTTTAGACACTTCATTAATTCCATAGATTACAATCTATACCATAAACCGCAATCACTATTTTTTTCCAACCATTAAAAAATTTTATTTGATAGAAGAGAAAAAAAACGTCGGAACTTCAATGGATAATGCGAAACAATAGAACTAACACAGTGTGAATGCGTTTTCGCAAATTAATTTAAAAATAGTTTATCAAAATTAAAATCAATTTGAGACGAATTTATCAAAATCACTGTATGCATCCAATTTGTACATACAAATTTTGCTTTTAGTTAAAGCTGTCTCTAAGGAAAGCAATGAACTAATTTTGTAGTAGCTTTCAGTAGCTGAATCTAAGGAAAGGGTCTCTCTATGGGTTGGGTATAAGCAAATAATTTCTTTAAGAAGTATGTCTAAGATAGAATCACTCTCAGCATTATCTCTAAGTGTCCTTCTAATCGGAATATCAAAAGAAAATGTGTCTCTTGGAGGTGTCTTCATATTAAAGTTAGGATCTATCTAGGTTAGGTTAGGTTAAGTGGTTGTCAAACGACGCACCTAGGCCTTTGGGAGGCCCATTGTGACACCACTGGGACTGTGATCCCTCACACTATAGAGTCATCTTTGAACCACCCTGTGGTCTTAATAAAGTGAAAAAGTTCACACAATTTGATATGAGCAACTTCACCCACATCATCGAGAAAACCGCGTCCAATAGTTGCGATTCTTCCTCTTCTTCTTCTTCTTGACAGCTTCCGCAGTAATCATTAAAAGGTAACCCCAGTCTGCTGACGTGTCTACAAATCAGACAGTGTCCCGTTAACACTCCTACAAGGGTTCTTGTGTCATTCCTCTTAAATTTCAATAAACGACATGTGCGGCTCTTACTCCACTCAGGCAACGTTTGTTTACTTACGGAGCAAGTCATTGATTGTTTCCATTGTAATTCAGTCGTATCAACAGCATGTTTATCTATTAGATATCTGCACGTTGCTGGAGAATATATAAATTCCCTCTTTATTAGCATCCAACTGCAGTGTTGTGCCCAATCTGGCTAGTTCATCTGCTACACAGTTTCCAGGAATGTCACTATGTCCCGGGACCCATTGCAGGTGTATCGTGAAATATGATGTCATTGTCATTAGTAAATCCAAGCATTCTTTCACTATCTTCGATGATATTCTTTGCGACTTTAGTGATTTTAAAGCCGCTTGACTATCCGAGAATATGAATATGTGTCTAGTCGTTAGCACTCTTTTTGACACAACGAGAAGGCTTTCTTTAATTGCAGTGATCTCTGCTTGGAAACCACTGCAGTGATCCGGTAACCGGAAAGCGATTCTGGTATCCAGTTTTTCTGAAGGATCTATCTAAGAGAAGACTTGTTGCTATTCGATACCGGATCAAATTATGCCATATGGATCAGAGTCAGCAAGTTTCATAAGGATTTTCCCCATATTAGGCGAGTTATGAGAACTTGTCCTTGTCAAATAAGCTGTTGGAATTCATAATAACGATATCTTAGTAAAAATCGTACTATCGTCTATTTTCAAAAGAAGAAAAAAATTATGTTTATTAGTAAATTGATTGATATTGGTTCTATGTTGTTCCAAATAACCGTTATGTAACAGATTCTCCACAATTGATATTATTATGTTGATACTATAGTTTCCTTTATTTTAGTTCCTTAATATTTACAGATTTCTCTGATGGAGAAACAGTTATGATTTTGAACTAAATTTTAATATATTTTCGATAAATATGTAACGGCTTTCCCAAATCGATTATTTTAAATCAATACACAAACCATACTTAAATTATTTGTCGGTAGATGGCGCACAATAACTGCGAGAAAATTTCAATAGGTAATGAATATTTGCAAGAAAGTCGTATGAACGTACAAGCAATGAACGTAAATTTTTACGGTCTTATTAGTTATACGATATGTAAAAGACGGCGACACCTGTCGACAACATTACGCGAATATTAGGTTCTTCTCCTTGCTAAGTTCACAATAATCATTGTTGTACTAAAATAATGAATGTTGGTTAGGGGTGTTTTTACTAATTGCAGGGGTTCCCAAATGACTGGTAATAAATTTTCGGGTATTTTGATTTTAAGTGTAATTTTTGGTAAATTTTTTTATAAATAAGTAGGATAAAGATATTGTATCCCATGCCTTTCTTAAATGATTTATGCAATCCTTTAGTGTAAAATCATACTTTTGATTCGCTCCCATATGATATGGAGGGACTCTTAAAATTCTGCCTCGATATAAAAATTTAAATTTTTGTATTATGCCCTGGTCGAAAAGTTCGATTTATGGAAGGAAATTTAAGAAATTTGATATCTAAACGCTATTGCCAATTCAAAAGTTCGAGTTATGGCGATCTTCGACTTATAGAAGTTCGAGTTATGGAAGTTCCACTGTATTTATATTTTTTTATACATAAGTAGGATAGAGATATTGTTTTATAAATTTTTCTCCTCTATTTTTTCATTAATTATGTATGTACATCTGTCTCTCCTACCTAGAACCTGAAACCATAAGAGTATCCCTCGAACCGAGGCACTTACACATCGACAAAGATCATACACAGATTCCTTGTGTGCCTGGTAAAAAAAACGAGAAACCCTGTACTATAGGCCCGATCAGGGTTAGACCGCTGAGAGTACAGTTCTTGGCCGGATAAACTCCAGATCAAGTTCTGTAATATAAAGCCGACTGTCATGAGCATTGATTTTATGACCTTTTCTGATCTTTTCCCAAACAGGGTTGTAAATAATCGTTCATGCAAACTGCCGCTGAAATTTTATTGAAATTTCATGAGCTGGTAAAACCAATAAATGTGGGTAGTCTGTTCTCCGAACGAGCCGCTGAACTATATTTAGTCTATAATTTATGGAATTTACTCAATACTGCTGAATAACTTCTAACGTTCACTTCCCTGCAACACCTCAGCTGCAGTAGTATTCGATACTGTGTGAATTATTTTCGAAAGTTTCTGAAGCGAGCCTTTAGAACATGATGTGGTTCTATCTTCTCTAAATGGTCGACTCAATTGTTCAAACTCTAGATTGTTTTAGTTTCTCACTTCATTCAAACTTGCTCCCCTCATCCTTCGGAAATTAAAGTAATAACACAGTTACATAATTGATTTCAGATTCATGCAGATTCTTTATTGTTTCCAAGGTAATTTGTATCGAACATTAAACGCTTTTTGAAGCCAGTTTTTTTTTAATTATTTCATTTTTATTTTTAATAATTCAGGTCAATACGATAAACTCTTTGACTTAAGCTAAGATGCAATTAAAAGCTAAAATTAGTCGGCAAAATCTCATGAGATGAGTTGCAAAGTTATATTATTCATATTTTATATATATTATATTGTTTGTATATATATATATATTTTACTCCATTCTTTGACTGGATTTACAGTACATACATTTGTGTACATATGTACTTATATTGACTTTGTGACATTTCATACCAATTAGATTATGTAATCGCTTGTGTTTCAGTACTCGCTTGTGTGCCGTCCGGTCTCAATTGGCCGACGCTTGTGCTATTTCATATTGCATTTTGGTTAACATTTGAGGTTAGTTCATGTGTTTAATTTTTTTTTTCTTTTAAATGGCAACTTTGGACTAAATGCTTTTGTGTTATCTTCAGTAATTCTATTGCTTTCTGTTTGCGTATTACTTTTAAAAACATTACTGTTGTTGGAAATTAAAATATTTTTCTTTTGTGATTTTCAACTATTTAATGGGACTAGTTATAGTACTTTGTTAACTTATGGGTGTTTATATAATGTTAATTAGTTGAGAAAATACTTGTTAGAAATTATAGATAGAACTTCCTGTAGTAGTTCCCAGAGTTGTAGATTTGCTTTTATTAACATGTTAGGTAATCAGTTCCTTCAAAAATTGGAATTGCTGCTAGTTAACAGTAAACTATTTAATACACTAAGTGTTAATGATTATTTTTCTTCTTCTTCTTTTTTTTTGCAAAATGGTAACTAGTAACTTAGAAGTTTTTAAGTGCTAATTTGTGACAACTTGTTGAGTCTATAATTCGAGCACATCGGTTATACTAAAAAATAAAGTTTTCATCCAACAATTAAGGTACAGAGAAGCGCTAGTATACATATATAGTATATATTATTAATTTTTAATAAAATATGTAAATATGTATTTTCTTTGAATTTTCTTTTTCATAAATATTTTATTGTTTTGACCAATTTGTCTATTAACTACTTATATTTTTTAAGTTCAACTGTACTTCGCTTTAAACATTTTTTCACTACATTTTTATTTTCATTTTTTCTTTGCTAAATAATGCAATGGACTTTATGGTTATTGGCTTTGCGTATGTAATTATCTAATTACATACTCATGCAGCACTAAAAACTAATTGCATTTTTTATGACTACTACATATGTAATTGTTATTGTTTACTCTTTATTTTATTATAATATAATTCCCCCGCACAAGTGTTGTTGCGGCGCTCACGCCACCACCAACAAATGGTACACTCATGTTGTCCTAGCGGTACTTAATTATTCCGCACGGCAAAGCAATGAGGCGAATCGGAAGAGTCTCATCCAACTAAAAAGTTTCGACTCCACGAAATTCTCCTCCGCCTCGGAAGTGGTCATGCTGACCCGCGACGAGCTCGACGATTTGCTGGCGCGTTTATGTTGTTTAACGGCTGGTGAACCCATCTTCATCGATTTGTATTTGGTGTGCGGTGCTTTGGTTGGGTGTGCTTAAGAGATTCTGAAAGTGAAAAGAAAATGAAAATGGTTTTAGTTAAGGTTAAGTGTCATAATTATCAGAAGAAACAAGAAATAAGTTGTACTAATCATAATTGTAACGTTTTGAGACGCGAGATCTAACATATAAAAGTCCTCAAAACAACATTGATAGACCAATGAAGAAAACTTAATTCTATTTAAAAACCCTTTTAAAGGGTGATCCATTTCGAGGTTCTCCACTTTTTAAAGAAAAATACAGAAAATTCAAATGTTTACGCCTCAGATGGTCCATCCGTTGAGTTGAATTTTCGGTTAATTGTTCGCATTTCGGCTGTTAACTAGCTAATGACTCGCGTGATGTTTTGCTCCAAGGCCTGCATCGAAGCGGAATTGTCCGCATTGACTTTATACTTTATATATCCCCACAGGGAAAAGTCTAACGGTGTGATATCACTCGATCTTGGGAACCAATCGACCGGCCCAAAACGTGAAATTATTTCATCGAAGGAATCTCTCAAAAAATCCATTGATTAATGCTATGTGTTGTGTAAACCAAACATCGACGAGATCACGAGCTTCAATTTCAGTATCAAACAGTCGGTTATCACGGCGCGAAAACGGTAGCCATTGACGGTAAAGTTGCTATAATAGCTGATATGGATGTTAGGTTAGGTTAAGTGGTTGTCAAACGACGCACCTAGGCCTTTGGGAGGCCCATTGTGACACCACTGGGACTGTGATCCCTCACTCTATAGAGTCATCTTTGAACCACCCTGTGGTCCTAATAAAATGACAAAGTTCACACAATTTGATAGGAGCAACTTCACCCACATCATCGAGAAAACCGCGTCCAATAGTTGCGATTATTTTCATATACAGAGCCTTACATCCATATAGAAGGTGTGTAATCGTTTCTTCCTCCTCCTCTTCTTGGCAGCTTCTGTAATTATTGGTATCCTATTTCACGAATTCATGTTTCTTCCATGATAATAAAACATCAAAGAACTGTAAATGATCCGTAAACCAACATAAAAGGATCCCATTATATTTTGGAAACCCTTGTGTTCCACTTGAATCACATTATTCATAGAAAAGCCCAAACTTATATCAAAATCCTCTAACAACCTTTTAAATGTATACTTTTCAGCTAGTCTACCTTTAAGACTAGCTCTAAACCCATATAACCCATGGCAAGTACTTATGGGTTTAGCACACTTATAGTATTATATATTCTAATACCCGCATTATGCACTTGTTCTCGTGTGTGCACTTTCATTTCAATTGCACACTAATTGCCTCATTGACGTTCTGACGGACGTGTCGCTATCACTCTAATGCAATGCAAGTGCAACGCTGCGGTACAAAAGTACAACAACAAATACATAGAAAACGTATAAGCTCATATGTAGTCAAGTGCGAAACCGAACGTCATCGCTGATTGCTTGTCAGCTGATAATTGTGTTTTTGTTTCCTTTATGTACCGTTGTGTTGTTGTTACGTTCTAATGCGAGTATTGCAATGAAATTCAAAACTAGGTCAGTGCTAAATGATAAAAAAATAGAAAAAAATGAAACGAAAAAGACGAAGATTTCTAAATAACAAACTCAAATAAGTGTGTCCCATATATCAGTCATAAATTTCAGTTTGACAATGTGCACCCAATTGGAAATTCGAGATAAACTCTAATACGAAACGAATTGTTTCAAAATATTGCTTAAAAATTATATTAAGAAGACCTCATCAATCGGACAAGAAATCCTACAAGAACTACGTTGAGATATGGATGTTGAAGAACCCTAGCTGAAGAGCAATGAAGTTTTGAAGGCAATGTCACTGATTTCACAAGAATCCACTATACAATTCCAACTGAGTTTCACGAATCCCTTAAGAGATCGACAATTAAAGATTCGATTTCGACATATAATATGCATACACACATGTATAACTTTCATATGTTCAAAATGAGACACCCCTTATTGGGCCAAAAAATCTGTCAGCTGCATGTTGTGGGGACAATTAAAATTTTATGTATGGCTTTATGGGTAGCATTGAAGAATGATTTGATATTCAACTGAAGCAAATTAGAGACATGCATATTGATGACGAATTCTACTCGATATTCTTCTGCATACATACATACATATGTATGTATGAGCATGTGTCTTCAATTCTAATATTTGGTTGACAAGGTGTTCTCTGTCAGTTTAGATATAAACTAAATTGATTTTAATTAAACTCGTTTAATTATTAAAAAATGGAATCATCTTTGAGAGATTTTAGTTTAAGTTATTACATACGTTCATTGGCATTATATCGATACATGTGAAAGCCTATGAAAGCTTTATAACAAGCTTTGATTAAGAAAAAAAAAAATAAATTCTATCATTACAACAATAAATTCGTTTTAGATAAAAAAGCATTTTTCTAAGGGAAGTAATGGGTTTAACCGATCTTACATACATATATAAATCTAAAAAAAAATATAAGTTTTAAAAGCTGTACCTTCTTTTTCAATGAAAATCTACATTTTTACACATCTAGACAACTAGTACAGGATGCAGGCCGAGATTCGGTTGTGTTAAGCCTCGAGACCTTCAAATATGTTTTCGCTTTAAACTGGACTTTAAATTCGATTTTGAGCGTTGTCTATTAATTTGCAAAAATTCGTGTGATATGACCTACTCATTCCTTTGAGATCCCAATTATCTTAACTAACTCATTCAGTTTAATTTTTCGATCCTCAACCACTATTTTGGTAAGGTTATGATGATTAGTAGGTTAGTGATGATTGGTTGGCCAGATTAGCCGACACACCTTCACTTATTCAAATTATTCCATTGTAAGCAAAAATAGCAGAGATTGTGCTCTCAAATATTACCAGTTTTCAGATAAAAGATAGTACTTAAACAAGTTTAGAGATTTTCTGCTTGTGGCTCGATCTTTCTACCAGGATATCATTAACAATCACGATACATATGTATATTAAATCGTATTGTGCTTCTAATAAAAATGGAGTTAAATTCAAGCTGAGCTTATCATCGTACTTGTTCAAGGGTACTTTTCAAAAGCTCTGAAAGTTTTAAGCTATCTCCGATTTTGAACTATTTAATGATATACCCAAAGTTTTGAAGATGTCCAGATCGTTTTAATAAAAAGTATCAACATTCATAGAATTTTGGATGGTATAGAGTTTCTCCTACTCTTTTTAGCCATCGACTTACAAAATAGCTTTAATGATGACAACAATTTACCGTTAAGCACTAAATGACATACATAGATTCAGTACTAATATGTTTTTAGTATTACTAGTTTTTTTATTAATAACTTTTACTTCATTTCGCAATTAACTTTACATTTTCCATGGAAACAAGTCTAAAATTTACACACATATATTACATTCTGAATGTATGTACATATGTACATATGCAGATACATTGTATGTAGGTATTATTTATTATGTATATAATAACTGAATTTAATAAGCACAAGCTTTTATGTTGATTCTCGATTCATTTTTCATTATACAAATTTTCATATTTGATATTTAATATTTGCATTATTAGACTTTACTTGCAGTTTATTGATGATGTAATCGATTGCACTTGAGTGTATAGCGTGACTAGTTAACAGTGAAAGTCAACCAAAAGTTGATTTTTCAAAATGTATAGTATGTATACTAGATATGGGTAATTGACAATGACAACTTAGGTCATACTTGTGGTTTAAGTGAGCTTATTATACCATTTGGTGTGTACAGTACAGTATTATTCGAGAAAGGATGATATCAAAGGGATTAAGCTTCATAATGTATTTATTAAAAAGGTATTTCACATCAAATAACAATGAAACATACTTAGTCACTGTAACAATATCGATCAATACTAGCGCTATGGTATTACGTAACTAAATTTCCGCTCGGAGTATAGAAAGTGTCACCATAATTAAGATTGACATACTGCTTTATGAAGGCTTAAAGTTGAGAACATTTTTGAAAAGGGTTGTCAACATTTTATTTAAAGAAATGAAAACTATTTGCGATTTTTTTTTAATATATCTAGAAAGCTTTCGTTGAGATCGTTAATTATTTAAGGCAGTCTGGTTTACAGGCTTCAAAAAATCGATTTTTTTGTTTTGTTTTAAATCTCTTCCAAAACTATCCAAGAATATGTCTTTAAAATTCCAGAGGCCAATTCGACATATTTTCGAAGCTAGAGCAGTTTTAGTGGCCGAGCGTCGAGAATGTGCGAGTGCTCAGGCAGACTTTAAAGTTTTCGTTTTCTCGAGTTTTCATTTTTACAAGTGTTAGAAAACGGTGCCGGCGATAGCAAAAATAATATATGTCCGATCGAAAAAAACCAAAGTGATCTAGCTTCAGTATTAAATTATCTTCTCTTTGAACTAAAAAAAAGTATTATGTAAACTACTTGTTTTGCAACTAAAAGTCAATTTTTTTTTCTTAAAAAAGTGAATTTTTTTTTCAAACTTCGAAAAAAATTGGAATTTTATAGCTTCTTCGGTATTTTATTAGTTCATAAAGAAAAGAAACTTATAAAAATTAAAAAAAAAATTTGGTTCGACTGTTTCAGATGCAAGTGCAGACTCCAGGCGCACCAGAAAAATACTTACAACTTTGAAAAAATTTCAATATTTTTTAATAATAAATATTGTTTTTTAAGCCTTAAATATAGTACACTATCGTCTTAAAATTCCGTTTACCGCCCTTTAAAAAAAAATTGCTAAAAAAACGCTTTTTTCGGCTTCTAAAGCAGACTACTGCCTTAAAATATTCCTAGTATCCCTTGAATATAAATATATTCGAATAAAATCTGTGTTTAAGGTATAAATAGAAAAAAAGCTCTGGAAAAAAGCAATAATATGGTTATCTGTATAAAGAACACATTTCTTTACATGAATCCAACTATTCATGCTTCAATTTTTATACTCTCTTGAATGATACTCTCTCATTTTCTACACAGTCATTCTAAATCTTCAATGTAACCATATCTGTGTAGACCCTTAGAATATTATACTTACGATTACGAGTGTAACCTAGAACCGCAGTGAACCGCAACTTGATTAACAACAACAACAAGCACTTACATATGGTATGGTTTATATGCAAGTATCTATTCGAGTATCTGATATGCAGAAAGGTATAAATTACACCCACTTCACAGCGCATAGCAATTGAAGCAATTGTTGGTACACGAAAGATGCCGTTACATAAATTGTATATGCATAAGCGCCTCATATACTCGTACTACACTTGCTTATCTAAATACTTTCAATAAATATGCAGGTATGGAGTGGGGCTCCATGTACTGTGTATGACTCCAAATAGAGCAATCAGTTATTATTGTAGGTACAATGGCTAATAAAAATAGCTAAAACAATGGAGAATGTCCCACACTTTTTTATTACCGCACTTAGAAGATGAAGCCGTGTGTGAAAAGAAGAAGGGAGCGTACAAGTGTATATTTGTACATACAGACGGACAGACAGACATTCATACAATGTAACTGATATTATTAGACAAATTCATAAAAACAGGTTATTTCCGACTTAGATTGTGGGTACACACACAAATTAAATTATGACTTACAAATATAAATCTACGAGGGCAGATTGATAATTC
The DNA here is from genome assembly GCA_031772095.1 of Zeugodacus tau. Taxonomy (NCBI): domain Eukaryota; kingdom Metazoa; phylum Arthropoda; class Insecta; order Diptera; family Tephritidae; genus Zeugodacus; species Zeugodacus tau. Next base: position 54,926,609 of record CM062651.1, on the reverse strand, counting down.
CTCCGGCTTTCCAAAAATCAATTTTCTAACACAAATCTTGTATATACTTTATATAAAGAGTGATTCATTTCGATGTTCGAAATAACATTCTTTGGCATTTATTTTTAAAGATTATCACTTTCAAATGTTGGCCGCGGCTACATCTCAGATGGTCCATCTGTTGAGTTCAATTTTCGATGACTCGTTCGAGCATTTCAACTGGTAACTGGCGAATGACACGTGTGATGTTTTGCTTCAAGACCTGAATCTAGGGGGATTGTCCGCATAGAGATCAGACTTTACTTATCCCCACAGCAAAAAGTCTAAAAGTGTGATATCACACACTCTTGGTGGCCAATCGACCGGCCCAAAAAGTGAAAATATCTGCTCACCGAAGTGTTCTCTCAATAAATTTATTGATTGATACGATGTGTGGGATTACGTGCTTTCAAGCATCAATAGTCGGTTATCATAGGACGATAACTCACCGGAAGAAATACAGACCGATGATTCCACCGGTCCACAAACCACACCAAACCGGTGTTTTCTGGATGAAATAGCAGCTCTGGAATTTCTTTAGGTTGCTTTTGGTCACAAAAGGGACAATTTGGCTTGTTTACATACTCATTGAATCCGAAATGGGCCTCATCGCTGAACAGAATTTGGCTCGAAAAAGTGATTTTCGTAATAAAGTTGAACAATTTGTAAACGTTGTTTCCATGATGAAATGCCAAACAATACTGAACAAAAATTACATGACAGCTTGACACAACTCACACATGACCCATCAAAAAGAGACTATAAAAAAGGTAACTCTACTTGGATCACCCTTTAATATAAAACAAAATCTAAGATGTGTTGGTTTTTATAAGGGCGTTAGAACTTGTAGGTCCCAACAAATACCAGAAACGGCAGAAAATTGTCATGGAAACATATACATTTTTTTTTCTGGCATTTACTGTTTGAAGAGAATTTTAAGCATATCACTCCGCCGACTCTAATCGCTAATGAAGACATTCTTGTTCAGTTTTACATCCTATTTTCCATAGCTAAGAAAGTAGCTAGCTTTATCTAACCAAAAACACCCCGATGTTGGTTTCCAACTGGTCAGTAATAGTCGTAATAGTACATTAGATTGACGTAACGCGATAAAAAATCGATCGAATAAAATGGTGGTTTCACAAGTTGTAATGCCTCTTGAAACATCCTATTGATAAAGTATATATAATACTTTCGACATTTAAACCACACCAGGTAACATTTTCCAACTACATCACTGGAGATAGAAATTCTCATATAAACTGCTAATTTCACCGTTTTAAATTATAACTTAGTAAAGTTATCTCCTAACTTTCAACAAGTTCTACCGTTGACGCCTTTTAAGTAAATTCATCTCTTCAAAACCAAAAAAAAAAAACAAGTAAGGAAGGGCTAAGTTCGGGTGTAACCGAACATTTTATACTCTCGCAATTTATTTATTTAACTTTATTTATATTATATAATACACAATTTGACCCACATATTCGTTATATATATTGTATAAAGTCCATTGAAAGCTGGAAACCATAATATTAGGTTAGAAGCACCGAGGTACTCGTGTTCGATCTATGGGGCCTTAAAAACCTATGGTCCGATATCTGCGATTTTTAGAATGGAGCTGCCACACTATTAACATAGTATTTGTGCGAAGTACTGCACCGATATCTTCACTAGTGCTTACTTTATATATTGTAAAGTAAACGATTCAGATCGTCTTCAAAGTTCTGATACATAGGAAGTAGGCGTGGTTGTGAAGCGATTTGGCCTATTTTCACAACATATCATTAGGCTGTAAGGAAACTATTACAAACCAAGTTTCATTGAAATCGGTCGAGTAGTTCCTGAGATATGGTTTTTGACCCATAAGTGGGCGACGCCACGCCCATTTTCCATTTTGTAAAAAAATCTGAGTGCAGCTTCCATCTGCCATTCCTTATGTGAAATTTAGTGTTTCTGACGTTTTTCGTTAGTGAGTTAACGCACTTTTAGTAATTTTCAACTTAACCTTTGTATGGGAGGGGGGCGTGGTTATTATCCGATTTCTGTCATTTTTGGAATGTATAAGGAAATGGTTAAAAAAAACGACTGCAGAAAGTTTGGTTTGTATAGCTCTATTGGTTTGCGAGATATATACAAAAAACCGATTTGGGGGCGGGGCCACGCCACTTCCTTAAAAAAAATTACATCCACATATGCCCCCTCATAGTGTGATCCTTCATACCAAATTTTATTTCCATAGCTTTATTTATGGCTTAGTTATGGCACTTTATGTGTTTTCGGTTTTCGCCATTTTGTGGGCGTGGCAGTGGTCCGATTTTGCTCATTTTCGAAAGCAACCTTCCTATGGTGCTAAGAAATAAGTGTGCCAAGTTTCATCAAGATATCTTAATTTTTACTCAAGTTACAGCTTGCACAGACGGACGGACGGACGGACAGACAGACATTCGGATTTGAACTCCACTTTTCACCCTGATCACTTTGGTATATATAACCCTATATCTAACTCGTTTAGTTTTGGGTGTTACAAACAACCGTTATGTGAACAAAACTATAATACTCTCTTAGCAACTTTGTTGCTAGCAACTTTGTTACGAGAGTATAAAAATCAATATCCGTCCATAGCAAATTATAACTGTATCGGATTCCACGCAAAGAAAGAAGATATTGACTCCCCATGGTGACATTGTGCTTCGTTAGTTATATATTTATACTAAACATTTCATAAATTACCGACAAAAGACATTTTAATCAAGAACTCCTACACATTTGCATACATAACTGTTTGTTTGTTTGCTTGTAAGCTGGTTCAACAGTATCAAAGGTCTTTTTGTTTGTAATCAGACATGTTCGCCGAAAAGTTGTTTACATTTGAAAGCAAACTAATGATACGAAGCGCTTAAATATTGTTTAGGCAGCTGTGTTGTTGTAAATGCTCATTCATATGCATGCATCTTCGAAGATAGCTAAATACATATTCATAAGTGTGAGTATGAGTGGGTTTCTATGGAAATTCATGAAAGGCAGGTGATAATTGGGTGCTGGAAGTGGCTACAACTGCAATCTCTTATAACGTAAACAGAAACATGTTTTAATAACATGTAAACAATTTGTAAGTGTCTTCATAAGGTAACTAGTGCCGTTTTACTAGCTTTCAAGCTAGTGGAGAAGAAAATTCTATTGTTATCTACTAGAGAATTATACAGAAATATACAGACGATCTTTTGAGATGAAAAGATATCATTAAGACTTTTTACATTTTTTTCTGGAGTTCTAATGGCTTTTTAATCGGAGGACTTTATTTTCCAATTACTCTAAATGAATAACGATTAGCCAGTTTTCCAAATGTGTCAAGTACCGTTAGATGGTTAAGAGATGTTTTAAGATTTAAGACTATGAGATCGCTAACACAACTGAAATGATTACCGTTTAGTTGATTTGAATTGATTTTCAAAGACAAAATGAACAAAAAAGGAAGATCTAGTTCGGGTGTAATCGAACATTATATACTCTCGTAATTATTTTATTTTATTATGAGAGGGTTGAGGTAATTCCAGGACCGATCCCCATCAATCTACATTATATCCCAGATTAAAAGTCCATATTTTGCTTAGACATCTGACCATCTTAACCAGTGTATACGGTACAAGGCTGAGCGTAGTTTCAAAACCATAATATTAGCTATATGGGAGCTAGGGAAAGTTATGACCCGATTTCTGAATTTTTAGCACAGAAACACATTATTAGAAGAAAAAGATTCCCTCCGAATGTCTTTAAAATATCTAAGAGATTTTCCTATATTTTCGATAGCTCCGTGGTCTTCATGTGTGATATGGGGTACCTTGAAAACGTTGTCCGATTTCGACACATTTCAAATGAGTGATGACACACCTAAAATGCGGTATTTTTTAGCAGTTCTGTTCCGTTTTCTTTATTGGTTCTTGATGTATATACTGTTAAGATGGATTGGATTAGCAAAATGTTTTATATGGGAAGTAGGCGTGGTTATTAACCGATACTCTGTGTAACATGTTACGAGAGTATAAAAATGCTCGAAAATTTTGTTATAGTACCAAATATGGAAGCTAATTTTCTAAAGAATGATATAGAAAGGAAAATCGATATTTTTAACAATTACCGTATAATTATCGGGGGTAAAGGTACTTCAAAAGTGACTCCTACAGTTTTATGAAACAATAAAAAAATAATTATAAACATTTTCTTCATGGAAAAAACATTTATACTCCATGCCTTGAGATTTATTATTCTCGGGGATATTGAACCCATGGATAGTTATTTAAAAATATAATATAATACATAACTTAAATAAAAAATATTAAAAATTCGTGAAATTTTGTACTAATATAATTCTAAACTACACCAGTTCTCTGCTAATCTTTAAACCATTACATCCACTGCTGGGTGTCAATTTCGTGTGTAGGTTTTTAGTGATTGTCACAACAGGTGGAAATTACAAAATGTATTTCGTAAAACCCACTAACTAAGTAAAGTATCAGGTTTTCTTGTTGACAAATTTCTATTGTGTTTGTTCTGGTTTACGAAATACCTAGCGGTATGTACGAGTATATTTTAATTTTGTACTACCCGCTGTCTACAAGAAATGTTGCTGCGACATTAACAGCTGTCACCTCTACGTTTTAACATTATGGTTTCAACGCAAACATTTTGAGATAAATCAGCAGCGGTGTGTCGAAATCCCACTGGAATGACTGAGGTCTTCCTCTAATGCATTTTAGTATTAAGTTTATTTGTAAAAAATTGTGTTTTATGTTGGCTGGATTTCGAGTTTGAATTGGATTAACGGTAATTTAAGGTGTATATAGTAATCTCATGAAAAGAAGTCAGCTAAGCGCTAACACTTTAGTCTTGTCTTTCGGAGTTTGGAAGAACCTTTGTGTAAGCCTCCACCCAAGCGCCATATTTGCATATTGATAGATTAAAGCATCTATAGAATGATGATTAGAACAATGTGTACTTATATAAAAAATATTTGTATAGAGTAAACAATAGTTTCTGATAACGTTGGACAATATTATTGATGATTATAAAATTTATATTTTCGATGTATTTATATATACATATGTATGTATATGCATATGTCTGTCAGTGACTCCAATTATGAAAATCTAAATTAAGTTGCAAAGTGTAAATGTTATTAGTTACACATATAAATACACACATACATACATACATAAACACATATGTACATAATGTAGTTGTAAATAGATTGCTGACGAAATATTTGTTTGAGACACAGTCCAAAATACAAAATGTGTTCGGAAAGAAAGAAAAAACGTATGTATTCGTATATTATTGTAAATGTACACAGAAAATAATGTTACAAATTAAATAGCTTGTCAACGTAAAGAATGCACATCTATGTAGTATATGTGACTTTGTAAGTTTATTTAGTTGTCGCCAGTATTTTTTCGTTCGTGTGGTTTTTTAATTGTTTTTGATGTTGTTGTTGCTCCGAAGAAAAATAAGTTTTTCTGTTATGACCTAAAATAAAAGCGATTTCGAGTTGTGGCGCTTTACAGGCGATATATGTATATATACCTATAGATGTATGTACATATATACCCGTATATAATTAAGTATATTACGCCCTTCACGCTTCGTAAGCAAACTTAAACTTGATTGTATGCGACTTACATACATATACATAATGACATATATACATTTATTAGTAGGTGCCTAGGTACCCATAAGCTTACCCTATACACATACATACATACACAGGTATTACATATCAACCTAAGAATTTGTATACATATTTAATCAATATTTGAATCTTTATAATTTTCATAACAAACGTGTTTGGGGCATTAAAAATTAACCTGAATGATTTTCAACACTCTACGCCTAGACCTTAGTTGACGGTAATTTAATGACAGAATTGTGTTTTTTTCACAATATGTTATCTATAAGTATAAACAACTATTAAATTTGATATTTTAAATGAATTTTTATTTATATTTATTTAATTTGTTTCCTTAAGGGGTTAGGTTACGACCTATAACTCAAAGTTCTCCATAACTCCAACTCTTGAATTGGCAATAGGAGTCCAATTTCATACAAATTACCTTCCATAACTCGAAGTCTCTCTAACTCGAAGTTTTTTGTGGATTATGGTGATTCGAGTTAGGGAAGTTCAACTGTATTCGCTAAGTATTGGCTTGAAATAACTAGTTGGAATAAAAACAATCCTTCGTTTAATTAAAAATTTAACAAAATCCCAAGTCATACACAAAATCGTATTCCAATGGCTATATCTCTAAGACTTTTACTAGGATAGATTTGCAAATTTGAGTATGTATCAGTCATGATATAATTGCAGCCAGTATATGTACATATATTTTACTAAAACAAACTCGACATTACGACAATTTCTTCCCTTCACATTTCTATAATGCATTTGACAGTAAAATACGTTGGACGTGACGTCATGAACAGTCTGTTAGCGATTGACAATTTAACTACGCTACGAGACCGTGGGAATTGTCATTTTATTGATGAAAAAAATCAATTCTTCCCCAGCAGATTTAAAAGCGAGATCTCCTGAAAGGAGGAATGAAGGAGTCCTCCGATTGACCTCTTTTAGGAGCAGTAAGGGAGATTTTTTAATTTTGTTCTTATATTGTGTTTTTTTTTCATTTTATTTTAGTGTTGACCTCCTTTTGTCATCTTTTAGGAGCAAAAAAGGAGATTTTATACTTCTATTGTGATTTTTTTACTTCATTTCAGTATTGACCTCCTTTTGTCCTCCTTTATGAGCAATGAAGGAGATTTTTTTAATTTTTCGTAGCTTAAAAATCGTACTTTTGATTCAAAAATTACAATTTAACGGGAAATAATAACTGTTAATTTTTGTCTTCAAGCAATTGTTCATTTCAACTGTGTTTTTTAAAGCGTGCAGACGTAAGTGTTTTATATCTATGTATTGAGTATTAAATATTTTAAATTGATAATTAAATGTACTCTAAAAGGCATTTAAAACGCCTAGTGAATAAAAAACTAAATAATTTATATAAAAAAACAAAATAATAATACACAAAATGAAAATGATGTGGATAGAAACATGGAACAAGGAATACGGAAGCTAGAGGAAATATCGGCGCAGAACACTATACTCCTGGAGCGGATTATTGACATATTTCCACCGATGAAGATTGAATTAATGATATTTCCTATTAAAAACGTGAATGATTTAGCATATACAGAATCCTTGCTTTTGAATAAGCCTGAGGCAGAAATTGTGAGTATGATAAAATACATTTGATAAGATTTTACTAAACAGTTTGAGTTTATTATAGGTGGCGTATCTGAAGCAAAAATTTTCAAAGAGACCCCTATCAAAAATTTTGGATGAAGTGATTGCGGAGTCCCTGCTCTTAAAAGTGAATTGGGATGGAGCCAAAAAAAAGTTGCATTGAAGAATTATGCACTTTTCAATAAATTTCTTAACGGTAATACATAATTGCAATTCATGTCATCTATTTTTTTAACAAGTTTAATTTTTAGAGGCCTTAAAAGATGATTACTCATACCCTGATTTTGAGGCAAAGATCATAAAGGCGTTTCTCAAATGTAAGGCTCAGTTCTACAGGAACACTTATAATATAAAAAAAAATAATAGATTTCATGTACATTCATTTAATTAAAAAACTTTAATAAAAAATAAAATTATAAAAATTTGTTTTTGTTAAAATAATTGCAGGTTGAAAATAATATAGGATTTATCATAGAGATCTCCTATAGTAGTAATCATAGAGATATCCTATAGTAGTAATCATAGAGATCTCCATTAGGAGGTTAAAAGGAGTACTCGCGTTCCAATGACATGCAATGTTAAAAAACGAGTATACAATTTTACGTGTATTTACACACGAGTATTAGGAGTAATAGGGAGTATAGGATATCTCCTAAAGGATTAATCCAGGAGGTCTCAAACGATCATCCTAAAATCTGCTGGGTCATAACAAATGTTTCTAAATAATCCAACCAACAAATCCAACAATGAAACTCCTAATTTGAAGGGAGTTTTAACCTAGTTAGTTATTGTACTAAATAAAACCGAAAAAATGCCTTCAGGTCCGTCATTCGCTACTAAAGGTCAAGGTTAGGTCAAGGGGTAGACCTCAGCAACTGCAGAGTATCTCACTTAGACAACTTCGATATACATACATAGATTTTTTCTTCCGCGGGAGTACCATAATTCCCTAAAATAGGCGCTATATTTTATTGTTTCTAGCCTAAAAGATATCATCTCTTTTCAAATATTAATTAAAATACAATAATGCTATCGAGAACTATTATTATTTGCTGAAATAAAGCCACATATGTTTATTCTACTAAATATTATAATATATGCAGCACTTACTGATAAATTCTGTATAAATATGCTACAATATTATTAATTGATTTTTCATCAAGTTTTTTGATACATTCTATGTACATATGTAAGTATATATACTTTATTTATGTACTTCCAATGTATTTATTTGATAACACTTCTGTACTCATTGACGTTCGCCACACGAGACTTATCAATGATATCGATTTTTTACTGTTAATGCATTTGCTAAATATAGGTAATATGGCTGTCAGAAGCATTCATTAAGTGTGTCAAATAGAAATAGAAATTTACGATGTGGCATTTTTTTATCATTTGAACTACATAATTATAAGGTCGAAAAATATAATTATAACTACATATGTTTGAGTAATATGTGTGTATGTAGTTATAAATCGAAAATATAACTACTGTAGTTTGCGTAGTTGTCAAAATTATCTAGTCCTTAACTTGTAAAATGAATTATGTTGTTGCTCTTATATTACATTATATATAGGTCATGTAAGTACATATGTACATATATTTAGTTACCACAAGTGTTACATCAAAATTATTATTGGCAGTAGAACTCTTCAGAAGGCGTTGGAATTGCGGTTTAAAGAATATTTTTTATAAATACAGTAGTTTTCCGAAATAACGGACACATGAATTGTCAGGCCTGTTCGTTACATCGAATTTTTCGTTAATTCGAGTACTCACTTAGAGGTATGTTTTTCAATAAAAATGAGTTAAATATCCGTAAATTGCAATCTAATAAATTGTGTTATTAATTATTTGTTAAAAAATGAAAAACCATAACTAAACAATTGAAATCCAATAAATTCTTCCAGAATGGACCAATTCTGACACTTATACTTCCATTTGGTGCTGATCAATAATTGTAAGCTTTTTTATAAAATTCAACAATTTTTCAATTTGCACATTTCTTTTGATTTTTTTTCAAGTTTTATTTCTTCTTTTGGTTCGATGTTATTTGATTTTTTCCTCTTTCTTCATATGTCTTCTTCATGTTGTTCGTTAAACCGAGTACTTACAAATCCCGATGTTCGTTATTTAAGGTACTCAATGTAACAAATTTGCTTGTTCGTTATAAGCGGTTTTCGTTAAAACGAATATTCGTTATTTCGGAAAAATACTGTAGTTAAAATGTTTAATTATATGTTCTGAATTTATTATTTTGACTAAATCGATTTTTTTATATCGATCTTGGACATTTATGTCAACATTAACCCAACAAAATATTTGTAGAGATCTGTTTGCATCCCAAACTTATTCTCAACTGAAAATGTCACTTTTTGAGCCGAATTCTCGACATTTGCGGGAAATTTTGCTTTTCTTTTTTAATTCCGTTTTTATACAAAAAAACTTAAATTTACAAAAAAAACGGCGGAAGCAAAGTTGTAGACCTAATATATCACGATTTAATTTACTAGATCAGCAAAAAAATTGTTAAATATTAAGGTTTCAAAATTTTTTTTTATATAAAAAAAAGAATTTCATTAAATTTGTTTCAATAAAAAAATTTCTATAAAAATTCTTCAATAAAAATTTTTTCACTAAATTTCTTTTTCACTCAATTTTTTTAACCAGTTTTTTTCTCAATTTTTTTTCACTAAAATATAATTGTAAAAGATATGTAGTTTATCAAAATTTTACTATTTACAGTTAAATGATTAACTACTTAACGATATAAATATGAATTCATATTTATATATTTAGTTTTTGTTATCCACAAAAGAATTACTTCTAAGTGGGCTCTAGTATTTCTCATGACTTAAACAACGACTTTGACACAGTAGCAGATTACGTAAGAAAAAAGTATGTAATGAAAATATACGAAAGTACATAGATCGAATTGTATGTACATATGTTTGTAGAAAAACGCTGGTGATTGTATATGTTGTTACATTTCTCTTGCATTTACACGTGCTTGCCAGCCAAATTGAAAAAGAAAGAAAAAACAAAAAAAAATTGAGTACCGAGAACGCAGCACTTGGCGCATGATAACCATTTATTATTATGATTAATATATGTATACCACTCAGTCGTACATATAGCAGACATATGAATATATACAGACAGAGTTTTACGTAAAAGCTTGAAGAATGGATTCTCCTCCTGCAATGAGTTTCCTGCTTCAAATTCCCTAAATATTTAAAAAAAATTGTTCGACTTTTTATAAAAAATTTGTATATAACCAACAACAATATAAAACTTATACATCACTCACGCTTAAATCCACACTTAGTAATTTGAGTCGACTACTAAACCCTAAGCTCAACTGAAGTAAAGTGTTTTGAGGAATAAATAAACTGTCATCAAAACCTAGCAAAAGCTTGCAACCGTTTTATTTTGTTGTAATCTAGTTTCGGCAGGCACTAGCTAGAATTTAGCGCACATTACTAATCCTTGAAAGCTATTACGATATACGAGCGCATAAATATCTTTAATTTATACGTTGCGGCGCTTTGGCTTATTTATTCACTTTTTCAAAGCTGCTGTACATAAATCAAATGTGGAGAAGTGCTTACATGTGAGTAATCTATATATATACATATACAATGTATGTCGCTGCAGCCAGTGTGAACAGCGCGCAAGTTTGCACAATTGGGGCACTATTACAAATCCCTATTTTCAAATGTCCTTCACAACGTCAATGTTATCAGCACCAGCACCAATACATGCCACATACTGCATACTATATATGGTATATAATATACTCTAGGTTGCACTGTATACCATAACACATAGAACTACATATATATTTTTTTTCTATTTGACGTAAGGAAATTTTAGCTAATTTTTAAACATTTTCAGCAAAAAATCAATTGACCGTCTGAATATTACACAGATTATTAATATTTTACCCAGAATTTAATACAAAATATCAGCAACTTACTCGCAGTGAAAGCGTATATCCTTTTGTGTATCCTGCGTTTACAGTTTTGATTTTTGCTTTTGCAGTAGATTAATTACCGTTATTATAATTGCAATTAATTGATTTTTTATTTTTTTGTATTTTTTTTTTCACGAACCTGCCACAATTTTATTTAACACTAACAATTAAACATTCAGTTCAAAATATACAATTACAACAACAGCAAATACACGACAACCAGAGTAAGAATATTTTTGTAGGCGAAATTTGTAGCGCTAACCAACAACCATCACAAACTGCGTCAGCTGACTGAATGAAATGCTGGCGATAACAAAAAGCCCCACGAATTTGCACCCGTTTGCGGTGACTCTCTTAATACACACGAGCAATGTGAGCAACGCGTTGTTGCTGCTGCTGCAGCTAAAAGGCCAACAACAAATAGGCAAAACACTAAGAAAGGCAATTGTGGTGGCAGCAATAAAATTGTGGTGTACATATATACATATGTATACATATATATGTATGTATGTGTGTATAAGAAATCTGTTACTTTCTGATTCTAAGTTGGGGCACTCATTCAAAAGTCTAGGGCAGTAGTTGCAACGGCGAAAGCATCACTTCAAAGCATACAAATACACTTAACAGATACATATGTACCGCTAGTAAGCAAGTCTCAGCAGCAGCAACATTGACTATTCGCCCTCGTTCACCTCCAAGGTAGACTACGAATTTTGTGCTCTCCGCGCAGCTGTTTGTTGTTAGTTGCGCTCTCCACATTTAAGTTTTGTGCTCAGCATTTGTTGTGTTGGAGCGCTTTTTCGGCGGTGGACTCTCTGTTGACATTCGTATTACATTGCCCAAACGTCCCACTCAAACATAAGCTTTTACATATTTATATATATATGTATGTACATAAATACATGCACATGGCTGTATATTGTTGTAAATTGGTTTGTAGATATATTTTTTATGTACTCGTAGCCACTTATAAGTAGCGTTCATTCATTAGGGTTTGAAGATAACTGCATTTAACCGTGGATAGTGCAAACAAATGCAGAAAGGTGCATACATACATACCTACATATATGTATATATAAATGAAAACTTTTACATGATATACATAGCAACTATTATGACAAGTTAACCTTCCAGGTCCAAGAGAGAAAATTCGTTATATAAAAAATTTGAAAATTAGCAAGTTGCTATCGAACACGTAGTAGGATTGTGTATAGTCTCTAATTTTAGAAATAAAAATCTGGAAAATAAATGACTTGAGAGAAATCCAGAGAAAATGAATAAATTATGGAAAAAAATATATTTTGAAAACTATGAGAATTCTTCAAATATTCAGAAAAATAAAAATTCAAATTTTTTACGAAAATTAAACCAGAAAATATTCTATAAACACTTTTTAAAATATTCAGAAATATAAAAATATAAATATTTTTATATAAAATATAAATATTTAATCCAAAAAAATTTTTACGAAAAAAATTAAAACAAGTAAGGAAAGGCTAAGTTCGGGTGTAACCGAACATTTTATACTCTCGCAATTTATTGAAGAAATTTTATTAAATTCGGCACAAAGTTTAATAGAATAACGAAAATCGTTACATATAGTATATGAGGGCTGAGGTAATTCCTGAACCGATTTCATTCATTTTCACCAGCAGGTTACACTATATACAAGACTATACACTCACTTATTTTTGCTAAGATATCTCAACATGCGGAATAAAGCCCACCGTATTGAAAAACCTATAATTAGATATATGGGAAGTTATTACTCGATATTAACAAACAGAGACACACTTTTAGAAGAAAACACTTTCCTCTGAATTACATTAAATTATCTGAGAGATTTACCATATTTTCGATTAAAATTTACCCTTAGTTGTGAACCGATTTCGCCCATATTCCAGGGTGTCAATAAAATATTATATACCGAATTTCATTGAAATCGGTCGAGTAGTTCTTGAGATATGGTTTTTGACCCATAAGTGGGCGACGCCCATTTTCCATTTTGTAAAAAAATCTGAGTCCAGCTTCTTTCTGTCATTTCTTATGTAAAATTTGGTGTTTCTGACGTTTATCGTTAGTGAGTTAACCCACTTTTAGTCATTTTCAACCTAACCTTTGTATGGGAGGTGGGCGTGGTTATTATCCGATTTCTTTATATGGAAACGGTATTTCTGTATAAGGAAAGGGCTAAATGAAACGAATGCAGAAAGTTTGGTTTATATAGCTTTATTGGTTTGCGAGTTATATACAAAAAACCTATTTGAGGGCGGGGTCACGCCCACTTTTCCAAAAAAATTACATCCAAATGTGCCCCTCCCTAATGCGATCCTATGTTCCAAATTTTATTTTCATAACTTTATTTATGGCTTAGTTATGACACTTTATAAGTTTTTGGTTTTCGCCATTTTGTGAGAGTGGCAATGGTCCGATTTTGCCCATTTTCGAGAGCAACCTCCTCAGGGTGCCAAGGAATTCGTGTTCCAAGTTTCGTTAAGATATCTCAATTTTTACTCAAGTTATCCGTTGCACGGACAGACGGACGGACGGACGGACAGACAGACATTCGGATTTTGACTCGTCTCGTCACCCTGATCATGTATATATATAACCCTATATCTAACTCGTTTAGTTTTATGACTTACAAACAACCGTTAGGTGAACAAAACTATAATACTCTCTTAGCAACTTTTGTTGCGAGAGTATAAAAAATAACCGTTTAGATTTTAATGAAAGTTCATTAACAAATTTAACTTTTCATGCCAGGGTTACCAGCATGAGAGAAAAACACTATGAAATAATGAATGATTTGAATGAGCAGCTTTTCCAACTCAGAAATACTATCATAGAGAGAGCACCTTCAGATGTACTAAATTAAGAAAAATATATTTCAAATATCATAATTAACGTCTTTTTTAATTAAGTACTTTATTTTTTTAATTTACTAAATGTTTGGCAAATCGCAGTATTAGTATTAAAAAGCTAAATTTTTCAAGAAATAATCTCTACCATTTAGTATAAATACTCTTGGAGGACATTTGTGCGCAACTGCACAGCATCTCTGCTGCAAGGACACTACTAATAAGGGATGTTGTGGATTTTAAAAGCTGCGCTCTGCAGTTTGCATACCATGTATAATACATATGTACAAAGTAATGGTTAAAGTGAAGATACCAACACATGCATAAACCTTCTTGCATGTATGTAAATATATATTTTGAAGGACAGTCAGCGACCTCGTCCTAAAAAGGAAAAGTGTTCAAAACGAATTTTCGCCCCTATGAGAGAACATACATACATACATATGTACATGTATCCATGCTGAAAAGTTGCATAATCTTTCATAGACATACTAGTAGTTGCATAATGTCTGCGAGGACATTTTGGAAAAATAACGTAGCAAGTTGATTGTGTAATATCCGAAATTTTCCTTTGGCTATTAGTTTATTAGTATATACATATGTAGACAGAGTTAACATATTATTTATAAGAACGTAGATACTAGGACGGTACAAGGATGTAGCAAATCTTAGTTTTCATTATATAATGAATTTCTTCGTCTGCTCCATAGCTTGCAAGTTTTGGCTATCTTTTCAATGATGTTTGTTCTTGATACATTCTATTTAGTTTTATAGACACAAAGGCATTTCGAGAAATTATGTTTTATATATGGATCCAAGTTGAAGTGTAACGCCAGTTAATCTTTAGTATAAATTATTAAATTATCTTTTAAACCCTTTTATAATTGGTAGATACAGTAGTGAAACCAATAGACTACAACGAAATTATGCCATATCCGAATCTTCACTCTGTAGAACCCCGTTGAATTTTTTTCGATTGTTCAATTATAGTAGACTTTAAAAGATTGTCGTCTCTTAAATCTTTAAGAAAGTTTACAGTTTAAAATATATTTGGTGAGGGCTGCCTGTATATAAATATAAACAAATATATAAATATTAAATAAACGAGTTATTGCATTCTACATAGGCATTCAACTACAATATGATGGCATTTAAAAGTACAATATGATTAAAACATTTAAAACTAAAATCCAATCGATCTGATTAAAATTCTATGAAATAGACCTTTTGCTCCGCCCATCAGACCTCGTCACTTTGAATTTAAAACTTTAAAGTTTTTATCTCGAAACTCAATTTTTTAAGTCATTGGACACGATTTCTCGAAAAGTGTTAAAAGATTTTGTTAAATTAAATAATTTTTTTCTAGGCATTAATGGCTAAAATTTGTCAAAAAAAGTGGGTTTTTTATTAAAAATCTGTCAAATATACATATAAATTTAAAACTTTTATTTTTCCAATTGTTCATTGACTTGATTTATTCATGTAGTATCGAAATATTTTTGGTATATTGATTTTAGATGAACCATAAATAAATTATGCTGTTCCGGGCAAGATCATTTTTTAGACGTCGAGGAAGCTGGGATACCACGGCTGAGATTTCGGTTTTTTTGTTATTAATATTGATATTAATATTTGATTTAAATAAAATATATGATTCTATATATTGAAAAAAATTACACTTTTTCCAACTTTGAAACCCACCTAACTCAATAAATAGCCTAGGAGCGATAAGCCTTGCTTTACAATTTTAAAAGACATCTACAACACAAAGACAAGCAAAGCATTCTGAAAAAATCCAGTATAGTGTTGGAAGTAAGGTAGTGGATGCGCTCCTCAAAAGCCCCAAAATACTACGTCTGTCCCTGCGAAATGCCACACACTCTAGTAGCATATGCATAGGAATTATATAAGTGTTTCTTGAGCTTACAGTGTCCTGTCTAACCAGTACCCTGAGTTTACTCCTTGGGAGCTTTATTAAAATCCTAAATCTTTTGGTATTGCATCCTCTCAGTAATCTTCTCGCCTGCCGAAATCCGTGTACTCGCTGCCAGTGTCTTTCTCATTCTCTCGATCTCTCCTCTACACGAAACATCTACTTGATCGTATTCAATGGGACCGTTAAACACAAATAAAGTAAGTTTACTTGTAAGGTGAGCCGATGTAGAGAGGTCTAGTTGGGCATGTGGTTCATAGTAATTGTAATGTAGTTTTTAACTAGCTGATACTCTAGTGAAGAGGCTATTTTGGCAATATATCTGAAACTGTTTAAGTAGCTTAAATCCGATTTAGCTAAAGGGGGCATTCTAATTTATTATAAACAAGTAAGGAAAGGCTAAGTTCGGGTGCAACCGAACATTTTATACTCTCGCAATTTATTTAGAGATTTACGTATATTTTCGGTGAAAAATTACCCTTAGGCACTGAGTTCTTCATGTTTGATATCAGGGGCCTTGAAAAGTCATGGTCCAATTTTGACAATTTTTCCTCAAGTGATGTCACAGCTCAAATACAGTATTTGTGTAAAGTTTTATTTCGCTATCTTTATCTGTTCCTTATGTATACATTATAAAGTGAAAGAATCAGAAGGATTCAAAATTGAGTTATATGGGAAGTAGACGTAGTTGTGAACCGATTTCATCCATTTTCCACACGTGTCATCAGGGTGCCAAGAAAATATTATATACCGAATTTCATTCGAATCTGTCGAGTAGTTCCTGAGGTATGGTTTTTGACTCATAAGTGGGCGACGCCACGCCCATTTTCCATTTTGTAAAAAAATCTGAGAGCAGTTTTCATCTGTCATTTCTTATGTGAAATTTAGTGTTTCTGACGTTTCTCGTTAGTGAGTTAACGCACTTTTAGTCATTTTCAACCTAACCTTTGTATGGGAGGTGGGCGTGGTTATCATCCGATTTCTTTCATTTTTGGAATGTATAAGGAAACGGCTAAAAGAAACGATTGCAGAAAGTTTGGTTTATATAGCTTTATTGGTTCGCAAGATATATACAAAAAACCTATTTGGGGGCGGGGTCACCCCATTTTTTCCAAAAAAATTACATTCAAATGTGCCCCTCTCTAATGCGATCGTATGTTCCAAATTTTATTTTCATAACTTTATTTATGGCTTAGTTATAGCTCTTTATGTGTATTTGGTTATCGCCATTTTGTGGGCGTGGCAGTGGTCCGATTTCGCCCATTTTCGAACTTAACCTTCTTATGGTGCCAAGGAATACGTGTTCCAAGTTTCATTAAGATATCTCATTTTTACTCAAGTTACAGCTTGCACGGACGGACAGACGGACGGACGGACAGACAGACATTCGGATTTGAACTCCACTCTTCACCCTGATCGCTTTGGTATATATAACCCTATATCTAACTCGTTTAGTTTTGGGTGTTACAAACAACCGTTATGTGAACAAAACTATAATACTCTCTAGCAACTTTGTTGCGAGAGTATAATAATTGGAAAGCCTTGCCCTTTTTAAAAGACATCTACAACAACGATTTATCACAACAAGAGTATAAAACTAAATAGTGTTAAGAATCTTATAGTCGAAATAATATATTTGAGTAGGGCTGTCACCAGCTTTATATTTTAAATTCAATCAAACTAAGGAGCTTGAGGAATAATCTTGACCAACGTATAAAAACTATTTTACATTATTTTGAAACTTAATAATGTTGTTGTTTTTTAATTTAAAAAAATTGACAAAATAAGGACATTTTGTAATTTTTTTATTTTATTGCTAATTTTAGGTTCTGTTATGAGATTGGTATTGTTATGAACTCCAGTAGGAATAGAAGAGAATAGGAATAATATGAGATGAGCACTCCGACCTTTGGTCAATTGTGCCCTCACATAAAACCAAAAAGACTCCATTAGTCCCAACATTCTCAAAAAATCCAGTATAGTGTTAAAAGTAAGGGAGTGGATGCGCTCCTCAATTGGATATGAAAGCCCCAAGCTATCCCTGCGTATAGTAGCCGATGTAGAGTAATTTCCGCTTCCATGTCACAGAAACGGCAGCTATCTGATGAGACTACGCCTACGTTATATAAATACATAAGTGTTTTTCGAATCATATTACAGTGTTCTGTTTAGAGTCCCACCTTACTCCAGGGGAGGTTTATTAGAATTCTTAACCTTTTGTTAGAGAATAATTGCAGTAACCTTTTAGCCTGTATCCGGGTACCCGCTGCCAGTGTCTTTCTCGTTCCGATCTCTCATCCACACGGAACATATTCTTGGTCGTATGTGTATCCTATACGGATACGGGAGCAACTAGTTGAACATGTCCTTCATACTATTTGTAAAGTATTTCTAACTAGTTGATACTCTAGTGAAGAAACTCAAATAATATATCTGAAACTGTTTAAGTAGCCTATATCAGATTTAGCTAAATGAGAAATATAGCATAAATATATAGCATCTCCCTGTAAGATTTTTTTTATCAAAATATTTCAAAAATAAGTTAAATTAATCAAAATTACTCAAATTGTCATCATTAACTTAAATCGACTTAATAATACTTAAACACATTGCCACATACATATATGTATTTTTGTATTTCTGCAAATAATGCATATGTTTTTGGGGCAATTAACATTACTTTATGAGAATAATCAGTAGATTGCTGTTTGCTAGATAATATTTACCAGATGGTAATATGAATTATTATTATATGGTACACAAGAGGTATGCTCAAAAAATATATGTATATATTGTAACCTCCTCATATATATTATATACATATAAAGTATTATTGGTTTCTTTTCGATGATTTTCTACCGCGGGAATACATATCTACATACAATTTAATATTTATGTATTTATACAAAGCATTATGAACACGCTACGAAAAACTGCTATTTAATTGATTGTAATAATTATTTACAACATGTCAGACCTACGACAATGCTATCGAATAATACATACGAAAAGATATGTGTGTATATATGGATGTATGCCCATCAACCAAAAAAATTGACTGCGTACTTCCTACAAATTGGCCTTAAGATTTTCATCAACAAAAATATACTTTATTTATTTACGCTTTAATTAATTGCCGTTTTCAATAATCAAGCGCCAAAAGCGTTCATAAATTATCAATCTCAATGTGCACATAAATCTATTCTAAACACTCCACCTCCCCCTCCTCGCTCTCTACATATAAGCAAGTATGTAAAAAACTAAATGACGCGTCCATCAAGTGACATCATTCCAATTGCAACACCAACAAACGCGCGCGACCCATCTCAACAGCGCCAACAACACCACATGGTCTCGCCGACGAAAAGAAAAGACTTTATAGCTCACACTCGGTTGCTCAATGCAAAAGCTCCCGAAATCGAGCTGGCGCGCGTGAGCGTCGTGGAGCACGGCGGACTGTCCCACATTTTGTGTCGTTACAAGCATAAAAATCATAAAAATGTTTTTCGAAAAATTAGTTCTTGCGTGCAAATGTGCGCGGTGCTGTTCGCTTGAAAATCATTAAATTTGTTAGATTTTTTATTTTTTTTTTGAGTTGTTTTAGTTTTTTGCTTTTATTACTCCATTTACATTTGGTTGGCGGTTGCACAAAAGTATTTTTGGCCGATTACTCAATGCACGCCCGCCACTTGCAATCAATACGCTATATTTCACCTATTAACATTTACATATGCCCACTTATGTACATACATACACACACATACATATGTACATATATGTATATATAAATCAAAACTTTGTATGTGTGTCAGCGTGTGTGAGTGTATATTTTCGTAAATGACTAATTATCATAATAGGTGATTGCTTTTCCAATGATTTATGCTTAAATGTCTAGCAATGGTTTGAAGTTTTAATTTGCCATAACACTTTCCAGCCGAGTTTTGAATTCGGTTTTTGGCATTTCATTCCCATTGGCTCGGCTCGGCACGGCACAGCACAGTTGTTGGGCGCGCTATGAAATGCGGGACGCGTATAAATTAGAGTCGCGGCAGTCATTAGACCTTCATTACATATTCGTTGCAGACACGCCATGAAATCGCAGCGATTCTATGTAGAATATCAGGTTGCACGTTCAGCTATGTGGTATACGTAGTCTGCAGGCGTCCACACAAAATCTCTTACCCACGATCCATAGAAGGCATTAAAATTTGAAGTGAGTGAGTGAATATGTATATATGTTTATAGCTTTATTTTGAATTTCTGTAGTGGTATTAACGCTATTTGGGATTTTAAAAGTTAATGTAAAGCTTTAAACACTTGAAATCACTGCGACGCTTAGAGAGTTAACAGACACCTGGCTTTTCAGCATTTGTAACAGAAATTGAAAAGCAAGCTTCATTTTATCATAAATCTGTAAATATTATTAGCTTGAGATTAAAATTAAATAGTTTTCGAATAACAGTAAAGAATATATAGCATATTTCGAGGTAATTTAATTTCGATCGATAAGCTATTTAAAATCTCTGTAGATCGACCAATTTCAACACAATTTTTTTGACTTCCTAATGTTAGGGGTTAGGGGTTGTCAAAGACACGAAAAAATAGAATTTTTTTTGCTATTAAATCATGTTATTTTACAAAAGTAATGATATGGCATTATTATAAAATGTTTTGACTTAAAGTCACGAAAATTTGAAAAAAAATTATAATTTCCAAAGTTATATGTAGCTGTCTGTGTTGACCCAGTTTCAAAAAAAAAATAATAATTTTATAAATAGATAATCCTGGGCCTGATCCGAAGCTTTTTTTTCGAAAATTAACAAAATGGTGGCTTTTTTTCTAAATTTCCGGGAAAAAATTAACAGTTGCTTGGTCTTAAAAAATCGAAATTTTTGAAAAAAAGCTTCGGACCAGGCCTGAGTTTATTATGTATTCTAAAAGCTGTATGAATTTCATTGAAATTTACTGAGCGGTTATCGAGTTACAGTTGTCACCAGTTCAAAAAACATAGTTTTGAGTTAAGGGGGGGGGTAATTTATGGATGGCCCCTAAACGTAGTTAAAGTTTCACACTAGCGTGTTGGATTGCCTGAGCGCTCTTTGTTATTTGTCGAATAACTCGAAAAGTTATTATCAACTACAAATTTTCAGAAAATACTTTTAAGATATTACACTTAACGAAAATGCAAAAAAAAAAAGATTTTTTGAAAATCCTGAAAATCCTGGAAATTTGGTAAAATCTGTTCACAACCACGCCTAGTACCCAAATAACGCCAATACGGATTTGTTCTGATAAAAACTTCATGTCATACGGTCAAGCCGTTTGTGAGATAAGAAAGAGGAAAGTTTGAAAAACGACTTCGCATTTTCGAATTTCACTTTACAACCGTATTCTAGACATGTTAAGAAAAAAATTTTTGAAAAAAAAAACACAAAAATCGATATTTTGTCCGCGTCCCTTGGAATGACCCCTTCAAGTATCCATTGAAGATATCGCATTGCAATACAAATACTGCATTGAATGTGTGGTATCACTCAATTAAAAATCGAACTATAACTTTTCAAGGCCTTCTATATCGCACGTCAGTGCTTATGTATAATTTCTTATCGAAAATATTGGAAAATCTCTCAGATATTTTATGGAACTTCTGCGGAACTATTTGCCTTATGATAGTGAGACTCGCTGCCGAAAATGGACAAAATGAGGCCAATACTTCCTCCAGCCATAAACCACATATACAGATTTTCAAACGTAAATACTGTAGTTTGGTGAAATCGGCCCAGGAATTACTCCAGCCCTTAAATACCATATATGTATGTATGATGATTTTCGTTATTCTCGTGAATTTTTGTCGAATATAGAAGTCAAATTGTGATATCTTAATGAAATTAAAGATATTATAAAATGTTCGTTTACACTAGAACTTAGCCCATATTAAAGCATTCCCAAAACTGTATTTTCAGAAAAATATTGTATTAAACTAACTATTATTTGTATAATTATATATGTCAAACGACGCACCTAGGCCTTAGGAGGCCCAATGTGTTACCACCGGGACTGGAATCCAATCACACTACCATGTCTTCCTTGAACGCAGGGGTCTTTATGAAATTAAATTGTACCTGTGCAACTTCTCAGATATCGTCGAGGAAACCACGACCGATAGGTGCCATTCTTTTCCTATATAAAGCTTTGCATCCGCATAGAAGATACAGTTTCTTCTTCTTCTATTTTTTTTGACAGCTTCTGCAGTAATCTTTGTATGGTGTCCCCAATCTGCAGGCATGTCTCCCAATCAAACGATGTCCAGTTAGAACTCCTACCAGAGTTCTTATATCGTCCCAAGTCAGGGATTGCTTCCACTCAGCCAACTTTATAACATATTTATCGATTACGTGTTTGCAAGTGGCCAAAGCCATGTATATTCCCTCTTTATCGGGTTCTAATTGTAACGTTGTGCAGAATCTGGCAAGTTCGTCTGATTCACATTTACCTGGAATATCGCTATGTCTTGGAACACATTGCAGATTTATGGTAAAATAAGAAGCTAGCTCGATTAACAGCTCAAAGAATTCCTTCACCAGTCTCGAAGTATGTAACTCTTAGAGACTTTAGTGATTTTAAAGCCGCTTGGCTGTCTGTTTATATATTTATTTATATAAATATGTACATATTTTTTATTAGTTCATCTCACAAGAAACGAGTATCGTATATTATATATTCAAACTGAAATCTTTTGCAATAAAATTATGTCATAGCGTGCGAGTTGTGTTTGCAATGAGAAACTTCGTGAGAAAGGAAAGCTTATTGTTTTAGTAAGATTTGCTTTGATGACACAAGAAAATCAGTAATCAAAGCTTGCACATCGGCATGTATTTGTATTTTAGTTGCAATGGAGCGTAGTTCAGCGAAACTGTAAGAGTATAAAAATGTTACGTAATCGTAGCTCCACTCGTAATCGGATTTAAAACTTTTGTTATAGTCATCTGGAATAGAATTTTTTTTTTCAGAGAACTGTAAATGGAATTTAAACCCTTTGCTTATTATGAAAAGATATTAATACAAATAATATATTTAATCCAATTCTCAATAAAAACATCTCTCAAAGGTTGCGGAGTCAGCTCCAGAGTACACTTTACCAAGAAACCAAGAAACCTTTCAAGGCCAAGAATTATGATAAGTAATATATAAAAAATATAATATTTAATCATGAATACATATGTATCTATTTATAAATATATGCTTTTTTAATCCAACCTTGATTAAGTGCCTTAAACTCTTTGTTTAGTTCTGATTATGATTATCCGAATTCTAATTTTGTGTATATTTTCTGGCTTGTAGTTCTGCACTTTAGGCGAACTATACTATGAGTTACATATATACAATTATGTACATATGTATATGTATATAGAATTATGTACACATATGTATGTGTGTATATCATGGGAATAGTTATATGTTTATTCAACAAAGCACATCTCAAGGTCGACTTTGTAATAAAAAATATTTCCAAGGAAAACCGAAACGAAACGTCTTATGGTTATTCGCATACAAGCACACAATAATATAATGACAAGGAGTGGGCATAATGGGTACGTAACCGAATGCTAAATGAAGCGACGAAGTCACGCAGTCTGCCAGGAAACTCTAAGCTATAGTGGTTGAGGAAAATATTCGCATATCCTGTGGTAACAAACTGTCGGTCCTTTATATATAAACTAGTTTTTGTTGTCAAGATCAAAAATATTCCTCACTTTTTTATACTCTCGCAACAAACACATAACGGTTGTTTGTAAGTCATAAAACTAAACGAGTTAGATATAGGGTTATATATATCAAAATGATCAGAGTGACGAGACGAGTCTGTCTGTCCGTCTGTACGTGCAACGAATAACTTGAGTAAAAAATATATATATAGATATCTTAATGAAACTTGGAACATATGTTCCTTGGGACCGTGAAAAGGTTGCTTTCGAAAATGGACAAAATCGGACCACTGCCACGCCCACAAAATGGCGAAAATCGAAAACACATAAAATGTCATAACCAAGCCATAATTAAAGTTATATAAGTAAAATTTGGAACAAGAGATCGCACTAGGAAAGGGATCTAATTTTTTTTTTTTGAAGGTTAGCGTGGTCCCGCCCCCAAATCGGTTATTTGTATATATCTCGTAAACCAATAAAGCTATATAAACCAAACTTTCTGTAGTCGTTTCTCTTACGTACCTCACCACACATCATGAAAATAGTTGAAATCGGATAATAACCACGCCCACCTCCCATACAAAGGTTAGGTTGAAAATTACTGAAAGTGGGTTATCTCACTAACGAAAAACGTCAGAAACACTAAATTTTACAGAAGAAATTGCGGAAGGAAGCTGCACTCAGATTTTTTACAAAATGGAAAATGGGCGTGCCATTGCGCTCTTATGGATCAAAAACCATATCTCTGAACTACTCGACCGATTCGAATGAAATTCGGTATATAATATTTTCTTGGCACCCTGATGACACAACTTCCCATGTAACTCAATTTTTAACTCCATCTTATTCCTTTACTTTATAATATGTACATAAGGAACCAATGAAGATTGCGAAATAAAACTTTACACAAATACTGTATATGATCTGTGGCATCACTTGTGAAAAAATTGTCGAAATCGGACTATAACTTTTCAAAGCCCCGAATATCGAATATGAAGAATTCAGTGCCCCATGGTAATTTTTCACCGAAAATTTCGGTAAATCTCTCAGGTATCTTAATTTAATTCAGAGGAAATATTTTTCTTCTAATAGTGTGTCTCTGTACCAGAAATGATTAAAATCGAGTCATAACTTCCCCTAGCTCTCATATACTTAATTATAGGATTTTCAAATTGGGTCAAATTGTCAAAATATATCAATAAATTGCGAGAGTATAAAATGTTCGGTTACACCCGAACTTAGCCTTTCCTTACTTGTTATAAATAACACTAATATTTTTAAACTTAGATGGGGATGATAATAAAGGCAAGTTAAAAATTTGGTTACGAATATGTTATCGCCCACTTTTTTGTGATAATCATATCTAAGAAATCGTATGCAATTATTTATTAACACAGCTCCACAAGAAACCAATTCTAATATATATAACGCCTACTTCCTACAGAAAATAACCTTGGATTTTATATAGGATTTTTTACTTATAATAAACCTGAAGTCCTTCCAAAAATTAAATTCTCGTTAATCGTCCAATCTTACTGGTTTTTTTTATACTCTCGCAACCTGTTGCACAGAGTATTATAGTTTTGTTCACATAACGGTTGTTTGTGTCACTAAGAAATATAAGAGTTAGATATGGGGTTATATATACAGTTGATCTCCTTTTTGCACGGTTAACTGGGACAGTAAATTACTCGTGTAAAAAAAAACCGTGCAAAAAAAATCAAATTTTTATATAAAACTCACTATTGGGACCAATTTAAGAAAAAAATCGTGCAAAAAATAGAAAACGTGTAAAAAATATCTAATTTTACATGAAAATCTATCTATTCGTACAGTGAGAATTTTCGCTGTTGTTGTTGTTATAGACTTTTCTGGTATTGTATGTACGTACATATTACTGTTAGAAGGAACAAACAACAACTATTCTGGGAATGGTAAAAAAATAATACATTTCAAAGTTTCGTCATTAATCGTTGTGACTTCTTTTTTCTTACTTCTTCATACAGCTTAATTTTTTTGTTTACGTATTGAAATTGTTGCAACATTTTCACTGGCTTTCGAATCTAAGATTTGTATTTTTTAGTTTAAACCTAATTTAGAATTTATTAAATTCTATTACAGCAATAGATTTGTGACATATTGACGTAAGGAATTTTGATTTTATTGCAAAAAAGTATACAATTAAAATAAAAAATCCGTGTAAAAAAAGTAAAACCGTGTAAAAATGGTAACTGGGAAGTGTTCAAAAACACCGTGTAAAAAAAAACCGTGCAAAAATAAACCGTGTAAAAAGGAGATCAACTGTATATAAATGATCAGGATGACGAGTGGAGTTGAAATCCGGATGTCTGTCCGTCCGTCTGTCCGTCCGTCCGTCCGCCCGTGCAAGCGATAACTTGAGTAATAATTGAGATATCGTAATGAAACTTGGAACACATCTTCCTTGGGACCGTGAGAGGGTTGCTTTCGAAAATGGGCAAAATCGGTCCACTGCCACTCCCACAAAATGGCGAAAACCAAAAACAAATAAAGTGTCATAACTAAGCCATAAATAAAGTAAAATTTGGAATAAAGGATCGCACTAGGAACGGGCATATTTGGATGTAATTTTTTTGGGGAAGTGGGCTTGGCCCCGCCCCCCAATCGGTTATTTGTATATATCTCGTAAACCAGTGAAGCTATATAAACCAAACTTTCTGCAGTCGTTTCTTTTAGCCATTTCCTAATACAGTCCAAAAATGAAAGAAATCGGATAATAACCACGCCCACCTCCCATACAAAGGTTAGGTTGAAAATTACTAAAAGTGGGTTAACTCACTAACGAAAAACGTCAGAAACACCAAATTTTACATAAGAAATGGCAGATGGAAGTTGCACTCAGATTTTTTTACAAAATGGAAAATGGGCGTGGCGTCGCCCACTTATGGGTCAAAAACCATATCTCAGGAACTACTCGACCGATTTCAATGAAACTTGGTTTGTAATAGTTTCCTTACCTCCCAATAATATGTTGTGAAAATTGGCCAAATCGCTTCACAACCACGCCTACTTCCTATATACCAGAACTTAGAAGATGATCTGAATCGTTTACTTTATAATATTTAAAGTAAGCACTAGTGACGATATCGGTGCAAAACTTTGCACAAATACTGTATTTTTAGTGTGGCAGCCCATTTCTAAAAATAGCCGAAATCGGACCATAGGTTTTCAAGGCCGCATATATCGAACATGAGGACCTCGGTGCTTCTAACCTAATATTAGGGTTTCCAACTATCAATGGACTTTATACAATATATATGACGAATATGTAGGTCAAATTGTGTATTATATAATATTAATTAAGTTAAATAAATAAATTGCGAGAGTATAAAATGTTCGGTTACACCCGAACTTAGCCCTTCCTTACTTGTTAAGAATATTTTATATTATCCTAATAATATATGGCAACCCTCTTCGAAAATTTATTTTGAATAAATATTTGGAAATTCATTTCATTTGATGGTGACGCTGTAATATTTTATGAGTAAGTACACAAAAAGTCAATTTTGAATTTCTTATTAAAAATTTCGATTTGCTTTCCCAATTATTCTTTCTAATCAACAACTTCTAGATTATTAAAAAATTGGTTGAAGCGCTACATTTTACGCAATGGGTGTTCCAGCTGGCAATGCGGAGAACGGAAAGAAAATTTTCATGCAGAAATGTTCCCAATGTCATCCCGTTGAGAAGGGTGCACGACATAAGGTTGGACCAAATCTGCATGGTGTAGTTGGACGAAAGAGTGGTTCAATCGGTGATTATAAATATACGGATGCCAATAAGAGTAAAGGCGTTACTTGGACTGAAGATGCATTGTTTGAATACTTGGAGAATCCCAAGAAATACATACCAGGCACAAAAATGGTGTTCGCCGGTCTGAAGAAGTCCGAAGACCGCGCTGATATTATTGCCTTTTTGAAAACCGCTAAGTAAAAGCTATACTGCCTCAAACATATATTGTACAATATTAACCAAATATTAAATGTTTAATAAAATCTAAATTTCGTTCTTAAAAGGATGTTTCTACAAAAAATGGAGTTGAATAATTTTTTTGGATGAAAATCATCGTATTTTTGAAAATCCTATAATTAGAAGTTATGACCCATTTTAACCATTTCTGGTACAGATACACACTATTAGAAGAAAACGATTTCCTCTAAATTAAATTGAGATTTCTGACAGATTTGCCGATATTTTCGGTGAAAAATCACCATAAGCACTGAGTTCTTCATATTCGATATCCGGGGTATTAAAAAGTTATAGTCCGATTTCGACAATTTTTTCAATAGCTGCCATCGATTGGACACTTCTCTGCTCGCTATCTTTGGGCGCTGCTCGCCTGTCAAAAATTTTGTATGTGAAAGCAACAACAAAGTTGTCTAGTTGAATTCGTGCAGGAGAGTATGCGAATACCTCATTAAAAATTCTTTCGCCGCTTGCCGAGTGCTACCAAGTTTTGTTTTACACATTTTAGAACCATTTAACTATTGTGAACGGCTCAAAGGACAAATTACTGTCAAAATAATAAAAATTGTTATACACAAATTTGAAATTGAAAATGGCAGGCGAAGACAAATCGTAAGTATTTTTGTATTGAATTTATTGAATAAAAAATTTTAATTAAAATTAAATTTATTGTAGAAAACGTAAGACATTGACGGTAATAGAAGAGTTCAGCGACCAAGTATAGACAATTCGATTTCAATGCTGCCAGTTCGTATGAAAATTTGGAAAGTTTGTTCGATTGGCTTGTCTATAGCAGCTATCCAATCGATGTCAGCTAATGTGTCATAAGGGTGTCAAGAAAATATTATACACCGAATTTCATTGAAATCTGTCGAGTAGTTCCTGAGACCCATAAGTGGGCGATGTCACGCCCATTTTCCATTTAGTAAAAAAATCTGAGTGCAGCTTCTTTCTGCTATTTCTTCAGTAAAATTTAGTGTTTCTGACGTTTTTCGTTAGTGAGTTAACTCACTTTTAGTAATTTTCAATGGAAGGTGGGCGTGGTTATTATCCGATTTCCTTCATTTTTGGACTGTATTAAGAAGTGGCTAAAAGAAACGACTACAGAAAGTTTGGTTTACATAGCGTTATTGGTTTGCGAGATGTATACAAATAACCGATTTTGGGGCGGGCCACGCCCACTTATCCAAAAAAATTACATCCAAATATGCCCCTTAATAGTACGATCCTTAGTACCAAATTTTATTTCCATAGCTTTATTTATGGCTTAGTTATGGCACTTTATGTGTTTTCGGTTTTCGGCATTTTGTGGGCGTGGTTCAGTTTTCCGATTTTGCCCATTTTCGAAAGCAACCCTCTCACGGTCCCAAGGAACATGTGTGCCAAGTTTCGTCAAGATATCTCAATTTTTGCCCAAGTCATCCGTTGCACGGACGGACAGACAGACATTCGGTTTTTGGCTCGTCTCGTCGCCCTGATCATTTTGATATATATCTGACTCGTTTAGTTTTATGACTTACAAACAACCGTTATGTGAACAAAACTATAATACTCTCTTAGCAAATTTTGTTGCGAATCCTGATAAATCAGAAATAGTTAAACAGAAGAGGTCTGCTATTGGTTATGAGGACCACAGCCACAGCTGAACCAGAATGTAGTCATTTTTATTATTCCAAGTTTTTACAAATAACGATTGGATCTCAACAGTCAAATCGACAAGCGCGTTCTCTAAAAAAAAGGAAAGGGAAGTTAACCTAAACATTTGGCACACAATTATCGAGGAAGTTCTGGAAGGTTCTCGATTATAGTTATTAAATTATTGGAATAAAGTTATTGCTAAATTGAATGTATTCTTTGAGAGCATGTAAATTTAGGTTAATTTAGTTCCTCCAGGGAATTCCAATTTTTAAACCCTCATTAAAAATATAAATGCAACTCTGCTGTTTCTAAAACGAGTGTTGTCATGTCACCGTTTCAGATAAAAATTGAGTATAGAGCCATCAGGTAATGAAAACAGTGTTGCGTTGCACTTTGCTTTTCACAAATGCGCAGCGTTGCTTTGCGCCGTAAGACAGCTGATATTGGCGCGACCAAATTCACATGGACTGCTAAAATTTAGTCGAGTTGTATTTGTGTTCAATGTAAGTACAGTGGGTGGATTAGTGTTAATGAAAAATTATTCTGGAATTTTTTTTTGCTATTATACATAAACTATACATTATACAAATTTGTATGTGGGTGTGTTGCTATTAACGCTGCTGTATTTTTTCTAAATTGCTTTAAAGCTAGAGAAAAGAAAGAAAAAGTTAAATTCTGTTATTAAATTGATTGCATAAGCAAATCTACGAGTGACAAAGTGCGTAAAATTGTATACATATACAGGTAGAAAAGTATCTGTGTATGCGTAGGGGTTTCCTAGCATAGAAACGGTTAGGGGTTGAACTTTGTTACATAAAAAAGTGCGCATTGATACGTGTTGGGGACTCTAAAATGTATTTTTAAGGAAGTTGATGCTAAACGTCATCAATGAGATTAGAAAAATGGTTGTATAAGATTTAGGCAGGAAACAGCTATTTTACAGTCATCACTTTCATTGGCATATGCATTGAGCGCATCTTTCACCACGTGGCTCAAGTTGCTTCTTAAGCAGAGAATTTAATTCGCAACCAGTTTTCATTAACTGCCTGCTTTTACATAACGAAAATGTCACGTGAATGATGGAAATTTTTCATGGTCATTTTCATATTACTTAACTTTTTGTAAGTGGATCGTGTTCTAAATTTCACACATTTGCTTTCTTCAAGAGCAAATATTTTAGATAGTATAGGTAGATATGTATGCATGTATATATATGTATATATGTATGCATATAAACATTTTTATTGAAGGTGTAAGCAATTTATTTACAGCTCCTAGAAACAAACGATTTGTTTGATTTGCAAAGATTCTTGGAATTGTAAAAATTTTTAATTGAAGAATTACAAGTAATTAAAGTATAAAAAGATTATATAACGATTTCATGCTATACAAAGACTATGTAATCAGCAGTTGAGGTCAACGTTTGTTTTTTTCTTCTTTCTAACGAACGCAAGGTGGTTGCATAACGAATTCTACTCATGACACACTGACGCTTTTCAAGTGCAAATATTTACACGCATGTATCAAGGGTATCAGACAGTTATATACGGAAATATGCTTGTTGACATTTTTTAATAGCAATTAGCAAATGCTAGCATGTTAATGGAGAACCTAGAACTTGCTTTGGTGCGAGCACGAGACAAAACAAGTTTAGTGACGTTGGCTGCAGTCGGGGTGTTTAAGTAGAATTGAGTCAGCTTTTAAAATGATTGCGGTCAAGCAGGGTACAAAGTTTTACACAAAATTCTCGATGATTTCGCGTACCCAGAGAGTATACGTATAAAGTGTGCAGGCTGTTGCTGTGCGCTAAATCGTTACTCATCGGACAATAGCCATTGTGATATTCATAAATGTATTCGTTAGAATTTGTTTATATAATAACGCACTGATAAGGTCTTTTCCTTGAAAGTATTAGCTGCTGAAGGTATTATCAATCGATTCTTTTTTTGTGATTAGTGCTAGCACTACTTTGCAGACTTTAAACGAATGTTAACACCAACCTCTAGATACAAATTTGTAAAATATAAAATTTAAATTAAAATTGTATACTTAATACTAATGTATTTCTCTTATAATTTATTTACAGAGTGAGTACCTATTAACATTCATTAAAAATCTACAAACATGGGCGTACCAGCTGGTGATGTTGAAAAGGGCAAGAAACTCTTTGTCCAACGTTGTGCACAATGCCACACTGTTGAGGCTGGTGGCAAGCACAAGGTCGGCCCAAACTTGCACGGTCTCATCGGTCGTAAGACTGGTCAGGCTGCCGGTTTCTCCTACACAGATGCCAACAAGGCGAAAGGCATTACCTGGAATGAGGATACCCTTTTCGAATACTTGGAAAACCCCAAGAAGTACATCCCTGGTACAAAGATGATCTTCGCCGGTCTGAAAAAGCCCAATGAGCGTGCTGATCTGATTGCTTACCTGAAATCGGCCACCAAGTAAACACACCAACAGTCACAAAAAACCATCAAAAAACGTTGTAAAAGATGCTATATCATAAAGTAAACCACCTCATCAATGTACTAGCTCTTTATAATTAAGTATATAGAAACTGTATAAAAATAACAACAACTTGGGTTTGACCGTTGATGATTTCACGCTTTGTAAACGTGTGGCATATATGAAAACAATTTGTATTAAAGCAGCACACTAGCAAAGAGAGAGCACCATCATCTGTTTAAGAGCAAAGATACACTTACTAGTTTTAAATTTAACTATTCTACATAGGACAATTTAATTATTTAATTTTATTGTGTAAAAGAAATATAACCAATTTTTTAGTTGGTGTCTTAACTTCAAAATGCTGAAGAAAATAGTATGATTCAAACTCGACAAAAACCAATAACAATAAACCAATAAAAAACCGAAAACATAAGTATTTTATTTACAATTTAAAGGATTATGGATTTTGTTTGTTGTTTTTTTTTTAATATTTGAGAAATGTTTGCGAAGTGAAAAGGTTTAGCCTAGCAGTGATGTGATTTGAGTGACCAATAAAAAATATGGAATTTTGTGTTATAATTTCTTATGGCAGAGCCAAGAAGTTTTAGCCTACATTAATATTTGGGAGTATACCGTCAGCTTCCATAGACTTTGAGGCTTTCACTTTCTTAATGTAACAACTGGTTCTTAAATAATTGCATCACAATCGAAAAGGACGCCTGTTTGACTTAGCTATCGTAAGCTCTACGTGCCCAAAGAAGCATGTACACCAAATTGAATTTCCACACAAATACATATAATGCTAAGTTAGATTAGATATGGTTTCGATGACATAATTCCGACTTGTCACACAAAGCTTCGGGTTTAGTCATAAAATAATTATTAATAACAAGTAAGGAATGGCTAAGTTTGGATGTAACCGAACAATTTACTCTCGCAATTTATTTTTTTAAATCTTATCAATATAACAGACAATTTGATCTTCAAATTCGGCATATATATGGTCCATTGAAATGTTGTAAACCCTAATATTAGGTATATAGGAGCTAGGTGAAGTTATGACCTGATTGCACCCATTTTTGGCACGGAGACATATTATTAGAAGAAACATATTCCCTTCGAATTTCTTAAAAATATCTGAGCGACTTACCTATATTTTCGGTAAAGCATTTGTTAGAAGCACTGAGGTCCTCATGTTCTATATATGGGGTCTTGAAAACTTGTGGTCCGTTTTCGGTGAAAAGGGCGATGCCACACTATAAATCTAGTATTTGTACAAAATTCTGTTCCGATATCTTCACTGGTGCCTACTTTATATATTGTAAAGTAAAGGATTTAGATTGACTTCACAGTTCTGGTATATAGGAAGGCGAGGTTGTGAAACGATTTGGGATGCCAGGAAAATATTATATTACGCACCGAATTTCATTGAAATTGGTCGTGTAGTTTATAATGAAATTTAAGGTTTCTGCTGATTTTCCTTACTGAATTAAAGCATTTTAGTAATTTTAAATATAACCATTGTATGGGAGGCGGTCGTGGTTATAATCCGATTTCTCCATTTTTGTTCTGTATAAGGAAGTGGCTAAAGTA
The DNA here is from genome assembly GCA_031772095.1 of Zeugodacus tau. Lineage (NCBI taxonomy): Eukaryota > Metazoa > Arthropoda > Insecta > Diptera > Tephritidae > Zeugodacus > Zeugodacus tau. The sequence continues at coordinate 54,893,134 of CM062651.1, read as the reverse complement.
AATGACCGTAGTGAGTTTGTTTGATATAGCTTTGATTATCATAGCTTTAATAATCTACGAGATATGTACAAAAAACATAGTATGGGGCGGGGCCACGCCCACTTCCCCAAAAAAATTACATCCAAATATGACCCTTTATAGTGCAATTCTTTGTATACAATTTTTCTATTATAACTTTATTTTTGTCTTAGTTATGGCACTTAACATTTTTTCAGCTTTCGACATTTTGTGGGCGTGGCAGTAGTCCGATTTCGCCCCCGAAAGTAACCTTCCTATGGTGCCAAAAAACACGGGTATCAAGTTTCATCAACATATCTCAATTTTTACACAAGTTACAGCTTGCACAGACGGACGGACAGCCGGATAGACAGACATAAGGATTTAAACTCCACTCGTCACCCTGACCAGAACATACCAAATTTTAAAAAATTGTGCCGGTAGTTTTTGAAATATAAAATTTTTAGTTTTTTTTCGAAGGAACCAACTTCGACCAATTATATCATCTGTCTTTCTAGCTTAATCGAAAAATGTTATACACCATTTGAATAAGAAGAGAAAACGTTGATTATGGTAATTTACATACTATAATTAATAATGGCGTTTCCAGTAAGCTAAATTTCGAAATTTGAAGTCGAATATTTCGACTTTGGAGACTAACTTCGAAAAAGGGAAAACATCCTTTTTTTTACTTATGAAAAATTTTATTTGGTCCAGTACCCAGAAAAAAATCGATTTTGCCGTAAAGTGTAATTAATAAAAATTGCTCAACTGTTCGTCCCTACAAATTAATACTAAAATGTAATTTTGTTAGCTGTTACAGACCCGTTATGTTTTAAAAATAATTCTATACTTACTTAGTTGCATTTGAAAAAATTGTGAGATAGATATTTGTATTTGTATTTTACTATATAATATATTTATTTAAATATTTCATGAATCTTCTTCGTATATTAGCAGTTATTAGCAACGAAGCAATTAAAGCGTTCGTAAAATTTGCATAAATCACAAAAAATACTAATTCAATACTTCGGTAACAACATATAAACAATATTTAGAATAGTTTATGTACGCACGAATTTGACAAGCTTTCTACTAAACAATATAGATATTAGACCAAAGTATTTCAACAATAACAAACAAACAAAAGAAAAACGTGTCAAAAAAGTAGGCAAAATAAAATGGAATGATGAAAAAACTAAATGTATAATACAATTTTGCGCTCCTTTCATTTCAGTGGCAAATTTTCGCTGTTGCTTTTATAGTTTAATTTCGTAAGATTTAATATTTGTCTGTATAACAAGAAATCATTCCGTTTTTTTGTTTTATTAAGTTTTATAAGGGATTTTTAGTACATTTAACATTTACTTTATCGTTTTTGTCAGACGATTGTTTATTTTTTCTTTTTTTTTTTTTGACAAGCAAACGCATATTATTTTATAATTGTTTAGGCTTTACCGCTGATTGGCGCTGAACCGCCTTTCTGTGGTTGATTCTCATTCTCCTTTTCCAATTGTTTACCCAGGTATTCCCTATGGAAACGGATTTATTGAATGATATTGATTTTAATACAAATTCATTGGTAATGGAACACACATAATTTGACAGGACGTATGGAAAAAAATGTGCTTGACTTTCATTGCTGAAATATTTTGATTGTTCAAATGATTGCAATTGCGTGCTTTAAGTGAGTTCTTTAAAAATTTATGGATGGATTAATTAAATGGAAATAATGAATGAATGGACGGATGAATGAAAATTTTGATTATACTTATATAATTAATGAGTAAACTCACCAATTGTGCACCATCAATTTTTGTACCGCCAAGAGAGCCTCATAACGCACATTTGGATCGTCGTGAGCTAGCAATTGCATAACAATTTGTTTACCACCCAATTGCTCCAAAACACTGTAATAAAAATTAAATATGATTAATAATCCCTAAATTACTACACAGGCTGCGACTTACTGTTTGCCTCGGGGATAATGGCGCACGTACTCGCCGATGTCGAAGCAAGCTACCGACAAAATAATATGATCCTTCGAAGTCTCCAACAAATGCACCAAAATGCGCAGCAGTTCGTAGTTCTTCTCATTCAAACGGTGTGCATTTTCACGCCAAAATTTGGCGGATTTGTGTACGGGCGACCATTCGAGACGTGCGCTACGCAATTCAGTGGCATACTCATCGAAGGAGCTCAAATCCTGTACAGAGTTCTGTAGCTTCTCGGTGAGGAATTCCACATCGGCCGAAATGTCCTCATCATCGAAGCGACGTTGCTCCAAAATGGACAACTGTTTCAGAACCTTGCACTGAACCATAGCAATGCAATGCTCCTTGGCCACTTGTGGATCCGTGGGCTTCTCAATCAAATTGCGGAACACGGCGAGTATGATGCGTGTAACCTGAAGATAAATAATTAAATGAAAATAAATAATTAAATTAAAATAAATAATTTAATTTAATTAAAAAATTATTTTAAATAATTAATTTAATTTTTTAATTAATGCAATGCTCGCACCTTTTCCTTGGCACAATCACTAAGAATATCAGCCAAAATCGGTATGACGCTGAACTTGTTCATTTTTGTGGCCAAAAGTGGGTTGAAAGTGAGCACCCATAAACAGAACACCAATTGGTATTGCACCTAAAATGGAAATGAAATCAAATTTTTTATTTTATTCAGAAGATTTTATTGAAATTAGTAATAAATTACCTGGAAATTAACGCGTGATGACAGTATGCTGATCAATGTGCTAATGCCATCAACCGAAACGAAAGCGAAACGGTACTCATCAATACGCAGCATCATTTGGAGACAGCGTGCAACGGATTGTATGTACTCATTGGCCTGTATAAAGAGGTTCGTTGTATAAAAAAAATAAATAAATGAAAATTATTACTTTTCAACTTGTGACAAGCATTATAATTAGTGCAATAAACTAATTAGTTTGTTTAGTTAAATTCTGAGTTTCTATAGAATTTTACTTGAAACTAATACGACGAAATAACATATTTTAGAAGACTAAGACTAAAGAGACTAGAAACAAAATCTAAGCTAAAGAATCTAAACTGAAGAACTAGGTACAAATTTGTGGATTTTTGTGTGCAAAACATTTTTTACGAAATATTTTACTAAATAATAAAATTCGAAACAACATTACGTTTACCACACAGCTATTGCATAAACCAAATGTATACATGTATTTTTTTAGATTTTATAAAGAGAAAAAAATTTTTGATTAAAATTACCAAGTGTAAAATAAAAGTACTACTACAGCTTATACTAGCACTTTACCATGTGAGCAATGTAGTATTTTGCTGGTAACAATATCAGCATTTTTTTTGTGGTATTTCACTAATCACAGCTAAAAATAGGTAAGAAACCTGGGAGAGAGCTTATATACAAAAGCTTTTTAAAATATTTTGTCAAAATGACTTTTCAAAAATAAATAAATAAAATGGAAAATATAAAAAATGTTCACAAGTTTTTTTTTCAAAACGCCAGGGTCATGTATCACCTTATTTTGATGGCTGTAAGCGACGCGCTTTTAAGATACATTTCAACTACTTCTGTTTTTTGTGCAGAAAATAAATATTTTTGCAATTTTTTTGTAATTTTAAAAATTGCTTTCTCCATTACACATATGTAAATATTTATTGTTTACATTTTTTTGAAATATCTGATGTCTGTGAAACAAAGTTGGTATTTCAGTTTACTACAAATCGATGTGTGTCAATGTACGTAGTAAACACAATACCATAATACTTTTATCATGGTATTGTTACTACATGTGTGTCTCAGGTATAAGAGATATAGCCTTTGAAAATTCCGCCTATCAGACCATGGCAGTTTGAATATAAAACTTTAAACGCATTTATCTCAAAACTCAATTGTTCAAGTCGGTGAACACAATATCTCAAAAAGTTATGAAGTGATTTTATTAAAAATTTTGCACACATCTTTGGAATAACATTATCTAGTTAATGAACTAAGGGTTTTCCTAAATTTTATGACAACTATTGAATATATGTGACCTGGTCTACGGAAAGGGGGCTTATATATATATATTTGGCGTAGGAACCGCTTTAAGCGATTATAGCCGAATCAAGGGGGCTTAGGTGTCAAAAAATCAATTTTCACTTTTTAGTTGATTCGGATGGAAGATGAGAGTTGTTTATTTTTAACAGCTGTTTCCCAGAAAACTAGTTTTCGCACGTTAGCGCCCTTTTCGTAGACCAGGTCACATATATTATTTATATATATCTTTTTAACAAGTATTTGCAAGTACTATCGGAATATTTTTGTTCTATTGCTTTTAGATAAACCAATCAAGAGCTATGATGTCCACGGCAAAATTTTTTTTTTTGGACACGACATGAGATGAGGTTCCAAAGGCTGAGTTTTCGGAATTGGTGAATAAAAATTTCACAAAATACTGTTTAAATATGATATGCTGAATTAATTAAATGAAATATATGATTGTATATATTTAAAAAAAATTTAAAAGATACCCCTCTTTTTAGCCTCGGAAATCCACCTAACCCCTTAAATAAAATAAGGCGTTCATTTTGAAAATCACAAAAATATTGACATTATACTAATATTAAGAAATCTTGTGAACATACAGTGGAACTTCCATAACTCGAACTTCTATAAGTCGAAGATCTCCATAACTCGATTTTTTGAATTGCCAATAGCGTTTAGAAATCAAATTTCATACAAATTTACTTCCATAACTAAAACCTCGAAGTTCTCCATAACTCGAAACTCTTAATTTAGCAAAATAAGTCAAATTTCATACAAATTTCCTTTCATAAATCGAACATTTCGACCAGGGCATAAACAAAATTTAACATTTTACTATCAAGGAACAATTTTAATGGAGTCCCTATATTCATATGGAGGCGATCAAAAAATATGATATTACACTTATAGATTTCATAAATCGTATAACAAAGGCATGAAATACAGACGCCAAGCTTAATGTTTTTAAATAAAACTTTTTGCGAAGTAAATAACTAAAAGTGTATCTATATCTTACAGCTTTTTGAAAAATTATATTTTTTAATGAAAATTCTATAACTCGAAGTTTTTTTGTGGATTATGGTGATTCGAGTTAGAGAAGTTCCACTGTATTTATATAAAATAATATGATGTATCATTTATGAATTAATAAAAAAATAAATTTTCTTTAATTGTGTGTGTAAATATGTGTACTTAAGTGAAAATAGTATTGCAATTAATCAGAGTTTGCTTGAACTGCTTGATTGCTTGTTATTTACTTTATGTACATACCTAAAGGAAATATAATACATATATTTAATTTATTATATTTACGAAAATTAAATATTACCCATAGTTATAGCTTTTGTGTATACACGAATACTTTTACTCATACGTATAAATTTTTTTTAAATAATTGTGCTAAAAAATTTCGAAAATAAAGCTTTTCTAGAAAATTATAAAAAAAATTATTTAAATTAATTTCAAATTCGAGACTTTTTTTGGACACGTCATGGTATAAAAAATTATCGACAGGTGCCTAAGAATCAACTCAGACTCACAGGATTATTTCAACTACATATATACGTAAAAACCTTAATTTAAATAAAATTAAATTTAGCGCTACATAGTTATCAACATACTTGTCACATAGCATAAAGACTAACAAACCTTCACTCAGAATATCACAACGATATTAGTATTGTTAGCAAAGAATTATTTTTACAATCAAAAATAAGCGACTAAATTTCACATTTTTAAACTACATTCATTGACTACATAGAAAGAAATACATAAATTAATTGTTGTTGTTTTTTTTTGCACTGTATTAACGCTAGACACTATTGGCTTTAGTCAAAATATGAGCAAATACACTGATTATTGAGTACAACATTTAAAGATTGGCAGTAAGCTGTGAATCGACAACTGGCTTCTTATTGAATTTTAGCAAATTTATTTGCCACAAACACTTAGTTAAGTATAGTATGCAAGTGTTCTCTCAATTAACACAATTACTAAATGCCTAATAATATTTATAATAGATAAATGCGGTTTATTTTTATTTTGCAGGTGAAAATTTAAAAAAGACTTAGAATTCACGCTACCGGTATGGGTACCCTGCCATCACCGAGAGCATTTTGTTGCTCGACTGTCATCTCACGATATCGCTCGCCTGTCATTTGTTGCTGTAATTGTTGTTGTTGCGCCACATTTGGACTGTAATGATTATTATTCTTAGAAGATTGCTGGTCTTTACCATGCCCATGTCCATGATGATGCACCACAATCGTCTGCACCCGTCTAGCTAGTGTGGCCTGTTCGTTTATATATGCCTTGGCCTAAGTGGTGTTGAGGTTGAGTATGGCGTGTGGAGTACATGTGCCAATTGTTTGTTTGATTTTTGGTTTTGGTTATTTCAATGTGTATAGTGCACTCAGTTTTTTGTTGTACGGAGGGTATCAATGACGGTCGTATGTGGTGTGAACAGTGTAATTGTTGGTACACACATATTTTTAGGTTTGTAGTTTGAAAAAAATTCTCATTAGAAATTGAAATTGAATTTACATTAATAAAACATAATGTTATTAACAACGAAGTGACCTCCATGGCGATATTGTGGTTGGTGGAACGTGTGGAGTGGTATAGATGTGACATTTTCCAAGCCTCAAAGCTGGACTCGTTATATATTAGTGGTGCAAAGATTTGATAGTGCTTTTTTTTGTTTTTTGAATGACCTCAATAATGTTTAAATGGTTTTTAATGACTATTTCGGTTTTAATTTTTCTTTTAATCTTAACTTAGCACGCGACAAAAAATGTTAGTAATAAAACATACACATTCCCAAATAAAAAAATACAATTGTGTTTTAATAACCAATAAACAAAGTAAAAAACATGCTAATTTAGCGTAGAACCAGTGTACCTTACATACTTACATATATGTATTTATGTGTTTTATATGATTTTTTAGTGTTAAAGTCTTATTGATATATTATATTTGTTTGTATTTTTGTGTTTATTTGCCAAAAATATAACCGAACCTCAAGTCACTTTCAAATTTCTATTCAAAACCATGGCAACAAACTTCAAACTCGACTTTATTTTAATAATTTTCTTTTTATGTACATATGTAAATTTATTGTGTACGAAATATATATGTATGTATGTATGTAAGTTGTTTTAATTTTTGCGATATTACTTTTAAACTCTCAGCAGCAACAACTTGCAGTTAATAGTTAAGCAAGTTAATTGCGTTAACTATATTAATTTTATTTTTATTATTGAGGCATGCTCAAATAAGCCCAAATAAAATATTATAATTCACAAAATAAATAAAATAATATTTTAACATAACCTCACTTTTTTTTATCGTCCACATAACTGATAAGATAGATACCATGTCGTAGATATTAAGTTTTCACTATTATATTTATATTAATAGTTAATTTATATTAACAGCCGCCAAAATATTCAACATTAATCACCGCAAAACAGTAAATTATTTTATGTTTGCACAATTCATTCGTTATTTAGCGCGTATATGTATGTATATCACATGCCAATATTTCTCCAATCAACACATTCAATATGCGCGCACAATTTAAACAATTAATATACATATTTTTGTATAACATTTCAATTTATAGATCATAGCGACCAGGGTAGACATCGATTTTTCTATATATTCCTAAAAAACTTTTTTTTCGCATCCAATAAATGATGTTTAGTTCTCTAGAAAAGCAATCCGATATTTATATATACAACAACATAACAAAGGTAAATTTACTTGCAAAAAATCTACCTTATAACATTTCACTTTGCATGCAAAAAATTTAACATAAAAACATGCATGCCGCGACCAATGATTATAAATGAAATAACTAAATAAATTAATGTATTCAATAAAATTTTACAATACTTAAAGATACATAACTACATGAAAAGGCTTAGTGCCCATAACTATGATACATATATATGCGCGCACATACACAGATTACTTACGTTCACGGTCAGCTGATCCTTCAAAAACTGCAAATAGAAGTTAAGATCTGATTTGGGCATAAGTTCGCGACCCCAACAAGCTAGTTTAGCTAGGATACGTGATGACATGTTGACAATGAAACCATCTTGACGATTCAATAAGTTAAGGAAAGGTCCCCAGACACATTCTTTGTGTTGCTTAGCATAGTCATGGAAGAAATCAACACGTGAACGTTCTTCTTGCAACAAATCATCGATCAACACAAGTATATACTGTATTGTCTGATCTTTTGAAACATGGGCGAGCAAATTTAGCAATGTCTTCACTGCCTGAGTGGAGTTCTTTTGCAGATAGGCCGCCTTGGCAGTGTCAAGTGCACTGATTGCATTGTAGTCTTCTTGCGAAATCATCTGCGACTGCATATACGATGCCCAATTAATGGTCTTGGTACGTATGTCAGCTGCTTGTTGCTGCAACACCGAAGTGGCAGCAATCATGTCTGTAAAATAGTTTAATTAAAATGTGGCACAATTGGGACACTTGCATACATTGATCTTGTGGCTATAGTTTTTGTCATCTTGGAAACTTACCGATGTTTTCATCGGGCAAATTGATTAATTCCTTGACGTCCGACATTTTTCGCTAACTTAAAGAAATTAATTTGAGCACTTGGATTGTAATATTAAATGGATTTTCACGATATTTTTGCCCAAAATTTCACTTAATTCGCACTTTTCGCTATTGCGATGAACCAATTCAGCTGACAAAAGTCACAAGACCCAGAAAACAGGGTTGTAGCCAATTAGTAGTGTGATTGTACATTGACAGCTGACTTGTGTTTTGAAGTGCTCAAACATTTCTCAATATTTAACCGTATAATAAAGTGGTGCGTTTTTATATTGGGGACATTTTTATTTATACGCTCCGTAAATAATTGAATCGGCATTTTATTATGATTTTGCACTGTAAATAATTTAATATAAATGAATAAATATAAAATATATTAGCAAAGAATTCAAGTTTTTCACAATGATTTTTTATTTTTACTAAAACACTCTGTACTTGTAAATCTCTCAAATGAATTTTTGTTTACTATTAATTTTTGACAAACAGCTGATTACTAACCCATTTTCAAACTAAAAAAAATCGTGCATAAACAAAGAAATATAATGATGAAATAGAATATGCACATTGGCCAAAGCATTTAATTTCGTTTAACTCAAATATTAGTTAACAAAAATTATGTTATTTACACCAATAATTAAACGAAAGAAAGGTGCAGGCAAAAACTTGCAGCTAGCACCTTTTCCTGATGGCTCCACTGTAATTGGCGTATTCACCGGTATTTCGGTTGAAATTTATGGCGCGGAAGATATTAAAAAAATATATGAAAATGGATTTCATGGAAAAGGCAGTAAATCAAGAGGAGCGCCAAGATTATTAACGAAGGGTATCGTCGATGATACCGAGAGCCTATCACTGGAATTGGAAGAGTCTGCCTTCCTGGCTTATTTTCACGGTATTTTATGTATTCAGGATATCCAATTTAAGAAATTGCAATATAATGAATTTTTCGAAGCTGCGAAGAACGTAAATCCAAATTTTTTAGAATGCTTCGGTTCTTATCTATATCTAAAGTCAAAAGGTTGGATTATTAAAAGTGGTATTAAATTTGGTGGCAATTTTTGTAAGTACATAGATCATTTTTATTCATTCTAAACTAATTTTTATCTTTTGTAGTAATTTATAAAAGAGGACCGCGCTATAATCATGCAAGTTTCATTATATTTGTGCAACCTAAATCCAATACAAAAGCTATATCAATCAAAGATCTTAAAGGACTTCAGCGCATTGCCGAAACTTCAGATAAAGATGTGCTGCTGCTAGAAGTAACGAAACCAGATGTTTTAACTTATAATATTATATCTGATATTACTGCTATAAAAATTTCCGAAACAATAGTACGACGATTTAACAGCACTTCATTTGTACAAAGTCAAAAGATAACGAAATGAATTATATTGAACAATAACAATTACATCTTTTGCACACGATGTTTTTTTGGAATGCCAGTACGCCGGTATTCTGAACGCTCTTCCAGATAAATTTTCGTGCACTCTTGCTTGAACTCTTCGTTATTATACCACTTTGTTAAGCATGACTTTAGTGCGGAATTTTCATTTCGACATGTTACAACCATTAATATACTGTTGGCCTTACAGCATGTTTCAAAATCCTGCACTTCCTTACTGCAGTGTATTTGTTTCGCACGATCACGCATAATTCTCGGGATAAGCACTTCCTTTTCCACTTTCCTCAAAGATGTGTCATTAGGATCGCCTATAAAAATACGAATTGGAAGATTAATTACACAAAAATGTTACCGATAGGAGTATACCCAAATCATGTGGATTTTTTGGATTAAATGTTGAAAGTTTCTCCTCCGTTTGTAGACTCATATTTTCTTTGCTTTAAATTCACTCCAAAATCCTAAATTCTCATTACAAGTTTGCACATATAACAGCAATATGAACCAGCTGATGTACATATATAAATTCTAAACAGCATTGCCAACTCAAACTTTTTATTATTTTCTTGAGGGATTTTTGATGTAATTGGTAGATTCTGAACAAAAATAATACGAGACAAGATGACGTCACACGTTAAAGAATGATAATAGGCATCTTACATAGTCTATCGTTATTAATTTAAAAAACAAAATAAATTTCACTCAGAATAAGAATGTCCACTGTTTTTCTTTGTACGATTGTTTTGCTCACGCATTCCTCAATTGTGTTACACCACAGTGCAGGCGGAAACGAAAACACAAAAACGGTAACTGTAAATAATCTTTTCTTCTGTCATTCTTGATTCAATTCCATCAAATTACAAGCGGCTCTTGGAAAAAAGGTTATTTTATCAACATCTAGGGAGAAGTTGTATCCATTCAGACGACGTCCAAGGGACCAAAGTATATATTAAATATTTAAATTCAAAGCGCGATGAAAACTTACAGAATAATCCATTTGCTGATCAAAATCAAGAAACAAAGTCCAAATAGAAAGTCGGGTAGATCACTATCAGAAATGTAAGTGCTTTTCATTTCCGGAAATTATTTTATTGACTTCAGCATGTTTCTTATAACCGGAAGTGAAAAAATGTACCCGAATCAGTTTGTCCTCTACTTATAATTAAATATCTAGTTTAGATTTATAGTTATATAATACCAAAAGTGAATGTTGTTAAACAAAACATACGCTGGCTAAAATTATATATATAATACTAAATATTATTATTGTAAAACTCTCCAAAAAGCTTGCTAATTGCATCCATTCATAGGGTGTCTCATCGGCTGATATCAAATTACTAAATTCCTGAAGAGTCACATCTTCAAATTGTGCATTCACGTCGCCAGTTTCCGGATGAGCGAGACGTATTTTTTGCTTTGGTGTAAGATAAGAGACGAATGTGTTACGCAGCAAGTTAGAGATAGCAGGATGCAGTTTGCCGCGATAGGAAGCATGTGTGGCGAATATTGCAAATACGGTAAGTAATTGTTGTAGTGTAACCAATACGAAGCTGCAACTGAAGAATTTCGCTGCAAATAAAAAAAATTATTAATAATATTTAATGAACTGAATTCCACACTACACTAACTCACCAATGTATGGTGTAATACGTGCGAATTTGCCCACATTTTGCGCAAAATATAGCAAAACGAATGTTATGATGATCAAATTTAAACCATTAAGGCATATTTTCGAACGATGACCAGTCTCAATACACAGTGTGAGCATTGACAGTATTATAACGGTCGAACCTAGCGCACGAAATACAGTGACAAAGCCAGAACGTCGCTCAAAAGTGAGATTATACTCCATCGTTATATATGGTTCGGCACAGCAAGTGTAGGTAGTCGCTACACGTGCCACACCAAAATCAATTACTTTATATTCCATACTCGCCATATCCAACTCCTCAAAACTCATGGTGCCATTTGGATTCGTATAGTTCATAAAGTCTAATTCGAAACCATGGTAAGTCCACGAGCCGAGACTTAGTTTACACTCGTGTTTATCATGCGGCCAATTACTCATGTGCATGGTGCAAAAAACATTCACTTCAACGTTATCGCTCCACAGTACCATGCCAGTGTGTTCTAATATGACGACGCCGTGATGGTGCATTCGTAGAAACTTATCGGGCGCATTGTTGTAAACCTAATAATTTTGCGCAAATATGTACAAAATTAGAAATAAAATGTGTACATATATATTAATATGGACCGCAACGCGACCATGAAAATTAGCATCCATTTGATAAGAGAAATATTTTTCTAAATTCGGTGTTGGTGATTGCCACAAACAAGTGGTATGGTGTTAGTGTTTTTTATGATAATACATGTGTTTTTGCAATAACAATAATAATGATATAATAAGAAATAATTTAAATTTTCTGTACAAACAAACCTCCAAGTCAGGCACCCAAATCAGTTTTTGACGTACTGGTATGCGAGTTAGATTATTGTAGTCGTTGGGATTCCAACCTAATTTGGGATCTTGCCAGTACTGGAAATATGAAAAAATATTAATAAATTATCATACACACATATAGTATTTTGTTATAAAAATTGTACTCAAATTGTTATACAAATTTATAAATAGGCGTGGCTTCGCCTACTTATGGGTCAAAAACCATACTCCGAAACTACTCGACCAATCTCCATGAAATTCGGTTCATAATATTTTCCTGACATCCCAATGATAAGTTATGAAAATAGGTCAAATCGGTTCACAACCACGTTTACTTCCCATATACCAGAACTTTGAAGTCGATCTGAATCGTTTTCTTTACAATATATAAAGTAAGCACTAGTGAAGATGTCGGAAAAGAACTTTGCACAAATACTGCATTTATGGTGTGGCATCGCCCTTCTAAAAATCACCGAAAACGGACCATAAGTTTTCAAGGCCCAATATATCGAACATGAGGACCTCAGTGGTTCTAATAAGTAAGTCTCTCAGATATTTTGAAGTAATTCAGAGGGAATATCCAAAAAATGAGTGAAATCGGGACATAACTAGTCTTAATATTGGCGTTATCAAACATTCAATGGACTTTATACCATCTATATGCCGAATATGTGTGTGAAATTGTATGTCAGGGGCAAGCATATCAACATAATAAAAAACCTTTGACAATGAAACTCTCAAAACCTATGAAATTTTAATTATTACAATTCCCGTTATTTTTTTAACAGTACGTATTCGTATATCTTTATCTTCATACTATTTTTATTACACTCTTACCACATTCAGAAGTCCCACAAAATGGAATGAACCATCCGATTCGCGAAAATCGAAATGCTGCAACACTAAGTTGGTATGCACGTCAATGCGTTTGCCTTCCATTGTGGGCTTAATGCCCGCATTGTAATTAACGAATAAATCAGTGATGAGCGACTGACGTGCCACTGATGCCGAATAAACTGACAAACATGAAAATAAATATTTTATATTCATTAACAAATGCAACTAACTGAATTTATAAACATTTTTCCAATAATTCACTAACATTTTGATTCGGTTATGATTACAACCGAAAATAGAAATAAGAAAAATAAGTTTAACGCAGACCACGATGTAAATCTTAGACACTTCATTGTATCGCGCTTAGACGCCTCAATGTCGAAAGTCACTCACTCGTCTGCACTTCACAATCAACTGATCATCCAGATCAGCAGTCGGTCTAGTGCTCATCTCTTGGTTGCACGCTTAAAGCGTCGGATAATTTGTTTGTGATTTAATTTACTCAAGTAAAGATAAATTGATGCTAAATTTATAACAGCCGTTCCAGACACAAGTCACTATAGTCTCTTAATAGCTTTAAGTGAGTGTGAGTGCAAGTTCTTTTTGTCGTTTTGTGTCATAAAACTACGAATATTAATAAAATTTTTATTAGAATTGTTTACTATCAGAAGTTAGAAATATATTAAAATATGGGTTTTAGAGAAATATTCGCTAAATAAAAAGAATATATATGTATTAATGTTTATCCAGATATATAAAAAATTTAAACATTGAACGTTAAAAGTGGTGAGGTTCTTTCTACTTAATCTGTCTTACAAAAATGAAACTTACCTCTTTCACCAATTGGTGAAGCATTAAATAATTTCAGAGCTGCACGCTCAAGTTCTCGGAGGTCAACATCATTAAACCACAGTATATATTGTTTTTTATCCACTGGTCGATGTAAAAAATGGAGAAAGTTGGATAATACCGGAATATATCAACCTCATAAAGAATATAGAAAACTAAACTATTAAATTTTACCGTACCGCACTGTAGAATGCATGCAATAAATGTAGTAAAAAGTACTTAAAAGGCGTGGCACCGCCCACTTTTAGTTGAAATCTCACAACTCAGCAACTACTCGATGTGTTACATAATATCATTCTTACTTTAAAATTTTAGCGAATTGGAGCCAAGTACTTAAGAAGTTATCGGAATAAAACTTTAAATTTCTCAAGGCCCCATATACCGAATATGAGGGGACAGTTATATTTTATGCTTAATGAAATAATTTACTATTGATATTGTGTCCTGGTACCAAAAAATCACATCAATCCTTCCCCCTTATACAGATAAAATCATCTGGAACCCTAAAGACTGGGATCCACAAGGTAGCCGAAGAAAAGTGCGAAGTGCTCTAACCTGGAGAAGAATCTGAGGTTCAAAAAAGTTGGAGTCAAATCAAGAGACTAGCACAAGATCGTTTTAAACGGAGGAGCCTCATGGTAATCTTTTACTTGTATATACCTTGATCTATTCTCATATATTTAATATACTTCCTACACCCAATATATTAAAATTTTGTCCCTTCTCTGGTTTAGAACTTAGGCCATCCTTACTTTCTTTCAAATAAATTACAACGTGTAAAAACGTGATATCAGTACAACAAAGAACTTCATTTAAATTTCCACTCACATTTTAAAATAGATCTGAGAAAAGAATTGTGATCGCAAAATTAAAAATTATTAATAATATTTGCATAACTCATAAGACTGGAATGCTTGAAATGTGTCTAAAAATAAAATTTCATTTCATTGGAAAAATTCTTTCTTACACCCTTAATATTAATAATTGAATTTATACAAATAAAGAGGCATAATACAGGCACATGTCTTTAATACTTTAATTATAAATATACAAGAGGATCGCAAACACGCGTACATTCCCTGCAGGAAAGTTTACCAGAATAGAGTATGTTTAAATGTAACACCGTTATCAATGCCTTTTCCATATAGTTGCCCATATTTTATGTGAATTTATTATTTATTTATTTCAGATCTGAATGATGGCGTCAAAAGAAGTCTCACTATCGAAGTAGCCAATTGGTTAAAATCTTGTCTTCATAACTGTGAGAGCAAGTTTTAAATTCTGAGAAGTTATAAAGCAACATAAAATAATCTATACTACTATTATAAAGAGGAAAGATTTGTATGTATTTTTGTATTGAATAAACTCCAAAACTATTGTGCCGATTTCAAAATAGTTCACAGGCGAGGGTATCAAAAATACTCTGTGATGGAGAATCTTAATCTGAAACGGAAAATCAACTTACATGTCATTCTCTTCGCATCGCAATGACAGAGAGTAGAGTTAACAAGCGCTTGTAGCTGCTTGCTGAACAAAATTTCAAAACTTCTCAAGTCTGCGCTTGAGGGTCAAGTATGGAGCGTGTGCAGCGGCATGAAGAACAAAATATTAGAAAGATACAAGCTCGTACTAAGGAGTCGAACTCTGAGCGTTCTCAACGCCTTCATATTCAGAAAGAAAGACAACGGACACCAAAGCCTAGAGATCGTAATCAAGTTTTAGCTCATTGCAAATAAAATATAATTTCATGATCGAATTTTCTGCATTTTACTGGTTTTAAATGAACCCAGGCAAGAAACGGCAAAGTACATACATGTAATGGGAGAGTGTGTAAAAACTTATAACTTAGGAAATATTTGTTTAAGCCCGTGGTCTGCTACTATATTATAAATGTTAAATATTGTTCAAATAATTTGCAATTATATTATACTCGAAATGTTTTAATTATTCCTACAGTTCTAAGGGTTTTATGTTCCAAATCTTTAATTTCGTTCTCATTATCATTATCAACCATCAGCGTCAGTCGAATCTGCAGGGCACGCCATATAAAATTTTCGTTCTTAAAATACAACTGAATTTTATGAAATTCCTTAAATATATATTCCTCTGAACAATCTGCGTTTCCTTACAGGGCATGCATACAAAGATATACATACATCCGTATTTCTTATACGCCGTTACACACACTGCCACACAATCTTAAGGAAATGGCTCTGAATGCACTATTGAATCTCAGCTCAATTCAGTTAAGTGAGGAACTCGGGCGCGTGCACAACTCGATACGACAACATATAGAACACCCATTTGCGTGGTATTAATTGAAAACACAAAGTGAATTTTTGATAAAAAAAATACTTACTTCCGGCAAGAGGTTGCATTGTGCTTATCCGCCGTTGACTATGTATCGGTCGTTAGTGCTTGGAATTTGCTTATTTCTGTTGCAATCTGTCAACTGTAAGAATTCCGATATCTACAGAAAATACACACCCTCCGCCTCGGCGCATATTTATGCATTGTTCCATACTACTTCATATATGAGCGTTATACATATTAACAGTGATTTAAATTTAAATGTGACGAATATGTGGTGGAAGATTAAATGATTTGTGGTCGTTTTAAATTCATTCTGTTTTAATTTTAGTCTTTCGAAATTTTATTTATCAATATTGCGAATTCATCATTTAGTCTATCTTTTTGATAGTACGGTAGTATAGGCATCTGGAATGAGAATTTATTGTATTTATTATTTTGAAATGAATTATAGAAATACATGTATATGTATGTATGTATATTCCATATATTTAAACCAAACATTTATTATTCGCTTTTTCATTCGTTATTTCGAAGATTTTAACTCCTGACGAGAGGTTCAGACGTAGTGTGGAATTGTATTTCGCAACAAAAATCGTTATGTAATTAGCTCAAATATTTCATCATTAATCGTAAAGCGTCATTTGGACCGAACGAAATCGACGAAGAAAAAAATTTCACGAAATTCGAACATTTTTTTCATCATTATATTTTTTATCTGACGAATTTGAATGCTCCAAGCACCCAATAGGAAAAATTTTGAATTATAGACCTCTACTACGTTCTACAGTACAGTACAGTATTATACTGAGGAAAAATCTACAGATTCTATAAAAAAAATTTGATACAAGAAGTTAAATTTTAAATGTCAAATGCTGGAAATTCGAACCTTAAAATTCTATAGATTTAAACCATCAAGCAATATATTTATGGGGAAATACATTCGCTAAATCTATCGACTGTTGGACACACTGTTGATAAATACTGGCCCCAGTAAAATCAGTTCTGGTCGACATATGCTAATTTTCGTGAAATTGCTGAAAATATTACCAATAAATTATATTTTGTTTTAATTTTAAAATAATAAGAGTGGCTTGAGATTAGATTTGGATTTTATTATTGTAATATCTTCTAACCCGGGTTAAATCGTAAGAGATCTAGTGAGTTATTATACAAACCTTTCTGTAGGAAGAGATACAATATGTCTGAAACGTAGAATCAGAATCAAGAGAGAAGTCCTCTCCGGACTACTTCGTTTCTTCAGTCATCCATTAAGTTAGTCTTAGGTTAGTCTGGTATGACAGCAGTCCACGCATGGACCAGTTATGATTCTTAACGATAGCAGATGAAGTGCCGTCACGTAGTCCCTGAATAGTTATCGCTCAGGATGCTGCTTGACGCGGATTTTAAGAGATTATGAGGCCTCACTAACGATATCTCCTCCAACTAAATACTTGAAGCGTTGTCTTGCTATTGCAGAACAGGCCATCTTATAGGGCTTATCCATTATTTAATATAGAAATTAGTAGATTTACCAAATTTGCGACAATCTCAAGATATTCCCTCCTTCATAACAGGAAAAAAGAAGCTGTCAAAATATATCTCCCTAACTTAAAAAACAAAAATTATTTTCTCTCGAGAAACACTCCAACATAACCTTACTTTTTCAAAATTATACTAAAAGGTGTTTTATTTTTCAATACAGCACAAGAAGTGATTGCCAATGGTACCAAATCGTGGAACATCACCACACTGGATCGTCTGCATCTGCAGTTATTCATCAACTATGACAAGAATGCACATCCTACCTATCATGGTATACCGACCAATATCACATTGGGCATGTCGGTCAACTACATTGATATTGACGAGATAAATGGGAAAATGATTTTGCACTCATGGTTGAGGATTGTAAGTGAATAACACGAATTATGTAAAGTAAAAATATTTTGCTTCAATAATTTAGAAAATATTTCAACACTGCACTATTAAATACTCATCAAAAATCTTTTCAGAAATGGATGGACGAAAACCGTTCGTGGAATCTTGGCGATTACGACAATATCACACAAATCCATTTGAAACCGAAGGAAGTATGGAAGCCAGATATAACACTGTTTAATAGCGCCGGCGACAAGAGTGACTACTTGGGTGATACGCAAATACTATTGGCCGAGGATGGCAGCTTCTTGTGGGTACCACCAGCCGTCTACACAGCATATTGTAGTTTGAATTTCCGCAATTGGCCATACGATACGCAAGTGTGTAAAGTGAAGGTCGGTTCCTTGGCGCTGACCTACATCGATGCACGTTATCTGGAATTGAAAGAGAGCTTAGATTACAATGAACTAGTACAATCGACTGAGTGGGAAATCGTCGGTGCCGACACGGCATACCGAAAACAGGATTACTACAATTACATTGAGTTTACATTTAATCTAAAGCGACGTTCGTCAATGTACACAGCGGTTATCTTTACGCCAGCTACGTGCATTATTTTGCTGGCGCTTTCCTCGTTCTGGCTGCCACCGCAAATGGGTGAAAAAATCTTACTGAACGGTGTGGTGATTGTGCTCATTTCCGCATTTCTCATGTATTTTGCGCAATTATTGCCGATATTGGCCGATAATACGCCACTTGTAGGTTGGTAGTAACATGCATATATTTATTGTTTTGTGTTGTTGTAAAATTTTACGATATTATTTTGCGGAGTCGACAACTCCCAGATTCAAATCATATAGAATGAACTCAGTTTAGTTAAATTAATGAGCTATAAAATCCGTGATCCGAGGTTCAAGTGTAAATAAGGTCCAATCTGATACCAGACTATATATATTTAAAGAAGCAAAGACTATATGAGATTTATAAGAAAGGTTTTATTAGGGAAAATTTATAGTACAGTTTTAGAATGCTTTTCCAAAACATAGCACTCCAGTTATAATATTCTCTCTTCCTTACTTTCAGTGCTCTTCTACAGCTGTAGCTTGTTGCTGCTCAGCATCTCAACGATAATTGCTGTGTGCGTGCTGTATCTCTCCACGGCGAAGCACAAACGTCACTTACCTGCATTTATCAAAAACATACTCAATGGACCGCTCAGCAAAGTTCTTCTATTAGAAAACTTTACATTGGAGGCCGAACCGCATGTGACTATGAATAACGGCACTAAGGAATTGGTGGAGCATCAATACGAGAATCCTGATAGTGTAAGCGATGGCGCCGCAATGCATGCATCCACCTCAGCCGCTTCAAATCGGTTCATACAATTTGAGTGGATTTTATTGGCCACAGCCGTCGATCGTATTGCTTTTCTATGTTATAGCCTTACATTCATAATTTTGTCTATTTTATATGCTGTATAAATTCAATTGACGTTAGTGAATTATGTTTCGATCAATATTATCAAATACCTATATGTATACATAGCTTTCCAATATATATATGTATGTACATATTGTTTTGAATAAAATTAATTAATAACAAATGAGGAAGGGCTAAGCTCAGGTGCTAACGAGCATTTAATACTCTAGGAAAGTGAAAGACTCGAAGGCGGGGTAGCATTTTCAAAATTCGTTATTTGGCCACATTTTGATTCGCATTGCGCGGAAATCAATATAATGGACATATCGGGATTGAGAATACCAAGCTACACTACTTCTATGATACCTTGTTCACTTAATGCCAATAAAGTATAAATAAATATATATGTACATAGATGGTACAAAGTTAACTTGAAGTCCTAATACAATAATGTATACTAGTAAGTGGACTCGGGAAAATACTAAATTTATTTGTACCATTTTCAGCTCCAGTCGTTATTATTATTTCAAACATGCACCGTTTTGTTGGATGTTTTCATGTTGTAGTCACTTTCATAGAAATTCTTATCTCTATTGACATAAAAATGGGACGGTTGAACAAAAACCTCCCAAACAAGCGCACGGAACTCTGACGAATAATTATCGATATGTGTGGCCTGGTGTTGTCCTGATGGAATACAACTCCTCTTTTATTGGCCAAATATGGCCGTTTCTACGTAATTATTTCCTTCAAATGATCTAATTGTTGACAATTCACGACCGAATTAAGAGTTTGGCCGTGGGTTATCAGCTCATTCTAGAAGATTCCATTCCAATCCCACCAAACACATAGCCTGACCATCAATCCTTGTTTGTCCACTGTTTGAGTCGGAATACCCTCATTCGGCCACGATCGTTTTCACTTGAGATTGTTGCTACTAAACGACTTTTCATCACCAGTGCCTATCCGCTTCAGAAATTTATCGATTTGTAAGAGTTTTGCGTTAAATCTTGTCTATATCTAACTCTCCAACGCCATATAGCGTAATCCGATTGCTCTTATACAAAGCGAGATATAAATAACAAAGCCATATATTGGTAAAATGATAGATTTCTGTCAACCAGATCTAATATTTGAAAAAGATGCCCATGTCAAAAGACATAAAATCAGTCAGTCATACAGTGGCTTGAAGGGTATATTATGATTGCAACCAAGGTGTGTCACACTTAGAAACAATCATTATTTCAAATCATATTTCGTTATTTTCGTTGGAGCTTGATTCATAAGGTAAAGATAAGACAAGATCGAAGAAAGCTATAATATCTTATACAAGTATATTCTGGAATCTTTTTTAAATTTTTAAAAAAATATTATTATAAAAATGATTTCAATAAATTTAATACATAAATAGAAAAATCTTTGACAAATCACATATATATATATACGCTTCGCTTCTTTATCTAGTCTGGAAAAAGCACAACAAACGGCGCGGTTGTTGCTTCCGATGATATCAATATCATCGGCATACGCCAGCAGCTGTACACTCTTGTAGAAGATTGTACCTTCTCTATTTAGCTCTGCAGCTCGTATTATTTTTTCCAGTAATAGCTTGAAGAAGTCGCTCGATAGTGAGTCACCCTGTCTGAAGCCTCGTTTGGTATCGAACGGAGAGGTCCTTCCCGATCCTGATGGAGCTTTTGGTGTTGCTCAACGTCAGTTTACATAGCCGTATTAGTTTTGCAGGGATACCAATTTCAGACATCGCGGCGTAAAGGCAGCTCCTTTTCTTGCTATCGAAGGCAGCTTTAAAATCGATGAAAAGATGGTGAGTATCGATTCTTCTCTCTCGGGTCTTTTCCAAGATTTGGCGCATGGTGAATATCTAGTCCATTGTCGATTCTCCAGGTCTAAAGCCATACTGACAAAACCTTATATGCGATATTGAAGAGACTTATACCCCGGTAATTGGCGCAGATTGTGGAGTCTCCCTTTTTATGGATTGGGCAGAGCACACTGAGATTCCAATCGTCGGGCATGCTTTCTTCCGACCATATTCTACAAAGAAGCTGATGCATGCACTTTATCAGTTTTCGCCGCCGTATTTGAATAGCTCGGCCGGTAGTCCATCGGCCCAAGCCGCTTTGTTGTTCTTCAATCGGGTAATTGCTATTTCTTCATGGTCTATTCCATCGTCATCGATTGGGGAATCGAGCTCGCCATCTCCTGGTGTTGTACTTTCACTGCCATTCAGCAGGTCGGAGAAGTGTTCCCTCCATAATCCCAGTATGCTCTGGACATCCGTTACCAGATTAGCTCCTCGGTCCCTACATGATAAATCACATACTGGCCTTTATTTTGCGTGATCTGGTAATTCCTGATTCTTGATATGTTATAGACTTTTACATCTCATATTTCTATGTACGACAACCAACATTTACTAAGCGATAACTGATTAATAATACTCAACGTTCCACTGGCTTTCAAAATATTCTTCATAAATTAATAAAAGCATTTTAATACCACTTTGAATATTTTGGATGTATTTAAAATTTTTATTTCCGATGTAACGTATTTTAAATATACAACAAATTATTGAATTCTCTCCAATTGCAACTAAATTATATTTCTTATATTGCTAGTAGCAAATTTGTATAAAATTAAACAACCATATAATAAATTAAAACAAAAATAATTTTAAGCTAGACTTAACATTAATAATTTAATTTTTATTATTTAATTCAAAGAAATATTTAATAACAAAAGGCATTAAGAACAGTTATTCACTTTTAAATAATTTTTTTAATATAAACAAAATTTTAATATAAACGGAATTTTTATAAATATAAACAATAAAAGAGAAATTACTATTGAATTAATGTTATTTAAAGTAAATATTTTATACTCAATAACAAAAGAAATTGATAAATAAATAGAATATATAATACGAGAGCGGTCCGATAAGTAATTAGCTTACCAAAAAAATAGTAAAATTTAATTTCTTCTTTTACAGCCTTCTCACACAACCAAATAAATTTAGTATATTAAAATTATAATTGAGAAACCAGTTTTTGCCTTTCGCACAGCGGCTACTCAATTACGGATCAGCTGTTAAACATTTTTGTTTTTGCTTTTTATAAGAAGTTGGTAAGTTTCATCAACTGATTTCGCTTTTATCAATAATCACAAGCAAATTTACAAGCCGCAGAGCTGCATTACAGTTTTAACTCGATTTAAAATTAATGCAGTAAAATAAGATTTTTCTTTCGTATGGTAAATTGACTTTAATCGAGCTACGGCCGGTTAATTGAACAATTAACTTCTGTGCAAAAGCACTATAATAGTATTTTGACTTGCGGGAGTGGTGTTATCGAGCGGTGAGGCTAATCACTTATCGGACAACAATTTAATATTTAAAGTTATATATACAAATGAACTACTAATAAATTACATTAATTCACTAAAGTTTTTATAAAAACTAACTAAACTCTAATATAAATTTAATTGCTAGAACCAAATTTTGGTAATTTCTTATTTCACATTAAAACTAAAACACTTTAGTTTTAACAGTAACCTTCTTCAGTAAATAAAATCGTAAAAATCACAGCTAATTAAATTAAATAGATTATTACAATTTTCAGTTATATTACAAATTACTCAAAACTGCGAGTATGTCTTATAGCTAACTAACAAAATGCAAGTTATTCACACAGAAAATGTATTTAAAATTAAACATTTTATGAATCAAAGCTTTAATTGAATAGTTAAACACATATCTACGGAAGTAAATATGTGGCTATTTTGTAGGTAAAAACAATTCACCACACTTCTTCATAAAAATATTATAATATTGCAATTAGTATTTATGCACACACATACTTGAACATATGAGCATATTAATAGTCTTACAATTACAAATTTATATTAGCCAAGGATATTTCCGCAAATACCCAGAGGTTGCTTTATTGCATACTACATTGTAACCTATACTTATATAATCTCTGGCTGGGCTAATAGTATTGCTCATAACACCCGGCTATACATACATATGAACATAAGTACTACTATTATACATACTACTATAAATATAAGCATATTCCCCTTTCTATATATAAACGGAAAAAGGTACGCCATGGGTGGTATATTTTGGTCATAATACAAAAACCAATGGACCACTCAAATACCCAACAAATATGCACTAAGTCAAGTGTTAAGTTAAGTACCTTAATTTACACAACGTTTGGGAGTTAATTATACGTATTAGGCGGTGGACGTGAATCAAACGAGCCTGGCGTATATGACCAATATGGTGGCGGGCGTGTAAAAACGGCTGTACTATTGTTATTGTTGTTGCCACTACTTGTGGTACTGCTATTCACAAGTGTCGTCTCAGTACCCGTTGAGACGGTTGTTAATGTTGTTGTTGTTGGTGGTAGTGTTAAATTTGTTGGTGTTGTTGTAGTTAAGGTTGATTGCTGTTGTTGCAATAAATTTGTACTTGTTGCATTCAATTGTTGTTGCTGATGCTGTGTTAAACCAATGTTCGGTGAGTTGCTCATGCCAATTGGTGAGGGCAAAGACGTGGGTGAAGGTGATGGAAAGCCAAGACTTGACGAGGAGGATGGTGAGGTGAGATCCGTTTGTAGGTTGTGATAATGATGTGGATGCAGTCCCATGGCATGACTGTGGTGATGATGATGATGTTTGTAGGAACTCAACATGCTTGTTGTGGGATCACAACCCTGTGCCTGCGCCTGGCAGGCCGCCATCAAGCCGTGAAAGTCAAATTTGTAAGCATAACGTTTCCCATGCACTTTGGTCATTATGTTTTTGTCGTAGTAATATCTGTAATGAATGAAATGCAATTTGTAGTTATTCAATATAGAAATAAATTATTAATAAATAGTAAGTTTCTTTCATTGTCATTTTCTAATGTTTTTATATTGCTTAAATTTGCAGCAATACTGTAATATTTCCCTCATTTAGAAAAAGCTCAGAAAACTAGCATGCGATAATTTCTCCACAATGGCCGCAACATCTTCCTATACACTCGCTATATTCACTCCTACACGCACGAACATGCACACACACTCATACCACTCCCCCCCATTTACAAACCCACATAGAATATATTTTCTGTTTCTTTATTTGTTTTCGTTTCAAGTTTTGTTTTACTTCGAAGCGTGTGCGCAACGCATTGCATGCTTTAATGCTCGCGTGCTTACTCGCTCGCTCTTGCTTACCTTAAAGCTCTGCTGAGTTTGTCGTAGTTCATATTCGGTTTTGCCTTTCGTTCGCCCCAACGCTTGGCAACTTCATCGGGGTCGATGAGTTTGAATTCGCCATTGGTGCCCTCCCATGTTATGCAACTGGCATTAGACGAATCGGCGAGCAGCTCAAGCAGGAATTGCCACAGTTGGATTTGTCCCGAACCCTGCGCAACCAATCGATGTGATGCGGCATTTAAGAGCTGATAGGGATCTGCAAAAGATTGTAGACAAAAAGAAAATTGTTTTAATGTTATTAATTGCAAATTGGTTGCGTCTATGGTACTAGAGATGCACTAAATATTTGTATATCGTTGGCTTAATATAGAAAAGGCGTATCTACATTTTTTTCGAAATCGCGTTTTTAATGTATTCTGGTAGACCACTGTCAAATACTCCTCCCCTTAAAAAATTAGTGGGCTATGATCGTAAATAACGGATTTATAGTCATATAAAAAAAGCCCTAACTCATTCGAAGTTACAATAACAACATAAAGTCCTATCTCAAATAACTTCAAAGAAATTAAAAATAATAACAAAATTATACCACAATTGAATTTGTTACCTGTTTTGAATAAAAATTGCAATAGAAATGTTTTTTGCATCTTAAGTTTTTAAGGTTTTATTCAGTTTTTTCCTTCTCCTGAAAAGTAACGAAAAGTGTAGATACGCCTTTTCTATATTAAGCCATCGATATGTATCATAACCAGCTGTTTATGTATGTATATCTAAGCATTGATGTGTACACTCTTAAATATATTTTACCTACGTATGTATGGCATACGTTTTTTTTATTACAAGTTTATTAAACAAGAAATCTTGTGCAATTGGTTTTACCTAATTTAATTTACTTTATAACCGCAACAGCATTAAAAATTATTAACCACACATACAACCAAAACATGAAAATATAGAAGTATAAATTTAAACCAGACGTTAACCGTCCAATCGTGCTGTCGCTCTTGCTATTTCCGACGCGTCAGCAACGGATTAGATATGTACCAATACATACATATGTATGTATGAAAGTATGTCTATGTTATTCAACAGCATGGCGACAGTGCCGTTCATTCATTTCTGCATAAAAATAACAAGTTAGGTAGCCAAATATAAGTATATGTGTGTATGTGGTTAAGTTTCTTCGGAAAAGTGAATTTTAAGATTATCATATAAAAGTGAAATCAAAGTATCATTTAATTTCAGAAGGAAAAAACGTCTAATTAAACCACTTTAATTGTTTTAATATTCGAACATCTGTAGCTTTCTTAAGAGTAGTTATTACAAACTGAGAAAATATGAAGATTTTTGTGGTTTTGGTAGCAGTATAAAACATGCTCCATATAGTCGTTGAGATAGTATTTCTTGGACAGATATGAACCAGAGTCCGTCCTGTTTATGGAAATCAATCAAAAATCACATCTACATACTTATACCCGTATGATATTTATTTTTAACCACTTTCTGAATTTATTTAGTTTTGCATAGTATAACCTATCCATTAATAAGAATATCGAAATATAAACTTTCTTTATAATATGAACAAAATTGTTCTGTGAACTTCAGTGATATATATGTATAAAATGGTTTTATCCAGCAAAAATTTTAATACAATTAATATAACATAGATTGCCTTAACATATATACGATATTTTTAAGTATAATAAGGACAAAAGTTATCTTTTTCGGGGAGTTATTAAAATATAAGTAAACTCTGGCAACATCGTGGAAATCAATTGAACAATGTTCCAAATTGTTATTGTAATCGTTTAATCAAAATTGTTCATTTTTGTTAGACTCTGCATACATTAATATTCTCCTTTATATTATTGCTAACCATCAGACAGTCTTTTTTGTACGTTTCGGCCGATTCTTACTATAGTACTATCTAATCAAACTATAATACATATAAAAAATACAGTTACCATTGATATAAAGCAAAGGCATAAGTGCTTGGCCTGATAAAATTATTTATGCCATTTGATTAGTACAGTATAAAGCATCGTGATACAAAGCTACATCACTAAACTGGTACAAAGCGGTTTAATATTTATCTGTACAAATAGTTTGAGTTCTTTTTAGTTTTTTGTTGGTGTAATATATTCTTTCAATAGGTATATCATAATCATCATCAATAATTGGTACTACAACCGAGTGTCTTTTTTAGCCGCGTCCATAAGCCATCGCCAGGTCTACATCCACTTGATCCTTCCACCTGAGTTTCGGACGTCCTTTTCTTCATCGGCCGCCAAGGGGGAACACATTTCATAAATTTTATTAATTAATTTAAAAAGGAATTTCGAATATATCTTTTTCATTTTGAATATTCACAATACTTCTATGTATGTATGTATGTCTGTGGCTCATATGACCAAAAATAAAGGGTGTTTTTTTAGAATGCAGTTTATAAGCATAATAACATATCAATTTAGCTTTATTATAAATTTAAGGGTTCGACATTATGTTTTGAAAATTATTTCGGGTAACTGCCTGGCCGACTCGAATAAATTCCAGCCGAGAGATAAAATTTAAACCATTTTTTTAAACAATAGCGGCCGTAAGTCAACAACAAACATTGTTCAGGACCTACTGCGGAAGGGGCAAACCAAACTAAGTATGAATCAAGTTACAGCTACCAAAAAGACCAACTCAGAAAAAAATATTGCCTGATTGAAAACTATAGTTCTAAAAAAAACACCCGTTACGTGTAAATATGTAAAAGTAACGAACGCTGTGAAAAGAAAATACTATTAAATATTCCAAGATATAAAGAATCTCGAAATAAATAATCTTTCCAAATGAGAGAGTTTTTCATATACATATATATTAAATATATTTCGACAGTATAACTATAAATTTTCAGCAAAAATATTGTGTAGAACATGACACTGACGTTCTAATCATCTTTTATCGGAAACAAAAAAGTTAGAGGCGTTTTTATATGTAAGCTTAAATGCATGGAAAGCACTACGACCAAGTGATTGTACCACAAATTGGACCTTTGGTAGACATTTGAAAAAAAAAATTGCGAATTTTGCGTTTTCTTTTATAGTTTTTTGAATAATAATGGAGCGTTCCCAACCAATTTCATTTCAATCATTCAAGCCGTTTTTGAGATATTATGGAGGAAAGTTTGACAAACACAGTTTTGAGAAAAACGCGTTCAAAGTTTCCAGCTGTCAACTGAGCACTTTGGTCAGCTTCTTCTTCTAACTGCTGTGTCTTTAAAGCGATTTCGAATTTCTAAAAATCACTTTACTACCGTATTCTAGACATGTTAAGAAAACAATTTATGATTCAACACTTCATTATTTATTCAGGCCGATTATAGTTGATTGACAATCGATAAACTTGGTAGATACCATAGTTTTCAAAGTCAAACAATAATATTTTATTTAAAAGACATCTTGAGGGTAATCTATCAGCATAGAATAAGGCATACACTATATAAAGTTGGGTGTGTTGAAATAGAAATAGGTTCATTGTATTTAAATCGTATTCCTTTTGAGCACGAAAGGGGTTATTAACATTTCCATTATCTTCATAACACTTTTCAAAATCCTATGTGTAATACTTTATACCACAACAAAACAAAGATAGCATCGGTGAATTTAGTTTAGTTTATGAGTGTACACTTCAAAAGTTCGAAATACTCTGATAAGTGTCGTTAAGCTATACGTCATGCAGCATGCGTCTAGTTGGCACGTGGATCACCGGCGCAATCGTGAAAGGCATGACTAAACTAAACAATTTAGCTTAGTCATGAAAAATTGGGTTCCCCTAAACACATATCAACAGGTGCTAGAATTGTTCCCACACTTATTTTTTTACGATCGATTTGTTATCAGTTAATTTTGTTAGACTGATTAGGCGCCTTTTGTTTACAGTTATTCATATGTACATACGGCTGCTTGAAATGTAATCAATAAGGCACGTGTATGTATGTATGTATATATAAATAATTGTTGTGAGACTCATTGGCTAAAGCAAAAGCTTATTATTTTGCTGTTTTATCAATTGATAACACAAACATACTTCACTAGTTTTTGTTAGGTATGGTTAGGTCGGCAAATTTTGACTATAGTTTTTAAAAATCATTCTTAGATAACTGTAGTTAAATAAATTTAGTTAAATGCATAGTCATTTCAGTTATTATAGTGATAATAGTAAAGTAAGTGAAACGCAAAAAAGTTTAAAATTTATATACACTGATAACTGAGTCACACTCGAAATTCGAGTTACTATCGCATTATTTGTACTTTAAGTGTCATTATAGAATAATTACCAACATTACAAATACATATACAGAGTGTCCACTATTGCAAGAAATTTAAAATTATATAGGTAAGCAAAATAAATTAAAATGTGTTCTATTATCGAATTTTAAGATATTTCGCTAACTTAGGATGTACGTGGTGTGTTCAAAAAATAACGGGAATTATAATATTTAAAATTTCACAGGTTTGGTTTTATAATGTTGATATACAAACATTTCAGGGGCATGTACGATACAATTTTAAACGGTATTCATTGCTTACTTTGTACTATTTTAACAAATAAAGTGCCGTTGTTTTACAAGTCTATTCAAAAATCGAATTTGAAAAGAGTTTCCACGATTGGAAAAAACGCTGGCATAAGTGCATAATATCAAATATCAATTGGGGACTATTTTAAAGGCGAGAATATTAAAGTATACCAGTGAATAAATTTTTTTTTAAACGAAAATGCCGATATTTTTTGAACACCCCTAGTAAATATAATAAATCTACATAGGATTCGACGAAGTGCGAAAATTTTACACATTGAGAACTAAATAAAGAAAAAAATAATTCGAGGGAAATCTAATAAAAAATATCAATAGTCCAAATCTTGACTCTCAAAAAGCCAATAAAATAAAAAGAGTTGTGAATTCCAGTGTATTCCACGATATAACGTTGTTGTTGTTGTTGTAGCGGCATAAAACATTCCTCAAATAATTTTGAGGAATGCTGCCGATTTGACAGTCCTTGGCCGGATAAAAATACGGGTCCGTTCCGGTTACGTAGAACCGACTGTCGTGGGAACGATATAACGTCCTCCAGCCCGGTTGACTCATCAACTTTTGACATTTAAGATTTAATTATCTAAGCCCTAAATACTGAATGGAATGATTTCCGTCCCATCGCTCTTCTCAAAATCCGTTTGGTCAAAATACAAACTATCTCAAACAAATTAGGTGAAAAAGTTTCACTTACAGTCTGCGATTTCGATTCGAAAACTGACGAAGCCGATCTAAAAAATTAATTTAGCTCCCTTATATGTACTATAGTATGTACTCTCCGAAAATATCTCGCATAATTCCTATGATTACATACCACTGGGCTGGCTGTTGGATCAAACCAGCTTTTATTGAGAGAATAGGTCATAAGTCAAAAACATCTCTCCGTTTTTCGAAGTTAGCCTTCAAAATCGATATATTTGAAGTCGAAGTTCGAAACCATTTTTCGAAATTAACCTCCAAAATCGAAATATTTGCATTCGAATTTCAAAAATTAAAATTTTTCAATAAATTTATTAATTTCATAATATAGTTACTAAAAAATTAAAAAGAAGTATATAATCTACTTGCAATAATATTTAATTATCGGTTCGCCTGGACAAAGTTATTTCTTATTTGTTGTCACATTACCTTTAAACATACACAAAATATCTTTATTATCAAATTTCGTAGACATTTTTTAGAACACATTGCTGAGAAAGGAATTCGAACATTCACCTTACATAATAATTTTGTTAATGCTTTAATTAAATACGTATGTATGTATGTAAATACTAAAAGGCAAAATTCTGTGTCATATGCTCTTAAATATCGAATTAAGTAGTAATTCCAGGAATTTTATAAAACAACATTGGTGACTCAACCAACAGCAGAACACTTGAACACATTGCCAAAAACAAAAATATAAAATATTTCACTTTTTTTCGTTCGCTACTGTAGTGAGCAATATTAATTCTCACCGAAAGCGCCATTATATAGGATAGACCGCCCAGATACCGGATGATGATGGTAATGCTGATGATGTATGTGTGGCGCCGGCGTTTGCATACGTACACCGAAGCGCCACATTACGCCCACATCTACACTCACACTCATTTCAAGTATTTGTTGTTATTATTTTTATTTATTTTGTAGCACTTTTAATTTGTTATTGTTTAAATTTTGCAAACATTTGTCTCATGCAATTTTTGTTTTGTTTTTGCTTTGTGTTGTGGTTTTTATTTCTCAATTATTCATGCTTTAAATAAAACCGTTTTCTGAGAAATTCACATAATTTTAGCGGAATATTTCATTTTTAAAAATTAATTAAGAAATATTGAGCAACACTTGAATATTTGACATTTTTGTGTTTCAATAGCTTTTTCATTCATTCATTCATTCTTTTTTTTTTGCTTTATGTTTTTAGTGATCCATATTTGCTCATGCACCTTGCACACAACCGTTTAGTTTAAGTTCTCGATAACGACTGACTTTTGACTTCTATCAACACAATTGAGCAACCTGCGAGTCATGTGTATGCCATATACACATGGCTATACCTAGAGGGACCGCCTTCTTTCTGCTGCTGCATTCCCCACACCTCCCACAACACAACCACCCGCCCCCCTCTTTCGCTCTTTTATTGCAAGTTTATCACTTTGCCATTTTTCACCTGCACAGTTGGTGGTCGGCGCGGTTGCTTACAGCTAAGCGCTGGCAGGAAAGACAATAAGCGCACAAACGCAAAACGGAGCCATATTGACCAAGGGCACGTGCACCCACTTCCAAAACATATGCTCACCCACCCGCCTCAGTTTGTTATTCTCAAACTACCGTAAAGATTATCGGTAATCTCGTGCAATAATCCTGCTTGGAATAAAAAACAAATCAATTAACTATGCAATTCGGGTGCGATTTTTTTCTCTTGTACAACAACAAACGTGAATTTTTACAAATACATATCGGTATATGCATACATACATACATGGATGTGTAGAATCGTAGGATTGTTTTCTAGGCAGATTTAATAGATTTGATATTGTTTTTTTTTTTGGGTTTTTGAAAGATTGTTTTATGGTCCGATTTTAATGATTCTTGAATTATTCTAATTGAAGTAACAATCACTGATTATCTCGGTTAGGAAATTATCAATATTTTAAAAGAAAAAGTAGCACATAGAAACACCCGACAACATAAATGTAGACGAATAAATACTTTTTTTTTTTAAACGAAAATCGCCGTTATTTTTTGGTATTGTTGCATAGAATGAAAGCAAAAGATATTTGGAGAATACTAGACAGATTCTGATGAGCCGCTAAGGTTAGATGTGTTAAAAAAAATAAATCAATGAATAAATAAATATATGTTTCAAAAAATAAAAATTCCCGTTATTTTTTGAACACCCCTCGTATATACATATACTCAATTTTTTTTTCTCAACTTTTTCTAAACCAAATTATACTCAAAGTTTAACCCAAAGTGTATTCAACAAAGTGAACCAGGTATATGACATATCACAATTTTTTACCCGAATGTGACATGTTTGTTGCCATTGATTTAACCCATACATTTATTCAAAAATTCAAATTTTGAAATTCAAAAGTAAACAAATTTCAAACCAAAAAAAAATATTTTTTAAATGAATAAAAGAAAATGCCGAATACTTTCTGCTTAGGCAAAACAACTCATGGAAGCAATTTACTAAGGTTTTGTGCTCCAACTGACAAATTGCAAACAATTTTATCAATATATATTATATTGTTAAAGTTAAAAATGACGGGTTAATGTAAACAAAAACATGTATTGTTTACTATTTTATTGTCAAAAGGGGGTATGTCAAATACTTAGTTCACTTTGTTGAATACACTTTGGTTTAACCTAGATACATATACAAACATACAATTTTAATAAAAATGTTAGTTATAAATGTATATATGTACACTTTTACAATCACATAAAATATTAAATAATACAACAATAATTTAAGTTAATACATTTAATGGTTAAAAGTTGGCCACCTTGACTATCAACAACCAACAATCTTCTCCCACAAGTACAACACACATGTTTGTATGTACAATAACTTTTGTTGTTTTCCTAGCATATAAATGTCAATAACAAAGTTCCAGTGGCTTTACATATTTTAGACGCGCTATTTGAGGCTTTGCTCTGCGAAACAGGAAGCGCGGAAATGAATATTTTCCTGTCGCATTTGCTTGAAGTTCGGCCTCGTCATGCAGCCACGTTGAACGCCTGCTGTGTGTCAGGACAATCAAATGCTTACTTAATTCGGCCGACAGGAGCAAACAGTGTCTTATTTCGTGTATAGTCGAATCTCTAACAGATGGGGTTAGTTTTACTTTTATTTATTTATCCAAATACCATTTTTACCAGCATTCTTTTGAAATTCGTTATTTGAACTTAGGGTAAGAGGTCTAAAATTTACAACTTTTTATCTTCGACTTACGCCGGGAAAACATTGAACAAACGTGAAAATGTGGTGGAAGATTGTTGACATCAAAATGCTATACCTATACCAAGCCAGCCAAATCTCTTCGGTTGCGAAGTCGACATCCAAAAGCTAAAGGTTTTCATAAACCTTCATAAACCAATGTCTTCGCAATATTTAAGGCATTTTCTGACCCGTCACCGTCTCCAACGGTCAGAAAAACGCACAAACCAAAAACCCCTATGGTTAAAAATGGCGCTGGCTCGGGCATGTTCTGAGACGAGATCCAAATGAAATCGCGCAGAAGGATATCGACTGGAATTCAGAAGGCACCTAAAGTAAGGAAGGCACCTCCAACCTCGAGACGAAATTTGAACATCGAAATATCAGAGATCCAAAAAAGTTGGAGTGAAATCAAGAGACCAGCACAAGATCGACATAAATGGAAGAATCTCAGCCTTTGCTCCGCCGCAGAAGAATAGAATGCAATATATATAAGTCTATCACCGAAGAGATCGCGCTATTCTTGTACTAGTTATAGTACCTCTACTAGTTTCTTCCTGTTTATAACGGAACATTTTAATATCCAGTGTTTCGAAACTTTGAAGAACCGTTAATCAAGTTACAGGGTACTCTAGATTGAAATTATGTCAAAGAATATTCTTTAAAAAATGTTCGATGCAACATTTTTACCACAATATTTTTTTTACTCTTAAACTCATGGTAATCTATAACAAAAACAAAATTGTACTGTACTGACACACTGTGCGCTGCGCAGACAATGACGAGGCCGCAATGCTTCAAACGCAAAGCGTAGGATTACTTTGATTTTATTATTAGATGCCACATCCTGTGAGAAATTATCATATTTACATCGTTTATTAACGGCATCACTCCCCCTCTTAAGTAAAGCCGAGCCCGTCGAGTTGGCAACATTTTCGTTTCATGACTTAAAAGACTCTTATATAAATGTTTACGTGTATTCTAAGAGACTAAGGCACTAATCCAGGTGAAAAGTTAAGTCAACAATCACCGTTAAGTGCATTTAATAACACAACAATAAAGAGTTTGAGCACCAAACGCTTATTAAATAAAGACGTATTATTGTTTGAAAACTTTTATACTAAGATTGTCTTAGAAGACAACGCAGAAATATTTGCAACATAATGACTCCTAAGGATTTGCACTTGTTTCACTGGATTAGTTCAAACTGCAAACCATTTCAAATGTAATAAACTATACTATTGGATAAAGGTATTACCCATGTCAGTGACATATACTCCCTGCCGCCCAATGGTCATATGCTGTGAGTTGGGGGTGGGCTATATCAACCCTATGCTTGTGCGAGATGTATGCGTACTCATTATGAGCTTTCCCAGTCACGCACACACATGTGTGCAGCGACGTTATCAGTAAATACGC
Organism: Zeugodacus tau; assembly: GCA_031772095.1. NCBI lineage: Eukaryota > Metazoa > Arthropoda > Insecta > Diptera > Tephritidae > Zeugodacus > Zeugodacus tau. Next base: position 54,858,232 of record CM062651.1, on the reverse strand, counting down.
GTTGGAGCATTGAATGAAATGAAGACATACGGCAATACATAAATAAAAGAAAACAGTGGAAAAGAGTGGAAAAGAATCAAGATGTAGCATGCAACAATAGCCACACACTCAACTAAATAAATTCACCGCAATGCGATTTCGATCTAAATAAGTGCGGCTATTATTACCGAGATTGAGAAAGTCCGAAAGAAAAGGATTCAGTATTCAAAAGAAAGCAACCGAAAAGTAGCTTTTGGCCACAATTCGAGGATACAATGAGCACATAACTTGAAACTGGATGCCTTTTAATGTGATTGTTGGTCATTGCTATTATTTTGCAACACACTTGTTAAATACTAACACTAAATTGCCATAGCGGATTGGAAATCCCATAGTGGCCATTTTCAATGATAGTCAATTGATTGTAATGCTGATAACGGAAACCGATTTTTATTGCAAAAGATTTACGAGTACTGTTTGAGTGTGTGAAGGTCAAGCATGCTTTCACAGGGGCACTTTGGAAAGGTTATTAGATCTTCACTAAAAGAGTTTAAATGCTTAAACGAAAGGGTGTATAAACATCTATAAGTTTGATCATAAGTCAGATACTCAAGTATCTAGTATCACATACACGAGATGGTGTTCCTATAAAAACTTTTTAATGACGGAAATGTCCTTGAAATTCTTAAGTTAAATAAAAGCGAAAAAAATTTTAATAAATTGTACGTTAATCTTATATATGTATCTCATATTCGCATCCTAATGCATTTCGAAAGCTCTCTTAAAGTGTGAAAATCAATTATCACATCAAAAAAACATGAATTATTAATATATACATATATAATATAAACCTAACCTTCTTCATAAATTTCAGAGTTGTAATAAAATTTGTTTGTGATTGCATTTTGAGTGACTCATGTTTTGGTAGTTCGGAAAAAAATCAACAAAAGCGATTTTTGAAAGGAAGACTTGGATGCAATATTGAATAACTCTTCTCCTTCCATGAAGACCATCAAAAAGTAGTTTAAACAGTTTCAAAAAGGACGCGCGACGGTTTTAAATGAGCCATCAAAAAAGACTCTAGCGGATGATAATGTGAAAGCAGTTCGCGATCTCGTATTGACAGATGTTCGATTGAGTAATTTCCTGCGTAAAATATTTGAAAAAAAATTACTATTCTATTATCGTTCTCAATGTAAAATAAAATGGCGAAATCATAATAAATATAATAATACCTAATTGTGTAAACTCAATGCTTCTCTGTACCCGTATTCTCCAGACTTAAATCCCGCAGCAAATTAAAATCTGACTCATTGTATGCAATAACTGCCATAATTATTATTGAACCGGCTCTGTATTTTCCATAATTAATAATTGATTAAGACTTACAGTGAAATAATTCCGCCGATCTGCCAGAGCAATAAAACCATATACCTATCATACAGGCAGAAAAAAGTTAAAACTCGCAGACTTTTTTTATATTATTAATATTCCTTATTCAATTCATAGACAAAATATTAATTAAAAGTTAGCCCTAGATTCGAACAAGCTTACAAGAGAGACTACCCCAGCAACATTTACGTTGGAATGGGAGCGGATTGGCAGTCCATGGTCCACTTGCGCAAGAGCGCTGGACATACAGACATCGCATGAGCTCACCAAGCGCAGGACAATAACCAGTACCTGTGCAGTTGCGAGGTCCTTTTGGCCCGCTGTAGAGCGTAAAAGATCCTTCGAACTGCTGTCTCCACTTAGCCAAGTCCATCTCGGCGCTCATTGGTGTGCTTACTGGACATTGTCCGATAGGTAGGCATTCGTTGAGACTTGCGATCCAGATGCAATTTGCCAAAGCTGTTTGAAGGGAAGCGAGGTGGAATCATCTAAGCATTTCCACCTCCATTGTCAAGAATTAGTCGTCTAAAGAAGTTTGTAACAGATTCCAAGCGTATTGCCGGATCATAAGAGTCTTTTTGATTTGATCCTTTGTAGTTTATTGGTATCACAAAGGACAACGCTCAAAACTGTCCAAGTGAGATCTTCCTGCATGTGCAGAGATCCGCCTACTAACCTAACCTAGCCCCAGAAATTGTTTTCGATTAGGTTATATCTATAAACTTATTTAATTTTATGAAAAATTTGTAGAGATTTTTTGACAGTTAGAAAGATTACCGTCGGAGTATTATGTAGTAATTCGGAGTCAATTATGACAAGATATTAATTACCAAAAACATAGTAAATGTTTTTAAAACCCATCCTAACTTGTTTATATTTCCAACACCAAAAGATCAGGTTAAAAATATAATATAAATATATATTTATTTATCTCCCATGTACTCACTTGGCTCATCTTCATTCAGCATTGGGCTTGTCTCACGTCCGGTCGCACTGTACAGCGTTAAGGCAAAATGTTTTGCCAGGATAATGCCGCCGGGTCGCGAACCTGCGCACACCCAGAAATCGGCTCTACTTAATTCACACAACTCTGCACCGGTAGTTGGAAAACGTGCAATATCTGGTTCCGGATCAATTTTAAACCGTTTCGTTAACCATTTCACCCACTTGGCTATGTCATCCGTATTCCAAGCATGTGGATCCAATGGCACTTTAACCACTGGCGAAGCCGGACGCGATTTGACACTCTCACTGGATGAATCACTATCATCCGCATTTGTGTTTGTAGGCAATGCTTCACTTTCAACGTTCACACGCGTTTCATTAGCACTCGCACTGGACTTTTCAACTTGACCGTCGGCCTTTTGTGGTGAAGGCGTTGGCGATTTGGACTTAGCGCGCGTTGCTTGTTGCACACTGGGCAAATTGGCGGCATGGCTACCATGTAAGGCTTTCAGTTTACTATAACTATGTGCACTAAGTTTAGATTTTGTACCACTTGTTTTACTCTTCCAACTTTCACTGTCGCTGTCGTAATCACTTGAACTGTCAGTAGTTGTACTCGTACTACTGTCATCACTACTGCTGCTACTTGTGCTGGATCTACGACGTCTTCTTTTATCTGTTGCCGCACTAAGAGCCACTGCCGACACTGAGGGGTTGTCTACTGACGTAGCCCCTTTCGCTTCTTCCGCGCGGGTTTGTACTTTTTGTATCTTTTTCTCACTATCCGTCGTCTGGCCATGTCCATGCATTTGTATATTTTGATAACCGATTTGTAGTTTTTTAAATAAAAGCGCCGAATTCATCCACTTAAATTTACTATTGCCATAATTATTCTCATTGGGAATGTAGTTTAGTGTAAGCGCCATTCAAATTTTCATAAATAACGATATTTATTTTTTGCTATAGTTTTGGAATTAATTCACAACGGTATACACATCACTTTGGCATATTATTTAAAAATATATATATTTTTTTCATTCACAAATAAAATCTATTTATTTATTTATATTTTTTATTTTAATTTTTATTTAATTCACAAATAAAATTTATAAACTTTGTTATATTTTTATTTAAAATTTTGTTTTTATTTCACAAATAAAATTTAATAATTAATTTATAATTTTATTTAATTACTATTATTATTTTTTGTCACTTATTTTGTTAATCTCAAATAAACTCACTAATTTTCACTTTATTTTATGCTTAGAGACAGCTTCGCGCTCGCCCTCAGCTATCAACTATCCACAAATCCAAACTGATTTAGTTTAAAAAGCAAATCACTCCAATTATTCCAAGCCAACACTCGTTAATTATATCCGGCTAAAAACTGTTACAAATTGCCGATCTCGAAAAGAAGTTCTCTTTGAAAGCGAGTTCAAACACTTTTAAATTAAAAATATTGTGATTCACATATAAATGTGTGTATGTATGTACGTAAGTATGATTTTAAGTAAGGCTTTCCAGGAAATCTTGCCAAAACTCGTTGACTGTTGCCGTGTGAATCATAAGTTGGAAAGCATGATCCGTGTTTAACCCGCTTCACACTGTTTTCATATTTCAAATAAATCACAAACAAAACACTTTTCTAAACAATTTTCAGACGTCACAGTAAAACGGAAAACACCGCGATTATTAAAAACCAAAATATTTTTCCAAGTTTCTTCGAAAAACAAAAATCCCAAGTTCCGCAAACATCCAACGGGCACTTTAACCGCAGACTGGAGCACACACAGCGTATTTCCGTCTTCAAGCGCAGTCAAACGACAAATGCTTATGAATGGCGATCGCCAAATCAAAAATCTTCGACATGAAAACCATATAACTGAAAGCTTTCAGTTGCTGCTTGCAAAAAAATTGTGGCATGAGATTTTTGATCACCAACACTTATACACGTGAGTACGTGTAAATGACGTGAGAGCGCATAGAGCGTCGAGCAAACATGACTAAACGCTTTTTAGCTATTGGGGAAACAATCTGTGAGACTGAGGGAATTCACTGTGACTTTGGCGATAGCTAGACAGAGCATGTGCTACCGCTGGAACGACACGACCTACGTGCTTATTAGTCATATTTGTTTACATTTTCACACAGTGTAATTAAAAGATTTGAATGAATGCAAGTGATACATTTACCTTGTTTAGTATTCTAATCGAGAAAATACACGTCATTACCTCGTAGGAAAAAACGTGAATAATTTACAGCATTTGTTCGTATTGCGGTAATTACTTAACCTATAATAGAAATTAACGTTTTGGAAAAATTGCTATTTATTAATCAACATAGTATCCTTCTAGCTTGATACAGGGTGGAGCCCTGCAATATATATCTCGATGTAGGCGATCCTCATTCGACTCAAATTTGCTATTTATTTCAGAACATAGACTCTTTTTAGTTCCATACAAGATAGAGATTTGAAAAATATATCTCGTTGTTAGCGCTCCTAATTCGACTCAAATTGATTCCCTTTTTAACTTGAAAAACTAAATGAATTCGCACGGAGTCAAATTTGCTGAATAAGGTTCATGGATGTGGCAGCAGTTTATAGTAAGAGCAATTTTTTCTTCGCCAAATGAAGCCGTTTTTATGGAATCTAATATCAATTTGGACCTATAAATCAGTATGGTAAAATTCGGTAACCGTTTGGCCCTTCTACAGGTAATCAAAGTAGAACATACTGGCAAAATGTTTTCTTTTAATGAATAAATGAATTTCTTTTAATGATCATTAAACTTGAACTTCTTGACTCGAACTTCTCTAACTCGAATCACCATAATCCCCAAAAACACGTCGAGTTAGAGAGACTTCCGAGTTACGGAAGGTAATTTGTATGTACTTCTTTTGCCAATTCAAGAGTTTAAGATATGGAGAACTTCGAATTATAGAAGTTCGAGTATTTTTATATTTATTTTTTTTTATTTTTATTTTATTTATTTTTATTTAATTCATTTAATATTTTTAACACTTTATTAGGGCTAAACACGTTAAACACACAAAAACACGTTGAATTAGAAACACTTCAAAATTACGGAAAGTAATTTGTAAGTAATATGACTTCTATTGCCAATTCAAAAGCTCGAGATATGAAGAACTTCGAGTTATAGAAGTTCGAGTATTTTTATATTTATTTTTTTTTATTTTTATTTTATTTATTTTTATTTAATTCATTTAATATTTTTAACACTTTATTTGGGCTGAAAAAATTATATTACTATTTTCTAAAAGTATATAAAGCTAACTTATACTTTTTTAGAATCATAATGAATATTTTTTTCAAAATTAAAAAAAAAATAGAATTTACTAAAATGTGTTTGCTCTGAAATCGATTTTTCCCGCTGGGAATATAAAAATTTTACCATTTCACATACATACATATATACTTATACCCACTCGACTGCGTCATTATCTTATTAGAACACCAGCCCTCTTATACTCGTATCTTACGCGATCACTATAAAATCGCATGGAATTTTTATGAATGAAAATTTTCACTGATTTACTATACGAGCTACGTCATATAAGGGCACATGCATACAAACGAATCATATGAGAGAGAGAGAGTAGAGGCAGAGTATTGTTTTCTGCATTGCTTTTAAATTGCTTTTAAAAGAGATCGCATTGCAAAGCTCTGAATGCGGACAAACGAGTATTTGTAGTATGAGCAGCATGCTTGTGTGAAAATCGTGAATGCATGAGTCATACATAAAACCGTAGCGTTTGCGATTTTGTGCACATGTAGTGTGCATGTTAATATGATAACAACAACAAAAGCATTCCATGAGAGTAAACTTTTGGTTATTGGAGATTCCCCAACAATTGCTTGCGTATTAAATTGAGCAAAAAACATCCCATTCATTCATAGATTTATTTCTATAGCGTCATTATTCGTGGAAATTCAAATGAGTGTGTTTTCTTCGATTGAAGCATTCGTCATTGTTGTTTTTTAGCTTTATTTCAAAATATATTTAATTTGTTTGCTTTGTGTGGCGACGATTTATAATAATATATTTTATTTTTGCATACAAAATGCTTTGCACTATTTTTATTCAAAGAAATAATTATTATTTGAGCTTGAACTTGATAATAATTTGTATTATGTATTTGGATCATTCAGTAAGTCCATAAAGGTAATGCAGCGTGCATTATTAGCAATATTAGCAATCAGCGTTTAGGCCGCACCGCGAATAGGTGTGTGTTTAAAATTTTATTTACCATATTTAAAAAAAAAAATAGGGATTATTATAATATTCATCGAAACTTCTAAGTAAAAATTTAATTTTCTACTCAATACATCAGTTATTCGTAGAATTGAACATCCTGGGGCGCCGAAATGAATGTTTTATGGTAACTAGACTGTCACTAGATTAAATATATAAACTACAAAAAAAAAAAGTCATAAATGCGATTGTCTCCACCCAAGCCAACTTGTTGAATGAATGATGAATTTCTATAAGCCAATAGCTGTGGCTATGTAACTACATAGGGAGTATACTTATGCATACTCATATATCAGTTAAGACGACTAGCCCCATGCGTTCGCTGCTAACGTTGGCAGAAATAGAGTTAATCATCAAATATTAGGTAAATGTGGAATTTGAGTCACTCATTAAATTGTTTGTAGATATGTATGTATAGTATGTATGCAGTTGAACTTTTCATTTTCTACTTGCTTTATTAAATTTTGTGTTGAACCAATGGTTTATAAATCATATACAATGTAAATATTAATTAATTACTAATAGTGACAGGGTGAAATGCAGAACACTACTACATTATAACGGTAAATTGTTTGGTTAGAGATTTGAATTCACCTGGCGCTAAGTGATAAGTTGCTAGAGTAACTGAGAACAATAAATATAGGCATATGTATGGGTATTTGTATATGTATGTATGCATTTTACTTAATGTTCGCTGCTAATAAATAAAAAAAGTAAAAAGCATGAGCGTGAGATAACAAATTTAAATATGTATGAAGAGTGAAGTACTCTTGGTTTGGCAATTATTGGCGATAATATAATCAAAAATCGTAAATAATTGATGTTTCAAGATACAGGGGAATTTCCATAACTCGAACTTCTATAAGTCGAAGATCTCCATAACTCGAACTTTTAAAAATCAAATTTCATACAAATTTCCTTCCATGATCTATTCGACCAGGACATAATGCAAAATTTAAAATTTGAATATCAAGAATCAATTTTAAAGGAGTCTCTATATGCATATGGTGGCGAACAAAAAATATGATATTACACTTATAGATTTCATAAATCGTGTAAGAAAGGCATGATAGCAAAGTGCAACAATCAAAATTACAGAATACATGTTTTAATGTATTTAAATAAAACTTTTTGTGAAGTAAATAACTAAAACTGTGGGTAAATCTATATTTTACAGCTTTTTGAAAAATGTATGTTTTAATGAAAATTTCTATAACTTGAAGTCTCTCTAACTCGAAGTTTTTTTGTGGATTATGGTGATTCGAGTTAGAGAAGTTCCACTGTATATTAAAAATTGTAAGGACTAGAGGAGATTATGCCCATATGTTCGAAGAAAATTATGGATAATAATATTATAAAGAATTTGCATAAAACAAATAATGTGGACAAAGAATTAATATTTAATAAATATTTTTATGACATTAATTAAATCTTAAATTATATAGATGTATAAAAAATATAAAAAAAAACTCACATTTAATAAGAAAAACGCTATTTTGTACTATTAATCTTTTCAATAAAAACAATAAACTTATGTGAATCAGCTGTTTCAAATTCTGTAGGCGAAATGTTTTATTTTTTTGCATTCTGCTACATATATACAGGCCTTCTCCTTTATTCTTTTTATTAATTTTCTTTTTTTACATAATTAAATATATATAGTTCCACAAGTAGTTTCGTCTTCCCTCATTTTAAATTCAGTTTCCCACGAGAAAACCCCCAATATTTTAATTTTGTAGTATCAGCTGTGGGAAACTATTGCTATGTAATTCCTTTGTTAATATACATCTTTACAAACTGGTAACTTACAATATTTAGATAAGTTGCTAAACAAGAGTTTATAAAAATAAAAATTAGAAGAGAGCGATATATAAAGAAAGTATTAGTAAACTCATTTGCTTTGAAATTATTTAAATAAAAAGTAGCAAAACTTTAAATAATTATGAATATTCACAACATATTAACATTTTGTTTATTTTTTTTTAATTTAATTCGTTTATATTAAGCGTTTTCCCTACTGATAGCTAGTTTTTAGAAGTATCGAACTCAAACGCTTCGGACGACCTAGTACATACTGTTGGCTACCATTACCGACACTAATAGCCATCCTCGTCCTCATCAGGAGCGCGACAATCCCAAAAGTTCCATATTGCTAATCGGAATTGACGCACTTTGGGTGTCACTGGCGCACAGAGCAACGCTACTTTTCTGCAATTCTTCTATGATTTCGAAGTTTTTCGCTTGCCCATATTTATTCAGCTACAGTATCGATATTACAATTACAATCATAAATCGATTATTGTACTGAAAAATGTATATCGATTAAACCACGTAGAAGAATTAAGAACGCTTGCTCAGCGTAATAAATATGGCCTGCGAAGCTGTGACGACTGTATGAACGCATAATAAGGTGATAACCATCAGCTGTTGTACGCTGCAGAGACGCATTCGCCAATATAAGCAAAGAATACTTTATTCAAACAGTCCATAATGTGTACAATAAACGTCTCAATAATTTGCGCAAATCACATATTTATTTTTATAAATTATTATCCTATACAATTGGCCAAAATTTAAAATTAATAAATTGTACTACAAAATTATGGGTTTGAAGAATGTATATGTATGAACAACAAGCATATTTAAAATATTGCAGTTTTTTAAACAATAAATAAACAATAAAAAAATTAATAAATCTCTATCTATGAATATATTTCTCACCATTTTAAAAGCTCCATTGGAAATGAGCTTAAAAGCTTTACAATAGCAGAGTGAATGTGTTTTTGTTGTAGATAAATAATTTGTGTTTTCTTCTCACAAATAATTTTTTTTATTGTTTAAGTATATCAATTTAACTTAGTTGTTAATAGTAATTTTGACTATTTGTTCTATTGAATAGTATAAAATGTAAAATATATTGAAAATTGAAATTTCAATAAAAAAGAACGTTTACAAAAGTTCTTTTGTGTAACCCAATGGGAAGTGCAGGCAACTCTGGTTCAACGGCCATTTTGCGAGTGCGCACGAACTTGTTTTTCTTTTCAGTTGAGAAAAAAATGCCGAATGCGTTGGGTGTTGTACGTGGTGTAGTAGAGTGTCGCTCTTCGTAAATAAATACAAATAACATTGCAAATGCATATTGTTTAATTGGAGAATAATTTTGCAACTTTTTAAATTGGTACATAAGAAGATTATAAAAGTTAATTGACATCACTAAATAAACTACAGTGTGAATATAAACACCGATAGCGGTTTGGATAAGTACATAAACCTGGTTTAATTGAAATAAAACAGAGCGTATAACACCTGTGAATGAACGGTGGCATTATTTATAATTCGTGCGTGTATTGAATGAAATATTAAAATATTCATGTACAAGAATATACAGTAAATTTGTGTGCCCTTCCTGTTGACTCATAATGCCGCATAGACGCGCATAATATGCACATACATATATGAATACATGAGAATGCTACGCTTTTATTTCCCTTCTGTCCAAGAATGGCTTCGTTGCTCTTGCATTATTGGCATTTAACTCGCCCAGAGCTTTGTTGGCGTTCTAACGCTTGGTTGAAAATATTTATCCGCGATATTTATGCTATTTGTTATATATCATGGCGTTACGCATTGTTGACTCGTTTGCTCTATATGCTTTGGTTTGACATACCTTACGCATTGTGTTCTTATGGATAAATATGCTTATAATATTTATACATCATAAATTTAATTAATTAGTTCCAATTGACTCTAAAAGTGCAACAATTAAACGTAGAAATAGTATATTTAATGTTCTAAGAGAATGCGAAATATCCACTTGTTGAGCGCTCAATATTCATGCATATGAATGTATAGGTACATTGCGCGGCCAATACACACTGACGGAATTAACACAAATGTTTGTGCTGAATTAAAACTATCATATCTACGATGTGCAATATATAAATATAATAATAATAATTCAGTTTATAATATAGAAATTATTTTGTTTCAGATTTCGCTGTTTAAAGACAATCATTCAAAGTCATAACATCATACATATCATTCTAATAGATTCAAGATGTTAAAATTTATACGTGGAAAAGGCCAGCAGCCTACAGCAGAAAGACAACGTTTGCAGAAAGAACTTTTCTCATATAGAAAGGTGAGTGCCAGCATATACACTGAGAATTTATATTTTTACATTTCACATAAAAGACAATTAAATATTGATCTAAATAAATTCAATATTTTGATTGATGTTGTTTCGGGAATTAGTAATTATTTATTGTTTCCAACTTCATATTTATAGCTTCAATAGAGTTTATTAGTTCCGTTAACATTTGTCTTATTTGCAATAGGCGCCAATTTTATGACTAGCTATTATTTTTTTTATTATACTCGAATTTAATTAGAAAAAAAAACTTATTTTGAAAATAGTAATAAAATTTAAGAAAAAAATATATTTTTTACAAATTAGTATAGAAAATATTGAAAGTACCTCGACTTAAATATGTGTATTGCTACATAAATTACGTTATCGAACATTTTTTATGACAACCGTAACTTCGCCATGTATAGGTAAACAAGGCTAATATTTCTCTAAATTCTTTAGAATGCGACATACGGCAAGATAACACAATTTGCGTTAAAAAAAAACAAGTGAAACTATGACTAAGTGTATAAACATAATAATTAATGATTCGCTACGGCAATATTACAAATTTAGGTTTTCATTGAAAAAATTATATGCATAATATTTTTCATAAGGCCCTTATCAATTTGGAAACCTTCAAATGTATATATAAACAGCAGGTATGATGAAATTTATATACATATGTACATATACCGTTGAGTCCCCATGTACCACCTAGCAATTATGGGGAAAAAAAATATATATACTGCTAACAATTTTCATTTCTTGATTTTGGTTTCCAATTACTTCATAATAAACATTGCTTAAGAAAATGTATTTTTAATATCAACAACTTTTTACAGTGTATTCAAACTGTCTAACTGTATTCACTCTACCTTCATTGTGCACATACATATATACTCTTTTGAATATACATAAAGACCATGTTTACATGTATTGGCTTTTAGATAGTTTGATAGATGGTTGCCGTTTGTAATAGATACGCAAAGCGCGTAGTCGTCATCACCCAACATAACCCGTTTAGCCACTTCTTTGCTAGCTTACAGCCATTTCCTTGTTTTGGAGTTTAGGTTTTTCGTTTGTACGAAGCATGTTTCTTAATCCACGTCATGATTTTGCATTGGACAATGTGGGTGTTGCTGTAACTTGGAGCAACTTACTTACTTCTGTATGTACACAAATACCGGCTGCCTTGACATTTTCGCAAAGTTATTTCAACTTGATTAAATATTACCGTTATATTTATTTAAATCTGATCAAATGTTGACCTCACCGCTGTAAATGTATTGCATAGCAATAAAATGTGTTTTTATGAGTTAAGTTATAGTTATCTATAAACACCCTATGCGTGTGAATGCTTCATTTCTCTTTCATTTATTGTTTGCATTATTACAAAAGCCATCGACGGCACACCTTTATTCTATCGAAAAGTTTGAATTTACTGTACCACTCTTCATATGCACGTATGCATGCGTTTGTAATAAACGGAAACAAATTAAAAGCGTTTGTGGCAAACATTTTCGTTGCTTCCGCGTTTTGAAATGGCCTATTTCTTTATTACCGCTCAAATATTTGTGGTTGAAATTGATATTAGGTTTGTACATATTACCATTTCATGGTAGTTACTGTAAAGAAGACAGGATATGAAAGATTTTTCGGTATATTAAAGTAAAAATTGTAATTCTAATATGCTGTCAGTTAATTATAGATAATAAAAAACAACATGTCGATAAAAAGCATTCTAAGGCTAATTACTTCAACATAACGGTGATAAAAAAGTAGGTCAATTTAAAAAAGCATCTTCTAAATAACTCCTTCTGATTCAAATAGCAGGTTTTCTTTTTTAATATCAAGGGTCTCATTATGAAAGCTAAAAGGATAGCACCAGAGTTTTACACTAAAAATAAATATTCTGGCATTCCGAATGGGTTACTTTAAAAACTGTATTTATATTATTGTGTCTGCATTATTACATACGTTCATGTACGATCAGGTGCGGCCCTGATTACGACCCTATATAAGAATTTCGTTATATATATATGTGTTTGTGTACGCATTTATAAACGACCATCGGTGAGTAAGCAGAACACAGCCTGATAAGCGTTCGACTAAAAGATAAGATATGAAGTCCAAACTAAAACAATTTAAAAATTGATATGCACCTGTTGTAACTTCTTGGCGCAAATAAACAATTCAGCACAACAGTGATGGCATTGTTTAGACTTTATGTACATATACGACTGATAAAATAAAAGCATACATGTATGTATGTATGCATGTATATAAATACAGTTTAATGGTTGGTGATTGGTAATACAGGCGGGTATCACTTTAATAATTTGAAGAAGTATTCTCATATGTATTATTATTATTAATGTTACAATTATTATTATTGAATAATAATTCAATTAAAAAAATGTATGTTCCAAAAGTTATCAAAATCTAAAAAAATATATATTTTTTAATCAAATTTCATAAGCTATATTAAAATTTGTACGAATATGATTTTCGAAATGTGTCTGATTTGATTTTACAAATTGGAGCCAATCAAGAGGAAGACAAATCCACATACAGCATTTTGCATAAAACTTCATTTGTGGCCTTTGAAATTTAAGTTCTTATTATTTTTTTTTTTTTTATTAAATTTTATTTTTAAACTTGGTCTTTGCATGTCTTATTCCAGTTTTCTTAAAAAGTTAAAAGTATCTATATACGTATACATATCTATAAAAAAGAAAACAAAATCCAATATAATTTTAAATTCATGAATTTTCATGAACTTAAGCAAAGAAAGATCAAAACACTTAACCACGCCTTTGGTAATTATTGGCAAGTGTATCTTAATCTTAAGTAAAGAATTTGAGAAATTTCACTGAAATACTTTCCTCTAAAGACAGTAAGTACAAATTTGCATGTACTTATGCATATATGAATTTATTTTTATTTTTTTCTTTAATCAAATTATTTATAGTATCAGAGTTAAAATTCCTTGCTAAATTTGAAGCCAAAAAAGAACGATTTCAAATTGGTTTCTTCTTAAAGACTTCAGCAAATCGCTCGGTGCATATTACGCTAAAGTTAACTAAGGAGTGGTTTTGAACTAATTGCTTCAAATTTCACGTGAGCGTTGTTATATTCGATGCAAACATGTTCAACACCAAACCGCTAAGGTTAATTAAAATATCTCAAACGTGCATGTTGTTTCCGTTATGTTATCCATTTCTACGTAAGAATGACGTACTCGCGCAATTATTTCCGACTAATGACGGTCACTTCTCAGCGATATATTTAAAGTGTGTTCTATTCTGCTCTTGTGCGACAGTTGAGATGAGAACGTCTATTAATTATTGCAAAAAGTTATTAATATTATTTTCAAAACGCATAATACACTATTCCATACTAATGATGGTCACTTCTCAGCGATATACATATTTAAAGTGTGTTCTATTCTGGTAAAACGACAATGTGCTCTTGTGCGACAGTTGAGATGTGAACGTCTATTAATTATTGCAAAAAGATATTTATGCCAAAATCAATAGTTTGCTTGCTGAAATTGTTAATTAATGTCAAAAAGGTGTTAATTTACAAAAAATAAAAATGCAAATATCTTTAGAAAAAAAACTTATATTTTACTCTCGTTTTTTATATTATTTCACCTACTAAAAAATTATACATTCATAAATGCAACTATTTATGTAGACACTGCTGGATCAGTACTATTTATATGAAGGTGAACTTCTCAAAAATTGTATTAAAGTGCATGCTACAACTACAACAATTATTTGATTTCTTATATTGTCTGCCGTTCGCTCTCTAAACCCAAACCTAACGGAGAAAAAAGTTTGACGAAAGCTAAACTTCTAAGCAATGTAAATTTCATTTTCACCAATCTCTTAAGCTTTGGCCAAAACCAGTAAAAGCCAAAAGAAAAGAATTAAGAAAACAATGCTAAAAACAAACAGGCAAAACAATTGTTCATCTTTTGGCTTAGAAGAGTAGTTTTATAATTTGAATCTCTCAGTTTCGTGATGTTATTCTATACGGACGGTTTTAAAAAGCAAGACACATATAAAAGCGGCTGCGCAGCTCGTCAGGTACCGTTTTTCTATATTGCGGTGCATTATAAACAAATTCTAATTTGAATTTAATTATAACAAACATAAATTCGAAAACAATTTCAAAAATAGAATTGATGAATTAATGATAATTTTTGTTATGCAAAAAAAAATAAATGCTTATAACATCATACTCAAGTATTAAGTTATGAATTTAATACGTGTAGTGCCAATATCGGGATATACTATTCATAGTACTGAATATGAAAAATTTACTGGCACAAAGGCTTTATTTTCTGTGAAAGTTACTAAGGAATTGTGCTAACAGTTGAAACAATTTATATCCTTCTAATAATAATATCGATATTTGATAAACAATATTATTTAAAAATGACAAATTCTTTAATTTCGTATTTAAATATAATATCATATATAATTTCACAGTTATTCTAATATTTTTTTTATGTTCATACTAACTTTAATTGAGTATTCTCACTAGTTTAGCAAATTAATGAAATTTATTTTTTGTATGTCAAAGAAAGTTTTCGAATCCAGTGTTTGTGTGAATATGTATTTGCAAAAGACTAAAATAAAGAACATCCGTTGTTCGTAATTACCGTACACTTAAACCAATGCTAATAATCTTAGTTCTTCTTGTGCTTTTAAGTTGCTCTAAGTTGCCGTACACCTCGTTATCAAGTGTCATTTTGCATGTATACAGTTTTGCCATAGCCGCTTGGCCGGAAAGCAAATGGAAAATGAAAAAAATAATAACCAATTAAACTAATATTTCGACATCGTTGCGAAGCAGAGCAGTTGAAACGCTGAGGTGCACAGTACAATATTTCAAACAATTAAAGCTACAGTTGTATGTACTATATAGTATCAGTACATTGTGAAGAAATGTGGAAGTACGAACGAATGCTGAATTTCACTGTAAAAGTGCCTCTTATAACTAACTAACGCTATGTGGTTGCTTAATTTTTTATAGATTTTATGATGAGTCGTTTTGAGAACATATGTAGGTCTGTTATTGCTGTTTTCTATATATCTTTGAGGTTTTAAAAAGAAGTTTAAACACACGATTTGAGATTTGTTGAAGACAGAAAATATTCCTCAAATAATACTGAGGAAAGTTGTCAGTTCTTGGCCGGATAAAAATTCGTTACGTAGACCAGACTATCGTGGGAACATAACCCGATTTATCGATAATTGTTAATAAATGAACGCAATAATTTACATAATGTTATGTGTAATATAAATTGAAGTATATGTACAAAATTATTGTTTGTAGACCGGTAAAACCACAAAAATATTAAATTTTCTATTCAATTATAAAAAAAAAATAAAATACAAACTACTTTAAACCCTTTTCTAGACTGCACAACATGGATTTCCGCATAAACCATCCGCGGTGGCCTATGATCCGATATCTAAGCTGATGGCTATCGGCACCCAAACGGGCGCTATCAAAGTATTTGGACAACCTGGTGTAGAATTTTATGGCCAACACACACTTATTACTAACTCGGCCGCTGAACTCAATGTGCAGCTTTTGGAATGGGTCTACGGCACAGGACGTGTGTTGTCGTTGACAGCATCAAATCATTTGATTTTGTGGGAACCGGTCGGTGCAACATTGGTTGCCATCAAGACATTGCCTTTTGACGGGAAATTGAAGAAAGTTTCATCGCTTTGCTGTTCGTTGAACAAAGACATTGTTTGGATTGGCACTGAAGGTGGCAATATCTATCAATTCGATTTGAATTCGTTCTCGATACGTGAACCCGTTATCTATCACGATATTGTCTTGGAGCAAGTGCCGCCAACTTACAAGTTAAATCCCGGTGCTATTGAATCTATACGCCAATTGCCAAATGCGCACAATAAATTGTTGATTGCGTACAACCGTGGACTTTGTGTATTATGGGATCTGGAAACATCTGCCGTGGTGCGTGCATACATTGCACCCGGTCATGGACAGAGCGTAGGTTTGTTTGTGAATGCAGCTGGTACGCAATTTACTTGGTATCATGCTGATGGTTCTTATGCATCGTGGAGCTTGACTAACGCCGAAGCACCGAAAAACGTCAATTACGTGCCCTATGGACCGGATCCATGCAAAAGCATAAATCGACTTTATAAGGGCAAGCGTGGGTAAGTGTTTTATAAATTATTTGTTAATCAATTTATATAATTTTTTGTTTTTAATTTACGCAGCTCGGCTGAAGTTGTTGTATTTTCTGGTGGCATGCCACGCTCAGCATATGGCGATCATAACTGTGTGTCCGTACATGCAAATGACGGCAATAAAGTGTGCCTGGACTTCACATCAAAAGTTATCGATTTCTTTGTGACATTCCAAAATAATACCGATAACGTGCAAGTTTTGGTCGTGCTGCTGGAAGAAGAGTTTTGTGCTTATGATTTAACTGATAGTAAAGTTCCTGTACTAAAAGCACCATATTTACATTCCGTGCATGCATCCGCAGTTACGTGCAATTACCTGGCATCACAGGTTACTCAGGAGGTCTACAATAAAATAGTGCACGCAGGCGAAGAACAAGATGCCGATTGCAGCCACCTAGATTGGCCAATTAATGGTGGTGTCTTGGAAGAAGAGGTGCCCGACGATGCTGAGAATGAAGATGCACGTCTATATGAAATACTATTGACTGGGCATGAAGATGGTTCTGTGAAATTTTGGGATTGTACTGGCGTTGTTCTCAAACCGCTGTACAATTTCAAAACCGCACCATTGTTTGGGTAATTTTTTGAAAAAATTAAAATTTTATCGAGTTAAAAGTGTTATATCTTATTTAAAGGCATGAGAATCTGGATGATATACCGGCGGAAACATCGGATACTTTGGATGAGTCTGAGCCACCATTCCGAAAATCTGGCCTTTTCGACCCCTACTCTGACGATCCACGTTTGGCAGTTAAAAAGATAGCTTTGTGTCCGAAAACTGGACGGCTTATTGTTGGTGGCACTGCTGGTCAAATCGTGATTGCCAACTTTGATAACGGCGAATCTGAAGGCACTGCGCTTAAAGCGAGTTCTATGAATCTGGTAAGCGATCGAGATGGTTTCGTCTGGAAGGGACATGATCAATTGACGGTACGCCCAAATCTGCTCGAGCCAGACGCTGAACCTGTTGGTGATGCTGGTGTTGAAATCACCGGCGTTTTACAAGTTCTTCCTCCAGCAAGTATAACCTGTTTGGCGCTGGAAGCGAATTGGGGTTTAGTGGCTGGAGGCACTGCGCATGGTTTAGTTTTATTTGACTTTAACACCTTCCTGCCAGTTTTTCATCGTTGCACACTCAATCCAAATGGTATGTAGACAAAATGTGAATTGAAAAACTAAAAACTGGCGCTAATCAATCTTCATTTCTCAGATTTAACAGGTGCGGGTGAGCAATTATCACGACGTAAGTCATTTAAGAAGTCGTTGCGTGAATCTTTCCGCAAATTGCGCAAAGGCCGTTCCACGCGTAACAATCCATCACAAGTGCCTACAACTGTAAGTGCATTTTAATGCATTATATAATCGCATTTATATAATAATATGAATAATCTATATTTTTACAGTTGGAAGCACGCCCAATTGAACGACAAGTGGAAGCACGTTCCACCGACGATGGCATGGGCTCTATGGTTCGCTGTTTACAATTCGCTAAAACTTTTATCACTAATGGTAATGCAGTAATTAAAATTACCATATGTTTTGAAATTAATATTTATTTTCAACTGTTTATAGTAAATATAACTTCGCCCACATTGTGGTCGGCCACAAATTCGAGCACAGTATCAGTTTTCCTGTTACATTTGCCACCTGCTCTAACTGCTGCCACTAATATACCACCAGTTAGCGGTAATGCAGCGGCCACAACAGCAGCTACACAGCCACGACGAGTATCGGCTCAATTGGCGAAAGAAATACAACTGAAACACCGTGCACCTGTCGTCGGTATTGCCATATTCGACCAGCATGGCTATCCGGTTGATCAGCATAGCAACAGTAGCGCAGTTTCACCACCACATCGTCTACTAATCGCATCTGAAGAGCAATTTAAAGTGTTCTCACTGCCACAATTGAAACCCATCAACAAGTATAAGCTAACCGCAAATGAGGGCGCACGCGTGCGCCGTATACATTTTGCATCGTTTTCGTGCCGCTTGCCAGCCGATTTATTGGTACAGGGTGTGGGTGGTAGCCCGTCCAAGTCGATTTCAGCGCGTTCACAAGAGAATGCACAAGATTTAGCCAATACCAGCGCCAACACTACGGGCGGCAGTGCCACCGACGCGCGTCTATATCACGAAATGGCATTACTTTGTCTAACCAATATGGGCGATATCATGGTTCTATCGGTGCCGGAGCTGAAGCGACAACTGAATGCAGCGGCTGTCAGACGCGAGGATATTAAGTAAGTGTAGTTTAACTATATCAACAATTATATAGTCTTATAAATCTGTTTTATTTTAGTGGCATATCATCGCTTTGTTTTACAAATGGCGGCGAGGCCTTATACATGCTTTCTTCCTCGGAACTGCAACGCATATCGCTATCGACCACGAAAGCTGTAACGCCAAAAGGCGGTATTGAAGTGGAGGAATTGGTTGCCGATGAGCACGCAAATGCAGCTGGCGATACGAATAGTGCAAATGAGGAGAACCAGGAAAACATTGACGCAGCGAGTTTATCTTCAGCAAGAAATTCACATCATTCAGCTGCTAAAGATCGCACAAAACCGCTTGAAGTCGACATCGACCAGCAGAAAGGTAGCATTACGCTAACCAATGGTGTTAATTCGAGTGTGGACAGTAATTCTCCGAATCGTGCCAACGATACAATCACAAGTTCCATGGGCGATATAACTGTTGATTCCGTCCGCGATCATTTGAATGCCACAACAACTACTTTATGTACCACCACAACGGAGGAAACTGTCGGTAAGCAAACAAATATTGAATTTAAATAATTATTTTAAATAATGGTGTTGGTTGGTTTAAATGTGTGTTTATCAACATGGATTTTAACTAGTTTATTAAAAATAAATACAAAATGTGTGTTGTTACAGTTATTGTTGTGTATACCAAAAACATTTAATACTTAAAAAAAACATGTCAGTCCAATTATTTTGTATATAAAGAGTTGTATTTTCATTCGTAATTAGAACATGTACCCGTGTCCATTTTATGTGGTTAGTAGTCGCTGGGCAGCTAAATGCTGCATTTAGTCCGTTTTCTGTGCTACGCCCAAAATGCAGCGCAATTCTAACTATTGTTAAATTAATCTATTTTTTAGGCGCCCACAAAAACTCGTTTTAGTAATTACAAAAAATATATATAAAAAGCTGAATCCAAATTTTTAATTAAAAACTACATTTTTAATATTAATATGACGAAACGTAAGGGAATGGATATTTTTTAATAAAACAGGTGAACACATTTTGTAAGTTTTTTCTACTACAGAATATGCATTTACAATAAAAACAAAAAAAAAATCATCACTTCACAGCTATATAATTGTAATATTATGGCACGATTTTTCTAGGTCGTCTATCTGTATTAAGCACACAAACTAATCAAATTTTGACCAGTGCAAACATGAAGGATGTCAGCGATTTCAACATACCGAATCTTGCGGATTTGGCGCCTTTGAGGTAACTATTTGAAATATTTGTAAATTTGTAAATTTTTTATATATTAATTTTAATTCACACATTTCAGTAATACAACTGAGACAAATAGCAGCTCTGTGGTTATCAAATCCATTATTACTAGTATTTCACATGAAAAGACCAATGGCGAAACGGAGACAGTTACAACAAAGACAACCCAGCGCGAAGAAAGTCAATTTTAAGATCTATTTTTTTTAAATTGACACCGAAAAAATATATTTATTTCGAAATTCAACATGGCGATATAGAGATTTGAAATAATTTAAACTACATATAAATAAGTTTTGTATCGTCTTACATTGCAATATCTTCTACTTTAATTTTAGCTATTTTTGTTTCTTTAATTAAGGCACCTTCCTAAATATCCCAATCAATGAATTATTCTAATTTTGCATCTATCTATCATTCTAATTTTAAGTTTTTATTCGAAGATTATTTTTAAAAATCTTAACACACATTTTCACTAAAACTGCACTGATCCACAAACGCATCCAATTTAATCCTTGCATATATATTAAAGAAAAGAAAAAAAACGAATGTTAACGAAAAATACACAAGTACAACAAAAATATTGCCTTACTTACAAACAATACAAATAATTATTATACACGGTACGGCATGTATAATATTTATGCTATTTATGCCTCATTGCAAGTAATGACACGAATCGAATTTCATTTCAAGTTAAATTATTTAAAAAAACAAACAAAAAACATTTCAATTACGCAACACGCTTTTATTAACTATCAGTAATTAATTTCTGACTAACTATAAAGTATTATTAAATTAATGTACTCGTATCCCGACATGCATTGGAGCATCAGCAGCAGGTATTCTACTATTAAACGTAAATTTCTTCCATTACATGTTACAACTAAAGCAAAAAACACCAAACCAGATAATGAAAAAATTAAATACTGTTTTTACTGTTGTTACTATTATTACAAAAATTTATATAATATAAAACCTGTTGGCATTTAAGTGACATGTACACATGCTATTGAGTAAGTATGATTATGTACGCTATTTAAATATACACGATTCATTTATAAAATATATACATACACATTGTATTTAAAGAGTTTTTAAACTCGAACTTTTTTATATTTTACATTGTGGAGTATTTTTGGACAATTTGTATAGAAAATTTACAAATGTATAAAATATTTGATGATATAATGAATACTGTTATCGAAAATTGTTAATTTTCAGAAATTATTTTCAATAAAAGTGTAAAGAATTGCCGCTAATATTTGGTTTTACTTATTAATTACATTTTGAAAATAAAAAACATTTTATCTATGGCCTTGCGCCACCCACTAGTGAAATGGCATACAAATTTATGCAAACAATGGAGGTTACATGAAGGTTTATATTTATTTATTGTATTATACCGTGCTCTATCAATCTATTATTTATGAATTTTAATAGAAATCTGAACTTATTTAACAATTTTACGAAATTATCACATAAACTAATTTGAATGGAACTGTTAACCGATTGCATTTGTTGTAGCAGCGCCCGATTGTTTTATTTCATTTACTTGAGTTATCGATTTCATAAACATTGCTAACTGTAATTTCTAAATATTCTCAAATATTAAAAAAGAAACATAATTTGAAATATATAATTATTGCAAAACATTAACACAAATAATAAATTAGTTTATAAACAGTTATATGTGATAAGAAAACTTAAGCAAATTATGAACTTTTTGAACAATAAATACAACTCTGCATCAGAAAATGTGTCGCTATAGAACACTGCCTGCTTATTTCACAAGTTTTCGTAGTTTATTAAAAACATATTTCACAAAACGTAATAACATTTTTTTATAAAACGTTATACATTTTTAGTTAAACCCCAAATAGGATTAGTTTGTAGTTATAGTTTAAGGAAATAAAATCATCAAGTAAATTAAATATAATGGATTCACAAAAAACACAAAATGCATGGGGCATAGCTTCAACAAAACCAACAGAAACAATAAACTTCGCTGAAATAATGTCTGAAGAATATGCACATCGTGTTCAAAATCAAGAACAAAAACGTTTTGAGGAACGTTTATTGCAACAAGCGAAGCAAGCAGCCACTGACGCAGAAATAGCTACGGCCATAAATACTCAAACGCAGCCATCTCACCTTTACTCTGCAGTTGCGAATGCTTCAACAGTTAATGATGAAAAGCTATCGCAAGAGGGTGAGTGGGAAGATTATTCTGCATTATTGACTGCTGCACAAGAAGAAGATACTGTAGAATGTAACTCGGACGCTGTCATAGCGCAAATGCTCCAATCGCAATTTGATCATGAATACAATGAAGAGCTGCGACGAATTGAGCATAAACGTAACAAAGATAGTAAGGTGACGGTAACCTTGGACAAGTATCGTCGTAATGGTGACTTGGAATTCTTAAACGATTCAGATGACTCTTTAGAAAATGATGACGAAGCAAGTGGACATAAGCGAGACTGGGATCGTTTTGAAACCAACGAAAAAATATTAGACACAATACCAAAATGTGGGTTTAAACTAGACAAAGAGGGTGAAATGATAACCAAACATGATCCGCAACTGTGTGGAGTGCGCAATGCTTGCCGGGTTATGTCATTTCCTCCTGAATTTCCAACCGGTGATGGCGCTGGATTTGACATGAAACTTTCCAATCAAGTATGTATTCATATTTATTGCGTAATAATTACATATTTACAATAGTTTTTGTAAATAACAACAATATTTTTATTTTATTTTATAGGTTTTTAACCAACTGAAAACATATTCTCGTCGCGGTAATAAGAAAAATAAAATGCACGATCGCAAAGCTAATGTGGCCACTGCAGAAATGGGTGTCGACGCACCTACTCGTCTGCTACTTTATAAATTGATTAATAACCAAATATTGGAGCAAATAAACGGCATTATATCGACAGGCAAGGAGGCCGTGATCTTACATGCAAATTCTGATCCTGCGTATGCAGACATCGCAGAAAATGCAAGCGGTTATAGTGGCACCATATGCTCCCCACAATTATTACCAAAGGAGTGTGCTATTAAGATTTTCAAAACTACATTAAATGAATTTAAGCAACGAGATCGATATATCAAAGATGATTACCGTTTTAAAGACCGTTTCAGCAAACAGAACAATCGTGTTATTATTAACATGTGGGCTGAAAAGGAAATGCACAATATTATGCGTATGCAAAGCGTCGGTATTAATTGCCCAGATGTGGTCGTGTTAAAGAAACATGTTTTAGTCATGTCTTTCATTGGTGATAATCATAATGCCGCGCCAAAACTCAAGGATGCTCGCTTAAGTCAATCGGAACTATCTTGTGCCTATGAAGAAATTGTCGCAGCTATGTACAAGTTATATAACGAAGCCAAGTTAGTACATGCCGATCTGAGTGAATATAATATACTTTGGTACGATGACAAATGTTGGTTTATCGATGTGGCGCAGTCAGTTGAACCCGAACACCCAAGTGCTTTAGAATTCCTAATGCGCGATTGTGGCAATATAATAAATGTGAGTTGAACATCATGTCGAAATTATAATTTATAATTAATTATAGTATCTTCATGCAAATTAGTTTTGGGTAATTAAAATCTATGTATTCCAATTTTTATTTAGTTCTTCGAAAAACGTGGTTTGCCGAATATTTATACAAAAGAACAACTTTTTGAATACATAACATCATTAAATGCCGAGACACACAATGCTGCCATGTTAGAGCGTATTCATACGCGCGGTGTCTCGATAGCTGAAGCCACAGCTCCTTACCAAGAGCAATGTCCAGATGAACTGAAGCCTATTGCCTATCCATTCGACTTGGCCTGGGAAAAATCGCAAAGCGAGCGACAACAACAAGCAACAAATTCAGTTATAGATAAAGCCGCTACTGCGTTTGAGGTTTTAGAAATCAACGCTCCTGGTGTAGAACAAGCAAATAAATAGTAAAAAATATGCAGCTCAAAAGAAAATATAGTGTTCAGTTAAACAACGTTTTTTTTTGGAATTCTTTATGAAAGAAAACAAGTGTCAATAACCTCAACCAGGATGCATATATAGAAATGCCCAAACATACTAATGCAGTTTAAGTGATTAAAACCAAGTTTTAATTTTTGAAAACTATTTCGAAGTTTTTCAACCGGAAAATTTTGTTAAAAACAACATTAAACAAAAAAGGTGGCAACTATATAATAAATGAAGTGAAAATAAAGTAAATTTAATTTCCTTAATTTAATGCATTGTTTATTTTTGTAAAATTTATAGCTTTAGAGCGTTCCATGTTTGATTCATATTTATTTGCTCGTAATATTCTTCTGCTGTTTATGATTACTTCTACTAAATTATTTAATTGATCAACTCTCGAGGTGGTGGAACATTTGGAATTCGACCAGGCGTAAAGGTGTCAGCTTTGAAGGCTTCAATATCTTCTGTTGTAAGATCCTCCAATTTGCTATACACAGAGCTGCTTACCACTGGCGATTGTAAGAGAGGCAACGAAGGGTTATTTACTCCCATCTGTTGGCCAAATGCTGTATGTTGATTTGTCATTTGCTGCGACTGAATATTTTGTTGGAAGAAACCTGAGGGCGGTTGTGTCGGTGCTGAATTTTGTGCAGCTTGCGAAAACATATTTTGCGGTGTTTGTTGCTGTTGTTGCATAGCTTGGGCGAATATGTTTTGTGTGTTTTTGAAAACCCCATTTGTATCTGTTGTGTTGGCCGGTTGAGTAAACAAATTGTTAGTATTGTTCGCAGGCGTATTTGCAGCCATTTGACCGAACATTCCACCTGTACTCTGTTGTGCAAAAACGCTTTGTTGTCCAAAAACAGAGTTGGTTTGAGGCTTATTGGCTTGAAACAGTGGGAATCCGGACGTCGGTTGCTGTTGCTGTGATTGCATGGCTTGCGCAAATATATTTCCACCATTTGGTTGTTGTTGTTGTTGTTGCTGTATACTTTGATTGAACAAATTCCCTACTGGTGCTGTCTGCGTCTGATTTTGCTGTCCAAATAGTGAGCCTGTTTGTGGTTGTTGTGCAAATAATCCAACATTGGGTGTAGGCTGTGTTTGTTGCTGTTGTGGTGTGGTTTGAGCAAACAAATTACCAGTCGCTTGAGGTGTCTGTCCAAAGAGTCCACCACTAATTCCAGTATTCGTCTGAGTTTGCCCAAATAAACTGCCTTGTGTGCCTCCACCTCCAAATACAGAAGCAGGCTTTTGTAATTGCTGCGAAAAAATCGAAGACTGTTGATTTGGAGAATTGAACGATAAACCACCTCCACCACCAAATATTCCGCCACCTTGTGTAGGCGTTTGTCCGACGTTAGTTGCATTATTGCCAAAAGCTCCACCAAAGGCACTATTCCCAGGTACACTAGGCTTATTAAATATTGAATTGCTATCGTTGATAACATTACCTCCAAGGCCGAAAGGATTATTAACATTACTTTTTGTTAAGCCGGTATTAGCACCAGCATCGGTAGGTGCATCATAAAGTCGGGTAATAATATCTATTGCAGCGGGTGGTAATTGCAACATAGTTTTCATCTTGTTATTTGCTTCCATAACTTCCTTGCTGAAATGCTGTACATATTGTTCCACACAGTTCTTTTGTTTTGCTTCATAACATAGCCAACGTATCTCTTCAAAGGATTGATCTTCAATAAAGCTTGGTATACAAGGTTTATCTTTGAAGGGTCCAAAACAGGAAATTGGCCATTGCTTTCCATTGATTGCGCCTTCCAAATCGGTTTTTACAAGTTGTCTAAGGATTTTGAAATACATTACATTTAAAACTTAAATTTAATAAATTTTATTCTTACTTGATGTCCAAGTGTTCATTATTGCATTTAGTTCCAAATCTACAGCTACCCTGGAGAAAAAATCTACAAAGAACCATCTCTTTTATGTTTCTTAAAGAATAATAAAACTATTCGTCAATTGCAAATTAATGATTTGTTATGATTATTTTTTAACAGATGATTGTAGCGGCTAAGCGGAATATCGATAACAATAATCGTTCCTTGTGGTAAATTTTGATTTAAATTTGTATTAGCAGTGTTTTAAACAAATTAATTTATTATTTGGATATTGTAATTCCAATAATTAAATAAATTTTGTAAATAAACTTCTGAAATCGTTAGCATTTTATAATCTGACAATGACAACCCTGAAAAATAAAAATATCGAGTATTATCGATTTATTTTTTTAAGTGTCGATTTGTAATTGTGTTTACAGAATATTTTTGTTTACTGCATTTTTGTTTATAATTAAATGAATTACACATTTTTGTTTAATAATAAATGAATTCGACTTATAAGGATTTTCACCGCTGCAAAGTAATTGATTGCAAGCAGGGTGCTGTACGCGCCGTACGTTACAATGGTTTGTTTGACTTACAAATAATTAATTCATTTATTTATAATGTGTTTTTATTGTGTACTGCAGTTGATGGTTCATATTGCTTAAGTTGCGGATCGGATAAGAAGATCAAACTGTGGAATCCAAAAACTGGATTATTACTTAAAACATATGGTGGACATGCAGATGAGGTGACTGACGCCTCAGGTAGTTGCGACAGTTGTTACATTGTTTCGTCAAGTCTTGATAAAAGCATAATCTATTGGGATGTATCGACCGGCGTACCAGTACGTCGATTACGTGGTCACGCTGGTGGAGTACGGTGTGTCTGTTTTAATGAAGACTCTTCCATTGCTATATCTGGTGGACGTGATAACGCTGTTTGCTGTTGGGATATACGCACACGACGATTGGAACCCGTGCAGATTATGAAAGATGCACGAGATTGCATTACAACTGTTCTAACAAATGAACACAAAATAATAACATCTTCATTGGATGGTTGTATACGTCAATATGATATACGTGTGGGTGAATTAGTGTGTGATAAAATCGGAGAGCCCATTACATTTCTAAAACTGACACGTGACGAACAATGTATTGTGGCATCATGTCAAGATAGTGCAGTGCGTCTTATCGACTGTGATACTGGCAGTCTCTTGTCTGAATATAAGGGCCACAAAGCGGAAGATTTCCATATCGAATGTGGTATTATGGCAAATGATGCGCACATTGTGTCTGGGACAAGCGAGGGTTGTGCAGTAGTTTGGGATCTGCTTGATGGGAAAATTTTGCAACGCATTCAATTGAGTTAGTTTTTTTTAATTTTGCAATATAAAATTAATTAGTAATTAAATTATTTTCGATTTTAGGTGAAAATGGCGGAGTTGTCAATTCATTGGATTCACATCCCAAGGAAAACGAAATAGTGTTAACGCGACGACGAGATTTATATGTTTACAATACGGATTTGAATGAAGATGATATTGATAATGCGACTACATAACACAATATGGAATAACTGTTTCTCCAAGCCAATTTATTCTCTCCTGAGGATTATTGTTATGGCTATAGCAGCATATTCGGTGGATTCATTCAATTTCATAGATGTGTATATTTAATATATAATAGTAAATAATTAATAAACAATCATACTGATTAAGTTTATAATAATATGCAATTTATTTGTAACATCTCTTATAAAGTAAGATAACTAATTATTAATTCAAAAGCAGTAAACATGCCTTTAAAATATATTCATTTGTACTTTTCCATTAATATGTCAATGTTATGTTGTATAAATGAATAGATATCTTGTTGTTCATTTATAGAATTTTCCACAGCACCTACCTCAGTTTTTATTTTGTTCGCCTTAGCGGCTAGTACCTCACATTCCCTGCAATAGAAGATGTGTTAAAATGTTAAACAAATGGAAACATTCGAATGCCATACTTATTTTTGGCCATTATTGACATGTGACGTTTTTGCTTCTCCTCATCATATTGTTGTTGTTCGAGTTTAGTTTTTTCTTGCAAGCTTTCTAAAGTTTTTTGGTGTTGAATGTTGGTTTGCGTTAATTGCGCCATTTCCTTTTCACAACTTGCTACTTTTGTTTCAGCATTTAAATTACTCTTTAAGGCGTTGTTAAAACCGTCTACAAAATCTGACGTTAAGATCTCTTTTGCAGTCTCAACTTGTTTTAGTATCTCCTGCAATCTGTTGTTATCTGAAATGTGGGTTTTCAGATTGTTTTCGGCATTTCTTGTCTGACTTTCGTAAACAGCAATATTTTCTTGGATTTTAACCAGTTGTCTGTTGATGAAACAATGTTTTTTAACAATATTAACTTGTAAGAAAGTCAGTGATTACTCACTTTTGTAATTCCAGTCCTTCGTCTTCAGGCACGATAAGGCGTTTGAGATTACGTATTTGACCTTTGAGTTCATCAACTTTTGTTGTTAAGTCTTTTATGCCACAGCTAATTTGTTGCAACTCTCCTTCGCGTTTATTTAATTCAGAATTAACCGATTTTAATAGATTTTTTTGCAGTGGTATTTGATTCGAAAGACAAGCTAACTCTTCGTGCATCTGAAATATTTTTATTATTATTTAAGATTTAAATATTTGAAGTTTTTATATATACCTTCTCTGCCTTATTGTGCCTTTTACGATTTTCTTCAATAGTGTACTTAATCTGGTCCACCAATTCCTGCCGTTCGGCTAATCTATCCGTAGCCATTTTAAAGACATTTGTTTTAAACATATTCATATAATAAAGATAGTTTAGTAGAATTCCCAACATATGTGATGTCTTTTTGGTAGCTTTAAAACATTAAATAAACATTAATTTATTTTATTTTATTGTGAAAATCTGAGATATTTGCTTACTTGGCTTCAGCAAGTCATAATATGTGAATGTAAATGATTTATCACTGATTTTATAAATATGGTCGATGTATCGTACTAATTTTATCAAGAATATCCTCTTCTCACGTGAACCTTCTTCAGAACACGGAGTTTCAACACGGTATCCAAACATCCTTAAATAGCTTATAAGCACTTTAGTAAGCCACTCCTTCGAAGGATTCGCCAAATCCGATTCAACCATTTTACATTCAGCACACAATTCATTCCAGCTATCGAGATATTCCTTTGAAAGCATTTTGACTATCTATTATAGAATAGTTTTTTTAAATAAATTATTGAATAATTTATTCGAAATAGCGCAGAAATAGCGGCGAACTATACAGCGACTCTTTTTAAATTTGATTTGAAGAGAAATTGGCATAATGGAACACAACACAAGGAGAACAATATGTTTCAAAATAATTATGAGTCAGAATTTGACAGCTGCCTTCCCTGTCAACTGGATCAATTCTTTTTAACAATAGAAGTAAACCAGAGATAAAGTAAACATTGCAACGACCAAAAGAAGCATCTCTATAAGGATAAGATGACGAGAAATTAAAATATTTAATAATAGACAACTTCTTTGAACCTTATACTTCACTAACCAATGTAACTAATCAAAAATCTGTAATTTATATCCCTCACTATAATTATTAATAGTTTTAACCCATGTCGAGCAATATTTCCAAATATTTCCACTCCAAAATGTTTGTACAATTCCTCAAGATATGGGCTCCTTTTAACCATTTAACACATATAATAAAGCAAATGAAAGAAATACGGTTTGTTTTTGCTTTTTCGTTTACCCGGTTTTACGATGTGCAAAATTTATTAGTTGATATCACTAAAACTAATTTGTATACAACTTATAGATGAATGATTTTATGTTTCCATAGCCTGCTTTTGTAAATGTGCTTTCAGTTGTTGAATGAAATCATCTTCGACATTATCATCATCCCAATTATCTTCCCACACATTCACTTCGTCTTGATCATCATCCGCAATATTGAAATCTGCAAATATTTTAACACATTTAGATATGGCTTTAAATAGAGGTAAAAAGTACTAACCTTCGATAGGGAATTCCTCAAATTCGTCATCCTCTTCCAAAAGTCCTAAATCGGCTTTAGCATTTTTATCTTTCTCCTTGTCTTTATCTGACGACATTTTATAAAATATTTTGTAAAAATAAATTCACTTCAACCAATATGCGGTAAACCAGCTCAATCACAAATTTGTTACAATTTCTACAAATAATTCAATGCGCTCTTTGCAGAAAAACAATGCCGAGTCATCTGTCAAAAATACAGCGAGTGAAATGTAACGAATAATTTATTTAGGAATACTTGGTAATGCCAGACTTAAATAATGGAAAATTGTAAAAACTTAAAGAAAATTGTAAAATATATACAAATTACACATGAATATTAAACTATAAAAAATTTTGTGTGTTTAAAAATAAAAATAATTAACAATTAGGCAATTTAATTAATTTTATTACAAATTTAATACCTATAGCCTGTTGTACATTATAAGAGAAGATCATCTCGACTTGCTCGAGCAATATGTATTATTGCTAATAGTTCTATGTTAGTATCCTTTCTTTCATTTACAACTTGTTTATTAATAAATATAAGAGAAAAACAAACTTTATTAATTATTTATTGAATTCATGAGTTATTTAATATAAATGAATCGATAGAGGAATCGCTGATATCAAAGTGACAGCACTAACGTTATTTTTGTTTTGGTACAGAAATGTTAAGACGTCATTTAATGTTTTGTAAACAATTCGCAAGTGGCTAGGAAAATCGAAATAGCGTTGAAAGCAAAAAATATACGCGAGTTGCAGGTGGCGATTTCATACACGTATTTCATCAGCGAATAGAAATTTCTATTTGAGTTTCGAAACCAAAGAAAATGCAAGCAAGTTATTTGAATGTGTTACGAACCATCGTTATTTTATTACGTTATAATGTTGGCTTTCCATATGGAGGAATGCTAAGAAAAGACATTCGCTAGTCCACATTGTGAAATACAAATGTACAAATGTACATACATAATGAAATAAAGTTCCTTTACAATGGAGAAATGGCATAACATGTTTTGATATATATGTTATAGTTATTAATGGCAAAATATTTAATCATACTTGTCATAAACACTATTTTCATATAACGAAAAAAATTACAAGTGCTTACAAAATAGATCTTAGCAAAAAGCTATAAGCTACGGCGATGTTAACATTAGCAACAAAGCAGTAACGAATAAAACAGAGTATATAACGAAAAGAAGGTGAAGCTCTAAATAGAGCAACGGGAAAAGTTGTTTGTCAACTTGTGGCGTCCCCCATTTTCATCAATAAAAGTGTCACTAGGTTGGTTTATTGCAGCAACAATAACTAATATAGATCTTTAAATTAAATTAAATATATCAGCGCAAATACAATGTCAACTGTGACTCGTAGTGCAAGTGCGAGCCCATCTGTTGGTCATGCTAATAATCAACAAAACCAACATTTCCCAACGGAGAGACAAAATTTTCCACATTCTGTAGTGGATCCCAGTAATTTTCCCCTCAAGTCAATAGGCGATGTTGTGAATTTCTTTCGGAGATCACTTGATGCGGGTTCCTCAGCATATGGCAGTGAGCCCGATTTGACGTTGCTTTCAATTGTGGCCGGTTATATCGAGCTTTCATTAACTACAGGCGATGCTGCTTTAGCGGCGGAACATGCATTATCAAATGCCGCCTCAAATGCAACTATCGCTTCACCACCGCTGCTTGCTGCTGTTGTTGGCAGTAACTTATCGTCAGGTATGTTTGTTAATTTTACAATACGATAATATCGTATACTAATTAGTTTTTTCTCTAGCACACAACTGTGGCATTATAAAAAGCAACAGTGTGCCTTTTCCTGTTGTAACGTACGAGCTTGTGTCTGGCTTATACAAGAAATTTCAAAGTATACTCTCTGTTGTTGAAAAACCAAAATCAACGCAAAATCGTCAAGCAACACGTGAAATCATCAAAAAAGTGTCCGATGTAATTTGGCACTCTCTGATAAGAAGCAGTTACAAAGATCGTGCGCATTTGCAAAACCTGTACAGTTATTTATCGGGCAATAAGTTGGACTGTTTTGGTGTAGCGCTAGCTGTTGTTGCTGGTTGTCAATTGTTAGGATATCGTGATGTGCATCTTGCTATATCTGAAGATCACGCATGGGTTGTTTTTGGTTCCAAACATGTTGAATGCATCGAAGTGACGTGGCATGGCAAGGGAAGTGAAGATAAGCGAGGACAGGACATAACACCGGGCATAGAAACTGGTTCGTGGTTGTATTTGAGTGGCTTGGCAGTGGTATGTGATAGAGCTATGGAAGTGGCCGCTGTTGTATCAGCTATAAATATATCAATGACAACCAATAGCGATTGCGTTGAAGTCGCTGACATGCAACAAAAATTACTTTGGCTATTGTATGATATGGGTCACTTGACAAAGTATCCAATGGCTTTGGGTAAGTGAATTTATATGATTAATTATTTGTATTTTCTATTATAATTTTCTATGTATAACTATCTGTTTTATACGCAGGCACACTTGGTGAGTTGGAAGAAATCTCACCAACGCCTAAACGTATTTCCTGTGAACAGCTGTATAAGGAGGCAATACAGTCTGCGCGCAAATTCTATCGCAATCATCATGTTTACCCTTACACCTATCAGGTAAAGCTGAAGCTCATTTGCTTTTTGACCGCCAATTACACATATTTTCCAACTTATTTCATTTTAGGGTAATTTTTATAACCGACTTTTGAAATACCGTGAAGCGTTTGCCGCTTGGGCCAATGCCGCAGATGTAATACGCCTGTATACATACAGTTGTCGTGATGATGAGGAGATTTACAAAGAACTTTTGGACATTGCGAACGAGATGATACCACATGTTATGAAGACAGAAAGTTCGGGTCACTCAGCTAGAAGTATTCTACGTGATTCTGAAGTGTTTGCAAATTTGTTGCGTTTTTATGATGGCATATGCCAGTGGGAGGAAGACAGTTTAACACCCATATTACATATTGGTTGGGCTAAGCCACTAGTAAACAATATCACAAAATTCGATTATGATATTCGTTCACAAGTGGTAATTAAAGTGCCCGAAGATGAAGAGATTGCATATATGAAAAAATCTACAACAACATTACAAAATGAAGCTACCACTTCTGCATTAAGAGATGATGCAACAGCTAATGAGCTGCATAAATTGGATAAGAAACATATGATAACGGATGTGAAGAAAGATGAAGCCAATAACTGTAACCTGAATAATAATAATTTAAAAAAAGAAGAGGTAAGCGCGTGTCATATATTTTCTACAACTTCATTGTTAATTTCTTTCTATAAATTTCAGAAGTCTACGGGAGATGTGAAAAAATCTGATATAACCGCTACACTAGCCGATCTAACTGCGGCGTGCGGTGAGAAAATTTTAAATCCTGACTTTCTATTACAGGGTGGTGGAGAGCCGTTTGCTGAACAAAAGAAACACTTGGAACAACGGCAGCAGCATGTCTGTAATAATGATGCAACAAATGGTTTAAAAAATGCCGCAAATAAAGATACCGTTACAAATGTACAAAGCGAAATTTCAAATCCGCATGCAAAGTTAGTGCCAGAAAATGAAAAGGAAGCTTGTGTTGAGCTAAAATTACCAACACCTACTGATGAGGATCCCTTCGAGTTTATGATGAAGCGGCCTGTCATTACACTTTATAGTCAGAAAATGAAGGGACTCAAAGACCTTTTGTTGGCTGAAAAACTAAACACGCATGCAATTTCACTGCAAGTCACCGCACAATCGGTGGCGAGCAAAAAGATACGCGGAATTGATAAACTCGGCAATCACACGACTACATCAACGTACGCAACTGCACATGTTCCAGGCAATAATTTGCAAGCGCTACATGCAAATTACAGTGCGACCTTGAGCGATAGCAATATCAATTCAAATGATAACGGTACTTCTGTTGCGTCAATTGCTGCTTCGCGCCCTAAGCGTTCGCGTCGGGAGTAAATGCTATGTTGAAGGTAAGAAAAATTAAAAAAAAATGCTGTAATGAAGCTTCTTCTTCTATATATAGATACTGGCTATGATAGCGCTTTAAATATGTATTTAAAATATTCCAGTTATTTTCTATACTTAATACATATATCTAAGTATGCATAACTTTTTTACTGGACAAAAACGTTTTCGTATTAGTAAAAATATTTTTTTCTTCTTATAATTGAGAAGTGTTTGCAGGTGCTTCTAATTTCATTTCTGTTCTGTAATTTCAATGTTAGAGAAATACAGCTTAAGTGATGTTATACGAGCCATCTTCGATTAGCCAAAATTTAATGAGTACGAATCGAACACACTACTATAAAACAAATAGACTGATATAAGGAAACAAATATAGAGTAGAAAGATTTTGAGTGGGTCAAAACACTTAATTTTGTATTTTGAATTAAATTTAATAACTCTTTTGCTGCTTTTAAAGTAAAAATCTTGACGAGAGAGAGCATAGCTCAAATATTGCAAACAGAAAATTGACAAATCGAAGATGGCTCATATACTGAAAATTTGTAAAGCACAAATGCATTATACTTCAACTGTTTTAGTTTAAACTGAGACACTATTTTATTTTATTTTAAATTAATTTTTTTGAGAAGTGCTACGTTAAATTGTTAAGCTCAAAAAATTGCTTGTAGGCACTACATCGAAAGCAATTATTTAACGAAATATGAAATCCATACAAGATTATGTATGCCTACAACAACTTAATAACATATTAGCTTAGTATTAAGTATTTTCTGCGAATTTTATGTTAAAAATATATGTATGTAATGATAATGTAGAGAATATACTATACAATAGTTGCACTTTTCCTGTCTCATGTGATATGCTTTTCTAAAAGCGTTTGTAATCAAACTATAATCATGTATATAAATATAAGTACACACACATATTTACGCACACAACCGCAGTCCTAATAGTATAATATTATGCATAAACCCATGCTATTATCTCTCTGTAATTAAATAATAATAATTCTTAAATAGTTTTGTCCAGTTTTGTATACTTTAAGAAATATTAAAACTTTGACAATATGTTGCTGTTCTTCATAAACAAAAATTATTTAAACCTTATACACTGAAATTTATAGCATTAGATATAATAAAGTAGCCAGTGCAGTCTTGAGAATTTCTCTAATTAATTAAGCTCAAATATTCGAGTACAATATTTCTTTGACATATTCAAAAAATTTCCCAAGAAAAGTCAACCGAAATGCCGCTTAATGCTGTTTGTAACGGCACACCCACCAATATAACGAGAAACTCGGTTGCAAGCATTCGTTGCATTTTCTTGCGTTTTATTTATTTTTATTTTCTTGTTTCAAAAGAATATTTTATTCTTTTAAACACATTTTTAGACATCCCTTTACACATGTTTGTAGCATAGATTTAGTTTTACTTTTACAAAAACACTACAAATACACCTTAATGCATTAAATATGTAGAGTGTCTTGTGTTCCAACAGAATGTAAGGAAACCGAGTTATACACATTCACAAGTACTCGTTGCATACATACATACGTATGTCTGTATGTACTTTCTACTACTTAAGGCATGGCTATGAGTTGTCAATAATGATAATAAGAAATGAATTTTAAAGAAAGTCTGTGATGAAAGAAACGATTAAAATAATGATGAAAATCAATTTATCCTAATAGTAAGTGCATAAAATTCACAAAAAAAAGTAATAATGTTAAAACGTTTGAGCATAAAAAAGAGCTATGTTTAATAGAAAGTTACGTTTTGCAATAAACTACTTACAATAATGTTTGTTTAGATATCTACATTCGTAGATTAATAATGGTATTAAATAATGTACATACATTTGAATGTTAAATGTTATAAATTACTAAAATAAAAAAAAACAATATTAGCATTATATTGTGATTTTCTCGATTAAATTTAAAACATATTTACCCAAAAAAAAACTGTATACAAACACACACATATATAAGTATATGTATAATTAAGTACAATGTTGTAAATTCAACAATAAAATTAAATTAATAACTCCTTTACATACCTACATACATACAAAATATATTTTATTATACTTCTGTAACGCATAAAAACATGTACAATAATTTTGTGGTAAATTTTCCGGGGCTTAAAAATTAAAATATACCATATGAGAGAAAAAGGCGGTATTCGGTTATTGTACATACTTATGTAATGAAAAAATACAATATTTCTAGATTTACATATAAACTTCTGATTGCGTATGGAATACACTCCGCGGCTTTTTTTATTAACGACGCGTAATTGCTGCTGGAATAAAATGTTACAGAGCGTTAATAGAACATTAAAATTGTGAGCAGAAATGTTTGCCAGTGGTCAGCATATACAAATTATAGGAATATGTATGTATGTACTTTCGTAAAAACTTCTTTAGAGCTATATAACTACATAAAAAACAAACAATAGAAAAATTAACGCAGCTGCAATTCATAAATATCCAAAAACTAGCAGATGTTCCAATAACCGCAATAGCTA
The DNA here is from genome assembly GCA_031772095.1 of Zeugodacus tau. Classification (NCBI taxonomy): domain Eukaryota; kingdom Metazoa; phylum Arthropoda; class Insecta; order Diptera; family Tephritidae; genus Zeugodacus; species Zeugodacus tau. The sequence continues at coordinate 54,821,376 of CM062651.1, read as the reverse complement.
AAATTTAAATTTGAACAAAAATGAAAATAAAATATTGCTTAAATATTTGTTAACAATGACGTATATTAGTAGTGTCCTTAATATACACTAAACAAAATATCCACAGCTGCAAAAGCAATAGCAACAAAAAAAATGCCACTTCCTAATTGAAATCGGTGAATGTAGTACCCGACGATCTTAAAATAATATAAGCTGATAATCAAATGCAACCTAAACATTTAAAAAATTATGTAATATTAGTTTACCATTGCAAGTAGAAATTACCGAAAATAAAACTGTACAATTGTTCAACTATATCAGCTCTAAATGTTTAAATTTGAAAAATAAAATGAAATGAATTGAAACTGAAGCTATTTTTTGAATTAATTGTAATTCATATTGCAGGTAAGGTTATTTCGACAGTTTCTTTTTCAAATCTTTTATTTTTGATGCATATTTGTTTCATAATTATATTTTACCATTTTTTATCCAAATATTTATGATGTATATGATAATGACCTCCCGCTTTACCATATGTAACAGCTACTGTGGGCTCAGTATGAGATCGGCGTTATATATTCTGGAATACTTTATTTACAACTACCTAATTGAGTATCTAAGACGATATCAGAAAATCACAAGATAAAATATATCATAACCTCAAAAAGCCAACAGCTCTGTACATTGTTCAAGATTCTCCAAGTGTGTGATATCGTTTAAGCACTTTTTAGGAATGGAAATATGAACTGAGACTAATACTTAAGTACCACTTTTTAGCATCAGTTTGTGCAGCACAAAGGAAAATTACACTTATTGATAAAAAATTCAATGATTTCCACAACAGTTTCGATTTAACGGATTTTAATTTTTTATTAGCATTATTTTTTTCTATAAATATTTGTAAATATATGTGCAGGAAAGTAATATGAATAGGACATCTAGAAAGACTTCAAAGAACTTTTAAACTGAGCTCAAATATGCAGATATCTGTAAGAAAAAGTAAAACCAATCGTAAATAATGGAAAATATTTAAAATAATATTAAAAAATAAATTACATAAATCAGTGTTTTGGTTAATATCAAGTGGTTTCAGCAATTATGTTTATGAAGACCGTCATGATTTTATCATCAGTGAAAATATTTTTTTTTTTTATTTCGAAAAATATATATCACTCACCTTTATTAAATAGAATAGATGCCTAACGAGTCCACGCCACGCCAAGTTTTGACAATTTCTATAAGAAATATGATATTAGTACATATTATCATACATTTATTTTGAAAAGAATAATTAGAAATGATCATACTCACATTGTTCATGAAATTACAAATAATTAACTATTGGATATTAAAGAAATATTAAGTCTATATACTAAACATTAAAGAGCAAAAGAGCATGAGATTCAGTTTTTTTGATTACTTATTTATTGGAAAAGCATCAAGTTAAAAATATTAGAACTTAAAACTTCTTAAAGCTCTTTTTGGAGCCCTGGCCCTTGCTGACTTTGAGAACGTTGAAACGCACTGTCTTCGAGAGTGGACGACATTCACCGATGGTGACAATATCGCCGGCTTCCACATCCCTAAAAAATTAAAAATAAATCATTTATAATATTGCTACACAAACAATCACAAAAATTATATTAGCATAATTAGAGCATGTCAGTGTATTTTATAAAGTCAAGTTTTTTCAGCAATTATGTTTATGAAGACCGTCATGATTTTATCATCATTCGCTTTCAATTAAATTTAAATATTTTTTATATTGTTTTATAATTACCTGAAGGCTGGTGAGCAATGCACACTCATATTTCTGTGTCTCTTTTCGAAACGGCTGTATTTGCGCACAAAGTGCAAATAATCACGACGAATAACAATGGTGCGTTGCATTTTGCATTTGCGGACAGCGCCAGTCAGGATACGTCCACGAATACGTACATTGCCGGTGAATGGACATTTCTTGTCAATGTAGGTACCATCAATGGCCTAAATGAAGAAAATAAACTATATATTAGTTTTCATAAACCAAGATACTTCACTGAAACAATTTGGGTTACATGCAATACAATGTTGTTTAACTTACGTCACGGGGTGTTTTGAAACCCAAGCCAATGTCACGGTAGCGACGGAGAACCTTCTTCTTGGTTACTCCGGGCTTGAGTTTTCTGTTTAGGTTGATGCCAAATTGCTTTTGGAACGCTCTTTCGTTCTTTATTGTTAGTAATTTTTGTTTTCGGATCACAAATAGGGTTTAAAATCCAGCAGGAACAAGCACACAAATTGTGGGAGGGGGACATGCAAATAAAAAGAACACATTAATTAACTTCTATTCGGTTTACCTCGGCAGGAGTTCTAAATCCTAAACCTATATTGCGGTACAATCGTAGCTTTCTTTTTGCATTAGGCGATTTTCTTCTGACAACTGGTATAGAAAATTGCTTGCTATAGGAGCGTTCGGTTTGCTGTTGGTGGCGACATTGTGTGAGAATAGAATAAAAATTATTACACAAAATTTAACACATTTCAAGTAGCTTTAATAAAACGTGTATACTGCAACTAGCCGTACGAGGTCCAGATCCATCATACAGAAACCACATGGTGTCCGAATATTTACACAATATCTGCCTCCACTATCACAATTTCATTTGTAATTCATTATTTTACACACACATAATGTTTTAGAAGATGTACCTTCTTATTTTTTCTAATTAACTTTGAAATAATGTAAAAAATTCAGCACAACACTTCGCGTCTTACCTGATCAGCCATGTTGGTGTAAAAGAAAAGAACGAGAGGAAGTCGCTACAGCGAGTAAGAAGAATCGAGTCTACTCGTTTAAAATATTTCGTTATATTTGACAGTTATTGTTCAAGGGAAATGTCATTTCAAGTTACCTTACCATATTTGGATAAATTTGTTAAAAATAATTTTTTTTTTTCAGGAAAGAAAGTATAAAACTAATAAAAAAATGTTTAAGTAAAGCTTTGCAACTAAAAATAAATTTAATATTAATGTCATTAAGTTGAGTGGACCTTAAAAAACTCTTGTGACAATTATTGACAAATTAAGGGGCATATTGTCGCACATTGGGTGCTTTTAAAGAACATTTTATATAAGAAACTAAATTAATTTTTCATTTAAAATTACAAGGGTCCAATAATACTATTTTTAAAATTAAAAATAGTTATATAATACGCTAAATAATTATTGGCAACTCTACTGATATCCATAATTACACGTCTACACCAGATTCCATATATATTGATATGCAGCTCTGCTTCCGGACCAATTAATTTTGTATGTTTTTTATCTGTTTTACTAAGAAGAAGAATAAATAAGAAAATAACATATTTCTGCTCAAATTATCCACTCCTAATTTGAAAATATACTTTTAACACAATATAGACTTCGGTATGTACCATTAACTACGGTTAACTAGCTCCAAGTAAATTTACCTAGCACTGTTGTTTACTTTCTAGTTTTTCGAATTGTTTCAAATCACTAATTCATTGTCTTATACTCTATACAATGAGATACAAATAAGTTTAATTCTTTGGTATGTCTTTATTGCTCAATACGTATGTACGTATATTTACATATTTTTAACATTTTTATTGAATTTGTGAATAGCGATAAACAAAATAAATAAATATATAAATTAATGAAATCGATGTTTATTTAGTTCGGTCTGTGTTAACAAGAAGTCAGTGAAATTTGTTTATTCGATATTAAAATTTAACTAAATTAAGTTATTCAACAATTACTGCGCCTTCTTAACTGCTGCTGTCACAGTGGTGGTTATCTGCTTCGGTTTCTTTAATGGATTCTCGACACATTCCTTATATAATTGATTAAGGCCAAATGCGGCACGTACATTATCTGCTGAGAAGAAGAATTTCTGTAACTTTCCTTTGGAATCTCCGCATGGTCGTCGCTCCTCCTCTTTTCCGTTCTTAAAGAGTATAACAGTTGGTAATTGTCGTGAAAAACTGCTATCAGAAATACGATATTTTTGTGCAACATCGGGGAATCGACCGATGTCGACTTTACCAAATTTCAAGTTATCCAAAGCATATTCCCCTGAAAGTTCGGCAAAGATTGGCGCAAAATTCACACAACTAGGATTCCATACGGTGTAGAAACAAATAAACCAACTAATTCGCTTATCCCGTACCAATTCTTCTTCGAATGTTTGCATGTTGCGGAAGTAGGTGATATGTTCAGGGCCACGGTATGATGGCTCTGGCAATACAGTGCTCACTAGCACGCAAACTAATAAGAATGCAATGCCATATCGAAAATCACTATAGGCCCAAAGAATCACATTGGCCACTTTTGTGTAGAGGAATGATGCGGACAGATAATTTACCATTGTAACACTTCCAGTTTTACGCGAACGTATCATAACCACAATTAGCAGGAAAAATAGAATTTCTGTTTCGCGGCTATCCAATTCACACATTTCCTCGCCCCGATTATGGAAAAGCCTTGTGCATAATGGATACAGCTTCTTAGCGATTACATATGATATTGAAAGGATAATATTTATCCAGTAATACGGTTTAGAGAGCTCACGTAGCTGCTTTTGTAACGACATTTTTGTGAAGTTAACAAATTAGTATGTTGTATTCACAAATTAGTAGATTAATTAATAACATCCGTCTTGTAACACATATGAATTCTTTGACATATTTTTCTTTACACCCTTGTTCCACCTCTTGAAGTTTTTCCAATAACTTTTCACAATATTGCCACCTTGTAGAAAAACAAACATGTTAAAATAAATTTGAAACACTAGGCGCTTATTTTTGATGAAATGATAAATTAACTAGTAAATAATACTAGATAATTACATATTGCACCTCAATTATATTCTAAATTATTTTATAAGTAGTGAATTTTGAAAAAATAATTGCTTGATATACCATTATATTAGATAATATCGAGTTGCTGACGAGCCCCCCTATGCCAATTATTCACAATCATGATTTGCACTATACCGCCAATACAACAACATGTCAAAATTGGCATTTTGTTTCCTTTGTGATAAAAAATCAAAATATCAAAATTGTACATATTTTTATTGTCGTAAAATTAGTTGAAATAGGGATTGTTGGCACGAAAAATCGTGTGTCATTTTGTATTATTTGAAGATAAAAACGGAAAAAATTAGAAATGTCTACATTTCGTCGACGCCGTGGATCCTATGGAAGCATTCATTCGGAAAATGATTTTGGCAGAGATGAACTGGATGGGCTTAGCTACGAGTTTCAAGATGGAGAACTGTTTTATGCTACTGAGCAAAAGTTGCCATGGAAAACCATATGCTTTGTGATGTTTTTTCTAATTGTAGGAATGGTAAGCTCCCCAACGAAAGTAGTTTTACCATATAATAATACTTAGTGATATATTTGTAGATTTGCTTGACAACTGCTGGTCTGATTTTCACAGAAGTCATAGACCAAACGTATGTCGATCGTGCATCTCCGTTGCTTATTCTCGGTTCTCTAATGATTATACCAGGCGGTTACTACGGCTACATATTGTTCTCAATCTTAGCAAAGCGTGAAGGATACTCGTGGGAAGATATACCAGAAATTTGAAACCAAAGCAAAAGTGCCTATTTTTAGAAATATTCAGACTTATTTGTTTGAAAGATATTTTAAATTATTAGATCATGGTTATAGTTGAAAGCAACAGCCAGTATATGGACAACAAAATCAGAGAAATATGTCTATAAAGTGTTGTTCTTTTTCGACTATAACCAGCGGTCTTATTGTTAAAGCATTTATATGTATTGACTGATAACTAACTCAAATCAAATATTTAATTAATTTATAACAGAGACTTGATTATATATTTATAAAAAACATTTAATATTACATGTGCATTTGTTTTGTAATGAATTATATGCAATTACTTATTGTAATGATAAACATGACTGAGATATGTATATAATAAAAAATAATAATTATAAAAAGGGATTCTTACTCTAAAATGATTTTACGAATACATGCACTTAAATATATATGTATTTACATATGTATGTGACCCACATATCGCATTTTGGTGAATGTTAATTCAATTATTTGAGGAATGTTTTCAGCCGGTACAACAACAACAATGACAACATAAACTAGTACGCTAGTAGTAATAAAATGTTAGCTTACTAACCAATTCAAAATAGTAAAGAAATCTTAAAAATTGGACAATAAAAGACTTTGCGCTTACGACTAGAGACATGCCTCTGGGATCAGGGAAAGCTTTCTAGCATTGCCACAATAACAACTTCAGACAATATGATTTTAACTGATTGTCTGCCTAAATATTATTATATCTGTTCGGTGAATTGAATAACCGGCTTTATAACTTCTCCGAATCGTTTCGGCTGAATTTGACGTCTAGCTGTTAACGTCATCTGTCAATGCATTATTATTTCTTTTTTTTTTGAATATTTTCTTCCTCTTATTTTTGTGCTCCGCCGGTAAAGTGCATTTATTTGGTTATTTGCAACGTAGCTTGGTTTCAATAAAATAAGCGTTTAGAAGATTTTATATAAAAATGTCTTCAAATCAATGGGAAGTTGTTACGAAATCCAAAAAAGCCAAAAATCTGGATAAGAAAGTAGAAGCTCATACGGAGAAAAAACGACAGGCGGCCTTACTTCCAAAACTAGAAGAAATTTGTAAGTATTGTTATCTACAGTTATTAAAATGTAAGTCGCCATAAAATATTTTTAATTAGTGCCTTCGCACGAATATCGTACTTTATTATCTGGTAAAAGAGGAAAAGAGAATTATTCGCCAGCAAAGTCGGCGAGCTCTTCAACAAAATCGAAATCGTCTCCCATTAAGAAAAATGCTAATAATACGAAAGACAAATCTACGAAAAAGGAGCAATCATCGCAACAACATGCTAAGCCGAAATCAACAGTGTCCAAACCGAAAAGTTTAGAGTCTGCATTGCGAAATATTGAAGCCAATGATTTCGCAACACAACTTGAGCAATTAAAAATTTTGTATCCTGGTTCTGAACTGCTTTGGCTTAAAGGCGTAATAATAATTTGAATTTTTAAAATAATTGTGCCAAATTATGAGTGAATTATATATTTATTATACAGGTTGCAAGCTTCTTCAACGAACTACTACCCTTCGATTGTGATCCCGTTTTCTCAGGAAAATCAATTCATTATCCCAGCAACTTGGCAAGTACTGCGCTCAACAATGTAATTGTCGAATTTTTGGAATCAGTAGGTGAAGAGAATTTGTCATATTTTTATCATACACTGCTAATCAATATGACCACGGATCTTTCCAAAAATATGCCAATTGTTGGTTATAAGGTAGAAATAATTGTAATATTAAATTAAATATAATCTAATACTTTGTATGGTTTCAGTTCGTGTTACAATTAATTGCTCAACATTTTCCACATGTTGCTTCAAATAACATGGCTAAAATTGCTTTGTTGCGTAATTCTTATCAAAATCGAAGCAATATTTGTTTAAGCATACTTTGGGCAATTGGCCAAGGCGGTTTTAAAGAAATAACAGAGGGTATTAAAGGTATATAGTATTATTTAACACATTATACTTGTGTACGATACTATACATCTTCTTAATCTTGCAGTGTGGCAGAATTTAATGTTGCCCAATCTGGAATTGAAAAGCTATACAAAATATGTGACTGAATATTTAGAAAAAGTTTTAACTGCAGCAAAAGAAGAGTATGTCAATGTGAATTAAAGTTTCTATGGTATATGTGAGTGATGTCTCCATTTTTTTCAGCTGCACAATAGCTTTGAATCAAAACGAGTTTTTCTCGTTCTACAACGCTTTAAAAACGCACTACCCCATTCCAAAGGAGAATCAAGAGACTCTTGGAAAATGTGCTCATGGTTTTTTGGTAACTAAATAATTAAAATAAAACTAAAAATAAAAAAAATTATAAATATTTTTTTCCAATAGATCAAGTACATTTTATCTAGTAGTAAGCATTTGAACATTTTTGTGACGCTGTTTCGTAATATCGAAGATATTAAGCGGAGTCGTAGTGAGTTGGAGGGCTGCGTTTGTTGTCTTGTTAATGGTGAAGATAGTTTTAAAGTATGGAAGATGAATTATAAGAAGCAGTTGATGCCATCCCTACTGCTGTTCAAAGAAATCGGTAAGATTCCTTATACAAAACGTGTCATACAATATGTTCGTTTTTAAGTAATTATTTATGAAATTAATATGGTTTAGTACCTGTATTTGAATATTTAAATGTGATTTATTATATCGTATATAGATACGATAGTAAATTTTATTGTACAATTATAATTATAAATTTTGTTAAAAAATACTTCAATTTGCAGAAAAGCAACTCGATAAAGCTGATAAAGGTATGCTAAAGCTGGCATGCTCCAAATCATTCCAGGCTTTCTTAGAGGAAGCTCAGAAACTGAATGAAGAATTGAATTTAGCAAAACGGAAGGACCCAAATTTAGAAGATTTGATGGCTGTTGTGAAGGTATGTATGATTGTATACAGGTGGTTTAAAATTAAAAAAAGTAATCCAAAATGACACAAATTTGTCTGAAAGTGTGAAGTCGTTTCTAATGACAAGGCCACCACTGTGCCTTATGTTTTATTGTGGTTTATTTATTTTTAGTTGATAATATAAAACACATGAAGTTTTCCTTTTTCTGATAACATATTTATCTATGTTTTAACCTCAATTGAAAATTATTAGTTTTGATATTGTCTCCTTAGTAAAGTTCGTTAAAGCTGTTAGTATCCATCTAACAGCGTTAATGGCTCCGTTGAATATTCTTATCAGGTTATTTATTAGCTAAAGTCATAAATTGAAAGTTTCTTCAACACATTTTTTCAGCAGTTTTATAATCTACTAAATTCAACATATTTTATTGTTGTTAAAAATGAAGTATCAAACTATATTCTTGTATTCACGAATGTTTCTTTGCATATTTTTATCGCTTCTCCTTCTGCTAAGAACTTCCAATAGTATATATGATTCCAATATACATAGTTAAAATTACAAATTCAAACTATACAATGGGTCTCCACTAAAAATATGGCACACATTTATTTATTAAAATCAATATATAACTGTATTTTTTATATATGTTTTCCTATTTTTCTATTTTTTGTTTGTTTAATATATTTATGTGAATTAAAAATCATATTTTTCCAAATTAAATTATTATTTTTTATTTTATTTTATTTATTTAATTTATTTTATTTTATTTAATTTATTTATTTATTTTATTTTATTTTATTTTATTTTATTTATTATTTACATTAAAAATTTATGTGTTAATTTGTGTGAAGTGAAATCTTTTAAATTTTGAAAATCTGGTAAATTTTTGGTGTAGTCGGAGTGTAGTAAAAATTCATTTGCTGCTTTAACAATCTGGCAACTATTCCGTCATATTAGGAAAAGGAAAGGCGAGTTCATTTCCAATTAGTCCGAAGTTGGGGAGAGGAGTGATCAGTGTGTGCGCAACGCCGATAGTGGTTTACTTAGTGCATATTAGTAAATTTTAACAGTGAAATAGCAAAAATAAATTAGCATCTAGAAAATTTATTTACTTAAAAAGTATACTTGCACGAATTTGTAAATTACAAATTAATAATTGTTATATATATGTATATTACTATAGTTGAAATGGTGGTTGAAAAATCGATTAGCGAATTACAATTGAAAATGTATACGTCCACAGGAAGGGGAGGATGTGCATATTTTAATACGTGCATATTTCCTTTTATCAAAAAAAATGTGTCAAACATTTAAATAGCACCACTTTAGTACTTAATGTAAAAAAGTAATGCTAAAAGTTAAAACTAGCGTGAATTAAGTAGATTAAAAAGTTATTCCAATATTAAATCTATCTAAGTTAGGTAAAAGCAAATGGAGTATAAGAACACTTAGTGGATGAAGCGCTGAAAGTGTGCGACGTGGAATTGTTTTTTGTTTTAGGAGAGTGAGAGCGGGCTGGATGAATTTCTTGTTAGCAGCAGCTGTGTGTGTGTATACATATTCCCATCTTGTTGGCTGGGTAGTTTCTGCTCTCGGGTGCAAGGTCTGCGACAACAATGCATAGATTTTGATGCTTTTGTACACAATTAATTACCTACATATTTTAAAGAAAACGTTGTTTTTTTTTTATTTTACTTTAGCGCTGTTTGAGAGATTACTAACATTTTCGAAATCGTCTTTTAGTGTATGCTGCGGCCACTTTCTACCTGTGCTCACCTTTTCATTTGTAACTAAATTTGGTAACCTTTTCATATCTGTACATACCGGCTTCATTGTTTACACGTGGCTGTTGCATATTGATTTACGGAAAATATCCACAGTATGAATTTATGACACTAAAACAAATATTAACTTTAGATAATGCTGTTTATTTAGTGAGTACTAATAACAAGTAGGACAGCCATTTTAAACGAAATATTTGTTGCTGCAGTTTTTAATTTTTGATTTTTGAGTGTTTAAAAGTGCGTATTATTATCTTCACGCTTAAAGTAGTTTATACATGCCGCTTAAAGGTTTATTCACCTTTCTTTACCTACTTTTAACGCAGCTAGTTTCTGTTTATGGAATATATGTGCACAGTAAATGACGTGGCTAGGTATTTAGTAGCTTATCAAAAGCATAATTCCATTTTGACTGAATGCATGCCTTATGTTATTATCTGCTAAACTGTATTGCAGCTTTATCGCTTCTTGGGTGTTAACGTGATACTCTACGCGTTTCATAACCAAATATTAAAACTATACGTTTTTGTAGTACATACTATGTATTACATATATGTATTTTATTGAGTATGACGTGTCTTAAATTTTTTATAGTTAGAATTTGGTAAAAAAAAATAAAATATACATAATTATATTAGCAAATTTATTAATAATCAAATTTCTTTAGAAAGCGGTGGTGCTAAAGTTAATCAAATGTTTATTATATTATATTTGGTATTATTAACGATTTAAAAAAAAAATGTAGAAGCTATTACGCAGAAATTACTAAAAAATTAAATCAGTAGAATCGGAGAGAGTAAGTGAGAAAGCAAAGTTGAATTTTTTTTCAGCTAAGCGCGGATTACTGTCGATATGAATGTGTATATTGTTATAAATTTATGTGTGTATATATACATTTGTAGGTGATTGCATATTCAAATACATATGTATATGTACCATATATAGTATATTTGAGTTGAGATGAAACCCGTATTTAAAAACAGGCAATGCTAAAGACCAATCAACGTATTGTTTATTGCTGATAAGTACTTTTCTTTTGATTATAGAAATATATTATCGCGTTTGCAAATATAAAAAAGAACAATATATGCGAAAGAGAGAGTAAAGGTTAAATTTAGGGTATATACAAATTTATTTTATCTACTGCTGCATATCAGTTACGATGTCATTATGCATTTGCAGAACTTGAGGCTACACTTAGTTGGAGTTAGCTCGTTTTCAAATAACACCTATTAAACAATTGTAATTTGCTAATGATATATTCAACACCATACAGTTTTTTCTTAAGAGTAAAATTTACATTTTTTCCTAATTGTTTTAGTTAACTTTAATAAAAGCAAATAAATTAAGTTGCAATAAATATGGCACAAAATAACAAAGGCAATAAAAATAAACAAGCCAAACAGCAAGCTGGCAAAAAGGTAAAACATACGCAACAAATTTCAAAAATGTCAACAAATTTTAACAATTTTATTTAGTGTTTTGTGAAAGTAACTACTTAAAAAATTGTTTTAAACTTTTTTTGTAATTCAACTCTTTTTTTTTAATTTACAGAATGTTCAAGAGAAAACCACACAACAGAAGAAGAAACAAATCGCCAGCGAACAAAAGAAATGCGGCTGCTGCAAGTGGGTGTTGGGCAGTTTTGTGCTAATCGCCTTGATTGCCGGCGCTTTGGTCTACGACACAAATGTCAATGGCAAAGGTGTCTTTGAGCGTTCCGCTACCGGCAAGATACTAAAGAATGCTGGCGTATTGCCGCATGTAGAGAAAGCGTGGTACACGACGATGGGCGCCGCGGCAAGAGGTTACAAATGGGCCGAACAACATGTGCCGCCATACGCGAAACCTGCCGGTCAGCTGGCGTGTGACCTCTTCAAGTTGGCGCGCAATACCGCCTGTAATGTGTATGGTGTGGTTGCCGAATTTGTTGCAGCAAAATTGCCAGTCGCTGCTAGCTTTGTGAGTAATTAATTTATATTTTACCTATGTATATGCTTTCTTGCTTTTTATACTGCGTTATTAACTGCTGCCGTCTGTTGTGATAATGACATCACCGTCATCGTAAAGATTATATATAAACTTTTGTGCATTTTTTTGTTTAACTCAAACGATATATACAGATATACTAACTGTCGTTCATCAATTCTAATAAAAGTTCAACAGTTTCATAGAAACCGGTTTTTCTATTTGTGGCTAACAACAAAATGAAGCATATACTAAGCGAAATAGCCGCTAGCTCAAGTCGTGCAGTTAATAATATAATATAATTAATGTACATCTTTTGATTTTCTTTTTTTCTTTTGTTATTTCTTAAGATTTGTGTTGAAAAGAAATTTAAGAAAGTAAATTCAAGCATGGCTTAAATTTCTATTTAATACAATAAATAATATTATGCATAAAATATTTTTTTTTATTTTACCGCTATAAAAATAATAATATGCATATATTTTCTTTTAATTTTTACCGTTATAAAAATAATAATATGCATACAATATTTTTTCTTAATTTTTACCGTTATAAAATTTTAATTTTAATTTCTGCGACTTTTTAGTATCGATATAATAAAATCATTATATTATTTTCTATAAAGTAAAGCAAACCGCTTTAAGATAAAATCTTATTTCTAATACTAAATATTATTAATATCTGAATATAATATTAAATATATTTTTTTTCTTTTTTATTTCAGCTGGAACAATATGTTCCCGGTCTACCTAAAAAGATCGAAAACACTTCTTTGACGATCAAAAATGTGTGCATCGATGCTTTTGGCAAAGCAGTGGTCTTTTTCAGAACACAGGTTTTAATGTGAGTACACACAATAACGGATAAAAACATACAAACAACACTAACAAAAAACTATATTCTCTTACAGTGGCCGTCTCTCACCTGAAAATCTCAGCAAGGCACTCAACCAAACCCAAAATGCTGCACTCGATTACTACAATCAGTTCCATAAAAAGGTTGATACCTATGCAAAACTGAAATGATTTTAAGTAGAAAAACACAAAAAAATCATTATATTATGGCGATCATCTCCACCAATTCAATCCAACTCAACACTCAATAAAACCACCATATGACACCACTGCTAACCACCCAACAGCAAATGGATTGCATGGCAAATCAAGTTTCAGCTTGTTATGCCAAAACAAAAAGTTGTCAATTTTTAAAGAAACACTGAACCTTTTGAGTGCTGTTAAACGAAAAACTATTTTCTACACCCTAAAGCAGGTGCAAGAAATGAAACGAAAATGTATATTTTGATTATGTATAAATGGAAAAATCTACAAATTTATTGTATATTAAGCAATTTTGGTTAAGTAAAAATTTTGAATGCAGTTGTAGTGTTTGAAAAATCTTGTAAATGTTGGTATTTTGAAAAATATTTAACATTCAATAATGGAATTCTCTATTTCATTGTTTTACATCACTCAACAATTTATTACCAAGCTTAATTAAGTTTCAAATTCCATTTGCACTTCCTTTGTGATTTATGCATTAATTTCATAAGTTAATATGCGTCGCACACTCAAGTTTCTTAACGTTTCATTCTGTCAGTTTGCGCCTGTTTTGCTATGTAATCTTTCGTCAGGGTGCATGAGATGGTGGCATACTATTCCAGTTTGTATCAAATTTTAGTCGATTGATATAAAAATACTTCAATGCATTTTCTCTTAGTTCATTATGTGAATTGTGAATGATAACCTCTTTTTTAAATAAAAAAATATTTAAAAGTTGTAAGTATTGCGATGTTTTAAAAAATTTACTGCCTTGATTTTATTCATTACATAGGTATATGTAGGTATTTTCATGGACGTCTTGTTAATCTTGTTGGATGAATATTATTTATTTGTTATTCACATATGCTTCCTTATATATTAGGTTGTCAAATATCTCCCTTCCGCCTTTTCATCTTTTGAATTTCGCGGCTATGTAGGCAATACTATACATCTTTGAAAGGTCTTGACATAACCTACAAAACGACGCTATGCATGATTAGTTTGGATATTGCGTTCAACAGTTATAGACGTGTAAACATGGAGTTCACTGACGCCGAAATTCGCGGTATTTTAAAGTCGTCCTTCGTTAAAGGCCAATACGATAGAGAAACATTTCGTGAGATAAATGGTGTTGTAGGGGATGGTACTCTATCACTTCGAACGGTTGAAAACGACAACATGGATAAGCCAGCCGGCGGAAGACCTGTGACGACGAATAAATCATGGAAAACATCGAGTTAGACCGGCATGTGGCATCTCGTGACATCGCCCAGGAGATGGGAGTTAGTCACCAAACCATTTTAAACCATCTGCAGAAGACTGAATACACAAAAAAGCTTGATGTTTGGGTGCCGCATGATTTGACGCAAAAAAACCTTCTGGCCCGCATCAACGCCTGCTGAAACGTAACGATCTCGACCCATTTTTGAAGCGGATGGTATTGGCGACGAAAAATGGATCACATACGACAATATCAAGCGAACACGGTCGTGGTCGAAGGCCGGTGAATCGTCCCAAACAATTACCAGCCGGCATTGACGGCCTGGAAGGTTTTGCTGTGTACATATTTGGTGGGATTGGAAGGGAATCATCCACTATGAGCTGCTCCCATATGATCAGACGCTTAATTCTATCATCTACTGTGAACAACTGGACCGCTTGAAGCAGGCGATCGACCTGAAGCGTCCAGAATTGGCTAACAGAAAGGGTGTAGTTCCGCCAGACCACACACTTCGTTGACGGGATATATGTATATATATAATTAGTGAAAAAAACGACAGAGGTTGAAACCTGTGACTGTTTTGCTCTTCTGTATGTTGTTGATGTAGATACCACCTATTAAATATAAGAAATGTGTCATCATTAGCTTTCAGTTCGATAGTCTTCTTATTTTTTGGTGCAGATTCGCCCGATGAATTCTACTGTATCGATCGTTTCTTCGCCTCAGGTTTGTATCAGTGGATCCATGATCGTCGACGATCATGAAACGTTTGTCTCACATAAATCTTCGAATTGCGCTTAATCTAATATCTTATGTAGGATATAACCCCCTCTGTCTTGCGTATCTTCAATAGGTGGTCTGTCATTAGGAGATCTCGATCTTTTGCCACATTTTCTTCCAGGAATCGAAGTAATGACCGACATTGGTAGTTTCCAAATATTTAAAACCAACTGACATGCTCGTGACTTATTTGCATATGCTTCCTTAAAAACTAATTAGACGATCATACAGTTAGTGGACTCTCCGAATTCGGTCTTAAAAAACTTAATCAACCAAAGAAAAAAGGTGGAGTTGTGGCCCGTTGGTGTTCAATAACTCGGAAAACAGTCGTCATTATATAGTCTTCGTATTCTCTGTTCTATAGTATGTAGAATAACTTACCGATCCAAACAAGTTCAGATTGCCGGAATAACAGCTCTTGGGTGGATAAAACCTGGGTTAATGCCGGTACTGCAGAACCGACTGTCGTGGGAATTGGCACGCCTGTTTTCACACTCGGTCGAAGCAAAAGGGGAATCAACGATGTTAAGTACAGTTGATCTTCCATAAATCGAACTTCTATAACTCGAAGTTCTCCATAACTCGAACTCTTGGATTGGCCATAGAAGTCAAATTTCATACAAATTACCTTCCATAATTCGAGGTCTCTTTAATTTTTTTCCTGTATTATAGTGATTTGAGTAAGGGAAGTTCAACTGTATTTATTTTATACGTTAAGGCGTTGTCGAACGGTTGGACTATGTCTTATTAGTAGGTTCTAGATTGTTGTATTGAAATTATCACATACCATATAAGTGAAGGGTTAAATGACGGTATAATAAGCTTTAATTGTCACTAATAATGAATGATGGCAATAAGTATTTCATCTTGACTAATGAATTTAGTTATCTGCGCTATAAGCACAACTTTCGAACTCAATGGTGGCAGGTAAACTTTCAAATAATTTTCTATATGTTAACAAAAAGCTTAGCTTTTGAGAATTAATGGCAAAAAGTCTTGGGTTAAAGCGAATTTAAATGCTTTTGCAGCTGCGGCATAGAATGTCAACTCATGGAAAGTTGGAATATTTAAAAATTATTCGCGACCTAAAAATAAACTTCAATTATTGCAGAATCTTTCAAAAAGTTCTGTTAGTGACACTATTATCTGAGAACTATTTGAGAGTGTGACTCCATACAAGACATTTCAAACAATGACAGCTGAATAATGTTAGCTGAATCAGGCGCTGAATACTGCCTCTAAAGCTGGAAATTTTACTTTTCGAGTGCTGTAAAGCTAAACTGTGCTAAAAGCTAAACTGCCGGAAACATCTGGTATGGAATTGTAATCTGAAAGCATTGTCATATTTCAGAATTGAAAGTCCGAACCGGAAGCACTCAAATATAAATTTGACTTACTATAAATTCAGTTTAATAATGTCTAATTTTTCGGAGGGACGGTTTCATAATATATTCTCTAAAAAGTAAGATTGGAACATCACTGTGAATAATTCAATAGGTAATTCGAAAAGAGTTTGACATGTGTTTTTTTTTCTACTTCTTATAAGCTTTATGTTATTGAAAAACCCAAGAGTAACTTAGATCCAGAGCTCCATGTATTGTATATTGTATTGGTGTTCCTTTTATGTGTTGGATTAAGCAATGTTCTTCAATGTACTTCAGTTAAAATAAATTAGTAGGATATAGGATTGATTTCATTAAGCTCTTATCTGTGAGCCATGGTTCAATCTCTTTATATTTGTATTATATGATAGCCAGAAGGCCTGTAAATACCACATATTCAGCCAGGAATTTACAGCTAAACTTTGGGACAAGTATAACACTTGAATAACACTATTCTGCCAAACGATGGACTTACAGTATTTACAAGTTCTCTGGTATTATAATCTATAAATTATAGTTAACACGATACAACATTACTTTTTGACATTAACGGTACAAATAATACCGACGAAATTAAACTGAGAACAGTTTGATAATACGAGAAAACTGTCACCAGTTTACTGATCCAGAGAGCTTTACCTGTCTCTCAAGGCAGCTAGCTAAACAGCTGGGAACACTTTGGTGCAATGGAAAACAGCTGTTACTAAAAGTCAGAGAGACACAAGATATGTAAGTTTACTGTTACACTGTGGGTGGCTATGGTTGGTTTGGGTTTTGGGGTGCAATATAAAATGTTCGCTGCACTTTCGGAGTATTTGAACATACGAAGTTACAAGGCGAAATGTAAAGCAGGTTGCGACTGGCAAGGTGTAAAAGGCGAAACGTGTTTCGTGCGTGCCGTTTGCGGCGAAAGGATGTTGATGTTCGAGCAGTAAATGTTTCAACTGAATGGACTCGAGTAAACGTGTCAGTGACTGCGCTGACGACACAGCATTACGGACGCGTTGATTATTTAGTGCGGACGCGTGACATGTTCGATTGCAGCCACTTCGTACGCATGCTGAACGAAGTGAACGCGTAATTCATACGCAGGAGTGTTGTAAATAAATAACAAGTTGTGTTGTTCAAGCCATTATTATTATCTACAGTAGTATTTTAAAAGTGCGCGGGTGTGTTAAAAGAGTTAATTGTGAAATTTTGAAAATACATATATTGTGAAAATATTTATATTATTATAATATTTAATTGACTTTGGAAAATGGTGTGGTGAATTGAAAAATGTAAATGATATATATATAAAGTAAATAAAACAAAAAAATATAATATATAAATTTTTAAATCAAATCGATATCTATTGACAAGTGTGGAGGTGTTGCTTATAAGTCCTACAGGTGTATAAAATAATAAAAAAAAATATAAAATAATTATTAAATTAAATTCAAAACAAAAAAATATTTTAATTAAGTGAAAATAGATTTACTGAAAAAAAAAATTATATAAAAAATATTTCATGAAATAAAACAATATTGTCATAAACATCCACCATCAGCAGAAAATTTATTTATACTCAATTATAAAAGCGCCTAAAAGCCAAATAACCGCTTCAAAAAATCCATCATACCTTTTAATTAATTATTTTTTAAGTGAGTGTGTTGTTGTTGAAAAACTAACAGCGAAATGTTCATTCGATTTGAATTTTTTCTTAAACGAATGTTCACTGCCAATAATACAACAAGCTATAAAAGCAGTTGAAATACTGTCAGCAATTAAAAATTGTCATCAACAACAAGAACACTTGCTGCACACGGTGTAGACGGCTCAACAACAAACAGCGAAATAATTCCAATCCTTTGATTGTCCAAAGTGTCACAGCCAGCAGCAGTCGTCATGTCATTCGCAAATGAATTGACAACAATAATGTTATTGTTGCTCACATTTTTGTTGACACCAACGACAACGACAACCGCATTGGATGGCAAAAACAGCGAAACAAATGCAATGCAGCAACAACAAGCAATGCAACGTAGTGCTTTAGGTGAGTGTATTGGAAAAATGAAATAAAATGTTGATTTGTTTATGTGACAAATGTTGTAACTGCCAGCTAAATTGATCGGCAGGTGAATACTACAATGATAGGAAGGTTTTGCATCATCACAAAATCTAAAAGTTGTGTAGTATGATGTATAATATAAATACTATTACTCCGCTATATTGGAAAGCAAATCAGCATAATTGCAAGAGCTATTAACCACTTCATTCAAATAGCATATACTTCCAATTGGGTAATTAAAATAATTTAAGCAAATTTACATCTAATTGTTCTCAATTAGCCATTCAATACAGCCATTAACCCTATCGCCCAATTAGTATTTAATAGATAATTGCTGTGTAGGTTTTTTTGAGACTCTGTGAAGTGTGTTAAGTCATAAGTGAAATGGTCGGTTTAATTAAAAGACGAAAAAATATATTCAAAATAAACTACAAAGATATAAATTATGGAACAATTAATAGGAAAGTTATTATGTCTATGAAAGGTTTGTTTACAATAATAACTATGCAGTAAGTGTATGTTATGTCCAGGCCTTAGACTCTTAGTAATGCCTATTTATACTAATTTCCTAGTAATGATTATTTGTTTATATAAAACCAATGTGATTTACTAATCGGGAAATGTACAAGACTTTTAAAATTCACAGTCCATTTTTTATCGTCTTAATTTACTGGTATATTTTAAATTTTTTTCAAACAGCTGATAAATCATAATTGTCAGTAAATTTGAGTAAATTTTCAAACAGCCAAATTAATTTAATACATTAAGATTATAATTGAGAAACCAGTTTTTATCTTTAGCAAAGCCGGCTGCTCATTAACGATCAGCTGTTGTACATTTTTGATTTTGCTGTTCATAAGAAGTTGGTAAGTTTCATCAGCTGATGTCTATTTTATCAGTAAACACAGCCAAACGTACAGCGTAGAAAACAACCCGCAGAGCTGCATTTCAGTTTTAGCTTGATTTGTAATCGATTAAAAATTAGTCTAGTAAAATAAGATTTTTCTTTTGTATGTTAAATCGATCTAAATCAGCGCTTTAATCGAGCAAAGGCCGGTTACTTGATCAATTAACTCCTGTGCGAAAAGGCACAAAGACAATTACAGTTATATTTAAAACATATGTATTTTAATCAAATATATATCCTACATACATATATATATCTTACAAGTAGAATTAGTATTTAAAATTTTTATAGGTCTACAACTGTTCACGGCGGAAGCATCGTTTTTTTTGTAAATTTAAGGCTTTCTTTGTATAAAAACGGTTACAAAAATGTTGTTCAAAATATTGGCCGTCGCTAGCTACTACTTTTGATCATCTTTCTGGCAACATGAGTATTCCGTGCAAATGTCGAGAATTCGGCTCAAAAAGTGACATTTTCAGTTGAGAATAAGTTTGGGATGCAAACAGATCTCTACAAATAATTTGTTGGGTTAATGTTGACACAAATGTCCAAGATCGATATAGAGACATCTATTGGAAAACGGCGGAAGCAAAGTGATAGACCTAATAACATTAAGAATTCATAATTGTTTCAAAAGTTTACTGATCTTTAATAAGAAATACGATTGTTATAGATTTTAGTCGTTAATCGTTATCTTATCTAAGATCTATTACGCTAGAATTTAAAAGAATGAGTATGAAATGTCAATGAGATAAATCATTATATTTACCGCTTCTATGATAAACAGACCTTCTTGAGAAGAATTGCCTCGGATTTATACATATATGGGCAAGGTTTGTTAATTCAGGAGCATTTCTACTAATTTTATTAAGGGAATACTTTTTGTGATTACAACAACAATATACGTTTTTTGTTCAATGTCTGTCAAAAATTAAAGTTTTACGACTTTTCGTTTCCCTTCGTTTAATAACGTGATTTATCCATGTTCTATCGAAATATTTGTAGTTTTTTTTATTTTATATGAACCAATAATGAGTTATGCTGCCCCCGGAAAGAGCATTTTTTTAGACGTCAATGCAGATGAGGTACCAACGATTGGGTTTTCAGAGTTTTTAAAGAAAATTTTCACATATTATCACATGATTTAAATGAAATATATGATTATATATATAAAGAAATAAAAACATAGTAAAAATAATCTGTTTTTCAACCTCCGAAGCCCTCCTTACCCCTCAAGTTTTTGAAATATTAAGTTAGGTTCGATGGCTGTTTCCAAAAGAAATACACTTAGATTATTAAGGATGGTTCATTGTGATTCCCATTTGAAATATAGACGTCTCAAAAAAGGTAATAATAATAAAATAAGGACAGATTATCCGAGTTTCAGGTTTATTAAGTTACCTCACAAATTAATTATTATTCATTAGATATTTATTTTCAATTAAACTGGATTATATTGTTGGATGATATAACTTCCACGTAATTACTTTATACGAGGATATTTGCCATAATTATACTCTCGCAACATAGTTGCTTAGCAAGAAAGTTGCTAAGAGAGTATTATAGTTTTGTTCACATAACGGTTGAGTTAAAATCCGAGTTTTTTTGTTTATATCTTGAAAACCAATAAAGCTATATAAAACAAACTACATCACTCTCACATAATTATTTTACGGAAATTATTATATTAGTAATATATGTTACCACATCACATTACTTTCTGCGGAAAATTATCACCATGTTGTTCAAGATATCTGATATATTGATTGCTATAGATTTTTTAAGGCATTTGAAACAAATGCAGAGTATAAATATCCCCTTATTCCCTCAAATATTTAAATTGGCTGTCCTAAATAATGAGATTCCACTGCAATTTACATGTGACTATTTGTAGCATATGAATCACAATTTGTCTGCTAATTAAATTGTCGCAAAATTTGCGTGGATAATATTTGTACATACATACGCATATGTAAATATGTTAATAGCACACCCTTACAACGTGCGCACAAGTAGTTGTTTGCTTATACTATACAGGAGTAAAGCATGTTGCGTATACGCCACGTGCTATCTGGTGCATGAAGATTTTGCAACTTCAATATTAATGCGTGAGTCACTGCTGCTGGCGCTTGATCCCATAACTGCTGAGTGTACATGTGTGTGTGTGTGTGTGTGTGCTGCTGCTATGGCGGCTAATTTAAAAGTTTCATTGAAATTCCTCACGCAATGTAACAAGGTAATTTTAAAATTTTTATAAGCAGCACTAAAAATGTTAAAATCTCCTTGTGTTTGCTACTTTATACATACATATACCTTGTGTGTATGCAAACACACATGCGTATAACTGTTGACATACATGTGTATAAACATATGCTTGGATAAAACTCGTACATCATATCACGTGTACTTGAAAGTTGATAGTAAAGTGTTTGCCTGCTTTTCATTCGTACACACATCCGTAGCCTGAAGGTATACAAGTAGTTGTGCATGAGTATGAGGGTGGACGGAAATGTTTACAATATGAGAAAGAGTTTGAATGAGAACACCTTCAGAAACGGAATGAAATGCTTTTCTTGATCCTTATGCTCTTTTTCTTCATCCAGTTGTGATTATAATCAATCTTAACATGAGCTGAAATTTTTTTTGACCCACTAGTGGTCGCCTAAGCCGAGTGAATTAAGTATGGAGTTTGTGTAGGTATGATTGTTCGAGTCCGAACGCTAGCAAAACCCCAGACAATTAATG
The DNA here is from genome assembly GCA_031772095.1 of Zeugodacus tau. Lineage (NCBI taxonomy): Eukaryota > Metazoa > Arthropoda > Insecta > Diptera > Tephritidae > Zeugodacus > Zeugodacus tau. The sequence goes on along the minus strand of CM062651.1, from coordinate 54,799,045 downwards.
TAGACTCTCCTCAGGGGCCTCAAAACCAGTAGTGCTCTTAATTTGTCATATAATATCAACCCTCGCCGTTTGTTCTGATTTTTCCCGCATGGATAAGGAGGCGAAGCGAATGGGTCTGGAGGTGAATGAGGACAAGACGAAATATCTCCTGTCATCAAACAAACAGTCGGCGCATTCGCGTCTTGGCACGTCACTGTTGACAGTCATACCTTCGAGGTCGTAGATAATTTCGTATACCTGGGAACCAGCATCAACAACACGAACAATGTCAGCCTCGAAATCCAGCGAAGAATAACTCTTGCCAACAGGTGCTACTTTGGACTGAGTAGGCAATTGAACAGTAAAGTCCTCTCTCGACGAACCAAAACCAAACTCTACAAGTCTCTCATCATTCCCGTCCTACTTTACGGTGCAGAAGCTTGGACGATGTCAACATCAGATGAGACGACACTAGGAGTTTTCGAGAGGAAAATTTTGCGCAAGATTTATGGTCCTAAGAACATTGGCAACGGCGAATACCGCAGACGATGGAACGATGAGCTGTACGAGTTATACGACGACATTGACATAGTTCAGCGAATAAAAAGACAGCGGCTACGCTGGCTAGGTCATGTTGTCCGAATGGACGAAAACGCTCCAGCCCTGAAAGTGTTCGATGCGGTACCCGCCGGAGGAAGCCGAGGAAGGGGAAGGCCTCCACTCCGTTGGAGGGACCAGGTGGAGAGCGACCTGGTTACACTTGGGATCTCCAACTGGCGCCGAACTGCGAAGGAGAGAGAGAGGTGGCGCACTATCGTCGATTCGGCTATAACCGGCTAAACGGTTACAACGCCAATCACAATATCAACCCTCGAAAGCTTGCCTTTCTTTTCTGTAGAGAAAACCGACTACAGTCTAATGAAAGTCACCAAAAATCTGGTGGGAATTTCAAGAAAAAAGAAAAACCAATGTTGAAAACCCCTTAGCCTTTCATAAAAGATCTACAGATTCTGTAAAAGAAGACTACTTGATAGAACTCAGCTCGGGAAATAAGAGATCGGTCAAAATACAGAGATCTAGGATACTTTTATATGGAGCTAATGCTATTTAAGAACATGTTGGTGCTCCTATGGTTCTGATCTGAAAGTATCATCAAGTGTTTTTCTAGACCTTTTCCCAGCAAACGCCTAAAAAACAATTTATGATTGTGCTAGATGAACCGCAATCTCTTCCAAAACCTGATTCACTTACGAATTACCCTAAAGTCACTACTTCAACCACTGCTGCATACACTTGCATTCGTACTCGTACACATCTATGTGTGTGGGTGAGTCGGCGGATTTATGTGTACTCTGCTGAATTTACTTAAAAGTGTCAGTAGAGAAATTTTATTACAAGCCGGAATAGAGTAATGCGTGTGGAAACAAGCGTGCAAACCGTACACTGCATGGATATACTCAGCATGTGCTCATATGAGGCATATTAACTGCATATTGCATACATATACGTTTAAGTGAATGTTTTCGTAAATAAATAAATGAGTGAGTAAATGAATGAACGTACGAACGAACGAGAGTGAGGAAACGAGTGCACCAGTGAGAGTAGTTGCGACAAATTGCACACTTGTAATTTTCTCAAAGAGATGAAACTCATTTGTGTACGTAGCGGCATTTAAATTCATGGTCCGTCAAGCAGACCTACATGTGCATAAATATAGAAATTTAACTATATTTAAGGATAAGTACATATTATATGTAGGTAACTAGTGAGATGGATGTTTCTAAAATGCCTAAGTAGCTCAAGGTTCTGTGTTAAGAACCATTATGATGTAATTGCTGTCTTCGATTCGTCATATTTTTTACTCGCTAGCATATGTTTAAGCTCTGCTCTCTTGTAAAGAAAATTAAATGTGAAATGCAATATCACAATTTCTGCAATTGACTTGACAGTCAAAAAGTATGTGGATTGCTCATTAAAGTGGTATAATCACTTCATATTATTTCACTTTATGTATGCTATCCTATTTGATTTATACCATATATTCGATTCGTTAACTTCTAAGGTTTGTAAGACATGTGAAAATATAAAAAAGTTGAAATTTTACTTAAATTCTAGTAAAATATTACTTTCGCCTGATAATCGAATCGTATGGCCTTCCCTGCAAGGTCGTTGCTAGTTGGCAGTTAAAAATGCTGATGGTATTAGCTTGGCTGCTGGTATTCTCATGATCTATGGCATTATGGCATGAGCTTGCTACTTATTATGGGCGCCAACTCGTAAATGTTGATATTTTTATGATATCTAAGTAGTTGTGAATAAGAAATATGACTTACATATTTTATGATCAGCAATACGAGTTTGCAAAGCATGAGAATTTCGCTTATGGATTTATACTTTTAAAGTTTTGCTAAACAAATAGTTGGGAATGTTGTTTAACATTTTGTAAAAAATGGAATCGAGTATAGAAATATACAGATATCAGATTAAAAATATTGTTTATTTTAATATCGGTTTATTTAGTATTGGGGTGGATGCGATAAAACCTCCAATTCGAGCTACCGTAGCTTTTGACGAGTCATCAACGAAGTGTGTGCTCTGGCGTTGTATTGGTGGAACACTACACCCTTCCTGTTGGCCAATTCTGGACGCTTTTGGTCGATCGCTGAATGGTAGAATTAGGCGTCTGGCCATATGGGAGCAGCTCATAGTGGATGATTTCCTTCCAATTCCACCAAACAGCAAAACCTTCCTGGCCGTCAATCCCAGCTTGGCCACTGTTTGGGACGATTCACCGGCCTTCGACCACGACTGTTTTTGCTTGATATTGTCGTATGTGATCCATTTCAAAAATGGGTCGAGTTCGTTCCGTTTCAGCAGCGTATCGCAGGCGTTGATTCGGTCCAGAAGGTTTTTTTGCGTCAAATCATGCGAAACCCAAACATCAAGTTTTTATGTGTATCCAGTCTTCTGCATATGGTTTAAAATGGTTTAGTGACTAACCCCCATCTCCTGGGCGTTATCACGAGATGACACATGCCGGTCTAACTCGATGTTTTCTATGATTTGATCGGTATTCGTCGTCATAGGTCTTCCACCGGAAACCATTCCATGGTTAAGCTCACGAATTTGCCTTGAAATACCGCGAATTTCGGCGTTAGTGAACTCCATGTTGAACGCAATATCCAAACTAATCATGCCTAGCGTCTTTTTGTGGGTTATATCAAAACCTTTCAAAGATGTATAGTATTGCCAGACACGAGCTCTGTAGCACTTTATACATAAACGCGAAATCGGTTACTTAAATTTTAATGTGAAATTAGCGCTTTGTCGGTGTTGCCTTTTTTCCAACAGAGATAATATATGCGAGGTGCTTGCTGTATATAAATATACTAAAGGAATTTGTAGATATTGCAGTATAACAATGCTTTTCACTTTATTTCATTGTTACTGGTTTCGTTGTTGTTCATTTAATGGAAATAAATTTTTTAAAACAGTGAGCATGCTAAACTTCATTATATTACAATCCACCATTTGATATTGAGCCGTATAGTTGTGAATATGAGAAAGTAACAAGTTAACAAACTGCTTGATTTTGGCCATGTTAATGAGGTCTACATTTATTACTACATATACATAGATATGTCTTTACAATTCATATCTAGTTTAATAAAATATCTAACAGTGGTTTTCGTAAGCTATGAAAATCAAGAAAAAAACGTTTCAAGAGTCAAAAAATGCTTATACACAGTACATTCTTCTAAAATCTAACAGAAATGTCATGGAATTTAATCTTGGTACACTTTTATTGAGAGGTTAAAACTTGGGAAATTCAAAATGTAGAATAGACTAGTGAAGAGCATATTAATACAGCTCTGTATGTTGCCTTTACTCAGGTTTACGTTCATGTTTTAAGGGTCATTCCAGATGCTGTAGATATAGTACAGGCCTTACTTGATCTCTAACGACTTTAATTCGTATGAAATGTTTAAAGAACAGAAATAGAGAAGTCTGAAATTTAATTCTATCTTGAGATGTGGAAGTCTTGTAGAATTTGTAACTATTATATTTGTAATTAAGACAATTTTATAAAATGATAATTGGATCGATTATTTTACTAACCTAGTTTCTATGTCACCCGGGTCTTTGTAATCCGAACAGTTTGGCATTTATATACGACCATATGGCTTTCATGCCATGTTTTTATTTACTTTACCACTGCCCTTTCAGATGCTTTAAATACTTGAAGGTATGAACTGTTTATTTTTTTAAATTCTCAGATTTATTTTATTTATTTATTTTTTAAGGTATAACCAGCCAGGTGGCAACTCCAAAAAAAAGGAAATTATTTTTGCAATACAGCCTGTTTCTGTATTCCTTTGATACTCATTTATAGTATGTTTACATATGAAAATAATCTCGTTCTAAGCTCGTTCCATAATCTAACCATTTACATATAGCCAAATGAGATTATCAATTGTCAAATGTGTTGTATTACACATCTTTCTCTCGCTGTCCGCCATTTTTGTTACATTTTCATTTGACATCTCTCCTCTTCTTCGTAAAATTATCGATAAAACTAGGAATAACACCGAAAATCTAGTTGTATAAAACGAGATAATTTTATAATCTCGGATTATCAAGAGAGGAATTTTGTACGAGAAATCTCGTTTCTTAATTACAGATTATCGAGTTAAGCTCGTTAATGGAGATAATCTCGTTATATGTAAACATAGGATTAGTCTCAATTATATTTATCCTTACTCTTTCATAATTAAATCAATATAGCAAGCGGTTTTTTTCTTTTAAGAAATTGTCATAACCAGTTCTTTTAAGAGAACGAATATATGTATGTATATTTTTTAAATCATTAGTTCTATTTTATGAAATATGTAGTTAAGTATTTTTGAAACAAGCCATTTTAGGGGCGTGGCGTTGAAGATTAAGGAAAAAATATGCCAAGCTACAATGATATATCTCACATTTGATTAATTATGCTTTCGGGCAATGTGCAAATACATACAAATTTTCGAGCATACTAGATTATCCTTCTAGCTAAGAATGAGAATTCTTAACGCAAACACTTGTTCATACATCTGCTATGTATGCATGTAAGTAGTACGTGTGTACAAATAGTAAATCCATTGCAATAATGTTTGTGTTATGGTTTTGGTGGTGTTTGTGTATGTTGCAGTCTTAACTGTGTTTATTTGCCATTTTTATTATCGCACGTTAAACGTAATGCAAAATGTCCTTTACTGTTACGCAAATAAAATATGTGCAATAACATAAAAAACATTGAAGTTGCTTCTATGTGCGAGTGTATTGTGGTTTTTGCTCATGTCAAATGTATACATACGTTTCTACATTTGTAGAAATGTATATGACAATCCCTGTAGGAAATTCTTAAATGTTGATGTTAAATTTTTTTTTAATGGTGGTTAGATAAGTTGGTAGTGCTTTCTGTTTTCAATTTGGAATTTTTTTTTGTCTGAAATGCTAGATTTCACTCTAACAATTTCACCTTTACAGCCCAGATTTTACCAGACTGACGCTGAAATATTTCGGTAGCGCTAGTTTTAGAGAAACAGATGAATTGGCTCGAGTGAATATTAACCGCCTCATGAAATTTTTAACAGACACAGGGTGCATGTCGAGTTTTGAAGGTCTTGGGTATCAAAATTTAAAAGTTTTTGGCATCTCAAATAGTTGGCGATTCTAGCTGTCCAATTGGTATTCATTTGATTGACCCTTATATATTTAATTCTAAATCAAGAATGATTACTTTGCTCTATTAATTTTTTGGATATTTTTTTGAGGTTAAACCACAGAGAGTTTCAAAAATGAAAAAAAATCACACGAAACATGAAATATATATTTTTTAATTATTTCGAGTAATTACTTCTCGCAAATTTGTTAAAATTCCATCAGGGTATTCATATGTAAGCATATGTATGTGTTGAAATGTTAACGCATGAACATTTTCATTACATATTAGCAAGCTACATAAAATATAGATGTGGCCACATAGTAAAGGGGTTTTGTAACTAAACATAAATCAAATAGTTTGCCGGTAATTTCCAACGAATAAATAAACAAGCCAGCACTAACTTCCAGTAATAACTTCTCATGTGTGCACTTGTGTATATGGATTTGGTGCAAATGCTTTTTCGGCTACGAGCTCACTGGTCGGTGGTAATATGTAAGCTACATTGCAATGCCCGAGCAATGTATGTCTCCTTGGCGTTGCCATATTTTACCGACGCATTTACTTATGCACATTCTGTTATTTTACATTCCTGCTCAGAAATGGGACGCCAGCAATTTCCAATTAAATGTAAACAACAAATAAATACCAACATGCAATGTATGGAAGATGTGACGGTGAATGGTAGAACGTTGCGCCTTTTGCGGACATAAGTCGGTCTTATAAGGCACACATAGCATATGCATATAGTATGTACAGGTAACAATGTGAGCATAAGTAATAATATTTATTATATGTGCTTACAAAAACGTATGTGAGTTGGTGCACCTGCTGGAGCGTTCTACGTAGACACCTAGTATGTATATATTTACATTTATAATTTTTTTGCATTGCCTTTACTTAAACATAACGACAATTCGCAACGCAATGTCTGTCTGTATGCGAATCGTAAAGTTCAGAACGCTTCAATGTACCTTAATTATGTAGTCAATAAGAATGCAATGACGCTTATCGTCGTATTGTTGAGCGATATTATAATTCCTGCAAGCAAGCATTGTTTAACGGTTGTTGACTCTTGTCATTCGCGTTATACTAAGGTATGTGGTTGAGTTCTTGGAATTTGGGTACTTGAAGTTTTTACTAAGTTTAATTGGAAGTTATTTGATAAAATATTGAAATAAATGTGAGAAAGAAGCATTGTACCCCAAGAAAGTAAATATAATATTCCCCAAGTAAAAATAATATTCGCGATTATAGCCAAATTCACCGTAGCGCTGCCAGAACTTGGTCTTTCCAACGCAGTGGAGATCCTCCTCTTCCGCGGCTTACCAGCGGTTACTGCATCGAACACTTTCAGCAGTAAAACCCCAAGAGTCGACTCATCGGATGTTGCCATCGTCCACGCTTCTGCGCCATATATCAGGACGGTAATAATGATGACTTGTAGAGTTTGATTTTTGTTCGTCGAGAAAGGACTTTACTTTTCAATCGCCTACTCAGTTCAAAGTAGCAGCTGTTTGCAAAAGTGATTCTGCGTTGGATTTCGAGGCTGACATTATTGGTGTTGTTAAATAATACTCTCTTTTAATTAGACTGAGTTGAACTTATTAAGCATTAGAAATTGTAATAGTCTACAATATTAATGTTTATCGTCAAATGATAATTCTCGGGTCACAATTCTTTAAAGAGTAAATAGATCTGTATAGATATCAGTTATTATCTAGCTCAAATTAAAACATGTTGTTTGTTGTTCTTCGAAAGCTTACTAATCTTAAGCTCTGACTTATTGCAGTTAATTGTTCTTATGCGAATCGGGTTCACTTCACGATTATATACGATTCTTCTGTTGAGCAGACTACCTTAAATGAACTATTCAAATGGTTAATGCTTCTATAGCGTTGATAAAATTTACCTTTATATAAAGATAAGAATGATTTCCGGCAAGTGACAGCCACGGGCTGGAAAAGATTCCATTCGAGAGGCCCGATTTCGACCACTTTTTGCAGCAATTGGTGTTGTATGTCAAAAATAAAAACTTCGAGAAACGTATTGTCTAATTGAAAACCATAGGTCTAAAATTATGCATCAAAAATAATTTTGATTGTTTTGTTTTCTGCCTCCACTAAGCTACGAATTAGTAAGCACACCCACGTATTTGTGCCAATATATTTAAATAGCTTAAGTCGTTTTAAGTTAATGACGACAATTTAAGCTATACTGGTGAACTTATTTAAGCTTTAATTATGTGAATTTAGTAGAAGTGGAAGCTTTAAACTATAATGAAATACCGTTAAAGTACATAGTTAGTGCTTAACTCGAAATCAAAATACCCACCTTAAGCTAAACTAAACCTTAAGTCGACTTAAGCAATTTTAAAATTTAAATTCTATAAAATCTACTGATACACAAAGGTAGTAAAAGTGTAAATATTTACGATCGGATGCTTCATGCATTGAATAATTTTACATATGTACGTACACAAATAGAAGTCATTCGAATACTTAGGTATACTTGACGGTATTCTTAATTAGTTCATTAAATTGACTTATTCAGTAGCTTAGAAAATAATGTGACGCTCAATAAATTCTTTAATGTTAATATCTAGTAATTTGAGAGTAAACGGGAATGCGTTGATTAAAGGTATAATGAGGATGAAATGATTTCATTTCTGGTAATAAGGTTTTTTATATTTTCATATGAAGTCGAATGAGAGAAATACTGCTATTTAAGGAACAAAATAAACTCTCATATGTACATGTATAGATGAAGTATACGATTATATCTTAAGGTTTAGACGAAATGTCCGTAAATACACTATTTTTCGTTATATATGGCATCTGAATGTCGAAGGTCCATGGTTTTTTTTATCTAAATCGGTGACTCTTTCTATAAAGTCTGTGCCAGATGTTTCACGTTTTATAAAGACTTTGACGAAAGGACAACGCAAGGAAAATGTAGAATGTGGACAACCTGTCCAGTTTATTGAATAGAATTTGAAGGATCGGAGATATATTATGTGAGTAGTTCGCTTTATACTGAAATATCGAATCGAATTGAACTTCATATCTTCAACTTCTTCAAAAAAAATATCTTCAGTTTATATTTATTTTTTAAGATAGCACTGATCTCGAACACGAGAATACTTACTAGTTCTCTAGGGTCTCATTTTCAGTAATTCTTATTCTACGATGTTTCATGTGTACTTCCTGTCAGATATAGATCTATTACAAATCCTTATCAGTTTTAGATATTTTTTTCACTATCCACCTACCTTCATCAATCGTTTACTGCGGTGGTTTTTCGAATTCATAAAGAATACATTGTTACCAAGCTGGCAATAAATTGCACATAGACTATAAAGAGACAGTAAATCTATTCTATTTATCCTTACCATCTAAATTTGAACAATTAGTATTAAAGTTCATATTGGGACCAATTAGAAAAGGGGTGGAAAAAATTTTCAACTATTTTTTGATTCCAAATAGAATGTTAATAAGTAACTACATTAAGAAATATAGTGAATGAAAATTGAACTGCAATAATAAAGCAAAATGAATAAATAAACAGGTCCATTCATCTTGATTCATTTTGAATTTGGCGATCCATTGACTCTCGATACAGTTTCCCACTATCCTCTACCCAATTACCTGTACACATAGTACAGTGAGGATAGCTGTGATTTCGCTTGTTTACAATCGCCTCGCCAAAGCTACCAAACTGTGCCCAAATTGGAGGGATACAAATTGATTGCTTGTGTACGTTAGCTCATTAGTAACCTCCTGAGCCGTTGCCTATAACTCAACACTCATTCCGCTATACTGCGCTATACGTTGTTGTTACCACAAATTGGACTGGCGAAAGAGGATAGGATAGCGGTTGTCGGTGAAAGGCCACCTGGAGTGCAGAGATCACGTCAAATTTCCAACAATTATGGCGGTACACTCACCCCTGGCGCTACGAAAGTAGCAAATCGCCAAAGGAGACACTGGCTGCGCTACAACCGTTGCACTCCGTATATACGGCTCGTATTATGCCACCCCATTTTATTGATCTGACTTGTCAACGCTGTCGTTAATATTGCTTTGTGCCTTCGTTTCCGGAAATAAATTGTTGTACGTTTCCGCTGGCGCGATTCGGAGTGAGACCGTCTGGGATATTGACGTTTATTTGCTTTTTGCGTTGTAGTTTTGTTGTTGCGAATATTTATGTTTCTTGTGCGCTCCGTTTGCATTTGGGGTACTTCGAAATATAAAATCAAAGGAAGTGATGGCAAGGAAGAGACTGCAGGATTTCCTAATAAACTGTAAAATCAGCCAACAGAAGAAGTACATCTTGAAGAACTTCTGGAGGGTGGTACTGCCCTACTAGACTTTCTGAATGAACGCCACCTAACATGGGCGATAAACTCGCCATTCAAGTCGTCTGGACCTGATGGCATTATACCTGTGAAGCTACAGCGAGCGGCTAAGGTGTTATGCAGCTGACTGCGGTCCATCTATGAATCTGTAAATTTTGTTAGATTGTGCCACATCTCGGAGGTTTAGCGACAGGTCTGGATATCAGTGCTCAGGATTTCAGGATATATAGTGGAATGAGTATTCTTCAAAGATTTCATTCCATTAACCTCTAATTCTATGTTCAACTTTTGCATTAGGTTTTATACCCAAAATTCCCTAGGCATGCATTTTCGAGTATCATGATTCGTTTCTATGAGGAGGAATCACTTTAGATCGGTTGAACATCTCGTTCATGGATAACTGGGTAAATGAAAGTTCTGTGAAAAGATCCAACAAATTAACAACTTATTAAACGTTGCATTTAGATACATTTTGGGAAAAAACAGACCTTAGCGAGATTTCGGAAGTAGCATGTAAACTATACAATTATTTCGTTAATAGTGGAAATTTTTATATTAAAAGTACAAATATTCTCTACACTAAATAATGAATAAAATCAACAAACTAAATTAAACTTTTGCATTGGTAGAATTAGCCCAATCTGGAAATTCATTTAGATCTGGAAATATTAAAAGACCCCATGTCTGCATAAAGCCCAACAGTGAAACGGTGACAATTATTGTGGGCAAGATGCCACCGACCGCCTAAAGTATAAATTAATAATTAAGCATTAATCAAATGTATTTACAGTTAACTAACCATATCCTTTGTACGAATGTTGCCAAATTGCGCCACTATAGCATTTGGCGGCGTGCTGACGGGCAGATGAAAAGCCATGCTTAGACCCAAAGCAGCGGGAAAGCAAATATAAGCCGGATTTACTTTAACCGATAACGACTGAAAGTTGACAAACACAAAGTTAATTGCCAAACAGATGGTTTGTTGAGATATTTGAGTATTCATCGCTTACCAAATTTATCAATATGGGTATTAGAATATTACACATGGCAACATTGGATGTGAAAGCGGTCGCAAATACGGCAACACAAAAGCAAATGAATTGTAAAAGCCATGGTGGTAACACCTCTAGAGCCGACAAGGAATCGCCAACGTACGCAGCAAAATGAGACTTAGACGCACCTTCGGCGAGTGCGAAACCACCAGCAAGCAGATAGAGTAAACCCCATGAGTGACGCACAGAGAACCAGGACCAATCGAGTACCGGTGTCGCTGTGCCCTCCACATCCGGTTCTATAACAAATTTGCAGATTAATATTTAAAGCAATGACTATATTTGGTGCGAAATCACACATACTTCGGCATATGAAGTACTTTATGCATAAATAATTGACGGGCAATGCGAAAAGTAGAAACGAGACTGCGGAGAGGCCAGCAGATGATTGTATATTTCTGCAAAAACAAAAACATATGAGATACAAAGTTTATGATTTGCGTTTACTTGCACTTACTTTTCATTTATAATGTCCGCATAGCCTTTGAGATCACCAATGCCCGGTTTCCGTGTGAGAAAAAGTATTATCATGAGTATGAATAGTATGCCCACTTGGATTTCGTGACACGAAACTTTTCCCAGTTCTTTTGCTTTCTCCCTAATGACTTCACGTGCCGCCTCTTCCGCTTCTTTCGATGAACTAATTTGTTTACTTTTCGATCGGAAGAGGCCCATAAACTGCCATTGTAAGCCTATGGCCATAAGTGTGGTATTGACCAGCATTGGTGGCACATTAAAAGCCATGAATGGTAGAAAACCCAATGTGGTGGACTTGGGGAATGTTCCTTCGAAAAGTCCTTTGAAAGCAATATTTGTACCAGTGCCAATAAGCGTACCTAAACCGCCCATGGACGCGGCATACGATACACCGAGGTAGAATGCAATCTGTACTCTGGAAGGGTACGGCAAACTAAACAAATAAGGAGTAAGTTTAGTTATGTATTGAGAATTAATTTAATTACTTACTCTTCTGGACCCAGCACCTTAGTAGTATCCCACATCTCAACCACACCTTGCTGCAGGAAGTCGTACATTTATTTAAATATTTTTTTTTACAAAGTACCTCTAATAATTCGTTACTTACTGAAGACATTTCTTCTAAAGTTCCCTTAATGACCGGACACATCATGGCCGTTGCTGCCGAGTTCGAGATCCACATCGATACGAACATTGTAATATATAGCATACTAAAATGTAATCTAATGGAGAGACAGAGAGAGTATTAAAAACTACTTATTCACCACGATTTTGGTAGATTCTATGCGATAACTCGCTGAAACGCAAAGTCTTAAAGAACTATGTGATTCTACAAAACATATTGAGGTTTTTGAAAATTTCGGAGTTTAGTATTCGATTAGAACAAGATAAAATATACCCATTAAACAGATAATCGAGGCATGAGTTACAGTTAACAATGAGTGTGGTGTATAAAAACTTTGCTATTTGTGGTTTGAATACCCTATACATGTAACCATTACCCACCTGTATATTTTACAGCCAATAACGGAGAGTACAGCGTAGGCAATACGTTTATGCAAATTCGAATATTCGATGGCTAAGGAGATCACCAAACTGCCGAAGAACAATATGATGGCGTTAGGAAAATACGCATTAACTGTGGTCGTGGTATCCTATAAATGTGGGAATATTATTTAAAATATAAAAGCAGCAAAAGCAAATAACATACCAAAATGCCCAGCAGTGGAAAGAGCGGCACTGGTAAGAGCGAAGTTATACCTAGTGGCAACAGTTCACCAATCCAGAAAATGGCCATCAAACACACCACATAACAACAGTGCATTTCCTGTCAAAATCATTAATGCATTACCATATCAATCGAACTGAACATAATTACAGTTACTTACCTTATTCGGTTCTATGAAAAGCAATGGCAACAACAAGATGGGTGCCGTAAATGCGGTAAATCCTCTCCAATGGTTTTTGAAGAAGTATTTGCAGCGTTTACCGGCACTAAGTTCCTCCTGATCGGTTCTATAATGTTTAAATACAGTTGATTTTATATTTTGAAAAATATTTTTAATTTCAAAAACTTACTCCATATTCGTTGATTTTTCAAAACTATTTTGAAATTTATTTTACGCTTTTCGTTGTCGTAATATAAAGGCTCACTGTATAAATTTGTGAAAAATTATAACATCAAGTTATATATTCTATAGTATGGGTATTATGTTCTAACTTATTCTAAGTTAGTGTGAATGCCTTTAATTGATTTCTGAAACACCTCTATAAGCTGTCTTCGATACGTAAAGAGAGTAGCGTTTTGGAGAGTAGCGAATCGAATAAACTTGAGAAACCCTTTGGTGAGAAAATTCTTTAATCAAAAAAATAAAACATTTTGGTAACCCCTATTTTTTACACTATAGGTCGCGACTTGGACATGGACTTTATGAATTGATTAATTTCATCAAAGCCACTGAGTGGTTCAGAGAGAAAACAGTAGTGTGAGAGGATTCAAGACCCGATGGTTTCACAATGGGTCTGCTAAGGCCTAGGTGCCTAAGCTCCCCAATTTTGCTCTCAACTTAGTAGTTAAGAAAGAGATCTCTCGTGAAGGCTTTCGAAGCGGTAATCGGTTTTCGGAACTAGTCCGCTGACAGACCGAAAACAGACGAAGTGCAAATTATGGTTGACTACATATGTGTAACTGTCGTGACTTGAGTCATATCACAAGTTGCTCTTTGCCACAAGCCGCAATTCAATCAATAATCGCTCAAAGTGTTTTCACGTACACAAAAGGCTAAAATTTGAATGGTTTCCTGTACGCAATTGTGGCAAATTTAGTAATAAATTCCTGAGACAGGTAATCACTGCTTTTGGCAGTACTGGCATTTGGAAATTAAATTAATTTAACCTTGCTACAGATTTTGCTCCTTGTATATACCTGAGAACAGACATATACATTAGAGTGAGTCAATTTTTTTCTTGACAAAGCGGTTATCAAAATCGTAAACTACGATGAATTCTAAGAAAATTTGCCCAAGAAACCATGGGTCTAAAATGAAAATCGAGCTTCCGGTTTTTAACGAGAAACTTTCGTATATTGTATTTTGTAAAAAAAAAAATCCAATTCCTATTCCACCGTAAATTGTTTGCTTGTTTTGTAGATATCGAAGCTAATTTGCTCAAATTTGGTATGTGATGTTGTGTTTAAGCAGAAAATTCGACAGTACAGAAATTTTTTATAGGGGGCGTGGCACTGCCCACTTATGAGTTCATATGTATATCTCTGGAACCACCTCACCGATTTTTTTCAAATTCTGTATACGTATTACATTATGCCTATGTAAGCGATATTTGGATAATTATCAAAAGCGGACAAAACACACACACACATTCAGAAAATGTTCTACTAACAATGCTTTTTGATGCCAGAAAGGAAGTGCGCCAGAGGGCTACAAACAAAATTTTGTACTATCGTGAAAAACGACCCAACAAAATTAAGAGCTTACAAAAAACCAACTATAAATTTTGACTGCACAGATTATGTTGAGATGATAAACTTAGATAACAATAGCATTTTGTCAGAGCCGCCCTTCACTGCAAACATACGCTATGACCATTTGCTCGAATACATAGAATTTGACAATCCTCCACTTCCGGATCCACAAATTCCTCCACATATTCAAGGAACCGAGCGCTTTGTGCAACTGCTGACTAGCGTTTCACGTCGAACTATAGAAAAAAATCGTGATGGTGTTATGGCAATCACGGTTGCAAGTCGAAACGCAACATCTAGGATGAACAGCAAACAAGACCTTAAAACTAATTAATTGTGAACTTTAGAAGTATATTATATTTTGTTTGTCCCTTAACAGTTAAGTTTTTGCTTTATATATAGATATAAAATTAAATTGTTAACTGCAATACGATTTCGCGGAAGATTAAAGCTATTAAAGTTTGAAATTTTATTTATTATTATTTTAATTTTTATGGGTGGATAGGTAGCATATAAAAAAAACAAAATGAAAAGTTTCTCGTTAAAAACCGGAAGCTCCATTTTGATTTTAGATCCATGGTTTCTTGGGCAAATTTTCTTAGAATTCATCGTACTTTACGATTTTGATAACCGCTTGGTGCATTTTTTTTTGCTCCATACAAATTGACCCACCCTAATATACATATATTTATATATGCACCATTATTTTTTTATATATTTACAACGCGCGTATATACAGGAAAAACTAAGTGATAAGTAGAAGCAGACGTGTTCCAAATACATACTTACACACATACATATTTTCGATATATGGTGGCACTTAAAATTACTGGGATTGTCTGAGGCATACTTGTATATTTCGTTGTGTGCATGAATATAACAGTTAACCCCGTTTGTGAGTACGAGTGTATAAAAATTTTGTCTCTCTGGAGAGCTTCGTTAGGTTAAGGCATTTTAATATTTGATGTAGGAAAATGTCAATCAAAGTCAATCTAATGCCAAAAAGTGAAAAGTCAAAGTGAAGTAGAACCTATAAATTAAGGCATTTTATTTTACTTTATCTATATTATATATGATGAGTATGCTATATTACATATGTACACGCATTTAAAAATATTGGAAATTGAAAGCCTTTTGCAGAAGCTAATTAGGTTTGCAAATCAGTTTTTGTCACGTGTCTGTTTCTAGTTACATAAATTAGATTGTATGGAAAGGATAATTTGCCAGTGATATCAGAATTTCTTAAAACATTACCGTTGCCAACAATTTGCTTATTTCATTTTTCCATATACTATATATCTCACATAACGTCACATATCATATACAATTAATCGGTATGACCGACACCCTCATACAAGTGTTAGAGGAGATGCGTTAACCGATTTTGACCATATTTACTGATGTTAGATTTATCAATTGTAACGTGAAATATTCTGAGATTTTTAGAAAACTCAGGAAGCTTGTCATGATGAGAATCCAGAATCTAAAATTTGTTAACATGGCTCAAGTCCCTTGGGATATATTGTTTGTCCTCCAAAGTGGGTAGTGCCACTCCCATAATGACACTTTGAAATTGCTTATATAATCTGTTATATACGAGATGTGTTAATTAAAATTAAATAACAGGAATTTTAAAATCCGTCGTTTTATAAGCATACGAGAAATCACTGAATGAGCCAAAGGCTATCCCAAAAATCGAGTCGAGAGGTTCAAAAACTATATATCAGCAACGAACAACGAAATTAGGTACGTAATAATTTAATGAGATCCTGATGTTACGGGAGGGAAATAAGCTAAATTCGGTTCACAACCGCCTACTTCCCATATCACAAACTTTTAAGTTCCAGTGTTTCGTTTACAATATAAATCCAAGAACCATCGCAGATTTCGAAATGCAACTTTATATTCGAAAAAAATTATCGAGAACGGATTATAACTTTTCAAGACCCCAGATATCGAACATAAACATCTCAGTGGCTATAGATATCTTTTTATAGGTAAATCTTTTAATAATGTCCCTCTGTTTCAAGAATGGGTAAGATCGAGTCATTACTTCCTCTAGTCCCCATATATGTATATTTTCAACGGTCTGTCCGTCTGTCCAAGTAAGCGATAACTTGAGTAAAAAATTAGATATCTTAATGACACTTGGTACACATATTCCTTGGTACCCCGAGGAGGTTGGTGTTGGAAATGGGCGAAATCGGTCCACTGCCATGCCCACAAAATAGCGAAATCACATTAGGGAGGGGCTTATATGGGTGCAATTTTTTTGTGGAAGTGGGCTTGGCCCCGCCCAAAAATAGGTTTTTTATATATATCTCGCAAACCAATAAAGCTATATAAACCATACTTTCTGCAGTCGGTTCCATTACGTACCCCACCACACACCATGAAAATAGTTGAAATTGGATAATAACCACGCCCACCTCCCATACAAAGGTAGGGTTGAAAATTACTAAACGTGTGTTAACTCACTAACGAAAAACATCAGAAACACTAAATTTTACAGAAGAAATGGCAGAAAGAAATTGCACCTATATTTTTTTATAAAATGGAAAATGGGTCAAACACCAGGAGCTGCTCGACCAATTTCAATGAAATTTGGTATATAATATTTTCTTGACACGCTGTAATACATATGACGGATAAAAAATGGGCAAAAATCGGCTCTGAACCACGACCACTTCCCATATAACTCAATTTTGAATTCCATCTCATTCCTTCACTTTATAATATATGCATAAGGAACCAATGAAGATAGCGGAAAAAACGTTGCACCATACTGTGGCACTACTTGTGAAAAAATTGTCGAAAACGGGCTATAACTTTTCAAGACCCCAGATATCGAACATGTTGAACTCAGCGTCTAAGTGTAAATTTTAACCGAAAATATGGGTAAATCTCTCAGGAAATTGTTTTCTTCTAATAGTGTGTCTCTGTTCGGGTTATAACTTCCCCTAGCTCCCATATACTTAATTATAGGTTTTTCAAAAATACGGTGGCCATATCAGTTAATATGTGAAATATCTGATCATATAATCTTGGATATAATGTATTTTGGTGGGGAAAATTGGAATTGGTTCAGGAATTACCTCAGCACTCAGTACGTGGGTTAAGTGCCATAATCAGTGGCAACCGGAAATCATTACGTTTATGCAAATATTTCTGCAAGCAAAACAATTAAAATTAACTTAATTGTGCAAAAATAAGGATGTAATGGTTAATTGCAGCAAATAATAAATCATATTAACATTATTGTTAACATATATGTACAGTTATTTTATTTTCTCATGTTTTTATTACGCTTTGAGCAATCAATGCGATTGACACATTTAATATTTAAATGATTAATAATTTTTTTTTGAATTCTTGCAAATAAATTTAAAACCAAAATACTTAATTTTTGTTGTTATTTAATATTCAATTAATTAATTTACTTGCATGCCATTTTATGAAATTTTTTTGACATGTGATATGCTTTTATTTAGCCATAAAATTACACTTTGACCTTGTTGAGTTTATAATATAGTTGTTAGTTTTTGTTTTTTTTACCCACAAAGGTCAAATCACATGTTTTTTATGAATCAAAAGCAATCAAATATATATGTATGTACATGAGACATAAAATTTATTAAAATTGGAATTTTATGGAATTGTTTCTTTTTTCAATATAGTCTATACAGAAATTTAAAATTTTAAGAGGTACACCAAACCAAACACAAATAAATACAGGGATTGAATATTTTTTCAACTTAATAATGTCTGTAAGACCCTAAAGTTACTTTAAACTAAACCTAGTAGGTCTAATTAAACTTGCTATAATTTCAATAAGAAATTTAAGTCGATCGTCTGTAACTTTAAAGTGCTTTCTTTAGCTCACAATGTAATATATACGCACATAATAATACACAATTAAACTAAGGATTAGTTTCCATAGTAACTTACAAATACCACAAAAGCCTAAGCATACAAATATGTGTACTCACATAACAGTGGCATTACACAACCAACAGCTTACTGCTGCTCTTTTGGCTAGCACACATTGCTTCACCAGTTGCATGGTTTGGCTGCCACGGCGTATGAGCGATTCTTTGTAATGCTTTACGAAGCGGCAAATAAGAACGCACGCGGTGTGTGAAATGACATGAGACATGTAACCGCAGGTAAGTGCTTCTTTATGTACTGTTATTATTATTGTTTCACCTGTGTTGTATTATGACCGTGCGCAAGTTTTGTTTGGCCTAACTTTTGTTGGCCACTTTGGTTTTACGACGCTTATCGTGAGTTGAAAAAGGGAATAAAGAAAGTAAGGAATGTCTAGGTTCTTTACAAATTCGAAAGAATAACTTATAACTTATTATGTATCTGGGAGCTAAGGGAAGTAATGACCCTATTTTATTCATTTTGGCACAATATTAGAAGACAAATATCTTCTCTGAATTTCTTTATAATATCTGAGAGATTTAATGATATTTTCGGTCAAAAAGTATCCATATACACTGAGGACTTCCTGTTCGATATCTGGGGTCTTGAAAAATTATAGTCCGATTTCGACAATTTTCAAATTAATTGTTAATCGTCTGCATTTTTATACTCTCGCAACAAATGTTGCTAAAGAGAGTATTATAGTTTTGTTCACATAACGGTTGTTTGTAACACCCAAAACTAAACGAGTTAGATATAGGGTTATATATACCAAAGTGATCAGGGTGAAGAGTGGAGTGCAAATCCGAATGTCTGTCTGTCCGTCCGTCCGTCCGTCCGTCTGTGCAAGCTGTAACTTGAGTAAAAATTAAGATATCTTGATGAAACTTGGAACACTTATTTCTTGGCACCATAGGAAGGATGAGCAAAATCGGACCACTGCCACGCCCACAAAATGGCGAAAACCGAAAACACATAAAGTGCCATAACTAAGCCATAAATAAAGCTATGGAAATAAAATTGGGTATGAAGGATCGTACTATGAAGGGGCATATTTGGATGTAATTTTTTTGGGGAAGTGGGCGTGGCCCCGCCCCCTACTAAGTTTTTTGTACATATCTCGCAAACCAATAGAGCTATATAAACCAAACTTTCTGCAGTCATTTTTTTAGCCACTTCCTAATATAGTCCAAAAATGAAAGAAATCGGATCATAACCACGCCCACCTCTCATACAAAAGTTAGGTTGAAAATTACTAAAAGTGGGTTAACTCATTAACGAAAAACGTCAGAAACACTAAATTTCACATAAGAAATGGCAGATGAAAGCTGCACTCAGATTTTTTTACAAAATGGAAAATGGGCGTGGCGTCGCCCACTTATGGGTCAAAAACCATATCTCAGGAACTACTCGACCGATTTCAATGAAACTTGGTTTGTAATAGTTTCCTTACATCCCAATGATATGTTGTGAAAATAGGCCAAATCGCTTCACAACCACGCCTACTTCCTATATACCAGAACTTTGAAGCCAATCTGAATCGTTGACTTCACAATATATAAAGTAAGCACTAGTGAAGATATCGGTGCAGAACTTTGCACAAATACTATCTTAATAGTGTGGCAGCCCCATTCTAAAAATCGCCGAAATCGGACCATAGGTTTTTAAGGCCCCATATATCGAACATGAGGACCTCGGTACTTCTAACCTAATATCATGGTTTCCAACTTTCTATGGACTTTATACAATATATATGACGAATATGTGGGTCAAATTGTGTATTATATAATATAAATAAAGTTAAATAAATAAATTGCGAGAGTATAAAATGTTCGGTGACACCCGAACTTAGCCCTTCCTAACTTGTTGATGCTAAATTAACTCTTGCTGTAGATGACATTCTTACTTAGTTCCTAATAGAGGTTGGAAAATGTAAGGGTGATTTTATCAAGACTTTTCTGTGAAGCTATGTGTTGTAAATGGAAGTGACTGATCTATGGATTTAACGGGATCTCAAGTTTTTTTTTGTCTATAAGTAGTATAGCCGTTGTCTATTCTCCATCTCGGAGACCAGTTCTGGATAATGTTTCCAAAAAATCTCCAACTGACCATATAAATACTTGATATATGGCGCAGAGCGAAGAGAACATCCAATGAGTGTCGGATCCTAGAATGTTTTAGAATAAAATACAATTTTTTGATTTCAGAGGAATACAGGAAGAGATCAATGTGTCACAGTTAAGAGAACAACAAAATTTGTGACAGCTTGGATTGCCACGTAAATTAAAGAGTTAAGACTTTAACCATGCACAGTGAGGAAGAGTAAGAAATAAAAAATAACGCTGCGTCATTGCTTGCACAAAAACTACTCGAAAACAATATAACTTTCAACATGTTTTCAACATTAAGCCGTCAGCACAGCACAACCGACGAATAAATGACAGGCGGGCAAAAATCACGCGCTCTTACAGCAGACGGACGAGACTGCTGCGTGATTACGCTTTACTTAAAACGCCAGGAAAAACAATAAGAAAAAACAACAACAACCACAATGTTGCGCTTTTTTGGTTGCACTCAGTTTCGGCGATAAAATAAAGTAGACACAGCCTTTTTGGTTTTTGGTTTATTTATTTTCAACCAAAAATGACTGCATTGCAGAAGTCACATCAGCGGCTGATAGTGGTAGTGACGAGAATGGCAGGCGTCGCGTCAGCAACACTCATGGCGTCAACAACCGCTAACGATGTAGTTGTTAGCGCACAAACAGAATCACACACACACAGACACACTTGTATGCTTTGTGCTTGGAATAGTGAAACCGTGAAGCCTTACTAGAACCCAGAACCAGCAAAACAGAAACTAATGACAAACGGGTAACATGCCAGATGGCGCATGTGAGCCCATAGCTACACATATTTTGGGTGAAATAAGGCAACATAAATGTTGGCATTTAGACAATTTTAAAAAATGACCGCGCATAAAATCTAAACTTCTAAGCCCAAAAACTGCCATTTGCTTGCAACTACGGCGTTGAGCTCCAGAAGGCAGCTGCATATGTAGACATGTTGGGTATTTTCTAGTTTCGACATTGAAGCTGGTGGTTGGTAGTTAGAGTTGTTTGTATGTTGCATGTAAATATGTAGGATTGTTTGTTTACATCAATTATTTTGCCTCATCTGTGGCTTCCACAGGACAACCTTGTTACGGGAGATCAAAATACACTTCAAATGGCTGTTGCGTGCGTAAAAGATAGATCAATTTTTAGATTTTTGCCGTTTGAAAGAAAAAAGCGTTGCCTAATTATTGATAAATATATATATAAATAAATTGTCACATAAAAAATAATAAAATTTAAAATGAAAATTTTAACTTTAATGGCTTTGTAGTATACTTTTTATATACTGGAGAGGAAATATTATCAAGTTGTTCGTTCAGTTATTAAATATAATTCACAGGATCGAATAAATCGATGTGTAGGTGAAATGAAATAATGCGTTATGAAAGAGTTTTCGGAATATTTTGCCTTTCATAGACTTTTGATGAGCATTCAAAAAATAACGGGAATTTTCAGATTACCAATTATCAATTTTATTTAAATTATCAGGCACATGTATATCATGCCTGACGTCCAATAGAATTTTTAGCTGTATTCATTGCTTATTTTGTCTGTAGCAGCCGATAAGGCCGTGTTTTTATAAATGGATAAATGAGCTTCGGTTTCCCATACAACTCAACCTATAACACTGACACACACTCACCACATTTACTAAATAATCAAACTCACAACACTGATACTGCACATTCACCACACTCATCACCTCACCTCACCCACGAGAACACTGCGCACCAATGCCAACAGAAATATCATCCAAATGAATCAATTTTAAATAATATGTAATAAACTAAAATAAATAACTTGTGAAAACACAATTTGTGAATATAAAATATATTGCATATAGCAATCGTACCTGCAGAAAACATACGATTACTTTACCCTGTGGATATTTACACCAACTTCTATCAACGAAGGTGAGTGGAAGTGAAGGTGCGAAAAATATACAATTAGCTTGAAGATTTTCTTTTGTTAAAAGCTCACACTTCGTTGACTGTCCGTTAATTCTTGGGCAAAAATGATATAATAACGACGCTCTGCCTCCATATTCACCAGACATGGCTCCGTGTGACTTTTTCCAAAACCTCTAAAAATAAAGGGAACTTTAAAAGGCCGTCGTTTTACAAGCATACGAGAAATCACTGAAAGAGTCAAAGGCTATCACAAAAAAAGGAGATTGAGAAGTGTTTCGACGATTGGAAGAAGCGTTTTCATAAGTGCACAATATCGAAACGGGATTATTTCATTCAAATGACGATGTAGATGAATGAATATATTTTTTTCAAAATAACGAATATTCTCGTTATTTTTTTACACTCTTTGTATATTCTTATTTATATTTTGAAAACTAGTATTTTTTATTTATTTTAGTTTTGAATATTTTTCCATATTTATTAATATTTTTACTGCGCCGCTGGCTATAATAATTTGATTTTCGGAAATAGCAAATTTATTTTCTGATATGAAAAATAAATAATTTTTTTTAAAGATTTATTTACAGTTTATGCACGGAATGTAAAAATGTTTATCTATTGAAAAAAAAAACGAAAGTAAAAACGAAGTTATCACCTAAAATATACACGGTGAACGGCTGTGAAAATATTTATGTTCTAATATAGTATGACCAATTCAATATAACTGTAAAATAAACAAATATGATTTTTCTAAAAAAATATGTGTAATAACACTGTGATAGAATTGAATTATGAAGTGTGGTAAGGTGTGTTACATAAGTAATTCGTTAGAAAAAAAAATGCATGCAATTTCCTAAATATAAATTTCAAGAACTGAAGAACACCTTTAAGGGGTTAGGTGGGTTTCAGAGGCTATATTTCATTTAAGCAATTCGGCATATCAAAGATACATGTTTAAACAATATTTTGTGCAATTTTTATTTAAAAATTCGAAAACACAGCCGTTGGCTCCTCATCCTTCCATGACGTGTCCAAAAAAAAGGACTTGCGTCGACGTTTTAACTCTTGATTGGTGTATCCAAAAGCAATAAACCAAAAATACATGTATATTTATACTAGTTACTGAACGAAGGAAAAAACAAAAAAAAAACCTTAACTTCGGCTGTACCGAAGCTAATATACCCTTCACAAGTGCATATCTTTTAGTAACTATGTGTTTAAGCAAATCTAAAGACGT
This sequence comes from Zeugodacus tau, assembly GCA_031772095.1. Classification (NCBI taxonomy): domain Eukaryota; kingdom Metazoa; phylum Arthropoda; class Insecta; order Diptera; family Tephritidae; genus Zeugodacus; species Zeugodacus tau. The sequence continues at coordinate 54,775,306 of CM062651.1, read as the reverse complement.
AAGAAAAAGTAAGTAAAACAAGTAAGGAAGGACTAAGTTCGGGTGTATCCGAACATTTTATACTCTCGCAATTTATTTATTTAATTTTATTAATATAATATACAATTTGAACCACATATTCGTCATTTATATGGTATAAAGTCCATTGAAAGTTGGAAACCATAATATTAGACTAGAAGCACCGAGGTCCTCGTGTTCGATATATGGGGCCTTAAAAACCTATGGTCCGATTTCGGCGATTTTCAGAATGGGGCTGCCACACTATAAACATAGTATTTGTGCAAAGTTCTGCACCGATATCTTCACTAGTGCTTACTTTATATATCGTAAAGTAAACGATTCAGATCGTCTTTAAAGTTCTACTATATGGGAAGTAGACGTGGTTGTGAACCGATTTGGCCTATTTTCACAACATATCATTGAGATGTAAGGAAACTATTACAAACCAAGTTTCATTGAAATCGGTCGAGTAGTTCCTGAGATATGGTTTTTGACCCATAAGTGGGCGACGCCACGCCCATTTTCCATTTTGTAAAAAACTCTGAGTGCAGCTTCCATCTGCCATTTCTTATGTGAAATTTAATGTTTCCGACGTTTTTCGTTAGTGAGTTAACCCACTTTTAGTAATTTTCAACCTAACCTTTGTATGGGAGGTGGGCGTGGTTATTATCCGATTTCTTTCATTTTTGGACTGTACTAAGAAGTGGCTAAACAAAACGACTGCAGAAAGTTTGGTTTATATAGCTCTATTGGTTTCCGAGATATGTACAAAAAACCAATTTGAGGGCGGGACCACGCCCACCTCCCCAAAAAATTACATCCAAATGTGCCCCTCCCTAATGGGATCCTATGTTCCAAATTTCATTTTCATAACTTTATTTATGGCTTAGTTATGACACTGTATAGGTTTTCGGTTTCCGCCATTTTGTGGGCGTGGCAGTGGACCGATTTTGCCCATTTTCGAAAGCAACCTCCTCAGGGTGCCAGGGAACATGTGTTCCTAGTTTCATTAAGATATCTTAATTTTTACTCAAGTTATCGCTTGCACGGACAGACGGACAGACGGACAGACGGACGGACGGACAGACGGACGGACAGACATCCGGATTTCAAATCCACTCGTCATCCTGATCATTTATGTATATATAACCCCATATCTAACTCTAATATTTCTTGGTGACACAAACAACCGTTAGGTGAACAAAACTATTATACTCTGTGCAACAGGTTGCGAGAGTATAAAAAGAAAACATTTCCGGGTTGTTGCTAGAAACATTAAGGTTATATAGTTAACCGATCTGAACAATTTCTTCGGAGATTATATTATCCATGTCAAATTTCGTGAAGATACCACGTCACATGAGAAAATTTTCCATACAAGCCATTGATTCCGATCGTTCAGTTTGTATGACAGCCATATGCTATAGTGAACCGATCTGTGGTCTGACCGAGAGGTCGCATCACAAATATAAATATCTATAGTTGTTTCAATCTACGTTTCCTGATGGGAAAAATACCCATTATGATAAATGTACCCCACATTCTTGTCTTTGTTTTGTGTTGCCACTCAATTCCTATTAAAATTTCCTGAATATGTCAACCTATAAATGACAAATCTACGGAACATGCGGTGGTTTGCTGTCTTATAAATGTTTTAATGAAAGGTTCGATTCAAATTCTTTCAGTATGCTTATTAACTTATTTATTTACTGTTCGTATAAAGGCTTTCATATTTTGGTATGAGATAAATGACACAATTTGTACACAAAGGAAAATACATCAAGCAGATTAGATGCCTTATGTATTGCAAGTAGATATATGTATATGCCTTTTTAAAGTTGACCAGCAAAACATATGAATAATTCCAATAATTCCCGCTAATAAATCAAACCCAAATGCAATAGTAAATTCAGATAGGAAATGAAGCCATTCTTTAAATTACATAAACCATCAATTCATAATATGTATTTTGTGTCCGAGTATGGTTTTAAGCCGTACTAAAGGCTTCTAAGCCATTGACAAAAGATATTCATATGCGACGCAAATTCGGTTTTATTATTTACAAAAGAAAAATTGCATTATTATTTTTTGCACATTCGGGTCATCATGCCGCGGCCATTAAACACAGATAAAACTATTCGTACGCTTTATGGCCGCCCGCCCCGTATTCGCAACAAAATAATGGCGAAGAGAAATCAAATGATTTGAAAAGCATTTTTATATTTGTTTTGATTTGTTTCGTCGCTTTTGGGTCGCAAAATTTGTTCGGCTGTAGCAGACGCGTCTAGCGCTCGCATTGAATTTTACGCTCCAGTGCGTTCACACAAAAGACGAATATAGTTTCAAGATAAAATTGGCGTTAAAAATTAATGAAAATGAATATGAAAGGCGGTACTGCTTGTTAAATGAAGTTATAAATATGCTGCTAAAAAATGATAAAGTTAAATCACATGAATTTGAAAAAAAAAAAAAATAAAGTGCTACCAAGAACCAAACACGCCAAGAAGGTTAGCGTAAGAGGCGAGCATATAAAATATGGCTTATGAATGGCAATTTCGGCCATTGAGAAACAAAAGTGGTGGGCGGAGTGTAGGACTAGTGCTGGTTATGATGGCGGGTAGCAAATATTTGTGTTTTGGATTTTTTTGCTTTTATGATTGTGGTTGGATAAGTACTTACATTTATCTCTTGAAGGGTTCAACGGAATCGGATCTGCGTTACTTCACGACCGCCGACGAAATATGTATCCACCATAGATCAAATAATAGTCGAAACTGTGTTCTTCATCCGGTTATCCGGCCTGGGGGATCTCTGAAGACGCGGAAGGCACTTCTATTGAAACTACTTGGAGAAGAGCTATCATAGGGCTCCACTAAGTCGGAGTTTTGGACCGATTCGACGATGAACTGCATAATAATCGTCTTTATTTAAAGAAACCACAACAACAACAACGACGTAGTATCACCACTGCCGTTCCATGATCATTTCCATCGACTGAACTTTCGTTGAAGTCAGATTTGGCCCCGTAAAACTAATTTTTCGTTCTAAACTTGAAAAAAGTCACTCGCACAGCAGAAATTTCGGTCGAATGGGGACGTTATCGTCGCCACAGAGACCTACTTTTCATAGCTCCAAAAAAACGTATCTTTCAGAAAGGTTAAACATTCTGAAGAAGCGCTAGATCAAGTGTATCGTGCTGGATTCTCCCTACCTGGAGAAATAATTCATCATTCTTATAAAATTTTCTTTTCCAATATGTATGTATATATTGAAACACCCTCTTCTACCGACCACTTCGCAGAGCAAATCAAGCAGTTTTATGGCGCATAGCAACCGCAACAACAAACAAATAATATACGCAACAACAGCGCAATTGATGTAGTAAATATTGCAGTCAGCTGATGTGCATCAGTGAAATCGTGCAATAACAATAATAACAACATAAAGCAAAAGCCATCTGGCAGTCTGGCATGTCGGCATGCCAGTAAGGTCCGAAATGCCATTAGAGTCAGTGCCAGTGTTTCGATTACCCATGCTGCAAGTCAATTCAAGCTGTGATTATTGGGCAGGGTAGAAATCCAGCTGAAGACGTGATCAGCATGCAGTCTGCTTGTGGTTGATACACATTTTAAAATGCCATACGTCGCTGGCGCCTAAGCACTTGCATGTAATGCATGAGTTATGCACGGCTTGTCCGCCGGATCAATGCAAGCACTTCAGTGGGTGAGATTTTCGATTTCATATTTGCAAATCTACTTAGGGTCGAACGACGATGTTGATTTCCAGCGACGGTGTATGTTAGGCACACATATATGTGCCTTAAGTCTTTAAGGGGTTATATACAGTTAGAATTTTAAAAAAATCGAATTTTTTTTATTTCATTTTCTTAATGTACATATATTTAAGAATACACACAGAAAATTTTATATCGTTCCGGTGAATATTTTCAAAGTTACAAGCATATGAAAAATTTGAAAAGGCGTTTCAGAGTGCTTTTAAGTACAAGGTCCAAACTTTAAACGCGTTTTTCTCAAAATGGTGTTTTCAAAGTCGGTGACCAACATTACTCGAAAACGGCAAGACCGATTAGTCTAAAATTTTAACACGACCTTCTTAAATATATTTTTTAGTAATTAATCGTAGATTTTTTCTCTCAGATAAATATTTTTTTTTTATAAACAATTTAAGGCCGAAATTTCGGTGAAAAATCGATTTTTTTTTTGAGAAACCGCCATTTTGTCAAAAAATTTTATTTTGCTTATTCCTTTGATTAATTACTAGATTTAATATTATTTTAACGAAATCTGTTTGGTTTTTTAATTTCGGATGATCCAGTTCCGAGATATAGTGGTCACCGCAAAACGTCTTTTTTGAGAGGAGCTCCTGGAGATCAGCTGTAGCTCTTTTTCAAATAAATATTTTTAATAAAACTAAGTCTTAAAATACAGTTAAAAGATACCACAATATGTGTATAAATTTTTGGATCAATAAATTAAAAAGTTTTCTCAGAAAAAATTCTGGAAAATTCACTTTTTTTCGGCCGTCTAACTGTATATAACCCCTTAAGTAAGTATTTGTAATGTTATTAGGGGACTCTTTAATAGAATTCAAATAGATCAAAAAAGCAATCTCTTTCTGGTTGAAGAACCACTAGCGGAAAACGTCACGTAGAAGTGGCGAATTCTACTTTTGGGACTATATCTCAGGAATTACTCAGCCAATTTTAACTAAATATCTATATTGCATGATATATCCTTGACTTCTTGATGTTATGCCTTCACAATTTTGGTCTGACGGAATTGTTCAATTTACAATGTGGATATTGAAACAAAATTTTGTACTAATACTTAGTGGATACTCTGGATGTAAAGTAGCTTGGTGACAAAGTGAGCGGTGTCGCTCCTGCAATTTTCTCAGTAGAATTGCTAGCCTATATATAGTGCTATTTTAACGAAATATATAAGTCAAATTGTGTGTTATTTTATACAAACGAAGATACATCTTCTTTAGTATAGACCTTCCTCTATCTAATATACAGTTGATCTCCTTTTTACACGGTTTTTTTTTGCACGGTTTTTTTTTACACGGTGTTTTTGAACACTTCCCAGTTACCATTTTTACACGATTTTACTTTTTTTACACGGATTTTTTATTTTAATTGTATACTTTTTTGCAATAAAATCAAAATTCCATACGTCAGTACGTCACAAATCCAATTCTGATAATAGAATTTCATAAATTTTAAATTAGATTTAAACTAAAAAATACAAATTATAGATTATATATTATAGAAAGCCAGTGAAAAGGTTGCAACAATTTCAATACGTTTTTTACCATTCCCAGAATAGTTGTTGTTTGTTCCTTCTAACAGTAATATGTACAGACATATAATACCAGAAAAGTCTATAACAACAACAACAGTGTAAATTCTCTGTACGAATAGAAAGATTTGTATGTAAAATTAGATCTTTTTTACACGTTTTCTATTTTTTGCACGATTTTTTTCTTAAATTGGTCCCAATAGTGAGTTTTATATAAAAATTTGATTTTTTTTGCACGGTTTTTTTTTACACGTGTAATTTACTGTCCCAGTTAACCGTGCAAAAAGGAGATCAACTGTATTCAGTGATGAAATCGGTCTAGACTTTGGCCCAGTCTAACATATGTATTATAATAAAATTTTTACAATACCTGAAAATGTTTGTATACCTTTGAGCAATGACACCCGAATTTCATCCTTTCGTATTTGTTTTTATTTGACCGTATTTTTTTGATATTTGAGATAAATTATTAAAACATATGAAAATCTCTCAAGCCCCTCTTAGGGGAGCACGAATATATGAAACGAAATCGTAGATGATACAGAAGCGTGAAGTTGGTTTTTGAAGTATCGATCGGCATTTTTCCAAAAATATTTTTGATTATTAATGATGCCACGAGTGTCAAGAAAGGGTTTTTCAACGCCATATTTGTTCCCGGTCTTTTGTCATTTCTCTTCAGTAAGATTTGCCATTTCGTCATGGAAAGATATACGATTCACCAACGAGTCGAAATTATTAAAATTTACAACCGAAAACTTGGCCTCAACTTTAAGAGCGCTACGTCCAATTTATGGTCGTCATAATCGTCCTGTCAGATCAACAATTGAGCGTCTAGTGATAGAAGTACTCGTAGTGTCGAGAATATTGCTGTCGCTAGTGCATCAATGGAGGAAGACCCAAATCTGTCTCTCTCACGTCGTTCTCAAGCGTTGGACATCTCTGTGACCTCGTTGTGGCGAATTTTTCGAAAAGATCTTGACCTACATCTTTACTAGATCAAATTTACGCCAGAACTGAAGCAGCTTCTTCTTCTTCTTGACTGGCGTAGACACCGCTTACGCGGTATTAGCCGAGTCCACAACAGCGCGCCACGTATCCCTCCTTCTGGCAGTTTGGCGCCAATTGGATATACCAAGCGAAGCCAGGTCCAACTGGTCCTTCCATCGGAGTGGAGGACTCCCTCTTCCTCGGCTTCCACCAGCGGGTACTGCATCGAATACTTTCAGAGCTGGAGCACTTTCATCCATTCGAACAACATGACCTAGCCAGCGTAGCCGCTGTTTTTTTATTCGCTGGACTATGTGTATGTCGTCGAATAACACATACAGCTCATCGTTCCATTGTCTGCGGTATTCGCCGTTGCCAATGTTTAAGGGACCATAAATCTTCCGCAAAACCTTTCTCTCGAAAACTCCTAGTGCCGTCTCATCGGATGTTGACATCGTCCACGCTTCTGCACCGTAAAGTAGGACGGGAATGATGAGAGACTTGTAGAGTTTGGTTTTTGTTCGTCGAGAGGGGACTTCACTATTCAATTGCCTACTTAGTCCATAGTAGCACCTGTTGGCAAGAGTGATTCTGCGTGAAGCAGCTTGACCACCAGAATCGTCGTATGTTCCTGAATTGGGCTGAGCAACAACTTGAAAATGATCCGGATTTTCATAAAAAAACCATCTTCAGCGAGGCTTATTTCTGGCTGAATGCCTTCGTCAATAAGCAAAACATGCCTTATTGGTCAGTTAGCAATTCCATGAGTCACCAATACATCCCGAAAAAAATGCGGTTTGGTGAGGTTTATGGTTTATTTTTTGGATGATATGGACTTGAAACAATATGTGGTGCCAACAGGACGGTGCCACAAACCACACTGCGGATGTCACAATCGATTTTTTGATAACCAAGTTTGGTGAAATTGTTATCTCACGAAATGGCTCAGTCAATTGGCCACCTCGGTCATGCGAATTGACGCCGTTAGACTATTTCAAGTCAAGTCTATGTTCTATGACAACAAGCCAGCGAAGATTGATGAACTTTGTAGGAAGAAAAATCGCAGCAGAATCGGTCGACTTACGTCGAAAATGGAGCTCAGCGTCTGGACGTGCCCGTGGTGGTCATTCAAAACAAATCGAGTTCCAGACATAATGGCAACGAACTTTTTAACGCTCTTATTGAAAACCCCTTTATTGGGATTTTGGCAATGAACGCCTTCTAATAAACAGTATCGGAAGTAAATTAATGTGTTTCAACACAAAAGCAATTGATGTTGTTGTGATTGAACCACAAAATGAAGAACAGACCATAGGAAATGGAGTTGGTGAAGGAAGCAGACAAAAAGCAAAGAAAGGGGGAGAAAAAGAGCGAGTAAAGGAGGAAGATGAAATAAATATACTAATAATGAATACAATAACAAATTAAGACGTAAAAAATAGACAACTAAACCACCAACGCGGGAGTTGTACATTCCCAAACTACTCTTGAATTGTCTCACATTTCAACAAAGTAATATTTTTAGGATTTGCTCAAAGTAAGATAGACGAGCACAAAGCGTCAAAATTAGTTTTTACTATTCATTGAGAATTGCTAGGAGACTATACGTACCTATATATACATATATAAGAGTATAGTTCTATATGTATATATGCATTTATTTAGTTCTAGTGAAATACCATTTATTTGCGCTTTAGTTCATATGTAGTGATGAGAATGTTCGAACTAAACTCAATTTATTCATGAGCACACACACATGTGAAAATACATACTAATGTCCTTTTATACATGCATACAGCCGTACATTTCTTCTAAATAATTGTAAGCTCAATTTAAAGTAATGGAGTCGATTCGAGGTAGAGAATACCAGTGAATGTGTCAGCACGCTTTGCGAACTTATTGAGTGTAGCGCCACGTTGGATTATCGATTGATGGCGCCCATTTAAATGTAGAAAATTACATTCTTAAAGCGAACGAATTACATACATACATACGCATTTATATAAAGTAGCACAAATGCAGTAGTGCGCAGTTCAATAGGCGAGTACGACATGACAGCAGACAGAAGTAACCCACTTTTTCGTGTGTGGGTCTTTTTGCTTTTGAGTCTCATCATTATTCTGCCGATTACACTGTGCTACAGCGCAAAGTATACGCCGTTTATTTAAATGAAATGTTCAGCGGCTTTGCGCTGCATAGATTTCGTTATAGATTTTCCTTTAATTCTTTCTCTTTTCTTGGCTGCTTTCTTCTCCATAGATCTCAGCGTAATGCTGTACGTCAGATTATGTTGTCGCCATTCCACCTGCTGGCAACGCTCAGCTGCGTCGGATATTTGCAATTTAGACGACTTAGCATGTTTTCTCATTTGTTTTTGCAAATTGATTCTTTTTCTGTTTTTCTTCTGCAAAGCTCGTGAATTTATCGCTTTCATAGACTTTGCTGTCGTAGAATCGTGCAGTATTTGAACTCATTGGTGAGGTAGCAACTCTACGCCTGGGCATATTGTTTAAGCCAAATTGATGAATTCAAATTGAATGGCAGCGCATTATTTTTCTCCTTTTTTGTTTATGTAGCTCTTCATTTAGTTAGCGCCGACTGCCAGACAAAGAGTAGAAGGCCAATTGTGGTGTAGATTACAAATTCATTTGTTGATGGGAACCAGCAGATATTTGGCGAATAAAGCCACTGAATGTTCATAATATGAAAGAAGAAGTACGTAGATATGTGTGCATTTCATTAAATAAATTTACATGATTTTTTACTTTATTTACATAAATAGAGCTCTTTCATGTTTAATTGAATTAGTGACCGAACTCTTTGGCTTGAAAATTGATTGCAAATGATATGCTCTGCATCTTATTTCAAGGTCTTTATAAATTTTACTAGTATACAGTGACTTACAACTTCGTTTTTTGGCCTTTCCAGTAATTTACAGTTATTTTAGTCCTACAGACCACAGCCCGGGACGTTGAAGCAAGTTCTAATATCATGGAATTTCAAAGAAACTAATGTTCTGTAAATGTTCTTAAATAAGGGCTGTCCCGACTTACAGTTTTAATATCGGAGAAAGAATATTGAATTTCGGTATGGGTTTTAGAATTTAAGTTTTATATTTATATTTATATATGTGAAGTATTATTTGAGGCTTCAATCTAATTTTTATTGTAAATATGTGATCTCTGAATTGAATACTGACAGAATTGCAGAGTGTCTGTCTAATGGATTCCTAGATCTTTTCCTGTCTAAAGATGGTGTTGGTCAAGTCAAGAACAGCTCTCCTCAGACTTATGCAGTAGTTCATGGTCGGTCATAATGTCATAGACTATGCCGTCCGTACAACCCGGTCAATACACTACTACCCTCTTGATGTCTTCGTCGAGCACCTACACAACGAGGCCCGTATGCTACCTGTTAAGGACCTTTCCTTTCCTTTTTAGGATTGTTTTCACAGAAACCATCTCTGCAGATACTTGCTGGAAATCGAACCGCCTCCAAGAGCCATCAAGTGGTTGCTTTCTGAAATATGTTGAGATTTACCGAACTATACCCACTGGTCTTCGGACGCAACGGTCTTTCGAACTCCATTAACAGAGGAGCTATTAACACCTTTCTTAAAATCTCCCCGTGAATGGCATACTTGGAGTCAAATCACCACCAATTGCAGACATCGAGCTCGAGTTGTCTCACGAAACTAGAGTGACCCTTGCACATTTTCGTTCTGATTTTAGTAGATTAAACCTAACCTAACCAGTCTGAACACCGATATTTCCAATATATGTCCCGCATGCAAAGAGTCTCCGCATGACACTAACCACCCCTTTGCATACCCAGTTAACCCCAGACATCGAACATACCTTTCCCTTTGATCTGACGCCGTCGAAACAGTTCGTTTCCTGGGCCTCCAGTTAGATGACTTCGATGACAATTGACTTATGCTTGGCGGTTCAGGCAGCTTTGGAGACTTATGCAGTGAGTTTGATGTCTTTTGATTTGTCGTAAGGAGGAACGACCGTTGTGAGTGATCTGGTTGGGACTACAACTGTCTACAATTTTGAAGAAAACTGTTGAACGAAGTATTATTCAAGATTACTTTGTCGTTTTTCGAATATGTCTCAATATTTTAAACATTCTAAAAGATGTGTCGTATATCTCGCATATTTAGTGCTCCAGCTTTTGGTTGTAATGTAGCGATTAGAGACTCTCTTCAGAATCTTTTTGTAGACCTAGCATCCAACATCTTCAAAAAATTCTGTAATCCGATTGGTATCGGCTTGGAGCTTTTATTTACTTTCATTTGCAGGATAACATATTTTAAAAGTGATTGATACAAATAGAAAACTAACTTTGTCTAAACATATAGTATAAATATATTTAAGTGTCCATTAAAGATTTATTTATCATATATTTATATACAAGACTCCAGCTAAAGATAATACTGAAAAAAAAAAAAAATCCGATTTCTTCTATTTAAAAAGGTCGTTGTATCAGAACACGAGTAAGAAGCTTTAAGCTCTACTAATTCGGATATCACAAACAGATATCGCATATATTTACAAATTCATAGAAATGGCTGCTGGTTGCTACGTATGAGAAAGCGCCTCAAAAATGCCGAGACAGACAATTTAATTTAGCATATTTATTAAAAGCAAACGCAATATGTTAATATGTGCCTGAGTGTGTATATATGTGCACTTACATATGTTTTTAACATAGCATATCGATTTCGTACATTGTAAATGAGAGCATATTAACATAGACAAATCAGTATTTTATGGCATGGAAAAGTAGCTTTTAGCAATGAAGAGATACAAATATACATACCTAGAATACATTAATTTAAGCAGAAATTTGTGAAAATGCCATAAAATAACATTGCGGCAAAGTGCCAGACGTTGAATTTCACCAATATTGATTTGCTTTATTAAATTTAGTAGCGCGTTTACTGTTGTTAACCTTGAAAAAAATTGCGAATTGAGCGTCTGTGAGTATGAAATTTGTTTACGCTGAGCTTTCGTCACGTACTTTAAATTTATGAAAAAGGGAGAATTGTATAAGTCAGCAATACTTTCTGCAAGATCTTTGCAATTGGGTTAGTTTTTATGATATCGTTGGCATTTTTTGGTACATTTGATGAATAAGGTTCAGAGCTTCGCCAATACAATACTATTGCAACTGATTTGACTCTGTCTGGTTTACCTTAAAGTGAGTATGCCAGACAACAAGTGATATAACTCAATAAAACTATGTATGAATATATTTTGCTTCACCATGAAGTTGGCTGATGTAAAAAAATTGCACAAAAATCTTAATTGATTTAACAATTCTTATGGTTGTCGTGTATACTCGTGCTGGTCGCCATACATAATAGGGAAATTATAAAAATATTAAATTATAAGTAGTTATGTCCTTTAGTCCTTTCTCAACATGTTTGTTGGAAGCGATGGAAACTTAAATGGTGTTGCTACTTGTTTCGAACCTCAGAATATTTTATATAGTATTGATATACCATTTTACTATATTGGTTCTGCAAAGAAAGAAGCGTTTCAATCTTATTATAAAAATCTAGTTTTGTCCTCTTACCGATTTGATGGATAATCACCGAACATAATGCACTCTCAATCAAAATTAAATATAGAATTTATCGCTTTCATAGACTATGCTGACGAAGTATCTAGCAGTATTTGAAGTCATTGGTGTGATAGCAACTCTTCGTCTGGGCATATTGTTTAATCCAAATTAATGAATTCAAATTGAATGGCAGCGCATTATTTTTCTCCAGCTCTTTTTTTCCATGGCTTTTCATTTAGTTAGCGCCGTCTGCCAGACAAAGAGTCGAAGGCCAAATGTGGTGTAGATTACAATCCCATTTGTAGATGGGCACCAGCAGATTGGACTGCCCACTGAATGTTGGTTATTTATGCAAGTCTGTAGATATGTGTGCATTTCATTAAAGAAATTTACATGCATTTTTACTTTATTTACTTAAATAGAGCTCTTTCATGTTTGAATTGAATTACTGGTCAATATGCTGTGGGTCTTATTCATATATTCTAGCAGTTGAGTTAAATATTCAGCGTTTTCTTCTGCTATATTTTATCATTGCTCACTAAATTTCCCTTTAATTTAAAATTCTCTTTTTAATATTAAAGCTATGTATAGCTATATTAAAGCTGTAGCTGTATCTTATTTCTCTTGGCGTGTTTTATGCCAAAGAGATTCAACGAAATAAAAATTTTATTAAAGATATTTGCGGTATTTAGTTTTAACTACTTTAACTCATCATCGATTTGCTGAGTTAGTATGGAATAATTAATGAATCCATGTATTTTTTGTTGTTTTTAAAATAGTTGATTTACATCTTCATTAAAATTGTACAGAACTCTGGAGTTTGTGTTCAACCAAGTTCATGAACTTAACAGGCTTAATTGCGCAATACACACATCAAAATTAATTAAATAATTTAATTGAGAAACCAGTTTTTGCACTTCGCACAACCGGCTACTCGATTAACGATCAGTTGTTATACATTTTCGTTTTTGCTGTTCATAAGTAAGTTTCATCAGCTGATTGCTTTTTTATCAATAACCACAACCAAATTTACAGCTCGGACAACAAACCGCTGAGTTGCATTCCATTTTCAACTTGAATTGTATTCGATTAAAAATTGATATAGAGAAATTAGATTTTTATTTTGTATGGTAAATCGATTTAAATCAGCGCTTTAATCGAGCAAAGGTCGTTTAATTGATCAATTAACTCCTGGTCAAAAAGGCTATAACTATAGAAATATTGTAAAAAAGTTGTTTTTGGTGAAGTGTTAGATAGAAATTACTAATAATTATTACTAAATATTATTTTCCAAAAATATATATATACATATATATATAAGTATATATCTTATTTTTCATTAGTCTTTTAACTACTAAAGTACGTTTTAATGGGTATTACTCCACTTGTCCACAATTTCTTTATTTAGTTCAATATTTATTTATATACTAATAGAGAGAGCATTTACAAAGCACTAAGCTTACAAATAAATATGCATCCAAAATTTCCCACAGTTCAACGTCAATTTCTCGAAACACACACAAAACCCGCAATGTAAGTCAGTTTGTTAAGTTGGTCAGAGATCAGCCAATCTCCACTTAACGACAGCATACACCACCCGCCCCAACCGCTAAGCACATGCTTTGTTTCTGCCCCATGTTACTCATGCCAAGTAGCGACTTGTTAATGACGGCTAAGCAAAGTTTATCGGTAATAATCCGAGCAAAGAAAACAGCTTCCCAGAATGTCCTAAATCGAGTCGAATTGAACGCACATGTTGGGTTGACCGGGCGACAAAACAAAGTTGCCGGTTGGTAGTTCGATTGCCGCAGAGTTGGTGGTGTGAATGTATTACTCATAGCCAAAGTTGGTCTACGCTTTCCTTGTGATGGTCAAATGTAGTGGTCGTAGTTATTACAGATATTTATATCAACGAGGGCATTTCAAATAGTCAGTTTTTTAATAAATAATTTAGTAATATATTGGCAAGATCGGTCCGGTAACGGTTGTTTGTTAAAACCTCGAATAAGATTTGACACCAACTCTACTAGAACAAGGGAGAAAGAGGGAGATAGACAGAGGGAGAGAAGAAGAAAATTAGACAGAGAGAGAAATTCAAAGATAAAGCTAGGCAGGGAGGGACAGAGAGAAAGAGACAGGTATCTTGTGTGTCATTAGACGTAGATTGTGAAGTGATTGCGAATACGATCTACAAAAGAGATAATTACTATATTATTATGAAGCCGTGCTGAAATACTTTGAACCCAACTATCAATTTAGATTATTCAGTAAGTGGCTAACTAGAACCCGCTGAGGTCAAAATTAGGTCTGTAGTAATTAATATTTTGTTCCAGGAAGGAATATGTCACAAAACGTTGAACCGATTGCATGTTCAGTAAATTTTTTGAAACTATACCATTGTTTAACCTTTAGATAGGTTACGATTCACTCTGATAGTAGAGCGGTGATACTAGCCTTGAGTTCGCTGACTATGAGCTCAATGCTGCTTAAGGAATGATTATCTTCCCTCTAATTGCCACCATTGTACCTTTCTATTAGACCGGTCTGGGTTTTTGGCCACAGCGAAATCTCAGGAAATGGTAAGGCTGATGAGCTTGCAAGTTCAGGTACGACTATCTCACTCACAGAAGCATGAGTTTGTGGTCTACTACTGGACAAATGGGCATTGGTTGATCTGGGCAAGCGCTGTTCTGTCACTAGCACTTGCACAGTCGTCAGATTTTTCTGGCCTAAGGTGAATAGCAACAGCTCTTCGCCCTTAGCAAAGTTCACCTATTCTTAGTCGTAAGCGTTTTAACTGGCCATTGTCCCATCGGGATCCACGCTGTTATGTTAAAACTCTTACGGGATACTAGCTGTTGAAGCTGTCTGGAGGAGGATGAGGTGGAATCATCACATCACTTTCTTCTGGAATGTTCCGATTTTACGAGATCATACGTCGGTTTCTCGGATCTCACTTTCTCAACTGTCTGAAATAACGGATATAGAAGTCAAAAATATCTGCAGATATATAGTAGGGTCGGGACGCTTTGTCGAATCTTAATATCTCATGAAGAGGGTGGTACCGGTTTTCCAGAGGTCTGTCCCTCATAGTCTACGCGTGTTTCCATCTTGGGGACAACCATACAATCTAACCTAACCTTACTTATTTTGATAATAAAATAATTTGTATCAAGAAACTCACAGACTCATGTAACCGACCTCATAATTGAGCTCATATTACTATATGTATGTATAATGTATAATTGGTTGATTATCTGCTGTTTGGCTGTCTCAATTGCGGCAAAAGCGAGTCAAAGTGAAACCAACTTAGAAATGAAAGCAAATTCCAACTTCCAGTCTACCAGTGACAGCGAAGAATGCCAAAGTCAGCAAGTCAAGAAACAAGAAGTGACAATACACATGTATATATATGTATAGTATTTGTATGTGTATTGCATATATACATATATATAACAATAAAATGTCATTTATGTCACAGTGGTGTGGAATGACCAGCGGTCACGGCATAACTAATTGTGCTCAGCGTGAGTTCAGCGGTTGATGACCGCTCTGTTGGCATAGTTTTAGTCTTATGGCAATGTAAATATGTATACTATATATATATATTTATAAATATGTATGCCAGTATATTTGTATAAATATGCGGCATGATTCACTGCTTAAGCTTGGTGGCTACAAATTCCGTTTGGTTGCGAGCGCAGCATAAATCAAGCCTCATTAGACCGTAGAGACGAAAATCCTCGCACTTAAATATCTCTTTATATATGTATCTAGTAAACGCGTGTGTTTGTATGTCTATGTGTAGTTTAGTGAAGCGGAAGTGTGAGCAAATAGCATGTAATAGAATGGCAAAAATACTATTCGTAGTTATGCAACCAGAACGAATACGGATTTGTAATAATTGCTGGTGATGACGATGAAAATGAAAATGAAAATGAAGATATGTGTCGGTTATGGCGACAGTAATGGTAATGGTAATGCCGAAAATGCTTGGTTGTGGGAAGGTTTGGAAGTTGGTGATTAATATGACTGCGTCGCCAGTTGGCTGTAGCACAAAATGGAGTATAAGCATACTTTTAGGCGCACACCCACATACACACTTTTGCCGCTGTGGCATTGTTTAAGAGTTGCCTTTGTAAAATTATCGCTAGTATATTGCTGCTGTCATACCATGGCTTATAATGAGAACGGTTTCGGTTTTACTTGACAACTGATGTCATTATAATTATCGTCACAGCTGCTAATATGTGCTGGCTGGCCCACTCATACATATGCATAAGATGCCTAGCAGGCATATACAAGTGTATAAACAAAGTAGTCTGGGTGTATGTTCACCGACATATTGGAATGCCTAAATGTGATAAGAATTTGGAATTTGCGCTCAAACCCACTCATCGGATTCAATAGCAAGCGCAAGCAGCTCAGATAGTAGTACTACATAATAAGTAGACACACACACGAACTTATACACAAATCGCTCGGAGTACTCCGATTGATTGACTTTGCACTTGAGCGCGTCCAATAAATATACTATGTATGTAATTATTTACGTCAGCGGCTCATACAGATCATATATGTAACACATGTGCCTTTAAGTGGGTGCAAGCATTTCCTTAATTTCCGTTAGATTAATATAAATTTTATAGACTGGTGCGCGTGCGTGTGTACGTCTAAACTTGTCTTATGTATGCTTATGAATATGTAATCGCTATGAATTACATAATTAGTCACGCGTTTAATTATTACTAATGGTTTCTCAGCTGTAGTTGAATAGCGGTAGGCGGCGCCCTCAGCTATTGAAATGCAACAAATGGTTTTGGCAAATATATTAGGGTTTTGTATTTTGGTTCTTTGTGGGGATATTTGGGAATGCTTAGAGTCCTGTGAAAGTGATTGGTTACTACTCTTCTCATACTAGACTGCTACACTAGATTGCCTTGTGAAAGTGAATGTGCAATTTGGAACTTCTGCTTTCAATTTGAACGCTTACAATGAGAGAATATGAAGAGAAGGGAAATGTTAACCCTTGAAGACATCAAGAATCAGATTTATGTGCAAAGACATATGTTTATTTTTTGGTATAATATTGGATGTTGATTTATTTCGCGAAAATTAGTTACATATTGCTATAGAGGAAGTTTTTGTACGTTAAAAATATGACTTCGAAATTTTCAGCGATACAAGCCAGTTTTCAAATCCATTTTGAAATTTTAAACTTTATCGTTTTCAACATGAGTTCATCCTGCACTAACGGAGTTCCAAGCACTTTCGTAATGGCTTTTGGTAAAAAATATGCCAATAACCGCATATTGAACTGAAAACATATGATTCCCAATAGGATTGGGAGATGGCTTTGGGAAAGGAAGCGCTCCTGAGGCACGAATTAGAGTTTGTTGTCTGTTTAAGATTGTTAACATTTTAGAAATCTTTGAAATAATGGGATCATTACTTGCATAAATTAAAATTCGACACATTGCATCCGACATTTTGAATTTTCATAAACCGACACCGGATTCGTAAACAGCAATCCCGAAAACCCACGAGTAACAAGCTTGAAGCGATTCCGATGAATTTTTCAAAAAAAAAAAAAAAAAAAAAAAAAAAAAAACGTTCGCCATATTGGATCCGCAATTTTGAATTTTGAAAAACCGACGCAGCGACCCCGAAAACTCCCGAGTAACGAGCTTGAAGCGAATCCGATGAATTTCAAAAATCACCGTTCCATGTGTTCCCAATTTTCGCAGCTCTGATGGAATATATTGAGTTGTTGTTGTAGCAGGTGAAACCATTACCGAAACAATTTTGAGGAATGCTGCCGAGTCACGAGACAGCTCCTGACGGATTAAAATCTAGGCCCGTTCCAGATACGTGGGGTCACCGGTCGTGGGATGAAGCAGTCCGCTTGTTTTTAAAGGATATACATTTCGAAGATTTCTTCATGTAACGGCTGACTGCTCTAAAAATAATACTAGTCATATTGCATCCGAAATTTGAATTTTCAAAAATCGACACCGGATTCGTAAACAGCGATCCCGAAAATCCACGAGTAACAAGCTTAAAGCGATTCCGATGAATTTAAAAAAAAAAACGTCCGCAAAATTGGATCCGCAATTTTGAATTTTGAAAAACCGACGCAGCGGCCCTGAAAACCTCCGAATAACGAGTTTGAAGCGAATCCGATGAATTTCAAAAATCACCGTTCCCCTATTCTGCTTTTCTAGGGTTATCTCAAACCCCTGATTAGATTCGGATTCAGCAACCCCAAAAACACATAGTGCACATAGCAAGAGCCCAAGGTCACGACAAATTTTTTTTGTGTGGCTATGTTATTTAACTATCTCTACACAGTCAATCTTCGTTTGATAGATAACCGAATTTTATGCATGAAGGGTCATCAGCTATACATAGTCCTCTGAGAAGCCGGAAAAAGAAAAATAACTCCTGCTATTAGATCTCATGTATCCATCATAAATTTTCTTATGTGTTATATGTATTTCTATTCTCAGTAATTCACCTGACTCTCTGAATGTGTGAGATCCAAGGTGTAAAAGAAGGAAGCAGGTAAATACTTCCACCTCTTCTTCTTCATCCCGTAAAAGTGTTCATCTTACGGCATGGACACCAATAAGGCTACGATCAGTCAGAACTACAATAATCAAGTGTATGTTAAGTTTGTTGAGGTCGAAGTGCTAAGTAGAGCTCTCGCAATTTATCTTGCGTTAGAAGGTTCTAAGGTGAGGCAGAGCTCGATAAGTTACCGTGAAGTACTGCTATTCAATTGTAAAATACACGAAAATACACACAAAATTAACTAAAAAAGAGTCAACCTATCATCGACCCCTTCATCAAAAAGTAATCCATATTATAGCCAACATGTTATAGATTAGAGAGTTGGGATTCGTTTTGGGATTAACACCCGGTATATATTAAACATCTGAAGATTGTACCATGACTAGTTCTCAAAAATCCATTAAGATGAATGTACTGAAAAGGACGCTGCAGAACGGTTATTCATACAGACATCCTAAGGCCTTTACCTGAGCATCCTAATTTAGTTAAACGCTTTATGTGTCATAGTTAAAATTAGAGCCACCTTTGGATTGGCAAAGATTCCTTGATATTCAGGAAATAACGTATAAACCTTAAGTATCTAAAATCAGAAATTCATATATTTTCAGAATGCTTTGAAAATATATATTTGGTTATATACCATACAATAGCAAAAGCAGAAAATTATCACACACATATGCTGCTTGAAAATTTATCACCCTGCAGCGTTCATCCGCAATCATATGAGTTCTACTTACGACTCCTTTAGTGGAGTTTCAGTGCGGCCGTTTGCATAAAATTTTGATTTATTGCCATTGCCGTAAAAAGATGTCGCATTTACTTAATTGAAAGTCGTTCGTATGCCACCGCCAGCAAAGCCACAAGAGCGTGCAATAAAAGCACGGCGGGTATGGTAAGGAGACAAAAGCACGCAGGCATATGAAACACACTCGTAATTTAAACAAAATGCTAAAATCAACGCTGACTGACTGTCACAGTAGCAAAAGAAGAAGACTGAAAAGGAGAAGAAGCTGCAGAAGGTATAAAAAATAGCAGCACGACTGGGAGCTATGGCCACAGAAATGAAGGAACACACAAAGTATTGTATATTTGTGGAATTCCATGAAAACGAAATAATTTAAATTGAAAACAATAAAAATATTCAGCAAAAGAAATAATAACACGAAAAAGGAAGCTGGCAAGTTGAAAGAGGAGACGCATAGGCACAAAGCATGGCTGTGGAGCCGAATTTTATTGTGTTCTGCTTTAATGAGTTGAGTGTCGGCTACGTTTTCCTTGTTCGTTTTTTTTTAATTTTTTGTTTTTGTCATATATAAATAAAACCCAACTTTGTAAAGAGGCATATATATTTTTTTTTAATGTATATGTATATATCTACGAGCAGACGTAGCTGTGCGTTCGTTCGAAACAATTACTTGAATATGTCTAAGTGTTCAGTGTGCAATTTCCTCTTTATTATTTTTTGATATTATTGAGCACAATTCTTTCAATATTGCACATAAATATTGAATTCAAAAAGAAAGCAAAAAATCGTAGAGGTTTTAAAGTAGAAACGTCTATTCAAATAATAGGCGAAAGCCATTTTCACCTTCACAGAGTTTTTAAGAAATATATATTTGTATGTATACTTGATAGCTCCTATACACTCACTGATAGAAAAAATTGTTCTTAATAACTAAAGCGAAATGCCAACAGAGTATATTTTACATTAGTGTGACCTGAAAGCTATACACCCGAGCAATTTATCCACTACTTCCCATTATTAGAGAGAAAGAGAGAGAGAGGCACCGTTCCTTATGAGGTTACACCCACACGATCAGTGAGCTCAACGTCAATATTTTGCTCTCTTGCTTTCACTTATTTAATGGCAGTTCTCGCGCCAATAGTTTCCTTAGAGCTTCGAAACAACTGTCACCTCAATATCTCGGTTTTTCACTGAATACGAATTTTATTTTACATTTTTATTTCAAAAATTCAAAATGCCGAACAATGAGCGTCCCCGGAAACTTTCTAGTAATAAGTTTCAAGCGAATCCGATGAATTTTTCAAAATAGCGTCCGTCATATTGGATCCGTCATTTTGAACTTTGAAAAAAAAAACCGATATCTGATTCGTAATCCGAGACATCGAAAATTCTCGAGCAACGAGTTTCAAGCGAATACTATGAATTGTCCGCCATTGTGGTTCTTTGGGGTGATGTCAAAATCCTGATCTGATGGAGTTAAATGGAGTTCGGATTCGGATACAGCAACCCAAAAACATAGGTATATGTACCTATATGTAAACCTCCAGGTGGGACCCATTTTTTCGTGTGGCTGTATAATAAAAAACGGAAGCCACTAAGAGTTAAACCAGCATGAAGTGATCTGGAAAATTATTAATAAAGTCAAGTCGAGCCCGGAATACGAGTATTACAAAATATTCAAATTTAAAGTCATCCAAGTAGCGTCCAGCCTGATAATAATCTGAAGCAGAATTATATATAATCAGAGGCAAATTAGCACATCTATTCTCTATATACTTTTTATACTCTCGCAACAAAAGTTGCTAAAGAGAGTATTATAGTTTTGTCCACATAACGGTTGTTTGTAAGTCCTAAAACTAAACGAGTTAGATATAGGGTTATATATACCAAAGTGATCAGGGTGACGAGTAAAGTTCAAATCCGGATGTCTGTCTGTCCGTCCGTCCGTCTGTCCGTCTGTCCGTCTGTCCGTCCGTCCGTCTGTCCGTCTGTCCGTCTGTCCGTCCGTGCAAGCTGTAACTTGAGTAAAAATTGAGATATCTTAATGAAACTTGGAACACGTGTTCCTTGGCACCATAAGAAGGTTAAGTTCGAAGATGGGCGGAATCGGACCACTGCCACGCCCACAAAATGGCGATAACCAAAAACACATAAAGAGCTATAACTAAGCCATAAATAAAGTTATGAAAATAAAATTTGGAACATAGGATCGCATTAGGGAGGGGCACATTTGAATGTAATTTTTTTGGAAAAGTGGGCGTGACCATGCCCCCAAATATGTTTTTTGTATATATCTTGCAAACCAATAAAGCTATATAAACCAAACTTTCTGCAGTCGTTTCTTTTAGCCGTTTCCTTATACAGTCCAAAAATGAAAGAAATCGGATAATAACCACGCCCACCTCCCATACAAAGGTTAGGTTGAAAATGACTAAAAGTGCGTTAACTCACTAACGAGAAACACCAAATTTTACATAAGAAATGGCAGAAGGAAGCTGCACTGAGATTTTTTTTACAAAATGGAAAATGGGCGTGGCATCGCCCACTTATGGGTCAAAAACCATATCTCAGGAACTACTCGACAGATTTCAATGAAATTCGGTATATAATATTTTATTGACACCCTGATGACATGTGTGGAAAATGGCTGAAATCGGTTCACAACCACGACTACTTTCTTTATAACTCACTTTTGAATTCCATCTAAATCCTTCACTTTATAATATATACATTAGGAACCAATGATGATAACGAAATAAAACTTTACACAAATACAGGATAATGTCTGTGCCATCACTTGTGAAAAAATTGTCGAAAACGGACTATAACTTTTCAAGGCCCCAGATATCGAACATGTTGAACTCAGCGCCTAAGGTTAAATTTTAACCGAACATATGGGTAAATCTCTCAGCTAATTTAATGTAATTCAGAGGAAATTGTTTTCTTCCAATAGTGTGTCTCTGTTCCAAAAATTATTAAAATCGGGTCACAACATCACAACATATACCTAATTATAGGTTTTTCAAAAATTCGTTGGGCTCCAATCTGCATATATGTATTGATTAATATGTGAGATATCTTAGCGAAATTAAGTGAGTGTATAGTCTTGGATATAGTGTACCTTGCTGGTGAAAATTAATGAAATCGGTTCAGGAATTTACGCAGCCCGAATTTATTTGTGCGTTATCTTAATAAAATTTCTTCAATAAATTGCGAGAGTATAAAATGTTCGGTTACACCCGAACTTAGCCTTTCCTTACTTGTTGACTTTAAATTTTCGTTTTAAAAACATATCCTAACCATTCCAATTCATCTGAGATATGATTGTGATTATTTCCATTAAAGGAAAACAACTATGTGGAATTAATTCAGTATACTCCTAGTCATCTCTATATCAGTTCTTTGTATTCAATAGTTTCATACCTTCCTTCGGCTTCTATTTGAAAAATGATGGAGAATTAATAGTGGTCTATTTTCTAAATTCTTGAGTCCAGTTAATGTCAGATTATTCTATATAGACAGAGCTGATAATCTCCTTATTACTTTTCTAGTTGCATAAAGAGGAAACCTCTCAATATCTCACCAGCTAGTATCAAGTTGTTGATGTTTCTACATTTTTTTAAGAATAGAGTAGATCGGTATCTTGTTGATTACCACCTGTTCATTAATTTTTTTGCCGGCACCAGAGAACTGCACCCAAAGTTTATACGTTTTTACTCGAGCATGCCTCATATGATTTAAATCAATTCAGCATTACTTACCCACAATCATCCATTGGTTCAAACTAAGCAATTGTCGCAACGCCATAAGCATAGATTTGAACCAAAGTCTCGATCGTGATTGGCGAAGAACAGATTGTTCGTGTTGCATTAAATCAGCTAGTGGCTACTTGAATCGATCAATAATGTTTTGTAGTACAATCAGCTGAATTGATTTGTTTGTGTTTTCGGCACGAGTTGTTTATCTGTCTTGCATATCATTTTGCTAAAGTTAAAGCTTGTTCCAAGAACTCAAGTTGTTAGCAAGTCAAGAGAACGCTACAAACCAAAAGGCGATATAATGTTCTAAAGTCTGTTTACCTTGGATTGGTGAAATCATCATATAATTTTTGCACATAATGAAGGAGGTCCTTCGGTTCTTGAACAATTTTACGTTTGCCTTGGAGAACGCTGTCGAATATCGAGCAAGCTCTATATATACGGAAATATATGTATGTAAATCACATATTTATATTCATTGATATTACCTTCACGAACACTTTATATAAATACTTTTAAAACTCATATGCAGTAAATTAATGTTCGTGAAAAATTAATATTTTATTTTTATTCTCTTTCTTATTTATATTAATTCATATTTATGCATTTTATAACGACTTTCCTTGCAAATTGGCATATGGGTAGAATACCGTTCAGTTACTATTTATGGGTTATTGAATATGCCGCTTCACCTGCTAAATGCTAAATAGTCCGAGCTTTTTGAAAATACAATACAACAATGTTAGCATCATTTTTATCCTGTATGTAGGCGTTCACATGAGCCCACGCGAATGCCATTAAATATACGAGATACCTTCGTGACGGCATTGACGAAGAGACTGTGGCGCTTGGTACATGTGTAGGTGGCCCATCGTCTGCATTGTGTTCAAAGTTCCCAATTATTGAAATTCTTTAGTGACAGGAACAAACGATGGTAGGAGCTTTAGTGGTAAAGCCACTGACTGTTGCTACAGCTGGGCTGTTCATGTATATATGTATGTGGAGATAAGGTATACTATGGGTATGAGTATGGGCAAAAAACCTGTGGCATGCATGCATAATTTTGCCTTTTCAGTTAATTTGTGTGGCAAGCATACTTTGGTGGCTATAAACGTGATTTGTACGCTCATTTCTTATAAGGGATCATAATGGCTGCTTCACTTGGGGTATGAGAGAAGAAAGTTGCATAAGTATTTTAAAATTATCTTGTGAAGTATTTCAGGTATTGTCTTTCCTCTTCAAAAATAATGCGAAGTTAGGTTGTAACTATGTCCACCACCATAAAACAATGTTCCTCGAAACCCCTACCAGTTCAAAAATATAACTTATTATGTCCACAATCAGGTGACATTATTTATTAGACCGATTTTGGAACATCATTTTGGTGTCATCCCGGTTTTCGACGGTTTCAGCTCACGGATGTTTGTACCACCCAGAACTAGGTAGATAGGAAGTACGTTGAAGATGAAAAGTAATTTTGATTTCAAGATGTCTGTTGTTCACTTTTCCGTCTTTCGAAGAGACCGGAATGAGATCATTGCCACGCCCACAAAATATCCGATTTTGTTCACACCGTCGAACCGGTATCGTAATGGTCCCGTTACTCTTTACAAATGTATGGAAGGAGATTTTGTCGAAAAATAAAACCCTACTTTTTTACAAAGAAACGCTATTTCCATATCAACAAATATGAAGAAGTCTGTGTCCTTGTTTGATGATAAAATTGGATAAAATCGGTCCATGTGTTCCCAATTTTCGCAGCTCTGATGGAATATATTGAGTTGTTGTTGTAGCAGGTGAAACCATTACCGAAATAATTTTGAGAAATGCTGCCGAGTCACGAGACAGCTCCAGACGGATTAAAATTCAGGCCCGTTTCAGTTACGTGGGGTCACTGGTCGTGGGATGAAGCAGTCCGCTTGATTTTAAGGGATATACATTTCGAAGATTTCTTCATGTAACGGCTGACATCTCTAAAAATAATACTAGTTAAAAGGAATGAATGAATGAATAATCACATTTAAGACTTACACCCTTGAAACAAGCTACTGTTGACACTAACAATTAGTTACGATATCAAACTGTCAGAATTAAAATGTCATCATGCTTAAGAGAGCTATCATTCAGCTAACTTTCGAAAAGTGGTACTTAATGTAAGAACACGAAACACGCGTCGGCAAATTGTGAAGTTAGAAGAAATTATAGGAAAGAAAGTGAAGGAAAGCGAACAAACGAAAGTACTTATAAATAGGGAAAGTATGTGAAGTTTCACTTGTTGCAAGTAAAGAGTGATGAAAGCGAGAAAATACAATAACGGTATAATGAATGTTGCGGTATTGAGGGCGTGAAAGGGATTTACCATTAAGAAAACTCAGAAGACTCTGTGTGGAAAAACTTGACGCATAATGAAATGGAAAATCTGTTGCACAACAGCGAGAGAATTTAATTTACGGTTAATGCAACACACTTGCAACAACAAGTGGTGGTCGACTTATTGTATTTAAAAGGCAAAAGTCGAAGACGTTGTAAGTCGAACAATTCACGATACACAGCGTTTACATAATGGAATGGAAAATTGCAGTGAGGAACATATATATATGTAATAAAGGGAGGGTGACGCATGCGAAAATTAATTATGCTTTTGTGTTTGCGTGTAACGAATGGGAATTTTTTCCGTTACTTAACTCCTGCTTCTTACATACTTGCAATACAAAGGTTGATATGGCAATTGTGTTATCGAAAGTGAAGAAATTTTAATTAATTCTCTTGCTGTTTGCAAATTGAACTTTGCACACATGGAAGAGCGTTACAGAATTTTTTCTCTTCGAAGAATAAAAGGTTTTTATATTCGTTTCGAAATTCAGAATATTATTTTTCAACTCTCTTCTTCGTGTTATTCGGATAATAGAGTTCCTTAAACCTTTTGAGCTTTCGTCTTTTCCAGTCGTTTCCAAACTATACTCGAAAAGTGAAAAAATCTTGGGGTCTTGAAATCGAGAGCCTACAATTTAAGTTATTGGAAATATTTATTTCTTCATTTTTCTAGGTCGACCAAAATTAGAACTCCAGTGGTCTTCGGCACAAAATTGGTAAACTACGGAAAGTATTTTTGTCTTGAAGGAACTTCTCTTAAAAAAAACTATTGGTTTTCTGAAAATACCTGTTAGAGATACAATAAAATAAGAGCGAAAAGCAATTGCTTTTTTTGAGAGGCACATTTATGCGGATCAGGATTGAAGTACTTCCAGAATAGTAATCCATAAATAATAATTTGATGTCCCTACAGAACTCGAATATTCCCCATGGCAGATTTTGTTAAATCAAGCGACTTTGGTTGGATGTTAAAGAGAACTGAGGGATTTGTTCAGATAAGTGAAACTCTGATTTGATTCTAAGGTTGTGTTTCGATGAACTTTAAAGCTACCGTCTCTATTAAGCTCTTCAGACAGAGCTTTTAAATCCATAACACTTTTATCTATTATATGGAATAATAGAGTAGCTTCGTAAATTTTTTTTCTAATAACCTCCTATCTTACCTATACTAATTCATTTCAAATTCAAAAGCTTCACAAATAATCCATCACCAGCTACTTAACGAAAGAGTTTAAGCTTTTAAGTGCTTGTGGCGCAATAAATTCACCATCGTCAAGAGTATTTTCTTAAATTAAATGGAATTTTAAAATGCCTCGCCACACGCTCAACAAATACGAGAAATAATGAGTTTTTAATTTATTTACATAAATTATTAAAGGCAAATAATCAGCCCAACGTGTGAGATAATGCATATGCGTAGGTGTATATCAATAAACAAATGGGCGCAGTCACTTGGAGTGGATAATGAAAAGTCGACGCTAAAAGGCGTAATACCGCTCAGGCAGCATGCGTTTATCCTTGACTGCATGCATTTAACTTAAGTGTTTACGCGCTTTTATCGCTTTAAGAAAATGGAAATTTTTGTAGTGTATTGCTGGAGAAAAAATGAAAAATGGAAAAAAAACATAATGATAATGAGCGCGTGCCGAAATGCAAATCTTAAGAATGAGCAATGAAAAAAACTCTTCAGTTAATGAAGTTTTATTGGTATGAGTGCTAATATTTTCTCCAGAAGTCTTTTTTTGTTATTATTTATGCATGAATTTACTCAAAATAATAATTACAGTAAGAAAAGATTAAAATATGGGCGTGACCGAACATTTTAATAATTTATTTATGCACTTCTTATAAGCTTCTCGAGTTGTGTCAAATAATTTGAAGGAAACATGGATATATTCCATTTTATAGATATGAGCGGTAAAAACCATGCCCATCTCTCATACCTTTCATTTTTTCATACTTATTGTATATTTATTTACAGTAATATTTCATACAAAGCTTTACTTAACGGTCTGCTTTTCTATTTACAGGTAACTGGACTTTGACATTTTGTATGTATGAAAACAATCTTTATATTAGTTTATATTAGTATTAGTAAAACAATCTTTATACTCTCGCAACCTGTTGCACAGAGTATAATAGTTTTGTTCACATAACGGTTGTTTGTGTCACCAAGAAATAAAAGTGTTAGATATGGGGTTATATATATATAAAGGATCAGGGTGACGAGTGGAATTGAAATCCGGATGTCTGTCCGTCCGTGCAAGCGATAACTTGAGTAAAAATTAAGATATCTTAAGGCAAAATTGGTCCATTGCCACGCCCACAAAATGGCGAAAACCGAAAACCTATACAGTGTCATAACTAAGCCATAAATAAAGTTATGAAAATGAAATTTGGAACATAGGATTGCATTAGGGAGGGACACATTTGGATGTAATCTTTTTGGAAAAGTGGACGTGACCCAGCCCCCAAATAGGGTTTTTGTAAATATCTTGCAAACCAATAAAGCTATATAAACTAAATTTTCTGCAGTCGTTTCTTTTAGCTGTTTCCTTATACAGTCCAAAAATGAAAGAAATCGGATAGTAACCACGCCCACCTCCCATACAAAGGTTAGGTTGAAAATGACTAAAAGTGGTTTAACTCACTAACGAGAAACGTTAGAAACACCAAATTTTACATAAGATATGGCAGAACGAATCAGCACTGAGATTTTTTTTACAAAATGGAAAATGGGCGTGGCATCGCCTATTTATGGGTCAAAAACCATATCTCAAGAACTACTAGACCGATTTCAATGAAATTTGGATTATATAACACTTTATTGACACCCTCATGGCACGGGTGGAATATGGGCGAAATCGGTTCACAACTACGCCTACGTCCCATATAACTCAATTTTTAATTCCATCTGATTCCTTCGATTTATAATATATACATAAGGAACCAATGAAGATAGAGGAATAAAACTTCACACAAATATTGTATTTGAGCTGTGACATCAGTTGTGGACAAATTGTCAAAATCGCACCATGACTTTTCAGGGCCCTTGATATCGAACATGAAGAACTCAGCGCCTAAGGGTAATTTTTCACCGAAAATATAGGTAAATCTCTTAGATATTTTAATGTAATTCATTCCCTCTGAATTTTTTTCTTATAACAGTTTGTCTCTGCACAAAAAATGGTTAAAATCGGGTCATAACTTCCCCCAGATCTCATATACCTAATTATAAGTAATATAAAATTGAGTGAGCGTATAGTCTTCGATATATTGTATCTTGGTGGTGAAAACGAGTGAAATCGGTTTAGGAATTACCTCATTAATAATTCTGCAAAGCTTTATTCCGATATCTTCATTGGTTATTGATTTATATATTGCAAATAGAACAAATCAGATGGAACTCAAAATGGTGTTATATAGGATGTAGGCGTGGCTGTGAACCGATTTCGACTAGTTACCATTCTTAACATTATGGTATCAATAGAATATTTTAAATCAAATTTCGTTAAAATTGTTTGAGTATTTTCTGAAATATGAATAATGATCTAAAAGTCGGCGGGGACACGCCCATTTCTTATACCAATCTAAAATTGAATGTTTCTAGAGTTGGAACATCATGACAGAGTATAAAAAAGGTTTAAATTTACTAAAGGAATTTTGCTAAGCATAAAAGTATGTATAGTTATATTACTATGTTGAGTACTTTTTATGTATGATACTGAAATTATTGGAGAGCTTTCGGGCTTTTCATGTTTATTCAGAACTATCTTCACCAGGCTGATAAATTGCATATATGATAGTTTGTATAATTTTCCTCTATAGCTTTACTCGCATTCGAGTGACAACTTTACATGAAATAAAAATCACACACCTCTTTCAGCCATTATATCGTAGTATATTACCATTTCTCTTAAGTAAAAAATGCTTCATAATTTATCAACAGTATTTTGTATATTTCTGTAATGTATCAGGTAAAAAGTTGAAAGTTTAACGACAGCAGTGCAAATATTTTCACCATTTTGTTGACATTTCCGCATAATTTCATTCAACCAAGCGTCAAAGTAACAACAGACGACGAGATATGCAGTCCGAAAGATAAAGATGCGACGAGTGTGTGTTGTTGTTTATATAAATGAATATAATATACTTAAGTAAAGTATAATGCAAGGGTTAGCGGCTGGAATGCAATTTTCACTATGAAAAAGTAGGATACATTTTGGTTCAATTGACGACATGGTTCTCGGATCTTTTGAAAACAATTCTTTATGACACCACTGACTGCCGAAGAGCTGTTGCTCTAAAATATAATACTATTTGATGTTGAACGCAAATTGAAAGCATACAATACTTGTTTATATTCTTAAAAGTGTAGCTAACATAAGAGGATTCAAGATATTCTGCTCAAAATAATTTGCTGTCCAGTTTACACCAGTTTTTTTACTGGATTTACATATATCCGTTACGGATATGTTGATTTGACTATCGTGAGAACGGATTATATTCCCTCATAAAGTATTCTTAACATAAGTGGTCTCAAGATGTGATTCTTAAATTATTGTGTGTTAAGTTTTTAGTTAGAGTTCGGACACGTAGATTTGACTGTCGTGGGTATGGATTATATTCCCTCATAAATTATTGCTAACATAAGAGATCTCAAGACGTTAATCTAAAGTAATTTGCTACCAATTTTACAATTTTTTACCAAACATATCTCCGAGTCTGTTCCAGAAACGTAGATTTGACTGTCGTGGGAAAGGGATTCTATAACCTTATGAAGTTTTCCTAACCTAGGAGGTCTGAAGAAGCTCTTCTTGAATAATTTGCTGTCAATTTTACAATTCTTGACCGGACATATATCCGAGTTCGTTCCGTAAACGTTTATTTGACTGTAGTGGGATAAAATTAGATCTCCCTTACTAAAGTTCTCACATCTTACTCCGGTGCCACAAAGTTGTATTGCGGAACTCTTACTATTATTCCAATATGTTGATCGGTTTGTTTTGCATTTGAATGAAAAAGGTGCTGTAGTATTGTGGACCATGCGGCAGGCAAATGCTGAAATAATGAGCTGTAAGCCATTATTTATTGTAAACAGCTTTGCGGATAATAAATCCTTTCCATTTAGTGGAGGAGGTGGTCTCTGCTACTTTGAAAATACTTAGTTGCTGCATTTGCTTCGATGAATGACCGCCAATTTGCCACATTTAAAGCGATTACAATAACTTCCATCTCGGCATTTTAATAGTCGGTCCACCATTAACTGGAATGAAGTAGTCATACCCTAGTGCACTATCTACTTAAGTAAATAAGTACAACATTAACGGCATTGCAGCGCACTGCGTGTTTGTTGTTGTTGGCTTGTTGCAAAATTGCGCAGTTTGCTTTTAGCGCTTTTATTATTGTTGGCAAGGCAATGCAGCTGAAGTTAACTTGTTGACAGCTGTTCGTGTGTGCAACGAAGCGATATGCGTGGACTGTCCATCATGCAACCGGCGTACAACAACTACACAAAGCGTTGCGCAACAGTAACAGCAAAAGCAGTAACAACAAACAACAAGTTAATGTCTGCTTGCTGAAGTTATATCTTTGCTGTGTATTTTCTGAATAATTTTCAACTTAATTTTTACTTTAAATCTTCATTTCGTCGAAGCGTTGCGCTGCCCCGCACCGCCCCTCAGCGCATACACACACATGCGTATGTACATATATCAGCATGTCAGCACGCCTGTCACTTTGCAATGGCTACGCTGACAGCAAAAAAAATAAAATTTATGCGTGCAAAAGCAGTGTGTTCTCATTATTGTTGTTGTGTGTTGTTGTTGTATGTACAGTAAGGCATATTAAGGGCATTGCAAATAAGGCGAGTGGCATATGAAGCGAATGCTTTACAGTTATGTATGCAAACTGCAAACGAATTTATCATAATATCAAGCAAACGAAGTCGGCAGTCAGCGATTGCATGCAACACATTGGCATAGCAACAACACAGCAACATCCAACAGACGAGCGTGAAATGCAATAAGCAGCCGGCAATGGCTGCTGCCACAATAAACAGCTGTAATAATATGCCACTGTAAAGGCAGTAATCACGTTGCAGCAACAATCGCTGGCGGTTGCGCCGCCAATGTGTGCGTGCGATTATAAGATACGCTTGCTGTTGTTGATTTCGATGTTGCTGTTGTTGCCGTTTCGACTGCTGCCAGCGCCGCAGGAATCATAATTTATTGCGTCAACGACTGCATCGCCATTCGCTCATTTCAGTTATTTATGCGTAACACGACGCATTGCCTTCGTGCATCCTCGATTTATTTCGCCGAAAGCGTAAACCTCACCAACGGACCGGGGAATGTGTCCACACAGTGCATTTGCCGTAATGTGCTCTTCATTTCTGTTATATTTGCATATTTTCTGAGTTCTGTAGAGAAATCAACTAAAGCTTTATTGAAAAAGAAATCTTCGAAGTAATGGAATTGGGAAGAAAACATTTACGCTGGTCTTTTGTTCACAGCAGTAGGAAATATTGACGAGAGTGTTCACTTCGTAGAAATTCGTATCAACATATATTTGAGGGAGGGGTATCTTCACGGGACATTTTAAGTTCTTAGGCACATTTGCAATTTAATGAATTCTAATATCCATCAACCAGTTTAAATCTGTTGTATACTTGTAATTATATCCTCTTCAGTAAATAAGTGTGAGCCGAAAAGTGGATAAGACACTATTATAATTTTTTGATATCTGTCTCTATCTATTTGGTATTTAGTATTTTGAGGTGTAGAGATTGCACACAAGTCAACAATTATTGAGATAAGACGAGAATCATAAGGTCGCCATTTCGACATCCACTTGATTCTTTCGTTCTTCGTAGGCCAATAGGGGGCACCAAATCGTTCATTTTGCGAGGTGGAGTGGGGTAATCTGGGTAAATTAGCGCAGGTGCTGTATTTTTCTGCGCCGCACTATGTTCAACTCACCGAAGAGTTCATACAGTGTATTAATAAATCGAATCCGGACTAGCAATACTTCGGAGAAGAGTATAAAATGTTAGTTTGGTTTTGCGAAAGGGCTCTTGAGCTCGTGCATACATGTTGGCAAGAGTTATGCTTCGTTTGATTCGTTTAACTGACCCAACTCAGGCTCAACTCTTGATTGATTAGCACCTTTAGATAAAAGCATCGCGTCTATTATTAATTGATTAATATTAATAAAGTATTATTTAAAATATTTTATAATAATAAAGGCCTCAAAGTGCAACTTAATGCAACAGTGCTGGCGACTTGTGATAACATTCTCAATAAGGTGCTATAATCATTAATCACCATAAACCGTATAAGAAGGTTCTCGACCATCCGATTGGGTTTATAACATATATAGATGAATATGACGATGAAGATAGGAGGATGTACAAACAAAGTGATTTACTGATAATATTCCTTCAATGACAGCAATATTATTACAAACTTAAACACCGCGAATATCTCTTATATCGTCATAGTTGCAGTTATCGGTGGTTGCATGAAAAGTATCGGTTTTTAGTGATAGAAGAATAAATGATCATTTCGAAGTGGCGTTTCCATTAATGATGAGCGATATTTCACTACCGGTGATTTTTTCACTGTGATTGAAAAATTGCGTATAGCAACAGCGATCAATTTTTGTAAATATCAGTGATTTAAAATCGCTATTGCAGTTAAGTAATTTAACCCTTTCGAACCTGAAAGCAACCAGCAGGAAACTTCCTGGTTTATTGATTACTATAGCTTTAGTATAGGTCTTAAAAGTGGAAAATTTTGATGTGGAGTCTCTACCCTCTCCAGGAGGGCCTAAAGGGGGTGGGACATATGTGTCCATTCCGTTGTTTTGAGCGGGACGTATAAGTCCCGTTGGGTCTCTATATCACATAACTCAATAAAAACTAAACAGTATGTTGGATATTTTTTATCTACTAAAAATCATTTATTTCATTTATTTTGAAGGAAAAGTTAGTAAAACTGACGTTCATCAATGAGCTCTTCTGCTAAAACTACTAGAAAATCAATCAATGGCGTCTTCTTACGACGTAACTCTGAATATATTATCCATGAATTTACAACAGACATCATCAAGAGGCGATAAAAAACTTTTTTCCACCACTTATTGGATTTTCGGTTCAAATCATATAAGCCAGCTATTTGGTCCAGTCTATCGACTCCTCCCATAATCTCGCGATAAGATTTTATCATTTTTGGACATGGTGTAGGTATTATTTGCCCATCCCTCTGCTTTTTTTCTACGGTTGCCATTTCGTCATCATGGCAGTTGCTTAGGAGGATTACTCCTTTTGTATCCTGCCATTTCGTGTACATTAGTCCAGAGCTACTGCTCAATTTTTGTGTTATCTTTGGCAAATTTTTCCTGTTTCCCATACACGTACCGAGCGCAGCAAAGTCCAAACTCTCTAAAAGGTGAACGCTTGTAAAAAACGATCAAAACATAATGTAACATCCGGTTCTCGTACTGTGCGTATCAAGGTTTTAACCACTATTCACTAAAATCACTGAATATTCACATGAAAATAGCAATTGATGCAAGCACAGTAACATTCCGAAGAAAACTGAGTGTCTTCTGTTTACAATTTTAGCACAAAAAAACACAGAGCCGTTACCTGAACTTCAAAATACCAGACGGGACAGTTTTAAATGAGTTTAAATGGAAAATAAAGAATTTAGTTATGAGAAAACTTTTTCTGGGATGTATGTGTCCCAACAGGTCCGAAAGGGTTAAGTTCGATCACGGAATTTTAGTTGTGATTTCGATAATTTTGGATACGGTGATTACAAAAGCAGTTAAATGTACCCAAAATTTATTAATTAGTTAATAGTGATTACAAAGGCAGGTACATTTTGGATATTGTTAAAATTAATAAAAATGTATATGTAAAAAATTAAAAAAAAAATTTGCAGTACAAATTCTCATAAATTCGTTTTTTTTGTTGTGATCGCAATAGCAATAAAAAATCACAGTGATTTAATAGTAGCAATCACTGAAATCACAGTGATTCAAAAATAGCAATATCGCTCATCACTAGTTGCCATACGGTTGTGGTCCACTGGTTTGCCGACATTTTTTTCTAACTCATGTTGATTATATCAGACATTCCTATAGTAAGATATGAAATTTGTTTAGCAGTCATAATATGGTGCCTCAGATGTTGTAAAGGAATCTGCGCTTGCAACATTTGGAAATCAGGTATTCACAACAAACCAAAACAAAGGAAATCACACAAGAAATAACAACAATGTGTCCAAGTTTTAAACTAATTTTGTTGTGTTCTTGGCGAATTGCAATTAACTGCGACGCTAATATGTTGTTGTGTTTTTGTTGTCATTAACATCAGACTAATAAAATGAAGGAATGAGTGTGGCACGTTGGCTACGCTGCAACATTGCCGTAGTATTAGTTGAATCGCTTAAGTGGCGGAGCAGCAGAAGCTGTGGAACTCAACTTTTCGATTTTTAGTAATGCCCTTTAGTCCACTCCATCCAGCGCACCAGCGTACTACCGCATGGCTTTACTTTTGCTATTTTTAACGGTTTGCTCTTTACTACTACAGCTTTTTCGCGGCGCATTTTCACCTCGCGAGTTCACAAATATTTTTAACACTTTTGATTTTTTGGTGCATGCAACCTAAAAATATTCGCACATACATAGATGCCATGGTCGTGAGCAAGTTTTTGCTCTCGCTCTAGCTGTTGCTACTCTTGTTATTGCTATTGCTGGCGTTTTAAATTTGGGTTTGTCGATGTTAGCAACGTTTGCAGCGCTTTTAAGCTATCTCGGCTGCATTTTGACTTTTTTTCGTTACTGCGGTGCAACACTGTGTTTGCTTTATGCAATTTTCAGTATTCATATTTAACTTTTACGACACTCATGACTAACATCACTACTAAAAGGGAAACCAGTAAAGGCAGAAGTCGATGAAGATAAACTGAAATTAGAATAATTATTTGTAATCCTATACTCGGAATTGGATCCGAGGGGCATGCGACAATGTTATGATAGCTATGTTGATTACAATTTATGAAATCCCAAAATAGGTTAATGACTCTCCGTATATGAAATGATCCAATTAGGAATTGACTTAGATCAAAGTATGCACGAAACAAATGTATTTGAGTTCGTTGGTACTCAAAGTAAAAATTCCATATGGGCTGAAAAATCTGCGGTACGGAGAGATAGCGCCACTTTGTGATAAGCATTAGGAATAGTTTGCTCCAACGATCAAGTACATGTTTGGTGAATTTCGTTATAAGCTAATAACACAGCCAATTTAGAAAGGTCACTAGTGGCAGTCAAGTTAGAACAATCGCGAAAAAATTAAAGAATTACGCTAGGTACTAGTGTTCGGCATATTTGATCCTTATCGACTGTTTCAACTTAGATCTTTGACTCAATAAAGGACTTGAATGAGATTTCAATTAAGTGACGAAGTCGAGATGGGATTTTTTTGGTTTTTTTTCAATATTTCCTTATTTATTGGATCTGCTTGTTTAAAGCCTACCAATAGGTATTGAAATCTTAAATCTATTAAAAACTAAACATGCTCAAGCATGTGGTTGAGCTCTCTTAATAGAACCCTGTTCTCTAGTAGGCTGCTAGATCTCTTACTTTTAAACGTGTTTGATTGCTGGAATGTACTAAGGCATTAGCCAAGGGGTTGCCATGTTCACGGAGTTTAGTTATATAGATCTTCCTGCTGTACTTTATCTCCTTCTTTACTATAAGAATATCAAGATCTTTGTGAATATTTTCATTACGCAGAATGTATGGAAATAAACGGTTATTTTGAAGCCCTCGAAGCTTCAAACTAACAAACATTTACAACAACTAAGAATAGTTTAAAGAGATTGCTATACTCCAAAAACATCTTTTATAAAGGGACTCTCCACACTTTTTGAGATTTTTGAAATTAGACGACGGGCTAAAACCTTGGATGTGTTTGTAAAAATGGATAAAATCGATTCATTCCTTAATCTAATATCATTATGCCCAGAATGCAGTTTTTTTGTATCGCTTGACTACTTATAGCTTGCAGGAGCAAAATTTTTAATAGCAAAGTTTAAAAAAATCATAAAATAGCAAATGGCGAGAATTTCTCGTGTATCAAAGATATGTAATATCAGAGCTTGGCTCTACATCACTTGTTTATTTATGGTAAATTTCGCCTCTGTATCCATCCCTACTATATTTTTCGTGCCTTAGATTGTATCTTAAAACCTCAAAAGGCTTAATTAACTACGAAGCAAGTTATCCTCAGAATTTCGTAAGTTTTGAACAAATTCAAATATTTTAGAAAGTAGCACATTTGTAGAGCTTTCTTTACCAAAAATTTTTAGTACGAGGTTAAACTACTTTTTTATTCAAATTTACTTCAATATTCAGTATAAAAAAAAATCTAAAAATGTCTCACTATGGTGATGCGAGATTATCATTACTTTTTTGAAATAAGTAAATTTTCTAGCTTACGCCACTTTGTTATTTTCACTTCCGTTCAAGCACGCATTTAATTAATTAATGGCAGATCATAAGCAAAGGCAAAAGCTACAATTAACCGCATGGGAAACAAGTGCTGCATACACCTTTGCCACCGTCGTTGTTTACAAATAAACACTAATGAAGCTCTCTAATATATAAG
This sequence comes from Zeugodacus tau, assembly GCA_031772095.1. NCBI lineage: Eukaryota > Metazoa > Arthropoda > Insecta > Diptera > Tephritidae > Zeugodacus > Zeugodacus tau. The sequence goes on along the minus strand of CM062651.1, from coordinate 54,738,298 downwards.
TAAATGTGCAAAATGCAAAATACACACCAACACACCGACACATATGAATGTGCAGCACGCAACAGCTGCATAAATGGCAACAACAACGCTGCAACGCGCATTCGGCTGACTTTGGCGCACTGATAGTAGAGAGTCGGCTGAAATTCAACCTCAATTCGTTGGTAGCAGCAGTGAGCAGCGAGCTCAGCGTGACGCCACCAAATACGAATGTGTCGCTGTGTTAGTGTGTGTGTGCGTGTCTGTTTGTTGGTTCAATTTAGTCTAAGCTCCGCAAATGTTCATACTAATGTGGCGCTCTGTTAATATCTTTGCGCTCCAATGTGCAAATAACTTAATTAAAAGAAATTCAGTTAGAGCTTCCAATTTACTCTTTGATACACTGGTGGGTGATACATACACACACATATATATATATATATACCATATGCGCATATAATCACAACGAGCAATGAGATTTGCTACAAAACTAAGTGGCACAGCGACACAGACACACACGCACACACTCACTCGCATGTGTTGGTGAACTCATTTAGTGCGCCGGCATTTAGCTGTTTGTGGTCGTAGCGGCATTTGTGCGTGTGCGTGTGCGGCATGATTTTCGTCATGTCACGTACGTAAAATACAAAGCTGTGGCATTGCCATTATCCGTGCACTATTGCTGTCACATTTAAAATGTCGTTTATGCGCTTTTGATGTGTGCGCTTTTCGCTCGTATTCGCTGTGTGGCAAGTATTATTTATACCATATATAGATGTGTTGTGTTGTTATTAGTAGCAATGCCGCAAACCGAAAAATTGGTGTGCCATTGCTATTGTTACACTAATAAGATTATGATGATAGCGTGTGCTTAGTTATGTTTATTTAAAAGTTGAAATATGGCAACGCAGTAGGCAAAGTGCGCGCTAAGCAATGAGTGACTACCCGGGCGTATGAGTAACTTCGATTGTACGTATAAAATTGTACCGGGGCGTATACGTGATATGGTGTTTACCTATAATGTTCCACAGAGCGTATGAGTAACTTTTTGAGGCCTTAAGATCAACTATCGGGGCGTATGAGTAACATTGATTACTCAATGGGGCCTGCTACACCTTCAATATGTATCGTGATATTTAGATCGCGATCTATATTGAATATTGATGGATTACTTCGCGACTGCTAGACGTTCAATATATATTACGTCAATATTTATACGATGTTGTTAGTGTTTTCATAAGAAAAAATATTTAAAAAATGTATTTGTTTATTTTTTCGTACATTTATTCATAAAATTTCGGAACAAAAACTAAGAAAATCATGTTTGGCTATTGTTTTTGCTCCCACAGCAATTCATTATATGTATCCAATATTTGGACGTTATCAAAAAACCTTTGGCAGATGAGTTGCATAGCTCTAGCAAAGATTCTATTGTAAACAGTATAATTCATGTTCATTTATTAGAATAAAGTTAATTTTAAAATTTTGGCAATGTTGTATTTCACAAATTCGGACTTGTGAATCACAAAATATGCTACACATTCAATATTTATCTCGCGATCCACGATCCGCGATCTGGATTTCAAAATATTTAAATATTTTGTGATATGGATCGTGATCCATCAATATTGCATGCTAAACGTTCAATAAATATCGCGATACTGGAAATATCACGATAAATACTGAACGTGTAGCAGGCGCCAATCAGTTCAAACGGGGGTATAAGTAACAACAAAGGCTTCTAAGATAAATCATTCTGTTGTATAATTAAAACATTGAGTGCTCATATCGGAACATACGCGAAACACGACGTATGAGTAACTTTTGAAAGGCTTTCAAAATTAAGAGAAACTGTCGGGGCGTATGAGTAACTTTCAATGCATACTTATGTTGTCAATGTCACTATGGAACTCACATGGACGTATAAGTAAATTTTCTTCTAATACTTCAAACCGAAATCAACCAGTCGTATGAGTAACTTTTGTTGCTTATCAGTATCATCCACAGCGTATGGGGCCTGCTACACGTTCAATATTTATCGTGATATTTGGATCGCGATCTATATTGAATATTGATGGATTGCGGGGTGAGTCCTTCGCGACTGCTAGACGTTCAATATATATTACGTCAATATTTATACGTTGCTAGTTGTGTTTTCACAAGAAAAAAAATTTTAAAAACTGTATATGTTTAGTTTTTCGTACATTTTTTTTATAAAATGTCGGAAGAAAACCGAAGAAAATCATGTTTTGGCACTTTCACCAATTCGGACTTGTAAATCACAAAAAAATGCTACATGTTAAATATTTATATCGCGATCCATGATCCGTGATCTTGCTTTCAAAATATTTAAATATTTCGTGATATGGATCGTGATCCAATAATATTGCATGCTACACGTTCAATAAATACAGAAAATATCACAGGCACATATAAGGAACTTTTTTTTCAAATGCTTCACAGAGAAATCATCCATTCGTATAAGTTACATTAGCACCAACCACAGCGTATGGGTAACTTTTGGTGCTCTTTCGTGTAACAACCGGGCGTATGAGTAACATTAATAGCTTTTGCAAGACCCTACTGGGGCGTATAAGCAACAATAAGTATTTTTAGGTAAATCTGAAAATTTCAGATCTTAAAGATGAAGAGGATTGAGGTTCTGGGTATGGTTGAAAGTTATACATATGTATACAGTTGAACTTCCATAACTCGAACTTCTATAACTCGAAGTTCTCCATAACTCGAACTCTTGATTTGGCAATAAAGTCAGATTTCTTACTCGAAGTCTCTTTAACACAAAGTGTTTTTGGGAATTACGGTGGTTCGAGTTATGGAAGTTCAACTGTATTTTTAAACGTTGCTAATACTTCAAATAAACATTATAAATAAAGAGGTTACACAACCTATGCGCAGAGAATTAACACACTTACCAATTATCTTTTCCAAATCATAGTTTTTGCATAAGTTTCATATCAAAGTGTTCTGACCAACGGAATCATATCAAGGTGTTGGGTGCAAAGTCAGAGCATAGAGACAATGCACCTCACAACATGACATTACCTCCACCATACATTACTGTTTTCCTGGGGTATATGGGGTTTAAGTATTTATCATTCTATTCAATGCGATATACTTTTAACGCATAGGTCCATAATACTCTTTTCAAAAATTCTCAAACCGTCCTTGCATGATCTTAATTAACCTTAGTATCTTAGATATCGGTACCATAGAGGCGAGTATCGTTGGGGCGTATTCTAACAAGTCCACTGTATTTCCACTGTCCACTGTCCAAATTCTTCATTTCTTATGTATGAGTATAATATGATAATCTTATGGATAATGATATATCTATGTTTATTATATATGGATGTACGTAGCAAAAATATCAAAAATTGTCTAATTGGGAAAACAGAGAAGTTACAAACTCTTCACAATAACAAATAAAACAAAATTTTCAACAATCTCTGCTTTCATGTATAAATCTTTAAACTTTATGCAGCAATCTATTCAGCTTAAAATAACGATGTCTCCGTAGTAACATAATTACAAACGCAGCAATCAAATTTCTGAATAATTTATGAGCCACATGAATATATTTAAAAACTTAAAAAATATACCATGAAACACCAAAAATATTAAACTGAAATTACACACAAATACGGAAACCACAAGAAACCTGATTGTGACTGCAAGCAAATGCGTGATATAAGCACCTGTCTCCGCTTACATAATCATACGTTTCTATGTATGCATATTTATTCGCATGTAGGTAGGTATGTATATAGTATATAGGGGAGCTCCACCTGGGAAGATTACTATTAGAGTGAAAACAATAAACATTATGGATTTTGGCTGCTGCTCGCGGAAAATTCCACGTTCACGCTTGGCTGAACGGCGGCATTGCGCATAGGTCGTTGCCAGCTGCCAGGTGAAAGTGGTTAGTGCGGCAAGATGACGTTAGCAGAATCGTAGTAGCAAATGCGCAATGCGAAAGCGTATTAAAATAATGCAAATCGTTAGCGTGGCAGAAGTATGGTGGGGAAGCAGACTTTTAAGAATTGCTGGCAAAGCACACACTCAGATGTTTATATGTGGATATATATATTCATATATGTATATGGTATATTTGTATATATGTTTGTATGTACATATAAAGCACAAAATGCATGTGAATGTGTTTGTGTTTGTGGAATGCATTGCAATAACACGTAACGCAAATAAAAAGCAAACGTTTGGGAATTGCGTTCAGCGAAAGCTTTTACGGCTAATGTCTCTGCCGATTTGGCAAAGCCACACTTTTGACTCAAATGCGACACACATTTGCGACTGGGTTACTTCCTTAGACTTAACAACTATACATATATACATACATATGTACATATATACCTTTGATCCATTTAATGAAAATGCCTACTTAGAGGGGTATTAGTGTGACTCGTCTGCATATATGTATATAGAAGTATATAATTAGATTGTGTGCCGTAAGGCTGTCAAAAACACGTTTTTAGGACAATTGGGAATCGTTAGCGAATCTGCGAAATAGGTCACGATGTTGCGAGTAATAAAGTGAACTGTATATTCACAGAGATCAGGCTGGCATATTTGAGGACCAGCTTATTATTTTTGTTTGTCTTTTTCAGTTAAAAACTAGTCAAATTCAGGAAGTAGATTTTACTATTGAAGACAATTTGACAAAAAGTATAAATTATTTAAAATTTGGAGCGAATCAAACTTTAATTTTCCTGTAATCGAGAATTCCAAAAATGGGTTAATATTGAAAAGTTACATTTTTATCAAAATGAGTTCTCTAATTTACCTTTTTAAATCACTTATTTGATGAATATATAAATTTAAATCAGTCAGATGGTCTTGAAACTGGATATTTCAGATTTTCGAAATCCCTAAGTACGTGACCTATCGCTTTAGTTAGTGTTATATAATAAAGTATATCGAACCCACATTTTGACAATTTCCGCGGCCTTTTTACTAGCAAGAAATAGCTCTTTCTTACTTATTTTTCTTTCTCATTGCATATTATTTCTTTTAAGTAAGCTCGTCGTTCCATTTTAAGACATTGCTGCCATAAGCAACACGTGATTTCACATACTTAATGCATATCTACATATGTATATTTATAGTGCACTCACACACCTTCCATCTTACGATTTGCTTAAATTGCACTTACATTTACTTTCATTTACTTCTGAGATTGCTCATTCTTCATGCGCACGCTTTTCTGCGCGTGTCTGTCATAAACGAAAGTTGTCATATGCTCAGCACACACACAAGTATAATAGTTCTGTATATTTATTATGTATGTAAGCATATATGCATGCGCTTTATAAAACAATGATTCTTAGCGCTGATTTCATCTGTCGCACGTAATTGTTATGCATATGTGTGCGCTTTTCTTGTAAATTTCAGTATGTCAGCTTGTTGCTTCGTTGGTTTGTTGCAATCACTTTCGTGAGTTATGCTATTGTTGGTGTTGTTATTTTCATTACACACTCGGTGTTGCATCAAATTCGTATTTACAATAACGTTTATTTCAACTTTCTTAATAAATGTGGCTGATTACAGGTTGCGACAATAAAGAAAGTTTCTTATAGGAATGTTCGGATCTCAACAGGTACTTTTGAAAGAAACTACTTCGATGACTATTGCTTATGCTATATTTAATAATTGATATTGTTTGAATGAAGAACTGACTTCTTGAGGAGCAGGTTGGATTTCGTAATTCCCAGTGATCATACCCCCTATTAAGTTTTTTGTACATATCTCGCATACCAATAGAGCTGTATAAACCAAACATTCTGCAGTCGTTTTGTTTAGCCACTTCCTAATACAGTCCAAAAATGAAAGAAATCGGATCATAACCACGCCCACCTCCCAAACAAAGGTTAGGTTGAAAATTACTAAAAGTGGGTTAACTCACTAACGAAAAACGTCAGAAACACTAAATTTCACATAAGGAATGGCAGATGGTAGCTGCACTCAGATTTTTTTTTACAAAATGGAAAATGGGCGTGGCGTCGCCCACTTATGGGTCAAAAACCATATCTCAGGAACTACTCGACCGATTTCAATGAAACTTGGTTTGTAATAGTTTCCTTACATCCCAATGATATGTTGTGAAAATAGGCCAAATCGCTTCACAACCACGCCAACTTCCTATATACCAGAACTTTGAAGACGATCTGAATCGTTAACTTTACAATATATAAAGGAAGCACTAGTGAAGATATCGATGCAGAACTTTGCACAAATACTACCTTTATAGTGTGGAAGCCCCATTCTAAAAATCGCCGAAATCGGACCCTAGGTTTTCAAGGCCCCATGTATCGAACATGAGGACCTCGGGGCTTCTAACCTAATATTAGGGTTTCCAACTTTCAATGGACTTTATACAATATATATGATATATATATGATGAATATGTGGGTCAAATTGTGTATTATATAATATAAATAAAGTTAAATAAATAAATTGCGAGAGTATAAAATGTTCGGTTACACCCGAACTTAGCCTTTCCTTACTTGTTTTTTTATTGAAACGTATTAGATATATATTTATATTCAGAATGTCATAAAATTATTGTTTTAGATTTTCGAGTTCCCTAATTACGTGACATATAACTTTAGTTAGTGTTATATAATAAAGTATATCCAACCCACATTTTGACAATTTCCGCGGCCTTTTTTCTAGCAAGAGCAAGATCTTTCTTACTTATTTTCTTTTCTCATTGCCTATTCTTAAGCCCGTCGTTTCATTTTAAGACATTGCTGCCATAAGCAACACGTGATTTCACATACTTAATGCATACCTACATATATATATTTATAGTGCACTCACACACCTTACTTTTGACGATTTGCTTAAATTGCACTTACATTTACTTTCATTTACTTCTGAAATTGCTCATTCTTCATGCGCACGCTTTTCTGCGCGTGTCTGTCATAAACGAAAGTTGTCATAAGCTCAGCTCTGTAATAGTTCTGTATATATATTATGTATGTAAGTATGTATGTATGGTGTGCGTTTTATATAACAATGACTTTCAGCGCTGATTTCATCTGTCGCACGTAATTGTTATGCATATTTGTGCTCTTTTCTTGTAAGTTTCAGTATGTCAGCTTGTTGCTTCGTTGGTTTGTTGCAATCAAGTTCGCGAGTTGTAAGAGGGATGCTGTTGCTGGTGTTGTTATTTTCATTACACACTCGGTGTTGCATCAAATTCGTATTTACAATAACGTTTATTTGAACTTTCTTAATAACAGTGGCATACTACCGATATTGAGTTCTTATAAGAGCGTCCGGATCTCAGGAAGTTGGTCATTGAGGTTGTGTTAATTGACTGATCTTGGCTACAGCAATAATTTCCCAGATGAAACTAATGAAAGCAGTAGTTCATAATTCGACTTTTAGGAGATGGGTTAGAGAATTTCTCATCTAGGAAATTCATAAGCATTGACATTGACGTCACCTGACTCTTTATTGTCTGACAGATAACATAATAAATAATGTAATTATGATTTTATCTTACAATTGTAAGTCCTTATACAAATTTATATATGGCCACTTCAATATGTTATCTCTTACATTTCTCCTGAAGAAAGAATTAAGAACGTTTAAATAAATTCAATGATTTGTGACGAATGTTGGAAATTGGTTTGCTCAAAGTAAACTATTCAGTTTAGAACTATAAGATATATCATGGCACAATTCATGGTCATTCAGCGATTCCTTGACCTACTGTGAGGGGTTTTGCATTAAACATATTCACTATACATAGGTCGATGAGATCTCTTGGGTTTACTGAAATGGATGTAACTAAGAGAGGACAGGTTTGAGTTGATCTCTCTCCAAGAATTCTACTTTATGTATTACTACAGTGTGTTCCATATATGATTTAACATATGGGTAACATAATAATGCTCTACATTATTTCCAGGCTATTTATGCTATATAACGACGCTGTATATTGATAGACAAGGGCTGAATGGATTTATAGTAGGCGGTTATTATTTTCCCAGTGTATTTAGGCATTCTGTATAACAATCACAACACCGAAGTTAGTTTCAAAATGACTACAAGCTTTCAATAGTTGCTTGAAGTAGTGGAAGAGGAACGTCTCAGGCTTTGAAGCACTGACAATACAGTCAAAAAATACTAAAAAGCGTTTAGTTTTAAGCAGCTCATCCACAGTGCATATTGATATCTTATCTTCAAAAACTTGATAAACAGGAATCCGTAAATTGCAGATTGTCAATTGAGATATAATATTTCTCGGTCAAAGAGATGCCAATTGGATAAAAACGGTAGAAACAGCTTAGGAATTACATTACATAGAGCGAACTATTTGGTATAGTTTAGTTGAGACTAGTGTGGTAGGGCATTGAGTGTAATGGTTGCTTAAGTGTGATCGCAATCATCATCATTATTATTAAGCTGTACATACCTCTATGGGCTTTGGCATGCTGAACAATACACCTCCAAGCTACTCTGTCTCTTGCGGTCTCTCTCCAGGTTTCCAGTCGGAGCTTCTTGAGTTCTTCGTTTAATTCGTTCTTCCTTCTTGATCTTGGCCTTCCTCTTGCACTGCAGATGAATGCTTTCGCGTCCATTAACTTCTTTTGTGTTCTTGAATCATTCATTCTTGTAATATGTCCTAGCCATCTTATTTGTTGCGTTTTTATTTTTTTCGAATGTCATCAATTTTGTTTTCTCTTTTTGGCTTATTGCCCATGTTTCAGCTCCAAAGCACAAGACTGCTCGTACTACGGTTTTGTACAGGTCTAATTTGCATGGTCTGTTGATTAGTTTGGGTTTAGAGAGTTTTATAAGAGATGCGATCGATCCATTTGCTGCTTTTATCCTGTTTATCCATTGACGCTCATGACGAGAATAGAATATTGAGAACCATCCGGAACAATTAATGTTTGAAAGCTAAAGGTACCCTCTGCCGAATCGAATATTTGTGGTTCCTTAAATGCTTGAATCAAATTATATTTTATTATATTTATACTCTCGCAACATGTTGCACAGAGTATAATAGTTTTGTTCACATAACGGTTGTTTGTGTCACCCAGAAATAAAAGAGTTAGATATGGGGTTATATATATATAAATGATCAGTATGACGAGTAGATTTGAAATCCGGATGTCTGTCCGTCCGTCTGTCCGTGCAAGCGATAACTTGAGTAAAAATTAAGATATCTTAATGAAACTTAGAACACATATTCCTTGGCACCCTGAGGAGGTTGCTTTCGAAAATGGGCAAATCGGTCCACTGCCACGCCCACAAAAAGGCGGAAACCGAAAACTTATACAGTGTCATAACTAAGCCATAAATAAAGATATGAAACAAAATTTGGAACATAGGATTGCATTAGGGAGGGGCACATTTGGATGTAACTTTTTTTGAAAAGGCCCCCAAATAGGTTTTATGTATATATCTCTCAAATCCAAAAAGCTTATAAACCAAACTTTCTGCAGTCGTCTTTTAGCCATTTCCTTATACAGTCCAAATAATAACCACGCCCACTTCCCATACAAAGGTTAGGTTGAAAACTACTAGAAGTGGGTTAACTCGCTAAGAAAATACGTCAGAAACACTAAATTTCACATAAGAAATAGCAGATGGAAGCTGCACTCAGATTTTTTTACAAAATGGAAAATGGGCGTGGTGTCGCCCACTTATGGGTCAAAAACCATATCTCAAGAACTACTCTTTCGATTTCAATGAAATTCGGTATATAACACTTTCTTGACAACCTGATGACACGGGTGGAATATGGGCGAAATCGGTTCACAACTACGTCTACTTCCCATATAACTCAATTTTGAATTTTGATTCGTTCACTTTATAATACATATAAACATTAGGAATAAATGAAGATATCGGAATAAAACTTTACACAAATACTGTATTTGAGCTGTGACATCACTTGTGAAAAAATTGTCAAAATCGGACCATGACTTTTCAAGGCCGCTGATATCGAACATGAAGAACTCGGTGCCTAAGAATAATTTTTCACCGAAAATATAGGGAAATCTCTCAGATATTTTAATGTAATTCATTCCCTCTGAATTTTTTTCTATCACATTTTGTCTATGTACCAAAAGTGGTTAAAATCGGGTCATAACTTCCCCCAGATTCCATATACCTAATTATAGATAATATAAAATTAAGTGGGCGTATAGTCTTCGATACATTATATCCTGGTGGTGAAAACGGTTCAGGAATTACCTCAGTCCCCACATACTATTTATGATGTTTTTCGTTATTCTATTGAACTTTATGCCGAATATATGGGTCGACTTGTGTTATCTTTATAAAATTACATCAATAAATTGCGAGAGTATAAAATGTTCGGTGGCACCCGAACTTAGCCTTTCCTTACTTGTTATTATTTGGGTCATTCATTTCATCACATTTAAAGGAAATATTCCACTGAGTTATAAATAATTCCTATAATATTATGTAACATTTGCATCGCAGACTTAAAAAGAAAAAATAAAATTAAATAAGGTCTTTCATATTCATTTCGTTGGTTTAAAAATTCGTTAGGGACATTTTATGTTGTTTACTTACATGGTAGAGCAGACGAAATGTTAGTCACTTCTTCTTTCTCTTTTACTTTAATATAAATGATGTACTTCATGCAAAGCCTAAAGGACCGTAATTAATTTGAGATATTTTTAAAAAGATTTCACCACACTTTTGTGCGAAAATATAATATTTTAAAACTGAAAGTGGGGATGGTAGATAAAGCAGTAGATGTTTGTATATATTTTTCACATTAGAAGCAAATATATGTATGTATGTTTCCACTTTCATATCCTCCTGTAAAGTATGCTTGTATGTTTGGCTATATAAAAAGCTGTGGAATTTTAGAATTAGGAAGTAGCAAGCAATACACAAACGACTCTAAGAAAAATGTCTTTGCAGCATTTGCCGCAAATTGAAATCATTTGTCAAATGGAGGGTAGAATAGGCCAGCATTGTGGTGCTAGAGTGGCCCAGCAATAGCATATATATATTTATATATATAAACAGACATACATACGTGGCTACAACGGAATTTATTCATTTGAATAACAACGGAAACGGAAACACAAAAAGGATATACAAAGTAGTTTGCATGTGTTAGAGACTCTGCTCATTGATATATATGAGTGTTTGTAGGTGCGTGTGGGTCTGCTGAGACTATAAAATCCGCACGTGCTCTAGCTGTAGCCACAAAACCCACACAACGCACCCTCTTGTATGCAGATGAGTTGGCCAAAAAACCGGCCGTTCAGCCGCTCGGCTAGCGTTTTGCCTTAGAAAAATGTCGACACGTTCGCGGCTGCTTGGCTGCTTATTAAATTACACTGACGTTGAGTAGGCTATACTACGAGTACACTGATGTGATGTGACCCTTTTCTAAACTAACACTTTTCTTTCGACTATACACATACTCAATGGTTGCGCTTTTCTTGTTGTTGTTGTTGTTATTCTTGCAACACTTTGTGGCAAGCACTGGTACTGGTACTGGTACTCAATGGCATGCGGTCTAAATGTGTTGGCGTATAATGTGGCAAACGGCTGTTGGCCGTGTTGCTTTGACTGCCTGTTCTCAGTGTCTTTTCGCTGTTTGTTGTTGTTTTTGTTGTAATGCAAACGCGTTTGCCACCGTTAGTTGCTTTCAAGTGTATGCTTTTTAAGCAACTACATATTTAACCTTAAACACAGGTGGCAAGCGCCTATGTGTATATCTGTGTCTGAGAGCACTTTCGGAATTGCGTACGCCTTTGCGTGTGAGTCCGGGGAGCTACATCGGTGTGTCTGTCGTGCGTGTTCGCTTGTAAAATAGTGGAAAAATTGACATGAATATCGCAAAAAGCGTAACGGAAACTCAAAGGCCACAGCAAAAGTGTCTGTGCAAACAGCTGTGACGAAGGTGATATGTTGTGGCAGATGGGGTGTGGGGGGCAAATTAGAGCAAACTACAACAACAAAAACATTTACTTACAAGCTATTTATTGCTGTTGTTGCTTTAGGTAGGCCTGTTGCGCCTAAATAAGCTGCGTGGTAGACACATACAGACACACAGACGTACAACAACAACAAATGTACATGCAACATGCGGCTTAACGTTAATTTTTTTCCAATGCCACGCAGCAGCAAAAAAGCAGTAAAAGTGATAAAAATAGTTAGTGACACGGCAAAGTTCGTAGGAGACGCAGATAAAATTCGGAGAAACCAACAAAAGTGAAAAAAAAAAAACAAAAAATAAATGAAACCTGGCAGGTGGCAGGCTTTTTGTCAGGCTTGGACGGTTAGTTAATTTGTTGTCGTCGCATGAACTGACATTGTTGTTATAGCACAAAATCAAAAGAAGAACAACAACAACAACACACTTAAGTGTATGTGTCAAGCAAAAAGCAGAAGAAGCGAAAAAAAGTGCGTCAGTCTCAAAGAAACAAGTGGCGGAAGGCAACAGCAACAGCCTTGCGGCGCCTTTAAACGTTGATGGGTAAATAAGGTATTTCAGTTGGGGCCGTTAGGCATGTTGCTGTTGTTGTGCATACCTTGTCAGGAATGTTACGTAATTTATGCGTGGCAGCTCTTCACAGCTGTCAGTCAAACCACGCGCAAACCGCGTCCAAAGGCACGTTTTCGCTCACTTGCTGGTCTCTGCTCAAAAAACGGCCGACGGCTGCTGCTTGGCGCTGCTCTTTTGCTAATATATCTATTTGTACAGTTTTGTGGACAGCGCAATTAATGAGCTCAAGTGTGTTGAATTAAAAGTCTCTTTAAGCGGAAGGTGAAATATTGACATAAAATATATATACTAAGTGGGGTTTAGGAAGGTATGCTAATACTGCGAGCTGAAAATGCTGCTGGAGATGAGTAAAAGTGTTTCGAAATCCATTTTGTTTTAATGTTTTAAACAAATTATTTTCGATTTTTGTTAAAGATTATCACAATTGATTCAATATTACCCAAAAGGTTCGAAACCACCGGAACCAAGGTATTAATTAATATGGTCGCTGCCGGGGTCTAGAGTCGTGAACCCAATTAAGGGGTTATATACAGTTAGACGGCAGAAAAAAAGTGAATTTTCCAGATTTTTTTCTGAGAAAACTTTTTAATTTATTGATCCAAAAATTTATACATATATTATGGTATCTTTTAACTGTATTTTAAGACTTAGTACTAGTAAAAATATTTATTTGAAAAAGAGCTACAGCTGATCTCCAGGAGCTCCTCTCAAAAAAGATGTTTTGCGGTGACCACTATATCTCGGAACTGGATCATTTGAAATTAAACAAGTAAGGAAGAGCTAAGTTCGGGTGTAACCGAACATTTTATACTCTCGCAATTTATTTATTTAACTTTAATTTGACCCACATATTCGTCATATATATTGTATAAAGTCCATTGAAAGTTGGAAACCATAATATTAGGTTAGAAGCACCGAGGTACTCGTGTTCGATGTATGGGGCCTTGAAAACCTATGGTCCGATTTCGGCGATTTTTAGAATGGGGCTGCCACACTATAAACATAGTATTTGTGCAAAGTTCCACACCGATATCTTCACTAGTGCTTACTTTATATATTGTAATGTAAACGATTCAGATCGTCTTCAAAGTTCTGGTATATAGGAAGTAGGCGTGGTTGTGAAGCGATTTGGCCTATTTTCACAACATATCATTGGGATGTAAGGAAACTATTACAAACCAAGTTTCATTAAAATCGGTCGAGTAGTTCCTGAGATATGGTTTTTGACCCATAAGTGGGCGACGCCACGCCCATTTTCCATTTTGTAAAAAAATCTGAGTGCCGCTTTCATCTGCCATTTCTTCTGTGAAATTTAGTATTTCTGACGTTTTTCGTTAGTGAGTTAACCCACTTTTAGTAATTTTCAACCTAACTTTTGTATGGGAGGTGGGCGTGGTTATGATCCGGTTTCTTTCATTTTTGGACTGTATTAGGAAGTGGCTAAAAAAAACGACAGCAGAAAGTTTGGTTTATATAGCTCTATTGGTTTGCGAGATATGTACAAAAAACTTAGTAGGGGGCGGGGCCACGCCCACTTTCCCAAAAAAATTAGATCCAAATATGCCCCTTCATAGTGCGATCCTTCATACCAAATTTTATTTCCATAGCTTTATTTATGGCTTGGTTATGGCATTTTTTGTGTTTTCGGTTTTCGCCATTTTATGGGCGTGGCTGTGGTCCGATTTTGCTCATTTTCGAAAGCAACCTTCCTATGGTGCCAAGAAATAAGTGTGCCAAGTTTCATCAAGATATCTTAATTTTTACTCAAGTTACAGCTTGCACAGACGGACGGACGGACGGACGGACGGACGGACGGACGGACAGACAGACATTCGGATTTGAACTCCACTCTTCACCCTGATCACTTTGGTATATATAACCCTATATCTAACTCGTTTAGTTTTGGGTGTTACAAACAACCGTTATGTGAACAAAACTATAATACTCTCTTTAGCAACATTTGTTGCGAGAGTATAAAAACCAAACAGATTTCGTTAAAATAATGTTAAATCTAGTAATTAATCGATGGAATAAGCAAAATAAAATTTTTTGACAAAATGGCGGTTTCTCAAAAAAAAAAATCGATTCTTCACCGAAATTTCGGAGTAAATTGTTTATAAAAAAAATATATTTATCGGAGAGAAAAAATCTACGATTAATTACTAAAAAATATATTTAAGAAGGTCGTGTTAAAATTTGAGACTAATCGGTCTAGCCGTTTTCGAGTAATGTTGGTCACCGACTTTGGAAACACTATTTTGAGAAAAACGCGTTTAAATATACTTCTTTTTTACTACTCATGTCTCAGTATTGGTTGTAGAAGTTATATGTATTACACTTTTATTATAATACTTCAACATATATGTATGTATGTAGGCATGTAATTGGCCTAGAAACCGTTTATTCTATTATAGTCGAATCGATAACAGCGCGCCATTCGTCTCTCTTCCTCGCAGTTCGGCGCCAGTTGGAATATTCAAGTGAAACCAGGTCGCTCTCCACCAGATCTTTCCATTGGAGTGGAGGTCTTCTTCACTTCCTCGGCTTACACCGGCGGGTACTGCATCGAACACATTCATTCGAACAACACGACCTAGCCAGCGTAGCCGCAGTCTCTTTATTCGCTGAACTATGTTAATGTCGTCGAATAACACATACAGCTCATCATTCCATCGTCTGCGGTATTCGCAATGTTCAGAGGACCATAAATCCCTTCTCTCGAGTACTCCTAGTGTCGTCTAAGCGGAAGTTGACATCGTTCTCGCTTCTGTACCATAAAGCAGCACCAGAATAATAAGAGACTTGTAGAGCTTGATTTTGGTTCGACGAGAGAGGACTTTCAATTTCCTATTCAGTCCAAATTAGCACCTGTTGAGAAGAGTGGTCCTGCGCTGGATTTCGATTTCCTCTTCATCAGTTTAGTTTTCTTATATATGTATTATCTCTTAAAGATTCGACGGTAAATTTTCCAGTGAATGTTAGTGAGAGAGCTAGTTTACCTTTGGTAAATTTGATTCTGGCAATTGCAGCCGAAATTTCATAGCTTCGATCGTGGGATCCGTGGAAGATTTAAGACGTTTTGCATTTTCATTGACAAAGAGTTTTTGAGGAATTCCTTCCTGAGTAACTATGTATATTGGACCTTTAGATGTAATTTTTTATAAGAACAAATAGTAGCATATTCGAGGTGTGTTTTAAAAACAACGGTAATTCTCGTTCTTTGAAAAATATATGTATTCATTCGTCGACATTTCACTTCAAAATACTACCTATTCGATATTATTGACTTAGGTCAGCGCTTCTTCCAATCGTCTTCTCAAAGTCGATTTTTGGAATAGCCTTTGGCTCTTTTAGCTATTTCTCGTATGCTTGTAAATAAAGGAAAATGTTCTCTTTATTTTTGGAAATATGAAAATTGCACATGGAGTCATGTCTAGTGAATATGTCGAGAAATCACGAACAAGCAACGAAATGAAATCTTTTAACAAACGAACATCGCCAAATTCGTAAAAAGGCGTCTAACCTAAGATAAAGTAAGCAATGAATACGAGTGCATAAGAAAATTTTAAAGTGCTTCGGAGGAAATGAAAAAAAAAATTGACAATTGGACTATCCAAATCTTTGAAACTTAAAATTGTACAATTCCCGTTATTTTTTGAACACACCAAGCATACCAAATCGAAATTTTTTTTAAAAGGTCTCTCGATATTATTTCACCTCCTTTACTTCTTAGAATAAATGTTGTCTAATGATAAGTAGTATCTGATCTCGCTTTTGTGATTACATGCTCATCTATGATTTTACAGTTATACTGGTTATTACAGGAATGATTGCGCTTGTCACTCATACCAAAACCATACAAACAACACTCATATGTTCAATAGTGCATTTGGCAATATGTATAAGTATGTATGTGCGTGGGGGGCGATTTGTCAAAGCACACAACTAGTTTGCTGTTGAGGCATGTCGTCACAGCAAGGCAGCAGCTGTTGGTTACAGCACAACCAGGCTTTGTGCCTGTGCCTGTAAAAATTGTACAAAAATCTACGATGCTTTATAATTCACATAGTGTCGTCTGTAATGCCCACAAACGTATTGTATATTTTGTGTTGGTGCCACACAAAATCGCTGTTGCGCACCCCGTCGTGAATTAGAGAATGTATGCATGCATCTCTTGCATGGTTGCCCAGTAAACGTTTTTTTAATTTAATTAATTTTTATTTTCATTGAAGGGGTTACATGGAGCTTGTCGAGTAAAAAATGGCCTATTTTCTATATAAAAAATTATATATTTAATTCAAACTTTTTTCTGTTGTATAAATACATATTTAAAGAATAATTTTGAGAATTCAAAAAAAAAAAATTAAACTCCTCCATTGTGACGTCATTTCCGGTGACCCCTCGGAAAAAAGGTGCGTCCGCGTTGTCAGCATAACTCCTGACAGGATCATCCAAAATGAAAAAAAAAATAAGTGTTTTAGGTAAGACCATAAACTCGTGCTTGAACGAAGGAAAGACAAAAAAAATAAAATTTGGAATTTTGGCAGATATTTTTCCAAAAAAGTTGCTTGACAATTTGTTTTTTTTTTAATAGTTGTAATTGAAAATAAATAAAATCCTTCGTTCAAGCACGAGTAAATTCGAACACCTGTGTAAAATTTCATCAAAATCGGTTGAGTAGTTTTCGAGAAAATTTGACAACCGACTTTGAAAACACGGTTCCGAGAAAAACGCGTTTAAAGTTTTGAGTAACAATAGTACTTGACTTGGAGCGCACACCTTCCAAAGGCTGTATCTCCGAAACTATTATTCGGATCGACTTGAAAATTTAGGAAAATAGTCTTAGAAATTAATAAGCCTAAAACAAAAAAATCGATTTTTTAAACTCACGAAACCCATGTAACCCCTTAAGATGCTAACAGAAGAAGCTCTTAGAAGAATATCTAGTTTTCATGTAATTATCGCCTCTATTTATATAGCGATATATAATAAATTCGGAGTCCGTGACCTCAACTTTAAGCTACGTCCAATTAATAGTCGACTTATTCCTGGCTGAATGGCTTCGTCAATAAGCAAAATATGCGTTATTGGTCAGACAGCAAAGTGAGTGTCTCTATGAGTCACTTTACATCTCGACAAAAATACGGTTTGGAGCTGGCGGCGTCAATGGGCCGTATTTATTCCATGATGATCGAGAACGGAACGTTACTGTGAATGGGAATCGGTACCGCTAAAAGATAACCGCATATTTTTGGCCCGAATTGGTTGGACAATATGTGTTTCCAACAGGACGGTGCCACAAGCCACACAGCGATTGTCACAATCGATTTATTGAAAACCAAGTTTGGTGAACGTGTTATCTCACGAAATGGCCCATTCAATTGGCCGCCTCGGTCGTGCAATTTGACGGCGTTAGACTATTTCCTGTGGGGCTTCGTACGAATATCGAACGGGAAATTGCAGCAGTACCGATTTATGCTTGAAAACCGTCGAAATTTGAGTTCAGCGTCTTGTCTTCATTGATATCCCAGACCGACTTTTGTAGCTCTCTTATTGGAAAACACTTTATATAGCTTATCCGAAATGCGGCTTGATCTCGCTTTGTATAGCCTATGGTTTGCTCGCCTCAAAAATATCTATATTTCATCATTTTATGTTTATTGGGTTAATCGTAAGCTCACGTACACACTCACACCCATTTATTACACGGCCTCTGTAAGTGTGTTTAAATCGTCTCCCATTTTTACGAATTTATCACTCTGTTGGCCTTGGCATTTTATTTTTCCCTTTCCGGATGGTTCATGTTTTCCTGTTTTACTGCACGACCCGCTCCCGCTTCCCAAACTATTTACTTGCGAAGACATCGCAATCTATTGTTGCTGCTGCTGCTATGACAACAATGTAATTCTCGGTCGGTGTTGCTGCCTATTTGGCTCTGTCTCATATTGCGGCAGCTGTTGCTGTCATTTTGTTAGCGTCCCTTTTCGGGGCATTATTGAAAATTTATAGAATTTAAGCTCGCAAGTGACTGCTAGACATTATTCAAAAGTCGTTGGCACACTCGAAACTCGCACACGTTGCTCCTATTCCAATGGCGACTACATACCGACTTGGCATATTATTGCATGAATATAACAAATGAAAAGTTTAGAGAATTTACTGGCATACGGCATGGCACGTCTTGTTCTCTGCCGCTGCTGCGACTGCTGTTCCTGCTGCTGTGTGCTGTATAGCCCCTGGCAGTAGGCTACGAAAATTTTTGTTTTGGCCTTCTAGGTTTTTTCCCACTTGAAAATAGATGCACGCGTCTATTTGTTTTATGCGCCGCAACACATACGTGTGTACTTGGATGCCTTGTGGTGGATATTGTAAGCAACAACAACAACAACAGCAAATAAATAGATTTGCACACAAAGCACACATGCAAATAAATAAGTAAGTATATGTAAGTGTGTATCTTCTAGATAATAGATAGTTAAAGGTGTGTGTGATTTTTTTGTGATTCGGTGAAATATTCGGCTGAACTACATAAATAAATAATGATTAACATGAATTAAGTGAATACATATACTCTACCTACCGATTTGCCTGCGGCTTTGTTGCTTCCACTCAAGTTGCTTTGGTAGTGAGGTAACGTGACTTCGTTACACCCAATCGTCGTTTCATATTCGGTTCGGTTTATTTATTTATTTGTTTATTTGTGCGTAAGTGGACATGCATTAAGATATATAACTGCTTATTCCTGTTCGTTGTGGCATATTATTTACCTTTGGCGGTGAAATTATTAATAGGGTTAAGTCGCTTACTTAATAGTAGATACGGTCATCATAATGTGCCTGGAAGCATAAAAATATTGATTTCTTGCGCATTTCTTTTTGCGTATTATTATCGGTCCAACATTTTGTTAAAGATTTTGTTTTTGTTTTGCTCTCTCTTTGCATCATATTTTCTCACATTTTGCACTTAATGGAGATAGATATTGAACGGAAGGAAATGGCAACTAGTTACTGTACATTAGGCATATAACTTTTTACAATTTTTGCAAATACGAAAAACGGCATACCATAGTCGAATAGAGAATAAAAAAGTATGAACCCCATTATTTTTTTTTTTTGCGAATTTGCAAAAAAGTTTCCGCTCAAAACGAAATTACTTTTTTATCAGAACTGCTGAAAAAAACAAAAAAAGTTTTGTACACTGTACACGGTTTTCTTCATAATAATAGATATTTATTTAACTAATAATCTTCCTATTATTCCAAACGCCTTTTAATGGACCTAAGGGAAGTGCCCCACCCACCCCAAACCAATTTTCTTCAGAAAATTCTGATTCAATATAATAATAACACAGCTGACTTTTTTTTTTACTTTTTTTAGAAATCCATTTTTGTGCCGAAAAAACCCGGTTATAATCCAACCTACACCATATCGTTGTTTTCTTAATATTCCATTACCCTCGAAAGAAAATTTCCAACTACCTAAAGTTCACTTATAAGAATGATATACAAGTTGTATATGCATTCACTTCATAAATTGAACAATTGAACAAGTAATATAAAGAACTTTGCCCCTTTGATTGATCTGAGATATCCCTAATATTCGGTGCCAAAAAATTTCTGAAATCGGACTATATCAATCCCAATGAAACATATAACCAACAGAAGCAGGTTCCGTTAACAACAAAAATTGTATGCCAGATTTATCAAACTTCTTATAATAAGTTGTGTGTAAATATATACCACATTAGTATGAAATCGGTCAACAGATTGGTAATCAGACAGACCGCACGAATATTGAATTACGTTTCCATAGTATTAATAAATCAGGGAATCTATTCATATCAAGACTATCATTCAATAATTCATCATAACAGTTAAGCATATTTCATTGAAATCGGTTATAAATCATTACTTATTAACCATAGATAAAAATAAGTAAGGAAAGGTTCAGTTCCTCTAAATTAAATTAAGATACCTGAGAGATTTACGGAAATTTTCGGTGAAAAATTACCATGGGGCACTGAATTCTTCATATTCGCTATTCGGGTTATAGTCCGATTTGGACAATTTTGTCACAAGAGATGACACAGATCATATACAGTATTTGTGTAAAGTTTTATTTCGCTATCTTTATTGTTTCCTTATGTATATATTATAAAGTGAAGGAATCAGATGGAATTCAAAATTGAGTTATAAGGAAAGTAGTCGTGATTGTGAACCGATTTCGCCCATTTTTATCCGTGTTATCAGTTGGCACCTTGATTCCTGATATTATATACCGAATTTCATTGAAATCTGTCGATTAGTTCCTGAGATATGGTTTTTAAGTGGACAATGCCACGACCATTTTTAATGTTGTAAAAAAATCTGAGTGCAGCTTCCTTCTGCAATTTCTTCTGAAAAATTTGGTGTTTCTGACGTTTTTCGTTAGTGAGTTAACCCAATTTTAGTAATTTTCAACCTAACCTTGTATGGGAGGTGGAGAATACTCTCTTAGCAACTTTTGTTGCGAGAGTATAATAAATAAAACAAGTAAGGAAAGGGTAAATTCGGGTGTAATCAAACATTTGACACACTCGCATTTTATACATCCTTTGCCCCACCAAGCTACACTGCATATATCCAACTAAATACCGTCACATAATTTTGCTAAGATATCTCACAAGTCCAATGAATGTTTGAAAATCTCTAAATCCGGTATATGGGGACTCGAGGAAGTACTGACTCGATTTCACCCATTTTTGTCATTAATAGCCCAATTAATCAATAATATAAGGAACATATCGTCCCCTCAATATAACAATAGCGTATAATTTTTTTTGGGTTTTGAGAAAATCGAGTTTAAAGTTTTTGTCAAATCACTTATTGAAGGAAATTTTTGAACATGAAATTATACACCATTTTTTCCAATGACATTTTGACCCACTTTGTGGAAGTAGAATTTGACGAAATTTTGACCAGATATAGAATCAATGATGGAGATTCTAAATATGCAATACAAAAATAATGGCGTATGAGCACATACGCTATTGTTATATTGAGGGGACGATATGATGAAAGATTTACATATGTATATTTTCGGTGTAAAATAAGTCACAGGTGCTGGTGTGCCCATGTTCGATAGTTTGGGGACTTGAAGTTATAGTGCTCTCTCTCAATTTTAGAAATTGTGATTGATTTTCATTTTGAGTTACATATAATACACGAAAAAAATTTTAAACGAGGGATTGTTTGTATTTGTAATGAGAGATAAAATAATTTATTAGCAAAAAAAATGTATGTTTAATTTTTCAGGAGCGAACTTTTTCTAAAATGTGGTAATTAAATTGCGAATAATAACAGGGAGAGTAGAATTAAAGAAATAAAATACTTATGATGTTGGACCTGTGACTTGGCTCAGAATCGGTCTAGAAGATTACGCCGTTTTGATGCAGGGTATCGAATTGGCATCAAGGACTTTTTGTTTTAGGAATTTTACAAAATTTGAAACAATATTCGCTCTTGAAAAATTTAACATTAATATTTTTTTACTAATATATTTTTTTTTATTTGGAAAGAATATTTGAGCTCATAGTTCAATAATTTTCATACTGACCGGATTTGTTTGCTCAGCACTGTATATATATATACACAACACTGATTAATGTCACTTTTGAGAATTCAAAGAATAACGAAATTATTAACTCACTTATTCCTTTATGAAATGGTTAACAGCAAAAAACTCCTGCTATTGTCGCCGCTGGATATTATTTTGAATATTTTTTTGTGAAAAAAAAACATTTAAACATAAAGTTTGCTGTATGCAGAAATTCTTTATTTAGTGAAAAGTAAAAAAACTCAGCAAATTGTTAACCTTTTTAAAAACAATAACAAGCATTTGCAACGCAATTTGCACACGAATAAAGAAATATGTGCAAGTGCTTATTGAAAATAAAAAGTATTTAAAGTATTTTTGAAATATAAAAAAGAAAATAAAATTATTATTTATATGAATTTAAAAGCGAAGCGCATGAAAAACAACGCTTACCTTTGCTTGAACATATTTGAAGCTGTTAAACTTTCATCTTTGTTGTAGCCAGTTTTAAGTGCTTTGTTTTTATTTTTTTTTATTGGGACGAAGCGCAATGCAGCGGTATTTTTCGTTTATGCGCACACACACCGCACTACATCCTTTGGAGTGCGTGCTGTGTATGTTAAGTATACGCCGTGTAGCGCCCCAATTTCCACTCTTGTCTGCTTTGAATATATACATACATATATGTATGTGTGTTGTGTATATAAGTACCCTTAAATACCCGTTAGCTTTACGTTTTTTCTGATTATCAACTAATTTCCTTTCATTTTTATAACTTTGCATTTATTAAATTGGCCCGCACACCGTAGAGTTTGACTTTTATGGCTTAATTTCTACGCCTGCCTTTATTGTTGTTTTTGCTTGCTGTTAACACAATCGATGATTGTGCCGTTAAGCACCGTTTAGTCTCTGCTATTCGCTTTCTACCTACTTTTTGTCGATAATCTGGCAATAACCTTTAATTACTTACAAGCAGTGTTGTGAAAAAAATAGATATATATTGTTGTACAACAACAGTTTAAAGCTGCTGAAAATGTGCGAACATTTTGCTGGCTTAAAAGTTGCGCTTAAATTGCTATAAATCAATGGCTTATCATTTCGACACACACTGCTTTTGAGCTTCACATACATACATATGTACTTATATATATGCACACCACTGTACTTCCCACTCCAAACACTTTATTACTCACAACTTTTTGCCAAGAGCACACTCATTACAGCGCGCTTACATAACTACATAGTTGTAAGAATATTGAATATGCAAAACTTTTCAAATTTAAATATAATTCTACGGTCTTCCCTTTTTCGTTCATTATTTCGTTGGAACTTTTTCACTTGTAAAGTTATATATATTTAATCTGCATAGCAGCGCTCTAACGGTTATTAAGCTAATTTTAACATTTTGCATTATCCAAGTGAATACAATTGAATTCCACTTCAACTTCTTTACATCCTCAAGGGGGATATTTAAAACTACGACTATATTGCTGCCATAATGCCATAATGTGTACATGTGTATATGTGGTCAAGCAGTGTGCGCTTAACACTAGAGCTCAGTTGCAGCTTAAGTGAAAATTTATGCGCTGAAGTTGGACGAATACGTTATGATGATAAGCTGCAGTTATGTGTTATTAAATTATATATAATATACTACTATGTTTGTTGATAATAATATGAATATAGAATATATTGGAAACAAATAAGGAAGGGCTAAGATCGGGTATACCCGAACATTTTATACTCACGAAATTTATTTTTTTAATTTTATTATGAGAACACACAATTCGATCCACATATTCGGCATAAAGTCCACTAAACTAGCAAAAATCATTATATATAGTATATGAGGGCTGAGTTAATTCCTGGACCGCTTTCAAATATTTTTACCACCAATCTACATCATATCAAAGATAACCCGTTCACTTAATTCATCTTAAGATATCTGACTAATTAACTGATATACATATACGGTATGAAGTCCATCGGAACTGCATGACAAAGACAATCAAAACGGGTTGGAAGAAACTACAGGGTAGCAAAACCGCAAAAGTCATGTGCAAAGAGGTATATCAGAAATATATATAAAGCTTCATACGAACACTCGATAGAAAAGGCTGTAGGACCATAGTTGGCATGCTTACTGTACACAGCCTAGGAGTGGCGCACGACTATAATTTGGGGCTGTCAGGATCGGGAAGGACCTCTCCGAGCCGTTCGATTACCAAACGAGATTTCAGACAAGGTGACTCGCTATCGTGTGACTTCTTTAACCTGATGCTGGAAAAAACAGATCGAGCCGCAGAGCTAAACAGAGAATGTACAATTTTTTATAAGAGTGTACAGCTGCTGGCGTACGCCGATGATATCGATATCATTGGAAACAACACCCGCGCCGTTAGTTCTGATTTTTCCCGCCTGGATAGGGAAGCGAAGTGTATGCGACTGGTGGTGGACGAGGACAAGACGAAATATCTACTGTCATCAAAGAAACAGTCAGCGCATTCGCGTCTTAGCTCCCACGTCACTGTTGACAGTCATATCTTTGAAGTTGTACATAATTTCGTATACCTAGGCACCAGCATCAACACCGATAATAATGTCAGCCTTGAAATCCAACGCAGAATCACTCTTGCCAACAGGTGCTACTATGGACTGAGTAGGCAATTGAAAAGTAAATTCTTCTCTCGATGAACAAAAACTAAACTCTACAAGTCCCTCATCATTCCCGTCCTACTTTATGGTCAAGAAGAAGAAGATCGGGAGGAATGCAGGAAGTGTCAAGAGCAAGGCGCTAAAAAACAATGGAGCATCTCTTGTACGTTTGTCCTGCGCTAGCAAGACAACGCTTCAGATAGGGGCCCCACAGTACGATATGTTGGAGGAAATACCATAAGTGAGACCTCATAATCTCTTAAAATTCGCATCAAGCGCTGGCATACTAAATGATGACTACTGCTCAGGTAATACAAGACGACACTCCATCTGGTATCGTTAAGGATCATAACTGGTCTATGTGGGGCCTGTTGGCGCACCATAATAACCTAGCCTAACCTAACCTTTGGTAAAAGGTTGAGGTCTTTATGTGCGATATACATAGGGGTCCTTGAAAAGGGATAGTCCGATTTAAAATTTGAAATGTGCGATGTCATATCTCCAATGCTGTGCAGTTCTGGATTTATATATTTTAAAGTGAGTCAGTTTGAATTCAGAATTGAATTATATGACAAGTAAGCGTGGTTATAAACCGATTTCTCACATTTTCAATGTTTAGAATCAGGGATTAAAGAGGATATTATGTAGCAAATTTAGTTGAAATTGCTCGAGGAGTTTCTGAGATATGATTTTTGATCCAAGAGTGGGAGTGGAAAATGAAATATGCGTAGTAAGTTAGGTTTATATAGCTTAAATAGTTTGCGAGATATATACGAAAATTATATTGGAGGGCGGGGCCGAGCCCACTTTTCCAACTTTTTCTTTGTATTAAATTTGATTTGCTTTAATATCTTTATTTATGGCTTAGTTATAGCTTTTTATAGCTTTCCGTTGTCGCTATTTTGTAGACCTGGCACTGGTAAGATTTCGCCCATTTGCAATACCAACCCTTTCATGCGGCCAAGGAACATTTTTATCAAGTTTTATCAAGATATTTCAATATTTTTTTGCATCAAGCTATCGCTTGCTCAGACGCACAGACAGACATATGGATTTCAAATCTACTCATCATGCTGATAACATTGGCATATATATCTCTATATCCATTATATAAAAATTTTGATCCAATTTAAAGATTGACATTGTACCAAAATGACATTAATCTACATGATATGAATACACCCCTCATAAATCTATTAGAATATATCCTTTATCACATGAGGAACTTCAGATTTGTCTTTTCCTATTTTTTCATTTCCATAAACTTTCTGTGGTTATGTTGTAACTGGAACACAGCTGTACATTTTCTTTTAAATTACTGCACTGAAAATCACAATAGTGCACCCCGCCTGGTACTAACTTCCGCTAACTTTTAAGCAAGAGATTTGCCTTCAACTAGCCGCTGTGGTATTATACTGTGGCCTTTAGTTTAGTTTCGTCTACGTGTAGTTAATTAAAATTAAATCGTCCCCAAAAGGTAAAAAAGGTACGTAAAAAACGGCGCAAACCTCAACTACAAATGTAATTGACTACTAGAACAATGAGTACAATGGCCAAAGGAGTTGCAGAAAATGGAAATTTTCACAGATCTGCCGGATAAAGTTAGTTAAAATTGAGTTGCTCGTTCGCTTAGGTGAGCTAACAATTGTTTCGTACGAAGTTCTGTGGTCAAAAGAAAAAACAATGTAGTACAGCACAGAAAAGGAATTAAAATTGTACATGAATTGTGAGAGCAGCAGCTATTCTTTGCTTGTAAGGATTCGGTATGTTCTCTCTATAAGATAATGGTAGTTTTTACGCTTTTTTGGAAGCTTATGCAATTCAGCGTAATGAATGGGTTCTAATTAATTTTGTTGCAGTTTTTCTTGAAAAAATTCTTTTTCTGTGCTCTCATATAAATTTTATTTTAAGAAAAATGAAAAAAAAAATAGGTATTAGTATTATTAAAGGATTTACAGAAGTAAAGGAAAATAAGTTACCTTGATTTAATAATATTTTACTCTGCTTTCGCTTAGAATAAAATTTCAAATTTACTAAATGACTTATGAGGCTCCAAAAACCTTGCCATGTAGAGAGTATGAGAGATATATGCGCATAAATGCTAAGAAAATGTATTATTTGATGATACCCTTGGGACGACATAAAATCAAATAAAAGTAGCATTAAATTAAGGCGAAACCTACGCACAATGAAAAACACCTTAAAATGTCTGTATATTTGCATTCATGTTTATGTGAGTGTGCGTCAATAAAAGCAAACAAAGCAAAGCAAGCAAATAAAAGCGAAGAAAGTAAATTTCACACAATAGAAATTTATAAACCCACAATAGAGCACACACATATGTACACTTGAATAAACTATTTACTAAATACACTGAGGTGAGTGTATCATGTCTAGTTTGATATGAGTAACTGGGCGGCGAGGGAACTAGTACGCATTTCACCAGTATAGTGTGAATTAGGCAACAATTTATTAATTAATTATTTTATGAGACTTCAGCCATTCAATAAAATTATATACATAAGAATATTAGTTTTTATTTTTTACTTGCCTTTATGGTTTAATATTACTATTGGAAGGATATAATATGGATACTTATATATCGTCATATTACCTTTGATTTCATGCCATATTGTTTTTATACTCTCGCAACAAATGTTGCTAAAGAGAGTATTATAGTTTTGTTCACATAACGGTTATTTGTAACACCCAAAACTAAACGAGTTAGATATAGGGTTATATATACCAAAGTGATCAGGGTGAAGAGTGGAGTTCAAATCCGAATGTCTGTCTGTCCGTCCGTCCGTCTGTGCAAGCTGTAGCTTGAGTAAAAATTAAGATATCTTGATGAAACTTGGCACACTTATTTCTTGGCACCATAGGAAGGTTGCTTTCGAAAATGAGCAAAATCGGACCACTGCCACGCCCACAAAATGGCGAAAACCGAAAACACATAAAGTGCCATAACTAAGCCATAAATAAAGCTATGGAAATAAAATTTGGTATGAAGGATCGCATTATGAAGGGGCATATTTGGATGTAATTTTTTTGGGGAAGTGGGCGTGGCCCCACAATAGGTTTTTGTACATATCTCGCAAACCAATAGAGCTATATAAACCAAACTTTCTGCAGTCGTTTTTTTTGCCACTTCTTAATACAGTCCAAAAATGAAAGAAATCGAATAATAACCACGCCCACCTCCCATACAAAAGTTAGGTTGAAAATTACTAAAAGTGGGTTAACTCACTAACGAAAAACGTCGGAAACACCAAATTTTATTTCATCTGCCATTTCACATAAGAAATAAGGCCCCATATATCGAACACGAGGACCTCGGTGCTTCTAACCTAATATTATGGTTTCCAACTTTCAATGGACTTTATACAATATGTATGACGAATATGTGGGTCAAATTGTGTATTATATAATATAAATAAAGTTAAATAAATAAATAGCGAGAGTATAAAATGTTCGGTTACACCCGAACTTAGCCCTTCCTTACTTGTTATTTATTATTGGGCATAATCATTGAACCCGCAGTTAATTCGATTTCGATACGATAAAGATTTTCGATCGAAAATGCCCATGCAATCATTGATTCCGTCGATAAACTGCTTTACCACAAAGTGAGAACGTAAAACTGTTTTATCAATCTTTATCGACAAATGCGACAAATTTGTTAAAGTATCTGTGTTTTTTGCTTTGTTCAAAAAAAACTAAAACTAACATTTAACTATTGAGAAATTTCTTCCATGAAAATATTTAATTCTCCTGAGGCTCTTTGAGAAAAATCTTTCGCTATTTCGAGTGGGCAACTTTATATCGCTTTTAAACATAATTTATTTTTGTTAGTCTGTTTTTGTCTCTTGTCTCTAAAATACCCATTTAAAACATTATTTAGTCCGTCAGCAGTAATTATATACATAAAAACTTCCAAATGGTTTATTTATTTTACATTTCCGCAACTCATTCACCAACGGATAGATTTCGACCAAAATTTTCGAATTTGCGGATTCAATGATTTCGTAATTAGCGATATCTATTAGCCGCGGAATGTATTTTTTCAAGTCGGTAAGTGAGTTCAATGTGATCGTAAATTTTATTTTCGATACGGTTTCAATTAATCTGGCGTAACATTTTTCGATCGAATCGAACCATTTTTCGATCGAAATTCAATGATTAGGCCCATTGAATTTTAATAAGCATTGCATTAAATTTTGTGTTCGAAATTGTATATTTGTCATCGGCTCAGTAGCTACATTTCAAGTTATAATAGTTCATTTTACTGCTGGGTATGTACATATAATTTATACATTCATTGTTATACTCATACTGGAAGTTATTTATATAAAATCATATGTTTATTTGCTGTCACTGCCTGGGGGGTTCACACATACATTGTATATATAGAATTGTTAATTATTTACACATACAAAAAATAAATTTTATTTTTAAGGAATTGGGTTATTCACTGACGCGTTTTAGGTAGAAAGAGAAAATGAAAAAAATTTAGAATTAATACTGCCAAATTGCATTATCCATCTCTTTCGATTATGTTAATATTTAGTAATATAGTTGAACTTCCCTTACTCGAATTACCGTAGTCCACAAAAAATTTAAATTAGAGAGACTTCGAGTTATAAAAGTTTTCATTAATACATAAATTTTTTTTTTAAAGCTGTAAAATATAGATTTATACACAGTTTTATTTATTTCAAGAGTTTGAGTTATAGAGATCTTCGAGTTATGGAAGTTCAACTGTAAATATTATTTAAGCCAACATAATCAAAGATTCTCCAACTTATTTTCCAACAATTAACAATTTCTAAATGCAATAGCATACTTGAGTTGCTCTACCCATTCAATCTTAAATACATTAATTTATCTCTTCAAAATTTAAGTTCTTTTAAATCACTGCATCTAACTTCCGCTGCTCTTAAATCCACAATTTAATACCGTTTTGTTGCTAAAAGCGTCAAAGCCTGAGGTTAAGACAATGACGGCAGCAATGATGATTGTCAGTACATTAAGTTTTCTGCGCACAAAATTCGTACGTGCTGTCGTAAAAAATAAGGAAATATAGTAAAAATAAAACAAAAGTAACCCAACAGGAAATGATGCATCGATTTCTATGACAAAATTTGCTGTAATATGAAAAATAGCTGTTTTATTAACACCTGAGTCATTGCAAATAAATAAGTGGTGCTTGCTTAGGCTGCGTTCAAATATGGCAACTTTTGGTACTGGTAGATCGAGTTTGTTTGTGGAAGAGAGTTATCGGCGATAAAAGGATAAAAGCACCAGAGGTGCGTCCGCGTTTTCAGCATAACACCTGACAGGATCATCCAAAATGAAAAAAAAAACTAAGTGTTTTAGGTAAGACCATAAACGCGTGCTTGAACGAAAGAAAGACAAAAAAATAAAATTTGGAATTTTGGCAGAGCATTTTTCCAAAAAAAATAAGAATTTCGGGCAAATTTGTTTAATCTATTTTTTTTTTAAATAGTTGCAATTGAAAAAAAAATAAAATTCGTCGTTCAAGCACGAGTAAATTGTATCTCGAACACCTGTGCAAAATTTCACCAAGATCGGTTGAGTAGTTTTCGAGAAAATTTTACAACCGACTTTGAAAATACGGTTCCGAGAAAACGCGTTTAATGTTTTGACTAACAATAATACCTGACATGGAGCGCACATCTTCCAAAGGCTGTATCTCCGAAACTATTATACGAATCGACTTGAAAATTTAGGATAATATACTTGAGATGTTGTAGAAATTAATAAGCCAAAAAACTAAACATCGATTTTTAAACCCACGAAACCCGTGTAACCCCTTAACGTAGAATATTATTGATACAATACACAATGAAGGAAGCAAATAATATAATAATTTATATTTAGAAATTGTCCGAACTGAGCTGCTCTGTCTGAATGCAGTGTGTAACATAAAGGAAAAATGGTTGATATAGAGCAACAAAAGTCCTCCCGTCTTTTGATAGATTTTATAGATAGATGTGAGTTTAATTTGAGACTATATAATAATCTTGAACGAATGCACGTTTTCTGCTTTCTTGTCAAAAAAATTTTATGTAAATGCCATAACAAAGTTAGCGAATTAATTTTGACATGAAATTGTCTGGGGTTAAAATGGTTTAAAGCCTCGAAGCTAATTGATTAATTAAACGACATTTGCTAGATTACAGCGCTGATTTAGATCGATTTACCATATAAAATAAAAATATCATTTTCCTACATTATAGCCTTTTTAGACAGGAGCTAAATGATCAATTTACCGGCCTCTGCTCGATTTAAGCGCTTATTGAGATCGATTTCAAAATAAAATCTCCATTTATTTTAAATTGAATTTAAATCGACTTGAAAATAAAAAACACCTCTGCGACAAGAACGTACGATATACGTTCTTTGTCTGTGATTGGCTGACTTTTTTGATAAAATAGCATTAATACTACTAGACGGTAGATGGCGCTGCTGAAAAATAATAATCAGCTGATGAAATTACCAACTTCTTATGAAAAGCAAAAACAAAAATGTATAACAGCTGATCGTATATCGAGTAACCGGCTGTATAAACGGCAAAAATGGGTTTCTCGATTTAAATTTAAATTGATAAATTTATTTGGCTGTCTAAAAACGCTATTACTCTTTAATCGAGTTGAAAATGAAATGCAACTCTGCGACAAAGAACGTATAAGTACTAGCAATAGCAATAGCAATCTGAAAATACCAACTTCTTATGAAAAGCAAAAACAAAAATGCTTATCGTTCATCGAGTAGCTAGCGGTGCGAAGGGCAAAAACTGGTTTATTAATTAAAATTTTAATTGATCAATTAATTTGGCTGTGCGAAAAGGCTATTAACCTGTTTCTTCAATACTTGATATATACTACTATACTTTAAGAGATATTAGACCAATTTCAAGCGTATGATTGATTCAAATGTGTAATAACTGTCAAAACTAACTCGTTAAATTGTTATTATTATATTTGTTATTAAATTAAGTGCATTTATTTTTTGTTTTTAATGACTTAATAGCCTTTTTACACAAGAGCTAATTGATCAATTAACCGGCTTCTGCTCGATTAAAACGCTAGCCGGCAGTGTAAAAGACAAAAAAGGGGTTCTCAATAAAAATGTTGATTGATCAATTAATTTGACTGTCTAAAAACGCTACAAGACTAGATTTAAATAAATAATGTTTTGTAAAACGCCTGTGGTATAGAAACTGTTCGAAACCAAGTTATTAATAAAATGTTATTTAACACGAAAAATATTTCCTTTATTAATAGAAATACGAAACTTAATTATAGGCATATATGTTAGATGATTCGTATCGAAAGTTCTCCCAGTCTTTCTAGTATAACTGGTATCATTTGTTCGAGTCGTTACTTACTAAAGCTTGGTGAGTCTAAGGTGGCTAACATGTAACTCTAATATGACGCTAACATTAATAGAAACTAATACTAGTAACACTATTCAAAAGCCACTCATTATATATTTTAGCATACGCTTAGAAAGATTTAAACTAAAATATTTCAATATGGATTTAGGATGGTTATTTTTACATGCCATTTAAACTTATTTACTTCCATACGCTTCACAATGGGCAAAAAATTACATTTACCTGCAGTGTGGCAACGACAGCAGCACATTCGATCTTTGGCAAATAAACTCCGACAAAATGCTGATTTAGTATATCAAATATTATTACAAATTTATGGCAGCCGTTTGTGGGAATTGGCGGCGATTTCTTTGCTGGGATATATGCAAATGGCACCGCCCCGCTCCACACAAAAACATACATACATAGAAACATAAATGTGTATCATTATTTGATGATAAACGCAAACCAATGTTTGCTTTGCACATAGCTACATTATAAATGCATGCTATGTACATAGCATATAGCAAATATGTATGCAGTTGTGTGTGTGTGCCTCATATGAATTGTTACTCATACGCACCGCATTGCCTGCGGCATCGTCATCAGTTACAACTGTGCGTCATAAATTTTCATACAATTTTTTCGCTCCGTATTTCTTCAATGCTTCTGCGATTGTCTGTTTGCGCTGGCTGCTGCCAAAGTTGCCACGCTGTACAGCGTACCACCACTCATAATAACCACCGATTGCTTCCGCGTTTGTGTCTAAGCTCGATTTATAGATGTGCGCTTCTTCGCATTTTATGATTTCAATTTCGCAAACTTCTCACTGAATGCACGCGTCTCTTATGAATGTATAGTATGTCTGTCTGTGTGTATGGTTTTTTGTCTTGCATGTGCTTGCGTGACTAACTGCCGGCTATAGATTTTGCAGCAGTTTTATTGCTCACATTCAATATGAATACGCCAGTGTGCGGAATGTTTGGTACGTGGTTTCAGCTGCGAAGTATGCTCAAGCATACTCTTATATGTATGCATGTATAATAACTGCCAGTAAATTTAAGTTCTGGCGCGTCTTGATTGTGTAGCTTTGTGTTCATGTCAAATCGATTATTGGCAAGTGATCATTGCTGGCGTTATTAAATACATTGTCAACTGTCTAAAATCGTACAAAGTATGTCAACTTATTTCACACCTTAAAGAACTGTGTGGATTCTATAATATTATACATTAAACATTTTTGAATAAATCTAGGTTATAAGTAATTCTCTTAAAGTGCACATTTATGCAATTACTTTTGTAAGTGGGTGAGTTTTCGTACTAGGAGAGGGAGAAAAGGTAATTTTAAAATACAACATCTATTTATTGCTTAGATAACATATAAGAGGTGAACTTGTCAGCCTGCACTTAAATTGAACTCTAAAAGATACTGAAATCATTGTTTCATGGAACTGGTTTGAGGATATTTTTTATAATACTATCTAAGAAAGAACTATTATTTATAGATTACTATAACCCAAATGTTTCAGTGATTTCATCCATTTATAATATAAACAAATTTAAAATGAATATAAATGAATTAGTTACATAAGACTAGGAGAGCACCTTACATATATAAGAGAAAAGCAAAAGATATATCACGTGAGCAACTGATATATTCTTGAAGAAAATGTCCAGAATAAAGAAACTAATTGGATTAAGTGACAAATTTCTATCTCTCGTTGAACAATCAAAATGTAAACAACCTTGACCTCAAGTTACTTTTAAGAATCAGAAGAACCCTAATTGACCTCGTAATCCCATAAAATATATTCCAACCTTACATCACCTTACCCTTCAAATTGTAAATAAATCTCATATTAAAATGTAAACCTCACGTGACCTCTCAAAATGTAAAACAAATCTGTCAGAATCGGAGCTCGCAAATAACTGTCGACCGTTTCTCGTTGTCTGCAAATAAGTGTCTCTCCCTGACTCTATACGAAAAGATTCAGGGAGTATACATTCATACGCATAGGCAAGCAAATCGTTAAACGTATGTTTTGTTTTGTTATATGGAATATGGAATCTAAATTAAACTTGTTAACAAAAATATTTGAAAATAAAATTAAATTGTTCTATTAAACAAATTATATTATTTCTTTTTTACAACAACAAAAGTAAATGGGAAGACCGTTTGCGTTGAGTTTTTCGGTCAATCGGTTTTTTTGTTGGTCTTTCTCTCTTTGCGCGAGCGTTTCTTGTTCCGCTCTTTACGCATTGCTCATTGAAAGAGCGAAATACAGAGAGCTCAACGAAAAGCGCTCAACAGAAAACATAAATGAAGACAGCAAAAGTCTCTTGCTCAGAGCGAGAGCGAGAGAGTATGAACTTTTACGGTTGTGCTCGCAACGAGAGCACAAGAAGAAAAACGTTCGACAGTTATTTGCGAGCTGTGCTAAAAATTCAATAATAATCTCGTGATCCCATAAAATGTAGGCCAACCTGACGTCTCATGGCACTTTGATGTATAATCAAACAAGACTCCACGTAACCCCTCAAAATATAAGCAATTCTGTATTTAAGAGAAATCATAAAATTTAATCAAACCTGACCTCAAGAGGCCTCTTAAAATTTAACATCTTACGCCACCCTTCAAAATTTAATCAAAACTGACCCTAAGTGACTTCTCTAAATATAAACCAACCAACTTTACAGACAGGACCCGCGTGACAAAATGTAAAATAACTTGACTAATTTAAAATCATCAAATGTAGACACAGCCCACATCACTTGGACCATTAAAATCTAAACAAACCGGTCCAAAAGTCATTGATTTTGACCAAAATGTAAACAAATGTCGATCAAAGGTCAAACAACCCCGAACAAAATATAAACTAACCTCTGTCAAAGATCATTGACCTCGGCTAAAATGTAAACAAATTCCTGTCAAAGGTAATTGACTCCGAACAAAATGTAAACAAACCTCTGTCAGAGGTCTATATGTAAACAGGGAATTGATACGGGGTATATTGGATACAAGTCAATCTAGTACGCAAAAGGAATTTTAAATGTAGAATTGTGATGAAATGAATTGTGTTTAAAATTTGAATTGTTATATAAAATATTTATTAAAAGCCCAAAATATCAATTTAATCTGAATTAAAATGTTATAAAATTGCAAGAGCTTTGCCTCCGCCTGAAACACTAAATTCGAGGAAGACAAGTTGAAAGCGCATTGACATGCTTAAACTTTGCTAATAACATGATTCAATATCACAAAATGTAATATGTTCAACTTGTATTTTAGTAAATTTACTTTTCCCTCCTACAAAATGCAAAAGTTTCAAGTGAAATACTTAAAGAAGGCTTGAGGCGATATCCGTACGAAGAAAACCAGAAACAAGCAGCAGTGGAATGTCTTCACATGCAAATATAAAATAAAAGTTGTGTACACCTGTGTGTATGACAGCCTGCCTCAAACGCACACATGTCATGTTGTTGCAGTTGTTGTTGTTGACACTGATCAGCGTATGATTTGCATATCTTCGCCTTTGTAAACAGTTCGTAAGCCGATAACTACCGCCAATCACATCAAATTACGCCGCACAAAGCACTACAAAGTTTGGAATTTCATGAGCCAACAAATGCCTGCAGTTGTGCAAAGGATAAAAGCAATGGGAGACACATTTGCTGGCGCAAAGGAGTAGCGCTCAAATGCCATTTTAATCAATACACCAACCAACGAGCAAATAAAAAGCTCGTAATGCATGTCACTGACAGAGTACACAACTGAATAACAAGAGAGATTTTTTTCGAACTGTACTTATATACATATATACAACTATATATATATATATCAAGAGCATTTATGTAAATTATCTGTAAGTAAAAAGGCAGCGCAGCAGTTCTTCGCTCGCATATTGAGAATCATAAATGTGCACAAAAATGAAATTTCTTCAGTTTACAGTTGCTTATTTATTTACACTTATATATATATATATATAAATTGAAATAAATATATATATTTATATAAATATAGGTAGGTATATCCTTATGTATGCTGTGGGCGTTTAAAGTGTAAAAATGTTGACAGTGATAACCTCGCGGTTGCTCGTGCGTGCGACGCTTGTGTGGCCGCAGACCATATAACGACAATAACATGTGCTGTCAAATCACAAACAACAACAAAAAAAAAAATAAAAGAGAAAACACAAAAAATAATTGAAATGTTGCAAGAAAAGAAAGCAAATGTTTACAATCTGGCTATTAATATCACAACAAGGAAGTTAAGTATACGGAAACTGGTTGTTGATCGGTTGGTGAGCATATTATTATCGTAAATATTATTCTAAATTCTGTGATTTGTTGTTGTACATCATTAAGCGACTAGAAAACATGTACTCTTTTTGAAGGCTTCTAGTTGGTCAAACGAGATTTATTTCGAGCAATCCTGGCTACACAAACCCTTTGTATCAGAGAAACGACTTTGTGGGTCCAAATATTTTCTTTTCCAAGTTAGTACTGCCAAGAGATTATACCAATAATTGCCGGAGCTATGTCAGAGAGCGCTTATGGCTCTTTTAGACAAAATCTTTCGTAAAATATTAAACAACTATCTTTTTGGTTTCTATTGGTATATGTAATTTAATCAATTGAAATGATTGTTGCCGATAGTATTGATTCCACGTCAGATCCTAACTCTGATAATAGATCCAGTGTTGTACGGTCAGCAAACGATGACATTTCCCGTTCTTTTGACATTTCTCTTTAGTAAGGTAAGCCATTTCATCACAGAAAGATATACGAACCAACGACGCTGCCGCTGGCGCATCAATTGATGAAGACCCAAATTAGTCTCTCAAACGTCGTTTTCAAGCGTTGGGCATCTCTATCACGTCGAAAATTGGGTTCATCGTCTGGACTTCTGTAAGCGTACCCGTGGAGGCCATGCAAAATAAATCGAGTTCCGTATATAATGGCATCGAATGTACTTTCACAGGAATAAAGAATTTCATTGATATCCCAAACCGCTTTTATAAACACAGACTCCTGAAAGTGATAAAGATTGTTCGGTACTAAGCAGCAAAAGATCCAATCTTTAGGAGAGGATTTCTTTATTCCTCTCAAGAACCGCAAATATTAAATATCTGGTTGATTGTAAAGTAAGTAAGCATCTTATTTTAGTAAAGATGCTTTTGCCGAGGTCTAAGGTAGTCTCCTGTGGCACAGGGATCAGCCATTTATTCTATTCTGACTGAGTGATAAATGAAAATATCGCTCATTCAGACTGATATGGTCACTTATGTGGTACTTGATATATATTATTTACTTTTTAAGAAACTTTTTTTTACTTTTTACTACTAAAAGAAATTGTGTTGTTCGTTTCATACTGGTGTGAAGAAATAATTGGGCAGTGCCGCAACGGAACTCCACTTGGTGTTGTAATTAAATAAGTTACTTAAAATATATAATTAAAGGCGAAGAACCCTTTCTGTGACTACTTCATATGAAGTTGACTTCAATGAAGTTTTCAATACTACCGACTTTTGTCTAAATCATCTAACTAATAACTGGTTTAATCTGACTGAAAAGATAACTATACTCTTTCGGCCAAATGGTCAATCTATCTAGATACTTCAGTTCAGTTTCTACCATTTCGAGATGTCCAAGCCGATGTTTCGAATTCAAGCTGATATATATATATATGTTGTTAAAAATACTTTCGAATTTACCGAAATCGGGTCGACAAATTCGAACTAGCATATACGCGATACTGCTTTATCGAAGTCTTCTTGTATAATCTAAAAACTATGAGAATATATTTATAACATTTATGCTGTACATACTTTCCCTACCAACCCCTTAATAGTTACGCTTTTAGCACTACTCAAGTAACGTGCTCCAGTATCTAACTAAAAGGTACATTTAAAGAAATATATATAAAGCTAAGTATTTCAA
Source organism: Zeugodacus tau (assembly GCA_031772095.1). Lineage (NCBI taxonomy): Eukaryota > Metazoa > Arthropoda > Insecta > Diptera > Tephritidae > Zeugodacus > Zeugodacus tau. Next base: position 54,700,203 of record CM062651.1, on the reverse strand, counting down.
TGATGACACGAGGGTTCATGAACTCAAAACCCGTCCTCCTACATTTGCAGACAACGGGCAATTGCGTGTATGGAAACATCATCCGAATGTCGCGAAATTAGGCAAAAGTAAAGCGGATATGTTTTGTGCCAGTTCCTGTACATATATATATACATACATATATGTATGTTCCATTTATATGAAACTAAATGAAGTCAAATGGCTGGCAGCATAAATCGCGGATTATGTCAGCGGCATAGAGGAAGAGGCAAGACCAAATAAAATACAGACACACGACACAGCTGTACATATGTACATATATTTCGAAGTATGTATGTATGTTTATAAAGATGTGTGTCACGACAATGGAAATATCAAATGCGCTGGCAGCGACATCAGAACCCACAACGTTAACCATGAATGGCAGCTTGCGCAGCGAAAAGCCGCAAAGAACTCGTACGGAGGGAAATAAAAATGTGAAAATAAAATCGAATCACACTAATAAAAGCACATATACTTAAGTTAACGCACAGTTATACACGCCCACTGACACATATCTACCGTACGTAATATGTGTGACAATATTTATATTTGTTGGCTTTAAATGCGATATGGCAGCTATTGCCGAAACTAATGGTGCGGAACTTAATTTAAGAGCATTTGAATGGCTTTCCAGACTATTTTAAAACACACAAATTCGTTTCAATCAATGTTGCTATAGAGGATGTGCTTTGGAATGAATGTTAACAGTGAAAAACTTTTATGACTGAGACATTTTTATTTAATTTGTAGCATTTTGAAACTTATTTGTGCTCTTTTGTGAGTTCAGTTGCCTTTTTGAGCTATTTTTGCAGTGCTTTATTGAGCTTCGGGGCTGATATAGTTTTGATTTTAGATTTCAGCTTGATACCTTGAGCTCATTAACGCTCATTGTCTTATCACTTCTTGAATTTCACTTCTTTGTAATATCAGATATCTCACATGAAAACCGATGTATTCAAAATAAATTAATCTAGAGAGAAAGAAGTCATTATATTTATGTTGAGCCTATATGAAAACTCAACCCGATATAATCTCTTTCTACGACAATTAACTGAATTATAGACTCCGGTTGAAACATCATGGCAGGACGAACTTCGGAGAACCAGTTAAACTGTCTCGAATGTGTTGGCTCAACAAATTCTAAAAAGGCTCAAAGCGCTTTGTCATCTCTTGAGAGTGTTTGGAATCCATTTTGTGGAGTTTGTAACATTACAAAGGACTGGTGTCTTCAGCTGTCCAAATGTGATCTCCTCTCGTACATGGATGCGCCATTCAATCTAACCTAACCTAACCTGACCGACTGATGAACGAAAATATCATTCAATCTGATTGATTTGGTCGGATCTCCTTCGCATGGCTGTTTTTGATGAGCCAGACCCAGGTATTCCGAAACCGATTACCTATCCTCCTTGGTAGCGTAACAAAATTCCACGGTCTCGATTGAAGGCTGCTGCGATAGCTAAGTCAATAGGCACTTGAAGAGAATGCGAGATTCATATACTGCAAAAAATATTGTGCATGAGAGACGGCGCGATGAGGGTCGCAATTCGTGCCACCATTATAGGCTGTTTAAACACAATCCAAGGAGAGGTCGAAACAGCGACATTCCCCAGCGAATCTGCTCCGAAACAGTCGAAGTCTGTTTTATAGATCCAAAAGGGGATATCCCCCGTTTTTTTGGGATTCATTAGGTCTGATTAACATGGGTTTCCTGGAGTTGGAAAAATAGCCACGGGCAAGTCTTTAATGATATACTTTTCAATCTACTCGAAGTTGAATTTCTGAAAAACAAGTCCCATTCGGGAGGAGTTCATCCACTATGACAAGCATCGTTTCACATATTCGCTGTTGCCATTTCCATATTGGTCTCCTTGTTCTACCAACTGTGTACTCCAGTTTTGGTACGGCACAACCTTTTCTTTCCAAACTTCAAAAAGTCAGTCGCCGCTCAGGTTCCGTACTCTGGTACAACAAGTTTAAGCCTTATTCTGAAAAGCTTCATATGGTATGTGGACTAAGTCTACACTCTTATATGTGTATATTATATAAGCACTTGAATGGTGTCTGGATAGAGTCCGTTGAATAGCATTCAATGCACACACACACACACACAGATATGCAGATTTATCCATATGCAAGTAAAAAATACCGTTATTTTAAGGCGGAAGCATAAATGCGACACTAAAGCCTTTCCCTGCATGAAAGGGTGCACTGATAAAAGCTGCGTAAAAGGCGAAAATGGCGCAAGATCTACAAAATGCAAACTAACAGCTTCATTGCCGCAGGAAATTTACTTTTAAGACGGTTGAACGAACGCAACGGTTGAAAGACTATAAAGCGAAATCAGTCAACAAAACGAAATGGTTGGCTATCACCACTTCTAGGAGTATATGCATGCATATATACCTGGTGGTAGTATTAAGTATGGGTGCAAGGAAAGAGTGCGATTGAAATTTTAAACCCCGCTGGTGGTGGGTAGCGTAGTTTTAAGCTGACAGTCTTTTTTCCAACTTTTGCATTTTTTTTGTGCCCATCCGCTACTTACTTCCGTTTGCATATACAAATAATGTGTTTTAAATCATGAAAAATGGTTGTAATCTTAAGTGACCCTCGTCAACACAATATATCTGAAAATGGTGGCTAAGGTATTAATATGTCTAGTTGGGGTAGTTATTCTTCTACTTTTTCAGTTATTTTTCATATTTTATTTTTAGTTTTTTTGCAATGCTTTCTTACAAAAGCTTCAGATTTACTAAGAATCTTTATATATTGTGAACTTAAGTTCTTAAATTTCGGAGATTTTCAAACGACGAAAAAACATTTTGATTGTTTCAAAGGGGATCTATTCTTACTAGAACTACTCAGAAGGAAAAATGTTCTAATAGATATCAAGCGTTTTATCGAACCGTAAGAGTTTTTCTGATCCATTAGGAGTTTTTTGGCACCACAAAGGATAGTGTTCATAACTGTCTAAGTGAGATCTTCTGCAAATGCAGAGATCTGCATTTTAACTTAACCTAACAACTTCTCATAGGGTTGAAAAGCTTTGTTCTGTGCATAATAGCCTTTTTACATAGGAGCTTAAGATCGAATTACCATACAAAATATCTTTGTCTGCTATTACCAACTTCTTATGAAAAGCAAAAACACAAATGTATAACAGCTGATCGGTTATCGAGTAGCCGGCGGTGTAAAAGGCAAAAAAGGTTTCTCAATAAACATTTTTATCGATCAATTAATTTGGCTGTCTAAAGACGCTATTATCATTAAGCAAATAAGAGCTTTTGATTTTATGAAACATGATTCTCAACTAACTTTCCGAAAAATAGTTAAAAGGTTGGAACGAGTCCTTCTCGGTGAAAATAATGTCTTCACTTCTAAAGTACTCTTCGAATGTAATTGTCTTACAATTATCGTACCTTTCAATAGCTTATTCGTCAGCTTGCAATACAAAGCTTCACTTGGTTCAGATTTCAATAGCACTGATGTGGAAATTTGTTTACTCTTGCGATACCTAGAGTAATAACTCTGAGATAAATTACTTAAATTTATTTCTTTATGCCAATATGCCATTGGTATATAAATTTTACATACAATTTGACATCAGCGCCATCTAGCGGGCTTGAGCTCCACAGGAAAACAGAAAGCTTTGTGTAAAATCTAAAAAAATTGGGTTGAGTACAATGTCATTATACTAAATAGACTAAGAAACGACTCTCAAGCTTTGGTTGCTCTAACTATACTCTAATAATCTCTTTGAAGTCAATTAAATACTGTTAGTTCCATAAGTTCATATAAAGGTATATGTCCATTATTATGCGTACATATCCGCTGATTGAACTTTGAACTTTTCCACCGACTATAGCTGAAAAACGAGGTCAATACGTAATAGCGCTTACCTCAGTTACAGTTGTCACCGACATAAAGCACCTACGCTTACGCATATGTGGCAGTAGGAAATTGATTTAGCGTACCGCAGATGACGATAGAGACAGATGCTGCAGATGAAGGTTATCAATAAACTCTTACTTTTATGGAGAAAGTATTTTTTATTAAAATGCAGAAATTAATAGAGGCCAATTTGAGCAAGCAGGTGATAGAAAACGGATATTGATGAAGGTTATTAATATGTGACGGGTTTTAATAAGTTTGTATGTAAGTAGTTATATCCATATATGGGTGTAAGACTTAAACTAGTTTGAAAAAAAAATTATGATAACATTAAGAGGTAGAACTGATTGAAATATTAGTGTAGTTTTTTTATTTAATGCTGTGTATTTTCTATGGGAGTAAGAAACTTAATATCAATAGTCCTGTATACCATAGGCACAGGCGAAACACAAAGCTCTTTGTATTATTTATTTCTCGTAATGTGTTCTGCTCCCACTGAGTGCACTCATTATTCAAATACCTTTTAAGGTGCAATAAACTACTGAAGAGAGTAAAATTTAGAACAGCTAACAGCAGAACAGGGTCGACAGGGCGTATGAGTAATGTATTGGTAAGTGGTAGGAGCTCAATTTTGTAACCAAAATTCAAAGTACGCATATTGAAACGAAATTATACATTGGTATAGGAAACAGCTGCATATAAAGGAAGAAAAGCATAGAAAATTTTACATTTTTACAATTTTACAAGCCTGATGTTACAATGTCAGAACTACTAAAAGTGCTATAACTCTCTAAAGGATGCTGTTGAAAATAAAAAAATTCTGTTCTTAATTTGTAAAATTCCAAAAATTTGTAAAATTGTTCTAATTGCTTGATATTGGCACTCGAGCTCTCAATAATGAATATGAAGTTTTTCGTATTTTCAATTAACTTTATACGGTTTGTAACTGTCAGTTGTACCATCTAATATTTTTATACTCTCGCAACAAAAGTTGCTACGAGAGTATTATAGTTTTGTTCACCTAACGGTTGTTTGTAACACATAAAACTAAAAGAGTTAGATATAGAGTCATATATACCAAAGTGATCAGGGTGACGAGTAGATTTGAAATCCGGATGTCTGTCCGTCCGTCCGTCTGTCCGTCTGTCCGTCTGTGCAAGCTGTAACTTGAGTAAAAATTAAGATATCTTGACGAAACTTGGCACAAATATTCCTTGGCACCATAAGAAGATCAAGTTCGAAAATGGGCAGAATCGGACCATTGCCACGCCCACAAAATGGCGAAAATCAAAAACACATAAAGTGTCATAACTAAGCCATAAATGAAGATATAAAAGTAAAATTTGGAACAAAGGATCTCACTAGGAGGGGGCATATTTGAATGTAATTTTTTTGGGGAAGTGGGCGTGGCCCCGCCCACAAATCGGTTATTTGTATTTAACTCGCAAACTAATAAAGCTATATAAACCAAACTTTCTGCAGTCGGTTCTCTTACATACCCCACCACACAGCATGAAAATAGTTGAAATCGGATAATAACCACGCCCACCTCCCATACAAAGGTTAGGTTGAAAATTACTAAAAGCGGGTTAACTAACTAACGAAAAACGTCAGAAACACTAAATTTTGCAGAAGAAATAGCAGAAGGGAGCTGTACTCAGATTTTTTTACAAAATGAAAAATGGGCGTGGCATCGCCCACTTATGGGTCAAAAAACCATATCTCAGGAACTACTCGACCGATTCGAATGAAATTCGGTATATAATATTTTCTTGACACCCTGTGGAAATGACACGTGTGGAAAATAGATGAAATCGGTTCACAACCACGACAACTTCCCATGTAACTAAATTTTGAAATCCATCTTATTCCTTCACTTTATAATGTAAACATTAGGAACCAATGAAGATAACGGAATAAAACTTTACACAATTAGTGCATATCATCTCTGGCTTCACTTGTGAAAAAATTGTCGGAAACGTACAATAACTTTTCAAGGCCCCAGATATCGAACATGTTGAACTCAGCGCCTAAGGATAAATTTTAACCGAAAATATGGGTAAATCTCTCAGATATCTCAATTTAATTCAGAGGAAATTGTTTTCTTCTAATAGTGTGTCTCTGTTCCAAAAATTATTAAAATCGGGTCATAACATTTCCATATACCTCATTGTAGGTTTTTCAAAAGTATCTTCTCCTAGCACCCATTTACCTAATTATAGGTTTTTCAAAAATACGGTAAGCTTTATTCCGCATATATGTATTGGTTAAATTTCTTCAATAAATTGCGAGAGTATAAAATGTTCGGTTGCACCCGAACTTAGCCTTTCCTTACTTGTTATATTATAGATAACTTTTAAGCATATAATTTATTTAATATTCCAAATGTAACTTTTATAACTCTCTAAAAATATTTCTAAAATTAACTGTTTTTTCCCAAATATAATATCTAATACAAATTCCACCTCTTTGCTCTTTCAGCTACCCTCATGCAACAACCCGCCATAGTTTTGGCCACCGCCGGCACTGAAAGTTACCTGTCTCACCCTGCCCCTGCCAATGTACCCAGTTATTCTGCACTACACCGCAGCAATCAGCAATACACACAACAACACTTGCAGCGTAGTCATCAACAGCAGCAATCAAGCAATATCAATATGCTGAATTTCGGCGCTCCATTCGTGGCGCCAGCAGCGTCGGGTGAGCAACAGCTGGAGCAGACCACTTACCCACCGCCAACATTTGATTTTGGCATGCCACGAAATATAACAGCGCGTTCGGGTCAAACGGCGGCGATAAATTGTCGGGTCGAACATTTGGGTGATAAATCGGTGAGTTTGATGAACGGAAGGTTGTTGGAATGTACATACATATGTATTGAAAATTTAGTTATTCCCAGTGTATATACACATGGTTGTAAGCATCTACTGCATAAATAATATGCATATTACTTTGCTTCATTTGAGTATTTACTTTTACTCATTCCTACAATCACTTTCCTCTTTAAGCTGTACAATTATTGCTTTGCTTCACACATTAAATTCATTTCCATGCTTTATTGAAATTTCATATTGGTATTTGCTTATTTGGTTATTTGTAAGCTACTTTCCTTTTTGGCAGCGCTTTTGACTATGAATTTCTCTTGAAATATTTTATTTACTTTGAAAATATCTTGAGGCGCAGAAATTCGATTTGATTTTAAACGATTTGAGCTAGGTAGCAAATTTAGTCAAAATATAGAATATTATATTTATGTGTATCTCTGTTATTTTGTTGTTACTGTGCATTTCTTTAAAATTCAACTTTATTACTTTCAACAAATTTGAATTACTTTTATTGGACTCAATTTACTAGTATTAACGTATGGGATTGTGAGAATAAGCTTCATAAGAGTAAAACTTTCGGAATTTAGTCATCGAAGCTGCGTCTAATATGAAGATGAAATTGTAAATTTGTTTCCAATATTTTTTCAATCAACAATAGTGATGATATCTAGTCAAATGCAGAATTTAAAACAAGTGGCAACTCATAAAAAAATAATGGAACACATCTAAAAGTTGTTTATTTGGATTTCTATATTCTTATATATTTTTTATTTCCCAATTAGGATAAATATAGCATTACAGCAGGTGGCAACCTTTTCATACTCTCGCAACAATAAAGAGAGTATTATAGTTTTGTTCACATAACGGTTGTTTGTAACACCCAAAACTAAACGAGTTAGATATAGGATTATATATACCAAAGTGATCAGGGTGAAGAGTGGAGTTCAAATCCGAATGTCTGTCTGTCAGTCCGTCCGTCTGTGCAAGCTGTAACTTGAGTAAAAATTAAGATATCTTGATGAAACTTGGAACACTTATTTCTTGGCACCATAGGAAGGTTACTTTCGAAAATGAGCAAAATCGGACCACTGCCACGCCCACGAAATGGCGAAAACCGAAAACACATAAATTGCCATAACTAAGCCATAAATAAAGCTATGGAAATAAAATTTGGTATGAAGGATCGCACTATGAAGGGGCATATTTGGATGTAATTTTTTTGTGGAAGTGGGCGTGGTCCCGCCTCCTACTAAGTTTTTTGTACATATCTCCCAAACCAATAGAGCTATATAAACCAAACTTTCTACAGTCGTTTTTTTTAGCCACTTTCTAATACAGTCCAAAAACGAAAGAAATCGGATCATAACCACGCCCACCTCCCATACAAAAGTTAGGTTGAAAATTACTAAAAGTGGGTTAACTCATTAACGAAAAACGTCAGAAACACTAAATTTCACATAAGAAATGGCAGATGAAAGCTGCACTCAGATTTTTTTACAAAATGGAAAATGGGCGTGGCGTCGCCCACTTATGGATCAAAAACCATATCTCAGGAACTACTCGACCGATTTCAATGAAACTTGGTTTGTAATAGTTTCCTTACATCCCAATGATATGTTGTGAAAATAGACCAAATCGGTTCCCAACCACGCCTACTTCCTATATACCAGAACTTTGAAGACGATCTGAATTGTTTACTTTACAATATATAAAGTAAGTACTAGTGAAGATATCGGTGCAGAACTTTGCACAAATACTATGTTAATAGTGTGTCAGCCCCATTCTAAAAATCGCCGAAATCGGACCATAAGTTTTTAAGGCCCCATATATCGAACACGAGGACCTCGGTGCTTCTAACCTAATATTATGGTTTCCAACTTTCAATGGACTTTATACAATATATATGACGAATATGTGGGTCAAATTGTGTATTATATAATATTAATAAAGTTAAATAAATAAATTGCGAGAGTATAAAATGTTCGGTTACACCCGAACTTAGCCCTTCCTTACTTGTTTAAATTCATTTATTTTTTAAATTTTTCATTGAAATAAATTCTAAACAGATGGCAACAATTTTCAAAAATATTTTTAATCGCAAGCTTTTTTATACACATACATGTCATAGTGTTTCCACATATAACCTTTTTCATTTCATACAAATCCCAAAAATCCCAGATTGACAAACAGGTTGTGATGAAGTTCCGTTGCGTTATACAATTTCGTAAACCATATTCAAAAAAGTGAGATTGTTCGGCCTCGGATTAGTTGACAGTACGATCTAGTCAGGGAGTGTCTATCATCCTTATCAGTAGCTTCGAACTACTAAGCAATCCAACTGCAACGGGGAGATGCTTTCAAGAGAGTGTACCATAACAACATTGACGTCGGAGTCGAAGCGTGTGGGTAGTCCGAAGTCCATTTGCGCTCGAGCGCTGAACACTTTGACTTCGAGTGAGTTTGCCAAACGCTGGACAACAAGCCTCACCTGTAGCAAGTTGCCGAGGTCTCGCGGCGGACCGAAAATGGTTCTTCCTGTCTCTTAGGAAGGCTCATCTTGCCACAATAATTGGTGTGCTTACTGGCTTCACTGTCCAATAGGCACACATGCGATGAGATTAGGGAGACGATAATTGCCAAAGCTGCTTGGAGAAATGCGAAGAAGAATCATCCAAGCACTTCCTCCTTCAATGTTCAGCATTCACCGGACTATGGTTAAAACACCTCGGTATGCACAAACCAGTGAAGTGACTGGAATCGATACTAGTCGACTTAAGAACTTTTTAATAGAGTCCAAGCGTTTTGTCGAATCAAGAGGGTCTTTGCGATCCGTCAGAAGTATTTGGGACAGTCGAAGCTGTTTGAGTCAGACTCTCTGCAGTGGCGGAGATCTACCGCTTAACCTGACCTTACCTAACCTGACTTGGCATGAATGGTTCTACTTTTAATCTTAAGACAATTAATGTTGTTGTCATCAAGTTCGTTTTAAGATAGACCAAATTGTCTAAAATATAGTATTTGTAGTCAGGTTCCTCAAGTCCTTCCTGTAACAAATTATACTTCCTCATGGCTTCTACTTTTTCTACTGGGTCAACTTCTAGAATTTCCATTTATTTGTGCATATATAAACAGATTTACTAATACTTTTACTGTTATTTCTTCTTTCACCCATAAACATGAAGATTAAGAAAAGTGATTGACTTTTTGTTTTTCCAGCAAATACCAACAATCGCAAAACTTACACGCCAACAACAGCAATAACTGTTACTGTTACTGTTAGTTTGTCGATTTTTGCATTTCACTTTATGCACTTTACGCCAATCGGCAACTTGCCTCGAACTCCCAACGGCAACGAGTGCAGTTTTTTTCTCTCTCTGCTGTCTTCACTTCACTATTCCTTTGGCTTTTGCCATGGCAATTTGCTTCATCAAATGAAATTCCCGGAAGCAATATTGGTTTTTACTCTATCTGCGCTACTCAACTCGTTTCAGTTTCTTGCATGGATTTATTTGGTGTTTTTGCTTTTGTTTTGTGAGCTTTTAGAAATTTATCTGTTAGGTTGTTGTTTGCGCACTTTCGTCTATTTTGAATTATGTAACTGGAGGTAAAGTTGGATAAAATTCCGATGCCAAGTCGTAATCATTTGCTTATTACATATAATCGTACATAATTTTATATCCAATAATGAATAAATATATTAATTAATAAGTATATCCTTATATTGTCTATGTTGATACATACATATGTACTCCTTATTAAAGTATCTTTGAATGTAATATTATATTTTATTATGTCTCTTGTATTCACGTCCTTTGTTTGTTTAATTATCATTTTAATTTTTAATTTGGATATTAATTTTACTACTTAAGAAAATATAAGTCTTTAATTATAATATTAATAAAAATCACAAAAAATATTGTCTTTTTATTTTATGCAGGTTTCATGGATCCGAAAACGTGATTTGCATATCCTAACCGCAGGCATTTTGACTTATACGTCCGATGAGCGATTTCAGGCAAGTAGATTATTTCCAATACATACACATACAACACTGATCAAATGCAAAAATTTGATGAAAATCAAGCGTTTATTTAAAAGAGATTTGTTTCTCCTTAATTGGCCTCAACTTTAAGAGCGCTACATCTAATTTATGGTCGTCATAATAAACCTGTCAGATCAACAATTAGAGTGGAAAAATTTGCATCCATCGTTGTCTCACGAAATGGCCCAGTCAATTGGACGCCTCGGTCGTTTGATTTGACGCCATTAGACTATTTCCTGTGGGACTACTTCAAGTCTATGGTCTATGCCAGCAAGCCATCGACGATTGATGAACTTCGTACGTATATCGAACTATTACGAATGGACTGTAGGCGAATCTGGATCATGAAACCGTCGCTACAGTGGACTTCACACGACGAATCCGGCCTGAATAAGGCGAAGTCAGCCCAATCGACTGGAAAGATGTTGGGCATAGTTTTATGGGATTCGCAAGATGTGATTTACATTGACTACTTAGAGAAGAGTGATAAGAAAATAGTGTTTTTACACCATGGTCGGCTACACCTTGATAGTCGCCAAGACCAAATCGATCGAATTATGTTACGAACATATCGTGCCTAATCCATCATTCTTTTAATTTCCAAACTTGAAAAAGTCACATTATGAATAAAAATCTGAGTAGACAAAAGTTTACCGTGAACCCCTATCGAAATTCAGAAAGGACAATCGATTTTTTAAGTACATGTTAGGTTGTTAAATATCTCCGCCTTTTTGTGTCTTGGATTTCGCGTCTATGTATAAAGCGCTACAGAGCTCTTATCTGTCAATACTATACATCTTTGAAAGGTCTTGACATAACCTACAAAACGAAGCTATGCATGATTAGTTTGGATATTGTGTTCAACAGTTATAGACGTGTAAACATGGAGTTCACTAACGCCGAAAGTTTAAAGTTTTCCTTCGTTAAAGGCAAATCCGCTAGAGAAATGTTCCGTGAGATTAATGGTGTTTTGTGGGATGGTACTCTATCACTTCGAACTGCGGAGCAATGGTTTCGACCAAGCGAAAAAGGTCGTGGTCGAAGGCCGGTGAATTGTCCCAAACAGTGGCCAAGCCGGGATTGACGGCCAGGAAGGATTTGCTGTTTGTTTTGTGGGATTGGAAAGGAACAATTTACTATGAGCTCATCCCATATGACCAGATGCTTAAATCCCCCATCTACTGGGAACAACTGGACCGCTAGAAGCAGGCGATCGACCAGAAGCGTCCAGAATTGGCCAACAGGGAGGGTGTAGTGTTCCACCAGGACAACGCGAGACCACACACTTCGTTGATGATTCGTCAGAAGCTACGGGAGCTCGGATGGGAGGTTTTATCGCATCCACCAATTAAATTTCGAACTATTCTCACCCCTTATGGAAATTGCAATGATTCACGATATTTAATTATGGGTTTTGCCCCAACTTAGACTCTCCTTACCTGCGGTATTGTTTTAGCTTTTAGGATTAATTCATAACCATAAGCTATTTAATAAATGCAAAAGTTGTTTTTCATTGTAAAAGCATTTAAATAAATTTTTTTGACTCAATATGTGTACTAATTATTTATTCATATGTTTGTTTGTTCAAAATAAAATAATTATTTATTTCACTAATCCTGCACAAAATGCTGATTCGCTTAGCAGCTGAGTGCTATCGATTAGCTTAATAGCATATGGATTAATTAAGTAATTAAAATTAAATGAATTTCATTATACGCGCGAGCAAATCAACTCTTTGGGGGAAAACTAATGTATTTACTTTAAAAACTTTCAACGCACAATCGTGGCATTGCGAAAATTGCAAATGCCTGCTAATTGCATTTGGAGAATTGTGCGAAAATTGTTGAGTTTGGTTTACTTACACTTAGCAAACAAGCAATGAATATAAATCTAAGGATTTTAGCAAATATTCAAACTGAGTTCATTTTACTTATATGTATGTGAAAACGTGCTTAGTTAAGAAACCAAAAAATCAGCGAGAAAAGCGCCGCGAACAGTTGCACTTGCATACCTAAAGCAAAACACGAAAACCAGCAAACTTTTCAACGAAGCTAATTTTTGATTCCAGCTAACGTGGACGGTGATCACGCCCTCTGGCTCCAATTAACATATTGGCAACTAATTTCGACGCGCTGTTCGTGTCACTGTCGAACTTCTGATTGGGTGGCCTTTACCAAACGCACGTCCGAAATTCGCGCAGCACTTGTTGTTTAGCTTGCTTGATAATAAGTCCATAGTATAGTATAGTCCATTAATACACACACATGTATATTAGCTTTCCGCAAATGTGCGCTCGATTGCCTTAACTTTTCTGCTTTTGTATTCACAGGTAGTGCGCACCGCTGATTTCAAGGATTGGACGCTGCAGGTGAAGTACGCGCAGCCACGTGACAGCGGCATCTATGAATGTCAAGTGAATACGGAACCGAAGATCTCCATGGCTTTCCGCCTGAATGTCATAGGTAAGTAAGCAATGAGTGTATAAATAAACAAGAGAAATAAAGAACTTATATGGCATAACTTAAGTTACTTGGCTCTTGTAGTTGGAGAGCATTAATTGATTACTTAATTCCTTGTTTGTCAATAGTTATTGTATTTTGTATATATGTATGTGGTTCACAAGAAGTAGTTAGCAATAATAATTGTCAGTGATGTACTAATTAATTATCACTTCACTTGATTTAATTAATGTAGTCTGACTTATAACTCGCTAGGTGGCGCTGAGCGCGATATAGGCATATGGGAATTTGGGAATCTAAATTTTGGTAAACCGATTGATAAATATAAAATTGGAAAGTGTTTTTTAGATTTAATAAAGCCTACTATTAAAGTTTCTGGACTGAAAATAGAAAACTGAACGTTAACGGTCAATATACAAGTGTGGTTTTTAATGCGGCAATACTTCTTCCAGAGTTGGTCTTTTTGACAGTCGGGTTTGTCGTTGTATAATGAATAGATTTACTCTGGAACAAAGTTTATTGCTGACATATACGATCCAAATTGCTGTAAAAAGGGGTCGAAAATTCGGCCTCTCGGGTGGGATTTATTTGAGCCAGCCACGACTGTCACTTTCCCGAAATCGTTTTTAAAATATAATCGGGAAACCCGTATCTTTATAATAAATAATAATAATAATTCTCGGCCATAACATTAAATTTAATGCGGTTTATTAATTCTCGAAAACCACATGTTTAAAAAAACACCCTTTCTCTTACAAAATATTATTATGAGTTTCAGTTCACTTCTATCAGTTCATTTTGAGACAGCTTTTTGAAGAATTCAATACTTTCGCGATGTGAGTGAATAAAAATTTAAAATGTCTAATTCTGGCTATACGATGTATTTCACATATGTAAATTCCATGGTTTTGTCGATTCCATACGGCTTCTCATTTTTTTGATAAATTTCTGATCCCAACAAGATATGTGTATACATACATTTTTGGTTTTGTTCAGCTTGGAATATCCACAAAATTATCTCCATGAATCCTTTATACATAATTTTCCGAAGATCACCGAAAGAATGAAGTTATTTTGGATTACTCTTTCATGACCGGTAAATTTTATGCCGCTATCATAATGCGTTGTACGGAATGAAACATATGTCTTTCATATACATATATTATGCCGATATTGATCGACCCTCTGGGAAAGCCTCGAAACACCGGTCTCTAGAAAACATAGCATAGCATATTATAATTTAAGACAATTGATAAACAGTGAAACCTTTCTTGGGCAGACACTCATGGTCGAGCGAATTTTGACCGCTCAAGAGAGGTATCCACCAAATAGGAGGTCATTTATGCTGAAAATTTAACTTGTTGCATGACAAAATGTCTGCTCAAGGGAAGCGTATGTTTAATATAGGTGTACGTTTGAAGAGGTTTCTATGGACTTGTGAGGAAGCGTCCTTTATTTATTTTCTCAAATAGGAAGAGATATATAGTGGAGGCTGTTGGAGGATGTTGACCTAAAGAGGTAGTTCATAAAGCATTGGAGTGATCTGGAATCAAACTCTTCGTTTATATTAAAATAAAGATGTGATAAGAAGGTTGTTATGATAGACGAAGGCTAGTCAAGCTTTAGTTCTCTGTTATGAATTATGAAATCCGGATAGACGATGCAATTTTATTGAAGACTTCTCAATGGTTTGAATTTAGTAGAATAATACTAATGTATATATCAGCTGCGTTTGATTCGACAAGAATTAGAGAGTAGCGAATCGAACGAATTATATCCGTAGTTCAAATATATTGGCAACCGCTAGTAAATGCTATTCTATAGTCGAAGCGAAGCATAGTTTGACTTTGATTAAGGGTATGTATAGCTTGTATGCTGAACCTTAGTTCGATACTGCTTCCGAAAATTTTTTTTATAGAAAGGGGCAATACAGTAACTGCTTTTAAAATCTATTAGTTATTCAGAGTCGTCATAACAATGGTAAGTCTATCCATTTGTTGGATAATATTAAGACATAAACAACAAATGTTATGAAAAGCTCGGTCAAGCATAATCGAAAACGGCAATAGAAATATTTTAGAACGATTTTTTATTTTTTTATTGGAATTATCCAAATGAAATCACATTGCATTGCAAAGCAACAAACAAAAATTAGAATAAAAACCAAATGCTTCTAAGTTTGGTGGCTCGACGGCAGTCTGGAAGCTAAAAGCTTACTGCGGCAATGATACCGTTACAACAGAATGCAACGCCCAACTCAAATAATTTCAATTCACCAAACTTCAAAAGTTTACTTTGATTGCGTGCAATAAAAGAAACAACAACGCAGCGTCACCCAGGAGCAAAAACAACTTCAAAAGCAAAGCAAAAAGCGTACATTTTACAAATGTGGCAAAGTTGCAATGTTGCATATGCAACGGGAAATAGAAATTCAAATTCAAATGCAAATGCAAATGCAAATTCATATTCAAAGTTCAATTCGAATTTAACAACGAAAATAAATTCCAATGCTCAGCGCTAATGTCGCCAAATGAAATCAAATTGAAATTCAAACTACAAGCGACTAGAAATTCATTCACGCTCTGGAGGATGAAATCACATCAACACACACACACACACATAGATACATGTGCTTCAATTTAGTATCATTGCAATTGTTGCATACGACGCGGTCATACGTGCCTCAGCGCTCGGCGAGCCAATTTAAATGAGAGCCATACTCGACCCTTTAGCTTTTATCTGCCATCTATCTTCCATCTATCTCCATCTAACTGCCATCTTTCGTGCTTCGTGCAAGCTTCTCTCCCAAATTCAACGTTTTTCTAACCAATGTAGCTCTACCTTGCTGTCACTTCATGCCGCTGCCCACAAGTCGTCGTACATATTTCACAATTGATTTTTAATGGAGCAAAGCGTAGTGCTAAGATCTCCTTAACAAGACAAATCCCGCTGGAGTACTCACAGCGCTTGCAGCGTCAGCTCAACTGTTTTTCGATTTTTTTTTGCTCGCCGAATTGGCGGTATTTCACCACATTGGCGTCTGTAGCTTGTGTGAAGCAGCACCTGAATTTAATTTCCATAAAGTGCTTAAGGAGCAGCAGCAACAACCAACTTGCTCGCTAATGTTTCTGCTAAGCGCTCTGCGTTTCAAGTTTGCATTACAGTCACACACATACATACATCAATATATGTGTGAGTGTGTGTGCGAATGTCTGTGGATTTTTGTGTCAGTTAGCCGGCAAGCAGCCTGGAAACGAGCATTCCAATTTACGTCATTGATTTTATTTATGGCTCCGAGGCGAAGCGGTCATAAGGAAACGTGCGACGCTGTGCTTGTTGCCGGTGTGGTTGGTAGCGATTGACGTTGAGTTGTCATTGCATTTTTAATGGTCTCACCGCTGGTATCTCTATGCTTATATAAATGCAATCTGAATTTAATATCTATTCCATTTTATTTCTAATTAAATTATTATTGTTAAATATAGTCGCCTTCATATTTGCATTTGAGTTGAATGGAAATAGAAAGTAATTGTGGGTAGATGATTAGAGCTTCTTGATTGCGTGACTCCTACTGTGGTGGTCGAGGCGTAAGCTAAAATTATATAAAGGGGAGATTCTACACTCTAAAGATACTTCGTTTTTGGGACAGTGGCGGCACTTTTCCCTGTGGTTATTTGGCACAAGGGAGACTAACTACGAACTTAAGTTAAGAAATTGCTGGAGATGTTAGCAAACATCAATCCAAAATCAAATTAGTATTACCTAATTTCATTGTATACCTTATCCACCTTAATATTCGATATACTTTGAAGTTGTTAAACCAGGACTTGATATGATGTGAATAGATTAATTTCATTATTACTACCACATCCCTCTACTCTAATATCAATATGCTCACTGAACTTCCATGAAATATGTCGCAAACTAACCGATATATACGAGATAATATCAACCTGATCTTGATCTTTATTTTAGGCATTAGGGAGTTAAGGGAAGATGAGGAATCATTTCATTCAGGTTTTCGCATAAGGTTGACATACTAGTTATATATTTCATCAAGCTAGTACCATATATTATTACTATAATTTAAAAGTGGGCGTGTATGGCAACCGATTTAGACCACATCTGAACTTTTGTAGTAGATAATTATAATGCCAAGTTCATGTTAAAAAGTTGTGCATAGAAGGTGAAAGCTCGCAAATAATAGTTCGTCGAGAGAGGAATTTATAATTCAATTGCCTACTCAGTCAAAAGTAGCACATGTTGGCAAGAGTAATTCTGCGTTTGATTTCAAGGATGACGCTATTAGTGAAAGCGCCATTGTATGTATGTAATTGGCGTTGAACCGTTTAGCCGGTTATAGTCGAATCGATGAGAGCGCGCCACTCCTCTCTTTCCTTCGCTTTTCGGCGCCCGTTGGAGACTACAAGTGTAACCAGGTCGCTCACCACCTGGTCCCTCCAACGGAGTGGAGGATTTCTGCTTCCTCCGGCGGGTACTGCATCGAACACTTTCAGAGCTGGAGTGTTTTCGTCCATTCGGACAACATGACCTAGCCATCGTAGCCGCTGCTGCTCTCTTTTTATTCGCTGAACTATGTCAATGTCGTCGTATAACTCGTACAGCTCATCGTTCCATCATCTGCGGTAAAGCGCCATTGCTTGACCAAAAACGTCGGTGTAATGGGCTTGACGGTTACTGGTTTCAATTAGACGAGTCCCCATGTCACACTGCGAAACAAATAAAAAATCCGCAAAAGTCTGAAACCAAAAATAATATAATATATGATATTGATATTCAACCAGATCTCCAGATTTGACACCCCCTGAAATGGATGAAATCTCGAATTTGGTCAGCTTTGCTCTCCTCTGATAATAAACAGATTCCTTTGGTGCACTCTCTGAACATATCGTGATTCCATCGAAATATCAATGAAATACGTTAAAACGATCTCAAATAGTCTGGAGAATACAGTTAATTAGCGTTAGTGGAAGTGCTGTATGTAAGTTACTAAAGGTAATAATTATAATCTCATGGCATTCCCACCGTTATTTGAGGAGGCTTACTCTAACAAAAATAAATCGAAAATTTATTTTATAAAATTTGACTTAATGCTAACATGGTCTTCAGACCCACCAAAAATAGTTTTGTATTTTACCCATTAAAACCTTTATATGCCTGTTGTATATTTGTTAGTAAAATTCCGCGGGTTGAATTTTTTCTCGTCTTCTTTGTCTCATTCTTGTATTCAGTTTTTCTTATGTTTTTTTCGCACCACATCCCACAGCACTTTCGAATCATTAAGCAATGTTCTGCGTGCTTGGCTCCCAGCAGGTATGTCATATGAGTGTGAACGCATGGCTGTACAACACTTGTATAGAGGGGGTGTATGCCAAAGCCAATTGAAACTGGTTTTATTATCAATTATTTATTTCTTGGTCCCTTGTACCATCCACAGTCATTCGTCGGTTGGCTATTAGCATCCAGATATAGTAAATACCTATATAAAAATCTTCTCCTGCATTGGCAATTTTCTTAATCTTAAAGAAATCTATTTTTTGTGGCATACACCCTGTATATCTATACCTTCAAGCTGTGTTGTTAATTTTTACGGTTGAGTGTCCTTAGCTATGAGCAACTACAAACAAGCGTTTAAGGTTAAGTGTACAAATACCGACATAAATGTGTAAATACATATGTATATATGTATGTATATACAACACTCCTATTGGGTGTAAATATACAATAGATATCAGGCATTTAGCACTTCATATGTGTGCAAGGTATCCGCGCAGTATCGAGCAGGAAAATAATATAAGAGTACAAAACACCTGAGGCGATATACGAATCCAAAAAGTACAGCATTGTATTCTAGTCTTTCATGTTTAGCTTCTTTATCCAAAGCGTTAAGGCGGCGAAGACCATCTTGGCTTTTACCTAAAAGGATCAAAAAGCAATGGTGAAAGTGAGTTCAAAACCAAAAACGAAGGTGTGGTACATAGAACACTGGATGTGATAATAGTGTTAAGCATATACATTGAGATACACTTATTTTCCTATACACAATGGGGTAAGTGTGCCATCTGAGATATAGGGTTGCTGTGTGTCCGTTATGTGGAAAGTTTTAAGTTTTAAAGTATGTAGTTTTGTGTGTAGGTTATTGGACTACGGACTACGAAAATGTGTAAAACCATTGGATCAAATGCTATTATCACATACTTTGTACAATGTTCAAAGTGTAAGTAAATTAGCTGTTTGTTAGCTTTGATGAATTATATAATAATTTTGTATGAAATTGAAATGGAAGATTTTGAAAAGTTATCATAGATCTAATAGCTTTTAGAGTCATTTATTAGGTACTTAATGATACTACGATCATTCAGTGGTACTTAACTTTCTCAGCACTGTTCTTAATGAGAAGATCTCTGTCGAACTACTTCCTCACATACGAAATTTTTTTAACATCTGACTCATTGGATTTATGACGACGTTAAGTGAATGGAATTATAAACAATTCAGTGGTAGAGCTTGGGACATGACTACTATATAGAGTATAGATATCGCATCCAACTTCTCGATAGTCCAAGCTAGCGGTTTCCAATAGAAATGATTTATAATGAATCACCATCAATGAAAGCAGAATACCGAAAGTATGATTACTAAACCGAAATTCGCTAAACAGTCACATCAATTAATCTTTTATGTGCTCTAAATATAAATGGACCGACGACAATAATCATGAAATAGAGCTGACCATTTGAATACTTCTTAAAGAAATACCAGATCGGTAACTCCAGATTTTAAATTCGTTAAAACATTTGAAGATTCCTTTAGAGGGTTAAAACAACTATTTTACGAAGATACATATTCGTTCGAATATCCAAGAATCATTCGTATCGATTTGAAGACGTTGTTTTCAAAATTCGATTTGAGATCCTTAACGACATAATTTGCGTAGTAAAAGACATGTATGTAACAGAAAAAAGTCATATGGATTAGATTTGGATAATGCGATGGCTGTGGAAGCAATTCGAAGTACTTATTTCTTACTCAAAAAGGAGGTCGTTCGACTTTCTGGAGTGATGTTATGTATTGTCATATATCAGTGCAATATTTCAGGTTTATTAAGGTGGGATAGCCACAAACATTGCGCATAATTGAATGATTGGTTTTTGTTTTCGGTCGACTGTATTGTATTTCATTTCTTTCCTTCTGAAGATATAGTTGATAAATAATTGCTTATACCACTTTTTGCCCTTTTCGTAAATAGTACAAATTAAAATTTAAAGATGAGGCTAATTACAGGAAAATACCTGTATTTCCAAAAATAATTTGAATTTAAAAAAACCCTCTTATGGACGTATTCTTAAATAGTAGAAATCTTTGTAAATATAAAAAACATTTTTTTTTATTTTTACATTAAAATAACTCCTTAAATGCCTACAATCAGTCGTCAAAAATTGATTAAATTATGATGATTGAAGAGAACCACTCTATACATATATGAGTATGGTTAACCAATAGATCGTGCATCCATATGTATGAATATTTCGGTGCTGATTGCCACTTGTATCATATATTTGGCACGTGCTGCAAATCGAAACGCAGGTGAGTCACGACGAATTGGAGTGCCACAAAAAGTATTATTTACCAGGGTGTTTTTAAGCACAGTCACTATCAGCAGTCAGCCAGAGAAGCGTACAGTTCGTTCACTTTACTACTTCAGACACTCTTCGTTTGTAGTATTTTCCACTTTTGTTACTCCTCTCCAATCCGCTTCTGGTTGCCTCTACACCTGCCTTTTCACGAACGTTGCCATGCCAATGCCGATTAAATTGCAATTGATGGTCCTTTTGCCTGTTGCCTCACTTAAAACAATAGCGGTGACCTCTGAACACTTACCCAAACGTATTTTCTTATGCACCCATATAAACTTACAGTTATATAGCTTAACCATACATACATACAAACAATAATTGCAATTATTTTCAGTTTGCGCTAAACTTCAATAATGCGACAGCAACGTGAAAAGCCAACAACAGGAGCAACTAAAGCACTGGTTTTGTTGTCGAAAGTTAGAAATTAAACATCGACCCGCCCACCTCTGTCCGCACTTACCGTTGTTCTCGAAATTATTGCAGCTTCTGTGAAAATCGGTTGGCCATAAATTTTGCTTCGTTACGGTGTGTCTTCTGGCGATGTCATTGGCAGTGTATGGCAAAAATAATTATTTTCGAAATAAATATTATTAGTAAAGTACACTTGCACGGTTCAAGAAGCGCGGAATTGAAATTATAGTTTTGTTGTTGGAACACTGTTATACTAATGTATTTATTATACTTATATCTAATTGTAGCACGTCCAACTTTCGTGGCTTTTATAAATAAATTGGTCGTAGAAATCTTTAATATGGAAGGCTAAGTTTGGTGTATTATTGCGCATAATATATTTAAAGATTAGTGTTTCAAAAGTTCAGAATGATGAAACATATAACTACTAAACAATTTTTCTTTAAACTTTTGTAATTCTGCATCATCTGAGACCAAAAAAAAATTACACGTTAGGAACCTCTCCAATTTTCTCAAAAAGCTTTATCAGATTCCGTAACTTTGCTTGGCGATTCCAGATGAAGGAACTTGAAAACACGTAATACAAAAATGCTGATCCGAATCACTTCAGCTCTAATGTAATGGTATTTTTTCTAAATTACTAAAAGTGAAATAGTTCAATGAGCAAATTGGAATAAAATTTATACTATCTTCGTATTTGTTCAATTTATAATAAGTTTGGTACCACTTTTTGGCTTTTCTAAGATATGTTATTATCAGAGGGTGATATTGGGATATGGGACCACATCATAACTTTCCATATTGAATTCCAACAGCTTATATTTTTGTTACAACATAAACTCTAGCATTAATAAAGATATCTAAATCAAGTTTAGCACCTAGAAATTGTCTTAATCTCTCCATTGATTTCACAACTCCCATATTTTCATTGGTTGACCATATACCATACATACATATATGATATTTTAGATATTCTATGAGAATATATTGATGCTCAGAAATCTTAATTTATTCCCACAAAATATATGAACTCGATCCAGACCTATACATACATACACTTCATATACCCAATTCGTTTACTGAATCGGAACATAATTTTTTGCAGGCTCCAAAAGTAATCGAAACTTTTAACCTTCTAACCATTTGAGATAACAGTTGAAGTTCGATTCATCTCGCTATTTGCTCTTCCTTACACTTTTTAAATTAATTATAATGTTCTAAGGTTTGATAACTATATACATAACTCAAAATAGGTTTGGCCCATTCTATTGATAATTTGATAAATTTATATTTGAGTATTTCCCTTTGAGGGTATTTAACCACTTATTTTCTTCCAAATCAACACCTTCGACTCTCTATATTTGTAAGATTGTGTATATGTATATTAAACCGAATGTTAAAAGCGCTTTATTTTTTTCCTTTTAGTCCACATTCTCTACCTTTTTACACAAATACTTACACTAAATTGCATTAATATACACACACGTAACTATAAGTATATAACCCATTATCCATTGCAATGTTATTAACACCCTACGAAGCACATACATAACAGGGGTTAACAAAAAAAAACTATTTACGATTTGGTCCTCTGGGTAATTTTTAGTTTGTGTGGCCACAGCGTGTGTGGACTGCGGTGGGCCAATTAAAGTTTATCGTTTAACTTGATTTCGAGTGTAAACAGGAAATAACGTTAATAAAGTACGTTTTCTTGTTGTTGTTCTGGTATTATAAAATTTAATAAATATACTATCGGCACTTAGTGGCATTTCACTATTTAGTGGAGTTGAAATTATTAGTTTTAGAAGATTGCACTCAAAGATAATATGAGAGGTATTATATACTGTATTCGGGAAACTTTTTTTTTTTTTATTACACATATTTCTTTATTTATTGAATCTGCTTTGTTTAAAGCCTAACAATAAGTAATAAAATCTTAAATCTATTTACAACTAAAAAAGCTCAGGAATGTGATTGAGCTGTTTGGTAGAACGGTGCTCTCTAATAGGCTGGTAGATCTCTCCTTTTTAAACGTGTTTGATTGCAGGAATGTACCAAAGCATTAGCCAAAGGGTTTGGATGTTCACCAAGTTTAGAAATATATTTCTTTCTACTGTCCTCTATCTCCTTCTTTACCATAGGAATATCAAGATCTTTATGGATATTTTCATTGCGAATGTACAATGGTGAACCAGTGATTGTTCTAAGCATTTTAGATTGGAATCTCTGAATTATATCAATGTTGGTTGCACAGGTCGTACCCCACAGTTGAATACCATACATCCAAATCGGTTTTATGATTGCATTGTATAACAGGACTTTAACCAAGTAATAAGGTTCAAAGAGTAAGTTTATTAAAAATGGTCAAACAATGATTTTCAAATTGGCAACTGTTTTTAAACAAATTTCGAACGTAAGCTATATATATTTCGTTTAAAGAGCAATAAACTAAATTTTCAATTCAATTTCGAAAATTGTTGATGATCTTAAAAACTGAATAAATCTAATATATTTTCAATCCATTGACAAAGACATTATAAAATTGGTGTTGATATTGCTAAATTATTTTTAAAAAGTTTTCCTTTAAGACTCGGTGTTATCGATCAATTTAATTTTTGAGAAATTTTGAATAATTTTATCATTAAAATTTGGGGCATCGTATGAGCCGCAAAGTATTTCCGATGTGCTTATAGTTTCCCAACATGAGATAACCTTAATCAGAGGTTGTAATACTTAAAATGAATTGTGATGGGTAAATGACATCTCTTGGTTTCAAGTCGTAAGGAACCCAGTTTCCTTGTTTCTGAATCATCCCCATGACTTTGAGGCGTTTTGATACAGCTTGCTGTGTCACTTGCAACGATTCGGCAAATTCCTCTTGGGTTTGAAACGCATCTTGGTCGAGTAATGCTTCCAATTCAGGATCTTCGAAAATCTTCTCCCTTCCACCACCATGTCGGTCTTCGACGTCATAATCACCATTTTTAAAACGTTGAAACACCTCGCGACATGTTCTTTCTCTTAGGACAGCCTCACCGTACGTATCCGAAAGCATTCGATGAGCCTCAGTCGCACTTTTCTAGGAATTAAAAAAGAAAAGCAAAATTTCCCGCAAATGTCGAGAATTCGGCTCAAAAAGTGACATTTTTAGTTGAGAATAAGTTTGGGATGCAAACAGATCTCTACAAATATTTTGTTGGGTTAATGTTGACACAAATGTCCAAGATCGATATAAAAAGATTTAATCGATTTAATCGACCAGTGCTTGACTCTAGAGACATCTATTGGAAAACGGCGGAAGCAAAGTTATATAACTAATAACTAACCTAATATAACAAAATAAACGGAAACGAAAGACAATTAATTTCGCTATGAACACGCGATAGTTGGATAAAATATTGAGGCTTGAAAACTATTATTTACAAATTGAAGAATGTTTAGATCCATTTCGAGGTTCCCTACCTTTTTTAACGAATTCTTCGCAGTTATCTTTTAAATGTTGCCCGCTGCTACGTCTTAGTCCATGACTGAAAGTCCATGACTTGTTCGAGCATTTCGACAGGTAACTGGCGAATGACACGCGTGATGATTTGTTCCAAATCGAAGCGGGATTGTCCACATAGACTTTAAACTGTACATATCCTCACAGGAAAATGTCCAACTGTGTGATATCACACGATCTTAGACTCGACCGACCCAAAACGTGAAATTATCTGCTTACCGAAGTGTTCTCTCAATAAATCTATTGATTGATGCGATGTACGTTCTCACCGGCGTCATTTTTAAAGAAACACAAACCGTATGCGGTCGATTATTATCCAATAATGAATGCTGGGTCTCAAGATGGTTAATGGTACTGCGAATAGTACGTCCTGTAGGCCGATTAAGTTGACCATAAGTTGAGGGAAGCGAAGATCTTTACAGAATTTTCGTAATAAAGTTGAACTATTTGTAAACGGTCTTTCCATGATGAAAGGCCAAACAATAATGAACCCAAATAACATGACAGCTTGACACGACTGACGGGTGATCTGTAAAAAAAGGTGTACTGAAAAAAATACCTCTACTTGGATTACCCGTTAGAAATTGTTTAAAGAAAAGTGCCAATAGATGGCGCCATAGTATAATTCTAACCAAGATCATTTTTTTAGTCCCAATTAATTCTTATTCTAAATAAATATTGACAAGTGTAGGACGATTATGCATGAAGAAAATTACCAAAATTTGTTCACTTGTATCGATATTTAGCGTTTGCTGTTGATATTTGTGGTATGTTACTTTCGAATAATTTTAAAACCGTTCATTCGAATTCAAAAAACTTCTGAATATTTTCGAAACTTCTGAAAAGTGTTTCCCAATTTTTCATGGTGAATATTACAAACCTTTGCTTTTGGCTATACTCAGCAGAGAAGCTTTTCGAATTCGAAAAATTAATTAAAACGTTAAATTAATTACTTTTAGAAAGGCGTATCCATAACACTTTCAAATTCGAAAAATAATAAGGGCTGCCAACACACAATATTTTGATTATAATTAAGAATACTTACACTATAATTGTTTGAGAAATTTCTACAAAGTGAATTTATTTAAGAGAAAAAGTGAGTAATTGTCTCTGTGGATTTAATTAATATGATGGCTTAAATGAATATCAAAACGCATTTGAGGACGCATATTTAAAAACTCATAATAATTTGCAAAAACAAAAAAAATCAAAAATCCCACACACGCGTAAACTACAGAGCACCGCAGCGGCAGCAGCAGCAACGTTAGTGCCAAAGTATTTTTCAAGGGCAATTAAGATACTTATTAAAATCGCAAGCACTTAAAGAGCTTTCAACGCACTCCAAGTGGGCGGGTGAGCATCATTCGAGTGACTTGCCAAGGGTGCCGCAATAACTGCGGTCAGGGTTTCACATTTGCGCATGAGGACGAGGGGTGAAGGTTTGTAATTAACTATATTTATTATTACTTTATTTTTCGTTTTTTTTTTGCTTTTGACTTAACTAAACTGCCGCTGGCTTAATTGCCACAAAAAGTCGGATTATATAGTGAAAGGTGTGTGGGTGTGTGTGTGTAAGTGTGTAAGTGACTGACGCTGTGTTGACGGGTGTTGTTGTCAGACCGCCAACGGCGAAGGGTTAACAAAAACAAACAAAATATGCAGTGCATTAAAGCTGTCAACAACTCCACAACCAACGAACCACGGTGTTAGTCAAAACCACAGCAACACTTACACTTACTTAAGGGTACGCAGTGCCACACCGTTAGCTGAACAAAGGCTGCGCGCCGTGCGAAGCCTTGAGCCGAAACCCGCTACAAGGTTACAGCGACACCTTCACACCAGCCGACGTTACACCTTTTCATTTTCATTAGTGTCGGCTAAAGATTGCCGCCATTGTTGTTGGACAAATTTTTTTCGCAGCATAATTACGAGGCGGTTGTAACATTAAAAATAATAACCTCATTTAAGCGAACTGAGCCCAGGCATTTGACATAATTTTCGGAGCTCATCTCTTTGCTGACTCCGTAGCTGTCCAAGAGAGCACACATACGACAGCACTGCGTTAGGCGCATCAAGTGGCGCCTACCTAAGTGAACCTAAGTGATAGACAAATACCGAAAGGGAAAGAAGTGGCGAGAGGCGCAGCGCAATTACAAAGGATTACAGCAAGTGAACAAAGCAGTGTAAACAAAAGTCTTCGGAATGTTTGTAGCCAGAAAATACCTCCATAAAAAACACTGAGCCCCTTCGTGGCAAAGAGCGGTGCGCTGCGACAGGAAGACGATAGGAAAATGGTAAGGAAGTAGGTGGTAAATGCTGAAAGGCGCAGATTTGTTGATAGGAAGAGCGAAAAACGGGCACTTACGGCAAGAAAAAACAGGATGTAGCTAAGTAAATGCTTGAGAGTTCGGTGTTGTTGTAAACCCTTACAGCTTAAGCTTACATTACAAAAGATTTGAGTTTATAAACTAGCGAATTTTGCAATCCTTCTGCGTATCGTAGCTACCAGCTGTGCTGTAATGTTGCCAAGAGTTGTTGTATAACAAAGCCAGAGACGTTGTTTTAACACGCCCTACTTGCCCTCTTCCGTCTGTTGTGCTCAAAATCATTGTTTGTTCTTCACACCGGCCGGTGTATGTAGCAACAATTACGGTGTTTTAGAAGAAAAGCGCTAAATCTGTCTACCGGAAGTACTGAAAATGAAAAGAAGTGAACTGCGCAGTTCGCATTGCACATTTTTTATACGAATAAAATGTTTCTTAGAAACGATTTAGTTTCGATAAAGCTTGTAGCTATATAGAAGGATAAAGTCTATATGTACATTAGGGTGGCCCTTAGTTGTATGGAGGATAAAAAAAGTTTCTGGATTCTTTATCGCACCCCCTAGAAATATGCGAATAGCCCAAAAACTAGTATATACAAAGTTTTGGGTCAATCAAAAAAGGTTTAGAGGTTGCGCAAAGAGCTTGAAATCCTGAAAAAATAAGAATTTTTGCCATTTTTATGTCTCAGACTTCCATATTTCAAAGTCACATTATCCCTTACTGGTTTTCCATACCGTAATAAGATAATAAGAATAACATTTGAGCTATTAATAGAACCAGCTTCCTATTTCAAGATAAACCTGCAATGGGCATAGCGACATTCCAGAAAACTTGTAGACACTTGATATTTAAATATGTCATAGATATGCCTGAGGGTCGGTGGAAACAATACCTGACTTGGTCAACAAGCAGCCTGACTGAAATGAAGATTGCTCATGCCTATTACTGACATTTAAAAGGAAGAATAAAGAACTGTAGTAGGAGTTTAATCAGACAGTTAGATTGAAAGACACGCCAGTAGACTGAGAATACCATACAATGATTACTATAGAAGCTACCAAGAGGTATAAGAAGATGGGACTGTAGTACATCTTCTATCTGAATGCAAAACTTTATATTAGGTTGGCAAATATCTCCCTTCCGCTTTTTTGCTCTTTATTCACTGATTTATAAAAAGTGTTACAGTGATCGGATTTAGTTCAAATATGCGCCGTTTCATTCGATAATCTGTTTCCATCTAGACGGCAACTTCATAATAAAAACCTCTTATCCTAGCTGCCGTAGCTTCTGACGAGTCATCAACGAAGTGTGTGTGGAAGAAGTCTGGCGTTCGCGATCGCCTGCTTCAAGCGGTCCAGTTGTTCGCACTAGATGGTAGAATTGGATGATTCCCTTCTAACCCCACCAAATACACAGCAAAACCTGGCCGTAAATCCCGGCTTGGCCACTCTTTGGGACGATTCACCGGCCTTCGACCACGACCGTTTTCGCTTGATATTGTCGTATGTGATCCATTTTTCGTCGCCAGTCACCATTAAAAATGGGTCGAGTTCGTTCCGATTCAGCAGGCGTTGATTCGGTCCAGAAGGTTTATTGCATCAAATCATGCGGCATCCAAACATCAAGCTTTTTTGTGTATCCAGCCTTCTGCAGATGGTTTAAAATGGTTTGGTGACTAACTCCCATCTCCTGGGCGTTATCCCGAGATGACACATGCCGGTTCTTTTTTCCATGATTTGATCGCCATTCGTCGTCACAGGTCTTCCGCCGGCTGGCCTATCCATGGTGTCGCTTTCACCCGCTCTCCATATTTACATGTCTATAACTGTTGAACGCAATATCTAAACAAATCATGCATAGCGTCGTTTTGTAGGTTATGTCAAGATCTTTCAAATACGTATAGTCAGATACGAGCTCTATAGCGGTTTATACGTAGCCGCGAAATTCAAAAGATAAAAAGGCAGAAAAGAGATATTTGCCAACCTAATATATGAAAATAATGAGAACTATCGGTTGCAATTTTTACAACGGTGTCTCGGATATTTCGTGATTCAGAGAAGAAGAGTCTAGTCCCGGTTTCATAATGGGTCTCCTAAAGTTTCATAAAAGCCTCTTCCGCCTTTCGACATTCACTTTACCTAACTACCGACTTAACTCGAGTAATTAAAACTATTTTGTTGTATGGCTCTTGAACCCACTCGAATATTTATGAAAAGTATTCGAATATTGTGAACAACATTTACATATATCATGATATCTTGCTAACGAACAAGACTTCCACTCGCTTAAAACGGTTGATACAAATCGCTTTCTGTTAGATGTTTGAACTAACACGAATGTTATGTATTCGTTGCAGTTCTTCTAAAGGGTGATTTTTTTGAGGTTAGGATTTTCATGCATTAGTATTTGACAGATCACGTGGGATTTCAGACATGGTGTCAAAGAGAAAGATGCTCAGTATGCTTTGACATTTCATCATGAATAGACTTACTAACGAGCAACGCTTGCAAATCATTGAATTTTATTACCAAAATCAAATTTTGTTCAGCGATGAGGCTCATTTCTGGTTGAATGGCTACGTAAATAAGCAAAATTGCCGCATTTGGGGTGAAGAGCAACCAGAAGCCGTTCAAGAACTGCCCATGCATCCCGAAAAATGCACTGTTTGGTGTGGTTTGTACGCTGGTGGAATCATTGGACCGTATTTTTTCAAAGATGCTGTTGGACGCAACGTTACGGTGAATGGCGATCGCTATCGTTCGATGCTAACAAACTTTTTGTTGCCAAAAATGGAAGAACTGAACTGGTTGACATGTGGTTTCAAACAGATGGCGCTACATGCCACACAGCTCGCGATTCTATGGCCATTTTGAGGGAAAACTTCGGAGAACAATTCATCTCAAGAAATGGACCCGTAAGTTGGCCACCAAGATCATGCGATTTAACGCCTTTAGACTATTTTTTGTGGGGCTACGTCAAGTCTAAAGTCTACAGAAATAAGCCAGCAACTATTCCAGCTTTGGAAGACAACATTTCCGAAGAAATTCGGGCTATTCCGGCCGAAATGCTCGAAAAAGTTGCCCAAAATTGGACTTTCCGAATGGACCACCTAAGACGCAGCCGCGGTCAACATTTAAATGAAATTATCTTCAAAAAGTAAATGTCATGAACCAATCTAACGTTTCAAATAAAGAACCGATGAGATTTTGCAAATTTTATGCGTTTTTTTTTTTTTTAAAGTTATCAAGCTCTTAAAAAATCACCCTTTATTTTGCTATCTTACTATATGTAACCTTAAATACTACCAATGTATATACTCACATGTAAGAGTTATCTAAGCAAGAGTTGGCTATATTACATAATGTAAGCAAGTTTCACTTGACCATGTATTGCTGCTGTCATCACAATTTTTTGTTGCATCCTTTGCATTTTTACATTTCACTTGCAATTGTTGGGATTGCATACATATGTATATATCTATGTATACTAAAATAGAATCTCGTATACTTGTGCAATGTATTACTTTAAATTGCATTGACACAAAAGTTGAACTCGATAAAGAAGCAAGCATTCACATGTGCTTTGTCGCAGTGCTAGACATTGTTATGGTGCAAATGTTTGTAAGTAATCACATTTAAAGGCTTAGGATTATTTGCTGCAAGTAAAAGTGAAGTTAGTGAATAGGAGATAGTTGTATAAATTGAAATGATTTTCATTTCATTTGCATATTGTTTCTCGAATTATTTTAAGTTTTATTTCTTTTAATTTCTGTTACATGTCACAGGCATTTCTGTCGAAAATTTAGACTGTTTTAATATTTGAGAAGAAATATATTTAAATAAAAATATTTGAAAATATTGTAAACTAGAAAATACTTACACTTTTAACTTTATACTTAATTTACAAAAAAAATCGAAATTATGTAGAATTTTTTGGTGACTGAAAATATATCTATCATTAGTATATTTGTTCATTCGGATCTAATAAGAATCTGTAAAATTCTTACTTTTCTTCCTTTTTTTCAAACAATATCGAAATTCTCCGTAAATTTCTGCTATACATTTTTCAAATTTTTCAAATTTGTCCAATATTTCAATTCCCGAAGTTGTTCAGTCAAATACTCACCTCTCATGGTCGGCCAGTTTTCCAAATTCATTGTTACCAACGGAGTACGTCATGAAAAGTTGCAAAAAATATTTGTTTTTCTCTATCACTTTTTTCAATAAAGTGGAATAAAAGCGAAATATGAGCCGTGAGGATATGTGCAGAAGGCATAAAGCACCAAAGCTCTGTTGGCGATGACTATATTATCGCATGACTGAGCGCTCACGTGGCTACTTCGCCCAAATTCACATTATGTGCATGTAAATGTGTGCAAATAAGTGTGTATTTATATGTAAGAGCAAAGGGAACATGGACTAAAAGCAATGAAAATAACAGCCTTGCAAATAGTTACAACCAGAAAACAAATATGAAAGTGTGATGGCTTTGGTCAGTTCGCACACGCTCTACTCCCTCACCGCTTTTTTTGTTTTAGCAAGTGTTTATTGAATTTTTTTTTGCGAGCAAATTTGTTTTTTTTTTGTTGGATCATACGTATATATTCATACATACAAACACTATGCGCAAATTTCGAAGCAAAATACTTGGTTTCCTCCATTTTGGTGATATTTTTTTGGCCGTTATGACTTTTGTTGGTCAGCCGTGGTGCTAACTGACTATTGTTGGGCTGAGTATACTTTCCAGATATATTTATACATGTATTAGTTAGGTGTGCAGTTAAGTTGGTACTTCATATATTTATTTGTTTGGCAATCGAAATTCGAATAAAAACTTATTTATTTACATATACTTTTTTTAAAGGGAGAGTAGCTAATGTTGAATAAGGCGATATGGAGAATTTCGTTTAAATTTGAAGCTTATATGTTTAAGGGATTAGGCCATACTTTTTTTCCTTTTTTACAATTGGTGATATGAAGTGGAGTCAGTTCCTTCTCCATCTGGTCTTTCCAACGGTGTGGAGGTCGTCCTCTCCTCCGGAGGGTACTGCATAGTATACTTTCAAGTTGAAGTGTTCTCATCCATCCGGTCCACATGACTTAGAAGAGGCCATTCTAGAACTTTAAAAATGACTAGCTTTGACTATTTAAGCTGGGAGCGAGGAAAACATAATCACATTTTTTTCTTTCAAGCTTTGTTAAACTTAACTTTACTTAATACTACTGTGAAGATACAGATAAAGTCTGGATTGAACATGAAATGTAGAGTACCATATTCATCCGATTTTAAAAATCGGGAAGTATTGAGCTAACTGAACACTACTACACCACGGTGGATTGGACGATCAGATATTTTTTTTTAATAGTCTCAAAATTTTATTCGGACTCTAAAGTTCGCTTCAAGCCAAAAATCGTTTTGAAAGTTCTCTATTTGATAGTAGGAGACACATTGTGAAATCACCGGAACTATAATGTTCTTACACTACAAAGTTCCTCTGAACCACTCCGTGGCCTTGATGAAGTTAACCAACTCCGAAAATTTAAATATATGCAATTTCAGAGATAACGTCTAGAAAACCGTGACCGATAGTGCAACTATTTTTCTATACAAAACCTTGCTGTAGAAGATGTATCTTCTTCTTCTACTTCTCGGCAGCTTCTACAGTAATGATTGTATGGTATCCCCAGTCTGTTGTCATGTCTTCCAATCAGACAGTAATCTGTTAGCACTTCTGCTAGACTTCTTATGTCATTCCTTTTGAATTTCAATAGTCGACTGTACGGCCTTTATTTCAATCAGGTTACGTTTGTCTGCTTGTAGAGCAAATGGATGACTGTTTCTTGCGGGAACCAGCCAAACCTATTCGATAGTAACAATGAGTATTGTTGCAGAGGAAACCATGTGCTCTAATAACTGAGTTTCCACAAACGTTAGATAGACTGACCTTAAGAGAGTAGTAAAAAATTTCATTTTCAAAATTAGTATTAGATTTAGATTAACGTAATCAGTCGATTTACTACCAATCTCGACTTAAGCTGCTCTTCCATACTGTCCAAGATATGTAGTCTTCATTTCCCTGTATATAGACAAGCCCGCATGCATATACCTCTACTTATAATTTTGTTTCAAAGGCCTGGGAGTTATGGAATTATTGTAATGGTATATGCACAACTAAATCGATAAAGCCACTGTGGTTATGTGGCTTTAACACATACATATATAGCCATAAATATTTGAATTGCCACTTGCCAACTTTGTATGCTCATATATACAAATATCTTTGTGTTCGTCAACGGATGCGTTGATCCATTAATTTGTGAGCAATTTCTAAACCCCGCCCGTTAGTCTGACTTTTATTGTACCACTCATCTATATATGCCAGTATGTTTGTATTGCCGCATTCGATTGTGTCGTGTGATATTTTTATTGCGCAATATACATGCATTACATAACCACATATATACATAGATACATATGTACATATGTACATATGTGTTAAACCGCAAAGGCGGTTAGATTTGCTTTCAATACAGTCTGAGGCCCTTCAATTGCCATTTATATCTTCTTCAATCTATTTTTAACTAACTGCGCACTCGGCCCGCATTGCACATTGCCGCCGCTTGAGCGAACCGAATGTTAGACGTGCAGACCAACTGTCCGAATACGAATACTTGTGTGGCTGACTGGCTATTGGCCTTTATGACCTTTCTGGTTTTCGTTGTTGTGTAATTGGCTTTTCAACTTTTATATGTCGCTGTAGTGGTTATCGACTGTGTTTGGGCTATGAACATTGCCCTCTCACCTACCGTCCAAAAAGAAAGTATTTCGTTGTCACATACATACAAACATACGTACAGACAATACAAATTGAATAAAATTTTATTGGCTTCGTCAAATTAAATCGAAAGCGAAAATGCTACCGTTGCCACATTTTGGACATTTTCAGCACATCAAGTTATTGTGCAACTGTGCAAATAATCGAATTTCATTTTCAAAATCAATACAACGACTTTGAGACCTAATCGCATAGTCTTCTTGCTTATTATTTTACTTTGTAGCTAAATTTAAGTCTTTTGTTAAATGATAGTGAGGTAAAAGGTGTTTATTGCCATTTCAGTGTGTTCAGTGTTCTACATTAGCGATGTCTTTCATTTGAGGATTTCAAACGTACTCTAAGGAACTTTATTTTCGAATATACCAAATTATTTTTACCGCAAAGACCATGATTAAATCAGGTTTATCAAGGATTAATTAAGGGATTAATAACAAGTTTTGTGGTAGACCTTCCAAAATTTATATATATAACTCCTATAAATTGGAGCGAAGATGTTATTTCAATGGATTCTCCATGGGCTTCGTAAGAGATGATCTACTGATCCCAGTTCTGATACCAATTTAACTCGCTCTTAAGCGTGATTTAACAACTTGCTTTGAGTAAGGAGATTTCTCTTTTTTTCTTCTTTGTATCCCAAATATTTGATTAATGATGGTGGTGATTCATGTGGCAGTATGTTCTATATATAGTGGCTAGGATAGGTGGTTATATATGGATCGGTTTTGTACAAAATGAATTCGCGAATTGAATATAATTTTATGAAGGAACTTTTTTTTATAAGCAGTAAAATTGAGTGTGGATCGAACTTGTTTACTTTCAAGTGCTTAAACCATAGAATTCATTATACCGTGAAATCTCTCGTTGACGGACCGTCGAGCGATTTTTGGACGCCCAAGAAATTTCAACTTGGTGCATGAAAAAAGTCCCCTCAAGGAAATGTCCATCTAATAGAGGTGTCCGTTAGGAAGAAATTACTCTGTACTTGTATTCGAAGAAAGCAGTTAAGTACCATAATTGGTCCCGCAAAAACGTGTTTTCCGCATTTCTCAAGAATCATTTTTGGAATATTTATAATAGGCTATTTCGTATTTTGGTAATTCTGATAAAACAGCTATTATGGACTATGCAAACGATCTATGTAGTGTCTTATCCGATGATTAGTAATGTGTGGTAAATAAGTTTTGACTATGACAAAAACAGAAATGAGAGTCTTTGACTTCTCGAGAGTAAGGTTAGAACCGTCGAATTTGTGGACGCTTATTCGACGCTAAAATGAGTATTGTAAAAGAGAAACCCATGAGCTGTAATAATTGAGTAACAATATGAATATGGCGCTTCGATTCCAAAAAGATCGGATAGGTTTGGAGGGACGCCAATAAAAATAATGGACAATTTGTATGGTAAGCACACATACGATCCAAGCAGAGCTTGGAAAATTGGAGGAGTTTACATAGAAAGATACTGATTACAACCTTATTGTCCAATCAAATTGGTATTAGGATTTTACTTTCCTAAAATCGTTTCAACATTTATTTAATTTGGCTCAAGGAAAAGGCGACGAGCATGAAGTGGAATGGTTTAAGAATTAAATCTTCAAACCACTCTTTTCGAAAAAGCTGAAAGTAAAGAGAGAAAATGTTGTAAAAGTTTTGTGATCTGATCTAATCTGGTTTAATCCGATCTAATCTTATCTAATGTAATCTATTATTATTTAATCAAATCTCCTGGAGTTTTAAAGGAAGTGGGTAAAGATTCAACTTTACTTTAAGCCAAATAATGAGACAAATGGCGTAAGCTCAAACTCTATTATAGAACTAATCAAGGAGAAGGGATAAAGAAGGAGAAGAACTATTCACGAAGTCTTCAGTTTTATTTTTTGAGCAATATTATTGGATGAAATTATGATAGATTTCGGTGTTTTTTATACACTTAAAAGTTCAAATGGAAATAATTTTGTTCCCTAGATGGACTATTTAATTGTATTCATCTACTTGTTTAATTCCTTGTTCTCTTGTATGCCTATATCAATCAATATGATTGATGATTTCCTAATTTGTTTATGAGAACCCACTAACATGACGACACGTAATTATAAATGAATACTTTTTGAATTATTGATAAATTGCTTGTTTGCCTAGAAAACTGCAGCAGTTTACAGCATTACTTCCACAATATACATAAGAATATATACATATGTGGAGTGATACATAAATATGTGTAAGTGAGTGGCTTTCGAACGTTCACATTCCACTCGAGCGAGAAGAGCAACATCTCAAGTGGTACTCAATCAACTAACTCCCTCAAGCGCATTGGCTATCAACACTCCAGCACTTCAACAGAAGCCTCAACGAGCTGCACAAACGAAGTATCAATATGAAATGGTTTAAAGGCATTTTGTGGCAGGCACGAGTGGCAAGGATTACACATTGTACTGCTCGTACTAACTGTAATGCATAAAATGTGCAATAAATATTAAAAGCAATATTGCAGTGGTTTCCCCCTCTGGTCACTTAGTTTAGTCTCTATGACCATTATGCCACTTTGCTGCTATTACCTGTAATTGTTCAATACCTAAAGGAAGGGACCGAAGGAAACGATAAAAAATGCAATGAGGCGCAAATGCAAGGAAGCAATTGTAATGTTGTGTGGCTGGAGTGGCGAAAGTGTAGTGAGTGTTGTTGGCAGATGTCCATGTATACATGAATAAAGATATTCTAACAACACAAGTTGGTAATCGTACAAGTAATATATGCTCTGATGTAAATAGTTATATGTACTTTGCTTGTGCCAAAAGCCATTTATAGGTAAATATCGAAGTGTTCATACATATCATTGTCTATTCTCGGGTTTGAAGCCTTCTGTGACGTTCTAAAACAAAAGTGACTGAGTTTCGTTGAAGATGAAACTAATAAGTTCGATGAATATACTGATATATTGCACATGCAACGCAATTAACACATATGTTAACAGACCTACATTTAGTATGGTTTTATTAGGGTTATCCGGTCGGTTATCGGTCTTAACTTGTGATATTCCTAAAACTCAAATCGTAGTTAAGATGTTACTAAGAATAAATGATAGCAAAAATTGATGTTGAGACATCAGATTTTTAACTGCTTTCGATTTGGAAAGCATTAGAGAGTAGCGAATCGAACACATATTTCCTTTCGATTAGCATCCATACCTTACGATTTTTGTATTCGATTGTATTTTGTCTTTATGATATAATTTTTAAAATCAATCAAAAAAGTATTTGCTGATTTATTTTAGATAGAAATTCATCATTTAAGGGTCTATACCAGTGTAACTCATGAAAACTTAGGCGATTTTCGTGAATTTTTTTTTAAGAAAGAACTCGATCGAATGTTTCGAAGTTTTTTGGACATAATAAGGTATATTTTCAGCTATATTTTAAGATTTTCTTTTACAAAAATATTGGAAAATAACTGAGTCTTGGGAGGTACCAAAAAAAAGTTCCCCAACTGCTGACATGATACCGGCCGAATGAGTAGCTGAAACAAAAAAATTCAAAAAGGGTATTAAAGTTGAAGATATTTCCTATACAATGACCTATGATTTTTGAAAAATATCAAAAATTAACAAAATGGCGTAGTTCTGAAAAAAAATTTCGAAATTTTCGATTGAAGTCGATCGGTCAATTTCTCGTTGAGTTATGATATCAGCAGTTTTGAGCTTATGGCGGCTTATGACAGCGAGCGGTCGCTCTTTCGAACGCTATCATTCAAAAACTATTCAGCTTTCTCAGGATAGTTTTGAAAGTATTAACTATCGAATAAGCAAAAATGGTAAAACTGATCTAAGATCAGTAAGCGGTTATACCACATTAATGAGATATCCGAATACTCTCTTACATCGAATTCAACTCCCTAACTTTGTTGTAACTTTTCAAAAAAAAAGATTGAGGCGTCTTAAATAATTAATATTTATTTATTCGAAAACGTTGGTCTAACAAAAAATTTTTTTGTGGCTCAAAGTATTTGCAAAGAGTTGAGTTTGTTTCATACTCGTATGAGTTGGGTCTCCATTTTTTCTTAACAATCTTTATCCAGTATCGATAGAATTTTTGTCGCAGTCATTGAAAAAAGAAAACGAAATATTTTACGAAAGAACATAGGATACACAGCCTTTTAACGATCGACAAATTTGGCTAAAAAAGAAGTAATTTCTTAATATAGCTTTGAAAAAGTCACAATTATCGGAAAATTGGTTTTGATCAGAATAAATTTGATTAGGTGATTGACATCCTTACTAATTCACACTGCAACTCTTGATCTAAAAAAAATGTGTAAAACAGCAACAACAATTAGTGCACCCCTAATGTTCAGTTTGGCTAGTTGATTGAGTTTCGTATGCGGTCATATTTGCCTGCACTCAAGCATGAGTGAGTGTCCTAGAATATCTATTGTGAAAAGAGCCATTTCAATAATGTATTCAAATATAACAGTAATTGCATTTGAGAGCATTGCACGTAAAATGCTTCCTGTACTACAGGAATGAACAGCATATGTACATATGTTCATACAAGTATACACATAGTCTATGTAAATGATTGAAGTTAAAAGCCATTTCTGTACGGTAATTTCCGTTTACGAGTACGCTTTTATTGCCTTTATTTAGGTGTATTTTTTAGCTCTAAATTAAAATAAAATTTCCGTCGCCTGCCAATCTAATGCAGTCACACGAGTATTTTGATTATTTTGTGAGTTACAGCGGAACAAAAATAATTTTGATAAAGCAAAAATGTATGAGTAATTATATTGGGTTTATTGGGTTTTGCGAAAAATGGTTAAGTGCTGTTAAAAGAATAATATAACCAAAAAACAGGTTCGAAGTAGAATCGGAAGCAAATATTCGTAAATATATGTATATTAAATATGGGTTCAATTTATATGAATTAATTGATATGCAATTAAGTGCTTGCGAATTTTATTAGAAATAAAATTTATTGTAAAAAATTCATTATTCAAATATTTAATTTGTATTCAACAAAAACTATTTGACCAAAATTATGAACCGATTCAAAATAAGTTTAGTTTGTACTTCAGCTAATACATTTAGTTTCTATAAGATATATTGCTTAAAGCCCGTAGTAGTACTCCGAAATAAATTGGACCGATTGAAAACATTATTAGATGCCTACGAAATATTTGATGCAATTTGTCATATATTCCAAAGTTCCGCAGCTGCAATTAAGTTAATTTGTAATATATCTATTTACTATCAATATATCTCTTATTCTAACCGATAAATACGTCGTATAGTCATCCAGAGCGATTTATTTAAAAAAAATCGATACATGGGATCTATGGGGGTTCTTAGACCAAATTTATCTGACACTACGATTTCTAACATTTTTACCGAGATATATGGTCTAAAACGAACTCGAAGAATTTAATACACTGTATTGGCGTGAGATATGAGGCATTACTTTTCCTTTTTTGAAGAAAAAAATGTTCCTTAGTCTACATTAATATTGTCGCCTTTAAAATAGTCCCCATTCGCTATTACGCATTTATGCTAGCGCTTCTTCAAACTCGATTTTTGTCTCTGTGAAAACTTAAATTTTACAATTCCCCTTATTATTTTTAAACCACCTATGATTAGCTCTCAAATAATGATTGCGATTTGTAATACTTCGGCCGAGATATATGGTCTAAAATGTAACCGAAGAATTAATAGCATTACATTGGATTGATTATATGAGGACACACTTCTTCGATAAACACTTGTCCATATCATATGTCATATAGACCTACGCAGATTTTCTCATACATATTTCTTATATAGGAGGATAGAAAATATGCGGACCCTTCGTTATCAACATTTTTTAGAAGCGACTTGCCACATGTTAATGGCGCTGTTTGATCTATGTTTTATTTCAATACTTTATATCTTAGTGTAAAAAAAGATTAAATACTAACAACAATTCAATTCTACTAAGTTAAAAAATTATTAAAAGCTAAATGTTAGAGAAATTCATTCGCTGCTACAGTTGCCTTGCTAAGTCTGAAGGCCTCTTACGTTTCAGTCGGTGTTCTCATTCAGCAGTTCCGATAAGTCTGGATGCCTCTTGACTTACATGCTGTCTAAACCTCATTTCGTGCGTCTTTCCAAGTTTGGTAATTTCATTTACTACCGAATCCACACCAATATCACATAGAAGGTCAGCAGATCTAACATACCAAGGAGCATTAAATATAACGGGTGATTTTTTTGAGGTTAGGATTTTCATGCATTAGTATTTGACAGATCACGTGGGATTTCAGACATGGTGTCAAAGAGAAAGATGCTCAGTATGCTTTGACATTTCATCATGAATAGACTTACTAATGAGCAACGCTTGCAAATCATTGAATTTTATTACCAAAATCAGTGTTCGGTTCGAAATTTTTTTATCGACAAATTTTGTTCAGCGATGAGGCTCATTTCTGGTTGAATGGCTACGTAAATAAGCAAAATTGCCGCATTTGGGGTGAAGAGCAACCAGAAGCCGTTCAAGAACTGCCCATGCATCCCGAAAAATGCACTGTTTGGTGTGGTTTGTACGCTGGTGGAATCATTGGACCGTATTTTTCAAAGATGCTGTTGGACGCAACGTTACGGTGAATGGCGATCGCTATCGTTCGATGCTAACAAACTTTTTGTTGCCAAAAATGGAAGAACTGAACTTGGTTGACATGTGGTTTCAACAAGATGGCGCTACATGCCACACAGCTCGCGATTCTATGGCCATTTTGAGGGAAAACTTCGGAGAACAATTCATCTCAAGAAATGGACCCGTAAGTTGGCCACCAAGATCATGCGATTTAACGCCTTTAGACTATTTTTTGTGGGGCTACGTCAAGTCTAAAGTCTACAGAAATAAGCCAGCAACTATTCCAGCTTTGGAAGACAACATTTCCGAAGAAATTCGGGCTATTCCGGCCGAAATGCTCGAAAAAGTTGCCCAAAATTGGACTTTCCGAATGGACCACCTAAGACGCAGCCGCGGTCAACATTTAAATGAAATTATCTTCAAAAAGTAAATTTTTTTTTTTTCTTTTTCTTTTTGAGATTTTGCAAATTTTATGCGTTTTTTTTTTTAAAAAAGTTATCAAGCTCTTAAAAAATCACCCTTTACTTCTTAGTACCTTATTTTGGAAGCGCTGAATGCAGGCAATACAGTTTTGACTTGAGCAACCCCATAGTTGAGCTCCATAGACCCAAATTGGCTTCAGTATTTGATTATATATAAACAACTTGTTTGCGATTGGATTGAAAGCGTGGATCTCCTACCGACTAGATGGTAAAACTTAGCAAATTTTAAATCAAGCTCACACCTTTTTTTCTTGACATGCTCTTTCCAGCGAAGCTTAGCATCTAGAGTGATTCCTACGTACTTAGCATTATTGTGATGTGGTATAGGAGTACGATTTATATAAATGGGATGGTATGATGGTTTTTTTAAAGTAAAGTCTACGTGCATTGTTTTGGAATCGTTTAATTTTATGCGCCACTTGGGAGCTCATTTAGTAGTAATTGCATTGTGATCAAACAATTTATTTTAGTGAAGCAGTCTCGATTATTTCTGTGCTAACGATGCATCATAAGAATGTTAAGATCCGGTTTGGTTAGAAACTTTCGGCCAGGTTATGTTGGACGGGTTATCTCCTAAGAGAGGGAAGTGCCATGTCCATTGTCCAAACTAATTCAAAAGGAGGACGAATATATCATATTGGTGTTTCCGATTTACCCTTTTTACAGAAAGTTTTTGGGATTAGAGCTTTTTTATTCAATTTGCCTCATTTTCACACTCTAGCTTTAAGTAGTCATAGTCTTGTCAGTTTCTGAGATACAAATTTTCGATCTCTGCGTTAAAGGGGTAAAATTTATTCCTAGTGATAATTGAATTTAATATC
This sequence comes from Zeugodacus tau, assembly GCA_031772095.1. Lineage (NCBI taxonomy): Eukaryota > Metazoa > Arthropoda > Insecta > Diptera > Tephritidae > Zeugodacus > Zeugodacus tau. The sequence continues at coordinate 54,658,316 of CM062651.1, read as the reverse complement.
AATGTAAGCATCCTTTGTAGTCATTGAATCTCTCATAAAAAAGTATTTTAGCGGTAATTACCCTTTTTAGCTTTGCTCTGTAGAGCTTGTAGAAATTTCCAAGAAAATGTTTCCATTTTAAATCGATCAAAGTACGGCTGTGAAGTCTATAAACAAATTGCATTGAACGCACAAACGAACAAATAAAATTTTTTTATGCACGATTGCTGTGTGTCAATTTGCGCACACTCTTCTACTGAGACACAGACAACGATTTCAATTAAGTTTCATACCTGCTTTTTATACGCATCAACACATGACGATTGAGAATTGCAGCAGCTACAGTCGAAACTCAAACTACAAACTATTCATGGCACAATCTAGTAGCAAATACAAAGGCAAAACGGCAGATAAACACACACATACACACACACAGATGTACAAAGCTGGTATATGTGGATGTGTGTTGGTGCCATGAAATATTGCCTACCTTAAGGCGCCCGTTTTCATTCAGTGTAACTTCGCCTACAAGCATAACGACAACACCACCACCAACAACGACACTCGACACACACACACGATGGCATACTGTCATCGTCAGATTACGAACATTTTTCGTACTTGTACATTTATAACGGCTCAAAATTGTGTGATTTTTTTGTTTTGTTAACACAGTTTTGTTGTAAGTTGATGAATGAGCACGGTGTGCAAAAACAACGTTTGTTAGTGTTTGAGTTGTTGACTCCTGATGAGCACCTACACGGCACACACACAGACATATATACATACAAACATGGTTGACTGTAGTGCGCTGCACTTGTACTACGGCGTCATCGTTAACGTCAGGCCGAGAAGTGGCGTGGAAAAAAGTGTTGGCGACGGGAGAGACAGAGTGTGTGAGGGAGTTCAAAAAAACCTGCAGTTGGGCTGAAAAGGCATTTAGACGTGCAGACAGACAGGTGAAAGGGCATTCGGGTATAAGTGATAGTCGCAATGGGAAGAAGTGGCAGCAACAGCACTTCAAATGCCGACATAATACGCGCCCATCAACGCTAACGATGTCCTTTTTTATACCTTTTATACGATGCGCTTGTAGTGTGTGTGGCATATACGAGTACTTAATTTTTGTTTTTATGTGTAGGTGTGTTACGGCACAGTGTTTATTGAAATTGTCGGCGGGTATTAGATTTCACTTTGATTTGGTATTAATTAGTGATTTTATAAATACGCTTAATAATATTTTATTTTTTAGAATAATATTAGAATTTCAAAATCGAATTAAATAAATTAGAACCGAATGTAACAAGAGTAATTATAATCTCGCAACAAAAGTTGCTAAGAGAGTATTATAGTTTGGTTCACATAACGGTTGTTTGTGTCACCAAGAAATATAAGAGTTAGATATGGGGTTATATATACATAAATGATCAGAATGACGAGTGGATTTGAAATCCGGATGTCTGTCCGTCCGTCTGTCCGTCTGTCCGCCTGTGCAAGCTGTAACTTGAGTAAAAATTAAGATATCTTGATGAAACACTTATTTCTTGGCACCATAGGAAGGTTGAGGGGAATGAGCAAAATCGGACCACTGCCACGCCCACAAAATGGCGAAAAGCGAAAACACATAAAGTGCCATAACTAAGCCATAAATAAAGCTATGGAAATAAAATTTGGTATAAGGGATCGCACTATGAAGGGGCATATTTGGATGTAATTTTTTTGGAGAAGTGGGCGTGGCCCGCCCTCAAATAGGTTTTTGTATGTATCTTGCAAACCAATAAAGATATATAAACCAAACTTTCTGCAGTCATTTCTTTTAGCCATTTCTCAATACAGTCCAAGAATGAAAGAAATCGGATAATATCCACGCCCACCTCCCATACAAAGGTTATGTTGAAAATTACTAAAAGTGGGTTAACTTACTAACGAAAAACGTCAGATACACTTAATTTCACCTAAGAAATACCAGAAAGAAGCTGCACTCTGATTTTTTTACAAAATGAAAATTGGGCGTGGCGTCACCCACATATTGGTCAAAAACCATATCTCAGGAACTTCTCGACCGATTTCAATGAAACTTGGATAGTTTCCTTACACCCACGTGATATGTTGTGAAAATAGGTCAAATCGCTTCACAACCACGCCTACTTCCTATATACCAGAACTTTGAAGACAATCTGAATCGTTTACTTTACAATATATAAAGCAAGCTCTAGTGAAGATATCGGTGCAGAACTTTGCACAAATACTACGTTTATCGCGTGACAGTCCCATTCTAAAAATCGCCGAAATCGGACCATAGATTTTCAAGGCCCCATCGAACATGAGGACCTCGGTGCTTCTAACCTAATATTAGGGTTTCCAACTTTCAATGGACTTTATACAATATACATATATGACGAATATATGGGTCAAATTGTGTATTATATAATATGAATAAAGTTAAATAAATAAATTGCGAGAGTATAAAATGTTCGGTTACACCCGAACTTAACCCTTCCTTACTTGTTATCTTCTACTTGCTTTGTCTACCTCGAATTCTCTCTGTTGTGTTTAAAGCAAGTTTCCTTCCTGAGCTCATCACTCTCTAAAGTATATTCTCAAGGTGAACGAATTCTCCTAGGCTTACCAATGTTTCTTTAATAACACTTTAAAATACATTTAAGGGGGAGGTTTCGACCTTTTTTCATGAACTTTTTTAGAAAAAATTATTGCTGTAGGTTTATTTTACTTATTATTATATGAAAGTACAACATTTGAAGGATACTTAAAAAAAGTTTTATCGAAAAATAGCGAGGAATAACGGATTTATCGTCGATCTCTGCAGGCACCTCGAAAATAAGTTTTTGTGCGGTGACCAGCCTACAGCATCACTGGATCATCCGAAACCAAAAAATCAAAATGCTTTCTTTAGTTTATTAGTTTATCTTTCAATTGACGTCGAGTTTTTTTTAATTTTTCAATTTTTGGTACCATTTTCAAGCCAAAATGACGATTTTAGACGAAAAAATCGACCTATTTGTTATTGTAAAATTGTTAGTAATTAAAATTTTTGGAAAAACTCGACGTCATTCGAGAGCTATATATATGTAGAATATTTGTTCAAAATTTCAAAACGATCGATGCAGTAGTTTTTTCTGTAGGCTGGTCACCGACTTTAAAAATGACATATTTGGGAAAATCGATTCAAAGTTTTGTACACTCAGCGCAGGTAGCTGGAGGTACCGTTATTCAACCTGCTGTAACTTCGTTAGTTTTTCTCCGAATGACCTAAAACTTTAACACAATATTCTTGAGATGTTGATGGTTCAGAAAAAAATTAAAAAAAAAAATGTAAAAAATGAGAAAAAAGTTGTCAAACCTGGTACAATGGTACAATGCTCCTAGGTTAAAGTTGTGCTCTAGTGTTCAAGACAAATTCTGTCATAAGAGGGAGATGGCAATGTGAATTTGCATAAAATTATTTGCTTACTGCTTTATTAATCAATCAAAATGGTGGGGACAGTTTTTCGTGCACTTACCTACCAGAAGGGGTTTAGAATGGCAAGCTAGGAGACTGTGTGCATACTAGGAGACATTCATATACGAGGTGTGATAAAATAATAATGGAAATTTCGCGGTTTTGGAGAGTCCAATTGTCAATTATTTTTATGAAATACAATAAATCAGTTTTATTCATTACTGACCTTTTTTATGGGCTTGGCGATTTTCGTTTTTTAAAATCTTACATTTCGTTGCTTGTTCGTGAATTCTTGGCAAAAAACATTATTGCAACAATGCCCCATCCTCTATATTCGCCAGACATGACTACGTAAGACTTTTTTCTATTTACAAAAATAAAGATAACCTTAAACTGCCGTCGTTTTACAAGCATTCAAGAAATCGCGTTAAAGGCTATACCGAAAATCGAGTTTAAAAAGTGTTTCGACGATTGGAAGAAGCGCTGACATAAGTGGATAATATCCAATTCGGACTACTTCGAAGGCGAGAACATTTGTGTAGAAGGCTGAATACATAAACGAAAATTCCTGTTATTTTATTAACACAACTAGTACATGTATTTCCTTCAATTAATTACATTTTAGTTTTAGTAGTTGGTTGTCATTCAAAAGAGAATACGTGAGAAATTTTCATACTATTTGATATTTGAACTTCAAAACTTCTATAACTCGAAGATCTCCATAACTCGAACTCAAGGATTGGCAATAGAAGTCAAATTTCATACAAATATGCATAATAAACAATTTAAAATTTCACTATCGAGACAGAATTTTAAAAGAGTACATCCATATCGTAAGGAGGAGACAAAAATATTACACTTATAGATTTCATAAATCATGTAATTAAGGCATAGGACACAGACGTCAAGAACCAATCAATACCAAACTGCAACAAACATAATTACAGAATACATATTTTAAATAATATACTTGTGCTTAAAAACTTAAAACACGAAGTTTTTTTGTCATTATTGACCCCGAAAACCCCCAAGTAACGAGATTAAAACGATTCCCATGAATTTTAAACATCGCTGTCGGACGTATTGGTTTTCTGGATTTATGTCAAAACCCTGATCTAATGTGGTGATAAATGAACCATTGATTCAGATACAGCGACCCGAAAAACATATCGTACACATAGTAAGATCCCCCGGCCCTTATGTATTTTTCAACGGCTTTATATCGAATATACCAATTTCCGTCTCTTTAATCACTTAATTTTAAATAATTTTGGTAAGCTATTGTGCCCAAATTTGATATACAAATATAAAACAGCCCTCAGCTGACTATACTTTCAGCATAAAATATCGTACCCTCCGAAAAACTCGTCTTTGTTACTAAAATATGAATTTATTTCTAATGTACATTTTTCGCTATAACTGTCGGTCCTATGCACTTAGGTGTGAATTTATGCGTCCTTTTTTTACTAATTTCACGCTTTTCACATCTTATTTTTGTATTTCCATTTGATTCGAATCGGTTTTGCGTATTTTGATACTTTAATGTAGCCATCTTAGTCGTACATACAAACACATATGTATATGCGTCTACAAGCACTATCTCACCTGCAGGTGAAAAGTGTTTTTGCCTAAGCACTAAGTGAATGATTATTCTTTTTTCTCTCACTACACCTAAAATCTACACTTTTTCTAGGCATTAGGGCAGATATTTTTTTATGCCACAATTGAAGTGAATATTTGTGCCTGCAGTGTTAGCACGAATGCTTGTAGGCAGTTGGGTATGTGAGTGTGCCTTCCGCACAGACATTACTCATACGCACTGTTGGTTCATAGTCGAAAGTCATTAGGTTTTAGTTGCATGTAAGTGTGTTTACAGACACATACATACATATATAAACTGTTTTTTTGCTGTGGAAAATCCTCAAGTTTTGTCCATTTCAATTTGTATAACAGCGGATGTGTTTTTGTGCGTCAGCTTGTTTACTACCGCTCTTCAAATACAACACTAAAGATTAAACACATTTTTAGCATTTTTTTTTATTCTCTTTTGCTGCGTTTTACATTTCGAGCCTAATTCGAAAACACTCAAGCATTTCTTCTAATTTCTTAGCTTTTCACTTATTTGCACCTTTTCTCATTTTGTGTTTTTTCTTTTATTATTTCGCTTTAATCTCTTAGTTGCTTCTTCATTGCTGCATAGCAGCAGCCTTTCACTTGACCAGCACATTGCGTTGAGATCAAGAGCGCTGCTTCTGCAACAACAGCTGTGATTAAGTTATTTATGCGCCACACTGTGTGCTTTATTCGACGTTGACTGTGCGAGCGCTACGGGGGCACAGCGCAAATGGGGGGTAATGACATCTGTTGTTATGTTGTTGCTCTAATCGAAGGCGCCCGCAATTGTTCCTAGCTTGTGTTACCCAAGTATCAAAGCTCATTTGTAGGCTAACCGCTTGCACTCAGTCATATCGGTTGAGCAGCAGGACCCGCCAGCCTGTGTCGGTTGGGGTGTTTCCGGTATGACTGCGGTGGTGTCTGGTTGCGGTTAGCGTGCTGGTCATCATCTTTAGGCCATGCTACTGTTGCGCTCTAATGATGTTCTCAGCACTGACGAATGTGTGTGTGTGTGCGTGTGTGAGGGTTTGCGTGAGTTCAAGTGTGCCAGCTGTTTGTCTTGCACTGTGTGCGGTATCTTTGGTGATTAAATACATTAATGAGTTCAAGTGCGTTTAATGGCTGCTAAAGTGTTGACGCTATCATTCCGGTACTTTCTGGTTTGTTTAATGTTTTCAATCATTTATACAGTATATAAAAAATAGAATATATAAAAAATGTGCAGATGGAAATATTCCCTCACCACAAAAAAAGTTTGCTCATCAAGTGGTTGGGGAAAGTTTTTATTATTATTGTAGATACTCTGTTCTTATATATATTACATTTTGTGTGTTTATTCAAACATAGGAATATCCCCTTAACAATAAAGGGAAAGTCATCTAATGCAAACAATATAAAAAATTACCTTTTAACCGAGTCATAATTTTGTCATTATTTTCGTTATTGCCATTATTTAAATTTGTATTTCTGAAGTCGATGCGGAATAATTTCATAATAAAACTTCTAGTTAAGAAATTTTTATTAGCTATTTATCTATGTTTACTACAGATATTTTGCTCCTTCGTAAAGTTCATTCATTATGCGTGGTATCCATTATGTGAAATTCAATGACAATTATTGTCATACATAATAATGGAAACGTTATCTCGCTTTTGTAGCGAATAGACGTAAAATCAAAGCCCTAAGAGTTACTGCGTGTACGCGAGCTGCAAAAGCCATATTTGATTCTCTGTACAGGTCTCTGCATAAAGACGTTAAAAAGTCCTGTCGCTCTGATAAACGTAACTGGACTTCCAGCATAGCGTGTCAGGCTGAAGCTGCTGCTAGAAAGAACAACTTCCGTGAACTGTATAAACTAAGCCGTGTGCTCACAGGGAAATATGGAAGTGCAAACTACCATATTAAAGACGAAAACGCTGTCATAATTACATCGGAAAGAGACCAACTTGCCAGGTGGTTTAAACATTTTTCGGGTGTTCTTATTCCAACTAGCACGAATCCAACTTCGGCTCTCACCCCTCCACTATCCCGACCACCTTACACCAGTTGGTACTCTACAATATCATCATCTCCACCGTGCTTGACTGAAATTGAACGCGCCGTAACGGAATTAAAGTCAGGAAAAGCTTCAAGAGGCGACATGATCCCTTCAGAAGTCCTCAAAGTAGATGTCAGTGTGACGGAGCGCTATTTTGCTCCTCTTTTCGAAGCGATATGGCGAGAAGACACACAGGTATTACACTAATAAGCATCCCATCCACAATATTAACAAAACTTTCACTAAATAGAGTTCAAAAACAAAAAAAAAAGGTGGTCATGTGCTGACCACATTGTTACGCTACGAATCATTCTTGAGCAAATCAACGAATGGCAGTCTAACATCCACCCATGCTTCGTAGATTTCAGCACAGCGTTTGATAGCAATGAGCGGAATTGTATTTGGAACTCTTTGCGATCAAGAGGCATTCCAGAAAAGCTTATTAATATCATCAAAGCCCTCTATAAAGGTTTTGAATGCAAAGTCTTGCACAATAAACTATTATTTTAAGCGATCTACCCGAAAACTGGTGTAAAACAGGGCTGTCTTATGTCGCCGTTGCTGTTCTTCATAGTTCTTGACGATGTGTTGAACAAAGCACTAACGGGCAAACGTGGTATACCCTGGAATCTCTTCGAGCATCTAGAAGAACTAGCTTACGCGGATGATATCGCTTTGCTGTCTGTCAAAAGATCGGATTTTCAGTCGAACTAAGACCAATTTAGTGCGGCTGCAAGTAAAGTTGGTCTGAAAATAAATGTGAGCAAAACTTACATAATTCATATCAGGTAGCGCGAATAGTGACTCCCCTCATTTCACTATCTATGGCAAGGAGTTCAAACAAAAAACGAAATTCTGCTATCTTGGTAGTAAAATTACCCCAATGGGCGGAACAACCGAAGATATTGCAAGCCGTATAAATAAAGCACATACAGCATTTACACAACTGAACAACATATATGTAGGTGTCAAATTGTTTGTCTACCAAAACCAAACTGCGTATCCGTATCTTTAACTCCAACATCGAAACTCCCGTCTCCGCAGAATTATGAAAATATGGTGGCCCCGCACCATCTTAAACCAAGATTTTCTTAAATTGATCAACGAACTTCCAATCGAGACAACCATTCAACGAAGACGTTTTGGCTGGATTGGTCATGATACGAAGTTTGTTTAATATAGAAGAAATATAATTTCACTATAAAACAATTTTTCCGCTAGCTTATAGAGACGAGCCTCCTTGATACTGTACAAAGCGATGATTTTAATGTTTAGTAGCGTAGCATTTTACAAGATCCATTATTCATTCGAAGCGACTTAAAACATATAGAAATCGTTATCTTTCATATAATATATATACTTTAAACAACAACCAGTAAAAATTGTCCCTTTGATACTTTATTTTAAATTTTTTGTTAAATAAAAAAAAATACCCTATACAACCACTTACTACCTTTAATAACATTAATTCACCAACTTGACATATAATCCCTTTGAAATAGTAATAAATCACTATAAATTGCACTAAAATAAATGTCTTCCCCGTTTATTGCTATGTTTTCGTTGCAGTGACACCGCCGGATGCCAAAGCAATGATTGTCGGACCATCTGATCTCTATGTGAAGGTGGGCAGCGCCATTACGCTCACCTGTCATGTGAAACAACCGTCGTCGGCATCGGATATCGGTCCCATCTATTGGTACAGAGCCAACTACATGCTGACACCCTTTGTGGCGCATCCCAATGAGGCAGCCATCGATATGCGGCGCATATCAATGGAATCGAATTTGGGCGAAAAACTGCAAAGCCGGTGAGTAAAATGCCACTGGCCACTAGCGTTAAAAGAGGAAGTAAATGTGAAAGCAATGAGGATATTCAACTGGTGAAATGTGAAATAAGGATTTTCTGCGTTTTAGCGTTGCTATCAGTGACAGTCTGATGCAATAGATAAATGTGTAAAAATCGAACTATATATATGTACGATTAAACGTATACTGTATGTGTAAGTGATTGTGCAATATAATGTTCCGAAAGGGTCTGGGTACAAGGGACATAGACGCAATAGTTTGAGTATTATATGAAAATAGTTAATCAGATATAAATCAGTCATTTCAAAATTTCTGAAAAATATTTTCTAAATTGTTAATTATTTCTTAAGGTCTTCCAAAGTAAGTTCACATAGATTTGATAGCTATATTCGCTTCGTTAAAATTTTGAGAGTGACGAATCGAACAAAGAGTTGTATAAATCACATTTTAGTTGTAAGTTAATTCTGAGAGATTTTTCTGGAAGATTTGACATGCACATTATGTATAGATTTCTTACATATAAAAAAAATATTGTATATAAAATTAATGTCAGCACATTTTTTGTAGCACTGTATCACTTTCACTAACTGTAATACATTCGGTCGTGTCTCTATTTGGCTTGGAATACGTATGCGCAATATATTGATCGTTGAAGTTGAATTGATGCGGCATTCAAACCGCGCGTGAATAATCCATAACAAAGAGATTCCGGCTAAAATGAATGCGGATAGTGACCGCAGGGAATGCCTTTGATGTGGCAATGACATTGTGCTGTTGAGTATGAGAAATGAGTTTGATTTTTATGCTCTCACTACAGAATGTAAAGAGTATACTGTAATGCCAAATAATTGATTAACAGTTATTTGTAACACCTAGAAATTGAAGTATATATATAAATATGTATGCTGGAATTGATTTCCATTGGGTCCAATCGGTTCACCATTCCTCCTGATAATGAATATTCATTTATTGAGTTGATTCGAAAATCTTGTACAAATTTATTTGAGTATTAAATGTTCGGCAAAAAATACCTTTATATAAAAAATTTAATGAAATATGGTGAAACTTTGACGTACTTGAAATATTGAATAATTTATTGCCTCTCGATTGATTGCAGGTTACGCATAGCGAATGCACAAACCGCCGATTCGGGTAATTACACGTGTATGCCGACCACAGCCGAGGCTGCCAGTGTCATGGTGAATGTTATAAATGGTAAGTATTGTGTTTTTTTTTCAATAAAATGAAATTTATTAAAATACTTTAAAACTAAAGATTTTATAAGCAAAATACCACAAAATTTATTTAAAAAAATTAAAAAAAAATATTACCGGATATTATAAAATATATGTACTAGGTCTACAACTTTTCTTCCGCCGTTTTTTTTGTAAATTTACGAATCCGAAAGCATTCGCTGTGCCTCTGCCGCACTTTTCTTGGCATTAAATAATAAAAGCAAAATTTCCCGAAAAATGTCGGGAATTCGGCTCAAAAAGTGACATTTTCAGTTGAGAATAAATTTGGGATGCAAACAGATCTCTACAAATTTTTTGATGGGTTAATGTTGACACAAATGTCCAAGATCGATAAAAAAAAATCGATTTAATCAACCAGTGCTTGACCCTAGAGACATCTTTTGGAAAACGGCGGAAGCAAAGTTGTAGACCAATACATTACAATACTTATGTAATAATATAGTTTAAAACAATTATTTATTTCCTTTTAGCTGAAACGCCTGCGGCTATGCAAAAAAGTGCCGCCACACAGCTGCAGGCACGCTGTTGTATCCTTTTGCTCCTCGGGGCATTCTCAGTTCGATGGCTTTTGCAGTGTGTCACCTTATCATCACGCCAACTTACGCTACACTATACGAGTATACTAGAAAAGAAAGACAACGTATTTAAGAAATTACCCGAGACAACTTGCCGGACACAATCCAATGTGAATATTGAATCTAAAACTATTTTGTATAGAGACATTTATTATCATTTGTCGACGTGATATTGTGGTACAAAAATTTAAAGAAAAAACTATAATATTTAAAATATAAGTCATTTTAGAATAAAATAAAAAAGGCTAGAAAACACATAACTGTATTCCAAACATTTTTAATATTCGTAGATATAAGATTTATATGTACAGGAATAAATGCCCACGTATGAATTTAAATAGTCCACTCTTCATAATACAAATAAGTATTAAAATCAAAGGTGTATATATACATATGTATGTAAAATTATATTAATATATTTCAACAACATTAAATTTGTTAGAAATATTTTAATTAGTTCAGTTGAATCAATCATATATAATGCCAACCTTAGAAAACGTCCGGTGAGACTGTGTGATATGAGCGTATGTTACTTAAGGGGCTATACCAGTGTAACCTATGAAAAATTTGGCAATTTTCGTGGATTTTTTTAAAAGAAAGTACTTGATCGATGGGTTCGAAGTTTTTTGCATATAATAAGGTATTAATATTGAAAAATAATCGAGATATATGCTTTATTCGGAGGTGTCAAAAAAAAGTTCCCCAACTGTTGACATGATTCCGGCCGAATGACTAGCTGAAACAAGAAAAAATTAAAAATGATATTAACGGTAAATATATTTCTATAATAATGTCAATGTCCTACAAGTGACAAAATGGCGTAGTTCTGAAAATGATTTTTTTAATATATTATTTACTATATTCGTTAGAAAATTGTGGTTTATTAATCAACACTTTTAAGCTTGGGGAAGTAGCCGAGTATGTATTGCCTTTAAGGAGGGTATATTTTTTACTAATAACTTTGAAGAAATTCCCTTTTTATTCACGAGTTGTGTTAGTTTCATTATGAAGTCGACTTATAATTAGTGCACCAGTCACCAGTCCATTTGATGGTGTCAACATGAGCGCATAACTGCACTTATTATTCTTCGGCTCATTTTACAACGGTATACTCAATATCTTACCGAAAATTACAATGTTTTTATCGGATAAAGATGATTTGATATCAATGGTTGCATAACTTCGGACGTCAAATCTTAGATACTGGCAAATAAAACTCACTGCTGATATTAATATCATATACTGGAATAACCTAAAAATATTGTGAACTTGCCTTCAACTCATGTTTTGCTTCCTGTCTACTTTGACTCGTGGAGATACTCTCCAAATGAAAATTACGGAGATTCTCCATACACATTTTTGAAACCATAGCAATGAGATATGTTATTTCATTTTAATCGAGCATTATGTTGCAGTAAGGTTATAGCCGAGTTAAAATTAGGTTAAGATAAATATAATAGCAAAACTACAGACCGAAAACAATATTTGTAATAAATTAAAAATAATAATCATAATATTAGAGTAATATGAATAAAATTTTCAGCATAAATGGGAGATATGTAGTACAATTGAAGGTCATAGAGGTAGTGATTTTGTTTAGCACAATAACAAAGCGTATTAGATATAACGTACAAAAGGCTTTTTTAAACAATATTTGTAAAAGATAAAATATTTTACATATTAGTTGATAACAAGTTTTACAAAATCAAATAATAAAAGAAAGTACAACGTCTAAGATATTAAATATCATTTTATTGTAGATATTTTTCTTAGAATAAAAATTCCATTTTATAAATCTACTACTGAAGTCGTTTAATTTGATATAATATAAGGTAATATAAATAATAAATTTTCGGAATAATTTTGAGAGTTCTTTAATGCATAACTGTCCCTTTTATCTTATACAAAAATCGATATTCCATAGTTGATAGCAACTAGCTTTCAACATTATATTTTTCATAGAGATGCTGTCGGATCGATTTTGAGGAGCTTGATAAATTCGGGGTTGGATAGATGTCATGAAAACAACAACTCTAGTTTCAGACTTTCATTTCACTGGTTAAATTTGATGAAGTACAAAGGTCTATCGTTTAAAAATACAGCCACCTTTAGAGAGCAAAGCATTTACATAGAGAACATGGCAACATAAGCTCAGTGATTGTGTACACAAAACAATTAACAGATTACTTGATCTTAATTTTGAATATACTAAGCTTCTATCCTGAAAACATGGAATCGATGAATTCGCAAGGTTAATGAAATCAGAAGGATGAACCTTCAGTTTTTGTTCCTATTTTTTTTTTGAAACTATCGGAATGGTGATTAACTTTGGAAACATAATCTAACGCTGAAATTCCTAGTATCGAATCACCTGTACCTGTAAATATCCCATAATTTAAAAAGTAGAATTAATAAATGCTAAATATTATATACATATAATAAATGTAGCATCAAGAATATAAAATAAAAGAGATTTTACAATAAATAATTATTTTCAGAATTTTATTTACCACGGTCGTTTTCATATAATATTAAGTATAAACATCCATCAATTAAATTTGAAAAATATAGCAACGTGCAAAAATATAGCTGGGGGTCCAACGGCGATTTCACGAAAATCTATTTTAAGATTTGTTCTCCAAGACTTTGATTAGTAAGTATAATGGTTTTATCATTTATCTATTTTAAATTTCCTATTGATTTAAACATAAATTTCTTTATATTTTGAATGGCTAATATATACTGTGAATCAGTGTAAAATATTATAAGTGTTAATTTAAGAGAAACACCTTAAGTAGGGTTTTCACTATGTCAATTTTAATGACGACACCTGTCAAATCGATGAAAGTGGAAGCCACATAATTTTTATAATTGTACATGGCAATACTTTTCCCAAATTGGCAACCTGAACTCATTCCTTTTGATACAGGGACATTTCTCTCAAGTAATAAAGTTTCTTCTATTATCAGTTCCGCGTCATCGAATTTGACATAATGAAAATCATCCGTTAACCTGAGCCTGAGTCTATTGTCTGCATTGAGGAATTTAGCATTTTTTGAGCTTGACTAGTTACATAGAAAAGAGCATTTTAAGGTAAAGAGGAAAATATCAACTTTTTATTAAAAAATTCGCTTTTTTGCTTTGAATTTGAAGCTTTGCATTTTTTGGTAAACAAAACTGAGAAATATCCGATGACAGATTCACTCAGAATGCCAACGGAATATGGTATAATCGAATGCCATAATGGAATATTCATCGCTGCCATCTGCTCTAATTCCTTTCGTATACAGTAAGAGGAAATTGCATTTCTTTCACACTCGATGAAGTTATTAACCAGCACATGCATATATACCCACAAGTATAGTATGTATGGCTACATACTTGAAGGCATAGAAAAGCGAACTGTTAGCCGAGTGAAATCAAAACAAAAAGAGCGGTTGAAGTGCATGGCTTGTAAATAGGAAACGTCTAAGTTGAAAGTAGTTTTTCTGATTGTATTGCTGTTGTTGTGAAAAAAAGAAACGGATTGGCAAATATGCATTGATGCAGTGGCATTTAGAGGCAAGGCAGATTAAATTGTCGATAAAACGAGTATGTTGTGCCATGGATGATGTTCATTGTTCTGGACGCTGCAGAAAAAGAAACCTTCATTCGCTTTGCGCGGACTCAGTTGGATTTGGTGCTGCACTAGTCTGCCTGGAAACTCACGGCAACACGCAGAACAATAATTAAATATTTTCGAAATTCTGTAAGCTTTAAGCATTGGTTGATTGATAGTTTGCACAAGAAGGTTTGGATTTCCAAGATTTAGGTTTTTAGCTTTGTAGATTTGAAACAATCACTTTCGTGAATCTCTCGCTTGAACTGCTGGGATTTGAAAACCTAAAGCTTATATATGTAGATATTAAAGCCTATTCATATCAGTGCAGTGATGTGAGAGTTCTATTTATGCAATTCTTATACATGTTTCTTTTTAGCTGAACAATACGTCAGTATTCTGGTTGATCGAAACAATTGATAATATTTCTTGTATTTAAGAGAACATTTTATGTTGCTTAACCTCTTTCTTCTATTTAGATTTACAATTGTATAAAGTATCTTTTTGGAAGATGCAAAGCTGGAAGAGTTTTATTAGGTTTGTAAGATTAGCAAAGCTGTCTTCGTTTTGGAAAGCATTGGAGAGTGTTGAATGAACAAGTTATGCCATTCTAATAAAACTAGTCTAAAAAACAAATACTTGTTAGCATTGAAGAAAGCGGTTATACCACTTTTGTGAGGTTACCACTTACTTTCATGTCTCAAATTCAACTCGCTATCCTTTTGTTCCAAAAATATCTAGTAGAGAAAGATTGAATCGAAGACGATTTAGATATGAATGCTTATATCTGATTTATGTTTTTACTCCGATTATACAAATATTGGTTTTTCATATTTCCTATTAAGATCATCACTTAGATTCATAACTATTTTAGACTTAGTAATAGGGTTAGATAATATTCCCACACAACATTATTTGATGAAAGAAGAAAAATCATATAAATTAAGATATTTAGACGTACTTTATTGGTTTTCATAAAGTACTATCAAAGGAGGAATAGACTTAAGTGGACCTTACGTGTGCTCTCATTGATCTCAATTTTAGTGTAATTACAATTACCGAATTTTTTGACTGACCACAATGATGTATTCCTTTCTTCGATCTCTGCTAGCAAAGTCTTTATTTTAAGAGCACAACTTCGTAGTAATATGAATTAGTTTTCAAAAGCTACATTCCATAGATACTACTTTTTGGTTCTTATTATAATCTCGCAACAAAAGTTGCTAAGAGAGTATTATAGTTTTGTTCACATAACGATTGTTTGTAAGTCATAAAACTAAACGAGTTAGATATAGGTTTATGTATATCAAAATGATCAGGATGACGAGACGAGTTGAAATCCGGATGTCTGTCTGACCGTCCGTCCGTCCGTCTGTCCGTGCAACGGATAACTTGAGTAAAAATTGAGATATCTTAACGAAACTTGGAACACGTATTCCTTGGCACCTTGAGGTTGCTTTCGAAAATGGGCAAAATCGGCCCATTACCACGCCCACAAAATGGCGAAAACCAAAAACCTATAAAGTGTCATAACTAAACCATAAATAAAGTTATGAAAAATTTGGAACATAGGATCCTATTAGGGAGGGGCACTTTTGGATGTAATTGTTTTTGGGAAAAGTGGGCCTGACCCCGCCCTCAAATAGGGCGTAGAGTTTTTTATGTATAACTCGCAAACCAATAAAGCTATATAAACCAAACTTTCTGCAGTCGTTTCTTTTGGCCGTTTCCTTATACAGTCCGAAAATGAAAGAAATCGGATAATAACCACGCCCACCTCCCATACAAAGGTTAGGTTGAAAATGACTAAAAGTAGATTAACTCACTAATGAGAAACCTCAGAAACACTAAATTGTACAGAAGAAATAGTAGAAGGAAGCTGCACTCAGATTTTTTTACAAACTGAAAAATGGGCGAGGCCTCGCCCACTTATGTGTCAAAAACCATATCTCAGGAACTACTCGACAGATTTCAATGAAATTCGGTACATAATACCTTCTTGACACATGTGAAAAATGGATGAAATCGGTTTATAACCACGACAACTTCCCATATAACTCAATTGTCAATTCCATCTGATTCCTTCACTTTATAATGTATGTATACATAAGGAACCAATGAAGATAGCGGAATAAAACTTTACACAAATAATGCATATCATCTCTGGCTTCACTTGAGAAAAAATTGTCGAAAACGGACTATAACTTTTCAAGGCCCCAGATATCGGACATGTTGAACTCAGGGCCTAAGGGTAAATTTTAACCGAAAATATGGGTAAATCTCTTAGATAATTTAATGTAATTCAGAGGAAATTGTTTTTTTCTAATAGTGTGTCTCTGTCCAAAAATTATTAAAATCGGATAATAACATCTCCTAGCTCCCATGTACCTAATTATAGGTTTTTCAAAAATACGGTGGGCTTTAATCTACATATATGTATTGGTTAATATGTGAGATACTATATCTTTGCGAAATTAAGTGAGTGTATAGTTATGGATATAGTGTACCTAACTGGTGAAAATGAATGAAATCGGTTCAGGAATTACCTCAGCCCTCATACACTATATAGGACGATTTTCGTTATTCTATTAAATTTTATGCCGAATTTATAGGTAAATTTGTGTGTTAGAAATTTTATTAACATTTCTTCAATAAATTGTGAGAGTACAAAATGTTCGGTTGCACCCGAACTTAACCTTTCCTTACTTGGTTTTTGGTTTAATTTACTAAACAACAACATTTTGATCTGAGGATTTTAGCATTCGCAAACTGAAAAACTCGTTGTCATAATTGTAATTGATTTTCCAAAGGATAAATTTTTAAGAAATTATAGTTGTTTTTGATAGTATACTTAATTAACCCAACCGATTTTTTTTTATTTTAGAAGACCTAACTTGAACTGTAAAGTACAACTTTAATCTCTTAGCAAAATAAAAAATTCATTCCAGCAAAAAGCGATCAGTGAAGGCGTATTTGGTCAAAAAGGGCATATTATTCATTGGGTTGAATGCGACAGAAAATAAAATGTTCAAAGATTTGCCTTTATTGCAGATTAAGGCTTTAAAGAACAGATTCTTCCTAGACAAAGCGCCTTCGAAGTGAACTTTTCTTAGTCATTGCTTAAATATATCATTGAATTTAATGGATCAACATCTTTGCCGTGAGTTCCAGAGATTTATAATCGAATTACATACTAGAAAAGTACTGTCATCATTGTAATTATGAATTATTACTTATACTCATGATTTGCTTTCATAAACTCCTAAAATCACTCAAAATTTATATTTCATCTCTCTACTGCCGAGTTTAAATAAATTTTCAGAGTAAAAAGCACAATTTTCCAAAATCCAACCGGCAACACTCTGGCACTCCTTTTAATGTTTACCTTGGCTTTCAGTAGCAAAATATGCTTTATTCTACCGCATAATTGTTAATTATGCAGTGAGTTAAAATAGTCTAAATGGAGTAACAAAGTTTCTAATGACTTTTATATAATTTCGAATATACATTTTCTATTCACGTAACAGTTACACTAAATTCATATGCACACACAGTTGTACTTATATTTTTGCAAGTGTGAGCATGATTCCCATATGTAGCATAATTCGGAGAATTCAAAAGCACATTAGTACTAGAAGCACTATATGGCATCGAAAAATTTAGCCAGACAAAGTGGGTGGCCGCATGGCACATTACGTTTGAAGTGTGTGGATTACAGTGGGTGCTGTTGCGAGTTGCACTCATCACTCATTAAATTAGTTGCTTGCCACGGGCATCGTAAAGCATAGCATAACTGAAAAGTGTGCAATTTTCGGCAGTGTGTGTTTAGTAAATATGTATGTTGTTCTACGAATTTTAGTATTCTAAATATTAACCTTAAAATGAGCTGAGTGCTTTGTTTCTTTTAATTACTTTTTTCGTTTTTCAAAATTTAAGTAGAAAATTATAAATTTTATAATGAGTAGCTATACAGTTATGCTGAAGTGTACTGTATTGAGAGCATACATTTTGAGAATGTGTTGCAGTGAAGATCATACTCATTAGACTCTTATCAGTTTACACAATTTTCGTGAAAATCTATTTCCTAAAATTTTGAGTGGGCTCTTCATGTTCCCCTCAATTGTGGTAAAGAGAAATATTTCAATTTAGCTTGAAACAACGGATAGCTGAGAGCCGATACTGAAAGTGACCATAAAGAGAGTGAGAGAGAGAGAGAATCACCACCATTTTAGTTTGAGTTGTCTGGTCTATAGAAGGCTCAAAGAAGCTCAACTCTCAATTAAGACTCCAAAGCTTCAGGGATCAACTTTAAATATTTATAAAGTCAATGAACTTTGGGGAGTTCCAACGGAAGAAAGCGTAGAATGTAAAGATGTAATTCATAATTATTTGGTTTGGTCTAAGGTAATTTTATAAAAAAAAAAATATAAAAAAAATTAAGCGACTTAACGAAGGTTTCAAGACCGGAGCAACAGATGTTTCATTATCCGACCATTAAGAAATTCGATTAGCAATTACCCGCTTGAAGAACAACAAAGCGGCGGGGATTACCGGTCGAGCTATTCAAATACGGCGACGAAGAACTGATAAGGTACTGCATCAGCTACTTTGCAGAATATGGTCGGAAGAAAGGATGCTTGATGATTGGAATCTCAATAAATAAAAAAAAAAGAGAGACCCCACAATCTACGCCAATTACCGTGTGATTAGCCTCCTAAATATCACTTATAAGATTCCATCGATCTTATCAGTGTGGTTTTAGACCTGGAAAATCAACAACTGACCAGATTTTCACCACGCGCCAAATCTTGGACACGACCCGTGAATAGAGGATCGACACACACCACCTTTTCGTCGATTTTAAAGCTGCTTTCGACAGCACGAAAATGAGCTGTCGCTCATCATACCCGTCCTACTTTATGGTGCAGAAGCGTGGACGATGTCAACATCCGATGAGACCACACTAAACAATAGTTAGAGAGAGATAAATAACTCAGCGGATCGGGTTCTGTAGCTTTTGAGACATTTCAAACAATTCGAAGCATCTTTAATTGTAACAAATTTTGAGATCATCTAATTTTCAACTGAGCTCTACCACAACTGATTTTAATGTGACCCTCAAGGGTTAATTATATGCCATGCATTTTGTGCAATTTCGGTGCAACTACTTCACATTTGTGCCTTTTTGCAACTGAATGTCGTAATATGATCCTCTGGGCAAACGGCATAGTTTTTATTACATAATTGTTAGCATAACCATAGGCGTTTCAACGTCGGTCACACACAAACTCACATGTACTTACATGTTAACACATGCAGCACCACATGCATATTCGAAAATTTATGCGATCTAAAACAGTATGAATGAGTTATTGCGCTCGGTTAGCAAGCGTATTTGTTGTATGTGTATTGTGTGCGCATGCAATTACAGTTATAAACACAGGTATTTCTATGTAACTTTTCAGCATTATAACGGTCTACGAGTAAAGGCAAATGGAGCACAAGTGTTACGCATCGGTTGTGATTAATCAAATGATAATGATGTGCATTTCCGTAGCGAAAAGTCATGAGCTATTCACGGGTGTGTCTATGTGTCTACCCTTTATGTGGCAGGTTTGTGAACCACAAGTGCCAAGTTCCAAGTGTCACTAATGCATAATTCGTGAAATTGCTCGGAGCTTTTGAATTGTGCATATAAAACAATTATTTGTGTCTGTTGGACTAACGGGAAAATGTAGCGACAAATATATGGAAGAAGAAGAAGTTTGGAATATGTTTTAGATAAACATGAAAGAGACTAGTATCATTTCATTCGGTGCATTTTATACTGTAGTGGACAAAAGTTCGAACTGTCACTATGACAGACCAGAGTTCGATAGCTTGCTAGACCAACATTACCAACTGTTGTCTCTAGGTAAACCTCCGAGCTCATTTAACCTTGTAATAGATTCTCATGAAAATCATTGTTCATTTGGAGAATAATGAAAATATTTTCAAATCAAATAGTATATTGGCAGTTTAGCGCCAATTGTTAACACCAAATGAAGCCAGGTCCTTCTCCACCTGGTCCTTCCATCGGAGTGGAGGTCTTCCTCTTCCTCGGCTTTCTCCAGTGGGTACTGCATCGAACACTTTCAGAGCTGGAGCATTTTCGTCCACTCGAACAACATGGCCTAGCCAGGTAGCCGCTGTCTTTTTATTCGCTAAACTATGTAAATGTCGTCGTATAAATCGTACAGCCAATATTTAATGGACTATAAATCTTTCGCAAAACTTTTCTCTCGAAAACTCCTAGTGTCGCCTCATCGGATGTTGACCTCGTCCACGCTTCTGCACCGTAAAGTAGGACGGGAATGATGAGGGACTTGTAGAGTTTAGTGTTTGTTCGTAGAGAGAGGGCTTTACTTTTCAATTGCAATAGCACTCTTATAGAATATTGTACCTTCTCTGATTAGCTCTGCGGCTCGTACTACTTTTTCCAGCATCAGGTTAAAGAAGTAAAACGATAGAGAGTCACTTTGTCTGAAACCTCGTTCGTTTAGTATCGAATGGCTCGGAGAGGTCCTTCCCGATCCTGACGGAGCTTTTGGTGTTGCTCAACGTCAGCTTACACAGCCGAATTAGTTTTGCGGGGATACCAACTTAAGACATAGCGGCATATTGGGGTCTCACGTTTTGTGGATTGGGTAGAGTACAAGTAGAATCCAATCGTCAGGCATTCTTTCTCCCGACAATATTTCGCAAAGAAGCTGATGCATGCACCGCCGCCGTATTTGAATAGCTCGGCCGGCAATCTATCGGCCCCGCCGTTTTGTTGTTCTTCAAGCAGGTTATTGCAGCTCGAATTTTTTCATGGTCGGGTAATGGAACTTCTGTTCCATCCTCATCGATTGGGGAATCGAATTCGCCATCTCCTGGTGTTGAACTTTCACTGCCATTGAGCAAATTACCCATCTTCAAAAATAAGCTCAAAATTATTGAATTCCTCTGTCACCAAGTAAGTTGGTTCGGTTCGATTGAAACAGATATTACAAACTTCGATTCTCATTGACCTTCGCTTTTCAGTATAAAATTCCTAGTTCACGTTCGTTTGCTAAAAAATCGAAGTATTTGATCAAGCCAGGAAGGGACGGTTATACGCACAAAGCTTTACCAAAACTGTTGAGTCTAAATCTGTAACTTTTAAGTCAAATAATAACAGTACATTGTCAACAGTATGTATAATTAAATGTAGAAATCTGATCCAAATCAATAATTAGCAAAGAGTTCTTTCGATCTATAGAACTTAAAAATTATGTCAATGTCAAGACTTGTACAATCGAACATATCTTCAGAGTAGACCTTCCTTAACAACTCTTCTTGAGCTTATAATAAAATCAAAATATGAACCACTCTGTAGTAACCAATACATTTATCTAAATCCAATACATATTGTCTTGTATTGGTTCAACTGTAATAATTAAACTTTCTGCGCAATCATAACTGAAATTAATCTTCCTTTAAAGACGTCAAATGTTCAGCACTCAAAAGGCAATACATTTTATGTAAAACCACATCCCCACCACGTGTTCGTATAATAACGGCAATTTTTCACATTCCATTAAACCGACATTGTATCGCCTATTTCGACCTTCATTATGCCGTGCTCCAATGGCCTGCTGTCCGAATTTTGGTTATTGGCGTGTATCGTATGCCACAAATAACGTTAATTTAAAGAGAAAAGAAAACTCAAACAAAAAATAAACATTGAAAAAAAAAATATTTTAATTATGCAAACTCATCGAATAATATGTATTCGTACAGCTGGACTGCTGCGGGAAAAAGTGGACAAAGCAAATTGAATTTGTTGAAGATGTTGTAAGTATAAGACAAACATCTAGAGGAGCATAATGACGGCGTTGGGTGGAGCAGCGCCAGAAGTGCGGAAAATTTATGAATTTGTTTACTGTGGAAAACCACCGTTAAAATCACAAAAAATGCAAATAAGACAGATATGAAAGCGTAGTAGAAAAGAGATGCTGAAAGAACGCTGCAGTTTACTTGAGTGTCTTAAATCATAAGCGATGACGCATAGGCCGGCGATTTCAGTTTCATTCAGTGCTTATAGCCTTAAGGTATTTGTGAATAAAATATCTTTAAGACATTTTTAATGTAAATGAATTACACGCCTGCATATAGAGAGGCTTTTGAATTAATTAGATATGTATTGTTGAAGACTGCTACCATATCCAAAACGGCGGAGAGTGTGTAATTTGAAACTCCAAACTAATTTGGTACTTATATAACATAGTAGTCCTTCTACTATTATCAGCATGAAATCTTATATTACTTGTGATATTCTACCCACGCCTTATGGTTTTTCAACTCTTTGGAATCCAACTCATAGATTTATGGATATCTTAATCCTCATAACCTCGATTCGATTTAAAAGGAAACTTTCTGCTAAATTATTAGTTTGGATTGCTATTTCAGACAGGGAAAGTTCTACACATTCCTTTTCAATGGACTCACTGATTCTTTTTTTCCTTGAGAGCTAAGAACAGATTTAGGTCATCATAATAACTAAGAGCTGAACTAGGATCAAAATGTGTCTTAAAGTCATTTTATATACATATGCTCTTGTTATTACTATTTACCATGCATCTATTACTAAGCTAAGCCAATTTATCAACTCTTAAATCCAATATAATGAATTATATATTAGGATTCATAGTCCACATCTCGAATACCGTGATTCAGATATTATTCACCTACGTTTGCTTATGTCAAAAGCTATATGAATTTATAAAAACTACAGGTAAAGAAAATACCTTTTTTTCTGTGTCTTCAGAGCTTTTTGGAGTCTTTTGGAACTCGGCAATGGTTTATGCATCACGTACACTTTACTTTTCAACTAACCTCACTAAAAGATGTTAGGATGTTTGACTCAATATTTGGAGAAAAGGTTATCTTACTTGCATTTGGCGTCAGACCAGAGGGTTTTTTCTTGCAGACACCGAAAAGTTGGATTTGCAGAGTGTCATGGCGCTCTGTCTTATTGAAAACAATAATCGTCAATATCTTTTTCAAGCACTTACGAAAAATTTTACTGAGTCAAAAATCAATCAATAACTAAAGTTTTCCATCGACAGTTTCGTCTCTTTTAGCTCAATAGCGTTTCAAGGTTCTCGAATGGATTTTCAGGTCCTCGAATATGAAATTATGCTTATTAATGTTGCATGTCGATGTGAAGAGTCTCGTAATTCATCAAAACTCGGTACTTGCTTCAATAATTATTTTGAATTTGTGGTTAAAAATGATTTTCAAAACAAAGTCAATCAATTCAATCAATGATATGACTCAATATGACCGACATTAAAAAGAAGACTAGCGAAGAGAAAAATTAAAGAGAACGTTGGCTCTCCATCACGAAAAGAGATCTATAACTCAATTCCAGTAAAAACTAAACTAGAAGATCACATAAACCTTATGGAACAAAATTTTTGGAATTTTTTTACCATACCTAAACAGAGATTCTTCAAAAAAGAACAGTATTTCTTCTAATAATTACTAGAGCAACTGTCTTTTCAATAATACCAACACCATCGATCACTTTATAACCGAACCGAAGGCGACAACTCCAAATTGATATAGATAACAGAAATTATTAAGCAAATACATAATTGCACATATGAACTTCTCACCATAAACATCAATCGGAAATGATTATTATTCCAACCCTTGTGGCTAATTTCACACAATTCTCGATATGCTTGAACTCGGAAAGTCAACTGTGTAATGTCTGTGTTGACGGTTTTGTAATTAGATGCGTTAGAGCAAGCGTGATTCATCAATTTTCAATTCTGCTTTTAACTGTTTCCTATGGCGAAGGAATTTACAGGCTTCAGGGATGCAGCAACAAGTTGATTAACACACCACAGTGCTGAAGTGAATAATACACATTGAGAATTATTATTTTTGGTTGAAGTGTTGAAATGAGAAATATTTACTTAATCCTTAAGTGATCATGGAGGACAGAGAGACTCTTAAAATTAATGTGATTGCATATACCATATTTATTTAATTACGAATACTGATTTATAAACAAATTTCAGCGGAAAATCGCAAAAAAGCTTCAAAATCTCATCGATATGTATTTAGTATATATGTATATTAAGAATAATATTTGATTAATTTTTATACTCTCGCAACAAAGTTGCTAGCAATAAAGTTGCTACGAGAGTATTATAGTTTTGTCCACATAACGGTTGGTTGTAAGTCCTAAAACTAAACGAGTTAGATATAGGGTTATATATATCAAAATGAACAGGGTGACGTTCAAATCCGGATGTCTGTCTGTCCGTCCGTCTGACCGTCCGTCCGTGCAAGCTGTAACTTGAGTAAAAATTGAGATATCTTTATGAAACTTGGAACACGTGTTCCTTGGCACCATAAGAAGAAGAGAAGATTAAGTTCGAAAATGGGCGTAATCGGACCACTGCCACGCCCACAAAATGGCGAAAACCGAAAACACATAAAGTGCCATAACTAAGCCATAGATAAAGGTATGGAAATAAAATTTGGTATGAAGGATCGCACTATGAAGGGGCATATGTGGATGTAATTTTTTTGGGGAAGTGGGCGTGGCCCGGCCCCTAAATCGGTTTTTTGTACATATCTCGCAAACTACTAACGCTGTATCAAGGAAACTTTCTAGACTCGCTTATTTTACGTACTACCTTATACAGTCCAAAAAGGGAGAAAATCGGATTGTAACCACGCCCACCTCCCATAGAAAGGTTATGTTGAAAACTACTAAAAGTGGGTTAACTCACTAACGAAAATCGCCAGAAATACTAAATTTCACATAAGAAATGGCATATGGAAGCTACACTCAGATTTTTTTACAAAATGGAAAATGGGCGTGGCATCGCCCACTTATGGGTCAAAAACCATATCTCAGGAACTACTCTACCGATTTCAATAACTTGGTTTGTAATAGTTTGCTTACATCCCAATGATATGTTGTGAAAATAGGCCAAATCGCTTCACAACCACGCCTACTTCCTATATACCAGAACTTTGAAGACGATCTGAATCGTTAACTTTACAATATATAAAGTAAGTACTAGTGAAGATATCGATGCAGAACTTTGCACAAATACTACGTTTATAGTGTGGCTGCCCCATTCTAAAAATCGCCAAAATCGGACCATAGGTTTTCAAGGGCCCATGTATCGAACATGAGGATCTCGGTGCTTCTAACCTAATATTATGGTTTCCAACTTTCAATGGACTTTATCTATACTAATAGCTGAAGAGGTTGTTTGTTTGTTTGTTTGAACGCGCTAATCTCCGAAACTACTGGTTCGAATTGAATAATTCTTTTTGTGTTGGATAGTCCATTAATCGAGGAAGGCTATAGGCTATATAGCGACCAATAGGAGCGAAGAAACAGTGGTAAATGTGTAAAAAAACAGGGGAAATTATTTATCTTTGAGGGCTTCCGTTCCTTGCGCTACGAAAGCGGTTCAAGATACACAAAAGTTATGTATGAAAGAATTATTTCTCTTTTAATGATCTAAAAAAAAGTCCGTGAGTACCGTTTTTGTGATAACTAATAATTTCTAAAAATTCCATAATTTTTTTTCTAATCTATCTATCCAAAAATAATTGGAAAACTCGGGAAAGTGGTAACAGAGAATTCAGAATTGCAAATGGACGATGACATCTACAATGAAACATTGGTGTTGATTGAAGATTTGTGTTTGTTCGCCAGCGACAAATCGTCAAATCAGAAATGTACTGAATCGTACATTGGAATGTGAGCGTGCATACGACAGAATAACTTTGGAACAACAACTTCAAGAAATGTTCCATTATTGAATGAGCAGCAAAAAAGTGCCTATGATGAATTGATGAAGACTGTCAATGATGGAAACAGTGGACTATTTTCTTGATGCGCTCGGCGGAACTGGCAACAATACGATCTCAAAATGGCATTGTGTTGGCTCTCGCATCTACTGGAATTGCTGCAACGCTACTAGAAGTTGGAAAAAAGGCATATTCGCTACTGAAGCTTCAGTTAACCTTCAAGCAGGCGCGCCATCTTTTGTAACAAAAGCGGTCGCGCGTAACCGAAAAGACGTTTGAGATGAATAAAAGAAATTAAGCACTAATTATTCAGTAATTATTTATTATTCGATCGAAAATGAAGTGTTTAAAATGAAGACGAAGCCGTGAATTATTCAGTGGAATTTCTAAATTTTCCTGACAAGTCACCGCATCCTTTGCGTCTCAAAGTTGGATCTGTCATTATAATGCACCGAAACCGTGTAATTGAATCCGACTGATTGTGACGCAAGAAGTGCAAGAATTTTGAAAGGGACAGAATGCTTGATTCCACGAATTCCTTTGAATTCCAACGATTTGCCATTTCAGTTCAAACGTATTCAGTTTCCAGTGAGACTTGCATTTGCGATGACAATCAACTGGGCACAACGACAGTCGCTGGAAGTGTGTGGTATAAATCTTGAAATGTAATGTTTTGCACACGGCCTACTATACGTGGAGTGTTCACGAGTTGGAAAACCATTTCACATTTGCGAACCGGTAGAAAAAAAAAACAAAAAGGTTGTTTATCAAGCTGCGTTACATTGAAAGATTGTAGAAAAATCGCAAATAAATGCTTTTCAATACAATATCAATTCAAATTAATATTCTTTTAAAAACAAATAATTTCACGCAGGGCAACAACTGCGATATCAGCTAGTACAATATATATGACGAATATGTAGGTCAAATTGTGTATTATATAATACTAGCTGACCCGGCAAACTTCGTTCTGCCCAAAATAGATTTTTTTTTTCATTTCAAAAATTACACCGGTTTTGGTTTTAATAGAATATGAACGATTTTTCTAAATTTTACTCGGAAGTGAATTGCCAGAACCTGCCTGATAAACATTTTTTTCGAGGGTACATTAATGCTTTTTGAATTTAATTGCTTGAAAAATGCTACTCTTTTCAATAATGCTGACACATCACGTCCAGGATTTGTTGGCCATTTAATAAAATTAAGTTTGTACTATTCTCATTCAATTTTATTAGTTTTAATCGAGTCTCGAAAATATATAATTTTAGTACATATTTAGTTTAGGGCTGCACGGTACACGATATTTTTGGTTTTCTGTTCCGTGGCGTAAATAAACAGTGAGGAAGGTTTTCCAACACAGGAACACGCCACATAGAGCTGGCCATGTGAAAAGCAAGACATTTCTAAATTTATGCCGCATACTTCTTGCGACTGCCCTTGTGACTTGTTTATTGTCATCGCAAATGCAAGTTTCACTGGGAACTGCAAACGTCTGAATTGGAATGGCAAATCTGTTGAAGTTAATGGAATTCGGGGAAGTAAGCATTCCTCTCCCTTGAACGGGTCTTTCAAAATGCTTGCCACTATTAAATTGTCCATTAGCTTGGTCACAATCAGTCGAGTACCATTGCACAGTTTGGGAGCATGAAGATTCCGTAGCATAATAACCACAGACCCAACTTTGAGATGCAAATTATGAGGCGGCATACCAGGCGGCATCAAAGAGTTTAAGAACTCCACTGGGTAATTTACTACCTCGTTTTCATTTTCAACGCGATCGATTGATTTATATGACCGCAGATCTCCCGGAATTTGATTTTGAATCGTCCAATTCAAGTCGTTGACATCCATATTTTTTGCTACTAAAATTGCGCGCGTGCTTAACCAATCGCAGTTACCATAATTTTGAGCAATATTTGGATATACACTGCTGATTAGTTCATATTTAATAGATGTGAATTGGATTTAATATTTATTAGTTGGAATCGATATTAATCCACTGCAAGGATCTATCGGAACTTGTCCATTTCCGATTCGCAGCAGCTCTTTTGAAAACACCTCCGCAGTTCTATCGTTTTGCAGCAAAACTCGCATATTCATGGTAAATGAAATGGTTTTAACAAACCTCCACAAATGCGATGACTTCAGACATGCGTTTAGCTCATCCGCTGCTGTTGATTTTGGAATCACGGGAAGTGTTTGTCTAAAGTCGCCCGACAGCAATATCATCACTCCTCCAAAGCAACGATTATTGTTGCGCAAATCTCTCAGTGTTCGGTCGAGTGCTTCTAATGATCGTTTGTGGGCCATTGTGCATTCATCCCATATGATTAACTTACATTTTTTTAAAACTTGTGCCATTGCTTTGAAACATTGCAAACAGGACTTTCGTGTATTTGCAAGTTTAATGGAAGCTTTAATGCTGAATGTGCCGTTCTTCCACCTTCTAACAGTGTTGCAGTAATCCCGGTAGATGCAAGAGCTAATGCAATACCACCTTGACCACGTATTGCTGCTAGTATTAAAGACAATAGGAACGTTTTGCCAGTCCCGCCGGGCGCATCGAGGAAAAATATGCCACCGTTTCCACTATCTACAGCATTTATTAGCTGATTGTACGCACTGCTTTGCTGTTCATTCAACAGTGGAACATTTGTTTGTACTTGTTGTTGCAAGTGAGTTATATCGTAAGCACGCTCGCGTTCCAATTCGCGACTCACTAAATCCCTTGTTTGACGACTTGGTGCCGGCATATGAACTTCATTTGTAAGTCGACATTTCTCGTCGCTAATCGCAGGCGATGCAAAATATCTTCTGCCAAGTCATCTTTGTAAAAGAAAAATAGCACGTAACACAACCAAAATTACGATATAACCGCTACTGTCACCGATAAATAAACAAAAATAGCAAGAAACAACCAAAATGTCGTGCTAGGTGGAAAATGAGATAAATATATGGTGGATTAACAACCAAAATAATTAAAGATTGTATGGGTGGCTCCACGCCCCCTTTTTCGATAACGCCAAGTTTTATGTGTGAGAATGGTGTTATTTCCTATAGCTCTATACCAATTTTCATGTTCCAACTTTAAACACTTTTGAAGATATTCACCTTGAAAAATTCAGTTTGTATGGGAGGTGCCACGCCCACTTTTCCGATTACCCCTTCTTTTATGTGTAAGAAGGCTTTTGATACCATATAGGTCTATACCAATTTTCAGGTCCCTACCTTGAACCCTTTCACAGATATTCTGCTTAAAAAATTCAGTTTGTATGGGAGGTGCCACGCACCCTTTTCCGATTACCCCTTCTTTTATGTGTAAGAAGGCTTTTGATACCATATAGGTCTATACCAATTTTCAGGTCCCTACCTTGAACCCTTTCACAGATATTCTGCTTAAAAAATTTTGTTTGTATGGGAGGTACCACGCCCCCTTATTCGATAGCCCCCGGTTTTATAGGTGAGTGTGGTGTTGTTATCCTGTAGCTCTGTACCAATATTCATGTTCCTACCTTAAACACTTTTGAAGATATTCGACTTGAAAAATTCAATTTGTATGGGAGGTGCCACGCCCCCTTGATATTTTGTTTTTATTTTTAGATGTTGGCCGATTCTCATAGATACCGGATAAGCACAAAAAATTTCATCAAAATCGGTCAAGCCGTTTCGGAGGAGTATGGGAACGAAAACTGTGACACGAGAATTTTATATATTAGATAAATAAAGTTAAATAAATAAATTGCGAGAGTATAAAATGTTCGGTTACACCCGAATTTAGCTCTTCCTTACTTGTTTTCTGCTTATTTTTGTTATTCTCAAAATATTATTCTAGCACTACAATACATTCGAATATATTTATGTACCTACAGAAGTAACAATATTTTTGCGAAATATGCAGCCACAAACCGCTTGAAGCGGTCTGTTGCTTTGCCGCTTCAGTGACGCCGTGTGCACTCAATCACAACATTCGACTACGAATTCGACGAAAACCGAATGGAAATTGAAATGACTTTGCGGGTTGCTGATTTGTGAGAAGCCATCATTAATCTTTGTTTAGAATGCACCCGCAAAAGCTAATTTGTTGCCAATTTAATAACTAAATTAAATGCTGGTTGTAAGCAGACATTTTCATGGAATTTTAGTTGTTTGATTTTGGAATTCTGAAAATAGACGAACCATAACCCTAACGAAGTAAGTGGTTTTTTGGTTTGAGAGTCTGCAATATTAGACAATTTTTGAATCTTTAATGAAGTAAAAGTGAATTAAAGATCAGATTCGATGAAATATTGGAGATCATAGAACAAAAAAATATATAGAAAATAGTAAATGAAGATATCTATAGGTGCTTAGGGCTAAAAGTTCCCTAGATATTGGTAACTTTCATCTTACAATAAAATGATCGGAATGGGTTCACAACTTAAAATATGCAGATAATTATGTCAATTCCAATAGCCTCTTTAGGTGCCTAGCGATCTACAAAGCTCATACATTATAAGTCACTGTATAAGTATGTTCCTTGTTGAACTCGTCTTATCTACAGCAACTATCGGTCGTGCTTTCCTCGACGATATCTCGGAAGTTGCACTGTTAAAACTTTTTGAATTAATTAATATCATCAAGACCACTGAATGGTCCAATGAGGCAGTGACATCCACAATACCTATCTAGATATCTACTTATAGATCTATATTTATGTACCTTTGATCAAGCTACCAGATCGAGTTCCTGGACCTTTCGAAAGATCTCACAGGTATAAAAGTTCTCTCTGACCATCCGTTGTGTTTTCTTGGAAGCTTTTTATGACCGATTAGCTTCGTTCAAAATCAGATTTTTTTAAGAACCAAATTTTCCGATTATAAATTCGAGGTCAGCTTGTGTTACGTAAATCCATACATGTGTTCCAGAGGTCTTGACGAAAGTCTTGAGAAGGAAAGTTAACTTCAAAATGAATAGCTTGCTGTAAAAGTGGTATTTGTGGGTGTGGTCCCCTATGGTATATGAAACCATAATCTGATAAAAGCTTATAAGAAATATGAGTAAAAGACCATATCCTTGCTTAATACATTTAGCATGTCTCATTGAAATTAAAAATGATTTCATTGACCGCACTTTTCCATGTAAAAATTGCCTTCAATTCTAAATGGATGAAAGCTTATTAAAATTTTAAAGTAATTAAATTTTAAACTTTCGTCACTGGACCTTGTGGTAAGCTTTCCTCCATACATACTTCTATATCTACGAGTATATAAGATTCATATTCTTCAAAATGCCATTCGATTTGTATGCACACAAGTAAATCGTTAAAATGCGCTTAGCGATTTAAAATGCGAAACGACACAAATCTCTCGAGCGCGTGCTCAGAATTACAAAACTTTCGACAAAAACAAAAAGAAGAAGAAGTTGAAAAAATGCGACCAACATCAGCAGATTGAAAACGCTGGCGCTGCACGCAATGCAGTTAAATGCTATTTTCGTATTCGTGCCATTGTTCTACGGCTGCTTTGTTCAGTTTTTTTTTTTAATTTTGTTTTTGCTTTCGTTGTGGCGACTGCATTCGCCAGTCCACCAAAGTGCCGCATAAGTATCAGGAGAGTCTGCATTGCATTATGGTCAGCCAAATTGATGGACCCGCACGATGCGCTCACACCGTAGCGCAAGCGAATGACTATTTAAACAGATTAGTTACGCATCTGGTATTTGTGCAGCGGGGAGGGAACGTCCTTGTGCCCCAAGCTACACGCGCATGCTGCTATTTAGTTACTGAAGACAGCAATTACTGGAGATTGGCAGTGATGAATTAAAAGTGAACAAAGCGTGCATTCTGGAACTGCAAAGTAAAGAGCGCAAAGCAAACGCAGTAATGAGTGCTTTTGGAATAATTTATTAATTTCATTAGAAGTGTGTAAATTTAAAGGTTTGGTTAGCCGATATATACGATTGAATTCTATATTTTGGATAGATGATAGTGAGAGGAAACTGTCGATCCAAATTGACTATATTTGATACCACAGCATACCAATGCTAAGATATGTATTTACTCAACTTTCTTGATACAGAGGTAGTCAAAATTATTTACACATCGGACGTTTTTTTACAAGTTTCACATAAAAAGCATTTTAAGATCTATTCCTGAGAGAATGAAGTCAGTTTAACTAGAATAGCTAGAAATATGGCGGAGATCTAAACAAATGAACTACAGACTCGCAGTAGTCAAATGTATTTACACACGGCGATTTAGCCTTTATCCTTGGATTTGGTTTAACCAAGAGTAGTAATTGAATTATATTGCATTCATAACAACCTAACTCAGCCTTAAAATATAAAAAATGGTAAATAAAATGTCGAAAACAAAGGAATTATCGATTATAACTAGATTGGAGACTGTTACTAAGTTTAAGACACGGGTTTCGGCTTCGGAGTTAGTTAAAATTTATAGAATTTGATGGAATACTGTTTATAATGTTATTAAAAAGAAGGACACGAAATATTACAAGGGCAATTTAAAGATAACTGGGAGGAAACCTGTGATAACTCAAAGAGATTGCAGAAGATTAGTAGGAACTGTCATACAAAATCGCACAATTAGTCCTGTTAATATTGCAGCAGCATCGAATCAGCATATTGCATGAACAGTCAATGATGCTACACTGTAAGGGACATTTAAAAATAGTAACATAAATACCTACGTTGTGCATAAAGTTGACCACTTCCGAAACCAAAAAAGCTTTATTTCCGAACAAAAAAGCGATGTGCCTCTAATTTGCCTTAAAACGCATCCTAAAGACTGTCGTGGGCAGATAAAGCTGAATTTTAGTTCCAGGGCTTCTTTAGTAAGCGCTTTATACTTTTACCACGTAAGAAGAAGAATAATGCAGTTTAGACGCTAAATAGAGTCGGGTGTGACATTATGATTTTTTGGGGAAATTTTCCTTATTTCTGTTTTGGAGATTTGGTACTAATTTAGGGACCCTAAATCATCCGGATATATCAGAATTCACATGACCATGCCAGTGTAGTGGTCCGTCGGCCTTTTCCAACTATTGACTACATTTTACAACAGGATAATGCTCTATTTCATGAAGGATCTTTACCTACAAAAGTTTTAAATGAAGCAAGTCAAGTTGACCTCCGCACAGCCCTAACCAAAACTTTAGTGAAAATGTTTGGTCTTTCGTTAAATATCAGAGGACAATTGATATAATAACCGAAAACGCCGAAATTACCGACATTTGGTCTAAATTAACAGTTAACTTAGCGCACAACTGGGTTGAATCAATTCGGACCATAAAGCTGGATGTTAATGATGCCAATGGTAATGTAACCAATTATGAATCTATCGCCTTAGAATAGGAACTTATACTGAACATTAAAATTTTGAAGTTATCATTAAATAGGAACAGGATAATCCATTTCAAGTTGTGTGTAAATACTTATTAACTACTGCGAGTCTTTAGTTCATTTGTTTATATATCCGCCATATTTCTAGCTATTCTAGCCAAATTGACTTCATTCTCTCAGGAATAGATCAAGCTTTACAACAACATAGCATTTTGTTACCCTGCGACAACAACAAGCGAAAGCTTTTTCTGTGAAACTTGTAAAAAAACGTCCGATGTGTAAATAATTTTGACTACCTCTGTATGTTGCTCGAATCTTAACTTTTTTTGGAAATAGTTACCAGGTGAGGGTATTAAAAGACTCCTTGATGGAGTATCTTAATCTGAAACATAAAATCGTCCTGCAAGTCATTCTCTTCGCATCGCAATCGCGAGCCAGAGAGTCGAATAACGAACACTCGCAGCTGCTTGTTGAACAAAGAATAAAATATTAAAAATATACAAGCTCGTACTAGGCCGTCGAACTCTGAGCGTTCCCAACGCCTTCATAATCTGAGAGAAAGACAACGGACACAAAAGACTAGAAGTCGTAATCAAGTTTTAGCTCATTGCAAATAATATATAATTTCATGTTCGAGTTTTCCTCATTTTACTTTTTTTAAAATGAACTCACGCAAGGAACGAGAAAGTACATACATATGTATGGGAGAGTGTGTATAAGTGTGTAAAAACATATAACTTTGGAAATGTTTGTTTAAGCGCGAAGTGGAGTGGTCTGCTAGTATATATATATATTTGGTGTAGGAACCGCTTTAAGCGATTATAGCCGAATCCACGGGAACGCGCCACTCATTCCTCCTTTTTGCTTTTTGGCGCCAACTGGAAACACCAAGTGACGCCATGTCACTTTCCACGTGGTCTGTCCATCGGAGTGGAGGTCGTCCTCTTCCGCGGCTTCCTCCAGCGGGTACAGCATCGAACACTTTCCGAGCTAGAGTGTTTTCATCCATTTGTACAACATGACCTAGCCAGCTTTCTTTCTCTGTCTTTTCATTCGCTGAACTAAATCAATGTCGTCGTATAAATCGTACAGTTCATCGTTCCATCGTCTGCGGTATTCGCCGTTGCCAATGTTTAGAGGACCACAAATCTTGCGCAAAACCTTTCTCTCGAAAACCTCAAGAGTCGTCTCATCGGATATTGTCATCGTCCACGCTTCAGCGCCTTACATCAGAACGGAAATAATAAGCGAATTGTAGAGCTTGATTTTGGTTCGTCGAGAGAGGACTTTACTTTTCAATTGCCTACTGAGTCCAAAGTAGTACCTGTTGGCAAGAGTTATTCTGCGCTGGATTTCGAGGCTGACATTGTTCGTGTTGTTGATGCTGGTTCCCAGGTATACGAAATTATCTACGACCTCGAAGTTATGACAACAGTGACGTGGGAGCCAAGACGCGAATGCGCCGACTGTTTGCTTGATGACAGGAGAGATTTCGTCTTGTCCTCATTCACCTCCAGACCCATTCGCTTCGCCTTCTTATCCATGCGGGAAAAAGCAGAACAAACGGCTTCCGATGATATCAATATGATATATATATATGAGAATATTGTTCAAATTTGTTATATTAAAGTTTTCCTGACAATATTGGTAATATTATATGGACATTTTCTGATGTAAAAATGTTTCCTTTATAACATGAGAATGCTCAAAACTAGTGTATGATAACCAAGAAACAACGTCTACAGTTCATTTTTGAAAATCTTTTGATCACTGACTACTTCTTTCATATCTGCAGTCATTTGCATAATATGTAGTACATAGGTTGTACAGTGCGTATGAGCAACCGTAAAGCAAATTTCTGCCTTCCAAAAAAAAAGAAAAACGAAAGAAAGGCGAGAAGCGTGTGTACATTTCATTCTATTTATACGTATGTTTATACTTACGGGCGTTATAGCGATTGAGTGATCATCCGATCATTCGCTTGAAAAGTCTATATATTGCAATGTGTAATGTATTTTTAAAACGAAGATCGTCGAGTTTTAGTACTCATTAGCTTTCTGGGGGGAGAATAAATTATATGCAAGGAATGGTTAAATCTTTCTTGTCAAGTCAACTGTCAAGTTGTATTTCCACATCGAATATGGAGATCTCAGTTTTTTCATTTGAATTCAAATCCAACAAAAGCTTCTAGACGATACCATTTCACTTTTAGTCTAATTTGACACAGTACTATATTTTCTTATTCATGAGTTTCCACATAAGTAATATTGTGATTTTCGTCTTACTGTTTGACTTTATTTCGTATTTTTAGATTAATAAGTTAGGCTTCTTGAATAAATCATATTTATTTTATGATTTATTATATTTCAATTTATATTAGGTCTACAACTTTGCTTCCGCCGTTTTCCAATAGATGTCTCTAGGGTCAAGCACTGGTCGATTAAATCGATTAAATCGTTTTATATCGATCTTGGATATTTGTGTCAACATTAACCCAACAAAATATTTGTAGAGATCTGTTTGCTTTCCAAACTTATTATCAACTGAAAATGTCACTTTTTGAGCCGAATTCTCGACATTTGCGGAAATTTTGCTTTTCTTTTTTAATTCCAAGAAAAGCGCCGTTGAGGCTCATCGACATTTGTAACCGTTTTTATACAAAAAACATTAAATTAAATAAAAAAAAACGGCGGAAACAAAGTTGTAGACCTATATATAAACATTTTTTATTCATATCTATGGGTAATATTTATTGAACTCAACTATTGGTGTTGGTGAGGGTCTAACCGCAGGTTATATTACATTTTTGGCGAATTCTGATTTAATTCGAAAAGAAAACAAAATAGGCTTTAATAGTTAAAATTGTAGTTCTATTAGAACCAATAAAATGTGACGACAAAGGCCCTTTTGTTACCCTCACCAACTTCATTTTCGCAAGTAATTTAGCCCTAAATTAGGGAATTTTTCAAAAGTAATTTATGAAGTAATTAGCAACATACAAATAAAGGTGTGGTAAATCGTGGAACCATCATTATACCAAACTCTCTCCACCGCCAAAATTTCGGTGGCACACGTCACCTACTCCCTCATTTTATTGCGCTAATTTAAAGTTTTGAAAATTTTCATAATTGTTACAGGCGCACGCACACTTTTAATGACCCGAACTACCACTTTGCAGTGATTATGCGAGCATTACTCTTTCCGAACGGTTTGCCACGCGCTGACGAGAAAAAAGAAAGGGTTCCTGGCCGTTGACGTTGCCTAGGCGCGAACGTGATGAACGTCACACTGGGAGCAACACAGCCAACACATGGTCACACACTCTCACACACGCTTGCGCGCAAGTGTAGTGGCTTTTGAGCCGCTTTTAAAGTTTGTTTTTAATGACTTTTCTGTTGCTGTTTGCCGTCATTAAAAATAACGCATATGTTTATACGCGATTGCTTCGGCGTTAACAAAGTGGTGAAAGTGTACTCTGCAATCAGCTTACAGTTAATAAAATGTACGCGCTGCCGCTAAGGCAAACTTCAACGTCGTATGTCAAGGAGGAAGTTCAACAACTTCGCATAAAGTGAGTGCGGAAATAAAATTAAAATCATTAGTCGCGTGACTATCGCGCACATATGCTACAATGCAATTATAATGGTGAACAACGCTTTGCTTGATGACTTGAAGATTTAAGCAACCGGACTTTTGAAACATCCATTGCACCTAGAGCTTCTTATTTCTTATCTCTAAGCAAGTGAATGCTTTGAAATTTAAGACTTATGGCTTTTACATAATACAAAAAAATTGTGCTACTTTGAAGAAACTTATATATCGCTGTTTAAACCCAGTCCGAAGGAGATTCCGCATCTTTTCGAGGCTGTCGCCGAAACTTAAATAACAAATAGTCAATACCATGGACTTCACCCGATGAAGCTTTTCCGAAGAAGACGAATACAGTTCTATCGTAAACTAATCTGGGATTCACCAACAATCTGATCTTCTTCGACTGCCTGAAGGTGGACAAAATGATCCCAGGGCTCTACTATGCCGAAATATTCAGCAAATTCTGCGTCGATTTGAATAAAAAAACGACCCTATCAGAAGAATGTTTGACAAAAGGCTAAGACCTTCGCAGAGAACAAATTTGGATCGAATGAGGAAGTTATGCCCACTCAACCCTACCGTCAGAAAGTTTGAAGAAGTGTTCCAATCTCAAATGGTTCGGTATTGTGGCTGCAATACCTTCTAATATTCGAAATGGATGCCCGAAGTGATCGGTTCCATCCGAAATTAAACTTTCTTTCTCATTTTCTTGTTTTTATATTCTGTGTTTTCTAGTTTAATTGCTGTTGTTAGACTGGGATTCTTAACTTACGCCTTATAAACTCTTGTCTCCCTGAGTACCTGCTCCGAATGTCAACCACGTCAAA
This sequence comes from Zeugodacus tau, assembly GCA_031772095.1. Classification (NCBI taxonomy): domain Eukaryota; kingdom Metazoa; phylum Arthropoda; class Insecta; order Diptera; family Tephritidae; genus Zeugodacus; species Zeugodacus tau. The sequence continues at coordinate 54,620,379 of CM062651.1, read as the reverse complement.
TGTTATGTAGAGAATATAGCCATAGACAACATATCACACATTAACACCATTGCATCCAAGCATCCATGTAGTCGTAAACATTGATGGCGGAAATTTAATTAAATAAATCCATTAAATTGTCTACTACTAACTCCCTGTGCCACAACGTCTCTTTATGTATGTATGTATGTATGTAATTGTACCTGCGTTCTCCCACCGGAGGCCAGTCGTACTCATTACACACTTCACATGGCACATAAAATGCCCACATTTGTCGTTAACATGCCGCCGAAGGTCGTTCACACACAGCCATACACACAAAGCCATACGAGCGAATACTCGTAACTCCATATGAACAACAATAACAACTTATGCTTTGCATGTGTCAGTTTTTATTATATATTTGCTCTATGCCACTCAAGGAATATATGTACTACATGACGAGCCTAGTATTCGTCTACGGCATTCGGGCACTTTCTCTAGTTTTTTTTGTTCTTTTCTTCATTTTTGCCGTAATTTTTTTGCCTAATGACTTGTGAGATGTGATTTTGCTGTCAACTGGCGAGTGTCACTTAATACGAATGACTGAAATGCTGATGGACGGGCGTTTGTTTTGTTTTGCTTGAATGCTAACTTTACTTAGTATTATACATGGATGTATATTTATATATTTAGTATATATACCTTATACTGTATTCGTATATCCATAAAAATGTGCAGTATGCTCTAATTGTAGGTCATCAGCTTTGTTAATTGCCTCTAAGGATGTTACATTCTTGCTTTCAAACCTACCTCATTCTTATATAAATATGTACACATGTCAATAAACATTTTATTTTATTTTTTGTAATATGTCCCAGTTACATACCTTCTAATCTTCTTCTTAAAGACTTAATATTTTATATTTTAGTTAACATATAGAGTTTAAAGCAAGCGACAAGATTAACATGATTTTTAGATGTGTTAAATGTAGTACGTTGAAGTGTGATAACTACTTTCTCGTTCACAATCAAATAAGTTCTACATCATCGACTAAACCGTTGAAAAACTTGCATAAACCAACCATCATTGCGCGGTTGTCTTCTTCGGGAAAGGAAAAACCTTAAATGTCTTTGGAAGTGAGATATCTTTGAAATAATTAACGCAGGATTTTAAAAGAACAGGATAAATAGGTAGTAGCAAAGTGGTTCGTTTAATATCAGATCGTATTTCGAGCATATCAATGTAAACACACAATGACCAAATATACCAAAGGTAATTTGTTCTACAAAGAAGTAGATGAAGTTGATGAAAAATTAAAATTTTTATCTAAATCAGGTTTTTAGATCGGTAGCATTGGTGTAAGACATGAAAAGAAATGATAAGGGTGCATTAAATAGCTTTAAAGCAAAGACAGAACCCAGAGTAGATCTCCTACCTCGTTGCAACAGCAGTCAGTCAGTCTAATATTATTATCGTTAAAGATTATTCAAAGAAACGTTAGCGGCATTTTTCCTCGATTCCATATCTAAAAAAATACATAACAATGATGGATTAATATCGTATTCTCGTTTGGCTTCATTCTACTTCATTCGGTATCTAGATTAAATTAATTATACACTAAACACACTTCATATCCAGTAACCATTGTTTCGGTGGTCAGGATTTTCCAAAAATTTATTTTCAAAAATATTCTCTGAAAATTTGAAGTTGATCCGATAATTACTTTTCGAGTTATTCGGCAAATAACAGAGAGCGCTCGGGCACTCCAAAACGCTCGGGAGCATGTAGCTAGCGGCAGCTGCAAGCTACCAGTTTCTATGGTTCTATGCGTTTTTCTGAAAACTATGTGTTTTGAACTGGTGACAACTGTAACTCGAAAATCCCTCAGTATATTTTAATGAGATTTGTAAATCTTTTAGAATATAATAATACATAATAAACTCAGGCCTGATCAACTATTTATAAAATTAATTTTTCTTATCCGATTGATTTTAAACTAACATGATTTAATAACAAAAACAATTAATGAAAATTATAATTTTTTTCGTTAGTTCGGTCTAGATTAACAATTACGAAAAGCAACCTTCGAAGCAGATAAAAATAACCTATTCTCCCCACACCAGAGAAGAGTAGAATTAACGAACAGACATCGCAACAATTTATGGAGGACCAAGGCCTGACCCTGCGACATTGACGTGGTCCAGCGAATATAAAGTCAGCGGCTACGCTGCCTAGATCAAGTTGTCCGAATGAACGAAAGCTTTTTCAAAGTCTTCGGTGCAGTATCCGCTGTTGCAAGCAGAGGTAGAGGAAGACCTCCACTCCATTCATTTCATGAATTCTCTATATAGAATAGTATCCAGATTATGAATACTTGAGAAGATTTTGGTCGAAGAAAAAAATATGAATATTATTTCCCAAAAAGATAGATTTCTCCGCAAAGGTGAGGTGAGTTTGAAAGCAAAGCCCAAATATACCAAAACTCTCAAAAATGCTCTTTAGTTCGAATCTTTCAATTATGAAATTAGAAATTTTATATATAATAACTTTCATTGCAGATATTTGCCCAGTCATTATGGCTCATTAAAGGAATTTTCAGCGAATAAATGGATTTTACACAAAAAGCCACACTAATAGGATTAACTTTTAATTAAATGAAAATGGAACTCAAACAACGCAAAATACTATTTAGATTCCATTAAAACATTAATTAAACGAAATCTTATAAATATTATTAAAACAAGCGCCGAGTGCTGAGTAATGGGTGAAACGCCAAAAACAATTTACAAAATTCCCGTATTGTCATTAATAAATACTTGTGGAATGCTGATTGCTACATGGTGACCAGTAAAATATGTTCTTTTTTTTGCCATAATTTTGAAAGTCAAAGTAAGCAGCTTGCACAGCTGCTCCGGCGTACTTATGTAATCACACAATCTAAACTGATTTGATTTAAAAACGAGACAGATTTTTGGCTTAAACGGAATAGGAGAAATGTGTTTGCTTTCGGTCAAACACCTCCACGCTGCGCTGAGTGCTTTCGTTTGTTCTCTTTTCAGGCTTTTTCCTCGGTTAAGTAAATGTTGTTGCGCTTTTGTTGGCTTATTTCGTGTCAGTCACTCGGCGTTGGCAGCCTGGCCTGCGCCATTGTCTCTGCCGACGTTGCAGTCTCGTGGGAGCATACTTAGGTCACTGGTGTATATATGGATAAGTGTATATTTGTATGTAGCGCAGCAAATCATTTTTAGTGAAAACACCACACAGCCACGCATTTGATAGCTCAGCTTCAGTATTTAATAAGCTTGACTAAATTAAATACTGCGCTGCCATCCCCAAATCACAAACGGTTATTCGCAACCCCAGGCGGCACAGTGACTTTTTGTAACAAAATTTTTACCGTTTTGTTGCTGGGTATTATTTTTCGAAGAAAGGAAATGCGGTAGATTAACTCTGGGGCGATTTCAGTGAATGGTTTGAATGAATGAATCTAGATATTGGAAAATGAAGATATGGCTCCATATGAATTTGTGGGGTTTCCGGCCAATCAGGTCAGTTCGGAACACGCAATTTTCCAAGGTTTTGCTTTAGAATTGGACAACGTTCCGCATACGAATACCTGTTGGTTGAAAAGGGATGTAAAGAGAGCCATAATTAGGCCCGCCGCGCTCCCCTGAGGTACCCTAACTAAACAACTCAGTCGATTTGACGAAACTTCTCAATTCATTTATTCTTGATCCCAGCTGCCCAATTCCTCTTAGTTTGGAGCATTGGGAAGCGTAGAAAGCACCCCTTCTTAACCGATTGAAGGCTGGGCATTCGTAAAGATAATATTCTAGCGTCTTATTATCCTCCGAGCCAGCCCTGCATTCTGTCGATTTTACTATATCAGGTTTCTGCAGGTGGCCTCTTAGAGGTAAATGACCCGTGATGACTCCTGTGATACTGCTAAGTTCTCTCTTAACAAAAAGTATACGTTTTTTGGTTAGTCCAATGTCATCATTACTCCATTGTAATTTGTGTACGACCTCTATGAATGTTCCAAGGCCTGAGGTGTTCCACTATCATCCATTGCTTTGAGGGTGCTGAACGATTTTTTATTATTGACAGAAAGGTTTTTTGTGGACAGAAGTAGAAATGGTCTTGATCGAACTCTCTAATATTGTTAGATTCTTCTGATATTGTATATACAGATCTTAACCACTGGCAACGATGCTAGCTAACCTTCTTCTTCTTCTTGACTGGCGTAGACACCGCTTACGCGGTTATAGCCGAGTCCAAAACAGCGCGCCACGCATCCCTCCTTCTGGCAGTTTGGCGCCAATTGGTTATTCCAAGCGAAGCCAGGTCCCTCTCCACCTGGTCCTTCCATCGGAGTGGAGGTCTCCCTCTTCCTCTGCTTCCACCAGCGGGTACTGCATCGAATACTTTCAGAGCTGGAGCACTTTCATCCATTCGGACAACATGACCTAGCCAGCGTAGCCGCTGTTTTTTTATTCGCTGGACTATGTCTATGTCGTCGAATAACACATACAGCTCATCGTTCCATCGTCTGTGGTGTTCGCCGTTGCCAATGTTTAAGGGACCATAAATCTTCCGCAAAACCTTTCTCTCGAAAACTCCTAGTGCCGTCTCATCGGATGTTGACATCGTCCACGCTTCAGCACCGTAAAGTAGGACGGGAATGATGAGAGACTTGTAGAGTTTGGTTTTTGTTCGTCGAGAGAGGACTTTACTTTTCAATTGCCTACTTAGTCCATAATAGCACCTGTTGGCAAGAGTGATTCTGCGTTGGATTTCCAGGCTGACATTGTTATTGGTGTTAATGCTGGTTCCCAGGTAGACGAAATTATCTACAACTTCAAAGTTATGACTGTCAACAGTGACGTGGGAGCCAAGACGCGAATGCGCTGACTGTTTGTTTGACGACAGGAGATATTTCGTCTTGTCCTCGTTCACCAGTCTGGAAAAAGCAGAACTAACGGCGCGGGTGTTGTTTCCAATGATATCGATATCATCGGCGTACCCCAGTAGCTGTACACTCTTATAGAAGATTGTACCTTCTCTGTTTAGCTCTGCAGCTCGTATTATTTTCTCCAGCATCAGGTTAAAGAAATCACACGAGAGTGAGTCACCTTGTCTGAAACCTCGTCTGGTATCGAACGGCTCGGAGAGGTCCTTCCCGATCCTGACGGAGCTTTTGGTGTTGCTCAACGTCAGCTTACACAGCCGTATTAGTTTTGCGGGGATACCAAATTCAGACATCGCGGCAAAAAGGCAGCTCCTTTTCGTGCTGTCGAAAGCAGCTTTAAAGGATGGAGTCATATGTAGAAGTTCACGTAAGTGAGGAAAGTTTCTGATTGTCATTCACTTGGGAGTGACCAGGAACGATTCTTTTACATGTGGCTCAAGCAGCTCACGACTTCCGGTCTTAGACCAAGTATCCTCTGGGTAGCCAACAGACATCCGTTTGGAGGCGAGCTAAAGTGAGAAGGCGAAACCCGCCTATGCGGTTGTGTGTAGGGTTTGGGACCCACCACATAAAAACACCCCCCAATGAAAAGAACAAAACAGCCTCGGATGAAAGACCCCAATTTTGATGACGACCACAGCTAACCTTTAGTGCAAGAAAAATAGCAAAAATTACCTGGATTAAGCAACTCTAGAATTTTTCTCACAGGGTCACTTTGTAATTTACGTTTTCGTTTGAGGATATGGATGAGCAGAGCATTCATTCATTTACCTGGAGTCATTTCAACTACTTTATCATCCCAATACTGTAGAGTACAACCCCTGAGGAAAGCCGCATTGTCAAAAATTAGATTGCAAAGAAGAAGAGTCCAACGCAACTAAACATGTATTTAGGTATGTTGGATTGCTACAAAAAAACTAAATTTACGATACAAAATTTAAGTACGTATATATTTACACGTGTATTAAGAAATAAAAAGAAAAAATCACTTGAAAAAGGTAAGCGCCGAGCATTAATCCCCAAGCAGCAAAAGAAAGCGCGTTATTTGAGAGCTTAAAGACAGGCAGAGTGTTGAACCGAAGCGGAGCATTGTGAAATCAAATTAACTTAATAAGATTTGCTACATTCGATGAGCCTCGCCTGAGCACAAATGACAATAATAATAATAATAGCTAGGCAGAAAGGGTTTGGGCCGCAATTCAAGTGTTGAAAAAACCAGCTTCAAATTCAATGGGAATTTGTTTTCGGAAACCTTTTGGAAACTGAAAAAAATATGTAAACATTCTTGTATAATACATACAGACACAATTAAGCTTGCCTTAAATCCAAAATCCCACATTTTACACAGCACGATGACACCAGCAAATGAAATACTGTCGACCAACACCGTGGCCACACTTAACACATTTTCACTTATGCGCCAAATATCCCAACCAATATTTGCGTCCGCCCGGCAGCACTATATGCCTTATCAAAGGATGGTATGAATGCCTTATGGCTGGCCGGCTAAGCAAACTTTGATGGATGACAACGACGACGAGGCTTTGTCACAAAAGGTGCGAGACTACTCTCTGGGTATGAAAGACATTTGTAGGTTTGTATGTAAATTTGTCTGGCTGGAATGCGAACGGCATATAAACGTAATTAGGAATGAGCTAATGATTACTTATGCATGGAATGCTGGGCATGAAGCGCAACAAAGCTATTTTCACAGCGGTATGCTCCGTAGTTGAAGGTGTCGAATGGCAGCAGGAATTTTTTAATTTACGTGAGCCCTACTACAATGACAAAATTTTCGAAGTGCCGTTATTTTATATATGTATATGTATTTTTTTCGTTTTTGTTGTCTCAAATTGGATTTCGATGAAATTAGTATTTTGAGCTTGGACAGTGTAGTAAAGCTTATAAGTTAATTAAAAGTAGTTTAGTTAAATATTAAATGAAATAAAATATATGTAGCAGATATATTTCTTTATTCGCAATATAAAGAACGTTTGTTGCTTTTGTTTCCTGGAATTTCGGTTTTGGATCCCAGATGCATTACTCCTCATTTTAGTTACAAAATTTTCAAAATTCTTCCCAAGAATAGAATTACGTGCTTATGAAGAACGAAATTGAAAGAAATCAATAACAAAGCTGTATAAAGATACTCTGCGGCTATTTATAAATACAGAATAATTTGAGATCGTCATTTTCGAAAAAAAAATATGGATGGGTATAATATGGAAAACAGACTTTGACGTAGTTGCCAGCTAAGCAAACAAAACAGCTGATAATATTATAAAATTACAATCTTTTGGGCATTGTTCGAAACGTTTGCAAAATAAACATATTCCAAAATAAAGTTACCATCTTATAAAGTTTACAGGGTCAACATATTATGTGAAATGAGCCAACGATACAGCGCTCAAGAAATTATTACGCAAAGCGAATAATTGTTGAAGGGCTACCTCTTATAAAAAACTAAATTATATTAATATTCAAGAAAGTTTTGCACAAAGTAAAGAAATAATTAGAAATTATATTTGAAAAGGTTGCCACCTATCACAAAGCAATTATGCGAAATGAAGATATGTTCTAGTTTTAACCCATCAATCCTCGGCCTGCTGCAGAAAGATGTGTATTCACTCCGACAGCAGAGAGGCAATATAGGCCTTGGATTTAATGACAGTACGTTCTAAGCTAGTTGGGTAGTGTCTCACATCATTATCAATAGCTTCGAACTACCTTGCATTCCGACTTGTTTGGGTACCCTGTTACCGCGGAATTGCTGAAAACTGCAAAGCGAAACAACTTGCAAGAGAGGATATCCTAGCAACATTGACGTCGGAGTTGAAGCAGGTGAGTGTTCTGTAGTCAACTTGCGCTAGAGCGCTGAACACGCTGACTTTGAGTGAGCTAGCCAAGCGCTGGATAAAAATCAGCACCTGTGCAGTAGCGAGGTCTTTCTGGCCGGGCGTGGACCGAAAACGGTCGTTCCAGCTGCTGTCCCTTAAGAAGGCTCATTCGCTTACACGTCACTGTCCAATAGGCACATATGCAGTGAGATTAGAAATCAACCCAGACGCTAGTGACCAAATCATTCAAGCACTTCCTCCATCAATGTCCAGCATTCGTCAGACAAAGGTTAAACACCTCGGTAGACACACCTTCGGCGAACCCAGCGAAGTGACTGGAATCGACTTTAGCCGATTAAGAACTTTATAATATAGTCCAAGCGCTTTGTCGAATCGTAAGTGTTTTGGCGATCCGTCAGGAGTATTTGGTTGTCACAAACTTAACCCATTAAACATATTTAGTCAAATATTACACATTTGGAATGAAATTGACAGCTGTGGTGACTGTGGTTACTTTTTTAAACATTGAATAAAATATTACAAACAATTTAAATTACATTGGGGTTATTATACACATTACAAAATGGGTTAATTACATATATTTAGCTTCCTCATGTTTCTTGTTAACTTATGTATGTATGTATATTGATGAAAGCGGTTAAAATTATTTATCTAAGCCAAGCGCCATTTTTCATAAGGCTACCAATAAGGATACCGAAAGTACAATCATTGAATAGCAAGCATAGCACCATTCTTTGTCATCAAAATATAGATATAATAATAATATAAATTTTTAGGTATTTCTCCCATAGTTTTTTCATACTTATTTATAACTATGGTGCCTATTATAAAATGGTTTATTCTACATTTTGTCTAATAAGTTTATAGTCGACATTTGGAAGCATAACATCTATACTCGTATTCTACTCAAACTTAGTTCCTTTACTTGATTTAAATTTATACATTTTTAATTTGCTTCAGAATTCTTTCTGTATTCACAGTATATATTATATATTCACTGGAGATATACACATGCGACTTCATGCAAGTTCAGTAAACCAGTTAAAATTGAATTGCCGCCATTCATTAAAAAGTCATAAAAATATTTACGATATTTAACGACACATTTACGACAGCATAATATGTTTATACAACTTGGCTAGCACAAATTTGAATATCCGCAAGTGGTTAAAGGCAATTGTTTGCACCCTACCGAAGGATGAAGAAAATGCAGACAATTTCTAGCGAAAAGCATGCAAAAATGTTTAATACCTTAAGAGACTTCGTTGTAATAATATGAAAATGTATACAAAGATGCTTTCGAAGTCGTAAATAAGTTTCGGCGTTAATTTCTTTAACAAATTTTTCGTAAAAATACCAAAATTAAAGTAGGAGAAAAAAATTTGCAAAATTTGTCGATTGTGTAAAGTTTGTAAGCACTCACTTGACAGAGCGCACTCTGTGCTGTCTGAAGGCCTTTATAAATTTTATATAATGATATTATACATATATAGACATACAAGGCCAAAGATTTTAAATTTGTTTAAAATGCAACTTCAACAGACACCCAAGTAGGTACTTAAGCATATGAGCACATATGTGCCTATGCACATACATACTTATAAACATATAAATACACTTAATACTAATTTAAATGAACCCTTATGCCATTAGTTGTGTTTCTTTATCATACCAAGTTTCTAGAAGTTGAATTGTCTTACCAAAGACTTTCCAGTGAAAGTGCACTTAATGAAAAGTGTGATTAAAATTAATATTACATAAGGCCAATTGCCGACAATAAACACACGCATACACATACATATATGCAAATACTGATACATCAAATTTTTGGGTAGCATATTTACGGGCGAAAAGGCAGCTGTTTGCTAATAACAACCTTTAAGGGGTACGTGTTGCTATAGTTTACGACCCGCAGGCACATAGCTAAACTACATAACTAATGTAGCACACATCGAAGCTTATAGTTTATACTTAAATATATACAAATATAAATTTCTTAGTAGTATTTAGGCGCATGACCCTCAAGTAGCATATTTAAATATTTATAGTCGGTCACAAAAGTATACAAATTTTGACTTACTTTAATCAGAAATTTTATTATATATGTAGGTGTATATATATGAACACATAACGGCATATTATATTTAAGGGTCTATTTACTTAACAAGTGTGCTTTGGAGTCAATGGTTGATAGGTGGTTGAAGTAATTGGTGAAATTTTCTTTGGAAATTATGACCAAGTCACCATATTTATGTACATAACAAGTGTGTTGTTAGTGTTGTTATTGATTGGGTTACACGTATTATGCATAAAGGTATGATAAATGAGAGGCTTGTGTGTAGTTACCGCTTTAAAATGTATGAACTACGTTGTAATTTAATATACAGTTGACCTTTGCATGAACAGCTATTAATGTTATTTATTTTCGTTATGTGACATCGAAAATTATTACAGTTATTAGAGAGTTAAGCATTTTTATACTAATTTGAATTTTACAAGTACTTTAAAAGTGGAAAGTTGTCAATTTAAAGGAAGCGTATGGGTCTGGTGGTGAACGAGGACAAGACGAAATATCTCCTGTCATCAAAGAAATAGCCAGCGCATTCGCGACTTGGCTCCCACTTCACTGTTGACAGTCACAACTTTGAAGTTGTAGATAATTTCGTATAACTTGACACCAGCATTAACAACACCAACAATGTCAGCCTCGAAATCCAAAGCAGAATCACTCTTGCCAACAGAAGCTACTATGGACAATTGAAAAGTAAAAAAGATCCTCTCTCGCAACGAACAAAATCCAAACTCAACAAGTCCCTCATCCTTACCATCCTACTCTATGGTACAGGAGCGTGGACGGCTGTTGATAGCCGATGAGACGGCACTAGGAGTTTTCGAAAGAAAGATTTTGCGGAATATTTATGGTCCTCAGAACATTGGCAACGGCGAATACCGCAGACGACGGAATGATGAGCAGTATGTGCTATTCGACAACATAGACATAGTTCAGCGAATGAAAAGACAACGGCTGCGCTGGCTAGGTCATGTTGCTCGAATGGACGAAAGTGCTCCAGCTCTGAAAGTTTTCCATGCAGTACCCGCTGGTGGAAGCCGAGGAAGAGGGAGACCTCCACTCCGATGGAAGGACCAGGTGGAGAGCGACCTGGTTTCACTTGGTATTACCAATTGGCGCCAAACTGACAAAAGAAGATATGCGTGGCGCGCTGTTATGGACTCGGCTATAACCGCGTAAGCGATGTCTACGCCAGTCAAGAAGAAGAAGAATATGGCGAACGCTGTTTCAGTATGTGTTGAGTACGTGATTGTTGGTGGATTAATGATCAGATGAGTATTAAAACATCAGTTGGATCCTTCGGATGCCTTTCTAACTGTGTCAGAAATTTTTCAGCGCAACCGTTATCGATTCTCTCCAGTTCTCTTCTCGCTATCTTTTACTCTCTTGTAAGGAAGCAGTTCACCACCAAACTAATTAACGCAACAAAATTGCTTATACATATGCCATGTGAAAATATCATCAAAGAAATAGAATTCAGATTATGTAAATAATCTACATCTAAATAGTGTACTTGTTTTATACCAGTTGTTTGTTCGATTGGCACTTCTACCAAGTTTGATAAAGTGTAGATAGACGAACAAAATGTTAAGTTCGACACATTATAAAACATGAAAATATTATATATTTACCCAAATCCAGTAACCAAACCACTTTATTTGAGTGCAGATATCGGAGTCACTCGCTGGAATAAGCTTTGAAAAGATAGAGCAGAGAGGTATATTTATAGAATGATGTGATATGAAGTATGGTAAGATTTGTATTGGACAGTATCGCCAATATATGTAGATATCAAAATAATGCTATATGTGACAATGAGTATCCAAAAATCGGCACAAATATTTCCCTATGTCTATGGACCGAATATTGGAATTTTTGTTCTTTGGATTGTTTCGATTGTGACATGGGTAAAATTAAGCGCATAAATATCCAAAGTCCATGTCGTACGTATAGAAGACGATGCTCTAGCGTAAAGAACCAAGGGTGGACAACTGAAGCAAAAGTGCTCACCCATTCAATGGAATTAAGAAGGCACATGGCGTAACTTCGCAAGGGAAAAAAGCAACTGGATAAGCACCCATTCTATATTCTCCCTTGTTTCTCTCTTACTTTGTTATTAAGAACATCTGAAAAACTTAATACTTACCCAGCAAGGTAAGCAAACAAGTTAAATGAACATATGTATCTACTTTACTCCGTTTGTCTACATAACTGTTACTTTTGTTGTCATTTTGGTTGCGATTAATTAAAACATTTTGGGCAACACTTAATTAGTGGTTTTATTTGGTGACCGTATCCGAAAATGTTAGTAAATTTCGCATTACAACAAATACGAAAATAAGTACTACGCATTTAATGCGCATTATTCGACAAACATATTTACACTAGTTTATTTGTGTAGTAGAAATATAAATAACCAACTAGTTTTGAGGTTAGCGATGCTCATTTAGTAATTACAGCCGCATGTGAATTTGTAGTATTTAAATATATTTAAATTACATGTAGATATACATATAAATACCCTGTAGAGAAAAAAACAACTTGGCAAAACTGAAAAAAATATTTTTGAAGTTTTAAGTTTGGGCGTGTATTTATTCTCTTTAAAATGGATGTAAGGAACGAACTAGCGGAATGTAAGGATCTTTATCATTAACTTTTCAAATCAAATTCATGTAATGTTCAAAATATAAACCGACTTCTTTAAAATATCGCATAAAATGGCGGATATCTAAGGTATCTCAAAGACAATCAGGAGAAAGGAGATTCTCATATTCGATATATGATGTTAGAAGAAAGTGTGGACCAATTTCGACCATTTTTAGAATGAATTCACGGAACTTCAGAACACTTAATGGTACAATACCTTTAGTGATTGCAGTTATCGTAATTACAAGACCTGAAGATGTTTGAGTTATATGTTTTAAAGTGAATAGACCTGATGTTCCAAGGAGAGATTGTATACCGATTCTAGTCTACTTCAAATTGTGCATTTTACATAGTGATAGCCTAATTTCAAATTGGCTCCTTCTTTTTAAAGCGATTAGCGGTATAACCCTAATAAAATTTTTGAACCGATCTATATCTAGTCTAACAAGATCATCATTTACTTCATTTTCTACTATTAAAGCATAATTGTTTAAAGAGTTATATTACCGGTTACCGCTAAGAGGCTCTGTCAACCGAGCAATAGGCGGTATTTCCTTCAACACGCACAGACAAAATTCTGTTCCCACATGCACCAGGATTGGGTGCGATGACCCAATCAATCATCCATCTTAACATCGCACGATTATAGAAACCACAAGAAGAAACAATATGTTACCTGTAATAGCTAGATTAGATTATATATTGAAGATTGCTTCACGACCTAAGGTCTATTGTGCCCTCTCCAGTTATCACAGCACTCCCTCCAACCTCGTCACATTTGGAAACCTTAACAGTGTTGCAGGGCTGCTGGATGCGATACTACCTCTTTGGAGATACAGAGCCCCAATGGTCTGTCCTCTTTTCTTCCCGACCGCCGGGCAGTAAAGGAGTAAGTGCTCTGGTGTCACCGCTTCCGAATCGCAGAATCGGCAAAGATCCGACGAGTAGATTCAGATGACATCGTAGTCTACAGGGCTTTGCAAATATTTACTACATACATATATGTATAATCTAATATGTGATATTTAGTTTTATGTTTCATTGCTTTTATTTGTTGTTTGTAATTGAAAATTATTTGCAAATATTTTGTGAAATATGGCGACATTTAGGATTTTAAATGTTTGCTTAATTATATTTTTAACGCAAAATTAAATTTTTCATTTTTTTTATTATTCAGCAAATTCTAACACACAAGTGTTTAAGTGTTTAAATGCATTTGTATATGGTTAGTAATTCTAAACAAGCAGCACTGCTAAAATGTGGTTTTATTAATTAGGTTGTGTTTTAGGTAATATTTTAATTTCGGTTTTTCACTGCAGCAACACTTAAATTATTTATAATTGGTGTTAATAAATTTTGCAAACACAAAAGTTTTATTTGTACACTCGTATTGTATGTGCAGTTGTAAAAATGCATTTGCTCATTAATAATTGTCACAATGTTAAATGAAGAGTCTACATTCAACATATTTGCACAATTTAATGCTTTTAATTGAGAGTTTTCATTTAATGATTTTTCGAAATTGAAATATTTGCTTTGTGCGAAATGCAAAATTGCATGAAAATTGATAATTAATTTTAATGAGAGAGAGAGAATATATTGTAAGAGGTCAAAATATGTAAATAACAGTACCAATATGGGAATAATAATAAGGTCACATACATATAAGGTGACATAGCAACAAGTTCCATTAATCATTGAAATATGGAAAAAATATCAACTAAAAGTCATAAGGGTGGGCTCTTTCTTTTTTGGCTAATTTGATGGGAAAACTTGATTTTTATACTCTCATATTATATTGTTCAAGAGTATAATGTTCCTTTTTTTTATACTCTCGCAACAAAAGTTGCTAAGAGAGTATTATAGTTTTGTTCACATAACGGTTGTTTGTAAGTCATAAAACTAAACGAGTTAGATATAGGGTTATATATATCAAAATGATCAGGGTGACGAGACGAGTCAAAATCCGAATGTCTGTCTGTCCGTCCGTTCGTCCGTGCAACGGATAACTTGAGTAAAAATTGAGATATCTTGATGAAACTTGTCACACATGTTGCTAGGGACCGTGAGAGGGTTGCTTTCTTTAAATTTCACATGAGAAATGACATATGAAAGCTGCACTCAGAAACCATATCACAGGAACTACTCGACACCCTGATGACACGTGTGGAAAATGGATGAAATCAGTTCACAACTACGACAACTTCCCATATAACTCAATTTTGAATTCCATCTGATTCCTTCCTTTATAATGTATACATAAGGAACCCATGAAGATAGCGGAATAAAACTTTACACAAATAGTGCATATAATCCCTGGTTTCACTTATGAAAAAATTGTCGAAAACGTACTATAACTTTTCAAGGCCCCAGATATCGAACATGTTAAACTCAGGGCCTAAGGGTACACTTTAAACGAAAATCTCTCAGATAATTTAATGTAATTCAGAGGAAATTATTTTCTTACAATAGTGTGTCTCTGTACCAAAAATTATT
This sequence comes from Zeugodacus tau, assembly GCA_031772095.1. Classification (NCBI taxonomy): domain Eukaryota; kingdom Metazoa; phylum Arthropoda; class Insecta; order Diptera; family Tephritidae; genus Zeugodacus; species Zeugodacus tau. The sequence continues at coordinate 54,605,378 of CM062651.1, read as the reverse complement.
AAAATTGGGTCATAAGATCTCCTAGCTCCCATATACCTAATTATAGGTTTTTCAAAAATACGATGGGCTTTATTCCGCATATATGTATTGGTTAATATGTGAGATATCTTAGCAAAATTAAGTGATCGTATAGTCTTGGATATAGTGTAGCTTGCTGGTGAAAATGAATGAAATCGGTTCAGGAATTTCCTCAGCCCTCATATACTATATATGACGATTTTCATTATTCTATTAAACTTTATGCCGAATTTATGGGTAAATTTGTGAGTTATCACAATAAAATTTCTTCAAATTGCGAGAGTATAAAATGTTCGGTTGCACCCGAACTTAGCCTTTCCTTACTTGTTAATATCTAAAACTAATCGGAGTCTTAACACCCCTCCAAACGAGCTAACTTTCGTCGATATTTACCAATGAAAATACATATATACAATTGGACCCAAACCACGCATACTTTCCTTCGTAATGGTTTCATAGCTAAGCCAAAAAGGCAAAAGAAGTAGAAAATTTGGTCTTTATGAAGGCTTTTTCAAAAGTAATGCTACAAAAGTACACGGACGGGACGGTAAACGATTACACAGAATTTTTGGGTCCCCGAATCCGAATCCGATGTCCGTCATTCGGTGGTTTTCGGGGCCGCTAATTACGAATCCAGAGTCGGTATCTAAAAATTCAAAATGGCGGATCCATTACGGTGGACGCGTTTTTAAAAAATTCATCGGATTCACTTGAAACTCGTTACTCGGAGCTTCTTGGGGGCACTGATTATGAATTTGGCGTTACTTTTTATAAATTCAAAATGGCGAAGTAACATAACGGACATATATTAAAACTTGCATCGGAATGTCACAATCGATTTATTGAAAATCAAGTTTGGTGAGCGTGTTATCTCACGATCCAACTTTACTGGAAACGATTATCTTAATCACCTCGTCATATGATGTGGAAATGGGAGAAATATGGTTTGTGGTAAAACCCAACTCCATTTACACAAGTTCCTAAAAGTTCCCTAACTCGGTAACGAAAAGCTGACAATGGGTGTGGCACCATCACTTTATGGGTCAAAAACCATATCTCTGGAACTGGACCAAATTGAAACCCAATTTTGTACGTATTCTTTCCTGATGTTATATCCAGAAAATGGGTTTTCAACGATGCCTATTTCCCATATAACCCAATTTGGATTTTATTTGATTCGTTCAATTTACAAAATTTTCATCAAGCACCAGTAAAGATAAGATAATACTACAATGAAGGCGTCCATCATCTAAAAAATTCCGATAACTTTTCAAAGCCTTAAATATCACACATTAAGAACTTAGTGGCGTGGTTAGTTTTTTATCGAAAATTGCGGTAAATATCTCCGATTTTTTATAGAATTTCTGAGTTAATCTTTATCTTCTAATAATGCGCCTTCGGTTAATTACTTCCCCGATGGGCAAAAGATAAACCTTACATATCGGTTAATATGTGAAATATTTTATTAAAATTAAATGAATTAATAAATCGGTCCAGGAGTGTCACCAACCTCCATAAACTATAATATATACAATGATTTTCGTAATTCTAGTGGACTTAATACCAAATATATGGTTCGAATTAGGTATATTGTGAGAGTATATAAATTTTGGATACACCCGAATTTGGTCCTTCCTTACTTGTTAATTACAATTATTAAATTCTCTCTAAATATAAACTAGCAAAAATAAAAACTTCACTCATAAACAACCGGACATCTAATTCCTTATTATTACAAAAATTTTCCATTTATTATTTGATATTAAAGATTTAGACAACTTAATTCAAAATGGGTTGCTATAAACAGAATTTTAGCCAATTAGCTAATAGATTTATACACTTGTCAAATCTTTTCGCAACTTTTCACTTTCCGTGCCGACAATAAATTGCTTAATGCGCTGATAATAGTGAAATATATACGCGTACTCATAACTCAATCAGCAACTGAGAGAGCGTTGCGCATTAAGTGAATACAATAATAATAACGGTATACTTATAATGTTGCGACAGTAAACTTTGCTTACGCGCTTAGAAGAGCCATTCGAAAGCTAACCTTTTGCAGGTCAAAATAAAAGGAAGGAAGGAATCCCAAAAATTTGTAAATATATAATATTTGTGTGCGTGTGTGAGAAAGGGTCAGAAATGCCAGATAAAAAGTTTCTTTATTTACAACATACTTACGAAGTTAATCTGCGTGCCGACCAATGGTACAATGGGGAAAGGTAAGACTCTAAGATTCTGCTGGCGTAAGCGTTTCAAAGGATTTATGGCGCTGGCGAAGCAATTGAAAAGTGCCACAAATTAGATATTCAAATACAATACAACGCACTTATATATGCACATATATTTCAAAAGGTTATGGCTACCCTATTAGATTAGTGATTGTGCACCCCTGCGTAGACACAATGACTTTGTGTAAAAGCTGTGCGCTTTAACTGCTCAGTTGGCGAAATTACCAAACGTCTGGATTTATTCGATAATTTAATTTCAAATTTAACGCTCGCCAGCACACGTTATTTGTTATCTCTTCAAATTAACCGTTATTGATAGTCCCCCATTGCTAATAATAATACTTGCGGTCACTTAGGTGAGAGTGTGTGTAGTTGCTCCTTTCCACACAATTGCTCACGTGCCAGGCGAAAATAATCGAAGTGATGTCACCTCGGCAATTCTCTTGCGCATATCAGTGGAAATATAGCAATTGAAAATAATAAAATGCAAGTTTCGCAACTTCACCTGCAACCGAATGGCGGTTCAATAGTTGAATAAGTATTATTAGTTTTAATGACTTACAAATGAGGAGGTAAGTAACTTCTACTGCTCGTATAAGAACTGGATAGTGAAAAGTTTATACCCAAGTACGCTATTGAACCTATATATTTACCTAACTTTAGAGGGATTCTCGTAAAAGAACTGTAACTTTAGATTATACTATAAAATGATTGGCGAACTCTCTTTTGGCCTTGATCTCCCACTCGAATTTGAAACTCAAATCCAATGGAAATTTCATTTTGCTGCATCGATGCAATTTTATAAATTAAGAAATCAAATTACTTCGCCGCAATTCTCAAGCAAATGTTAATTTTAGTATCACCAAACTGTTGAACTCTTTCTTTTCCCAACTAATTTCATTATCTTCTGAGATAAGTCGAGGTTTCTGGTGAATATTACAAAAGAGTCCACAAATGGTTGAGTTGTGAGCTTGGGTTGAGTCAGTTGTCGTTAGCCAACGCAGACAACGAAAAATTTGATTTTAGAAGCACTTCAGAACCCGACTCCACTGTCATCCGGGTCCTTTACTTAACACTAAACAGTAATTCTAATTGAAATTCTAAACTATCCCCGTCTAATCAATCAACTATCCTTTGTTAGTCACATAAAACCTTTCCTGGACCCATTAATAGATGACCTCGGCGACAATACAACAGATATCAGAAAGATCTTTAAGGTCTTTAAATTTGACTGTAGTTAGGATATTTTTTATACTCTCGCAACAAATTGCTAAAGTGAGTATAATAGGAAAGTGGCTTGACCACTCCCCCTACTAAGTTTTTTGTATACTATATATCTATATATATCAACGAAACTCTCGGGAGTCGTTTTTTTTTCAGGCATTTACTTATATAGTTCAAAAATGGAGAAAATCTGATTGTAACCACGTCCACTTCTCATACAAATGTTATGTTGTAATAGTCCAAATTGGTTCACAACCACGCCTATGTTCCATATACAAAAACTTTGAAGTCGATCTGAGCAGAAATTTGTATAAATATTGATTTATAGTGTGGCACAGCCCTTATAAAAATCTCCAAAATCGGATCATAAGTATTAAAGGCCCCATATATCGAATATGAGGACCTTAGAGCTTCGAATAAATTTTTAACAGAAAATATAGATGGGTCTCTAAGATATTTTGAAGTAATTCAGAGGGAATATCTTTCTTCTAATAATATGTATCAGTGCAATGAGTGAAATCGGGTCATAACTTCCCATAGCTCCCATATACCTAATGTTAAGGGTTTGAAACTTTCAATGGATTTTACACCTTATATATGCCGAATATATGAGTCGAATTGTATGTTATATTAATAAAATTAAAGAAATAAATTGCGAGAGTATAAAATGCTCGGTTACACCCGAACTGAGGCCTTCCTTACTTGTTATTAGTTAGTGAATAGTCTCAATAGTTCAAATCCATATTCAATGAAAAGAGTATTTAATTCTCAAAGAGGGTTTTTTGTACTCATGGGGTTCATTTCCTCTGCTTCGTTCTTTACTACTTGCAAACAAAATAACAGTATTCATAATACTTAGTAGTGTTTATAGTGATTTCGTTGACTTCGAGGGTATTAGTATTAGTGGCAACAACAATTGACAAACCAAAGCACCTGCCAACTTTCAAATTAATAGAATTCGGAGCAACGGCCCGGAAAACCCTTAACTCCTCAATTTATCTATGCCAATATGGGTGTGTGTTTGAATGAATAGAGATAAGTAGCTTGGAGTGAAAAGAACTAGTTGCCAGCTACACCTGAAATAGTTTAAAAAAGGTGTAAGAAATTTGGAGCTCAACCTATTATTTTATGATTATTTTAAAAGACGATATTTTATATTTTTCAATCGCAAGATATCGATAAAAAATTCATGAAAATAGTTAAAATGTAGAACAGAATGATGGGCCTTGAAATTCTTAATTTAGGCATACTTTAGAATAGAGTTGCCACATATTAGAATTATTGTTTTTATTACAAAATTCGATCAAAGAAAAGTCTTCCCGAATTCTGAAGGTTAATAATAATTGGTACATATTATGAAACAATGTCAATGACAACCATCAGAAAAGTTAACCTAAAATATTGCAAAATGTTTCAGAACTTATAAATACAATTTCAGAAAGCTTCTGAAAATTTTGGAATGGAGCTCCCACCCATCGAACAAGATACAACTGAGCAAAATATAGGTCTGTAGGGCCTGTAGGACAATTTAATAAAATTACAAGAACGACTTAAACATAACCATTCCGAAGAATGGGTAGCTCTTAAATGTAGGCAATTTTTGAAAAGAGTTGCCACTTACCAAAAAAAAATTGAATTTATTATTTAAGGAGAACAGGCCATCATAAATTATTTAAAAATTTCCTTGCCTTCCTAATTCTATCAAAATATAACCAATTAGTCAATCGTTTTATATTTGACCTATGTATATTTGATCCATTTCGGACCAGTTTATTCCCAAACCGGAAATTCCAATTTATAACCAATTATTTTCTATCATACAATTCAGTGTTTTACTGCAAAATAAATTTATATATACCCATTATAAATATGTACAATATATTCACTTACGCTGAAGTATCGACTGCGGCAATCGCTCGAGAATTATGTACAACTTCAGCATGAATCGGAATTCAATTAAAACTTTGCCATGATTCGCTATCGAACTTTGGCTATTTTGGCTTTTGTGCATAAATAAGTACATAATATGTACATCTATGGCATATAATATCAGCACCGGTAAGTCACTGGTATGTACGTTCGCTCGCAGGTGTTTTGCTTCTCATTTGGCTCGTTTGGTAGCCGGTCAACCACTTTGGCCAGTTACCACCAATAGTTTCTGAGCTTATCTGGACTTTACGTTTCAAAGTAATTTACTACAAATTGATGCAAATATTTATTTATGGACAACATGCCAAATTTATAAACTATGTCCGCTACGCTATACCCTGGTATGTATGTGTGTCTGTGCATTGACGACCCTGTTGATTGTAAATATTGATATGCACCCACCCATATTTACACTCGCACGTTCGGGTATAATGTTTACGGTGCACATCACCTTTTCTATTTTTTTCTTGTTGGTATTTATTACCATTTTTATGCCAACGCAAAATGTGGCGAAAGTGTATAATAGTTTTCATCACATAACGGTAGTTTTAAAAACGCTGTTATAAAATAGGGAGGCGTGGTTATTATCCGATCCGATATCGTGGAATGAGGTGGAATGTAACGGTACTCTTCATTAAACGAATTGTTCCCAAAATACGATGAATCACAATCAGACTTCCCATAGTTAACGAGTGGAGATCTTGAAATAAGGCAGAGTAGACTTGATATCGCTCTTACGAAGGATGAGGTTAGATGAATGCTTAACTATGGATATATGTTTATACAGAGTATTTTGAACTCACAAAATATCGTTATTTCATTACACAAAATATCACATATCATCTCTAGTTTACAAGAACAAACTATCTGGATATTGATCCGATTTATATCATGAACAACATTTTGAGAGCATATCTGAATTCTTTCACACCAGAATGATTTTTATCACCCTAGGTATCCTCATTGACATTCCTCACCATCTCAGCCACTTGAGATTAGGACCTCATGATACTAAAAGAGGTCTCTCTGCTCTATTTCTTAAATAATATGTTGATGATCATGACAATAGGAAGTAGAGCAACGGATCTTAATCTCTCTTCTTCTAAAAAATATTAGAAATGCCGCTCTCGACTCTACTTTATAAAAAGAAAAGCAAATCGGTCCGTCGTAATATAAAAGTGATTCCTAAAAACGGTCTCCGTAGATTCTGAAATTTGTCTAAAAAGGAGGCCTACATTTAAACTGTATAATTCTAATAATCTTTAGCAGAAATCTTTAAACATTTCACAAGCTTTCAATTGTAGCATATTTACGAGTAATATTCGGTTCCACTCGTACCTAGTACTCCCTTGCATTTTTTTTTAGCTCATTCTGTTTGTTAGTGGGTTTGTTTAATGTTTCGCTTTTTTTGTTTGCCGCCATGCGCATTTTAATAGTTTTGCAAGTTTTTTGCATTCAGCTGAGCCAGCATTTTTCAGTTTTTTCCCCACATTTCATGAGTTTAATTAAAGTTATGCACTCTCGATATAAGTGGTTTCAGTTCGGATGAAGACAAAGTTTTTTTGAACTATTCTTGCGTAAAGCATGCTTTTGTTGATACTGTTCGTAACTGTTTATTATTTCAATCTCTACGATGAAAAGTATTAACGGTTTTTACCCAGATAATCAAATGGAAATATTTTACATACACTCGCAAATGCCAGGGTACATGGTATATGTGGGAGTTGTAGCAACAACCGTTGCCCTATTGGAAAAATTAAAAAAAAAATAAAAGAAGTCTGACACTTTTCCTCCATTTGGGAGATCCAATGTAGAGAAGACCTTTTTCACTTGTCACTTGGATTTGTCTCAGCCAGCGATGACTTGGTATTAAGGTTTCGAACAACTCAAAACATCCTAAATAGAGATCTTATGTAGAATGCTTCAATGTTCCGCAGATCGAGGGATAGTTCTGCTTCAGCAAGCTAACTTCTTTAAGATATCTTCAAAACTGGAATTCTTAGTCTTGGTTGTTGTTCTTAGTCTTGGTTAACATGGTTGGATGGATGGTCGCAACACCTACGGCTCATAAATTAGTATAATATATGTACTCATAATTTCTTATGTAACTAAATTCCTTACCGAATAAATTATGCTCTTCAGCACTTGTAGGGTTTTTCCAACAGGCCTATATAAAAATACATTCATGCCATGCAATATACGGTGCACACGTGTTCCGCGAAATATTTTTTGCTGTTACGAGTATGTTTGTGTTGATAGATTGACAGCACTTTCGGAATTGATTGAGCTAATGGATGAAAAGGAATGAATTTCCTTGTTAGCCCTCACATTTGTAATGCATTGCCATGTTGGGCATCAAACGTAATTCGAGAATATTTCATATTCATAGCACCAATAAAAAAATTGGTCACTCAATCGCACACCGAAATATAATTGTTAAAAATAGTGTACGACAGTCCCACCTCGTTCGTGGTAATCGAGGCAGTAGTAAGCATGAACGCTATTTAAAAATACCATATATTTGAATCACCTCTTAATCGCATGAAATAAAATATTTGGCACATAAATATAGTCGGTAGAGGGTGCTGTAGTCGAAATATATGTATATAAGGTCTATAAGAAATTTCAAAGCGATGTATTTCCATCAAGTTGTTGTTGGTTTACCAGTTACAAACTACTGCGGCTTTTAAGGGGTTTAGGAGTAGTCAGATTTGTGTTTGCTATTAAATCATGTTATTATACCTAAGTAATAATATTGAATTATTTCATAATGTTTGGACTTAAAGTGATGAAATATTGAGCGAAAAATTATAATTTCCAACAGTTATATGTAGCTGTTTATGTTGACCCAGTTCCGCAAAAGGTCTTTGCGGTGACTATCATAAATCCTTGGAGATTCATCTAAAATCAAACGGGTAAGAAAAATTACTTTTATAAATAGATAATCCTGGGCCTGATCGAAACTTTTTTTCAAAAATTAATAACATAGCGGCCTGAGAACATGTTTTTTTCTTGATTTTCGGGGACAACAGTTAATTGGGCTTGAAAATCGAAATTTTGAAAAATATCCTTTGTCAGGCCTGAGTTTATTATGTATTCTAAACCATAACCAACGGATCAACCACAACGTCGGATCAACTTCAAATTTTCAGAGAATATTTTAACCCTTACTTTATACTATTAACTTAAATCTATTTGTTTTAAATATTTGTTAAAACGATTAAGAAGGACCAAACAAATCTTAAACTTTCAGTACATGTGATGCAGATCTCATTCCTCTCGCTGACTTTGTTCTGAATATATCAGCCAGTATATGAGATGTTTAAATAAAATTTTATGAACTTTCTCGGCTAACCAATGCAACCATATACCAGTCAGATGATTTTCTTGTCTTTTCGATACCAAACATGGGTAAAACCGGTCAAGAACTTCTCATAACCTTCATTAATCGAATATACTGATTTTCGTAAGTCAAGTCGACTTTATTTAAAATATTTGAAATATAAGCAATACAGAATGATGGAACTATTGGCGATATTATTATTTGTATATATTATTCGTTCGATGTTGTAAATAAGGCACAACTTGCAATTATTTATCAGGAAACATTCAACAAATAATTTTGGAATGAAAAATCCAGGTATTTTATTGTTATGCACAACCAACATCCGTAGGAACGACAGTGTTCTATTACACTTATGGGGCACTCTCTGGAAAAAAAGCCACTTGAAAAAAAAGTTCTTTATTTTCTTTGGCAATTATATATCTTATAGTACATGTAAAACCTAAAATAAAACATATGGTTTTAGGTATGTGTAACGCGGGGTTGCCATATTATAAGGGGCCAAATTTTTTTGTAAAACAATTTTCGAACCGCCATAACTTTAAAACTAATGAACAGATTTTAAAACACCATGTGACTTTTTTGTACAGAATTTCTCAAACGTTGAAACTGTATATCGTAAAAATTTTTAAAATTAATATTTCATAGCAAAAAATGAAAAAAAAAAATTTTTTGGAATTTTTAACAACTTATTTTTTTCGAAAATATCTTAAAATGTTCCTTATTTCATCACCTTTTTACCCCCCAAAGGGAATTTTGGGACAGCAATATTTGTATGAGCTACAAATATAAAACCAACTCAGAACATGTTGAAAAATCATTGATTTATGCACTATTATTATCAGAATTTAGTGTAACCCAGGATTAACGACGTGGACGTAGCAGACATTTAATCCCTTTTTTTTATTTTTTAATATTTTTTTAATTTTTTGTATTTTTGTATTTTTCAATTTTTAATTTTTTTTTTGTTTTTTGTTTTTTATTTAAAATTATCACGTACTTGAATCTAATCTACGTAATAATTAAAAAAAAAACGCAAAAACCAAAAAACAAACAACAAAACAACAAACAATACAACCACACTACACACTATCCAAACTTGTCTTCGGCCTCATTATACATAGTGCCGAGCTGCCTGTACCAAAGCCTCTAAATCGATGAGAGAATCGGGAAAATTTGTGACGAATAAGGCAAGATCAGTACATTTCCTTAATGCAATTGAATGAAGTTGCAATTGCCAGTTATGAGTAGCAGAATAGATAATGCATAAAGATCAAAGTAACATAGACTTTACTCATTTTAACCCCAATATACATAGATGCAGAATCGAGAGGACTATATTTAATTTGATATTTTTAAAATGTTATCGATATGTGAAGGAAAATTTACTTTTTTGCACATATTACAAGATTATAAAATATTCATTCTAAATATCGAAGTAAATCATCATAATTTAATTGAGTAAAATCGCATGTGATATCGATCGAATTAAATAAGTGAATTTCACAAAACTCATTCATTCATGCAATTTAACTTACACTGACCACTTCTATTCATTCTATTTGTGCATTTGCATTGGCATTCAAATGCAACGATAGACACCAGCAAGCATCAACTATTGAAATCTATGTACATACATACACGAGAGGCTGTGTGTGGGAGTATTAGTGCGAGTGTGCTGCCATTTGAAAACGCTTAGCGCCACAATGCGCCTGCCAATACTCGAATGTGGCCGCTTGTTGGCTGGCATCAACGCTTCTGCATACACAACTCCACTCAAAATGCTCGTTTGCATTTCGATTATAATCGCTGTAAAATTACAAAAACAACTACAATAAAAGACAACAACAACAGCAATGGCGGATATTAGACACGAGGCATTTGCGAGCGGCGGGTGGGAGGAGTGTTGGCTGTTTGTATGGAGTGCGGTGAGTGGCCGCACAACTGCTGAATCCACTGTGTTGTCCAGTAGTTGCGTTGTTGTTGCTGTTGTTGAAAGTTTTTATTTGCGCTGCGCCAGCATTTTGGTTGGTGAGTCTGCTGAAAACGCTTTAACAAGTAATAAAATTAAATATCGCCAGATTAACGCTATTCTACATTTATCTATGATTTCACATCGCTTTGTGTCCATAATCAACAGTGCATACTAAAAGTATGTCTGTGTGTATAGCGCGTGGTTGCTAAGTCAGTTTGGCTGCTATTTTTATGGCTGCTTATCTCTTTGAGCGGCCGGCTTGCACGCCTATTGGTATGCTATGGAATTTGCTTGCGATGTTTGTTTTAAATTTTTCACTGTTTTTTTGTTTTATTTTTGCCTTTTATAAGCGTAGTACGCGTGTGTAATTGTGCGCAACGCGGCGTAACAGTGCCAGTGCTTTTGGTCAACATGCATTTTTGGTGAATTTTTGTGCTAATCCCTAAAAAGTTTTGCAAAAGTTGCGAAAGTTGCAAAACTTTTAAACTCACTTCGGTCATTTTATTTTTTATTTTTTTTTATTATGTTTTCCGTTACTAATTTTCTTTGCTACATTTTATTCGCTAAAGCTATTAAAGTATTTTTTTATGTTTTTGCTGCAGCTCACAAACATATATAGTTGAGAGTTCGGCTTGAGTTTTGTTTAAATACGTTTTTGCTTATGTCAATGAACCAACGGTGATGACATCATTGAGTTGTTTTTGTTGCAAATTTATGCATCCGCTAGCCAGGTGTGCACCAAATAATGAAGTTTGCAGCGAAACCCCAGAGAAATTTAAAATTTAAATCCCTCGAACTCTTGAAATTTAAAGACAAAAGAGGAGATTTGTATATAGAATGAAAAACAGGCAATTTAAACTATACAAAAGCAAAATAGATTGAGTTTGACTTTATAAAGACCATTCCATAACGAATGATATTTTCTTTAATAATGTTAAGATTTTGCTTTTCGGATCAGAAATTAGTCTTAACGAATATGAAAAAATTACTCCATACAACACTGGGTATGGGACTAAACTACTTTTTTAGCCTCCATATTTGAAATATTTTCCTTCGAATTTGGAAAATAGGCTTTTAGAAAAACATTATTATTAATTTCAAGATGTTGTTAGAAAAAAATCAGTAAAAAGGATATAATTTTTCAATCAAGATATGTATATACTTAACAGAAGATAAAATGGATCAAAGTCAAATAAAATTTTATTTTTCGGAAAACACTGGACGAACTTTTTAAATTTTCCGATAACATATAGTGTTATAACTGACTTTCCAGTCATTAATAGAGCAATTAGCTAATTGAACAATTAGTATCAAAGAAATAAATAAATTGGTATGGACAATTATTGTTGACAGGGTTGCCACTATATTAGATACTTGGCATGGTACAAAGATTGTTGAGGTATCTCTTGTAAAGTCAAATTAATTCACGAGATTTTAACGCCCTCAAAATGGCCAAAAACCAAAAACCTATAAAAAGCTATAACTAAGCCATAAATTAAGCTATGAAATTTGGTACGCACTAGGAAGGGACATATATGGATGTATTTTTTTTGGAAAAATGGGCGTGACCCCGCCTGCTAATAAGTTTTTTTATACATAACCCGTAAACTACTAAAGCTATATCAACCAAATTCTCATTAGCCATTTTCTTCAGTCATTTCCTTCTACAGTCTAAAAATGTAAGAACTCGGATTATAACCACGCCCACCTTCCATACGTTATGTTTGAAACTGGTAAAAATGCTTTAATTCTGTAAGGAAAACCACCAGAAACCTTAAATTTCATTATAAAGCTGGTACCGAAAAGCTGCACTCAAATTGGTATACACAATTTTAAATGGGAGGGGCTCTGCCCACTTATTGGTCAAAAACCATTTCTCCGAAACTACTCGAGCAATTTCAATGAAATTCTGTTCATAATATATTCCTGGCTTCTCAATATTGTGTTATGAAAATAGGCCAAATCGGTTCACAACCACGCCTACTTCCCATATACCAGAACTTTGAAGTGGATCTGAATCGTTTACTTTACAATATATAAAGTAAGCACTAGTGAAGATATCGGAACAGAGCTTTGCATAAATACTGCATTTATAGTGTGGCATCGCCCATCTAAAAATCGGACAATATGTATTCAAGACTTCATATATCGAACATAAGTAACTGAGTGATTCGAATAATTTTTTTACCGAAAACTTTCATTGGACTTTATACCATGTATATGCCGAATATGTGGGTCAAATTGTGTGCTATATTAATAAATAAATAAATTGCGAGAGTATATAATGTTCGGTTACATCCGAACTTATCCCTTCCAGACTTGTTTTTTTCGTAAATATAACTAATATAAAGCCACTAAAACTTTTCCCTTAGAAAATTATAGAACCTGTGGATGTGTTGAACAAATCCGGTATATAGGATTCGGATAGCCTTGTTAGCCGATTTTATTGAAGCAATGCTATACATTTTTTCCACTATCAATAAGACCTTGTTCGACACCAATTTCTATCGCATTTTGCTGAAAAATATTGTATGAATGGACGAGCCATTGATGGTTTGCGTCTGTCCGTGAAATCGACTGTTTCATTAAACTTGGTATAAATGTTAACTGGCACACTAAAGTGAATATAATTCTAATGGGGATTAACCACTCATTCCGTGAGCTCTATGTTTTCCTACTTATTGCTGGAAATAAATTTAATTTTTATAAATAATTAAATCACAGCTGGAAACTTTCTAGCGCAGTTTCCATATGTCACTTTCGAAATACATAAAGCAACAGTGGAGAATCCAAAAACATAATCCCAAAACAAACACCAAACTGTTGGAAGTATAAACCCACAACTCAACTCAGCGCTTATGTTCATTCCCTTAAGACACAAACTAAATCCTATAACAAAAGCAATTAAAGTACTAGATGCGCCTGTAGTTGAAAACTTCAGCAACAAAACAATGGCGAGTAAGGAAAGCCTAAATTCGATCCAAGTCGGATATTAGTAAGTCTCAGAATTTGTGAGGACAAAACGGAATGAAAAAGCTGATTGAAGCAGAGTTGTCACATTTCACTCACAGTTTTAGCGCTTTGAACTTTATGAACTAACAGTTTTTTATGTTTTTTGGTCCGATTCCGCCAGTATCCTTTCAGAGCTATGTACATCAAGTTATATAGACAACGATTTCAATTCGACTCATCATACTGATGAATTTAATATCTATAACCCTATATCTTTCTTCAGTAATTTTATATGTTACATAATACCGTTAAATGAAGAAAAACATTTTGTGCAACATTTTGCGCGAGTTTAATAAAAGCCAAGAAACCACAGAAATCTCCAAATGCTTCAGGGGGACTACAGGAAATCACTTAATGAAATATTTGGTGTAAAATCTGTCTCTTCCGCTGTTGATTATTATGAACCGCTGTTATTTAACATATCGCTGTTAATTGGTATTTGCATTTATGGTCTCGGGAGATTCAACCAGTCGTAGGTGTGGCGATTAATTAATACCGAAAGCAACAACGCTTTCGGCGAATACAAAAAATCACTAAACAACCGTTGCACGAGTGAGTGGGGAAAATTACAAAACAACAAGGAAATCATAAAAGTAAACACAGACAATTACAACAAAAAGGATGCAAAATAAACCAAAAAAAGTAGATATTACAGTAATAATAATAACAAGAACCATAACAATAATAAAGAAAGGGAAAGAAAAACATAAACAAAGCCGGGTCAGTGAATTTCAATGTGAAACATATAAGAATAATAAAAAAACAAGACACCTGCAGTTTTTCACTGATTGTACTGTTTTTAGGCAAAAAGTGAATTTCACTACAGCAGACAGGTGTGTAAAAATGCAATTTATGTTGTTTTTACAATAGACAATATTAATTTGCCGCGGGAAATTTAAAGTTCGTTGAACTAATCATACCAATATTGTTGATGATCTGTCTACTTGTCTAGTTGTCAAACATATTGGAGTTCTTGAACCTGGACGAAATATTTTGGAATGATTTTTTAAATTCAAAACTCAACTGTGCCGAGATAGTCTCCATACTTGTGTTTTTATATTCTAACAGTCCCATATAATAAATAGACTCTACCTTCATTCATTCAATATCAAACATAAGAATTTGTTAGGATTTAGGTAGCATCTTCCATCTGAAAAATTTCAAACATTCGGAATAATCTTTTAGAGAATTCGATATTATTAGTAATGCATTGTATTATTATTGTAAGCTATCAAGATATTCGGTAGATTATTGTATTATAAGTGAATAGTCGATATTCCATCTATTCTACCACTTTATTACTTAAAATTTCCGGTGCTCGGTCCCATCAGAATGTTCGCACTTAAATAAATCCCGCTTAAGTGCCTCGAGGTACTTACCAAGCTTTTTCTCAAATACTCCGATCTTATATTTTTTCTTTTAGAATGAAAGTCGGATTTATTTCAAAAATATGAAAAGGCACTTAAAATAGAAAAATTGCCAACAATTTTGTATTCGTAGCTTAAATATTAAAGTCGCTTAAGCAGGAAAGGCACTTAAGCGGACGCTCTTAACCGGGAATTTTATATGTAAATTTGAAGAAAAAACAATGTTGTGGCAAAATATGGTCACTTAAGCGGGAAAAGCACTTAAGCGGGGATCACTGAATATGATATCTAAGTTCTGGAAATATAATTTCGTTGGGACGAACTTTTGGTGACCAATATCCAAGAAACAACATTGTTAGTGTTAGCAACCGAAATCCCTTTAGCACCTTAATAGCTTTAGCGAACTAGAAACCAATATAGAATCACGAACCAAAACATAAATAGGAAATTATGAATAAATATATTTAGAAATCGGCTAAAATAATTTAAAATTTAAATTTAGGTTATTGGATCTATTCTTATATTTTAGAAACCATCAACTGACTTATAGTAGCATAGAAAAGTAGGTCACTCATGGTACAAATCTGTGACAGTGAGATATTATAACTACTCACATATGTACACATATACCGACAAGCACGAGGCGTTCACGATGTTAGTGACTGCAATAGCTTAGAGCCGAGAACACTGATGCACACAAAGGGTATCTCAATTAAATGCGAGTAAATAACAATTTGTATGTATATAAATATATGTAATGCACACATTAGGGATATCTAATTGAATGCAATGGAATGGAATCAAAAAATATTAATAAATATATTTTTATAAAATTTTGAAAGTTTAATTGGTTTGTGTTATTAATTCGCCTGAAGTCGACCAGATAATAATGTCTATATAGCTAGAACATAGATTTATATTTCTTTAATATATCCCTAATATTAACATACATACACATACTTACTGACACATTTAGACTGTATGCACTAGAATAATATTCTAGACGAGGTATGCTATTACAATAGCAATCAAGTCGGCACCTACGCATATACAAATACAAGCCCTATATATACATAAATACATATTTACATAATATGGCATTGAATGACATCAATCACATTGTTATTATTACACATGCATACGATTCCACACACACCCATACATCTGTTTGTTGGCATGAAGTAGGTGTAGTATAGCAATATGCTATATTATGTACTGCCACTGTGGCAATAATTGTAATCACCAACCTAGTAATTGTACTACAATAATTACAACTGCATCAACAACAATGGCAACAAATCAAAGCACGCTCACACAATCGAAACGGACGCTATGCAATTCAGCAAATAATTAAAAGAATGCGGCCAAGTGCGAAATAGGGGAAAATGATCAGCTGCATAACGGTATACATGTATAATATTAAGTAGTTGCAACATAGTTGTGCATATGTTAGTTATATATATGAATTCATATATGGATTGAGGATGTCATAGTAAACAATGTACAAGCAATAATTTGAAGCATGAGAAATGGTGTTTGCAGATATTGTAATAAGAGGACGAAAATTTACTGGAACTGATTCCTTATTTTTATTGAAAATTCGATTCACGATATGGAACTTGATATATATATTACTATATTTTTGATTGGTATTAACTAACTATTTTCCAAGCCCAACTTAGATAAGCACTTTATTTAAGGTATATCCCTTCCTTCCGTCCTGCTTTATGGTGCAGAAGCTTGGACGATGTCAACATCAGATGAGACGACACTAGGAGTTTTCGAGAGGAAAATTTTGCGCAAGATTTATGGTCCTCCGAACATTGGTAACGGCGAATACCGCAGACGATAAGCTGTACGAGTTATTCAACGACATTGACATAGTTCAGCGAATAAAACGACAGCGGCTACGCTGGCTATGTCAAGTTGTCCGAATGAACGAAAACACTCTAGCTCTGAAAGTGTTCGATGCAGTACCCGCCGGAGGAAGCCGAGAAAGGGGAAGGCCTCCACTCCGTTGGAGGGACCAGGTGGACTGGTTACACTTGGAATCTCCAACTGGCGCCGAACTGCGAAGGAAAGAGAGGAGTGGCGCGCTCTCATCGATTCGGCTATAACCGGCTATAACGGTTCAACGCCTATTACATACATACATATCCCTTAAAATCTGAGCCTTTAAGGAACTTCCCACTAGTTAATATGTAGAAGGATGTACTGATGTCTGTCTTTGACAATGTTGGCAGACTATATTTTACTTCAGTCCTGTTCTTTATAACGAACGGACGGAGTCACGGTAAATAGTAATTATATATCAAAATCCGAATTAGAAGAATCTTCTTCTAGGGCGCTGTCATACCGAATAACTGATAAAACTCAAAAAAGTAATCGACAGACGCGAGAATCCGTAGTAACCAAACTTTTCAAATGTAAAAGACCGCATAACATGATATCAATAATAATAATCAGCTAAAAATCCAATGAGCTTATGGCTTCAAACGATATAACAGATGTCGTGCTGAATCCCACTTGAACTGTTAGTGCAGCCGGTCCATTGTGATTCCAAAAGACTTGTGAGTATGAACGGAAAGAATTTGATTCTATCACAAAAGGTATAGCTACCGAGATGTTTCAGGCTCAGTCTTGAGAACAGTGGAGGCGAAAATTACTTGTCGTTACCACCTCGCCTTCCTCCATACAACTATGGCAATTTGCGTCCGTCATTATTCAATAGTGTCCAGTGAAGACTCCCACTATTGAACTATTTTAAGTACAAGTAACTCAGTCGATGTCTTGCGGGCCACTCTGGGCCAAAAGGATCTCGCAACCGAGCAAGTTCTGATTATTAGGCAGTGTTTACCGAGCTTGCGAGAGGTCCATTGATCCAGAACTGGAAAGCAAGAGGACAACGGAGACTCGGCTCCTTCCCAGCTTTTTGAAATAGGTTAACTTTCTTGTAAGCTCCTTTACTCTAGAGCTTCCAGCGATTCCGTTGTCAGCCGGCACCCAGAACGAGTCTAATAGTGAATCTATAATCACTTTAGACAATCCTTGACTGGATTTGAGTACACATTCCGCGAGCTCAGAGTCATAATTACTGCTCTCCTATCGAAGTGGATACTTACCTACCTAAAGGAAGCAATACTTTGGAGGTACAATTTGTAGCAGACACCTCTGCTTGAAAGACACTACATTAGTATATTAACCAGAAACTAGGTCTTATGGAAAAGTTGATATTGATTAGCTATCTAATAATATCTAATCTAACCTAATCTCCTCTAGTAAAACCCAGTGAAAAATCGTTGTAATAAGTCAGGAATGTATCACAAAAGCGTCCCTATCGCTTTTAGATATGAGAGACCCTGCACAGCACCCTTAGGCAACATCCATATCCATACATTCAAGCGAATATAAGTACATATAAACTCACGAGTACATATCTAAGTATACATAGTTACAAGTTCTTGATTGTCTACGGCCAACGTTTCCGTGTCGATTTTCGCATTCTAAAAGAAATGATTAATATTTAAACGCCTGCTAATTGGGGTGCAAAAACACTGCTAATCACGGAGAATACTCGTATGTAGTGCAGTGATAGCAGGAAGTTGAATGTGTGCTCGTTAATATACACTAGTAAGTGGTACTAGTGTTAGTAAGTATTAGTAAGTGCTAGGCGTTTAGGGCTGGCTGAAGATCTCATTTGTACAGGCGGGTAAATAGTAGGTCTGAAGTGCAAGTTGTTTCATTCATTCGAGCACGTGTGTGCAAGAAGACAAAAGAATTTCAAAACGCTGGCAACACAATGAACGCTAAGCACAAATTAACAGCGTACATTATGCTGAGCTGAAAAGCGAAGACAATGCACAATTTAATAAGCTGATCCGTGTCAAATTGCAAGGGAATTTGCTTCAAAGGAATATTTAACCTACTAACAAACAGCCTACTTTAAACGTAACAACAATGCGAGTGGACTTTAAAGTGCATTCAGCGGAATTTGCTTAGTGCATTAAGTAAGCAATTTTGATCGTAATAAGATTGAAATAATAATAGTGGTAATAGTAGGAATAATAGGCGAATCATTATAAAGGAAAGTATAAGAATAATTCTTCAACAATAGCTTGAAAATTATTGATAATTAAATAGATCCCTTGAACGAATGCACATTCTACATTTGGTATGATTATATAATTGCACTGTTCAACTAGTGAAATACACACTGAGCTTATTCAGCTTTTAGGAGCTTTAAATTTTAATAGGATTATTTGTACCTTTGGTGATTTTGTTGAGAAATTAAAATTGATATGGGATATTTTGTATTGAAAATATAGACTACTTTTTTCGATGAGTGAATAACAGAGCAAGCACTCCCTAATTATTGGTGAAACATCAGTTTTCACAAATGTCTTCAACAATCCTAACCAAAACAAGTAAGGAAGGGCTAAGTTCGGATGTAACCGAACATTTTATACTCTCGCAATTTATTGAAGAAATTTTATTAAGATAACGCACAAATTTACCCATAAATTCGGTATAAAGTTCAATAGAATAACGAAAATCATCATAAATAGTATATGGGGACTGAGGTAATTCCTAAACCGATTTCACTCGTTTTTTTTTTTGGACTGTATAAGGAAATGGCTAAAAGAAACGACTGCAGAAAGTTTGGCTTATATAGCTTTATTGGTTTCCGAGTTATATACAAAAAACCTATTTGGGGGCGGAGTCACGCCCACATTTCCAAAAAAATTACATCCAAATGTGCCCCTCCCTAATGGGATCCTATGTTCCAAATTTAATTTTCATAACTTTATTTATGGCTTAGTTATGACACTATATAGGTTTTCGGTTTCCACCATTTTGTGGGCGTGGCAGTGGACCGATTTTGCCCATTTTCGAAAGTAACCTCCTCAGGGTGCCAAGGAACATGTGTTCCAAGTTTCATTAAGATATCTTAACTTTTACTCAAGTTATCGCTTGCACGGACAGACGGACAGACGGACAGACGGACAGACGGACGGACGGACAGACGGACGGACAGACATCCGGATTTCAAATCTACTCGTCATTCTGATCATTTATGTATATATAACCCCATATCTAACTCTTATATTTCTTGGTGACACAAACAACCGTTATGTGAACAAAACTATTATACTCTGTGCAACAGGTTGCGAGAGTATAACAAGTAAGGAAGGGCCAAGTTCGGGTGTAACCGAACATTTTATACTCTCGCAATTTATTTATTTAACTTAATTAATATTATATAATACACAATTTGACCCACATATTCGTCATATATGTATATTGTATAAAGTCTATTGAAAGTTGGAAACCATAATATTAGGTTAGAAGCACCGATGTCCTCATGTTCGACATATGGGGCCTTGAAAACCTATGGCCACACTATAAACATAGTATTTGTGCAAAGTTTTGTACCGATATCTTCACTAGTGCTTACTTTATATATTGTAAAGTAAACGATTCAGATCGTCTTCAAAGTTCTGGTATATAGGAAGTAGGCGTGGTTGTGAAGCTATTTGGCCTATTTTCACAACATATCATTGGGATGTAAGGAAACTATTACAACTAAAGTTTCACTGAAATCGGTCAAGTAGTTCTTGAGATATGGTTTTTGACCCATAAGTGGGCAATGCCACGCCCATTTCCATTCATTTTCTCCATTTTTGGACTGTATAAGGTAGTACCTAAAAGAAAAGACTCCAGAAAGTTTCCTTGATATAGCTTTCGTAGTTTGCGAGATATGTACATAAAACTTAATAGGGGGCGGGCCACGCCCACTTTCCCAAAAAAATTACATCCACATATATCCCTTCATAGTGCGATCCTTCATACCAAGTTTTACTTCCATATTTATAGCTTAGTTATAGCACTTTAAGTGTTTTCGGTTTTCGCCATTTTGTGGGCGTGGCAGTGGTCCGATTACGCCCATTTTCGAACTTAACCTTCTTATGGTGCCAAGAAATACGTCTTCCAAGTTTCATTAAAATATCTCAATTTTTAATCAAGTTACAGCTTGCACGGACGGACGGACAAACGGACGGACAGACAGACATCCTGATTTGAACTTTACTCGTCACCCTGATCATTTTGATATATATAACCCTATATCTAACTCGTTTAGTTTCAGGACTTATAACCAACCGTTATGTGGACAAAACTATAATACTCTCGTAGCAACTTTGTTGCGAGAGTATAAAAAGACAATTTTACATAAGGGAGAATTAAAATTAATAGATAAATGGATTTTGGTTTTATATTCTAAAGTAAAGTTACGTGTACAAAAATTATTATTATGATTCGACGAACTTTTACCGGAATTATGGCCAAAAAAGGCATTAAAGTTGGTTTAAATGCGAAATTAAAAATATCCATTGTAAAGTGTTTTTCAATAGGGACGCTACAAAGGGACCGATAGGGACACAAAACAACGTCATAGTTTTTTCCGTGCCAGTGAGATAAAGAAGTGCCCGTAGTGTGAAGAATATTGCTGCCACTAACGCATCAATTGAAAAAGACCCAAACCAGTCTCTCACACATGCCTCAAGCGTTGGGCATCTCTGTGACGTCATTGTGGCGAATTTTGCGAAAAGATTTTGGCCTACAACCTTACAGGATCAAATTGATGCAAGGTCTGAAGCCGCTTGATCACCAGAATCGTCGCATGTTCGTAAATTTGGCTGAGCAACAACTTGAAAATGATCTATATGTTCATCGAAAAATCATCTTCAGCGATGAAGCTCATCTGGCTGAATGGGTTCGTCAATAGGCAAAATATACGTAAGGTAAGACAGCAATCCACACGTACTCCATGAGACACCATTGCATCCCGAAAAAATTACGTTTTGTTGCGGTTTATGGTCCGGCGGCGTTATTGGGACGTACTTCACCCGTGATGATCAATACTGGCACGTTACTGTGAATGGGAATCGCTACCGCTCAATGATAACCGAATATATTTGACCTGAATTGGATGAAAGGAACTTGGACAATATGTGGCCCCAACAGGACGGTGCCACAAGCCATACAGCGTATGTCACAATCCTGTCTCCTGTAATTGAACCTTAATGACTTTCGAAAGAAAAATTCTCTGAAATATTTTCGGCGCAATCAGAATTGGATCTGATGAATGAATATCGAACTATACCAGCTAATTCAAGGCGAAAACGAGGTTAGTTGCAAGAATGAACAATTCAATAACCCAAAAGAAGGTAATAGACGGGAAAGCATCCATCGGTAGAGCAAGAGGAAGACCATGATCTAGATAACTGGAAAAATGGACAACTAAAGACAGAGTTACATGGAAGCATATTGTTCAGCAGGTCAAAGCTTACAGAGAGCTGTAGAGCCAAATGAAAATGATCGCCCGCCATAAAAAATAAAAAAAAAACAACTAAGGAAGTTCGGTTGTGTCTGAACATTTTATACTCTCGCAATTTATTTATTTAATTTTATTAATATAATACACAATTTGACCCACATATTCGTAATATATATGGTATATAGTTGGAATCCCTAATATTAGATATAAGGGAGCTAGGTGAAGTTATGAACCGATTTCACCCATTTTTGGCACGGGGACATATTATTAGAAGAAATATATTTCCTCAAAATTTCTTCAAAATATCTGAGAGACTTACCTATATTTTCGGTAAAAAAAGATTAGAAGCACTGAGGTCCTCAAGTTCAATTATGGGGCCTACTTATGGTCCGATTTCTGCGATTGTTAGAAAGGGGTGCCACACTATAAATGCAGTATTTATACAAATTTCTGTTCCGATATCTTCACCAGTGCTCACTTTATATATTGTAAAATAAACAATTCAGATCGACTTCAAAGTTCAAAATGGTTGAGAACCGATTTGACCAATTTTCACAAAATGTCATTGGGATGCCAGGAATATATTATGAACAAAATTTCATTGAAATTGGTCGAGTAGTTTCGGAGTAATCGTTTTTGACCCATAATTGGGCGGAGCCACGCCCATTTAAAATTTTGTAAACCAATTTGAATGCAGCCCTCCTGTACCTTCTTTATAATGAAATTTAAGTTTTCTGGTGTTTTTCATTACTGAATTAAAGCATTTTTAGTAGTTTTCAACAGAACTTTTGGTAGGGGAGTTGGGCGTAGTTATAATCCGATTTCCTCCATTTTTGGACTGTATAAGGTAGTACCTAAAAGAAACGGCTGTAGAGAGTTTGGTTGATATAGCTTTAGTAGTTTACAATATATGTACAAAAAACCTATTTTGGGGCGGGGCCACACCCACTTCCCCAAAAAAATTACATCCGGATATGCCCCTATAATACTCTTTGCAACATGTTACGAGAGTATAAATATTAAATCATGTTATCACATTTGTACTAAGTTATACCATTAACTCTGAAATATCGCACATTTGATGCATTGAAAAAATGTTACTCATACGTCACGTTGCACCCACACATTAAAAATAGTATATAATATTTTATGCCATACCAAAATTTCCACTAAACATCATAGATGCATATGTATATCGGATAAAATTTAATTATAATAATAATAATAGGATAATATTTGACCTTCAGCATGCGAGATTAAGTACTTTTCACTCATTAATTAAGCAATTTAAAATATAAAATCTAACTAAATTCAGAAAAAAATCGTTTCATACGCACGCCACTTATGTCACCCGTTTTTCTTGCAGTCTGTCTGCCACTATTATCAGCCGCTCATTAACGCGACTTATGTGCTTACATACTCTGTCATGTGGCAAAGCATTTTATGTACTCTACCAACCGCAAAACCACACCAAATACTACTAGCAAAATAAATATGAAATACAAAAGTTTTTGTGTGCTTTTTTTGCACGAGTGCTCGTTAAGTGGCAGTGCACACAAGTAAATACATGCTTATAGTATATATACAAATATACAAATATAGTGGAGAGAGGTAAGGGCGTTGTGTGACTGCGACAACATAAAATCTTTTCAAACCCGCACAGGTACAAAAAGCAGACACTTTCAACAGGCAGGCGAACGCACACACACAAACACAGAGACATTCCTATATAACCGCACTTTACTTTCTGTTTTGTTTAGAATGCAACCGCTATGAAAGTGTAAACCATTAATAAGCACTGGGCCACTATGCGACTATGGCAGTGTGGCAGTACGACAGTATGGCAATGTGTTTGCATTTGTATTTGTGCGTTGTGGCGTAAAGTTATAAAACCAGCAAAAATATTATGATTATTTTTTTAGTGTCTGTATATATGTGTGTGTGTTGTACCACTTGGCGGTAATACGAACTGTGAAAAATTGAAGTGCTCATGTGTGTGTGTGTATGCTTGTTCTATGTTATACCGTTAACTGTGAAATATCGCCTGTACTAAGTAGAAAAGTATTGCATACATTCATTTAAACACATACACCGCCAAGCATATGCAAATGTCCCTTGGTTGTGGGAAAAAATGTTGCTCATGTTGCACCCACGCATTCAAGCGCATTTGCTAGCAACGCTGTTACACTACTCATGTTACTCATGTGACTGTGCCTTGATTAAATATGTTATGAATGAGTGATTACGAACAAAAAAAAGCATTGCATGAAAATTACTTTCGCATACCGAATTCTTTTAATTAACTTCCAACACAGTTTAAAGTACCGTGAAAATGTAAAATCGGCCAATTTTCACCACAAGTACGCACACAAATACACATGAATGGCGCCATGTGTAATATGCAGGTGATATGCATGATATTACTGCAATTTGTTTACACAGCAGCACATAAATATATTTTTTTTTAAGATATACAGCGTTAGTCATTATAATTATACACTTGCAGTTACATGAAAAAAATCGGTGAAAAAATGCCATTTAATAACATTGACCTTTAAATAAATTATTATTTGAAGCGTTGTTATATATTTTCAAGTCTTAAATTTAATATCTTTATATATATAAATCTTCTGTACGTGTGTTAGTCATTGAACTCCTCCTAAGCGGCTGGACCGATTTTGATGAAATTTTGTGTGTATTCCAGAGGGTTTAAGGATGGTTTAGATTCACAATACGATAAACTAGATTATGTTTTTTAGTTATATTATTAATTAAAAATTGTTTTTGATATTAGCAGAACTTACATAGGATACGGCAGACTGCGTTGTAGTCGATGTGTAAACTATTCAAGAGTACGTCTTGAAACCTTCGTGGAAGACCAGGAAAGAATTAGAAAATATGTAAAAATGGAAAAATAGCGAAGAAAATAATAATAAGAAAATTTTATTTGAATTGACAACAAAATTAAAAAAAAAGAAAACAAAAAATAATTTTATTTTGAAGGTTGTCATTATTGCTTTGTTAAAATATTTTTGTCATTGTTCAATTGTATACGTGCTGTTGTGTCGATAGACAAAAAGAATAAGAACATGCTCGCAATTTATTGCTATATTTTTATTAAGGTAACACATAGGCATAAAGTCCAATAGAAAATCATCATATATATAATTCCTGAACAAATTTCACTCATTTGCACTACCAAGGTTAACGGGAATAGGGGCTACTTGGCACCTGTTAGTAGGCAAACAAACGGCACATTCGGCATTGAAATTACTCCTAAATTGCAAAATCGCAAAAATATCACTGTATCGAAAATTTTCCAGATATTCAAGAAGTCGCTGGAGGCACTGCACAGGACTTTAAAAGATTTACGCGATATCCAAAACGTTTTTGGTGGACTCTTCCAATTATGCCTGAATCAATAAGCATTCACTAGAAGCTCTCGATAGAACCCTGAGAGATATAAGAAATAATCAAAGACTTTTCGGTGGTGCTCTGATCTTGGTGTCTGGTGAAATTCGATTGTATAGAGATACGCAATATATTCAACTTCCAGAAAACTTTTGCAATATGGTGGCTACCAAAGATGAGTTGATGCAAAGTATCATTCCACAGTTACAATATAATTATACAGACCATACATGGCTACGTGAGCGAGCTATTTTAGAAGATGTCGACACGATCAATTTAATAACACAGCAGTCACTGCTTGGTTATGAATTTACATTTAAATAAATTGACACTGTTGTTGATCCAGATGAAGTTGTCAACTATCCTGTAGAATTTTTGAATTCACTGGATTTACCTGGATTGCCACGACATAACTTGCGAATAAAGATTGGCTCACCTATAATTTTGCTTCGAAATTTGAATGCGCCAAAATTGTGTAATGGTACGCGATTAGTCATAAAAAATCATGGGCAACATTCTTGAAGCCACTATTTTGAGTGGAATATTTCAAGTTGAGGATGTACTCCTACCACGGATTCCAATGATTTCTTCAGA
Organism: Zeugodacus tau; assembly: GCA_031772095.1. Lineage (NCBI taxonomy): Eukaryota > Metazoa > Arthropoda > Insecta > Diptera > Tephritidae > Zeugodacus > Zeugodacus tau. The sequence goes on along the minus strand of CM062651.1, from coordinate 54,578,938 downwards.
TTCGCCGATACCATTTAAACGTTTACAATTTCCAATCCGTTTGGCATTTGCGATGACTATTAATAAGGCGCAAGGTCAAACGATGACGATTTGTGGACTAGATTTAGAAATCCGTGCTTTTCTCACGGATAATTATACGTTGCGTGCTCGAGGGTAGGAAAACCATCGAATTTATTTATTTATACCTCTCAAGGATTAACCAAAAATATTGTTCATACGATGGAATTACGATAATTTCAGTATTTGTAGATAATTAACTCTTAGAATAAATACCCGTTATAAAATAGTTTAAGAGCCAAACCCAAACGACTTTATTGGTTATTTTTGTAATAAATATATATGAATGACTTTAGGTATTGTAATAAGTTTCGAATAAAAATTTGCATCATAAGGGTATAATAATGGTTACAGCTAATTTCCAAAAGTTTACATTGAGACGTGGGACAGGACAACGTCTGTCGGGTCCGCTAGTTACATATGTTTTTCTTAAATTTTTTCAAAAACAATTAAATTTTTCTTTCTATCTCTCTCAAATGTTGGCCGCAGCTACGTCTCAAATGGTCCATCCGTTGAGTAAATTTTCGATGACTCGTTCGAGCATTTCGACTGGTAACTGGCGAATGTCCCGCGTGATGTTTTGCTGCAAGGCCTGAATCGAAGAGGGATTGTCCGCATAGACTTTAGACTTTACATATCCCCACAGGAAAAAGGTTGTGGTGGCCAATCAACCGACCCAAAACGTGAAATCATCTGCTCACCGAAGTGTTCTCTCAATAAATGCATTGATTGATGCGATGTGGCGCCGTCTATATGAAACAAAATGTCGCCGAGAACACGAGCTTCAATTTCAGGCATCAAATAGTCGGTTATCATGGTGCGATAACGGTCACCATTGATGGTTTTGAAGAAATATGGACCGATGATTACAGCGACCCACAAACCACACCAAACCATTGCTTATTTCGGATGAAATGGCAGCTCTTGAATCTCTTCAGATTGCTCTTCGTCCCAAATGCGGCAATTTTGCTTGTTTACATACCCATTGATCCAGAAATGGGCCTCATCGCTGAACATAATTTGTCTCGAAAATGTCGGATCTTCTTGGAACTTTTCAAGAACCCATGGAGCGAAGCGATGTCGCTTGGGAAGGTCGAGTGGCTTCAACTCTTGCACAAGCTGTACTTCGTACGCTTTCAATCTAAGAACTCAACGTAAAATGCGCCAAGTCATTCCATACATCAGTCCGAGTTGCTGCGAACGGCGCCGAATCGACTGTCTTCGTGTACACTCTTAGCTACGGCTGCTATATTTTCTTCACTGCGTGCTGGTCTATTCGGTAGAATATTGACCCATAATCAATGATGGGTCTCAAGATGGGTGATGGTGTTGTGAATAGTACGCTCAGTAGCCCGATTGTGTTGACCATAAGTTGAACGATACTGAACAAAAATAACATCACAGCTTGACTCGACTCATGCGTGATCTCTCAAAAAAATGCTATTGGAAAAAGTACCTCTAATTGAATCACCCGTTACGTCCACTTTATAGTCCTGGCACCAAGTGGTTAATGTCGTCTGATTTTTTGGTGAAAAATTCGCATAAAGTAAAGCTGGTAAAATCGACTGTCCTATTATAATACGCTAAATAAATTTTTAAATTTAATGCAAACATATTTCTTTTTTTTACTAGACTTTTTAAAATTGTGTAATTCTTTAAATTATGTCTCGCAGATAATTTGTCGTTAAAAATCGTATTGTTTAGGTATATAAAATTGTAAAACGCTCTTTAATGTCGATGCAATGAAATAAAAATTTGAAAAATGTCAGCAATGTGGGATCCCTACAATACCTCCACCCTTGTAACAATGTTGCTAGCAAGCGACATGTGAAGCGATTTGCTTTGAGAAGCAGATTTCAGTTGAACTGATATGTATGTATATTCATATATAGGTCACGCATAAATCTTCAAATATGTTTTATTATTTTTTTATTTAAGTGCGCAAATTTCCAACGAATTCACCAGCTATTGCCTTTGCTAAAATTCCTTCATCAATTTGTAATTTTTTTATACCTTTTGTTTATATATCACAAATACGAAATTTGTTTGCCATGTGATGCATGTGCTGTGATTCGCTTTAATGCCAGCAATGCAGCGAGCATACCTGACCCTACCAACTAACTCAATCAGCAAAATTCTCCGTTTGCCGCATATGGAACGAATCAATAAATTGAATTCGAGGCGTAATGTCATTTTTGATGATTGCAAAAAATCTCAAAAATTCCATTTCAGCACAAACACACGAACACATGTGTTACTTTATGCCCATATGCATATGGAATTAAATTGGTCCAACAACGGCAACGATGAAACGGCAATGTCAACCGTGCGATAACATTGCTGGCGATCAGCTGAAAATATTGAAATTGGATTTCCATCCAATGAGAAATGGAGTAACACAAATGCCAAGTGCCTAGACAAAGCAAGCATATAAAAATAGAATTTGAATTCAAGAACAGTACTCGTTGGTTGAGGTCAATATTTAATAATATTTTTCGATTTCGATTTCTGCATAGAACACTGATTTGATGCGTCGATAGCAACCAGATGAAAGTAATAACTGTTTGTATCGATACACATGAATATGCAAAATTTAGGCAATTTCAATAAGAAAATAAACTAAATAAATGTCACACAAATTCAAGGTAACGAAGACTTCAAAATGAATCCACGTTCGTTCACAGTCAATCGAGTTCGTCCTTAGTCAACCACATAATTGTCTTTTCCTCTGTCTATACCATAGCCAGTACTAGGTCGAGAGGCCAAACTATTTGGTTCGGTGCAGCTCATCATTTCGCACCTAATACAGCACACCCAAAGGTCTCTTCACATTGAATTAAACTCATGACCTACTCCGAGGAGGTTTTTTTATTCTGGCTGATGTGCTGAGATTAGGCTAGGTGTTAGGCTTTCTTCCTAAGATGGGGATCACACTTGGACTCTATTTGAAGCTATAGTTAGATCTCTTGTGTCGTCAAAGTCACTTAAACCAATAACAAACCTACTTGGGCGGGATCAAGGAGAAATTGTTGAGAATACTCTAATCATCTTCTTCCAAACAACTTCTGCACCAATACTAATTGAACAATGACCAGTTAAAATCATTACAACAAAGGTATAGCGAACTTCGCTAATGGTGAAGAGCTCTGTAGACCTCTCAAGATAGCCCTATAAATGTAGTAATTACATTAAATTCATAATTTTTACCGAAAAGTCAGTTGACGTCAAACAACAAATATATAGTCAGTTTTTTTCCTAGTGCTCTCTCAAGAGTTTTTCAGTCGGAAACGGCTGCCATAAAGTTTGTAGCGGATTTATTGCTGTGAAGAGCAGTATCTTTCAGAGATGTGACTATGACTCTGATAGTAGAGCGGCGATACTAGCCTTGAACTCGCTGAATGTGTGGTCCCGGCTTGTGAAGGAATGCCAGTACTCACTATCTGTGGCATCAGATCACTTCTCAAACTGACTAGTTTAAGTGCCAGGCCAAAGCGGAATCGCAGGAAATTACAAGCCTGATCAACTTGCTAAGCTACAGTGGAATGGAAACTAGTAGGAGTACCACTATGCTCTTGCTTCTGGATGGAAGGGCTTCAGTTAAGCAAGCATAGGGCAGTCACTAACACTGTTCTGTCGCAAAATCCTTCTGGTCCAAGCTAAATCGCAAGAGGTCTAAGAAACACTTCGCCCTCAGTAAGGACAATGTTTTCCTAGTCTTAGGGATTCCAACTGGGCAGAGATCTAAGAAACTCTTCGCCTTCAGTAAGTACATTGTTTCCCTTAGCCGTCTAACTGGCCATTTTACCATCAAGGTTCACGCGGTCAAACTAAAATTTTTTCCGAATGCTAGCTGCAGAAGCAGCTTGGAGGAAGATAAGGGAGAATCTTCTTAATATTTATTTGGAATGCCCCGCCACGATAATTGGCTCATTTTGTGAGATTACCTTTCTTAGAACTAAGATGTTCGGGTCTATCAGCTTGTCCATTTTTTTTTGATGTATCCGTCCAGCAAATGTTCGTTCAATAAAATACGGACGAATTTTGGTCTTTTACCATTTTTTCTTAATTCAGTTGGTTCAACAAAAGTGCAGTTCTAAAACTCGAAATTTTAATTTTTAAAAATCACCATAATACTTGCTAAGAGCTTGTCCTATGCTTTCTTTCTTTCGTTAAAAGTATTAGGCACTCTTTACTTCAGCAAGTATATTGAGGTCGTTGCACTCGCTTTTCAAAGAGTTTTAAACTCCGTTATTTTACATTAAGGAAATTTTTGTATCAATACTAAAACCCGGATGTCCTTTAATAATATTACGTTGAATTCTTTCCTACTAGTTATTTTCATTATTCAACAAAAATGCCAGAAATCGCTAAGATTTCCCTTCTGCTCTATACTCTTTAAGATTTTCGCATTATGAAATTTAAGAAGGGTACAAAATTCAAATTCATTTCACCAAACTGAATTTGCATTCAGTAAAAATGAAAAAAAAACACCATTTACATAACCTAAACTGTGTTGTCACAGAATTCATTTATTACTTTAACAACTTGTTTCTATGCGTGTGTCCTTTTTGTATAGCTAACTTATCGATTTTTAATGCTCGTATTTGCTGATGAAAAATGAGTGTGAAAAGTGCTTAATCACAAATTCTGTCATCTGATGTGATTTCATTTTATTTAACATGATGCTTCAACGCTTCTAAATCTTATGCATACACAAGTTATCACGCTTATAACGAGCAAATGATAAATTGCAATAAATTAGATAAGAAAAAAATAAAAAATAAAAGGAATTTTAAAGAAGTATTCAAGCAAAAATAGCTGTAAAAAGAAAAAATATTTTAAATGATGGAAGGAAATATTATATTATATAACCAATACCAGTATACGATAGGGACTCATACAAAGTAGGAAGTAAATGCAGTAGGACCAAATAGTTCCAAGTATCTCATAAATGTATTATAAGAACTGTTGTTTCGAAAAATAATATTTCGTATTAGATGAATCGGGGGATGGGGTCATATGTGGAAGTTCACGTAAGTGAGGAAAGTTTCTGATTGCCATTCACTTGGGAGTGGCCAGGACCGACTTTTTTCCGGGTTTAGACTAAGTATCCCCTGGGTAGCAACAGGCATCCATTTGGAGGCGAGCTAAAGTGAGAAGGCGAAGCTCGATTCTGCGGTTGCGCGTAGGGTTTGGGACCCACCACATAAAAAACCTCGAAATTCAACGCAGAATCACTCTTGCCAACAGGTGCTACTTTGGACTGAGTAGCAATTGAAAAGTAAACTCCTCTCTGGACGAACCAAAATCAAACTCTACAAGTCGCTCATTATTCCCGTCCTGATGTATGGCGCATACGCGTGGACGATGACAACATCCGATGAGACGACTCTTGGGGTTTTCGAGAGAAAGGTTTTGCGGAAGATGTATGGTCCTCTGAACATTGGCAACTGCGAATACCGCAGATGATGGAATGATGAGCTGTACGAGTTATACGACGACATTGACATAGATCAGCGAATAAAAAGACAGCGGCGACGCTGGCTAGGTCATGTTGTACGAATGGACGGAAACACTCCAGCTCTGAAAGTGTTCGATGAAGTACCCGCTGGAGGAAGCCGCGGAAGAGGACGACCTCCACTCCGTTGGAGAGACCAAGTGGAAAATTACCTGACTTCACTTGGTTCCAGTTATATCACGTAAGCGGTTCCTACACCAAATATACATATATATATACATATATATTAAATGAATCTATGACCTGCCTGTATACCCGTTAATATTGTATGGCTGCATGTGGATCCCATGTCACCCATTTCATTGTGCTCCGTTCTTTAGATAGTCTAGTCTAAATAAGCGGAAGGGGCTCAGATTTATATGCGGATAAAGACGGTACTCTCGGCAGCGACCCTCAAAACGATTTATGAAATATTCTAGGTCCCTACAACATAAACAACATTTCATTTAATTAGTCGAAAAAAGGCCTCCCTCAAAGGAGTTTTAGCTGTCTAAGTGGGATCGATTTCAAATATACTTTTACTATTAACTATACCAGTTTTCATACAATAAACTACCCAACATAACAAAAAGACTTTCAAAAAATGTGAAGTGTTGTTAAGTATAAATACCCTTAAGCTGCCATTATCCCATAAACCAATAATTATATTGTCCTACGCAAAGTATTAGCAAATATTTTTAAGCTGAAATAATACTTATATAATTCACATCATATGGTAAGCTGCAACAGATGCACTCATACAAACAACATACTAAAACAATTTAAGAATATTATGTAAAGATTATTCTTTCCTTAATGCGTCTGTGAAAAACCCACAAAATGCAAGCGTGCCAATAAAGCAACCGTTATTGACCACAAAATTAGTGTACCGCAATGACTTGGCAATCAATGTAAGTGTAAGTAGAATGCAGTGCAGTCAAGTGTAAATAATGACTATTTTGCCAGCGCCCACTAAAAGATATGACACAGTAACAGATAATTGTCAATGAAGTGGAAAACAATAAGTGGGTGATACACTTACGCAAAACAAAAGCACTCGAGTGATGTAGGTGTTTTCAAAGAAGTACTCTCCTCACATGACTTATGATTATCTACATTTGGTTGTGGGATGGTACATACATAGTAGAGTACAAAAATATTTTTGTTAAATCTCTGACAATCTGATTTTATCACACTTTTTAAATGTCCGCCATACACAAGGGAATCGTGAAGTGATTTTAAGCTAGAATATTTTATACGGATTTCCTTATGTAATTTAACTAACTTTTCTTTGTAAATTTTTCAGCTCTATTTTTTATATATTCGAGGTATCCTCAGCTCAAAATTCAATCTGAATAGTTAATAATTTCAGAGTATAAAAATCTGAAATATTTAGAAAATATATGATTAATACTAGTTAGTTAATTGTAAAGTGAAGGATTAGCGGTGTTTTATGAATTTCATGGACAAATTCTGAATGGACGATGGGTGTGGCGCAAGCCATAATAGTAATAGTTGCCATGGAAATAACATATAGTTTGAAAAAGACCGAACTCCGAACCACACCCTACAGAATTTTGAACTCCATCTCATTCGTTCAAAATCGGATTATAAAATTTCAAGGCTCCAGATTTCGACATAAGGACCACAGAACTTATGGCTAATTTTGTATTAAAAATATCAGCACATCTCGGGATATTCTTAACAAAATCAATGGAATTAGATGTGAGTATCTGTACCCAAAATTAACAAAATCCTCGAACCCTCATATATCGATTTTGAATGATCGATTTTATATGATGATTTCCGTTATTCTAGCGGACTTTATGCCGAATATATGTTATTTATAAATAAATAACTTGTGAGAGTTAAAATATTCGGTTACACCTGGACTAAGCACTTCTTTACTTTGTTTGAATAAGATTTTTATACGACTGAGAATTTTTATCTCTCTACAATATAACTGAAATATAAATATATTCCTCTTCTATTTCAAGACAATTTTAACTTACTTATGGTCAGATTATCATGTTTTCACTTATCTAGTCAAGTGTGTGTGTATTTGATTACCAAAAGGCTATTATAGTTATATATACCATTGGTACTTTAGCCCACCAAAAACTTTCTTCACTAATTGAATTAAGCGAAGCAAATCCTTAGAGTGGCTACTGCTGATTATGCTAGTGAAATGCAAGAAAAAAATTGAAATGCTGCATAACTATTGTCACATAATGCAGAACTCATTACGATATCGGTTGCAGTTGACAGTTGCAGCATCTTGCGTCATAAGCTCGATTTAAAGGGTGTTTAAACAAGAGTGAAGGCACAATAGGTGGTGTTACTTTCTGCATTTATTTTGCTGGGTTGGGTGATTAACCTCGACAGAGATGGTCGAAAAATGAAGTCAACGCTGAGTTTGTTGGCTTACAAATTCTCCCCCACACATTTATCAGTAGCAGCATTGTCTAGACTCCAAATGTCATACCATTAAGTCAATTATGACTTTAGGCCTACCAAAATGCGTCACCCTTTATAAGCGTTTATTATCATTAGGCTTTGTTGTCGCTATTTATAGACAGCAAGACTCGGCAGCAATACTGTTTGCAATTAGCAATGGCAATGGACAAAGGCGATGCTTCGGATATTGACCCAATTTCACAAAGTAATGCAACAATGCTGCACTTAGTTTTAATTATTGCCGCCTCAGCAGCATTTCTTTGCTCATTAATCAATAACTGTTTACTGTTGTTGTAGTTGTTGTTGTAGTTTACTTTTATCATTGCGCCATGCAAACTTATGCCTTGTGTAACCAAGGGAACCGTCATATACTTCTTGTTTTGTGCACTCACTCTTTGCAGCGCCATCGATTTTTAATTAGTATCGGTTGGCTCGACAAATTGCCGCTGCTAATGCGGAAATCATAAGCAACAACTGTTATGCATTTCCATTGTTTGCTCGCTCGTTTTAGTGCAGTTTGTTTTGGGTTGTGCTTTTCTGTTACTAAAAAAAGCGAAAACTTAGAAAGCGACAAGAGAAGACAGTTTCACCAATGGCACTTTGCCTATTACTTTCGCCGTTTGTCCTTCAAACGCTTTCTTATTCTCAACATTATGCAATGAGATGTGGTTGCTAAGGAAAGAAACTTTTGTTAATATAAGTATTTAAATATTAATTTTCTTTACAGCTTGAAGGTTCCATAAAATTAAAAAAAATATATTGGGACAATGTCAATACCAATACCAGCAACAACGTTGCTCCAAATAGAAATAAAGAGTTGTAATATTTGAGCACAAGCAAATAGAGACCGTCAGTTAATTTCCAGTAGACAGCAGCGAATATTTATTTATTACAAAGGCACACTGTCGATTATTTGCCTTCATTTCAAAATTTTTGTGTCATTATTCAGGTTTAAGTGTCTTTGTGTCACTTTTAATTTCTCTAATGGTCTTGCTTTGTTGATGTTACTCATACGCCCTGTCTAACACCTTTGGTACTTGTGCTTCATTTCTGGTGTTCATGCCAGATGAACACAACCCTGCATTGTCCTATAATACGAATTAAAGGACAATGCAATAATGCACAACAGCGCCAACATAACCCGCGAATAGACACAACAATAGAGAATAACAACCCAAGAAGGAGGAAAAACACACGGACGGACGAAAAGGCGCCAACACCGGATCAACCCAACACAACAGAGGATCATTTAAACATCGAGGGATTACCCACCCAAACCTAAGGTTTTATTTGAAATTATAACTTATAATTAATCCCCAATTGTTAGATTTATGATCTACTAACCAATATACACAAACACCCACTCATTTGTACAAATTAACAAATACAAATTGTATGTATAAACACTTATACCCCACACACCCAAATACACTAAATTACATTTATATTAAACACTAATCATCTTATTTTATTTGGCACACCGGCAACTCAACGTCGGGTACCTCGACATTTTGGTCCATTCGAGCCGGATCGGTGCCCGATAAATAAGAACCCACCCAATTAACCACCACTTGGACAAGCAGGATTTGGAGATTCATCGACCCACCAACAACAATAGCATCGTTGGAATAACCCGCCGGCAATTCCTACCGCAACAACAATCCCAGGTGAAACCCTTACCAACTACAACAAACTCATACTCAGGATACGTGAAAAATATTGTAAGTAAAGTGACCCTAAATATATTTAAATATATTTCCTTTAAATATAAAATAATATAATTTACAAGTGCGAAACGGAACAACAGTGTGAAGTAGCAAATATTGTGTTTAACACGAATTAAATGCAAAATATTTGTAATTTCGTTTTTACCTTATTCCGCTTTGCACTTTGTATAATACATACACGTACAAACATACATATTTACTTACATATTTTCCGAGAGTTAAATAGCTCTCCTCTCAAATAATATTCATACCCACACGTACATATATACAAATATAATTGCATTACCCGCTCTGCTCAGAGCATTGCTAGTGCAAGCAGAACCAACTGCACGTAAGGCACAATACCCGGTAGGAAAAATTTGCGAATACCCATTAGGAATTTTTTTGTTCATCGGAACTTAAAAATTTTCGTGACCCAAACTCAAATATTGTGTACATATAAGACACAAACAAGGAAAAAATATTTAAACAATTAACCCTCTACACACCCAGAGGACAAAATAAACAAAATAATTTTACTCGCCACATTTCGGAATTCGCTTTTTTGCTATTTAAATAAAGAGAATAAAGTTTAAATTTATAAATCGTTTCATTTCTACTTCAATTCTTACGACCCAATTTAATAGAAAAAATGGAAGATTTCAAATTTTGTATTTCCGATTTATTCGAATACATCGAGGAACATATCGAGACCCCACCCGCAGATGAGACAGTTTATACTCTGGAAATAAAAAGAGTTGAACTGAAAGCAATTTACGACAAGGCAAATAAGTCGTACGACGCCTTTCGCAGAGCCCCACACAAACCCGAGAATATTGACTTCGCTAAAGTCAAGGAAAACTTCAAAAAAGGACACCAGTCATATCTCAAATGTTTGGGATCAATCAATAAAACTATTGATGATCTCAAGACCCCAATACCAGTAAAGGAACCCGCTGCAGAAGAAAACTCGTCGATGGACACGAGACCCTCAATGCAGCTGCCCCCGTGTGACACGGATATATTTTATGGCGATTTCGAAACATGGCCCTCTTTCAGAGACGTGTTCACCGCTGTATATATACACAACCCAAAAATTAGCAACGTGGAGAGACTATTTCATCTTGTTCAAAAAACCCGAGGAGAAGCAAGAGACATAGTCAAAAACGCCCCTTTAACAAATGATGGTTTCGTGATGGCCTGGAGAGACCTCGTATTGCAATACGAAAACAAACGAGTTCAGGTCAACGCGCAATTAAAAGTTTTATTCAATTTACCCCACGCAACCCAAGAAAATGCAAGCGCGATTAAGCACCTCCAGAGGACCATCAACAATTGTCTTACGAATCTGCATAATGTGTACATAGACACTAGTAGTTGGGACCCCATTTTAATATTCTTATGCGGATTGAAACTACCCAAGACCCTACTTCATCAGTTTGAAGACACCCTAGAAGACAACTCAGAAATACCATCATGGAAAACTTTCGATGCGTTTATCACCCACAAATACAAATCTATGGAAGCAGTAGAAAACCTGATTGACCCTGCTCCAGTTACCCCATCCAACAGTGGACCCTACAGAAAGGACAGGAAATTTTATAGCTTTCACCCAAACGTCTCTGGAATTTCGAACCTTCATTTTATACACTCAACTGAAAACCCTACAAGAGACAGCTGCTTATCAAACAAATCTCAAAACAATGAGAGTTGTAAATTATGTAGAACACAACATTCCATTCGAGAATGCCCGAAATTTTTACACATGAATGTGGAGACCCGAATAACTACAGTAAAAAATAATGGCTACTGCTATAATTGCCTCGCATTATCGCACAATTTCAAAGATTGCAAGAGCAAATACTTTTGCAGAATATGCAGAGGGAAACATCACACTCTTCTGCATAGAGAGATCACACCCCGATCACATTCTCCCCCGCAAGGACCAAGAGCCTCAAACCCGGCTCTTGATTCAAACCCAAGCAGTACCTCCCAAACCCATAATCCCAATACAAATCCGCAAGCCTACACAACCCTATTACAGTCCACTCAAAATAGAACCCAAGACCCACTCAACTCAAATAGGAAGCAGATTTTGTTAGGTACTGCTATAGTGCAAGTGTATCACAAAGGGAAATTATACACAGCCAGAGCACTCATAGACTCCGGATCAGAGGCCACAGTAATTTCTGAGAAATTCCAAAGAAGATTGGACATACCCACAACCCATAGAAATGCGCAAGTGATTGGATTGAACAATACAGTATCCGCAACAGTTACCAAAACTTGTCAACTCACCCTTCGATCACCAACAAACAAAGAATTTCAAATAACAACCCACGCACTCATCTTAAAAACTTTAACCGACAATTTACCCAATTACCCACTCGACTCAACAATTGTCAATGCAAAATTCGGTTTTAGTTTAGCGGACCCATACTTCTACAACCCCAGACCCGTGGACATCATAATTGGAAGTGATTTGTACCCACAAATTGTACGCAGTGGAGTACAAAGAAATGTTTTTGGGACACTACTAGCCCAAGAAACAGAATTCGGCTGGATTCTGTCTGGACCCACTCCCGAACTACCCATCTCACCCACGGTAATGTCATTCTTTAATAAAATGACCCCACACAATGACCCAAGAACAAAGCGGAGCCGTTATTCTGGCAAATTTAGTGGATGCGACCCTACCCTAATTAAACAACACCCAGTATCGCACTCAACTTTGAACGGATTCTACAATTGCAAACCCACATGCTTACGCACAACCATTGTGCCCCAACGAGAATACAACAAAGAGAAGCTAAATATTATAACGCGAAGAAAGTACTTCCAGGAGGAATATGAAACTCTGACCCAAAGAACGAACACACCCAGGAAAAGTTCTATTTGACCCTAGACCCTTTTAATCGACCCCAAATGTATCATGCGAGTTAATAGTCGATTGAGTAATTCAACCGCACTATCTCCCGATCATAATACCCTATAGAAGTCGATAAATATCACTACATACCCAATTTACCCACTCAATTACTCTTCATGATGACCCAAGTCTTACGACTCATGGATGGATGGAAATTTGGATACCGAGACCCACATCACGTCCACCAACCATCAGTGCACAAGTTACGTATGACACAAGAAGAGTGAAATACAACCCAGACAACGGCATCGTGATCGCACAAAACACCGCACTCGGTTGGACTCTAACCGGTGCTTGTGCGATTTAGACCCCAAGTATAAGCTAAACCCAATTCAAGATTACTCATTAACCCGTATCAAAACCCTTAATTAATAATTTTTATTCGCAGACCCTTCAAGGCGGCCGGGATGTTCATGCCAGATGAACACAACCCTGCATTGTCCTATAATACGAATTAAAGGACAATGCAATAATGCACAACAGCGCCAACATAACCCGCGAATAGACACAACAATAGAGAATAACAACCCAAGAAGGAGGAAAAACACACGGACGGACGAAAAGGCGCCAACACCGGATCAACCCAACACAACAGAGGATCATTTAAACATCGAGGGATTACCCACCCAAACCTAAGGTTTTATTTGAAATTATAACTTATAATTAATCCCCAATTGTTAGATTTATGATCTACTAACCAATATACACAAACACCCACTCATTTGTACAAATTAACAAATACAAATTGTATGTATAAACACTTATACCCCACACACCCAAATACACTAAATTACATTTATATTAAACACTAATCATCTTATTTTATTTGGCACACCGGCAACTCAACGTCGAATACCTCGACATCTGGTTTACATTGCTCTTGCTCTACTATCATCAAAAATTAATTTGAGTTATTCCAGGAACTTTCACTATCATATCTATATATTCATAAAGGTATATCTATATATGATATACGAGATGTGTTCAAAAAAAAAATCAAAATTCAAAACAAATCAAATTCAAATTTCACGAGTGTAGAGAGTTCAATTGTCAAAATTGTTTTTATGCTCTCGAAACATGTTGCACAGAGTATAGTAGTTTGGTTCACATAACGGTTGTTTGTGGGACCCACATATAAAAGAGTTATATATGTCGTAATATATATGTATATAAATGATTAGGGTGACGAGAATATTTGAAATCCGGATGATAACCTAAAACATATAATGATGATGGGTTTGTTTTTTGAAAAGTGGGCTTGGCCCCGCAAACCAATAAATCTATATAAACCAAACATTCTGCAGTCGTTTCTATGGGCCACTTTCTTATACAGCCTAAAACCGAAAGAAATCGGATAATAACCACGTCCACCTCCCATACAAAGGTTAGGTTGAAAATTACTAAAAGTGTGTTAACTCACTAACGGAAAACATCAGAAACACTAAATTTTACAGAAGTAATGGCAGAGGAGCGCTGCACTCAGATTATATTTTAATATAAAATGAACGTAGCGACGACCACTTCTGGGCCAAAAACCATACCTCAGAAACTACTCCACTGATTTCAAAGAAATTCGGTATGTCATATTTTCTTGGCACCCCGATAACACGGATGCAATATGGGCGAATTGGTTCACAACCACGCCTACTTCCACGCCATTAGGAACCAATGAAGATAGCGGAATAAAACTTTACACAATTAGTGTATTTGAGGTGTGGAATCACTTGTAGAAAAATTGTCAAAATCGGAGCACAACACTTCAAGGCCCCGGATATCGAACAGGAAGAACTCCTAAGCCTAAGGGTAATTGTTCACCGAAAATATCGGTAAATCTCTCAAATATTTTAATGCAATTCAGAGGGAATCTCTTTCTTCTTATAGTCTGTCTGTGTGGCAAAAGTGGTTAAAATCGGGTCATAATTTCAAGGAATGGCGTGTTACAAGCATACTAGAAATCACTGAAAGAACCAAAGCCTATCCCAATCATCGGGTTTGAGAAGTATTTCGACGATTGGAGAAACCACTGGTTTACGTTCACAATATCGAAAGGGGATTATTTTGAAGGCGACAACATTAATGAAGACGAATGAATTATTATTTACATTTATTTTTCAAAACATGAAAATTCCCGTTATTTTATATACATATATGTACATAGGTAGAGGCATCTTTCTTGTCACGTCTAAATCTCTAGTTCCGATTTGATATTTAATTATACTATACTTTCCAGAATTCCGATATTTTCATGAATTATCGTATGGTCTCAAGCATAATCATTATGTGAAGAAAAGCTGCATAACTCTTTACGAGGCAATATCTCGATGACATATCAATAACTTTGGCGAACAACATAATCAAATACATGCCAATGTAATATTAATTAACAATATTTTGACTAATCATATTTCAAATGGGTCGGGTCACCTATTAAAACTGACGAATGGAACAGCAGTTCTAAGAATTCATTAATTGTTAGTTTGTAAGTATGTGTGTGTCTGTTTCTACCAACAATAGCTGTCAATGAAGCGTGCCTCTCGTTGTCAATTGTAAACAAAGCAAATTGAGCGTGCAGAAATTAAATGCGTGAAAAACTCGCCAACTCCTATTGTACAACAAAAAGCAAATATTAAATGAAATTCGCAAATAAGCGCGCATACATACATATGTTTTATATATATACAATAGATTAACATACATATATATAATTGTTTGTATAGACAATGTATTTATTTGTGGTGCTGCTTTTGGCCAGACATCGTTTGGACGTTTTTTTTCTTGCTAAATGAGGGAGAAAGGCATAAATTGCCTAATTAACGCAGTCATCAACGCTTCACAAAAGGAATACACGCATTTATGGCTATATATTTACAATACATACAAATTTGTATTTGTATAGGCATCACATGTATATGCAGGTCCATTCATAGCTGTGCTGGTGTTAATGTTTTAATACTGGTTTACAGGGTGCGTCCTCTTTTATATTGAAAATCGATCACAAAGTCAGTACAATTTTAAAAGAAACACTTTATGTAGATGTTAAGTCAAAATTTTATGATTTGAATTGAAATTATTCTTTGGAGATATAAAAAATAAAATTTAACAGCCCCGAAGTTCATTTCGGCACATTCATTGCCCACATCATTTCGAACATAAAATTCTCTCGAGATCCGTGAAATATCAAAGCAAGACCGTTAAGCAGATATTTTTTGTATCAAACCTTTTTTCAAACAAAACGAAACAGTCTATTAATATCGAAAATAAGAAGAAGAAAAAGAGGAAGGCACTCACTATTTAAATACGAGAAAAAGGGTATTCAGTTTCTAGAACAGAATGTTCATTGTCAAAAAGAGGTGACATTGACTGATCACTGATTGTTATTTGAATATCATAAGCAACTCTGAACTCTGGGCTTTGACAAAAGAAACCACCTTTCTACATCGAAATCCTTCGCCGTAAATGAAGATGGATCGATCATACGCTACGTAAGCCCTATGATAACTTCTCAACAACATCATTAGCGTGGAATCCTTAAGGAAGTCGCAGACAAGTTGAAGCAGAAGCGAAAAAATCAGGCCATTCCTGGAGCCAAATCAAATTTATAGCTTTAAATAAATCGAATTATAAATTATTTATTGAGGCCCTGTGTTCCAATTTGGAACTTTGGGAAAATATATACATATTATATATATTTTCGTATATAGCTCAATCGTCCGAATAATAATTTTATTTATTTAGAAAATATATAATGTGAAAAGTAGTCCAGATAAATTGTAAGATAAATAAAAATTAGAAATAAATATAAAATAATTTTGTTTTTTTTTTCAAGTTATTCGAAGTTCATTTTCCACATATATAAAATATGACACCCCCTGTATGTTCCAGACAATTAATTAATTATGTCAAGCAGCAAATGTCAGTTTTGGTATCTGGTTAATTGGTTAATTCCTAATTAAATTACTGAAGTGAATGTGTATATGATTGAACTGATTATCATAGCCAGGATAACAGAATATAATTCTTCACAGACGCAGTAAGAAGATTAAAAAAATTTAATATTTGTATATTCTCGCAACTTGCTGGGCAATAGAAGTATGACTTCTTTAATCAACTAACGGTTGGGTGTGATAACCTGAAATAACTTATAATAATCGAAATAAATATAGGTTTATGTATATTAAAGTGATCAAAAATATGAGGCGACCTCATATCGCCAAGGCTAGCTTTACGTAAATATTTTGACACAGCATAAAATCGACTCAATTATACCAGTATATTATCACATACAAGTACAAATATAACGGTCACATCCTAGTAGAACCAATAACAAACGCAAAGTGGAAGTGAAATTCAATCTAAGCTCCCAGGACAATAGCTGGAAGTATTATTTGAGACTAGTATAAAACAAAATTCTATCGAATTCTCAGACATTATTAAGTAAAACATAAATATGAACGTAATATGATGGTATTTTGAGAACAAAAATTTAAAGAACGCACAAAGGAGAATGCTCAAGGATGTGTGACTTAAAGAAACTATCGAAAAAGAAACATTGTATGCTGTATACACATTGATACATAGTTATATAAGTATGCGCATGTATATGTTTGACCTTTTATGGTAGAAAAATACTTTCCGTTATCCATTGGCCTTTAGTTTGTGTCACAAAATGGCTAGTAACCAAAAATAACTTTCGCATTGAACAGTTTTATAGTTGTTTTTGTGTGCGTGCAAATTTCCAGAAGTCTTTAGAATTTTATATTATTTTATTCGCCGAAGCAGCAACGACAGTGTCAACAGTAGCGCGAGTAAACTAATAGTATATTGCGTTAGTATGGGTGTGTATCTCTGTGTTAATACTCACAACCAACTTTAGAGGAAGAAGTAAAAACTTCCTTTCTTCATTGACGGCGGCTGCAAACAGATATGTACAAGGAGACAAAGGAAATAGTGTACCAAAAATACCAGTAGGAAATTTACTATTACAAATTATATAAATTTAGTTAGGGTGGATTGATACAATATTTTCTTTAGAATCGAGGAGGGGTTGGGATAGTGCTTTATACAAGTTAAAGAAGAATATTTTTCTCACACACATTCTATCTCAATTTTTTACTAAATCAGAATTCTGTGTCAGAGCGTTATCATCTCAGAACAAAATCTCCAAAATTATTTAAAACGTTATGAAAAATCCTACCAAATAGATTACACGTTGATTAATAATCAATGAAACACTTTTAACAACTTACTTGCAAAGCTATAGATTAAAGATTTCAACCTCCAAGATTAACATCTTTAAATGTTTCGAATAAAATTGAACTTGATTGTTGTTCTTAAACCTTTCTCAAAGCTATATGGTATCTCAATGGACTAATACAAGATGTATATAGGAACTAAGATACTGTTTATTACGTTAGGTTAGATTACGGGACTGATCCTAATGACCGAGGTAACAAAGAATCCCACTTACACAATTGAGCACGCCGAACAATTGTGTTAACGAGAACTCTTATGTCGTATGTCTTTCAAAAATGTATTAAGACCACTAATATGAATTAATTGTGTCATTAGAAGAAAATTTTGAAGAATGTATTAACCACATATACAAGGAGCGACTGGATTGATTATGGAATATCTCCATTTTTTTGCCCTCTCGAAGGATGGTTTGAGCAAAGATTATCAATAAAAGTTAGTACATATTTCCTTAATTAAGCTGATTAAAGATCTTGATCGAGAAAGGAGGAGAAATTAAATGTTTTAAAACAAGTTATTCTTATTGTTATTGATATAAAATATAGTCTATATAGTTCTCCGAGGTGACAGTTTTTGGTCGGATACCTGTCGCAGTACTTTGGGAACTCATCTAAAGGCAAAACAGTTGCTTTGCTTTCAATTCGGCTTATAGTCAAACTAAGTTAGTTCGAATACTTCTTTAAGAAGAGGAGGGTTACATTATAATGTTTGTCCTTGTGTCATATCCAAAATAGATCAATTAACTAAAACAATTAAGACATTAATTTACTACATTAACTTTATTTTGTGAAAATGTTCGTGTAAATACAAGGGATATAAACTACAACTTGACAGATAAACAACTTGTACAGATAAAAGAAACACCAATTACTTAAGGAAGTAGTATCTATTGATCCTAGATATCTGGATGGAAAATAGAAAATACAAAATTATAGACATAATTATCCGTTTTATTTTATATATAAAGTATAATTTACATCAATACATAGAAAATTAATTTAAATTATTTCATCATCGGTTTTGTCAATCATTTAACACTTTTTGTTTTACTTTTATTTCTTTTGACGCCATTACGTTTCGGTTCGCCATTTAAACAAATAATTTTCTCCACTTGTTGAAAGTGCTATACAGGTTTGCTTGGGAACTTCTTTGTCTATTATAGCCTTTTCGCACAGCCAAATTAATTTATTACATTAAGATTTTAATTGAGAGACCAGTTAATGCTCTTCGCACAACCGGCTATTCCAGTAACGATCAGCTGTTATACATTTTGTTTTTGGCCGTTCATAAGAAGTTGCTAAGTTTCAACAGCTGATTGACTTCTTATGAATAAACACAGCCAAATTTACAGCGTGGACAACAAACCGCAGAGTTTCCATTCCATTCCATAAAATTTTCGTATTGTATTCGATTAAAAATTAATTTAGTAAAATAAGAATCTTTTATGGTAAATCGATCTCAATCAGCGCTTTAATCGTGCAAAGGCCAGTTAATTGATCAATTAACTCCTATGTAACAAGGCTATTGATACTAATCGGACAATAACGCAATTACTCTACCATAGGCAACATTTAGCACAATTAGGAGCTAAATTGTCGAAACTCTCTTAATAGCCTCATTAGGATTCTGAGGATTTATGATATATAATATATTTTATGGTAAATGGTATACCATTTTGTAATAAAAGCATTTATTTATTTGTCAAAAAAATAAAGAGAACCGAACCACGCCTCTCTTCATTAAAAAAATCCATCATTAAAATTTTTATTTACACTACTTCTAATATTAACAATAGAATTTCTTACTGGCATATTTTATTCATATATCACGGTCATATAAGGCTAAGCCATATGTATATAAACAAAACCCAAAATATGAAAAATTTTGCAAAAAAAAAGGAGCTCAGCATATAAATAATGAGCTCACAACGAGATGAAGCGTGTATTATAGTCCTTTATTATGTGTTCACACAATAGTTTTCGGTTTTTATAGTGTACTATGTTGATGTTATTATTATGTTATTGTTGTTGTTTTTGTGGGTTTGTTCATTGGTTTGCAAACTTGACATTTTTAATGACATAAGTAATGCGCGTCAATATGTGGCAACGTGTCCTTATGCATGTGTGCATATTATATGCGAGTGTGTGACTCTGTGTGGTGGTGGTTAGCGTTTGTTGGTTGACTGTCATTATTTTCACTTTTACGAACATCACCGAGTAAACGGCGACCTTAACTCGACTAAAATAAGACTTAAAAGATTTCGCTTGTCATGAGACTTGGGTAAATAGTACGAGTAAGAACCAAAAAAAACGAAGGCAACAAATTGAAAGAAAGAGTTTAAGTTTGAACGTTGAACAAAGCTCTTAAACTGTCCCAATGTCGGTCAATTTTGAAACGAAAAAAAAGAGCGCGCTGCTCGAGTATGATAAAGGGATAAAAGGATTTGTTATTTTTTACACATCTTTATTTTGTGTTCTTTAATTTAACCTATCTTTTAGATTTGACACTTTTTGATAATCTTTTTTTTTTTTTTGTTTTTTCTTGTTGTTGACAGTTTTACCTTTTGTTCAGCTAAACCGTAATTTGCATTTGTTGACACTTTCTTTGGGGACTTTGGGTCAGCTCATTTGTGCTAACAAAAACATCTGAAAGTAAGCTTCGAAACAACTCATAGACAAATAATAATGAGCTTAAATAAATATATACATATGTCTATTGGTATATTTAATAAACTTCTAATATATTAGGTTCTGGTAAACAGTTGAATAACAGTTCATTATTTTCTTAAATTTTGGAATTAAGCACTTGAAATAGAACTGGTTGAATATTTTGCACTATTAGAGAGTATATATATATAGTATTAAAACTTGAGCTCAGCTATCTTGTAAAACAAAGTGGTACATACATACAAGGCTTGGTGACTAGGAGGCGGTTAATAATACCCTATGTCTGATAACAATGTAATGACTCTTGCAAAGACTATAATTGTAGTGTAGAACGTTCGTTCAGTCTTGAAGGTATTACTTGTTTTATATACACGAATCAGGCTGTAGTAAGTTATATTTTTATCAGCCCTATTGTGAATCATACAATCTTTAGAAATGAACCAGGAAGGAACTTGTATTACTTTTATTGTACAATATACTAATTGCAATCCCCAGTTTTATTTAGAAGTACGGCGATAGAATAATTTCTGAAACTTATTATAAGTGATTTACAGCAACATCAAGCGCTGGCACAAACGGTGGCCGAACCAGGTTTTACGGTCAGAAAGGTTTTGCTATACGTTTAATGGGATTGGCAAAGAATCAACAACAATGAACAGCAGTTCACTTAATTCGAACCTGCACTGTCAACAATTGGAGGGTCTGTAGGAAGCAGTGTCAGTTTTGGCCAATAGGAGAGGACTTGAGTTCCCCTAGATAATGATAGATCACACACACATCAATAATGACCCGCCAGAAGATTGGTCAAACAATTCGTCAACAAAATTCGTCTCAACAGCACTTGAGAACATTGACCCAGTGTATATTATTACAAAATACAGCTTGTGCAAAAACTGAAGCCGCTCGATTTTTCCAAGATATTGAAAAGTTCCAAGAAGTTCCAACGTTTTCAATTCAAATTCTGTTCAGCGATGAGGCCCATTTCTGGCTTAATAGGTATGTAAATAAGCCAAATCGCCGCATTTGGAACGAAGAGCAACCTGAAGAGATTCAAGAGCTGTCATTTCATACAGAAAAAGGACGGTTTGGTGTGGGTTTTTGGCCGGTGGCATTATCGGTCCATATTTCTTCAAAAATGATGGCGGTGAGAACGTAACCGTCAATGACGACCGTTATCGCGCCATGATAATCGACTATTTGATTTATTGACAGAACATTTCGGTAAGCTAATAATTTCACGTTTTGGGTCGGTCGATTGGCCACTAAGATCATGTGACATCACACCGTTAGATCATTTTCGTGTGGTCTTTTTCGAAGGTCTATGCGGACAATCCCTCTTCGGTTCAGGCCTTGGAGCAAAAATGATTTGTATTAGAACCATCATGGAGAACCTCCGTTCCGCATGGTTAGTTTCAAAGAGGATAGTCCGATCGATATCACAAAAACTTTTCTCCAAGGCGTTGTCATACGTTGGAAAACATAAGACGAACCTCCAGAAAAGTTATTTCTAAATTATGTGCTGCAGTTCAGAGCGGTTTCAATATTGTAGGAATACCATTTTTGGGGTGACATAATGTTCACCATCCAAATGGAAGCAGAAGCTGAATCTAGATGTTAAAGGTGTGTTCTAGGTCATATAAATGTTCTAAGTGGGAGCGATAAACTTAAGAGAACCTACGACAATATGTAAAGTTTGCCCACTCAACACTAGACTATTTCCAAATAAGTAAGGCATTTATAACTCACAATTTTTTAAAGAGCGAAATAATAATTTAAAGACCAAAAGAAAACAAACGCGATCGTTTTAAATAGAGAAATAATAACAACAAAAAGAAGGGCTACTACACTTGCGCTATCATTTCAAGTGCGAAAAGTTTTAATATCCGCCATCAAAACCGCCAGCCGGTCAACGGTAGCCACCGACACTAACGGCGCTATTACCGAGTCAAGCCGGCGCAACGCTAACGAAAACCGCAGCAACTGCAGCAGTGACGCAAATAATAAGTTTAAAGCTTGCCGCGCTTTAGCCCGCATTAAAGCTGGCGTGGCAGTAGAGAGAGGAGAAGGAAGCGACAGCGATGCGGTGGCAAGGCAATGACACGTGGGATTTACAAATAATGTGAACGACCCAGCCAGCTGTTGCCACTAAGCGTTGCGGCTACGCCCAGCCTCAACACTTACCACACCCTTAGATGCAAGTATGTGTGAGAGGGGGCTTTACTCGTTCGCTACGCACAAACGCACACATAAACGCTCACACACAATTGTATTTGTGTGAAAAATACGCATTTAAATAGCGAGTTAAGAGGAGAGGTGCGCGGGGGGGTGCATTTATTTTGCGGTTCATTTGCGGTTGAAATTGAAAAATTGAAGTGAAAATATACACGAAACCGCATAACGCACGGGAAACACAATAAACGCTTTGTATAAAGGGAAATTGGAAAAAAATTCCATGAAAAAATAATATAGGATAATATGGAAATTAAAGCTCGATATGAGTTCAAATAGTTAATGAAATATGAATTACTGATGTGCATAAACTCACACACATTTTACATATGTAGGCAGATTTATTTAATAAATAGATATAAAATTGATGAAAATCTGTAAATTCCTCGTCAGCTTAAATACCAGCTACATAAGTGAAAATATTTTAAAATATTAAAAACAATTTAATATTTTGTGCCCATTGATTTTTGAATTGTAGATAACACTACCACCAACAAAACAATTGTGGTTCCGACCTGGTTTTTGGGGTCGCTGAATCCGAATCCCAGGTCCATTTAACCCAATCAGAAGGTTTTGACATAACCACAAATAACCAATAGGGCGGACAGCTTTTGTAAACATTTATCGGATTCGCTGGAAACTCGCTATTCGGACGCTTTCCGGATCACGGATTATGAATTCGGTGTCGGTTTTTCAAAATTCAAAAGGGCAGATCTAATATGGCGGGTGCTTTTTCTGAAAAATTCATCGAATTCGCTTGAAACTCAACATTCGGGGGCTTTCGGGGTCGCTGAATACGAATTTGACGTTACTTAGCAGAAATTAAAAATCGCGGACCAATATGGCGAACACATTGTAAAAATTCCCTATGCTAGTTCTCTAAATCTTATTAAGAGTACCGAATTTCGAAGTGCACTTGTAGATTGATAAAGCTTCTTTCCAAAATGGAGAGAAAAAATTATCACCAACCCAGTCCTTGATGATAGATCGATATCGGAACTGTTCTTGTGATAGAAATAATTCTTAATTAGTATTTGAGTGTTCAGGTAAGGTTATATCATATTACATTTTATAGATATTATAATTCCGATTCAGGATATCACACCGGGACAATTATATTATTTTGCTGCAAAACAAATCGTAACAAGTTTATAAACTTTCGTATATCTACATGAGATTTTGGAGCCATCAAAAATTCGCTAAGCCATAGATTTCAATATAAGAGACCTCACCTGGATAGTTAAAGCCATGCAGATCAAAGTGCTGGTCCAAATCTCTGTAGTTAATGAGGATCGCATCTTGTTGACCACGACTCAGATTGAATTCGCAAGTACTTGTGATTGCCCAAAGCTATTCAATATCAAAATGTAAAAGGACAAGAGACTACCCACTCTTAGTTTGGTATTAATATAGCGGGCGTGTTCCTTGTAAACCCATCATAAGAGTCTTATCACGAAATAGTAAGTAATAAAAAATAAAGTAATAATATATAAGTATATAATATTTATGAGCTCAAGGCTTATCAAATATTAGTCAGGTAGTAATACCACTCCACATGCATATAAGATAAGGATGATCAATAATAAGAAAGCAAAAGCAGAGTTACTCAGTTGTATTCCATAAATATCCTTTTTGCACAGGAGTTAATTGATAAATTAACTGGTCTTTGCTTGATTAAACCGCTGATTTAGATCGATTTACCATAGAAAAGAGTTGAAACTGAAGTGCAACTATACGGGTTTACGCCATAAATTTGCTGTGTTGATAAAATAGCAAACAGCAGTTCTTTCCAACTTCTTATGAACAGTAAGAACAAAAATGTATAACAGCTCTTCATTAAACGAGTAGCCGGTTGTGCGAAAGGCAAAAACTGGTTTCTCAATTATAATCTGAATGTAATAAATTAATTTGGCTGTGCGAAAAGCTATAGGAGAGTATACAGATAACTATTTAAAGTGGTATAACTGCTTATTTTGCTAGCGTTCTATTTGCTTACACCAGTCCATTATATTTTTATACCAGCTGTTTGTTCGTTTCACCAAATTTCCAATTTTGGAGTATACTGTATCAAATAGAAGAAGAACATAGCCAAGTTACATTTTATGTCATGATTCTATCCCTACTTTTTATTGTTTTTAGATACTATAAATACGTATTACAAAACAAACGAAGCATAGTGAGTCACGTTCAATGGCTTTGTAAGCAAAAGAGGGGGAATTCCAGTATAAGGTTGTTAGACATTTCCATTTATACCAATTTCTAATTTAACTGATACAACATTCTTTTATAATTTTAATGTTGCGTCAAGCGACATATATACACATAATTGTAAAAACCTAAAAATAAGAAAATGAATTGTATTGGAATATAAGAAATTGAATTAAAATGTTGAATTATAAAAATCATACTTACCCTAATAATACATTTATATTACCTTACTCTATTACTTACCCTAATAATATTACATTATTCTATTACTTACCTTAATCTATTACTCCATTTAACGAAATTGCGCCAAAATTATACTTACCCCTTAAAAATACATATTTATAATACCGTTACTTTAAGTTTTAGACTAAGTGATCACAAAAAAGAGAATAAACAAGTCTCTCGTTATATGAACGTTGAACCGAACGCACGCTATTTTTATTAGTTGGAATAATTTGCTAAAATTTTCGTGACACAGGTAATTGGAGTTTTTATTTAATTCGCGCACCCCCAACCTTTTCGATTCTCAAAAAACATTGAGAAATTTCATGGCGCCCGAGCAGGGACTTGTGCGATAAAAAAAAAAAAAAAAAAAAAAATATTATAACTTAAATACACTTAAAAAGTGCAAACAATTAATATTGTATTAATTATTATTTCTCGTTACCAATTACCTGCTGTAAATTCTTTTCGGTTCTCGGTTTTCGGCTTTCGGCTTAGTGAAAGTGATAGTGAAAAAATAACATACAATAAATATAACATTTGTGTTATATATTAAAACATATATATATATATATATATACACTTACAAAAAAGTTAAAGTGAAGGTGCTACTAAAGTGCAGTGATCCTAAATAAAAGGAAATAATTAACAAACTAAAGTTGAATACATATGTTTATGTACACATAACTACATTCAAGTGAGTGAAGTGGTATATACAGCGACAAACCTATAAAAAAGAAACAAAGAAGTGATAAATAGGAAACTAATAAAATAATAATTACATACAAAGTACAGACATACATACATACGTGACAAAAAGTGTGGAAGAAAAGAAGTGAAATATACGTGTAATCTACTTACCAAATTTCTAAAGGAATAGAAAGAACAAAAACAAAGAGAAGTGACGTGCAGTGTGGTTGCTGGAAAGAAAATATATATACATACATATGTGTTAATAATCAAAGCAAAATACTTACCTAAACATTGAGTGCTAAAAGTGAGCAAAAAAGTGCACCAACAAAACTACTAGAAGGTGCGTGGTGAAAAAGAAAACAACATACGTATCTACATTGTGCGCCTAAGCAAGCGGAGGCCGCGTTACCAACCAGCAAGGTATAATTGCATATACATATACAAGTGTGCAAGAAGACTGGTAAATGGTAGGTACAGTGCGTTATAAAAAATTGTATCAAAGCGTTTAAGACAGTTACGGGCAAAATTATCGTGACGGGAAAGTGCCGCTACAAATTACCGCTTCTAGTGCCGTACAGTAAAGTCGCCACAAAACACCGCTTCGAGTGCAGCTAAGTGTCCGGTAATTCCGTGTAAAGTACCGGAATAGAAGACCGTTCAGAAAAATACTCGTTCCTACTTACAGTGCGGTGTAAAGTTTTAAAAATTTTAAATTGCGAGCGCTATTTGTGCAAAACAAAAAACACACACACATAAAATAGTGGCAGTGAAATTCGGGGTAATCAACCCAAAACGTTCCGCCAATAACATCGCTGGTGCTGTACCAACGCCGTTGTCGTCATCGTTGCAACGTCAACGGAGTCATCAACGCTGCTGCTACGCCGACAACATCGCTACTGCTGCACCAACATCGCTGCTACGTCTACGTCAACGTCATCGCCGCTGCATCTACGCCAACATTATCGCTGCTGCTTCGTGGGAATGAGCTGCAACTGCATCATCTGCCAAAGGGAAGTGAACGCAGGCAAACCGCCTACGCATTCACAACAGGTAACGAGTGCGGATTATTGAAAGTGGTGCAAACAAAAGAAAATTTCAATAAATAAAAAAGTGCACACTTTCAGTTTTTGGCTCTCCCTTTTTTCACCATATTGACTATACATATACATATACACATATATACATACACTTTACATATATTTATTATACATATATATATACAAATTATATATTTGAACCCCACGTATGTTATATCTAAATGTACTAAGTTGAAGTGAAACAATAAGGGATTTTGGGATTGCGGTAGCCTTTCTACTTAAATATATAAAGCAATAAATTATTCATTAAATAAAGAAATAAAATAAAATATATAAAATTAAAATTATTGGTTTTTTTTGCAATTTTTCCGAATCATTTTTCACAATTTATCGGTCGGTTTTTCGCAATTTTTATCGATTTTCGTACATCAATTTAATTCTATTGTGCTATTGCTCATTTTGCATTATTTTCGATTTGGCTTTATTATTTGGGAATCGATATTTTTTTTTCGTTTTCGTGAATTGATTCCCAATATTTTCAGAAATTATTCTGTTGCCAAATTTTCTTTTTCGTGAATTTTAATTCAAACAAAGCAAAATGAGCAAGCCAAAGCCAACTATCGCTAACCTGTCTCCAAGTAAGGAGTTGACGGACTTAAAGTCGTTAAGACGTCAAAGAACGGTTGCGAAAAGTAGCATTTTGCGCATTAAAACGGGCCTTCTCGAAAAAACTATGTCACTTGATCCTATTAAATTAGAATGTCGGCTGGACATCTTGAATTCACATAGCGAAAAATTAATGAAATGCCAATCTAAAATTGAAGAGATTGATGAAGATGACATGGCCCGAGGGGAGTTAGAGGATATAATCGTAGAAACGAAATCCCTAATTAAATCAATATTATCAAAACATAGAACGTCAATTGCCGAAACATCATTCGTAGCTTCTCACAGCTCACGGCTCCCAAAAATGAATCTGCCGAAATTCAAGGGAGAATATTCCGAATTTAAAAACTTCATGAGCTTGTTTGAGAGTTTGGTTCATAATGATCCAAATATCCCAGATATTGAAAAATTTAACCATTTGATTAATTGTTTATCTGGTGAGGCTTTGGGAACAGTGAAAGCATTCCAAATGTCGGATGAAAATTACCCGAAAGCGTTGGCAAGTCTCAAAAAAGTTTATGATAATAAATGTTTGATATTTTTCAATACTATATCTAAACTTTTTGAGCTGCCAACCATCCCAAAGCCATCCGCGCCGTCATTGCGATCAATGATTGACGAAGTGTCTGCGGTATACGACTCATTGCTATCGCTGGGCGATGAGAAGCAGATAACAAACGCGATAATTATTCATTTAGTAATGACAAAGGTCGATCCTGCCACCCGATCCAAATGGGAGGAACAGCTGGACTACGACAAGCTGCCACTGTGGACGGAATGCGAAGCCACCCTCAATAGAAGATACCAGCAGCTATCAGCGGAAGGAGCTTCACAATCAAGGACGAAGCCCATACCAACAGGAAGTGCCAGTCATGGGAAACAGCAACAAACGGACAGGACCAAATCGGCGCTAGTGGCAGCAAATACGAGGCAGCCCCTTTGTCAGCAGTGCAGATCAAAGGACCACTACTTAACTGCCTGCCCCACTTTCAAGACGCTTCCGGTGCAGCAGAGGTTCGAGTTTGTGAAATCGGTGCCCTTATGCATAAATTGTTTGCGTAAGGGACACACTGTCTCCAAGTGCAGAGCGGATAGATGTCGTGTATGCAATCGATCGCATCACACATTGTTGCACCAGTATCCGGTTTCCTTCCCCGCTGCACCTCATCCGCAACCATCAACCACTCATGCCATGCATACAGCGAGTATGCCGGATCGGGTCATGTTGGCAACAGCAGTTATCCAAGTGAGGACCAGTTGTGGAGAGTACCTGCCTGCGAGAGCGTTGCTGGACTCAGGATCCCAGGTCAACTTTATGACGGAGGACTTGGCGCAGAAGTTGCGGATTCGACGCCAACACAAAACGTTAAGCGTAATTGGAATCGGGAATTCCAATACGAAAGTGGGGGCTAAACTAAGCGCGTTTGTTAAGTCGCGGGTAAATAACTACGAATTTTCGGCGGAATTCTGGATAATGCGTAGCATTTCGGCTAATCATCCAGACCATAACATTAATGTTAATGGCTGGAAAATTCCGCACAATATTGAATTGGCGGATCCAGAATTCCATAAATCTAAAAAAGTTGACATCCTATTGGGTGCAGAAATATTTTTCGAGCTTTTAGCTGTTGGCCAAATTAAAAATGGTCCTAATCAACCAACTTTTCAAAAGACGCTATTAGGGTGGATTGTATCTGGCAAATACGCCAGCAATTTAAGTTCTCCTCCCAAAATACAAAGCACATTATGCCAAGCTGAAGAAGACTTAACGTCAATAGATTCAGTAGTCCAAAAATTTTGGGCTTTAGAAGAATTACCTTCAGAATCAAATGGCAATAGATTCACACCAGAGCAACAAGAGTGTGAAAATTTTTTCGTTAATACAACTAAAGTATTACCATCAGGACGGCTTCAAGTCAGAATGCCCTTTAAAGCTGACCGTAAGTTACTCGGTCACTCATATGAAACCGCAGTTCGGCGGTTTCAGGCCCTGGAGAGAAGGACATTAAAAGATCCAGAACTTCGTAGAATGTATCTGGACTTCATGAATGAATATAGAGCACTGGGACACATGAGCCCAACGAACAATAAGATCCCGAGTGAGCCACACTACTTCATTCCGCATCAATGCGTTTTAAGGCCCGAAAGCACTACAACCAAATTACGTGTTGTCTTTGACGCTTCCGAGCCGATCTTCATCTCAAGTAGCATTGAATGAACTTTTGATGGTAGGTCCAATCCATCCAAGAAGAGTTATACTCAACTCTTCTACGTTTTCGCTTACATAAGTATGCACTAACAGCGGACATTACTAAAATGTACCGTCAAATTATTATGCATGAAGAAGACAGAAATTGTCAACTCATAGTGTGGAGAGAGCATCCTTCAGAGCAAATACAAATTTTTCGACTTAACACCGTAACTTACGGCACTGCGCCTGCTCCATTTCTCGCAACACGGTGTTTGCAAATGCTCAGTGATGCCAATACAATTAAATATCCACTCGGTTCATTGGCCATTAAAAGAGACTTTTATGTTGATGACTTATTAACAGGATCCGAAAATTTTGAGTCTCTAGATCTTTTAAGAAGTGAGGTAATTAAAATATTAGACTCGGCTGGATTCACCCTAACGAAATGGTTTTCGAACCACCCTAAATTTTTCGACAGTGATTACACTGAAAAGTCATTAAGCTTCAATGACAACAATTCCACTAAAACGTTAGGAATCCATTGGTTGCCGAAAGAGGATTTGTTTCGATTTGTCTTAGAACCACCCTAAATTTTTCGACAGTGATTACACTGAAAAGTCATTAAGCTTCAATGACAACAATTCCACTAAAACGTTAGGAATCCATTGGTTGCCGAAAGAGGATTTGTTTCGATTTGTCTTAGATGACAATTTTAATGATCTTCGAGCCACTAAACGAAACATATTATCAGTTTCTGCTCGTCTTTTTGATCCTCTTGGATTACTAGCCCCTCTAGTTACCAAAGCAAAAATCTTATTGCAAGAGCTTTGGATTCAAAAACTGGATTGGGATGAGTCGATTCCATTGCGCCTTGACACTAGCTGGCAGAACTTCAAAGCCAACCTACTGCAGCTCTCATCCAATCCAGCATTCCTCGTTATGTAAACGTAGAGTCGAGTGCCATCTGCCAAATACATGGCTTCGCCGATGCCTCAATAAGGGCATATGGATGCTGCATATATATACGAAGCCAATCTGCTAGTGGTATTAAATGTATGCTGCTTACTGCAAAGTCTAGAGTGGCTCCGCTGAAGACCAAGTCTCTTCCGCGTCTCGAGCTCTCGGCAGCACATCTTCTTTCAAAATTATGGTCAAGAGTAGCGCCTATGTTGAGTCGACATTTCGAAAATATTACATTTTGGACAGACTCTGAAATTGTTTTACATTGGATCAAAACGCATCCATCTTTCATTACAAACCTTCGTCGCAAATAGAGTGTCCGAAATCCAAGAGTTGACTGACAAAAGTACATTGGCGGCATGTACCAACAAAACAAAATCCTGCGGATCAAGTGTCTCGGGGTTGTAACGTGGACGAATTGAATAATTCGATATGGTTTGGCAGTCCACAGTTCCTCTAGAAGACCCTGCATTATGGCCAATCAATACCCACTTCCAGCTCTCACCAGAAGACGAAGCATTGGAGAAGAAGAAAAATGCATTCACACTACATTCGACCACAGAGAAAAAATTCCAATATTGGACCTTATTGAAAATTTCTCTTCTCACAAAAAAATTGCTTCGTGTGGTCGCATATATATTACGATGGATCAGACGACCATCAAAATCCTCCATGGGCAAGGATCTGACTTCAGATGAATTGAACTTGAGTTTTTTAAAAATTGCACAGGTGGTCCAACATTCAGAGTTTTCGGATGTTATTCAAAAATTGCATAAAGGTACCACCCTACCCGCACACTTGCAAAAACTCAACCCGTTTTTGCATGAGTACTCGGAAATGTCGCTTTCGTTTAAATTAATCCGAGTAGGAGGTCGCCTATTAAATGCACCTCTCCCATACGATGCCAAATTTCCGCTATTACTAAATAAAAATTCGCACTTCGTTATAACATATTTACGGTACCTGCACATTCGAAATCACCACGCTGGGGCTAAAGCGTTGGTTGCGCTTCTTCGAGAACGCATATGGCTAATTAATGCCCGAGAAGCTTGCAGTAGAACCGTAAGAAACTGTATACATTGTTTTCATTACAAGCCGAAGTTGCAAAACCAAATTATGGGAAATTTGCCAGCAGAAAGACTTCGAGCACTACGACCCTTTCTTATATGTGGCGTAGATTTTTGTGGTCCGATATATACAACTTTAAAAATACGCGGTCGACCCCCCGTCAAAACATATATTGCAGTTTTCGTTTGCTTCACTTCAAAAGCAGTACATTTAGAAGTAGTTTCGGACCTTTCTTCTAATT
Organism: Zeugodacus tau; assembly: GCA_031772095.1. Classification (NCBI taxonomy): domain Eukaryota; kingdom Metazoa; phylum Arthropoda; class Insecta; order Diptera; family Tephritidae; genus Zeugodacus; species Zeugodacus tau. Next base: position 54,546,861 of record CM062651.1, on the reverse strand, counting down.
CATTCATTTTCGCCCTAAAAAGGTTCATTGGACGCCGAGGGATGCCGACGAAGATATTCAGCGACAACGCCACCAATTTCGTCGGCGCCGACCGCAAGCTGCGCGAGCTGAAGGAAGCATTTCTGGCCCAGGCTCCAGAATTGAAGAGATTCGCCGCAGACGAAGGGTGCAACTTCATCTTTATACCTCCGAGGGCGCCGCACTTCGGAGGATTATGGGAAGCCGCGGTGAAGTCCGCCAAGCACCACATCGTTCGCGTAATAGGGAACGCGCTACTCACCGCAGAGGAGGTAGCAACAATGTTGGCCGAAGTGGAGGCCATCCTCAACTCTCGGCCCCTAACACCGTTGAGCCAGGACCCCAACGACGGCGAGGCATTAACCCCAGCGCATCTACTAATTGGGTGCTCCCTGCGAGCACTGCCCCCAGAGAAGGTGCCAGTGGACCCAGTTCGTTGTTGCGAGAGATGGCAACTTGTTTGCTGTCTCAAGCAACAGTTTTGGCGACAGTGGTCCAAAGTATACCTGACGGGCCTTCAAGAGCGGAACAAATGGCTGCACCCCACACGCAATATGCAGCTCAACGACCTCGTACTCGTCCACGAGGACAACGTGCCACCACAGCAGTGGGTCCTCGGACGCGTCGTCGCAACCGTCGAAGGGCAAGACGGCAAAGTGCGAGTCGCAGAAGTGGCGACCAAGACGGGCACAATTAAGCGCCCCATCCACAAACTGGCCTTGCTTCCAATGGATGTTGAAGGAACCTGATCCTGTCAAGGTGGCCGGTGTTGCGTCAAGCGACATATATACACATAATTGTAAAAACCTAAAAATAAGAAAATGAATTGTATTGGAATATAAGAAATTGAATTAAAATGTTGAATTATAAAAATCATACTTACCCTAATAATACATTTATATTACCTTACTCTATTACTTACCCTAATAATATTACATTATTCTATTACTTACCTTAATCTATTACTCCATTTAACGAAATTGCGCCAAAATTATACTTACCCCTTAAAAATACATATTTATAATACCGTTACTTTAAGTTTTAGACTAAGTGATCACAAAAAAGAGAATAAACAAGTCTCTCGTTATATGAACGTTGAACCGAACGCACGCTATTTTTATTAGTTGGAATAATTTGCTAAAATTTTCGTGACACAGGTAATTGGAGTTTTTATTTAATTCGCGCACCCCCAACCTTTTCGATTCTCAAAAAACATTGAGAAATTTCACCACACATTACGTCCAATATATTTACGTGCTATAAAGTCAGTCGGAAAGTTGGAATCCTTGATTGGATAATTGATAGGATAATGAGCGATTTCGTTAATTTTCAAAATTTATTTATTAAAATTTATTAACATTCCTTTATTTTAGATAAATAGTTTTCGAAATATCAAATTTCAGCCAGTATTTTAACATATGACGCATACACACGTGCTAATATACCAATGGCACATACTATTGTAAATAAATAAATGATTGAAATTTTTCAATTCTGTAATTTTCGATTCACACTGCAGGCCATCGCACGCTATTTATTTGCTTAAAACGAATGTATACACAGAAATTCGTTGCATATTTATTCAGAGCATTTAAAATGCAAACACCAATGTTAGTGTTTTGGTAAAATAATATAAAAGAATTTAGGTTAATGTTTTTACTATTACTGGTAAACGCCAGTGTTAGAAATCGTTGAAAAAATTTCATTAAATCAACCACATTTGTATTTTTTCACAACTTGAAACTAAACTCAATAATATTTCCAATATTACCATGGTGTAATAATATCAAAACAGAAATATTTTTGTATTTGTACTCGTATATTGATTTGAAATTTTAGTATTTACATTGACTAGGTGTCATGCTGACTACTACATATGTATGTACAACAGAGCTCATATTTCTATATTAAGAGAAACATTTAACGTAAATTGGTGTAACTTCCATTTACATCGAACAAATGTTTCAATTAAGGTAAATTCAAGTGTGACGAATTCATATAAAGATTACATAATTTTATTTCAAATATTGTAATACAGTATACTCTCGAAAAGTAAATCGATTGGTATTTTGGGTAATTTACTTTTTCGAATAATTTACTTTTCCAAATATATACATAAATTATCTGTTTTTATAATATTAAATGCATTTTTAAACTTAAAAAATTCATTCATTTATTTGCTTCAATAAAACATATGGATTTACATGAAAAACATATTTACATTTACATACATACATATGTATTTACTATGAAGAGAAAAAATCTTTCTGACCATTTTTGTACGACAATTCAAAAAGTCTGACACCTGATATGCATCGTTTTCATTTTTAAACCAGTGGATCGAGTAGGAGAGTTTATTTACTAAAAAGACGCGATAAACAAGAGAGTAAGTGTTTTTGCAACATCGTAAAAAACGCTGCTTGCTTCGTTTCGAATTTTTTATCACACTCTCTGAAAAGTAAATTAAAAAATTTTAAAATTAAAAAATTTACTTTTTCGAGGTGCATGTGTAATCTTAAAGGTAATTAACTTTTCCGAGGTTATTTACTTTCTGAGAATTTACTTTTCGAGAGTATACTGTATATCAAATTGAACAGCTTGCATCAATAACTATTTTAAAATAAATACGAATTTTGAAATGTTGAAAGATATCTGTGTAAATGCTTTGGTACGATAGGTTTAGGTTAGTCTGGTAGGCCAGAAAGCCTCACATAAAACAGTTTTGGTCCTTTGCGATACCAGTTGGAATGCCGTCACGTAATCAATGACGAGTAGTCCTTTAGGATGCCTGCGCTTGACATGAATTTCAAAAGATTATGTGATTTCACTAACGATATCTCTTCCATACTATGAAGCCCCCAAATATTGAAGCCGTTTGGTACGATAGATATGTGATAAATTTGAGTTGGGTGAGTAAGTTATAATATGTCTAGCCTTTGAGAGTTATGTGTGTTTAATTTTGGAGTGAGAGAATTATTTATGTATTTGTTATACAGTATTAGAAAAGAAAAATATACCCGCTGAATTTCTTTTTGAATATATGAGATATTAACCTATATTTTCAATGAAAAACAGTTATATGCATTGAGATTCCAAAATTCGAAATCAGGTATCTTGGAAAGTTATAATCCGATTAAAATTTTTAGATAAGCGATGCCTCACCTCCACCACATTTATGCTAAGCTTTATTCCGATATCTTCACTGGTACTTAATTTATATATTGGGAAGTGTACGAAGTGTGAAACGTGGTCACCCATTTTGAAACTGTAACATCAGGATATCAAGAAAATGCTAAGTATATAATTTGGTTCACATCTGTCGAGTAATTCCTTATAAATGGTTTTTGACGAAGAAGAAGTGTATGAAAGGGGTGTTCGATGAGTAGGGTTCGTTGGGCATGCAAAGAGGTGGTTAGAATCATGCGGGGACTCGTTGCATGTGGGATATGTATTTTGTATGTCGGGGTTCAGTCTGGATAAGTAGGTGTTTAACCTGCTACAGTATCCAGATCGAAGTTGCGCAAGGGTCACTCTGGTTTCACGTGGTGGTTTGGTTCCAAGGACGCCATTCACTGAAAGGGAGTCAATGAAGGTGTTGATAGCTCCACTGTGAATGGCGTTTAGAGCGTGTCTAAAACTGTTTGCGTCCGCAGTCTGGTCGGTATATGGATTGAGTTCGTCGACGTGCTGTAGGAATGATGTCCTGATGCACCTAGGGGGCGGTTCTGCTTCCAGCAAGTGACTACATGAGTGATTTCTACGAAAACACACAAGTAGAAACTGCTTGGTAAGCAGTTCATTATGCTCCTTAATAGGCAGCATAATGGCCTCACTGTGAAGGTGTGTCATTGGTGACATCAAGAGACATCCTGTTGCTGTTCGGAGTGCGGTGTTCTGGCACGTCTGTAGCTTCCTCTGCTGCGTGTCACTGCATCCAGGCATTCTTGGCATTCTTGCCTGTCAAATGATCGGAGAGGGATGGAGCTGGCAGAACAGATAGACGATTCGACATTCTGCACAATGAATGACGAAGCCCCCACGAGAATTATGAGCACTTGCAGCAGCTCGCCAGACATCACCATTGCTAGCGGTGGTCTGATAAGCAGCATAGCATGGCGACCTATGCTAACTCCTGCATCAGACCACCTGCCCATAATTATCTCGATTGAAAATTCTCCCGACTTTATTTCTGCGGACAACCGCACCTATGTTACTTAATAATACTTTAATAAAGCTAACTGGGACGGCTTCACAGAATTCACACGAGAATGCCTTCGCCGCTCTTCCCATTCCTACGGACGTAATCGTTGGCGAACGTCAATTCCGGAAGGTGATCACCGATGCTACTGCTCGTTTCATACCAGCCGGAATAATTTCTAACATGCGCCCTAATTTCCCGGCTGAAGACGCAGTTTTAGCAAATGAGCGTGACTCCTTACGCCAGGTCGATCCCTGTGATCCCCGCATATAGGGTCTCAATTTGGAGATTCGACAACTGGTAAATAACTATAAGCGGTAAATAACTATAAGCTATCTCCTATGGGTTGGTTAACTCTTAATATTCACCACATTCCTTAGATTTAACTTTTTCTTCACCAATCCGTTTTAAACGTTTATGTTCATACCATGTTTTGTGCGAAGGAAGTGAAAGATAAATGAGATGGGAAAGAAGAAACTTTAATCATTATATACTCAATATACATACAATACATATATAAATACATAATCATAAGGTATATTGTTGTCATTTGAAAAGCAATGAAGGATTAAGAAAATATATCTTGAAAAAAATTTGAAAACAAAGACAACCTTGTCTAGCTTGTTTTGTATCAGAAACAAATGGAATTCAGAGAATTTTAGTTATCTCTTTAATAATCCACAAGCGTCTTCTTCAACAAAAAGATGCTTCAATTTCGTGAATTTCGTATATTACCTCCCCCGACCTTGATGATGGTCTCAGATTTCGATGCAAAGACACAAAGTGAAGGCTGATCAAATAACTTATCGAGAAGGTCAGTTACATTTAGCGAACTTTTTTTCTTTCCTATGGAACTTAAGCCGAAGGCTCCTCACTCCTTGTCGTATACTCTGTAACAATATGCTCGATGAGCTTTATAATGGGTTAGTGGTATATTACCATGACATTGCGCATTTTCGAAAAGAGCTGAAATAGCTGATAACCTAAATGTGTGTAAACTTTTTTTAACCCTTGAAAAAGTAATGAATAATGTAAAGTACGACGTAATCATTTAATAACAAATTATATTCATTAAATAATTACGCTGAACGCTGAGGTAAACAACACTTCCAGGAAAATAATATTAATCCACATTTGCATATTGCTTATAATTGTTTTATTTTTGGCTTTACCACTTTTTTTATATTTCTGCCACATCATTTTAATTACTCAGTGTCATTGTTGTACTAAAATCTCGAAAGCACGCCCCTCAAGCCACAATAAATCCAGAGCATAAACCCTAATGACATTGCAACATTGACCCCATTACACGGAAAGCAAAGTCATTTTTGTTATTTTTAGATTTTTGTCACCTGTTCCCCACACCTTATCTACTCCTTTCATTCGTGCATGCGACATCTGGCAGCGGCGGTATGTAGCATGAGGTAACCTGCAACAACATAAAATAGGGAAATCACGTCAAGTGGTGCTAAAAATCTGCATAATTACATTCAAGAAGCGAGTTGAATATTAGACTTAACGCGGATATGACAAGCATAAAAAGAATTATAGCAAAAGAAGGTAAGGGAGGATTAAAGTCGGGCGAAGCAGAAAAATAAATTATCTCGCAAGCGAAGTTATGAACAGAATGAATGAATGAAAATGCTCAATAGTCATCCATTTCGGAGAGGTGTAGGCCCCAAGTTATTATACCTTGCCGAAATACAGACATCAGTTCCCTCATCATCCGATTAATCGGATATATGACAGTTAACCGATCTGTTAGATGAACAAAGCTATTATGCTCAAGGTACAAAATGTTATAATGGTACAAAAGACATGAAAATCACTTTTCACGTAAAAATCGGTCGAATCTTAATGAGAAAAAAATAGTTGGATGGCTTTTCAACTAAGCGGTAAGCACTACGACGGGTGAAAATAATTATGGTAAGTCGCAAAAAAGCACGAATGCTAATAAAAAGCAACAACATAAAAATTAATTATTCATAGAGTTAAAGAAGTATGTGCATGCGGTGAATGAGAATGCTTGTTGTAACCCCATATGTAACCCCCTTATGTGGTATACACTATACATACATATTGAGGTAGCGAGTGTGTGGCATGTGGCATGGCGTAAAGAAATATTGGTTGAAATGAAAAGAAACTTCGGTTGCTAAAAGTTATCTAACCTGATTTTACATATTAATTAAGGTAATTTTTTAAGGCGTACAACAAAAATTGGGAGCGTTGAACTAAGCGCGACAAAAATTTAGCTTCCCCGTGCTTGTGATAAGAAATGAATTGAATAGCAAGTGTGATAGGTATTGAGGATTTACATGAAGTAGTTGTGATAAATGAAAGGCAATACTTCTCGCAGTTGACACACATATCTTTTGTGTAAATTTTGCGTAAATTTTAGTTTGAAATCGAGAGGTTTACTCACGAATAACATTTTGGCTTCCAAAGGAATTATGAATCCAGAAGTGGCTCAAGAAGTAATACTTACAATGAAATCCTCAATCAAATAATCTGGGATCGATCATATTCTTGACTTACTAATATCAGTCGTAAGAATTATAAAGAACTTCTTGGTGAATGACGAGATGAAATACAAGTATTTTTAAGTCAAATCGATGAAATGTAGCTCAGACCGTGGATAACGAATGATATAGCCATAGGCCTGGTTAGTGCGGAACTTCTTCTTTACTGGCATAGACACCGCTTACACTATTAAAGCCGAATAGCACGCCATTCGGTTTTTCTTTTCGCTGTGTGGCGAAAATTGGTTTGGTATCACCAGCCATGTAATTCTTCTTCCAACGGAGTGGAGGCCTTCCTCTTCCTCTGCTTCTCCCGTTGGATACTTCGTATACTCTCGGAGCTGGAGTGTTCTCATCCATTCGGACTACATGCCATATCCAGGGTAACCACTATTTCTTGATGCGCTGAACTCTTCCAATATCGCCCTGTAACTCCTACAACTCATAGTTTCATCGATCGCCATCGTTCTTTTCGAAAACTCTTGACGCGGACTCATCTGTTGTTGTCATTGTCCTTGTCTTTGCACAATATGTCAGGACGGAAATGATGAGGGACTTTTAGACTTTGGTCTTTGAAGGCTCGAGAGAGAACTTTACTTTTCAGTTGCCTACCCTAAGTGCGACCTTGCAATTCAATATTACGCCTTAGGTGATCATGATATTTATATTCTGGTAAATATTTTTTTTTTTCTAAAATAAGACGGGAGAGGGAAAGAAGACGTAGGCTTCTCAGCTTTAAGTTGTGTTTCTATGCGGTCGGAATTGATCTTGGAGAACTGGTGTGTATGAGGTCTGTATTAAGTGGTCTTTAAGATAAAATACCTAGAAAAGACGTGCCATGTTGTTAAATAATCATGTCTTCTAATGCAACTGTTTCTAATCTAAAAATAGAGCGCAACAAAGAGATCGAATATATCGGAGATATATATAGTATATTCAACTTCTTGCTGACCTCTTGACTAAAGACTAAATTTTAACGAAAGTATATAAAATCATCGATAATAAATAAATATAAGTGGGAATCGATTGTGAACTATGAAATTAGTAGATCGTACTGTAGATCGTGTGTTCATTTATGGTAGTTTTATTTAGACATTACATATGGCTGGATTTAAGGCCAACCTGTTCTAGTAAAGTCATAAGGGAAGGTATGAACTAAATACCTTTTATATAATATTTGCATTATATATATTTTCTTAAAGGGAAGATAATTATATAAACATTGATACGAGTTGAGGACTGCGTGGACAGACGTTAATCCGAAAAGCACGTCTCTTTATATCTTTACATTATTTCATGTTGTATTTAAACAACCATTATGAACTACACTCTCGTGCAACATGTTGCAAGAGTACAAAAGTGTAGACAAAAGATATAAATTTCCATTTTAATGTATAATTAAGTTTTATGCCGTCATGCTAGTAATTCAAATATGGTGGAAAAAGAGGCAAACATTCTTAATATTTGGCCAACATTTTTGGTTTTAATCCAAAACGAATAGCGCCAACCACGAGTACGAATGTTTATTATATGCGCAGCATGTTAAATAGATAACAAACAATATTTTTATATTATGTAATATTTGTTGCTTGTTAAATTTATAACTAATTTATGCGCATTTTTCGCTTTTATAGCGCATTCTTTAGTTGTTGGCATCTGTTGGCTATCAAACGCCATAAATGCTTATCAGACGTGTCTGGGCAACTGATGGCCAAATGGAAGCGCTAGTATGTACATTTATACGTAGTATATACAAAAACACTTACATATAAACAATAAATATAAATTGTAATATTTTACACCGACACAGACATACTGATTGTAGACAGTTGCTTGTACACCTGTCGGACAACAGCATTTGAGGCTTTAAATTTAATACACAGTCGTATATATATTTACGAATAATAATATTAGGAGGGTAGCTTGAAGAACGCTTGACTTTTGGATAAAATTTTTGCTGTACATAGGGCCAAGTTTTTGCATGTTTGTCCTATGGTAATTGAGATTGCATAATAGAGGTCTTTGAAACCCACCTCTCATATTCTCAATTTCCCATGGAAACTTAAATGTCAAGTGCATCAATAAAATTCTAGGTCTTAGTCTTGGCCATGCAATCCAAGAACAATTGTCCTTTTCCCTTTTAAGGTACGTCTTTGGTTTCCACAAATAACAGCAGGCTTGAGAGAACTTCTGTTGGAAAGTCGAATGATCCGTAAGAGTTTATTCAATGTAACAGTTACAATCTCACCGTTGACATCAAAGCTCTCTTTTAAAGGAATTTCTGTTGTATAAAGATCAGATTACTGTGTTATCTTTCGAACTTCGAAAGCAATTATTTCGATTTTTGAGGCTAACTTCGAAAATCTGACAATTCACTTTTTTACTTACGACTCAATCTCACGGAAAAAATTAATTTGGTCCAATGTATATATGTATGTAATTGGCGAAGAAACCGTTTATCCGATTATAGCCGAATCGATAATAGCGCGGCATTCCTCTCTTGCCCTCGCAATTCAGCGCCAGTTGGAAATCCCAAGTGTAACCAGGTTGCTCTCTACCTGGTCTCTCAACGGAGTGAAGGCCTTCCTCTTCCCTTGCTTCCACCGGCCGATACTGATCAAACACTTTCAAAGCTGGTGTGTTGTCGTCAATTCAGACAACATGACCTAACCAGTGTAGCCGCTGTCCAATAGTCATAAAAAATAGATTTTAGTGTTATCATATAGTGTTATTAGTGTATAGTGTTATCATACTACCTGGGTTCTAAACTAAAGTACAGAGTTTTGTCTAAAATGGGCAATGCTCTAACAGAGTAGGAATCGAGTTGATCAATGGTTATCTTACCGGCCTAAACGAAAAAACTATCTATCTGGACAATTTATGTTCTGAGATGATGGGATGATAGAAGAAGAAGGTATCGTTTTATGTATCATCATCAGACCGATCCAAATTTGTCATCTACAAACGCTTTCATAATGTCTAGGACACTAGTGACTAGTTAAAGGACCTACATATACTACCAGTAGTCTATAAACACTAACGGATATTAAATATTTTTTAGATAACATCGCTTTTTCGAAGTGATCCCAAGTAAAGACCGTTATTCGAGTTAGAATATTCGTAGAGTAGAGTATAAGGAAACAGGATCCTCGAACTACTCTATCGCAACCGAATGTGAACTGGGTTTAATGAGAATCTCTGTTTACTTTCCACAACTGGTTGACATTTCCGGTGGGGTTAGGCGAGTAGACTTACTTGAAACTGAAAGGGCAGGCTATTCAACCTGCTCTGCCCTGAGTTGACTTTCTTATTTATTTTTATTTAGTGGTTTCAAGTTTACCTCGTAAAAGTTAACTGTTTCTACTGACAGTTCTACTAACACTTCAATCAACCCTCGTACAAATGTTTATGAAGGTATTCCCTTATATGTAAATTTCTCATTTAATTCTTCAACGAATGCACGAAAAATCCATATGTTACATACTTATAGTACCGTTAAAATTACCGCCATTACTTACATACACATGTATAAGCACCCGCATGCATGCCGAGTTGGCGCTGCCTTTTTTGAGATTTATGCGTCGGAATTTTTATTGCACACAACGCATAAATTTCACACGTCGCGCGTATTGAAATCGTTCTACAATATTTTGATTTATTAATATTTATTATGCCTATGAAAGCACATTCTTGTGCTTATTTAATATTGAAATTCCCGTAATTTTTATGGCAACAAACCGTTTGAAAGCCCCAGACAAACACGCTTTGTGGCCACAACAACATTTTGGGCCAAAACAAATAAATTTGCGCGAACCAATGCGCCAATTATGAACTGCTAGGGAAAAAGCAAAAGAAATTTGGAATAAATAGAATAGAAATACTTGAAATTTGTAAACATTAGAAGCGTAAGCACTTTCCGATGAGCTTTTTATTTGATTTTTATTATTTATTGTTTTCTTTTTACAAAGCGCTTTCCTAAGTAAAGATGATGGCAGCGCATTAAAGCAACAGTACAGCAGAACATAAATACAAATAAATATCGCACATAATTTCGCCAAATATGTAAATAAATCATATTTATCTATGGGCATAGTGCTGGCATGCTGCCGCCACGCGCTGGCAGCCGGTAAGCATGGAGCGCGTGCACCAATGTCCATATCAGCAGCAGCTGGAGCACTTGCTGTATTACATGCCTCTTTCCGCTTTTTTCAATTTCCTGCCAACAAAGTAAATCACTTAATCTTTCCGCTTGTATTTATTTGTAAGCTTGTACTATATGCGGCAGCATAATATCTTGTCCACTTGCTAGTATCTTTATTACCAGCCTGACACTATTTTACTCCCTCACAGACACATTTAATATATATGTAATATCTATATTATTTTGGTTTGTTAATTCATTCAGTGTGCAGCACCCACTTACGTTTGTCTGAAGGATTTTTAGCTTGTTTGTGTATTCACTTCGAGTAGTGTCACAAGTGCTTAGCACACTTTTAGGCGCATTATAGTGGCCTATTTAAGGTTTTATCTCCAGTGCTGGTAATAATAATGAAATGTAATGCTTTATGACCATATTTACTTTTACGTTAGCACTAAACGCTTACGCATATTCAGAAATATGCATATAAAAGTAGGAGAAAAATTAATTACATGCAAAATTTTGGCTTCAATAATTCGAAAATTTCATAAATAGTCTGAATATGTATGAATAGAATTTAAACTCGCTGTAGCTGGTTAATCTACAAAAAACACTGACTTGACCTACCCTACAAAAAGTAGTCTAGCGGTATTAAATCTCAACCAAAGTTGTCTCTAATATTTGTTATATGAACTTACCGATTCCAATAGCGTGAAATCGGTGAAAAATCTTCACCACCTAAAATAGATCCGATTTCTGTAAAGAGGGACTCATTGCCAATGGCATTGTTTGTTCTGGAAATTTTAATAGTTTTTTATTAAGATACTAGCAGACCCGCCCACACGTTTTTGTGGCTAAGGTATATATTAAATTAGTAAATCTTTCAATTCAAAGAAAAAATTCTTACGCATAAAGACGAAAACGTTATAGCCGATACATTTTAAAATGATTGATAGACATTATTATAGATCTGTGTTAAGCGTAAATCATCATAATTTGTAAAACTTTGATTTTTTTAATCGTATATTGGAGAAAGTAACAAATGACCAAATTTCATAGTTGGCTTTATCTTGGCTTTGGTGACGATATTGATTATCTTCTTCACAGCCAGTCTTGTTCTTTTGCAAAGTTTGATGTTGATTTATGACAACTCACACTACTTTTAATTGCAAGTGAGTGGGGATAGCAATTTTAAATAGTCTGTGGGATAATTTAATATGTCATCCTGGTTTGTAGCTGTGCCAACTCTCCTTTAACGAAATTCTAAATTGTCGCATTAAGATCAAAGAGATCCTTGTTTTTTTTACCACCAATATAGGTCATTCAATCAGCCATTTATGTTTAGTATATTATGGTTTCATGTCAGGAAAAACACGATGAATAAGCTCCTCTTTCGAGCCCATGAAGTGACAGAAACTCGTTAAAAATGTTATTAATCCATCGAGGTGTCAAGTGCGTCGCTACCATTTTCAACTATTTCTACAATCGCAGTATCATATTGTTGGAAAAATACTCGTATGTTATTTGTTAATTGGCGATTCTTTATGTATCGCCACAAATTAGATGATTTTATTCATGGCTTCACCAAAAATATTTTCGTTGTCGCATAAATCTTATAAAGTCCTGTGCAGTACTTGCAGCGACTTGAATATCTGGAAAATCTTCTTTATAGCTCTTTTTTTTGGCGATTTTGCAGACTGGTGTTTCGTTGATTTGCAATTTAGGAGTAATTTAAGGCCGATTTGCCGTTTGTCTGCCTACTAACAGGTGCCAAGTTGCCCCTATTCCCATTATAACTGGCCGTTGAAAATTAGTGAAATCGGTTCAGGAATTATCTCAACCCTCATGTACTATATATGATGATTTTCGATATTCTATTGGACTTTATTTCATATTGTGTGTAATTAAATTACATCAGTAAATTGCGAGAGTATAAAATGTTCGGTTGCCTTTCCCTACTTGTTACAAATTGTTTTGGGTTATCGACGCAGCCTTATACAATTGAACAATGATAAAAATATTTTAACAAAGCAACAATGACAACTTTCAAAATATTATTATTTTTTTTGTTTTGTTTTTTTTATAATTTTGTTGTCAATTCAAATAAAATCATCTTCTTGTTATCTTCTGGCCTTCCATAAATTGTTTGTATGGGTGATTAGAAAATTGTGGATTTAAGACTTTTTCAGGCAATTTTTCTAATTTTTCTCTCCGTAAGAACCATCCCGGTACCTCTAAAAACATTCTAAACAAAGAATTTGCGAAATCGGTTCAGCGGTTCTCGAGTTATGCGCTTAGCAACACATTTTGCGATTAATTTTTATATTATAGAAGATGGAGGATCGCACTGCAACCTATGGTCTAATGTCTTCATGAAAGCCCAGAGATAATGGATGTGATACTATCTATTTAGCAATAAAAGACATCCATTGCCTGACTCCTTTTCCTCGCAATCGCAGGACAATAAAGGAGTAGTCTATGTCGCAGAATGGATATTGATCCGACGAGCAGATTCCTAGTTTGTATAGATGACTCCTTAGTCAACATTAGCCAGTATATAAGTTCACTATTTGCCCTTAGTTAGTTTCTTGAGAACGCGATGAATTGTTTAAACCATCATCAAAAACAATTTGGATTGGCAAAGTCCCTGTAATTGCAGCCACTAGCGGCTCCTACTTGACCATTCCTCTTCTTGTAGGTAATCTTGTTGACTTGTCGACCTAATTCAACGAAGGGCTACAGGCTCGGTGATTGCAGCATTTTTTGCCAGCTGGTTGACAAATTTATTTCCTTGTATGCTCTTGTGTCCATGGACCCAGACAAAGGTTATGTTGTTGTTGCTATCAACAATTTGAACTTCTCGATACTGGCCAGAACCATTCCAGAAGCGGCTGTAGAGCCGCTGATAATAACGATGAGTTCAACATGGTAATTTCAATATAATAAGACCTCAGCACACTCGCTAATGGCATAGGTCTCAGCTGGAAAGATGCTGGAGAATTGTCCTATGCGCACAGATAATTTTAGGTGTGGTTTCATTATCCCGGCTCCTATACCATCTGCTGTCTTTGACCCGTCCATATACCATTGCTGCGTGCTTCTACTTATATATTCCTTGAGAGTGGAATCCTGCGATTCTCTCTTGTTTCTCAGGAGCTATTCTGAATCGTTTGTCGAAATGTACTCGATGTCGTTCCTTGGAAGAAGAGCCATTGACAGATTTATACCGATGATCTTCAATTTCCTCCCTGATATTACCTAGTCCTGGTATTGTCAGGGCCAGTAATGTCTTATTGGCCTTAGTGCCTACCAATATATGGAGTGGTGTGAGGTTCAGTATTACCTCCAATGCTGCCGTTGGACAAGTGCTCGTATCACCAGCACAACAAAGATATCCTTAACTCGGAGTGCCCTACAAGCGATGCTATTCATCTAAGAATCCTCTCCAATCCGACCATTCGAAACAGCTCTTTTCCAGGTGGTCAGATACATGACTACGAAGACTACTAGTTTACCTTTCTTCTTAACAGTGTTGTGGATAACAGCTAAACAATCACATTCGAGTTCTTCATTCTGATTTCCATGCGTATATATCAATCTGAATGTTAGGTATCTTAGAAAAATTAGGAGGTTGGCTTAAAAATATAGAATTATATATTTGACACCCTTAACTCCCTCATGTCCGAATTAAAATGGGCGGAGCTAAAATTTATTTAGTCATGAAAGGGTTAAAACACATGCTTCATCTCATCAGTGACAATTCTTTATTTCACTCGTCCTTCGAACAAGTAAACATTAGTTTCTTCTAAATAATTCCTCCTAAATTTATATATTTATCAGTTTTTAAAACAGCAAATACTAGTATAGTCAATGCACTTAAATTGATTGCAAGTAAGTAATTAATTATTGGTAATCAAAATACTTTCCAACAATATTAACTTTTCACATAGATTGTTTGCTTCGCTTTCTTCCCTTACACATGCATTTGAGTAGTTGTATATTTTTCAATTGAGCCAATTAAAAATCATTGCATGACTTTTATTGGCTCCTTCGGAGAAATAATGTAATGAATAACTTTCAATTTAATTGAATATAACAGTGTTTTTGCACATTAATTACTATGCCAGCAACAAGGTGAATTGCATATCATCGTCAATCGTTGAAATACTCTCGTATATACATAAGTATTATACGAGTACATATATATTGTTATAGTTGTATATTAAGGTTGAAATTCTGCAAAAATCATTGCATCACTTACTCATGTCAAGAAATACTTGATTTATTGATTGATATACGTATGAGTTCGAAGTTCACAGAAGATGTTATTATTGTTAGTTTTCAATTCAATTCAAATACCAATTTAACCAACTATTTTAAGGCAGTATGGAGAAAAATAAAGAATGTAGAGAGTTTCTTCTGTGATTTTATTAGCTTCTTATTTTAAACCATATAATTTGACATTAATAAAATGTGGACACAACGATACGATTATTCATTGGATACCTCATCAAATTGGTATAATCGCTTTTGAATTCGTTTCAATTTTATTATACCAGTCTATTATATGTATACCAGTTGCTTGTTCGATTCACTATTTTACATAAAATTGACCTTCATTTATATACTATACTATCTCTAGTGAATTAGTGCTTCAGAGCAGACTCAAAATAACATTTCTTTCGTTCCACTCTTTTCGATAAGACGATAGCCTCATTAGTTATAAAATGATAAGCTATTTGAACTACCTTCCACTACCTCCACAAAAATGGAGACCCCAAAATCTGCGCCAATTACCGTGGGATAAGCCTCCTTAACATCGCTTATAAGGTTCTATCGATCGTACTGTGTGAAAGACTAAAGCCCACCGTTAACAAACTGATTGGTCCTTATCATTGTGGCTTTAGACCTGGAAAATCTACATCTGACCAGATATTCACCATGCGCCAAATCTTGGAAAAGCCCCGTGAAAAGACACACACCATCTTTTTATCGATTTTAAAGCTGCCTTCGACAGCACGAAAAGGAGCTGCCTCTACGCCGCTATGTCTGAATTTGGTATCCCTGCAAAATTACTACGGCTGTGTAAGCTGACGTTGAGCAACACCAAAAGCTCCGTCAGGATCGGAAGGACCAGGTGGAGAGGGACCTGGCTTCGCTTCGCGCCAAACTGCCAGAAGGAGAGACGCGTGTCGCACTGTTGTGGACTCGGCTATAACCGCGTAAGCGTTGTCTACGCCAGTCAAGAAAATAAGATTTGAACTACCTTCTGTTAATTTCTAGTTTCTTCTGACAGATATCAAACCAAGCTTCGAATTCCAAAGTTCTAGTCTATTCAAGATTTTCAAGAAAAAGAAAAGATCTGTAAATGATTTTGAATTTATTATATTCTTTTAGTAAGAATTATATAAAAATTGACTTTGACCTTGAAAATTTTCAGCTCAATATTCGTTCTCTAATTTACAGACCGATATTTGTAGTTATATAATAACTAAACTCAAACTCTTTACGTGAAGACAATCGATATCCGACTATAAATAAGAGCACCTTTCACTTTAACTAACACAAAGACTGATACAAGGCCGTTTAGACGTCGTAACATTTTTGACTACCACAATTCCCAAGTTTATGATGGACAAATTTGCTTAATGTTCTCTGCAAATTGCAGTACGGACGCAATAAAAATGTATACTACCACAGCATGTTTCCTTAGAGTAAAATAGTTTTGTTGGCACAAACCTGTTAATGTGTAGCATAATTTATGAGTCTGATTTGGCGTATAATAATCTAGAATATAACTTCACGTCACCTCACACTACAAATCGGGTAATAAAACCGCCAGCTTCTTGAAAACTATTATTATAACTTTTCAAGGAATAATATCAAAATAGTGTATTCTAGAGTTAGAGAATTTTTTAAAGTGGTAGCTGTCATATCAGCTGTCAAAGTCAACACATGTGTTTGACGTTTATGCTTATTACTTTTGGGTATATTACCTTGTAAAGTCTTATGCTGTAAAAGGTTTAAAAACAGGAAATGCATTTCTAAAACTTGGCATTCAAAGACCATAAACTCCCAAAGTATTTTAGAAATATTAGCATTGGGCTTCAGACCTCCTTTCATCTAAGCTCTTATAGTCTCAACGAATACAATGAAAGAATGCCTTGGGGTATTAATCGGGCTATCTGACTATTTCATGATAAACCTGAAATGGGTTCCAGGACATGCAATGGGTTGCAGAAAACTGTGAAGCGGATGAACTAGCCAGACTAGGTACCACCTTACAAATAAGTTCCTATAAAGAGGGGATAGTACTGCCTCAGTCCACTTGTAGATATTTAATCGACAAATACGTCATAGACATAGTCGAGTCTCGGTGGAAACAATCTCAAACTTTATCAAGAACACAGTATGGTTCAGAGAGGACATGTTAGTGGATTCTTATCCCGGTGGAGTCACAATGGCCTTCCTAAAGACATAACTACGTTGTACGACATCCACTTTACCTACCTAACAACCTTTATCCAGGAAAAGTGAATGCCTGGAATGTTAAATGGTTCCAGCAGGACGGGACAAAGTATACAGAATGTGAAATCATCAGTTTATTGGGTCGAATTCACGTCGCTCGAATCATATGGACCTCTCAATGGGTACATAGGCCTAGGAAGTGATTTAGATCTAATTTCTTTGAAGGGTACGTCAAATCAATGATCTATGCTAACAACCCAGATACGACTGACCAGTTAGAAATCAACTTTGGCACTTTCTTGGTGAGATAAAGTCGAATTTTCTGGAAGAAATGGAGAAGTGAATGACTGGGTTTTATTTGGAGCTGAATGTCAGAGATTTAACTAAAGTTAGACGAGAAATTGCGCCTGCAAAATTTCGTGCTTATTAAAGAAGGATGAAATTGGTTCCCTTATCCTCCAGATTATATATGTATTGTCCTATACATTAGGCATTTAAAACAAACTTGGTAATAATATTTCGCCTACCATAGCACCATATTCCTCCCGAACGCAGCTCTGCCTTACTTATTTTTTATCTCAGTATCATCGTTACACTTTGCCAAGTTGTTCGCAATCCGTGCCGAAAAGCACATTCACTATAATTACTGTACTCAAATTGTTCCTATCATCGCATACACATATGAAACCACTTTTATATTATATGCACATATACTATACTATATATACAATTATGTAGTGCGAAGAGTTTATAACGTATTCAGAACATCAAAATTTTATTACCAACAGCCGACATTTTATGAGCTCCAACTTGATAATGGACTGGATAAAGTCATACAACTGGCACTTCGACCAGCTGCATGGCTGGTTAGACGAGGGGTGTTTGGTCAGCAGGCTGGTTGGAGGTCGCCAAGCGTCCCACACGGCTCACTGCGTGCGACCTGCCTACTTTCGGGTACAATTGGAACTGCATGAACCACCTGAAAACGGTGAATTGCGCCAAAATGCAACGAAATCGCGAGGCGAGTGTGCGGTCCGTTAGTCACAACGCTTGGCATTGCGGCCAGCGAACACGCCCCAACCAATGCCACTTAGCTTGTATTATGAGCTCATAAACTAGCATGAAAATGACTAATAAAGCATTAAATTGCATTAAAATGCAGGGTGAAATATGCGCACGGCCGCGGAAGCCAAAAAAAAAAAAGGATGCAAACATGATAATTTGTGAACAAGCGGATCGTGCTGTTGCCAGACGGCGTGGTTGCTTGTACCCAAAGTGGGCATAAATTACGCGAAGTGTCAGTAGATATGTTTGTATGGGTGTAAGAGTGAAAATGTGCAATAACAACAGCAACAACAATAACAACACGTCCAGTATTACTTATGCGACAACAACAATGACAGCTACAACAAAAGCTAAAACGAATTGGGCGAAAAAGAGGAGAGGTCATTTTCATGACGAGTGCTGATTTTATTGCCACAATTGCCGAGCAATAAATCTGCATACGATACACTTTATTGCTTCGTCATTGCAGTTCGTCGGCGCTACTTTAACGGTACTCGCAATCTGTATGCCGACATAAAAGCCGTTAAGTATACGTCGAATGTAGATCATAAAAGTGCTGCGTAGTGGTGGAAGAACTTAATCATAAACTGCCAAAAAATGCGCCGAAAGTGGCGGTTCTAAAACAAAAGATACAAAAGAGATGCCTAATTTACTTAAACTCTAACTTTTTAAGGTTATGAACTAAGCGTCTGCCACAAATTTAATGAGTTTTCCTTTTGTTTGCATTATAAGTAATCATTCCCGGCGATAAATTTACATGTTTGCTGTCAAATTTGCTTTAGTGTTGATTAACTGTTTCGTTCTGAACAAATATTTCAAATGCACTCAATCCATAAGATACTCAGGCTCACTAGTATTCAGAATAACACCGTATAAACTGCTAGGATCCCCCGATGATTCTTCATTCGCTAGTCACCGATCCAAGTATGATTAGATCACCAAAAGGGCACCCCTTGACCCAATAAAGTCCGCACTAATACCGCTAACTTTGAGCTAAACATATTTATAACGTAAAGATCGCTAATAGTAGATTAGATAGAAATAGTTGTATAGGTTTAGTATTCCTATGGCACAACAGTACGCTATATCATCTGTCAACATCGAACACAGTAGTTATTTCTTAAAAAATCAGGGAATATGTAGTTATCTGGGCTTATTGTCTGTTACATGTTGCTCTACAGGAATATACAGAGATGTGGTGAAAATGGTTTGGAACAAGATAACATTAGCTCGTGAGACGACTTCTTTTATCCTTTATTGTCAAATGATTAGGGAATTGGAGCTGGCAAAAGTTAGAGACGATTCCACATGATCGTTCCCATAATAGTCGGTTATAAGTTACCGGAACGGATCCGGATTTTTATCCAACCAAGGACTGTCAAACCGACAGCTTTCCTCAAAATTGTTTGATGTTTTATACCGCTATAACAACAACCCGATAATTGTGTTCTGATAAATAACGTAACCCAGCGACCTATGCCAACTCTCGCATCAAACCATCTGTCCAAAAGACTTCTCTTCGGCTTAATTTTACATTTAGGATAATGTTGTAAACTGTTTATACCTGAACACTTTCGATTGATCGTTAAGAACAAATTTCGTTCAGAAGTATCCCACTTTGCAAATCCAATTAAGACACCCCTTACAATTTGTATTTCAAGTACTGTGTAAGAAATTCCATTGGAAAATAACCAAGATCAAGAAAAAATTATTTTATACAATTTTATACAGTCATACAGAGTGTCTTATTCCCCATAGATTTTAAAAAATAAGCCTGTTTACAAATGTAAAAAGACAAATTACACAAAAAGTGCAAAAAGTCATTTCCACACGATTAACGGTCATACTGTTTTCAAGGTCGCGACAGGAATGTTGCAAAACAAAAAACAACTCACGACGTGCAATTGAAAAGAAACGAAAACAGAAAGTGCACAATTTCTTCGCCGTCGTCAACGTGAACCAGCTGATCAATAAATAAACATTAAGCGCATAAATAACCGACTCTCCAGAGCGGTGTGGAAAAAGTCAAACAGCAGGTCATAAGGACAACCACAAACAAATAAGAGAAACAGAAATCACTGGCACAAATAAAAATTACTACCGAACTTGGCCAAAAAGCGTCTCTATTCCATCCATCCCCCCGCCCACTGACCTACCGCAATCATTTGCAGGCAAACAAACAAAGCCACCACAAAAAGTGGCCGCGTCGAAATTACCCACACGACTCTAACGAGCGCCATCTATTCGCGTATACGAGTATATATACATTTAATAGCCACCTGCGGTTAGCTCCACCCGAGTGCCGCCTATCAATTTGGCGTATTTTATTAATATTTGATTTTATGTAATTTATTGGTTTCATGTTGCTGCAGTCAGTGTGCTCAATGGAGTCGTTACACTAATGCAACACACGCTCACACTCGAGTGCCTGGCGAGATTTATGCACCTCCAAGGTTTAATATACACTCGCCTCGCCACGCTACACTCGTAATGTTCCCATACGATATATATTCGTGTATTAAGCACTCAACTTGAATTTAATCGGCCACTGGCTTTACCAATTTGTTTCACTCACCAAGATTTTTTGCCGCCGATTGCTCTCTACAGGTTTTACTTACTCCTTTTTGTATGATGTCCTTTGTGCTATTTGTGGTGATGGCGGGCGGGTGGCCGTGTGCTCAGCCACAAACTGCCCAAGCATTACTAAACAATATTATTTTTGTTTTTGTGTATTTAATGTTTCGCAGACAAACCGACGCTTGTGAACTTCAAGCCAATTGAACATTTTCATGCATACTTGAACTGCTTTCGGGCACTTGATTCACTCTTTTGTAGTGGCACCTATAAGCGATTGTATGATTGACAAAAAGAAAATAGTCTATTGATATTTAATTTAAAGTCTCACTTTTACTTAAATTTAAAACTAAATATATCGTCTTCACCCTTAAGAAATTGTGACAATATCTTTAGAGTGACTATATATTAGAATATGTAAACTTTGTATCATTACAGACCTTCTTACTTTCTCACTAAGAGGGGAAAAATCGCATAGGCGTTTTGAATTTGCTACCTTTACTCTTGCTGAACATGTGGTATACTACTGCACTAGGTCTCACAAATTGCCAAAATTTTAGCTTTGATCTAAAAGCTGACTTTGAGTGTTCCTCGGTTTTTGCTACATCATGACGGATATAAACATTTCTGAGTGCCGAACCTAACAGTGTTCCAGGGCTGATGGACGTGACTGACTGCTCGCGATCGTCGGACAGTCAAGGAATAGATGCTCAGGTGTCTCCGTTTCTAGGTCACTGAATCAATATTGATAAGATTCCTAGTTTATGCAGATGGCTTCTTAGTATGCAGTGGCCAGTATATAACGCCACTAATTGTCTCAGTTTGCTGTGGCGAAACAGTTTGGAGTAGCAAAGTTCTTGCAATTACAGCCAATAGCAGTTCCTACTTTACCACTCCTCTTCTTGTAGACGATTTCTAAGAACATATCAATCAACTTCAATGAAATGCTCCGGATCTTCCGGCGTGGTCCGTAAGAGTAGTTGGTCCGTAAGTTCATTGCTTTATATATAGTTGTGTCCTGGTACCCAAATCAAGGTTATACTGTTGTTATTACAGACCCTGTTAAAATTTTCAATACAGTCTGGACTAGTCCCGAATTTATTTCAATATGACCTCAGCCCACTTACTAATGGCATAGACCTCAGCTTTAAAGATGTTGGGAAATTGTCATAGATAACTTAAGACGTGGTCTCATTAATTCTATACCATCTGCTGTGTTAGACTCGTCCATGCACCATTTCTGGGCGCTTATTTTTATGAATTCCTTGAGAGAAGAATCCTCCCATTTCCTCTTGTTGCTGAATCGTTTCTCAAGTTTTTTATACTCATTTGATGATATGATGTCGTTCCTTAGAAGGAGAGCTATTGGCAATTTTTCATGGATGATTCCCAAACTTTGGGCGCTTATCACTCTGCTGTTACCTAGTCTTGTTGTAGGTTGCCTAATTGGACATAGTGCCTACCATCATATGGAGTGGGGTGAGGTTCAGGATGAACTAGTTACTTCGAAACGAATGGAGAAAAAATTAAATCAAGCCGAATGAAAACCCCATAACCAAAACCAACCAAAAAAGACAATACCAAGTAGTTTTGTAAATCAATCTAAAATCCATTTCTGATATACAATATGAAAGACTCGGGATCTCGCGAAAAAAAATTTAGCGCTGTTTTGCTTTTCACTCCGAGTTTCGTGTCACTGTATACCTGGACCAAATATGATTAGTTACCCCGAAATTCATAATGTGATGTTCCGGTTCTCACCAAATCTTCAATTCCTTTCTCAAACATCCCCTTAGAAACCTAACGATATGTTTTTAAGGTGGGTTCCTCAAACAATGGCAATTTCAAGTTTATTCAAACAAAAAGCTCAACACCGTAGGCAGTATTTAACGTAGCTGGTATTTATCGATGTCGAATTCGAGACCAATATTGCATGTATGGGCAAAGGTTTTAACTCTACATTATATTCAATAAAGTCCTCTATACCCAAGCTCTTTGAGGATTTTGGTATTACAGCTGGGCAGAATTTAACGTTTCTTTATACAGTATGGAAATGTGTGCAATCGTGTAATAACTATAACTATCTCCTAATAAAAGGACATGTTGAAAACTACATTAATTAATTGTGAATCGGTGTAAAAATTCGGAAAGAAATAGAGGAATTGAATTATATTTTTGGACAAATAATGGTTTCAAGGTGTATTACCTCTAATCTAAAAAATATAAATAATTTTCCTTGATAATAATGTGCACTAGTGCTAAATGGATAAAATCGGGCTGATACTTCCTTCAGACCCACCCCATATAGCTGATATAAGGAATCTAAAACGTCCGATGAGCTTTTACTTTAAATCGATTAATATGTAAGATGTCAGCCACCTTGCGAATTTTGAGAGTACAAAATTTTTGACTACATCCGAACATGGTACATTCTAACAAAGTGAGAATGTGGGTAAGTACATTATTGAACTGTCTTTTTATACTCTCGCAACACAGTTGCTAAGAGGTAACTTGGGTAAAAAAAAGATGGGCGAAATCGGATCACTGCCACGCCCACAAAATGGCGAAAACCGAAAACACATAAAGTGACAATAACTAAGCCATAAATAAATTATGAAAGTAAAATTTGGTACAAAGGATCACACTATGATGTTAAGTTTTTTGTACATATCTCGTAAACCACTAGAGCTATATCAACCAAACTCTATAGAGTCGTTTCTTTTAGATACTACCTTATACAGTCAGAAAATATAGGAAATTGTATAATCGGATACCATGCCTACCTCCCATACAAAGGTTTGGTTGAAAATTACTAAAAATGCTTAAATTCAGTAAGGAAAAACACCAGAAACCTCAAATTTCAATATAAATTTGGTACAGAAGGGCTGCACTCAAAATGGTATACAAAATTTTAAATGGGCGTGGCTTCGTCCACTTATGGGTCAACCATATCTCAAAAACTACTTGACCAATTTCAATGTAATTCGGTTCATAATATTTCCCTGCCATTCCAATAATATGTTGTGAAAATAGGCCGAATCGGTTCACAACCACGCCTACTTCTTATATACCAGAACTGTGAAGTTAATCTGAATCGCAGAAATTCAGAGGGAATATTTTTATTTGAATAATATATCTCCGTGCAAAAAATTAGTGAAATCGGGTCATAACTTCCCCTAGCTCCTATATAACTAATACTAGGCTTTCCAAACTTTCGATGGAATTTTTGCCATATACATATGTATATGTATATATACCGAATATGTAGGTCAAATTGTATGTTGTATTAATAAAATTAAATAAATAAATTGCGAGAGTATAAAATGTTCGCTAACACCCGAACTTAGCCTTTCCTTACTTGTTGTAGTTGTTTATTTACTAGTTCCACTCAAATACAATCATGTATCACAATTCAATAGAATAATTTATTCATAAGTATTTATTAATTTATAGAATCAATATGTTAAAAGCATACGGCAAAAGTTATTTGCTTATCTTTTTGCTACTAATAGGAATATTTATTGTATACATATACATATGTATCTCTGTATGTATGTCTATCAAAAAAAAAATAAATAAAAATATACTCAAACAATTTAATAAAAGGAATATGTACTTCTTCCACACTTGGTGAACTCAATGAAACTATAATCAAATTGAGAGTACACAAACACACACACACACACTCGAATAAAGTTGAAGTTCTGCGCATAAATAGTGCAATAACTCAATTTATAGTTCAATAGAATATAAGTGTGGACCAAGTGTTGTTATGTGGCTTGAATATAAGTGCGAATATGCACACTTAATTTTACATATATATAGGTGAGAGAGTGTGTGTGTTTGTTTGTATGTCAGCTGCGCGCACGTATTGCGAAACTTAATTAATGTCACTCATACGCCGTGTAGGCAATTAAACACAGTCGAACACATGCGCCACACAGACAGGCATGCGAACGAGTTGTGTCGTGTTGCGGTCAACAATAAAGTGCTTAGCACTTGCAGCACAACCACAAATCATATGTTGTAAAATTTGTATAATGCTGGCGCAAAACATGGACACTTTTGTATTATATTTGGGACCGTTAGTTAGTTAACTAGTTGAGGTTAGGTGCGCTTAGGAAATATGCCGAAAAATTTTACTAAACACTGAGGGCATTTAGTAATTTCATTTCATGTTATGCAACATGCTGAATGGCAGCTGGAGAGGCAGTTATGGCAGCGCGCACTAATGCCACTCACCAGTGGAGAGGTGAAGCGGTGGAGTGGTGGAGTGGTGGAGTGGTGAGGCGTTGTATCGCCGTTTGGCAAATGTATGCAAATGCCTGGGCAATCAAATTAAAATCACATACAAAGTTAACGCACTGACTGCACTGAAACTAGCTGTGTATGTGTATCCCCACAACCGGAAGTTTCGCCGTGTGGCGTGTTGCAGCGGCGGCAACAATTGAGGTCATTCACAATTTAGCAATAATTTAGTGTGTGTGTGTGTGTGTGTGTGCAGCAATTTGTTGGTCATTTTGTTGAACGGCCGTTTTCGGTCGTATTTGATTTGGTTGGATTTCGGTTGCATTTGATGTGAGCAGCGCTGCAATGCGTTTAAAATGCATGTTGCAACACGAGTGATGTGCTTCCACAAGCCTATATGTGTGTGTGTTTGAACAGGCACTTTCCTATATTTGTATATACTTGTAAATGGTAGACCATTAGCGGATTAATTGGCGTACGAGCAGCTTGTTTACGCATATGTGGCATACTTTAAAATATGCCAACAACAACAATAAGCAGCCGTAGCACTATATCAACTGGCGCGTGGCACAAAATTCACTTCACAAATGTGCATTTAATTGCGATTGTTTAGCGTAACGGTAAGCGTTGCTGATGGCTAGTTTAACGGTTGCATTTGCGTTGGACAGCACTTTGTAAATGCATTTTTTTCCACGCCTGCAGGTGTTTACATTTTACTTTGTTGTTGTTATTGTTTGTTAGCCGCCGTCGGCAAGTATTAGCGCTCATAATCAGTTATTAAATTTATGATAATTGCTTTCCGATCGCACTTGGAAACCCACCCATCTGTCCTGAGGGCGATTTACATTTGCAAATACTGTAATTATTAAGGGAGTGCGATTTTCGTGCGGAAACCAAAAATTTAAAAACTAGTGAAACGAAAAAATGGAATGGATGTGAAATTTAATATATCGCGATATCGACCATATTTTATAAAAAAAGTTGACACCTATAGGGAATATTACATATCTGGATTATAATAAAGGGTTTTTAATAAGAGCGCTACAAAACGGTTTGGGACATCAATGAAATTCTGAAAGTACATTCGATGCCATTATGTATGTATCGAAATCCAGACGCTGAACCCAATTTTCGACGGTTATCAAGCATAAATAGGCCGATACTGCTAAAATTTCAAGACTATAGACTTGACATAGCCCCACAGGCAATAAATCAATCAATGTGACATTCGCTGTGTGGCTTGTGCCGCCGTCCTGTTGGAACCACATATTGTCCAAGTCCATATCCTCCAATTCGGATCTAAAATATCCGGTTATCATTGAGCGGTAGCGATTCCCATTTACAGTAACATGCCGGTCTTGATCATCACGGAAGAAGTACGGTACACCGCACCAAATCGTAATTTTTTCGGGATGCAATGGTGACTCAGGGAGTACATGTAGATCGCTGCCTGACCAATAACGGATATTTTGCTTTTCGACGAAGCTATTCAGTCTGAAATGAGCCTCGCCATAAATTTGGGTGCGCTGAATTCAAATCTGTAATCAGTTTGTCTCTATCAGCTCTAGTTTTCATGATATAGCTTTTTATACCCTCCACTTATTTTTCCAGGTCATAAGTTATTTTTATACTCTCGCAACAAAGCTATAAATAAATATATATAAAGCTACTAAGTTTTTTGTACATATCTCGCAAACTACTAAAGCTATATCAAGGAAACTTTCTAGAGTCGTTTATTTTAGATTCTAACTTATACAGTCCAAAAATGGAGGAAATCGGATTGTAGCCACGCCCACCTCCCATACAAAGGTTATGTTGAAAACTACTAAAAGTGGGTTAACTCACTAACGAAAAACGCCAGAAACACTAAATTTCACATAAGAAATGGCAGATGAAAGCTGCACTCAGATTTTTTTACAAAATGGAAAATGGGCTTATGGGTCAAAAACCATATCTCAGGAACTACTCGACCGATTTCAATGAAACTTGGTTTGTAATAGTTTCCTTCCATCCCAATGATATGTTATGAAAATAGGCCAAATTGCTACTCAACCACGCCTACTTCCTATATACCAGAACTTTGAAGACGATCTGAATCGTTTACTTTACAATATATAAAGTAAGCCCTAGTGAAGATATCGATGCAGAACTTTGCACAAATATTACGTTTATAGTGTGGCAGCCCCATTCTAAAAATCGCCGAAATCGGACCATAGGTTTTCAAGGCCCCATATATCGAACATTAGGACCTCGGTGCTTCTAACCTAATATTAGGGTTTCCAACATTCAATGGACTTTATACAATATATATGACGAATATGTGGGTCAAATTATGTATTATATTAATAAAGTTAAATAAATAAATTGCGAGAGTATAAAATGTTCGGTTACCCCCGAACTTAGCCCTTCTTTACTTGTTTTTTTTTTTAATTTTGTCGGGCTGTGTAATGCTTTCAAGATGTAGCATCTCTAATCTGAAATATATCGAAATCGGGCTATTACATTTCTAGGCCAAATATTCCGAATATGAGGATGTTATCGCCAATGGATGACTTTGTACCAAAAGAATCGGTCAATCTTAATGAAATTTCAGAGAACAACTTTTCCTGATAGAATCCATCCCCGACATATCTGGAGGGTTTGTACATTGACAGATATTAATGTACAAAGCCTAAATATTTTTTATTAATATTTCAGTAATATATTTTAAAATCAAGAAAAGTAACGGGTTTCAATATGGCATTCAATTGTGTTGATTAACTGGCGAATGACACGCATGGGGTTTTGCTCCAAGGTCTGAATCGAAGTTATCCGCATAGTCTTTAGACTTTACATATCTACACAGGAAAAAGTCTGACAGTTTGATATCACACAATCGACCAGCCCAAAACGTGAAATTATCTGCTCACCGAAGTGTTCTCTCAATAAATCCATTGATTTATGGGATGTGTGGGAAGTGAAACTAAATGTCACCGAGATCATGAGCTTCATGACCCGGTTACCACGGTCGCTTTGGACGGTTACGTTCTCACCGGCATCATTTTTGAAGATATATGGTCCGATGATTCCGCCGGCCCACAAACCACACCAAACCGTTGTTTTTTTCTGCATAAAATGGCAGTTCTTGAATCTCTTCAGATTGCTCTTTGTTTCAAACGAGGGGATTTTGCTTGTTTACATACCCATTGAGCCAGAAATGGCCCACATCGCTGAACAAAATTTGGCTCGAAATCTCTCTGGTCTTCTTTTCAGAAGCCCATAGAGTGATGCGATGTTGCTTGGGAAGGTCGAGCGGCTTCATTAAACATTGTTATACTTAAGTATAACCACGCCTACCTTTCAAAAGTTATAATACCACAAATCCTTTCCTCTGTGCCACTTCCGTATTCAATTTTAATTTTCTCTAAACTATAACAGGGAATTCTTGAAAAAAATGTATTCATAACCTCGCTTTTTTTAATTTTCAGTGACTACTCAAATTAAATCAGTTTGTTATCATTTGAGCGGACGTAAGAACTGATAGATATCTATAAATCAGTTAGTCTCCTGAACGTGATCATTCTAGATTATTTTATAGCTTTACGGACCCCTTGGCTAACAAAACCATTATACCCATGCGTACATTGTTCCCAGAGCACAACAAAACAAATAACTTCATACCCATACATGTAACTACTCAACCGTAGAGAACGCTTAGTTGGCCACCATCAATATTCACACAACTGTATTAGTTAAGCCCGCGAGCTGTTCCCTTCAACTGCATATGTCTCTTTGGTGTTGATTTTATTGCTGTGGGCATTAATTCATTTTATGATAATTTGCATTAGGGGAAATAATATTAGTGGTAACGGTAATCCGTCTAAATGCAAAACTTAGCAATTTCCGATTCGAATAGACAACTGGCATAAATCAAATTGATTGGTATAATTAAGTAGAGGTGGAATACCAAATAATTAAACTCTTTTAATGAGTACTTATTCTCATGTATTGGGGAAGTATACTCAATTTTATGGAATTCAACTGAGTTGACGTTATTGACCTTTTCAAAGAGTAGCGATATTTTTATAGAAAAGTCCGTAATAATTACTCTCTCACCCAAATTTAGGCTTAGGTAAGTTAATTGCTATGATGATTACTTCAAAAATACTATGAAATGATGAGAAACTTTTCTTGTAATAAATTTTATACCAAATAGTACTGCCTCATTAGAAAATCGGAGAGCTTGGAACCAACCATTACATTAGAAATTGTGGAGAGTGTAATATAAAGCAATGTGAAGACGAAATTCTAAAGATGAAACTGTAATCAGTACAAAATATAAACAAAACAGCAAAGAGTCCAAACACACACAATCAGTACACTGAGTTATTGACATTTTATTTACTCCATCTTCATTTACCCACAGTGTATGTTTTAAACAAATTACATTGACCACCCTAATTTGCATAAATCATTTCACTCGACTTCAAAGATATTGCTTGCGGTTACAGTTATGCACAACAAAGAGACGGTTCATTGGTTTAAGTTTGCGAAAAAAAGATACTTAGAAAACCATTATGCCACCAACACAATACGATCGTATCAGCACTAAATGCCGACGGCAGCTGCAAACCCCAAAATACCCGTAAGGCGAACCAACCAACCCCATGACTTGCGAACTCCAGCTCGCCACACAGTGAAGAACGCCACACAAACAAGACAAAAAAAGGGGCCAAAGAAATGGATGCTTTAGAGTAGGCCGCTGCATGGGCATAAATTCAAATTAGCATTTTTTATTAATTTTTCTTGCCAACCAAGCAAATATATGGAAAAATAAAAATTAAATGATAGAGACTAAATAACAAATGGAAGAAGCTAGAAAAATGGAAATAAAATTGCAAACTAAGCACTGCGGCGACAGATGGAAGGGTGCAGCTCCTTGAAAAGGTTGCACATGATTCCAACCAAAAGAGCTACATGTGCCAAACGCCCACTTTATCTTCTGACATCTGGGTAACTGCTAATGGCATTGACTTCAGTGGCGCGACGTGAATGACATATTACCCACTGACTCCGTCCTGCCTAAGGAAAAAAACGGCGTATTGTTGTGCACAAATACTTCACTCCATCCATTATAGCGTTTTCAAGAAACCTCGGAGAGCAATCAATAATTTTATATTCATTATATTTATTTGGTCTATAGTGTGGAACCTATATGGTCTATAATGTCTCATCTGCATATATATCTATCTCTTTCACTTTATCTCTTTTTCTCTGTTTTGCGCTAATACTTTAGTTTTATTATCAATACGCTTTCTAATCCCTTTGGGTGTCATTTCTTCATACCCTCATACCGTTAGAAGGATAGCATTTTTAAATGTAAGTATTCGACAGAACTTTAACTTGATGTTGGAAAAAATAATACGAGCTGCAGAGCTAAATAGAGAAGGTACAATCTTCTACAAGAGTGTACAGCTCCTGGCGTGCGCCGATGATATTGATATCATCGGAAGCAACAACCGCGCCGTTTGTTCTGCTTTTTCCCGCATGGATAAGGAGGCGGAGCGAATGGGTCTGGAGGTGAATGAGGACAAGACGAAATATCTCCTGTCATCAAGCAAACAGTCGGCGCACTCGCGTCTTGGCTCCCACGTCACTGTTGGCAGTCCTAACTTCGAAGTCGTAGATAATTTCGTATACCTGGGAACCAGTAATGTCAGCCTCGAAATCCAGCGCAGAATCACTCTTGCCAACAGGTGCTACTTTCTGAGTAGGCAATTGAACAGTAAAGTCCTCTCTCGACGAACCAAAATCAAACTCTACAAGTCACTTATCATTCCCGTCCTGCTTTATGGTGCAAAAGCTTGGACGATGTCAACATCAGATGAGACGACACTAGGAGTTTTCGAGAAGAAAATTTTGCGCAAGATTTATGGTCCTCAGAACATTGGCAACGGCGAATACCGCAGACGATGGAACGATGAGCTGTACGAGTTATACGACGACATTGACATAGTTCAGCGAATAAAAAGACAGCGGCTACGCTGGCTAGGTCATGTTGTCCGAATGGACGAAAACACTCCAGCCCTGAAAGTGTTCGATGCAGTACCCGCCGGAGGAGGGGGAAGGCCTCCACTCCGTTGGAGGGACCAGGTGGAGAGCGACCTGGTTACACTTGGAATCTCCAACTGGCGCCGAACTGTGAAGGAAAGAGAAGAGTGGCACGCTAAACGGTTGAACGCCAATAACATACACTCTACATAACTTTAGTCGTTTCACAGATCAACGATGAATAATAATTGCAGAGAAGACAACACTTGTCTACAACTGTCCACATTCTTACGAAAAATAATCGCTCAGTCTCTAGTCTACAATATCTCAGAGAAGAGGGGAGAGATCGTTCTGAGACTAATGGAACTCTTGACTCTTCCGGTTCCAAGGTAAGAATTTCGTTAAAAATATATATGAAATACGGTATTAGTGACCCTAAAGGAATTTGCGATATATTGGTATAACTTAAACCCATTTCAAAAATAAGTTGTGTGGACTTAACATTTTGCCAATCAATGTTCTTGGATTTTATATATAACTTTTTTCATAAGAAAGTTCGGCAGACAATTCAAAACATTACACGTGTCTACAAGTAAGGATGAGTATAAAAAAGTATGAAATTATATTAATAGAATTCTTTTCCCATTTTTAGACATATTTTTTTTTTCAATACATGCAAATTATGAGTAAAACTTTACTTATTTGTATACGAAGGTGTTCCGATAAATACTTAGCCCAATGGCGCCAAACATTGTAAGTACACTGTTGCACTGTCATAATTTCAAACAAATCGGAGATATTGGTTTTTGATTAGCCCAGCCTAGGTGCATCGAAAACGGCTACTTCAGAGTATAATATAACAGAACAAGAGTCCGCGATCTCATATTGGCAGACCGCCCATTTGAGTTAGCCGAAATAGTTGAGACAGCAACCTCTCAAAAATCACCCGTTCATATTATGAATGAAAATTGTGCATTAGGAACCTACCGGAGTGATGGGTGCTGCGGAATTCACCGGACGAACTTGCTACAAAGGAGGGAAAGACTATCCTTTCGTCTGGTTTCGGCTATAATCGCTTAAAGCGGTTCCCACGCCAAATGTATATATAATCCAAGGTGTGATCCATGTCGCTTTCCTGGTGCAAAAAAAACATTTGACGCTCAAAAAATTATCTTATACCATAAATCGATACAATTAGAAATAAATTGTGTTTCTCTTATCGAACTGCCCTCGTATGTATCGACATATAATTGCGTATGCATTAATTAATTTTCTTTCAAAAGAATTCCTTTTCCATAAATTTCAATAAGCATGATTATATGTTTGTAAATTTGAATTAATGAATCGAATAGCACAACATATTTTTAGATAAAATGTCGAATTTCCAAATTTATTTCATTTCGAAAGTACTTTTAAAATACTTTTGCGTTGTAATTTTAATGGCATTCATTATAGCACATCGAACACACATATTCACATACCCTACATATATAAATATATATCGATTCACCCACCCACTAATCCACACATTTGAAAAAGGATAAAACCGCCTCAATCAGCCACTTTGCTTTGCACAGCTGTTCGCTGATGCGCGAGGAATTATTTTGAATTTTGATGTTTAACCCGTTAAAGGAGCAGTTGTCTGATGTGGAAGAGCCGAGAAGCAAACAAACAGGAAAGCACACGAGCACATACATATTCAGTTGTCTGTAATGTGTATTAATGAAATTCCCTTTATTGCAGATGCTGAGCATATTTCGCATGGTTGTGGGTCTGCATGCCTATAGGTATTGATGACATTTTATATTCAAGGATAGTGGTTAAACAAGTGAAACGTACAGTGGCACGAAAGTGTTTAAAAAACTGTCGAGAAAAAAATTTAATTTTCATATTCTCTCTTTGGATCAGGTAGATTATCTTCACTTTCTTCTTTGCATTTCAAAGAAAGGAAAGCGAGATGAATTATGGGTCACCTCACACACCGATGATTGTATATAAGGAATATCTCCTTAACCTTTCTGTCTTCATCTCCGCGGGGAGCCTGACACTAGTTTCTGCTAAATCCTCGGCTACCCTATTTACCAATTGAACGAAGGTGTTCAGACCAGAAACCTTAATATTCGCGTCGTTGGCAATTCAACCACAGTGGGTGTTACATTTCACAGTCTACAGTTTTTCACTTCACATACGACCGCGATTATGACCACAGTACAGAGCCACAACAAAATATTCAAGTCGCTAGCCGGTATCACTTGGGTAAACGCAGCAGGAAAAGATAAAGACATATCAGAGGATAATGAACTGCTCAACAAGCAGACAGCTTCAGACATGCCTTAAACCCCATTCACAGAGTATGTATTAACACCTTTCTTGACTCCCTCCCAGTGAATGGCTTCCTCGGAGTCAAACCACCATCCATTATAGACGACGAGCTCGATTTGCTCAATGAAACAACTTCGTTCTGGATACTACAGCTAGACCCCGACATACCGAATGTATTTATGTCCGGTAAGAAATCCCCCCATAACACTAACCATATCTTTGCATGCCCAATTAACACCATTCATCTACAACCCCTCTCTCTATGGTTTGACCCTGTCGAAACAGTTCCTTTCCTAGGCATCCTCTTAGCTGACCTCGATGACAACCAGTGCTGCTTTCCGTTTCAATATACATATCTTTAAGGGGGTTCGGTGCTAAAGATGATTGCAATCGGCTTTAGGCCTCGTCTCATAAAAGGTCTGATCGCTCAAATGAGCTGACTATCGTACATTACAGTATGAGTACCAGTAAAAATTAGAAGGAATGTCTGGCAGATCGGTGATTCGGGTGACATCTAACATTTTCTAAACCATTCATATGATGAATATACTAATTTCCAAAAGCCCAGCTCGAACATTGAACTTTTTGCTCGAAAATTTCGCAGTAATACACCGCTGTAGCGGCACTTTTTTCTTTCATTGCATGCACTTGCAACATGGCAAAGGCGATTGGTATGCAAATATGCACTCATATACATATACATATATTAATTAATATTCAATTGAGAGGAGTGAAGGCGTGTCGGTCAGCAGAGGCAACAGAGCAGTTGTGGTTATCCAGCTGCAACAGTTAGAAAGCAGACTAGGTGGCATATGGAAAGATTAACCAGCACGAAAACACACACATGCACTCACACAGAGAGAGAAATGCAGGCGCGTTCCAAGTGATTGCACATTTTCCGCCGACCGCAGCACCACACTCGCAACAGCACCATCTCGTATAGCACAGTATGCCTGTAGCTATGTACAAGGCCAACATGAAGTTTTCATAGCCACTGGATAGAGTCATACATAAGTGATGGAGCGGGTTGCACGCTGCTTGTGCACTGCAATAATGCCAACTGAATATTCATTTCGGTAAGACTCAACAAATTTTCATTGCATTTTAATTAAATTAAACTGACACTTTCAGCTCATTTGCATTTGTCGATGAAAGTCCCATGCACACGTTGCCACAATGCAGAGAAGTTAAAAAACTGCAAGGCGGCGACTCTCAGATTTGCATTTGAACTGTGGCGCTGAGCTCGCGACGCACGACATTCGATCAACCAAGCGGCTTTACGGCGCATTGTAGTTCATCCAACGGCATTTAGGTCTACAGAAATCTATTAAACATGACGCCATTGTATTGTTTAATTGCGCCGCTTCCACCGTACGAAATGCAAAAAAGAAAGTAAAAAGACAACTAACTCTTTATCCGACTACAATATTCCAACACGTCTAAACAAAAGAAAGAAAAAATATTACAACGTGCCTCACCAGTCCATAACGGTAACACAGCAGTATCACCAGCGGCAGAGGCAGGAGAGATGGAGCATTAGACGTGGCAGAAGGACACTGAAAAGCAATTTGCAAATTATAATCGTCATTTGTCATAAGTTGTTGCAAGGACCGATGCAGTTATTACTGCTGCAGCATACAATTTACAAACCTCCAACTGCCCACGCCACGTTGAGCACCGCCGCTCAGCGCTCGCTCAGAGACTAGGGCACAACAGTGGTGCCACAGCCTTAACCCACATATCCGTGCACTCGTTCTATCTTAATTAAAATAGTCAAAAATGTTGCACTAGATTTGCATGTCTTTGCACTTTTACTTTGTTTTCTTTCTTTCTTTTTTGCATTTTTTATTTTCTTTCGTGTAACTTTTTTGGCACTCATTGAGAGCGAGCGCTTCAACCGTCGTTAGCTGCCAAAGTGATTTGATGGATATACGCTCGTACATCTGAATTAGTTGGTCGAATAATTTTAGCATTCGGATTTGGCTGACGAATCGCTACTTTGCATATTCGTGTATAATTTAGAATATTTTTGATGTGATTGTATTATGAGGTAATGTTCTCTTCTTCGGTCAGTTTTACTAATTTTTCATGGATTTCAGTTTTAAGCCCAGCGCGACATCTTGAGAATTGGGATAATGATGTTTTCTTTATTTTCCAATAAACAATATTACCTTGCAAGCGCGTCTGTCATTGTACTCTCTTTCCTCAGAGAGCTTTGAAGTACAAGACGCGCTTCTGATTGCCATTTCAAAGATTTCCTAGGAACAGAATTATGTGACTTTGACAATCCTATGTAAACTGCTATATATAGGAGTAAAATATCCACCTCTCGAAAACGCAAAAAAGAAACGTTTCAAAATGTGTATAGGTCTTAAGGATAGGACAAGCAATTTCACTAACAGACTCGTTTGGGTGCTGGGTCACAGCGCATTCACTGGGAACTGCAGAACGGATGAGCTAGCAAGAAAGGGTACCCGTTGTTCTATTGAACCATGCTGGGAAATGGGTGGGGCTCGGTTGTCCTCTTGTGCTGGATCCCTGGATCTCTTGCAAGTTCGATAAATGCTGGTTAAAAACCAGTACCTTTGCAATGGCGATATCCTTTTGGTACATAGTGGAAACCAAGAATTAAGATAAGCTACTTTCTCTTAAAAAAGTTCGCGGTGCCGCAATATTGGAACTACTCACTGGACACTGCGGAAAAGGCATCAATGCGATGAGACTAAACAGCCAAACCTGAATGGAGGAAGGCGAGGTGGAATCAAGTCATTGTTCCGTTTCCAGCGTTCGCAAGACTGAGGTGGGAACATCTCGGTACCCGTACCTTTTCAGAACCAAGTGAATTTGTCGGAAGCCGCAAAGCGATTCGGCGATACTTGAGGGTTTTCTTTGCGATCCATACCCAGGAGTCTTTTGACATCATAAAAAATCGGCGCCTTTAGCTGTTTACGTGGAATTCTTTGAACCTGTCAGCAATCGAAAAACTAATAACTATCCAAAATTTACAAAATGTAAGACAAAAACACTAATACTTTAATTTAATACTTTAGTCGTTAATTGGTATTTCTTGTGAACTCTGCGAAATTTCGAACACACCTAAAACCACTTTCTCGTCAATCCTTCATAGAAAAGTAAAGTAAAGATTTTACAGCGCTATTTTACATATACATACAGAGTGCACAAAAACACACACTGTAGTATATATACATATATAGGTAAATATGTATGTATGTGTGCAACGGCAACTTTTTAATCGTTTCCATTATCACATTCGTTTCACAGTTAGTTGAAAGCTGACGAATATTTTGCTTCAGGAAATTGCAAATGTTAGCCAATTTAATAGTGTAAATTGAATTAAGAGAAAGAAAAAAAACAGTTATGAATCACAATGGCATGTAGTTAGTCGAAGCAATAATTGCTTAAACGAAGTATGTAAATTGGTTTGATTCGTTAGAATTTTTGTTTTCGTTCTAGCAATAACTGTTAGGTGAAGTGAGATTAGAAGAGTTTAGGTGTTGTTAGTTTATAGCGTCTTCTTCTCTTCATAATTACACTTAATCGATATTGGATTTTGTAATCTGTATATCCAGTGGAATTCCTGAAATATTTAAATCCAAAATTTAGTGATTTTCTTGGAATAAGTATATTCTGAGTCAACTTTCTCGACGACAGAAAACCTTAAAGTCCTCTCTTCAGTTTGTTTTTAATATTTGCTGGTTAACCAATATTTAGAGTAAGAACATTCAACGATTTGCATGTCTTCGCCACAAAGCTACTTGCACAGTTAAAATCGCCCATCCTTTGTGATGCCGCAAACTCCTCGACTCTCAAGAGTCGAAAAAGCGCTTTACACTTTTAACAAAATTGTTGAGGCTCCTAATATGTATTAGAAATAGTTTTCTTGGTTCCTGGCCGAAGTACGATGTTTCACTAAAGTTTAGCAAAAACGGGTCAATGAAGGAGAAATGTCTCAATCTCATGTTTTTCCATGTAACTTTAGCAATTTGCATCCCACAGGATGTTTAGCTTCACTGTCTGTAAGTCCATCAGGCACTGTCCAGTAAGGTCTCCTACCATTGCGCCGAGTTGAACTGAGCTAAAAGCAAATAGCTCAGTAGGTCTCCTGCGGTCCACCATAGATCAGAATGATCTCGCAGTCGTACATGTACGGAAACCACTGATCCAGGGCCCAAATATAGGAAGGTAGTGGGACACCAGCTTATAACAATCTAATAAGATTGTTGGTAGGGTACCGATACGCGCAGGATCAGGGGCTCTGTTGTTCCCAGCGAATCACTGCGACCTGTAAACTAAACGAGTATAATACTAAAGCAGTCTGATGCTATTGAGTGGAGGACTTAACCACATCCTTGGTAAGCTTGGAAGAAACACATGACCAGAATTGTCGCTCTGTTAGCGGAGTGAATGACACTTTCTCTTGAAAAACGCTACAGTGGTCTGGTAGTCTAAAGCAGTCCTTGACGACGAACTCCATGGCAGAGTACACATTTTCCAACTTTATTTTTGAAGTTAGAACGATCAGTGAAAAAGCTCACCGCGACGCTTCTATACCGACTACTCTCCGCTTAAATCTCTTTAATAGGAATGTGAACAGAAGGACCAGGCGCGATGTAAAAATCCGGGCTTCTAAGGATGCAGTCCAAGTAATCGAGAAGTTTATAATGTGGACCTTTTAGGACCTTTCATATTCCCAGCCTCTCTGAGTCTAATAACCACTTTCACAGCAATGCAACGGGAGCTACACATATAGCTTTGAGTACTTATATATATAAATCTGTCTAATAATTTGACTCGAACATTATCTAGCAGAACATCTTTACAACTGTAGTTCCCCTGTCCATGTCAATATATAATATGAATACGACAAAAATCACACTATTCTAACGGGATTTTATTGCGACTATAGCCCAACAGTACGTCGACAAAATTTTAAAAAATTTAAGCAACGAACTATGTGGTATCCCATACAGAGTGAAACGTAAAAAACATGATTTTCTAATAAAGCTTATAAAATATTGCACCATTGTTAACAATATTAGTGTGTATTTATTATTTTCATTTTGTTTTTATAAAATCTTAACACATAATTACAACAAATATTCAGTCTTTATAAAAATATAATACTTTCTTCGGCACATAGGTACGTAAATGTAGCATAAACAAGGACTCGTGTAACAGCCTTTGAGTGCGGTGTGGGAGGGTAACTTCCTTATGAGCGGATTACTGTCACTTCAGCTTTTCACTTCAGCTTTTACTGTTACAGGTTACACATACGGTCTGCAAGTGCCCAGAAACAGACCTTTGCCGGGCGGACAGCGTATCTTCATGATCAAAATCATATTGATTAGCACCAACGAATGCAGCAACAACAACATGAATTTCCTTCTGCACAACATTATCCGAGAAATTTTCTATTTTAAACGCTTAAAGATTATAAGGGTATATATGCAGTCACTAAGTATTATATAACTTTAATTTGCTTTAAACTGTGTCAAATTGTATTCACGTAATGTTCCGTTATTTCACATTTATGTTCACGTCACACGCTCTTTGCTGTAGGCTAAACCACTGCTCGTCTTCAACTAATTAAACCGAGTATATCGAAAGTGATTTATATGCATGATTTCGTACGAGTATATAGAAACGCATCACTTAATTAAACCTTGTTGGAAAATTGCCGCAGAGCATATAGCGAGCTAAGTTCATTGGCTTATTTGCATATAAACTATAATATTAATAACAAAAGTTTGTTATTGTGCCTAAACAACAACAACACAAGCTGAAGGGACTTGTATGTAAGTGCATAAGTATGTAAGTATATAAATATGTTAGCATCTCTCTGCGAAGGTGGCGTCTACCGGAGTGGGTGGGAATGCATTCACACGTCAAATGTAAACAAACGAAATGATAAGAATAGACATCTACAAGTGCATACTATTCTACTTCTGCTTGCATCTCATATCGTACAATTTCTGTGAATGCGAAATTGTTGTGTTTGAAACCATTGGATTTCCCCAATCATTTATTGTCCAATTCTAAGTAAGTATTGCCTCAGCGAGCAGCGCACTGACATAAGTTAGAATATATGTATGTATGTATTTATTTGCTTATTTGTAGGTTGGTCTATATGTCTTGATAAGAGCGCCGATTACAATCAAGCTATCTCATAGCAGCATCACATTTAATAATATTAATTGCTTCTAAATGTAAATAATACTGTTCTTCTTTATAATTGTATATATATTTGTGTTATGAAATAGTTCAAGCAGATTGAGGAATTCCCAAACAGTACAAGCACGCGATATGTAGAGCAAAGCACGTGACTTCGCCAACTATTCAAGTTCAATTCAATTAGTAGCCGAGACTATTCAGGTGTTGTTTGTAAATACCATTGATACAGCACTGTGAGGGATTCAGTTCAAAATATAGTTTCTTCTATAGATGAAGCCATTTTACTAAGCATTTTGGGAGGGTTGGTACTGCATATGAACAGAATATGGCCTATGTACAGTGGCAGCTACACGCTAGAATTAGGCATAGGGGATTACAATGTAGATGGTATGTGTAATTTACATACCATTAAAGTCATACCGATCAAAAATTATTAATTTCACTAGGAAAACACCTGATCGATTGAACTACAACCACGCCCACTTTCAATACAACACCATTTTGAGTGTCTACACATTATTTATTTTCATCAAATGATCGACATCGATATATACTTTCCCCTAACCACATAGAGCACAAGTTTTGCTGCCAAGGAAAATCTCCCATCTAAGAGGTGTGTTTAAAAAATAACGGTAGTTTTCATCATATCCTATTATTTTTTTAACGTACCACATAAATACGTGGTAATCAAATTTTCTAGACAACTCACAGTACATGCGCTTTCGGATTGAAGTTTGAAATTATAAATTATCCCCAGTTTGTATGTTAAATCGACGGAGAAGTTAATTATTAAGCGAGACATTAGGCTGAGTTTTAATGGAATAGATACTCGAACCTTATTCTCGACTGTTAGGAATGTAAGAAATAATTCAAACCGAA
This sequence comes from Zeugodacus tau, assembly GCA_031772095.1. Classification (NCBI taxonomy): domain Eukaryota; kingdom Metazoa; phylum Arthropoda; class Insecta; order Diptera; family Tephritidae; genus Zeugodacus; species Zeugodacus tau. Next base: position 54,506,210 of record CM062651.1, on the reverse strand, counting down.
GATAAAGAAGACACTCTCAAGAACGCATGATGACCAGATATAATCCATCCATAGATTAAACCGCAGATCAATACGTTAAAATTTCGATCGAAAACGTTAGAGTTTATTCGGGTCTCACTTTGTGAAGCCAACAAAAAAAACACTAATAACTATGGAGCAAGACGTCCGTCCCCTATCGAGAAAGCACTTTGATTGTTTCATAAATATCTAGAGTCCGCTAATATCAATGAGAGCTAGCATGCTGGCTTCGCCGAAACTGTATCTAGCGAGATTCCTCAGCCTTAGCCTGCTAAAAGCTGTACATTGGTGTAAAAACAGCCTAGATGATTCCACCACCTCGCCTTCATCCATAACAGCTTTGCCATTTTGCATTTGACCCAATCCAAATCCTCAACACTCCTATGATTATGCCAAGATGAACTTTGCTGAGACAGAGCAATTAAAATGACCTCTAAGTAGTCCAGCCCGGTCCAGAAGGATCTTGCAACAGTACAAGTGTTGGTTGTTGTCCAGTGTTTACTGAGCTCACGCGAAGTCTGTATGTCCAACGCACGGACGCATGTGGTCCACGGACTACCAAGTTGCCCCCAGTCCCATGACAATGTAGCTAGGGTGCCTAACTTTTGCTAACTTATTGACTTTGCAGTTTCCGGGAACCAAAAATACGTAAAATTTATTTGATATTCAATAAATAGTATATTAATGACTAAACTTGGCACCTGATCCACCAGCATCATTATCTTATTGGAAGGATTAAAATTGTAGAATGTTTTCCATTTGTGTTGGCTTGATTCTACCGAGTTTGCGATTTTTTCCAAATTTTGTTTAAACACATTCGCATTCAAGTATTTTATAACTTAAGCTTGAAAATATTTTTTATTCAAGGAGATACTATACATATGTATGTATGTATATCGCATACAAACGAAGCTTCTAGTCTAGTATTATAATTTGCGGAGCGTTTTGCGAGAATGAAACCAAACGCTTCCCACTAACACTTAGTTAATTAGATCAGAGAGAAGTAAGAGCGTAGTGAAGAGTAAAAATGTATGCGAGTAGATAACAATAACTGACATAATTTCATCAGAAGCTTCAATTCACTTGAATTTATGTCTTGGGTATACAAGTACCTGTATACTAAGTGCGGAATTTCTCCGTATTTTCCACGGTCTTAAGACAGAAATTCCAGCACTTAATTTATGCAATTTCCCACTAGGTAAACAAACCTATATTTAATCTGAATTACTACAGCTACAGTTGTTAGAACTTAAGGAAGTACATGCAACATGAACACCTAAGAAAACAATATTATTGGTACAAAAGAAAAACCATAAGTTTTTCCCTTCTAATATATACAATCACGAAGCTTACATCTGAATGGCTCTAAACAGAAAAGAACTAGTGCCACACAGCTGGCTAAAGTATCAAGGACCGGCTAAAGCTGGCTAAAGTATTGATTGAATACTACACTTATTGGTGGTTCTCACTGATGACTCGGTGTCACATATCAGTTACCCGAAAGTACTTAAATTATTTTAAACATAGACTTGTCAAAAGGACCAGAAACACGTCTACTAAGTTCTAGAGATATCTCTTGTAGACACCACTGAATTTACGAAACCGTAATAAACCTTAAATTAAAGATTTTCTGAAAGTTCAATAACGAATTCGGATGAGATTGATTCATACAGCTACTTAAATTTTGTATATCAAATATAAGAAACTGTAATCTTCTGGTTAACTATCGTTTAGAGAGGTAAGAGAGCATCATAAGACTATTTTGTATACAATTTAGGTCAAATATGAATTTTGAACAAAATCGATCGGCACGTAATTTTAATCGTACACTATAATCAGTTGAAAAACAACAGCGCAACAAATGCTCATATATAAAGCACTAAAACTCGCGAACACCCACAAACCCTACTTATCAGTTTAACCGAAATGACACTTACAATTCACGCCAAACCACTCATACAATTCCAAAAAGTTACATACCTTAAGGCATGTCGACTTTGTGTTTGGGTGTTTGGGCTTACAGTGACCCCTTTCCCTTTTGCACCCCAGCTTATCTCGCTGTCATAATCATTGTAAGTATTTTCGGCAAAAAACATTTATAGGCAAGGTCAACTGATTGGCATTTGCATACGCGACGCCAGCTACAATTGTCACTTGTCAGTTATACACAGGTTATTAGCATATTTTCAGGCGTCTAGACAATTTTCGATATTACGCACATAAAACTCAACATGCCGTGCGGCACTCCAACTAATTTGCACTTTCTGCCGACATAAGTGGACACTGAGCGCTTTAAAGCGAAAGCAAATAAATGCGAGAAAATTAAATAAAACGAAGTCTATGCCCGAGAAAGCCGACCAGCACGCGCCTAAATGTTTATATATTTGGGTGTGCAGTACAAGCGGTTAACTGCTTAGCATAACGAGCGGGTGTATTGTGTATTTTGTGTAATTTTCGGCAATGTTTACATACTTGAGGGCATACTCCGTTTAAGCTTCCTTTGGCGCAGATTTCACACCGTTGGCGATTTTCGCCCAAATGCCCAAAGGCGACATGCAATAAATAGGTATCCCGGCACCGGAGTTGCTTGAAGATGAATGAGGCTGTGCCAACCACAACCACAAATTACTAGAGCAAACATTGAAGTTGGAAAATTCACATTGCCAAGCGTACAAAATACGAAATACACAAACATATAAGCAACCCTGCATGCGAACCGTATAAAATATGTAAATATCTACAGAATCAGCATTCTGCTGCACTTGTAACTGAAAGAATGCTGGAATAAGAATTGTAACAACACAAGTTATGATATGATAACCCTGTGAAGGGAAGCGGTAGCTCAGGACTAGTTCAGTAACTGATTCAACTACCTGTTGAAAAAAGATCAGATAGATATAGTCAAAAAAGACAATAAAGGTGTTTGAGGTTCGATTCGACCCCAAATTCACCGAGAGCTCTGACCAGCTTCTGGTCTTACATTGTTGAAAGCCCATTCAATATCGAGAAACGTGCCAACGTGCCCATATTCCATGTACATAATTGCTCCCTAAAGCCATAGCACGATATAGTGAGAGAGGAAATGAGAAGGAGATAGAAATATAAAGTAGTCATTAGACCCGTGTTTGCTGTCTTTTCAGACCAACACCAAATGGAAAAACAAATGAGGAAAGTTCCTCCTCTGTTCGGTCACTAAAAATCGTTTAAGAAAATCCATTAGCTTTTAGAAGACGGCTTTAAGCTAGTAGGTCGCTCGATTTGTCGGATGCTATAAAGCATCGCGACAAATTAGAGGAAAACCTTAACCAAATATCGAGGTGGTAAGCTAACATCGGAGCGGGCGTCTTGTGATTATAAGGGAAACAAGAGGGTCTTATTTCTGAATTACTCACTCGATCCAAAAGCAAACTTTCAATGAAGCTGTTTCCAGATATATGATATTTAAAAGAATAAACGAAATAATTTTGAGGAATCCTGGAGTCCCACAAGTTAACACTCTATGATTTTATGACAATCCGGATCCGTTCCTGTAACACAGATACGATTGTCTTGGTAAAAACCTAAGGAAATAAAGTTGTTCTTTCTCTGCTTTGAACATTTCCATTTTCAATTTCCCTATGGTCCCTAGAGAGAAGAAGTGATATATCACAGTTCATTGAAGAATATCTTGTATCTAATTTGGGTCTTCAGATGGATTTTAGATCTTCTTTTCCGTTTGACATTACAACTATATTTTCCAATGCCCTCCTGTAACTGAATCTATCAGCTGGTTGACTTCTAAACACGCTCTCGCTTCTACCACAACCTGTAGTTGCTAGTTTCACTTGCTGACTCTAAGCTGAGCCAAAAACATGCAACGTCCAGAAATGCATAAATGAATAATAAACATTCTTCTTCTTGCGCTTCTTGGTTCTTGGTGCAGACCAATCGTGTCGGTTTAGTGTTGTTTGCTTGTTTTCATTGCACCCAAACAAAGGTAAGCAAACTGTGTACAGAATAAAATATTGAAATACCGTAGAATCACCTGGACCGGAAGTGTTTTTATTTGCTTCAGCTTTTTTTTTCTTCCCAAAAACGAAGAGACACATCCCGTGGCGCATAAAATGTGGCAAATTCGTGCTCGAAATTGCAACGAGTGATATTTAATAAATGGGATTAAAACGCCCGCTCAGCTGCTTTGGCGTTCAAATATTAAATCTTGTTGTGCTATAGTTTATTGTTATAGTTGTTAGTCGTTCTAATAGTTTGTTAGTTGAACTTTTTGGCTGTGAAAAATGCTTGTAATGACAAAAAATGTACAGTTGTTTTGGTTTTAATAGTGAGGAAATTTAGTTGGATATTTTTAAACACGAAAAAAAGAGAAAACAAGTAAGGAAGGGCTAAGTTCGGGTGTAACCGAACATTTTATACTCTCGCAATTTATTTATTTAACTTTATAAATATAATACACAATTTGACCCACATATTCGTCATATATATTGTATAAAGTCCATTGAAAGTTGGAAACCATAATATTAGGTTAGAAGCACCGAGGTCCTCATGTTCGATATATTGGGCCTTGAAAACCTATGGTCCGATTTCGGCGATTTTTAGAATGGGGCTGCCACACTATAAACATAGTATTATGCAAAGTTCTGCACCGATATCTTCACTAGTCCTTACTTTATATATTGTAAAGTAAACGATTCAGATCGTCTTCAAAGTTCTGGTATATAGGAAGTAGGCGTGGTTGTGAAGCGATTTGGCCTATTTTCACAACATATCATTGGGATGTAAGGAAACTATTACAAACCAAGTTTCATTGAAATCGGTCGAGTAGTTCCTGAGATATGGTTTTTGACCCATAAGTGGGCGACGCCACGCCCATTTTCCATTTTGTAAAAAAATCTGAGTGCAGCTCCTATCTGCCATTGCTTATGTGAAATTTAGTGTTTCTGACGTTTTTCCTTAGCGAGTTAACCCACTTTTAGTAATTTTCAACCTAACTTTTGTATGGGAGGTGGGCGTGGTTATGATCCGATTTCTTTCATTTTTGGACTGTATTAGGAAATGGCTAAAAAAAACGACTGCAGAAAGTTTGGTTTATATAGCTCTATTGGTTTGCGAGATATGTACAAAAAACTTAGTAGGGGCAGGGCCACGCCCACTTCCCCAAAAATTACATCCAAATATGCCTCTTCATAGTGCGATCCTTCATACCAAATTTTATTTCCATACCTTTATTTATGGCTTAGTTATGGCACTTTATGTGTTTTCGGTTTTCGCCATTTTGTGGGCGTGGCAGTGGTCCGATTTTGCTCATTTTCGAAAGCAACCTTCCTATGGTGCCAAGAAATAAGTGTGCCAAGTTTCATCAAGATATCTTAATTTTTACTCAAGTTACAGCTTGCACAGACGGACGGACGGACGGACGGACGGACGGACGGACAGACAGACATTCGGATTTGAACTCCACTCTTCACCCTGATAACTTTGGTATATATAACCCTATATCTAACTCGTTTAGTTTTGGGTGTTACAAACAACCGTTATGTGAACAAAACTATAATACTCTCTTTAGCAACATTTGTTGCGAGAGTATAAAAAATGGAATTCGATATCCGTACAGATCTTCTACGGCATCAAACAAATGTTAATTCAGTTATAGAAAATAACTCGCTGAATCATATGATATTAAGCTAATCTACTCTAACTCTACTCTACTCTACTCTACTCTACTCTACTCTACTCTACTCTACTCTACTCTACTCTACTCAAACTCTACTCTACTCTACTCAAACTCTGCTCTACTCTACTCTACTCTACTCAAACTCTACTCTACTCTACTCAAACTATACTCTACTCTACTCTACTCAAACTCTACTCTACTATACTCTACTCTACTCAAACTCTACTCTACTCTACTCAAACTCTACTCTAACTCAACTCTACTCTACTCTACTATACTCTAACTCTACTCTACTATACTCTAACTCTACTCTACTCTAACTCTAACTACAGTTAGAACTCTAACTCTAACTCTAACTCTACTCTAACTCTACTCTACTCTGCTCTACTCTACTCTACTCTAACTCTACTCTACTCTGCTCTACTCTACTCTACTCTACTCTACTCTACTCTACTCTACTCAAACTCTACTCTAACTCAACTCTACTCTACTCTACTATACTCTGCTCTACTCTACTCTACTCTACTCTACTCTACTCTACTCTACTCAAACTCTACTCTAACTCAACTCTACTCTACTCTACTATACTCTAACTCTACTCTACTATACTCTAACTCTACTCTACTCTAACTCTAACTACAGTTAGAACTCTAACTCTAACTCTAACTCTAACTCTACTCTACTCTAACTCTACTCTACTCTGCTCTACTCTACTCTACTCTAACTCTACTCTACTCTGCTCTACTCTACTCTACTCTACTCTACTCTACTCTACTCTACTCTACTCTACTCAAACTCTACTCTACTCTACTCTACTCTACTCTACTCTACTCTACTCTACTCTACTCTACTCTACTCTACTCTACTCTACTCAAACTCTACTCTACTCTACTTTACTCAAACTCTACTCTACTCTACTCAAACTATACTCTACTCTACTCTACTCAAACTATACTCTACTCTACTCTACTCTACTCTACTCTACTCTACTCTACTCTACTCTACTCAAACTCTACTCAACTCTACTCTACTCTACTCTACTCTACTATAACTCAACTCTACTCTACTCTACTCTACTCTATTCTCACTCAACTCAACTCTACTCTACTCTAATCTACTCTAACTCAACTCTACTCTACTCTACTCTACTCTAACTCAACTCTACTCTACTCTACTCTATATTCTAATCGACTTTAAGCTCACATGTACATTGTTCTTAGAAGCCTAAATTCACTAAGTACGCATAAGTACGTCTATATGATATATTTTATATAGATATTACTGCATAAAAATGTGAAACGCGTTTCCTGCTCAATGTCGGCAACTTTCAAAAAATCGCGTTATTTTCGATAGTTTCTAATTAACACTCGCAAGTAAATGGAGTTCGCGTGTCATCAAAACTTTTGCGCATCCTGTTGGTCCATCTCATTGCGCTTGAAGCGTTGCGCTTCCCGCAGTTGATGCAATTTAAACTTGCTCAAAATTGGCAAGGCAAGAAATGGCTTTTAAAAGTTTCACACTAAATTACAAGTAAAATTACTTATGAACCATTTACATTAGTTGCTAAGAATATGAGTAGTATGTATGTAAGTGGCATGAGGATCCTTTGGCGGTTTTACAGCATACTTGCTTGGCAAGTACGGAAATTGACTATCGGCAGACAATGAAGTGCTTTTAGCGTTGCAAATTGTGTAAAATTATTTAATAAGTTTTTAGGAAATAAAAATTATTATGGAAACTAACTAAATTAGTTTTATAAGAGAGATAAGTATTTGAAAGACTGCCGGAAGTTATATAATTCTGAAGATCCTTCGTCATTTGTTATTGTAATTCTTTTAGCTAATTTTTTAATTAAATGAAATGTGAAAAATAAAACTAAATTAAAATTTTTGTATCTCAAGCATTTCGACATAATTAAAGCTTAATTAGCTCATTTTGATAGGTAAATACAACCGTTATTTATTTTTTAATAGGTAACAACTATTTTTGAAAACCTTAAATACGTAGGCGCTTTCTTATATCTTCTATGTATTTGGTGCAAATATTTTAGAATTTTATATGCAATATATAATTTATTAGTTGATTACCCCTTGATAATAAAATGGCAACTCTGATAAACATTTTTTTTTTGTAATTGAATATATTTTTCAATCTCCAACTATTTAAAATATATTCTTAATTTTATAAATTTAATAATAATTTATTTTTTTAAACAGGTGGCAACACTGCTTTAATATTTTTTCCATTTTCTAATATAGTTTTCAAACGCAAATAATTTTAGATATATTCTCTAGTAATCTAGTCAGTAGCTTTAAATTTTCCGACAGGTGGCAACACTGTTTAAAAAATTATATGTCTGAATTTGATTGAATATATGTATATTTAAAATACCTACAATTCGGAATTTCTTCTGCACTTTATTTTTATACTCTCGCAACAAAAGTTGCTAAAGAGAGTATTATAGTTTTGTTCACCTAACGGTTGTTTGTAAGTCATAAAACTAAACGTGTTAAATATAGGGTTATATATACCAAAGTGATCCAGGTGAAGAGTAGATTTGAAATCCGGATGTCTGTCTGTCCGTCCATCCGTCTGTGCAAGCTGTAACTTGAGCAAAAATTAAGATATCTTTTTAAGACATTTGGCACATTTATTCATTGGCACCATAGGAAGGTTGCTTTCGAAGATGGGCAAAATCGGACCACTGCCACGCCACAAAATGGCGAAAACCGAAAACACATAAAGTGCCATAACTAAGCTATAAATAAAGCTATGGAAATAATACTATGGTTTTTGTACATATCTCGCAAACCAATAGAGCTATATAAACCAAACTTTCTGCAGTCGTGTCTTTCAGCCGTTTCCTTATACAGTCCAAAAATTAAAGAAATCGGATAATAACCACGCCCACCTCCCATACAAAGGTTAGGTTGAAAATGACTAAAAGTGGGTTAACTCACTAACGAGAAACGTCAGAAACACTAAATTTTACATAAGAAATAGCAGAAGGAAGCTGCACTCAGATTTTTTTACAAAATAAAAAATGGGCGTGGCATCTCCCACTTATGGGTCAAAAACCATATCTCAGGAACTACTTCCCATATAACTCAATTTTGAATTCCATCTGATTCTTTCACTTTATAATGTATACATAAGGAATCAATGAAGATAGCGGAATAAAACTTTACACAAATAGTACATATCATCTCTAGCTTCACTTGCGAAAAAATTGTCAAAATCGAACCATGACTTTTCAAGGCCCCTGATATCGAACATGAAGAACTCAGTGCCTAAGGGTAATTTTTCCCCGAAAATATACTTAGGTAAATCCCTCAGATATTTTAATGTAATTTATTCCCTCTGAATTTTTTTCTTATAACAGTTTCTCTCTGTACCTGAAATGGTAAACATCGGGTCATAACTTTCTCCACATCCCATATACCTAATTTTAAGTAATATTAAATTAAGTGAGCGTATAGTCTTCGATACATTGTATCTTGGTGGTGAAAACGAGTGAAATCGGCTTAGCAATTACCTCAGTCCCCATATACTATTTATGATGATTTTCGTTATTCTATTGAACTTTATACCGAATATATGAGTCGAATTGTGTTATCTTTATAAAATTACATCAATAAATTGCGAGAGTATAAAATGTTCGGTTACACCCGAACTGAGCCCTTCCTTACATGTTTTTTAAATTGATTTCATATTTCAGACAGATGGCAACTCCGTATAAGAGTTTTATTTTCAAAAGGTTTTAATATTTTTGAAATGCTTTAGGATTTATGGGCCGATTACTTCAAATTTAAAAAATGTTTTCAAATCATAAATCATAACTTTAACAACATTATCCTTAAAAACAAAAATAAATAAATAATTCATAATTATTAATTCATAGCATACTATGAAGAATTGTCTATTCTTTACTAAAAATTCATATGTCAATATATGTAAATAACTTGTTCCAAATCTTCATATGTCCTCAAGGGTTTTGCATATTTATCGCTGGTCATCAACAATTCAATTCACCGCTTGCCAAATTTTCCACTCTCCTCCAACAGCTTTTACATACTACTTGCTTTGCTCCCTTTCTCGTTGACATTTATGTGCATTTATGTATTTATATGTTCTTCTTCTTCTTTTCTATGTTACGCCATTTCTCATCTGAAATTTAAATTTTTGTTTTACAAAGAAAACTTTCTTTGTTTATTTATAATTTTCTTAGCGAGCACAAGCGCGCTGCCACTTTTCTCACCTTGTGCCACTTTCCTTTGCCAAGTTGTGTACGTACATATATATAATATATTATATAATCCTTAACTTACTTGTGGGAATAAACATTTTATCACATCAAATCTGCTCTTAAGACGCCCACTGGAGTAGTGCAAAGTGTCACATTCACCGTTATGTAACAGTGTTTTGCATTGCGTGTACTTTTTAATGCCTCAAACCAATTTCCAAGTTCCATTATTAGTTGTGTGATCACATTTTGTAAAAAAAAACTAATTATATTCTTGCAGTAGGCTACCGCAGTTTCTTGGAACACTTTATAGATCGCTTTTGCAACCGTTTTCACTGTTCCCGCATTTTCTCTGCCATTACCAACACTGCTAATGCACTTGAAAGCATATCAACTATGAAAATTTGAACAACAAAACTCTCTTTATAAAAAAGCTCCTCCGGCTTTAAGTGAGTAACTATGCTTGTATATTTTTCAGCCGATACTGCAACACTAACAACAGTAACTGTAGATTAAGGTCATCAGCAAAGAGTTAAAAGTAAAACTGTGAAGGTTGAAAAAGTTAGAAGAAGTTATGATTATGATATTTACACGTCGCCAGTCAAAGTAGTTTTGCAGAGATGGTCACTTCAAATAAACACTTTAATAATTTTAATTCGTATTATGTAAAGGGTTACATAGTTGGGTTGAAACTGAATATTAATAATATTAAATTATGGGAATGTATATTTTATACGTAAATTAAATGAATTGGAGGAACTAAATCAACTTAATTGGATATATTTGTAGACTAGATAAAAATATAGCCCGATGTCACTCACTTTTGGTACAAAATGACCTTTAGATTCCCACATAATTTTAATCATAAATATTTTAAAGACCAACACATACGGTGTTAATTAAAGAACTGACATGTTTCAGGGTTTCTAAAAAATTAATGAGGGACTAAATTCGGGTGTAACCAAACATTTTTTATTCTGGCAATTTATTTATGTAATTTTATTAAGATAAGACACAGTTTGACCCATATATTCCACATAGAGTCCACTAAAATAACGAGAATCTCTATATATAGTGTATAAAAGCTGGGGTAAACTCGTGATTTCGAATGGAATGTCCAAATTGAATAATTCAAAAAATTATATATTGGTATTAAAGCATTCTTATATATGAAGCTTTTATAGCGATGGTATTTAAATATATATTTATACCCTGAACAGGGTATATAAAGTTTGTCACGAAGTTTGTAACAGCCAGAAGGAAGCGTCGGAGGCCCTATAAAGTATATATATAAATGATCAGTATGTTAAACTGCGTCGATTTAGCCATGTCCGTCTGGCTGTTTGTCTGTATATATACGAACTAGTCCTTCAGTTTTTAAGATATCGTTTTGAAATTTTGCAGATGTTATTTTCTCTTCAAGAAGCTGCTCATTTGTCGGAACTGCCGATATCGGACCACTATATCATATAGCTGCCATACAAACTGAACGATCGGAATCAAGGGCTTGTATGGAAAACTTCCGCATTTGACTACATATCTTCACGAAATTTGGTGTGAGTTATTGCTCATAGAAATAATTTAATCTCCGAAAAAATTTTTCAGATCGGTTCACTATAGCATATAGCTGCCATACAAACTGAACGATCGGAATCAAGGGCTTGTATGGAAAACTTCCGCATTTCACTACATACCTTCACGAAATTTGGTGTGAGTTATTGCTCATAGAAATAATTTAATCTCCGAAAAAATTGTTCAGATCGGTAAACTATAGCATATAGTTGCCATACAAACTGAACGATCGGAATCAATGGCTTGTATGGAAAATTTTCGCATTTGACGTGGTATCTTCACGAATTTTGACATGGATTACTTAAGGTAATAATATAATCTCCGAAGAAATTGTTCAGATCTGTTAACTATATAACCTTAATGTTTCTAGCAAACAACCCGGCTAAAAAGAATTAGTAAAATGTTTTCTTTTTTTTTACTTACTTTTTCTTACGTCTTTAGATTTGCTTAAACACATAGTTACTAAAAGAAATGCACCTGTGAAGGGAAGTTAACGTTTTTTCTTGTTTTAATGAAAAATACTTATTGTGGCAGAAATATAATAGTTAGGCATATGATGTCGCGAGGTTTTTTGTATACAATTGATATGTTATTAATTATTGTAGAACATACTCTTGTTCTATCATCAATAATTTCCGCAGCGCATGTTACGAAGAGACTTTTTAGGGCCCTTTTTTACACCTTAGATTATGTTAGTTGAGTTTTAATAAGGATCCCTAATCTATTCTAGCAATAAATATAGCCTATGTTACTCACGGTGAACGTAGCTTTCCAATGGTGAAAGAATTTTTGAAATCGGCACAGTAGTTTTTGAGTTTATTCATTAGAAACATACATACAAATCTTTCCTCTTTATAATAGTAGTATAGATATGGAAATTTTGACTGAATTTAACCATTTTAGCCACAGAGGCACATCATTAGAAGAAAAAAATTCTCTATGAATTTCTATAAAATATCTGAGATGTTTACCGATTTGTTCGATATAAATTATGCATCGGCACTGTGGTTTTAATGTTCCTATTCGGGGCTTTGAAAAGTTATAGTCCGATTTCGACAATTCGTCAGATGAACGATGACATCCATACGTATACGTATAGTTTTATTTCGATATCTTCATTGGTTCTTGGTTCTTGCTTTATATATTCCAAAGTGAACGAATCAGATTGAATTCGAAATTGAATTATATGAGAAATAGGCGTAGTTGTAAACCGATTTCTCTCATTTTCAATCCGTAACATTAAGGTGTCAAGAAAATAATATGTACCCAATTGGTCCAGTAGCTTCTGAGATATCGTTATGGTTTTTGAGCATAGCTATTATCCAATTTCTCCCATGGATGATAATTTACCGAATTTAAAGATAATTTAGGTAATGCTATTGAACTCAAACATTGTCATAGTTCATGTCATAAATTTTCAACTAGAATAATTAGTAATTACGACTTAATGTTACTCACTTCCAGGACCCAATATATTACGCTCTGGGAATCCATTGGTTTATCATTAATATGCGTGGGTGTTTTCTATGCTCAAATGCTTCACAGGTTGTAACGGGTGATTTTTTTGAGGTTAGGATTTTCATGCATTAGTATTTGACAGATCACGTGGGATTTCAGACATGGTGTCAAAGAGAAAGATGCTCAGTATGCTTTGACATTTCATCATGAATAGACTTACTAACGAGTAACGCTTGCAAATCATTGAATTTTATTACCAAAATCAGTGTTCGTTCGAAAGTTTTTTATCGACAAATTTTGTTCAGCGATGAGGCTCATTTCTGGTTGAATGGCTACGTAAATAAGCAAAATTGCCGCATTTGGGGTGAAGAGCAACCAGAAGCCGTTCAAGAACTGCCCATGCATCCCGAAAAATGCACTGTTTGGTGTGGTTTGTACGCTGGTGGAATCATTGGACCGTATTTTTTCAAAGATGCTGTTGGACGCAACGTTACGGTGAATGGCGATCGCTATCGTTCGATGCTAACAAACTTTTTGTTGCCAAAAATGGAAGAACTGAACTTGGTTGACATGTGGTTTCAACAAGATGGCGCTACATGCCACACAGCTCGCGATTCTATGGCCATTTTGAGGGAAAACTTCGGAGAACAATTCATCTCAAGAAATGGACCCGTAAGTTGGCCACCAAGATCATGCGATTTAACGCCTTTAGACTATTTTTTGTGGGGCTACGTCAAGTCTAAAGTCTACAGAAATAAGCCAGCAACTATTCCAGCTTTGGAAGACAACATTTCCGAAGAAATTCGGGCTATTCCGGCCGAAATGCTCGAAAAAGTTGCCCAAAATTGGACTTTCCGAATGGACCACCTAAGACGCAGCCGCGGTCAACATTTAAATGAAATTATCTTCAAAAAGTAAATGTCATGAACCAATCTAACGTTTCAAATAAAGAACCGATTTTTATGCGTTTTTTTTTTAAAAAAAGTTATCAAGCTCTTAAAAAATCACCCTTTATAAGAAGTTTTTTTGCATCAGTGGAGTGGGCACTGACCGACGATGAGGGCTTTTAGAACACATATTTTTAATATTTTTTTAATTGTCTCGACGAAATTTGAAACGAATATCATAATGCACTGCTTATTTTAATTTACAATTTAGACCTTTATATATTTTTTTATTTCACTCAATTGATATGTTTTTATTATTTAGAATATATTTTCAACAATCTTTCTTCTTCAGATCGGAATACCACAAATTAGTATAAGACCTATTTCCATTTAAAAGAACTAAGTCCATATTTCATAACGAAGAATTTAAAGATTAAATTCTCTAAAGAAGTTAGTTAGATCTTGCTGAATTCAAACCAACAATAGACACACAAATTGTTTCACCCTCGGATATACATATTTGATCCCTTGCTTTTTTCTGAAAGTTTCTCCTAGTTGGTAAAGTAATTTGTATAGTAACCATTGCTGGGGAGAAACTTATTTATTTTAATTGAGATTTATAAAATAAAGAGAGTAATATTTATAATTATATCTAAATGTGAGCAATCGATAACTATATTAAATATATTTCAACTCTTCCTTTGTTCGATTCTCTACTCTCTAATCTTTGGTGAAACAAAAATAACAACCAGCTGTATAAGAACTCTTCTCTCTCTATCTCTCAACATTTATTAGGGTAATGCTTATAACAACAAGGCTCCTTTGGCACTTAACATAAATTTTTAGATTTCTCATAGAATTATTATATATATATTAGAAACTAAAAAGAAGAACCCTTACCAAGTTTACAGAGGCATCTTATGATTATTAATTTGGAAATAAAACATCTGGACACCAGCCTCATAATCATACTACGAAAAGCGCTCACCTGCAAATATTTTACAAATGAAATTACTAAAATTAATTAAAACGGTACATTTAGGTGAGCATAGAATACACAGAAACGAAATGCTACCTTATTTCCCAGTAGATAACTTAACGTCTTCGTATACTGTATACTAAAAAGGTAAACATTGCTAAGAAACATACACACATACATACAAACTTATGCATAAGTTATAAGATTTTACTGTTGGTTATTCTCAGCTTCGCATAACATATTTACCACTCGTGTATTTATTATTTTTAGTCTTAAGCAAAATTCATCTCTTCCAGCTGCTACACAATGCATTACCAGAATTCACAAATGACACTGCAAGGTCGCCGTTTTCGTCAGCATTTTACAGCAATCCCTGCCGCAGTAACTGTAACTACGGACTACCCTCAATCGGCAGTGCAACCGTGACCGCGTCGGTGAACAAAGCAGAACCCCCAAAGGAGCTGGCCCCAACCTCTCTATAGGCATCGCAACTGTCAAGTACTCGTTGTCATACATATTTAAACTACCAAAAACAACAAATACAACAAAACGGTGGAAATTTATTTTTAACGGCCGCTGCACATTTGTACAATTAACATAAGCATACATTTTGTGGTATAATGGCGCAACCCTATGTGTACAGACGTCACAGCCCTTTATTCTTGAAAAAGCAAGCATATATAATATCAAATATCTTCACTGCATTAAACAATAACAGTTCGTCTTCTCATTCAACTACTATACTTTGTATTGTATGACCTACTTATATAAGATCTGGATGGTCCCTATAGACCATACCCAATCCAACGTAGAAGAATCCAATAGCAAATTTATCAATCTACAGTTTCTAAAATAACGGAATTTTTATGAAGGGAGGACATCGGTATTATGTATGTTATCATCATTTGAGTTTCCAGATTAGTCGGGTCTAGGTAACCGGAACAGACCCAGCTTGATATCCACCGTAAGACATGAATATGATGATGTAGCCCGAAAACATTCTTTAAATGGTTTGAGCAATATTCTCTTCCCACAAGAACAATTACAAGGGACTACTATACGGAAATCGAATAGCAATTACCCGCTTGAAGAACAACAAAGCAGCGGGGCCGATAGATTACCGGCAGAACTATTCAAATACGGCGGAGAAGAACTGATAAGGTGCATGCATCAGCTTCTTTGTAGAATATGGCCGGAAGAAAGCATGCCTGACGATTGGAATCCCAGTGTGCTCTGCCCAATCCCACAATCTGCGCCAATTACCGTGGGATCAGCCTCCTAAATATCGCATACAAGATTCTGTAGAGCGTACTGAGTGAAAGACTAAAGCCCACCGTCAACAAACTGATTGGACCTTATCAATGTGGCTTTAGACCTGGAAAATCAACAACTGACCAGATATTCACCATGCGCCAAATCTTGGAGAAGACCCGTGAAAAGAGGATCGACACACACCACCTTTTTGTCGATTTTAAAGCTGCTTTCGACAGCACGAAAAGGAGCTGCCTTTACGCCGCGATGTCTGAATTTGGTATCCCCGCAAAACTAATACGGCTGTGTAAATTGACGTTGTGCAACACCAAAAGCTCCGTCATGATTGGGAAGGACCTCTCCGAGCCGTTCGATACCAAACGAGGTTTCAGACGAGGTGACTCACTATCGTGCGACTTCTTTAACCTGATGCTGGAAAAAATTATAAGAGCTGCAGAGCTAAACAGAAAAGGTACAATCTTCTACAAGAGTGTACAGCTCCTGGCGTACGCCGATGATATTGATATCAACCGCGCCGTTTGTTCTGCTTTTTCCCGCATGGATAAGGAGGCGAAGCGAATGGGTCTGGAGGCGAATGAGGACAAGTCATCAAGCTCCTGTCATCAAGCAAACAGTCGGCGCATTCGCGAATTGGCTCCCACGTCACTGTTGACAGTCATAACTTCGAGGTCGTAGATAATTTCGTATACCTGGGAACCAGTATCAACAACACGAACAATGTCAGCCTCGAAATCCAGCGCAGAATAACTCTTGCCAACAGGTGCTACTTTGGACTGAGTAGGCAATTGAACAGTAAAGTCCTCTCTCGACGAACCAAAATCAAGCTCTACAAGTCGCTTATCATTCCCGTCCTGCTTTACGGTGCAGAAGCCTGGACGATATCAACAACAGATGAGACGACACTAGGAGTTTTCGAGAGGAAAATTTTGCGCAAGATTTATGGTCCTCAGAACATTGGCAACGGCGAATACCGTAGACGATGGAACGATGAGCTGTACGAGTTATACGACGGCATTGGCATAGTTCAGCGAATAAAAAGACAGCGGCTACGCTGGCTAGGTCATGTTGTCCGAATGGACGAAAACACTCCAGCCCTGAAAGTGTTCGATGCAGTACCCGCCGGAGGAAGCCGAGGAAGGGGAAGGCCTCCACTCCGTTGGAGGGACCAGGTGGAGAGCGACCTGGTTACACTTGGGTTCTCCAACTGGCGCCGAACTGCGAAGGAGAGAGAGAGGTGGCGCACTATCATCGATTCGGCTATAACCGGCTAAACGGTTGCAACGCCAATCACACATACTATACGGAAATTTATCATTATATCGGATCAATACATTGTATTGTATATATCTTCAGTCGGAACAAACACCTCTCTGTCTTATTGTACAATGTTTGGTATGAGAAGACCAAAGTAGACCTTTGAACAAAATCATATAAATCTCCTGGAGCAACCAAGATTATATCGATCTGGCTGAGTCCTAGGACAACCGGTATGGTTTCACTGGCTCAAAGAAGAGGTAACAAAGTAGGGATCGAATATGATTACGAAAAGAAGAAATACAAATTGGAGAATATATTATTAGACACTCTTTTCTCCATTTAACTAAAAAATTCTCCAATCAGATCAAAGACAGTGACGGACGACCCCGCAAATCGTAACTGCATCGCTCCTCCAAATTACGTTAATATCTCCATGAAAATAAAAGGAAAACTGCTGAAGTAAATGGGATGAGAAGCTGAGGACAAATAGTTCACATGTGGTTAAGTAATTTAGTGGAGAACAAGGAAGACGAAACGTAGTGTCTTCTCTGGTAAACTTAGTCGAACTAATTAAATCAAAAATTTTCGAAGGTCATAGGTGATAATCCGTGCTATAACAATTGCCACAGGAGACTGAGCAGAGGTCAATTAGTCGGATTTCAGTTTATTTCGATGAATCAAGACCTTTAGTCTTAAGACGTAAAAGCATTCACTCAATTGAAAAGGATAAGGAATAAAAATAAGAATCAGCAAATATTATTCCAAAAAACTTTAATCAAAATTGAAAGCGACTCTTATTGATTAATACAAATGATGTTGTCACATTGCCGAAGCGCTGAAAATACTCCTACCACAAGGACAGACAACATGCAAGATACCAGAATGGGTGCTTCATTGCACTAATTGAACTATATTTATGGTACATGCCTACTTTCTCAAGTCCCATCCCCCTCTCTCTTCGCGACCGCAATTTGGCCAGCCTAAAAAGTTTCTCCAGAAAATTCGCCAAAAAACAAAAACACCATGAACATCATCGATACGATGACTAGAAGCGGAAGCGACCATAATCGAGTGGGAAACTATCGCAATTCATTTGTCCATTCAACGCTGTGCTAAAGCGCTCGTGCGTGCGCCTAAAGCTAAGCAAACTTAAAACAAACAGATGGATGACAGCAACTTTGCAGCTGTGGCCAACTAAACATTCACAAAACTTTCGCTGGTGCGCGCCATTGGCAATACACATACAAACAAATCGGCATCAGTGCATACCCCAGTAATGAAAAAATTATGAGTTTATGAATATTATTTGAAAATATAGAAACCAATGTTAAATGAAATGGGAGTCAAGAAAAAAACCGAATCTTTTTTTGTAACCGACAACTAATTATTGGAATGCACTTCAAGGCAGCGAAGGAATATTGACGAGAGGGGCTTAGATCCACATATTTAGCTTGTTGTTGCTAGGGGAAGTTGTGGGTCGATTTCAACTGTTCAGTTTAGAATTGACATCTCTCAAAAGCACTTTTCTGCTAATTTTCAACTCTAAGACCGTGTTAAAGCTTAGGCATAATACTTCCAAACTGTATGAAGAGATGAGAATGTTATGAATCAAAAGTGTCAGTATCAGTAAATATGCCTAAATTTAGGCTTTGCCACGCCCATCGTCCAACTTTGAAACTGAGTCAGAAGGATGCAATCTTGCAAGGTTATAATGATAATATTACCAGCCCTTTCAGAGTTTGTTGTTCCCTTTTGCACGTATGGCCGGACAGACAGACATCCGAGGACCAATATATCTCATCCTCCTATATACGAAGATATCGATAGACCCAATCATGATACCGACGTTGTCGCATCCAAACGGATTAAGATACCTGAGATGGGGACTTACTTCATAACCGAGATAAGAAAAGAAGACATTCCTATCTGGTCTCAAAGTATTACGCCTATTTATCTTAAGTAGCGCGTAGACGATCAATATTATTGATCAATACGTATTGATCAATACGTATTGAAGGGCATATTGAACGTGTACGAGGGCTTCAAACATATTGATGGCGTATTGAAGCATATTGATAGGATTTTATATTGAAGCATATTGACGGCGACTATATTGATGCGCATATTTACGTCTACAACGTTTATTGATCAATATGAGCTCATTTATGTGTATAATTTTGCCCCGTTAAGTAGTCTCAACAAGTGCGCAATGGCAGAAACAAGTGAAAGTGAACGTGAATTTATTTCTATGCTAATAAATCTTTATCGTGATTTGCCCGAGTTGTGGAAAGTGAAATCTAAAGATTATTTCAATCAAACAAAAAAACAATTATGCCCGGTTTCACAGTTCGTACTTAAGTTGTGCCCAAATAAAACCTTAGCTAAGCATTGTTGTTGACTGAGTAGTCATTTGCGTTACACAGTCGGTGCTTATTTTCTATAAAATTCTATTATGATATATGGCAGCACAATGAAAAATTTGTTTACAAATACCATCTGACAAATTGAAATTATTGTTGATGAAAAATAACTTTGCGACGAATAAATTTAGAATCTGGGAAATGGATGGATACAATAAAAGGACACCGAATTTCACCGCAAGCGAGTGGGGGCACCCATTGCAACTCGCAGGAAAGCATATAACCGTCATTGAATGCAAGAAATTCCAAAAATTATTTCAGCAAATAATTTTTATTTTATTTTTTTGACAAATAAGTCAATATTCAAAACAAAAATCAGCTATTACTTAAGCACTGCTTAAGTCACCCATTTTCAGTACTTAAGCAGAACTTAAGTATGAACTGTAAAACGCAATATTTCTGTTTTCCATGAATCCATGCAGCACTTGTTCTTTACAAACCTGTCTTCACTATAGAAAAATTAAAAAGAAAATAAACATCTTGCGCACAAATTTTAATAAAGACTACAAAGCAATTGAAAGAGCGAAGCGATCAGGGGCATCAACGGATGCTATTCCAACTCCAAAAGCATGGTACTTTGAAGAGATGATGTTCATCAAAGACCTTTATAAACTTGCGCGAAAAAAGGCAACCTACTCATGCAACGAACAGTCTCACACTAAAACATCGTATTGACAGAGCTCGTATTGAAGCAATATTGAAGCGTATTGATGCACCTTCAATCATATTGATCAATACGTATTGATCAATATATTGATCGTCTACGGGCTACTTTATATTTATTTAATTTATCTGGGTCCAAATATTATGTGAAATCTCCAACAGTATTTCCGAGTATATTTCTTCGATATTAAACCCGGTATGGGTTAAACGATGTCGCTGAGCACCTATTGTCTCGGATACTCGTAGATATGTGCAATAGTTCAGCCAGCCTTTAGGAAAATTTCGAGGCTTACTCCGAGACACTTGATTCACAACAATAAATAAATGGATTTTGTTTTTAAACGTCTGATCTACTGAATCTCCAAAGCTTTCCATATACTTGACGCTATGTGGTTTATATGGCTATGTGGAAATTATGGATGGTTGAAAGAGAAGATCATAAGAATACTTGGAAGTATTAAGAATTGGTACCTGCAACGTTGGCAGGTTCCTACAACAGTCAGTTTTACATCAGCTAATTTATTTGATCTCTCCAGTATAGTCACTAGGCTATAAAAGACAGTCCTTTGTGAAGCATGATCCCCTAGATTAAAAATGTGCAGAGATTTATCATTTCTATATGCTATTTCGAAGAAGTGGGATGCTAGATCTTTTTCTTGGTGAGATGATTCCACCTCGTTTGCCTGCATGCAGCTTCTACAGCTGTATCCTGATGATACAATGGCCAGTAGGAACCCCTACTACTAAGGAGAGGTTCACAGCTCACTTCTGAAAATTTTTCTACTCTTAAATTAACTCGGTTTTTTATACCAGATACTTTTCAAGAACAAAAACTTTACTGGGTTAACGGTGCAAGCTCAAAGTCCGCTTTCTTATTGTCTCACAGAGCACTTTCAGTTGGCACTTCCCATTTATTTATCAGTTTCCGTCTGTATGGTTTTAGCACATTTTTGTTGTTTATTATGGAAATCAATTTTGGAAGCTCTTCGGAACTTTTGTGTAATTCCGTCTTTTGCCACAAGCATTCAGTTGTGATGTTTGTTTGTTGTTGTTGCAACATATTTAAAAGTTTTGCAAACGTTGCAATATTTTCGACTGCCAATGCCAGCGACTGCATACATACAAAGTAGTCTCTCTACAATTGTGTTGTTGCTGTTATTAGAGGCGCTGATTGCTTTACTGCTGTTTCCATTTCCACTCGACAATAATTGAGCGAAATTGTTGTGATATTCTTTTAAAGTAATATTTGCACAAACATGAATGCAATGTCATTGATGAATTTCTTGCATAACGGCAAATCAGAAGCAGCTCCCCAAATTTGTGGCATTCCGCTCCGCTCTCGTCCAGCGGCGCTTAGTGCTTTGGGTCGCCAAGCAACCACTGGGTCGGAATGCGTGCTCTGCACTGCAACAACGCCGCATTTCAAATAAACTTCGGACGACAACACGCAGCAGAATGACACTGGCTAAAGGATCAGGGAGGACCGGATGAGCAGCAGGAGAGGAAGCCATATAAATAAATTGCATGAGCGTGCGCTGGGAGTGGTTCTGTGTAGGGGCGAGCATGTGCATCGTTGGCTGTCAATGCCATCAATAAATTGATTCTGCGGTTTTTTCGGATTACTGACTTGGACTTTGGCATGCACGCGCTTTAGTTTAGGGCTTGCTTGCAGCAGCAATCACAAGGACAACGCTCTGCATGCCAAACATGGTAGAACATGACAGCCGCACTGAGTCAATTGCATTTAAGCTCTGGTGCGGAAGTGCATCCACAGTATGCAATGAGGAGCGGCGGCAGCACCCGAAAAGCGTACACAAAGTGGCTACTCGTTGCCTCTGAGCGAGCATAAAGCATTTTAATAGATTAGGATTAGTTTTAAGATTCTTATGAACTTTTTTTGGATTATTTTACAGTTCATTTTTTGTTGAATGCGTTGAGGGTGAAAGCATCCTTTGCAGTTCGAAAGGAAAATTAAAATAAATTGAATGCGGCAAAGCCAATTGAAGCGTCTAATTGAGTGCTGTCAATTAATTTGAAGTGCATCACTGGAAGTGTTGTGGCCCAGTGTGGAGCTTAATGTGAGCTTCACTCGTAGTAATTGCAATTAAAATTAAATGAAACCAAAAATTTGAGCGCACTCATTACAGTTTAGCTAATTTGAAAATATCTCTGGTAGTCTCTTCAGCTTATTAGTTCTCAATTTATTGGTTTAGAAGAGCTTTTCAGTTGACCTTATATTTAGCATATTTTACTATTACTTAATTTCATGGAATTTTCAAGTATTGCAAATAATAATCTATTAATCCAATTACAAATTTCTTATTAAAATCAAAATAATTCCTCTCTTAGTTTTTACTAGAATATATCAAGTCTAAGTACAAAATTGAGACTTCGCGATGTTCAAGTTTACACTTACTCTCAAGAGAGTTTAGATCGTTTGTAATAATTGCAGTAGACAGATTCGAAAGCTTCGCCGGAACTATTATTTCCTCTATAAAAATATAACGCTGCAATAAGGGTGTGTTTGATTGGAGGAGGAAGTCATAGTGCTCGGCTTGATTAATAACACGGGGTGAGTTGCTACGTTAATATGAATGATTCACAAGTTCCCATATTAGATGATGAGCGATGTCCTTTATCACTCTATCAGTAGAAAGCAACACATTCACCACTTTTTGCCTTGGTAATAAGATTTATGCTATGGCTATAATACCGAGTTATCTCACATAAATACTTACCGTCCCTCCGTAGGGCAGTTATTTAAGCTTGAAAAACAAGGATCTGTAAGAATCAGCTTCAGTTAGTTACCTGAAAATGGCGATTTTTAGAAGGACCAAGCCACACTATTATTGCAGTATTTGTGCAAAGTTCTTTTCCGATATATTCACTAGCGCTTAACTTATATATTGTAAAGTAAACGATTCAGATCATTGGGAAACCAGGAAGATACATATTATTAACCGCATTTCATTGAAATTGTTTGAGTAGTTCCGAGGTTTTTGTCCCATAAGTGGGCAAGCCCATTTAAAATTTGTTATACCATTTTGAATGCAGCTCTTCTGCACCATCTTTATAATGAAATTTAAGGTTTCTGGTGGTTTTCCTTATTGTATTAAAGCATTTTTAGTAGTTTTCAACATAACCTTGGTATGGTGGGCGTGGTTATAATCCGATTTCCTCCATAACTGTATAACGAAGTGCCTGAAGAAAATGACTCCTGAGCGTTTCGTTGATATAGCTTTAGTAGTTTTAGGGTCACGCGATCCTTTGTACAAATTTAATTTATGGCTTAGTTATAGATCTTTATAGCTTTTCGCTTATCGCCATTTTGTGGGGTTGGCGGTGGTCCGATTTCGCCAATCTTCGAACTTAACCTTCTTATAGTGCCAAGAAATATGTATACTCTTTTAATTTTATTACTTACAACCAAGTCATTATAGTTAACTTTTCAATCTCAATGCACAATTTGTTGAATTGTTAGTATCAATATGTTAGACTTCCAGAAACCATTTCTATACTGAACTCGTATTGGCCCCAATGACTAACAATCGCTATCAGCCAGCCAAGAACCTCCACAATATCTCTCCTCACTTGCCTGGAAATAAATGAATCTGAATAATTTTCATTACTAACATATTGATTATTTTAAAAACGATTTTTAAGTAGATGTATGATTCTTACATAATGAGCCTGCTAATTTACGATCGTAATAACATTTAATCGCAGTTCCAGAATTGTATGAGAGTTGAAGTGGTTTCTGGTAATCGAATCATCACAAATACATATCACTAGCAAATTTAATTGAAATAAATGCAACGCGATGTGATGAACACGTGATAAATAGAGAATGAAGAATAATTGATGGCATATGTAAGTGCAAGGGCGGTGCTAAAAAAAGTAAAAAAAAACTATCAAAATTGGTGGTACATTGCCATAAGCTACCAATATTCTGTAGAGAAATCAATTTTCCTTGTTTTGATACAAAGAATGAATTATTAATTTATTTCTGGAACATACGGATAGAACCAATTTTCATCACATGGTACCAAATACTATATACATGTGTTCGAAAGCATTCCGATGGATTATTTCAAAATTTCTTGGTAAATAAACGCATGCGAAATGGTTTATGACAAATTATGTCTCATTCCTAAGCATTCTGAAATGCAGAGGCTAAAAACTTCAATTGTAACATAATTTTCGATTGATGATGCCTTAACTCAATCACTATTTAAGGGTTTCAAAATTGATACGTTGACCTATTTGAACAATTTTTTTTCGTAGGATGTGCTTTGCATCCTTATGGTAAAATATAAAATGTGCGAAAGTGAACTACAGCCACGCCTACTTCCTATTCAACATAATCGGCGCTGGCTTGGCATAGACCATGGACTTCTCGTAGCCCCACAGGAAATAGACTAACGGGGTCAAATCGCACCACCGAGACGGCTAATTTACTGAGCCATTTCGTGAGATAACTAACTAGACCAAACTTGGTTTTCAATATATCGATTGTGACATTCGCAGTGTGGTTTGTGGCGCCGTCCTGTTGGAACCACATATTGTCCAAGTCCATATCATTCAATCGAACCAAAAATAAACCACAATTCGCACAAAACCGTTATTTTTTCGGGTTGCAATGGTGACTCATGGAGTACGTGTGGATTGCTGCCTGACCATATTTTGCTTAAAGACGAAGCCATTCAGCCAGAAATGAGCCTCATCACTACGTAGGACGAAGCAGTTCATTTCTTTCACTAGTTACCTATATCGGATGTAAGGATTTTCGTCGCTCCAAACAACTTGATATCATATATTAGTCAGGATATATCTCATATATTACTAAAATTATTAAAAATATGTGACAATTAGCCAATATTAAATCGGTGCAGACAGAACTAGATAACAGATAAATTTATGAGGAAAATTAATAAATTTTGTATAATTTTCCGGATTATTTTAGAACTACCTTATTACATATTCATATTCATATAGTACTAAAAAGAATATTACATAGACAACCACTGAAGTGTTGAGAATATAATTGAATAAGCACACACATTCGTACATTCATACATATATGTATACACTTGATATCTATATGAATATGAATATGAGTAATTCATATTTTCTTTATACTCACACAGAAGTAGGCGAGCGTGTAGCCCTTTATTGCATTTTGCACTACGCAATTTTCTTCAATAAACAAATCCAAAGTATTTCTGAAGCTTTCACCGCCAGCTTTCCGTGATGATGATGATAGCAATGGCAATGCTAATCATAACCGAAAAAAAAATATTATATAATAACAAACAAAGAAAAACACTTTTAAGAGCAACAAGCTGCCAGCAGCTCAGCTGAGCTCCTTCAATAGCTAACACAATAGATGCCAGTCGAATGCGGAGCTGAACGAATATGATTTGCACTGGAATGCACGGAAGTGGCATCAATTTAATTAAATTCAGCTCACATCTAATTAAGGTGAAGATGACAACAAAAGCGTTGTCATTACAACAGGCAGGGGGGAGGAGGAGCAGTAGCGACAATGGCGACAATGAAGGCAACAAACAATGCGAAATAACCATTAGGCAACATCAACTTTTTCCGAGCGATTAAAACGAAAGTACGATGCTGCTGCTGCTGTCAAGGGAGAAATGACAACAACAGCAACAAGCTGGGCAATTGTAATCAACAAACACACATAATAACTTCTGTATATATGTAGGTTTGTATGTGTGCCTGTTTGTACATAAATATGCTTTGCTAACTCACTTTTGTAATGCGAGCGAGTTTGCATGTGATTGCGCCTAAAAGTATATTTCCGCAAATGGTAATTTCATGTTGCGTGCCTTCACGCTGCTGAAAAGGTGCACACAATGGCATGAATGAATGGACTAAGTGCGAGTAAATAAAATTATGAAGTACGAAAATAATGAAAGTGAAAACAACAACAAAGTGTTCCTTTCATTTTCATGCAATTCGGTAAAAAGATACCTCATTTGCTGTGTTTTGTTCTTTTTTGGTTCTACAATAAGCGCCAGTGACCACTGCCTAGTTTGTGTGGCCATTTAATCTCTGTTTATGACATAGTAATACCTTAAAAATAGCAACAAAGTAGTTAATCTGCCAGAAATTATATAAATATAAGCTTCGTAATTTTAAATTAAAGCCACCACACACTATTCATTATCTGTGCTTCATAACATTTGCTACAAATTATTTCTTTATTCTGCAACTTAAGCCACTAATACGTAGGAAGATTTAGGCCTTGACATATATTTTTCATGTGAAGGGAGCGTAAGCTTATTATTTTTGGCGCGGTGGAAATGATAGTGTTTTATTCAGGAGATATTTGGAGAAAAAGTATTGGATTTAAACACGAAATCAAAGAAAATGAAGATTTGAGAATAAAACGGCAAAGTATATTTTTTTCAAATGAAGCCTGAAGACTAGTAGCTTTTTGTTGTCTAAGTTTTTGGGTCAAACAATGAGAGAAAGTTGAAGAATATGTATTATTCATAGTTTTATTGTGTCGATCACATTATTGATTACCCACAGCTATTTCAAAAGTAGCACCTAAAGGTATTTCTGTAGAAACCGCCTCTAAATCATTGCCAATTTCTTCTTCCTCTTTTTTAGAGCTTTGTAGAGAAGATTAAGAGAGGAGAGTAAAGCTAGAATTAGGACGTTCTAAATCTTTTCCTAAATGAATTATCGGGAATCCAGACATCATATATAAGGCTTGTGACTTTTTCAAAAAATCGACCGAAATCCGCTCGCACGTATAAGCCGCTATAGTCGAAATGACAAGAAATTGACCAATCGGCGTCAAATTTAAACTGAGTATTCTTAAATATATTTACCATACAATGACCTATATTTTTGTGCAATTGAATTTTTGATAATTTTCAAAAAATCGAAAAAAATTTTTTTTCATATTTTCAAATTTTAACTATTCAAGAATATGTATACGAGAGGATTTTTCAAAATTTAAATTATTTTCGGAGATATAAGCATTTTTCTGACCTGGCATAAACTGGTTCGGCCGATTTACCCGAAACTTTAAACGCGTTTTTCTCAAAACTGTGTTTTTCGGTGCGATACCCACGATTTTTCAGGTTCTACTGGACCGATTTACTTGAAATTTTTATGGACTCTTCTTTATTGGCTTTTCTAGAACTGGAACTAGGCCCATCCCCAAATTTTCTTTTTTACTATTTTTAAAAAATTCAAAACAGTCAAAAAAAGTGGTCGAAAAAAAATTTTTTTTTTAAACAGTCGCCATTTTGTTATAAAATTTTTTTCAAACTTTTCCCTAGTTCCAGATATTCCGACATTATTCTTGATTAATAATTTTTTTTTTGTGGTTTCAGATTGCTAGGAGGGTCGAAACCATGGGTACGGTCACGTGAAAATTTTTCAAAAGCCCCCACTCCGTCAGCTCATAATTTATTCAATTTTTCATTGTTTTTAGTTTTTAATTTTTTTCTTTATTCTTTGAATGTTAATAAACAACCAATAAAAAATGGATAGTAAAAATATTAATTGCCTCTTTTTTACGACCTTTCAAAAATTACCTAAAATTTACGCTTCTACACCAGAATACCCCCTTAAAAAAGAAAAGCAAAATTTCCCGCAAACGTCGAGAATTCGGCTCAAAATATGACATTTACAGTTGAAAATAAGTTTGGGATGCAAACAGATCTCTACAAAATTTTGTTGGGTTAATGTTGACACAAATGTCCAAGATCGATATAAAAACAAGTAAGGAAGGGCTAAGTTCGAGTGTAACCGAACATTTTATACTCTCGCAATTTATTTATTTAACTTTATTTATATTATATAATACACAATTTGACCCACATATTCGTCTTATATATTGTATAAAGTCCATTGAAAGTTGGAAACCATAATATTAGGTTAGAAGCACCGAGGTCCTCGTGTTCGATATATGGGGCCTTAAAAACCTATGGTCCGATTTCGGCGATTTTTAGAATGGGGCTGCCACACTATTAACATAGTATTTGTGCAAAGTTCTGCACCGATATCTTCACTAGTACTTACTTTATATATTGTAAAGTAAACGATTCAGATCGTCTGCAAAGTTCTGGTATATAGGAAGTAGGCGTGGTTGTGAAGCGATTTGGCCTATTTTCACAACATATCATTGGAATGTAAGGAAACTATTACAAACCAAGTTTCATTGAAATCGGTCGAGTAGTTCCTGAGATATGGTTTTTGACCCATAAGTGGGCGACGCCACGCCCATTTTCCATTTTGTAAAAGAATCTGAGTGCAGCTTTCATCTGCGATTTCTTGTGTGAAATTTAGTGTTTCTGGCGTTTTTCGTTAGTGAGTTAACCCACTTTTTGTAATTTTCAACCTAACTTTTGTATGGGAGGTGGGCGTGGTTATGATCCGATTTCTTTCATTTTTGGACTGTATTAGGAAGTGGCTAAAAAAAACGACTCCAGAAAGTTTGGTTTATATAGCTCTATTGGTTTGCGAGATATGTACAAAAAACTTAGTAGGGGGCGGGGCCACGCCCACCTCCCCAAAAAAATTACATCCAAATGTGCCCCTCCCTAATGGGATCCTATGTTCCAAATTTCATTTCTTTATTTATATTTTATATTTTCATAACTTTATTTATGGCACTTTATGTGTTTTCGGTTTTCGCCATTTTGTGGGCGTGGCAGTGGTCCGATTTTGCTCATTTTCGAAAGCAACCTTCCTATGGTGCCAAGAAATAAGTGTGCCAAGTTTCATCAAGATATCTTAATTTTTACTCAAGTTACAGCTTGCACAGACGGACAGACGGACAGACGGACAGACGGACGGACGGACAGACATACGGATTTCAAATCTACTCGTCACCCTGATCACTTTGGTATATATGACTCTATATCTAACTCGTTTAGTTTTGGGTGTTACAAACAACCGTTATGTGAACAAAACTATAATACTCTCTTTAGCAACATTTGTTGCGAGAGTATAAAAATCGATTTAATGGACCAGTGCTTGACCCTAGAGACATCTATTGGAAAACGGCGGAAGCAAATTTGTAGACCTAATATCTTCAACTATAATAAACTTTTTGATAAAGTTATTTTTCAATATTTATAAAAAAAATATTAAAATATAGCTGAAAATATACCTTATTATGTCCAATAAACTTCGAAACATTCGATCAAGAACTTAAAAAAAAAATTCACGAAAATGGGTTTCATTGGTATAGCCCCTTAAAAAGGTCATTAATTTTTTCGTTTTTAAATTGGTTAATCGTTAGTTTTATCACGTCACGTTTTATGTACAAGATAATTCAAGCAGCTCATCCACAGCCGGAGAACTCGCGCTTGGCATGAGTGAACAAAGCCAGCCACTGCGCTCGTCGCTTGATGATATTATGAGTGCAACAGAAGATATTCGAAAAATAAGGAAATTGGGGAACTTGTACAAAGTCATGTAGCAAATAGCGAGTATACACCCTAGTTATAATCTTCTTTAGATTTATAATGTTTTAGTTATAAAATGTAGCTCATAAGGTGCAGCTCTAGCTCACAAAATAATAAATTAAAAATACTTAGCAACATGTCTGAATCCTAAAAGAACTAGATACATTTTAGGTGATTTCTAAGTGAATTACTAAATTGTGGAAGAGTAAGGCCTTTTGAACCGAAAGTCACATCGACCTAAGAGAGAGTTCGGAAGTTTTATTAATAGTTCTATATGGTTTCATTGAATGTTAAAATCCAAATATACCGAAACAATGTTTTTGAAAAGCGTGTGTTCGATAAATACTACGTGACATTTCCCTTCGTCAGATTGTACTAATTATCTATCCGTTTAGTTTCACTAAAATACAGTAGCGTATTACCATTTCCATTACCGTGTTAAATAGTTGATTTCCTCCAAAAATTGAATCTGAACCGATATTTTAAAACTCGTTTCTTTCTGCGAAGTCTGAACTTACGAACCCAGAAAATAAACTGTTTAATTTCGAACATGATCTTTGTCATTATTCGCAAGTACTGTTCCGCGAGTTTTTAATCCACCAAAAACTTTATCGAATATAAAAAGCTCGGTCTTTCTATAAGTTTGCCAAACTTGAGGTCATTTTAACTAAATGCTTACACAAAAGGGTTAACTTGGCTGCGCACACAATATCTAATTTTTATTATATTTAAATTGCGAACTTTACTGTTATCGAAAGAAGTTTATCGCTTCACACACCTCATTTGTTATAGTTGCCATAAAATTTTATGACAGAATTTTTTGAAATTAAAGTTCACTTTAACTGATGAGTAATATTGCGTATGAATAAGTTTTTATATCTGTAAAAGAAATAGTTTGTTATTAAAATCGGGCATATTACAGTAAACTCCAATGAAATGAGGCAAACAAGTATTGTCACGGGACATATTTGCTCTACAATTCTTTAAATAGCATACCATGGAACCCCTATTTTAAGAATATTTTAGTTTTATTTAAGAACTCCATGCTCAACTTTTTTCAGGCATTTTGTTTTTTAGTATTTATTCAGCTTTAGAGAATTAAGGCTGAAAAAATGCTGAATATCAAAGGAGCTGAAAAGACTGGTATAGAGTTGTATCTTAAGAAACCTCAACGGCTTTTAAACACGATCATCAGTATTTCACGACCTTATAAGGTTTTAAGACGCGATCTTTCAAACCTGTTCGATTTTTATACCCTGAACAGGGTATATTAAGTTTGTCACGAAGTTTGTAACACCCAGAAGGAAGCGTCGGAGGCCCTATAAAGTATATATATAAATGATCAGTATGTTGAACTGAGTCGATTTAGCCATGTCCGTCTGTCTGTCTGTCTGTATATATACGAACTAGTCCTTCAGTTTTTAAGATATCGTTTTGAAATTTTGCAGATGTTATTTTCTCTTCAAGAAGCTGCTCATTTGTCGGAACTGCCGATATCGGACCACTATATCATATAGCTGCCATACAAACTGAACGATCGGAATCAAGGGCTTGTATGGAAAACTTCCGCATTTTACTACATATCTTCACGAAATTTGGTGTGAGTTATTGCTCATAGAAATAATTTAATCTCCGAAAAAATTTTTCAGATCGGTTCACTATAGCATATAGCTGCCATACAAACTGAACGATCGGAATCAAGGGCTTGTATGGAAAACTTCCGCATTTTATTGCATACCTTCACGAAATTTGGTGTGAGTTATTGTTCATAGAAATAATTTAATCTCCGAAAAAATTGTTCAGATCGGTTCACTGTAGCATATAGTTGCCATACAAACTGAACGATCGAAATCAATGGCTTGTACGGAAAATTTTCGCATTTGACGTGGTATCTTCACGAAATTTGACATGAATTACTGCTTAAGGTAATAATATAATCTCCGAAGAAATTGTTCAGATCGGTTAGCTATATAACCTTAATGTTTCTAGCAAACAGCCCGGCTAAAAAGAATTATTAAAATGTTTTCCTTTTTTTACTTACTTTTTCTTTCGTCTTTAGATTTGCTTAAACACATAGTTACTAAAAGAAATGCACCTGTGAAGGGTATATTAGCTTCGATACAGCCGAAGTTAACGTTTTTTCTTGTTTTATATGCGATCTCTGACAAGTCGACTTTTTTGAGATTTGTTTGGCTGATTTAACGACGCAATTCAGTCATTCCAATAGGATGTGAGGATCTATCTATCTATATCTTGATTACGATTCACGGTAAAGCTTAATAAGAACACGAAATTCCCTTGAGTACCAGCATGTTCCATCTGTAACATCCAATAAAAACCCATTGTTATATAATCAAAGCAGAGTTGCTTTTAGAGCTATGAAGCGAAGAATTCAAAAAGTACCAGAGACATCTGTTTCTTGAAAACAGAACTACTTCCATTAGCAGTTCCTAGCAATAAAACCAATTGCAGTTAAAGAGAGTCCACTGGTAACAAAACAAAAAAAAAAAGAAAAAGAAAAAGTGAGGCAATACCGCAACTACAAGAGCGAAGTCTTTCTTTGTTGCACAGCAATATTCAAATTCGAAACAACGCCGTTTTTAACTGCTTCGCACGCAATTTCACCTAAAGCTTCTCGAATGCACAAACACTTTTCGCGTTTTACACGCGTTTTAGTTGCTTTTGTTGTTGTTTTTATGTGTGTTTCACTAGCAAACACCGTTATGGTTATGCTGCAGGCCGCCGCCGCCTTATAACCATGCAAATGTGGCCAACCATAGCGGAAATGGAAATGGACGTGACACTGACATGAAAGCCACGATGACGCTACTTCGACTGTGTGATTTGAGCCTCTCTGCCTTCCTCTGGCTGATAATGTCATTGTCGTTTTTTCCCCCTCCAATTTTTTTTTCGCTTTTTCAATGTATGTATTTCACGCAATGTGGCGTGTGTGTTGTTGTTGTTGTTGCACTTGTTACTACCGCTGTTGTTTCGCACGCATCATTTGGTTTTATTGTAAGCGGTGGTATCCGCGCCAACAATGGCCATGCGGAAAAATTTGCAACAAATAACCGAACAACAAACAAACACAACAACAAAGAGCATAAAAATGAAATTCAAAAAACCCATATGCCGTTTGCTGCTGGTTACTGCTTACTGCCTGCCGTCCGTCCGTCCGTCCGTGAAGTTGAATGCGCGCCCAACGCGAAAATCATCAAAATTAATGATCACTCGCTGGCGCGTTGATGGCAGGAGGGCGCGTCGACTCACCGCCCAACAATCGGCGAGGCGGACAGCCAATGCCCGGGTAACGTAGAATTAGGGATTTATGACGGATAAGAAATGGTTTTGCCGTCTTCACTTGCCATTTAGACGGCAGATAAATATGTGGTTGTCATGTTGTGGTGTCGCTGTAATCAGATTTCGTGGTTTTGATATCCAAAAACGAAAATAAACAAGTAAGGAAGGGCTAAGTTCGGGTGTAACCGAACATTTTATACTCTCGCAATTTATTTATTTAACTTCATTTATATTATATAATACACAATTTGACCCACATATTCGTCATATATATTGTATAAAGTCCATTGAAAGTTGGAAACCATAATCTTAGGTTAGAAGCACCGAGGTCCTGATGTGTGGTATATGGGGCCTTGAAAACCTATGGTGCGATTTCTGAGATTTTTAGAATGGGGCTGCAACACTATTAACATAGTATTTGTGCAAAGTTCTGCACCGATATCTTCACTAGTACTTACTTTATATATTGTAAAGTAAACGATTCAGATTGTCTTCAAAGTTCTGGTATATAGGAAGTAGGCGTGGTTGTGAAGCGATTTGGCCTATTTTCACAACATATCATTGGGATGTAAGGAAACTATTACAAACCAAGTTTCATTGAAATCGGTCGAGTAGTTCCTGAGATATGGTTTTTGACCCATAATAATTTTCCATTTTGTAAAAAAATCTGAGTGCAGCTTCTATCTGCCATTGCTTATGTGAAATTCAGTGTTTCTGACGCTTTTCGTTAATGAGTTAACCCACTTTTAGTAATTTTCAACCTAACTTTTGTATGGGAGGTGGGCGTGGTTATTATCCGATTTCTTCCATTTTTGGACTGTATTAGGAAGTGGCTAAAAAAAACTACTGCAGAAAGTTTGGTTTAGTTAGCTCTATTGGTTTGCGAGATATGTACAAAAAACTTAGTAGGGGGCGGGGCCACGCCCACTTCCCCAAAAAAATTACATCCAAATAAGCCCCTTCATAGTACGATCCTTCATGCCAAATTTCATTTCCATAGCTTTATTTATGGCTTAGTTATGGCACTTTATGTGTTTTCGGTTTTCGCCATTTTGTGGGCGTGGCAGTGGTCCGATTTTGCTCATTTTCGAAAGCAACCTTCCTATGGTGCCAAGAAATAAGTATGCCAAGTTTCATCAAGATATCTTAATTTTTACTCAAGTTACAGCTTGCACAGACGGACGGACGGACGGACGGACGGACGGACAGACAGACATTCGGATTTGAACTCCACTCTTCACCCTGATCACTTTGGTATATATAACCCTATATCTAACTCGTTTAGTTTTGGGTGTTACAAACAACCGTTATGTGAACAAAACTATAATACTCTCTTTAGCAACTTTAGTTGCGAGAGTATAAAAACACCTGATAATAACAAAAAGAGAGTGATAACCCAACGATTTGGTGAAAACTGCAATTGGTAAGGCGTTAAAATGTTATGTTGTTGTTTTTTTAACTGCTATTAAGAGGCGGGATGTGTCCGAAGATGGATTAACTTGAGAGCCTACAAAGCCAGTCTGGTATTTGTACATAAATTGTTTTACTTATATTTATATAAGAATTTATAAGATAATTACAGTTTTGCGTGTCAAATTTTGGGCTGTTTTCATAATTTAATCGCACTAATTGTTAATAATTTCTTCTAATTACCTTCATTATCTTCTTAATGCGACTTGTGTTTGATATTGACAATGCGTCCGATAAGTACCTAAAAAAGAAAACCTAAATTTCTTAATTGCCCAATTTGGCTGTAGCTACGGCCTATATTAAGCAGACCGTTGTCTCCTCCGATGACTTTCGCCAAACGAACAATTTTTCTGTAGTTCGTCGCTTAATACTTCGGCATATTAGAACCCTGTGAGCGTGTTTCGTTCCATTCTTCATAGCTGGATCGCTGTATGAACTCCACTGTTTGTTCCTTTGTGAAGTCCACTGTTTTGATTGTTCCCTGTTCTCGTTTTAGTGCTAGAAAAAATTCCCTAAAAAATATTGAGGAATACTGACAATTTAAAGTTCCTAATCGGATCCAAACCTGGGTCCATTCTAGTTATGTAAGCCCGACTGTCGTCAGCAGCAAAAATGTATATGAAGTGGTCTCACGATTATCGACACATACCCACTTGACAGTCCTGGTGTTATAAAATAAGCGGTTCCGAGTCAAGTCTAGTGATCTTCTGCAGGTTTCTCATATATATATTTTTAGCAAAATTTTCAATTCTTAGTTGCCGAAACGGTTAGCTAACCTTGCTTGTAAAGGCAAGTATAAATCAATTGCCATTGAAGTAATCCAAAGGAAGGTCCACGAAACGAGTTGTTTCGACAAGGTCGGACCAAGGGGAAAGGGATTAATTGAACATTCAAAGAGGTGGTTAATGTCATGCTAGGACTTTTTGCATGCGAGACATACATATTTATGTTGGGTATGTCAGAGTACAGTCTGGATAAGTAGGAGTCCAATATACTAAAGTATTTGAAACGAAATTACATGAGGATCACTCTAGTTTAGTGAAGCAACTCAAGGACGCAATTTACGAGGAGAGAGTTAAAGAGTACATAGTTCAGCGAATAAAAAGACAGCAGCGGAAGCCGCGAAAGTGCACGACCTCCACTCTGTTGGAAAGAGCAAGTGGAAAGTGTCACTTGGTGTTTCCAGTTGGCGGAAAAGGGCAAAAAGGAGGAATGAGTGGCGCGTTCTGGTGGATTCGGCTATAATCGCTTAAAGCGGTTCCTACGCCAAATATATATATATATATATATACATATATAGTTAAAGAAGGTGTTAATAGCTCCTCTGTGGATGACGTTCAGTACGTGTTCGAAGTCAATTGCGTCCAAAGTCTGGTATTGTGCTGCATGTCGTCGACATTATGCTACCGGCTAGCGATTTGAGGATATTGTTACGGCTCTGTACCTTGTTAACAATCGCGGTCACTCCCCGAATACACGAGTTCAATATAACACCCAAAAGGTGTTGTTCACAGTCGAAATTTTAAAGCCATCGAAAGAAATATTTAGGTCTAGACTCTTTCATCCAGTTGGTGATTCGTTGGTCGGTGTAGATTTAGTAAGGGAGAGTATTAGACTCTTAGCGTTAAAGAAATAAGAAAGGCGAGGAGACATGAAAAGTTGGAACGACCGTCAGTAGGGACGTACACACGATCTTCAGTTTAACGTAACTGAGATGGATACGGAATTTCATCTGAAAACAACTCGGATTAATTCAAACATGTATTCATATACGAACAACGAAAGACGTACATATGTATAATATTTTAGTATTTTGTTATTAATGTTGTTATTGTTGTTGCATAAACAGAAAACATTCTGCAATTCAATGGAATTAGCACACAAAAGCCATATAAATTCGAGTCCATCCGGTATTTGTTATTCATCGAAATTCTCGGTATCAGAAATTCTCTCAAATACACTGAAAAAGACCCGATGTATTTTTTGCTGTTTTTTTTTCAGGAAATTTACTTAATTTTGAGAAGTAGTTGGTAGACGCTCTTCCATCAGCATAAATCCCAAAAAAGCATGCCTTTCAGTCTTTAGTATAACTCGTCTTTAGTTACGCGACAACTAAAACGACTAATCGAAAACCACATCCTAAAAATAATCTGAAATTATAATATATAAAAACGCTACTCAACAATTTGTGCGTAGCAACATAAGTAGGATACACATGCAGATAATATATAGCCGTTATTTGAATCCATACATATAGAGAAAAACATATATGTACAGTAGCGGACAGTGAAATCCGGACAACTAAAAAATCATAGTTATTTCATATTATTTTAGTCAAATGTTTAAACTTTTCACTTTAAAACAATAATATATGTAGAATAATTGAGTATTAAGTGTAAACAAAGTCAGTGTTGTTGATTGCACTTATCCTTCAATTTATTTTAATTCATTTTAGATATTTTATCATCTTGGTAGCTAACCATATAAACAGTGTTATCTTTTTTGTTCTTTACACTAAAGAAATATTTTTTTAGTATTATTTAAAGAGAACATTAATTGATACAAAAAGATTATAATCAGTATTTTGTCGAACCTCCTTTGATTTTTATAACGGTTTTTGTCCGCTCTTCCATTGAATTTATCAGATTTTGTAATGTTCCTGCTGCGATACCGTTATACCACACATCTTAGAGAATTCTATGCAATTTTGCTATCGTTTTTGGTCTCTTCTGTGATATCTGAGTCTTCATTATAAACCAAAAGTTCTCAAGTTGATTGAAATCCGGACTATTACCTGAACACTATAAAGTCGAAACCCCGATTTTTGATAAATAATTCTTCATATGAAAGAAAAATGAAAGGACAATTATAAAATTTGTAATTTAAATTATAGCAATAACCTCTAGATGTACAAAAAAATTCATACTTACAATTTTGGCACGCTGGCATGGCGCAGAGTCATCCTGAAAAATAAGGACATCCGCTTATGAAAAATGGTCCTCTATTGAGGGTATTAAATTCGTCTCAAGTATCTCTTGGTACTTAAACCCGATGACGGTTCCATCTATTAGGACTA
This sequence comes from Zeugodacus tau, assembly GCA_031772095.1. NCBI lineage: Eukaryota > Metazoa > Arthropoda > Insecta > Diptera > Tephritidae > Zeugodacus > Zeugodacus tau. The sequence goes on along the minus strand of CM062651.1, from coordinate 54,468,472 downwards.
GTTGTGGAAGGCTATGCTAAAAAAAGCATCCCCAGACCATTCGGCTGCCTCCCTGCTTAACGATTCATTGAAGACATTCGTCCTTGAACCAGTCACAAGTTCTCCGCCTTACGTACGACATGCCGTCGCTACAAGAAGGGTTAAATTTTGATTCATCCGAGAAGATAACATTTCGCCAATGAAAATGACTCCAATTTTCATGATCTTTTGCCCATCGTATACGGGTTTGATGCATTTTTGAGGTCCAAAGTCGTTTTTTGGCGGACCGAAGAGCGTTCAAATCAACATCTTGAAGCCTTCAACGATCGGTTCTTGCGCAAATTTCTGTGCCGACATCTTGAAATAACTTCACTTTAACATCCTCAGCAGTTTTGAAGCGATTCCTCAAACAAATACGTCCCATCACTCGATTTTCCTTTGAATTTGTCTTCATCTTTGCTCCAGAGCCAGTTTTTTTCTTAAGAGACCTGGTTCTATCGATTTTTTTAAGGAATTCTCCGACGGAGGACTTACTGAAGCCAACTCTATCACTTATTTCACGAATTGTCAGTTTTTATTTATCCAAAATCAAAATATTACTTTTTTGCATTTCGGTAATTTTTTTTGAAATTCGGCATATTTAATTTTTAGCGAAGCACAAGCACAAAATAAATTATTAAACTCTTAAAAAATAAACTAAAAGTTGCTTTAAAACGTGTACCGAACACGTATTTATGTGAAAGAATAAGCCTTTCGGCAGTAAAATACACTGTTCGGTCACAATCGCCCGCTAAATACAAATAAAATGGTTGTCCGGATTTCACTGTCCGCTACTGTATATATAAACATACATACATATTTATGTATATAGTATATACATTTGTGGTCACATTTGCAAAAAAAAAACGCGATTTTTTTTCTTTTTAATAATTCTGTATTTCATTTTGCATTAGTGTTTATCGTAAATCGCTTATATATAAGTAATAATAGTACTGTTATAATTTTTTAAATAATATTGTTTGCTCATACACATATTCTTTGACATTTTGTTTTGCTTTTTTTCCAGCAATACACAAACAAAACATGTTGTTCTACATAAACATACATAAGTATATATATATATAAAGTATCATAGTATATTTTATTTTTATTTTTTTGTTGTACATAACTTTCGCAAACACATTTGATAAACTACGCAGCCGAAAAAAGTTAGTTACGCACATCTTCCTCATCAAGTATGTATGTATGTATGTATGCATGCACAACTGTCTTCTGCTTCTTCTACTTCTTCGTCGACGTTTGTACGCCAGCACAAGTAACCGAGTTAGGAAACAATATACGTTCGTCCAATTTATTTAAAACAACTTAACATTAATAGTAGCAATTAAAATGCGACGCATTCACCTCTGCATTGCGACCAACGAGCATATATAATACGGACATAAAGAGGAATAATAATAACAATATCAAAATACATGTTCATGTTCATGTTCATTTTATATGAATAATTCCATTGTAAACGCGCTTACACATACACAGTTTGTTGTTGTAAAGCGACGCGGCACATTGCTAAGCAATGCACAACGCTTTATTGGTTGCGTAAGACAAACACTTGCAAGCTGCGCCTCTTGCTGTTGCTGTTGTTATAATATGTATGTATGTATGTATATTGTTTGTAACAAAAAAAGATAGTGAGTGAGGACGAGTAGAAAAGTTATATGACGACGCGGTTATTGTCGCTGCCTAATCAACCGACCAACGTCTTACCGTTGCTGCTGGTAAATTGGAATGTTATGTTTCGGATCGTTTTGTACAAGGAAATTCTGTGTTACCGGCTGATTAATGCCGCCTGCCAGCGAAATTGCAGCCATTTGTTGTTGTAATTGACTGAATTGATCACCGCCATTTGTGGGATTATGCATACCATGGCCGGTGGGGGGTAACATGCCGGGCGGTGCCATGCCAGTTGCAGTTGTGGGTGGTGATGTCATAAACGCATTTTGAGGTTGTGGCTGTGACGACGGTAGCGTGCCGTAATGTTGTGGATGTTGCTGTAGGTGGTGTGGAAATTGCGGCTGTTGATGCAACTGATCGGGTGGTATAGCTGTGGAGAGAGAGAAACAAATTATTATTACAACAATGTATTTATAATAAAACAAAACAATGTTGTTTTAACGAGAACGGAAAGTATAAGTTTATTTATCGTCGAGGTCACCTAACGTTAGGTCCAGAAAATGTCCTCTTTCGACAGAGTCGGACCAAAGGAGTGAGGTGTTAGATGAGTCGGGTTCATTGCTGGAACGGAAATTATAAGTCCAGTTGTCGTCGAGCTACGCTAACGGTAGGCCCAGAAAACGTACTGTTTCGACAGCGTCGGACTAAAGGGAGAGGAGTGTTAGAAGAGTCGGATTCGTAGCTGGAACGGAAAATATAAGTTTAGTTATCGTCGAGGTCGCCTAACGTTAGGTCCAGGAAATGTGCTCTTTCGACAGAGTCGGACCAAAGGGAGAGGGGTATTAGATGAGTCGAGTTCTTTGCTGGAACGAAAGTATAAGTCTAGTTGTCGTCGAGGTCATCTGCCCAAGAAACGTGCTGCTTCGACAGGGCCGGACCGAAGGGATGATTCGGGTTCGTTGCTGAAACGGAAAGTATAAGTCTAGTTGTCGTCGAGGTCATGAGTTATATGAGTTAGGTGTTAGCAGCATGCGGGGACTCATTGCATGTCGGGGTTCAGTCTGGATAAATAGGAGTTTAACTTGCTACAGTATACAGAACGAAGTTGTGCAAGGGTCATTCTGGTGTCACGTGGCAACTCGAGCTCATCGTCTACTATGGGTGTCGGTTTGACTCCAAGGACGTCATTCACTTGGAGGGAGGGAAGGAAGATTCTTATTGTTAATGTTTAACGCCCTGCTGAAACGAAAAGTATAAGCCTAGTTGTCGTCGAGGTCATTTAACGGGAGGCCCAGGAAACGTGTAATTTCGATAAGGTCGGACCAAAGAGAAAGGGGTGGTAGATGAATTGGGTTCATTGTGCATGCAAACCATTCCCATTTCGACGATCTAATCCCGTATAGATCGGTAAGTTTTAAGTTTGGGCAAGGAAGGTTTTTATGGCTCCGCTGTGTATGGCGTTTATGACGTGTCTGCAGCTGTCCGCGTCCGCAGTCTGGTCGGCGTATTGTGTTATGTCGTCGAGGTATTGTAGTATCTGGAGGTTGTTCCGCTTCCAGTAGATGACTACATGGGTGATACCTACGAAAACCCCCCTGGTGAGCAGTTTGTTATGTTTCTTTACAGGTAGCATAAAGGCCTCGTTGTGTAGCTGTGCTTCATCAGACATCAAGAGGCATGCTGTGACTGTCAAATCAAAGCAAGTTTAAAGCAAACTAATTACCATTGACGCCATCGTTTATGCCATTCGGATATTGTGGCATGTGTGGCAATGACTGCAACGCCTGCATATTGCTCAACTGCTGCAGCTGTGGAACCGTATTATAATTATTAGCGGCGGCCATAGTTGATTGTGGCATTTGTTGCTGTTCAGACGTTGGCGGTGCAGAAGTGGCCGGCAACTGTGGAGCAGCACCCATATAGGGTAGTGAAGCCATAGACGGAGGCAGTGCTGTGGTGGAAAAGTAAAAAATTTGTTTAAAAAGTTAAAAACAACTTCAAATATTTATAATTTTTACGCACAATTGAGACCAACACCGCCAGAAACGTTGCCATTAAGCTGCGACGCGTTCACATGTCCATTTTGATACTGCTGTGGTATAGAGTAAGCACCAGCCGTTGGTACTGGTGCCGCGGTAGACACCGCATTCTGATTTAGCGTGTTTTGCGTGGTGACTGGCGCCACATTGCCGGGCAACTGTGCCGGGTTTGCATATGGCAGCGATTGCATGCCATAGTTGTGTGTTGGCATATGTGCTCCTGGCTGCATGTGTGGCGGAAAATTTGCATTGCCCGGATAGCCAGCTGCACCGTATAGCATTTGTGGATTCGGCACACCCTGATAACCCAGACCAGGCAACGCACCTGCCATGGGTGGCATACCGCCTAAATAACCAGCAGCCTGTGGGCCGCCTGGCATTGCCATACGATCGTCGCGCATTAGTGAATGATAGAGATTGATTGCGTCCACCAGATCGCTGGAGAGCTGCGTGAGTTGTGCATGCTTGCGATCGACACGCTCCAGTTCGGTATCAATTAGTGGACCCATCTGGTGTACTTCCTGTTCCAAACGCAACATTTCCTCGCTATCTTGCGAAGGATCCTCGGGATTCGCCTCGTGCAACAGATGCAAGAGACGATCAATCTTCTCCTCATCGATTTCGATTCGTTGTTCAGCAACTGCCGCGGCGGCAGCTTCAGTCTTTAATTGCAAAGCTTTGGCATCATCCTCGAATTGTACGCTCTTTTTCGTTTTATTCTGTTGATTGATATCCAAACGTTCCGGATCGACAGACAAATCGGCAGTAACGAAATTCGATGGGAAAAGACCTTCACCACGCTGATTATAGCCTTTCCACCAATTCGGATCGGAATCATCTACAACATGTATAATTTCACCAGAGAAGAATGTCAACTCATTCTCTTCGGCTGCTTCGAAATCATATAAGGCGCGTACTTTACGTGGTTCGGGTTGTGAATTGGTGGAATTATTCGACGCACCGCCAGTGGATGTAATGCTCGCCAATGAACCAGAACCCGAAAATGAGGGATACAAAGAGGACTGCAAAAGTATAAATATATAATTGATTATATAAATTATATATATAAATGAATTAAAAAACATACATAAGCCGAGGCAGCGTTCGTGCTGCCACTGCTGGCGGCACCAGCATTGCTGCTACTTTGCAACTTGGGACTATTCTTCGTCTCCTTCAACGATAGCTCTATCGCTTTGGCAATATCATCCTCCTCCTGTTGGCTGCTCACCACGTTGGGATCTTTCAAAGCGGTCAATTTTGCTGCTGACTTTGCCGGCTTTTCATTTAGGTTGCTGAAGTCGTAGCCTTCGTGACGCAATTTCATATAAAGCGATGGTATCAAATTCAATTCAGGATCATTCTTAAAATCGCTCTCAGCCCAGTTTTTAAGCACCTGACGCATTTTCTGTATTAAAAAAAATGATTTAATTAACGGTTATTATTATTTTAAATATTTATATACAACTCACCAGCGATACTTTCGGTTGTGCCTTCGATAGCAGACGCCTGAATTCGTTTTCGAATTCACGTGAGGCGATTTCCAAATGAAATGGTTTACCACAATTATTGACACAGGCATCTAACAGTGTGAGCGCTTGCATTACAACATGTGGATCAGCATGGCCCATACGTTTCATTATTGCCTTCAGACAATCTTTGGCGCTGCGCGGATTGGATGACACCTTATCGCACACATCCAATATGAGCGACCAGTTCTCGTTTGTATTTGTTTCGCTTGTAGCTTTGTCTGCAACAAATAAAGAATATAAAAAGATAAATAAATGGCGTAGAAGCAGTTTTGCAGATGACGATCTGTGGGCTATAAAAATCTTTCAACTAGCCTCGCTGTGAAGATAAGCGCACAATAAAAGACAGTACAAATACAGAACGTTAAACTGATAAGTAGAGCTAACTGCAAGTGTAACCCCAATAACGCATATATATTTTTTATACGCCTGCATTGTGTACGTTAACAATGTATTTAGGTATATTTTATATATATTAATACATATATAATAATGTGTAATAAGTACAAGCAACTTCAACAACAAAATCTAAAATCTGTTTATATGCGAAGCCATCGTGTGTAAAAAGTTTCGTATTTAGCGCCGTATGACTCACTATTTATTGTTTAATCAAATTTTATAAAAATAAAGCGATAACCACAGAGATTTTCATATGTGATAAAAAAATACATCTGTATGAGCACATCATTTAAGAAATGCAATTTACAAAATCACGTATTGAATTTTTAATTTAATTTTCGGCAATTAGACAGCGATATAAGCTAATGTTTATAAACTCACTCAACTGCAACGTTAAGAAGTGTTCAACATTTAAAAACAACTTAAGTTAAACTTAAGAAGCGACTTGCGTATTGAGTGTATTGAGTGTATTGAACTCTGTTCTTAGTTCACTGTCGCTTCATAATAAGGTAGCGTATATTAAAGTTGCTTTATTGTCTGGCTGCCACCACACTAACCTCCCAATATAAATTCTAAACACAAAGAAAGCAGACACTTGTGATCTGACTAATCATTTGCAGCAGTCAATGTCCTTATGCTGGTTATTTAGACTTTGTGATAACAGCTTTGTCAATTACGTATGCTTAAATTAGATACCTACAATTATCTAGGCAAATTAATACCTGTAAAATATAATAAAACTCACCAATATCCGCATCAAACGGTGTTGATTGCCCAAAAATCCCCATTTCACACCAGTCGCTATGTGGCAGCTCAAATGAAAAACTAATTAATAATTTTTGCACTGCGTATTAACGTTCCTACACTTGTTTAAATGTTCAAGTCTTTTGCAATCGATTTTCACTATCCTTTTGTTGTTTTTCCCCCTTCTTATTTTTATATTTTGTTTCGACCTTCTGCTGCACTTTTCACGCAATCAATATGCTTAATTCGCTTACGCTGCTCAATTTTTTCTTTCAATTGACCTTTAATAGTATTTATGCACTTCCAATTAATTTAATAAAGTGTTATTTGGTTTTTTTTTTCGGTCAATGGATGTGGTTTCCTCACTAAACCGTAGAAATTTTTAATAAAAAATGACTAACGAAAATCGGTATTGCTGGGAATGTCATTCGTTTCCTACTCTGCTTCCAGTGGATTGCACTTTACTGTCAAATGTTTGTAGTTGCCAGAGGCTTTTCAGTTTATTATACACATTTGTACGAAATCAGCAGCTTAGGAGACTTTGTTTGTACAAATTAAAGTATATAGCTTTATAAGTTCTCCAATGGAACCCAACGGCTTTATAAAATTTTAAATTTTTATTTTTTTTACTGTCATTTAGTTCTTGTTACAAAAACACAAATTCGTTCACCGGCAGCGCTTATGCGTTGCCAATCACTGTTATTTCGTAAATGTCAGCTTAAAACAAAAAGGCAAAAGTAAATTTTGTACAAGATATTATAGTGATGTTCAACAAATATTTGGCGTAAATTTTTTTTAAAACAAGTATTACTACGAAAGTACAAAGTTAGAATGTAGAAAAGTACCAGGCCCACTAGTATGCAGTGACTTCAGACTTGGTTGTAGCAAGTTATTTTTTCATGCAAATACGTACTTAATCCGCAGTAGTATCAACGTTTAGCAGTGTTGTTAGGAAACTGTAACTTAAATTAAATTAAGAGTGGCTGCTGAGTAATCGCTGGGTGGTGACAAAGGCAATAATGACTTTTATACGAGATCCTTGCGGCATTGCGTGTCTAGTCATCACCTATGGCGCAGTTATGTACGCGGACTATGTGGTGCTGCGCTGGATCATTTTGCAAACGATGGAGGCTAGGTATGTCGAAGACAAGTATATAAACATTATAATTATTAATTTATATTTCACAGCATTTGGGCACCAGTGCACGTAATACTATTCAATACAGTTGTTTTTCTGTTGTGTATGTCACATCTGAAAGCCGTATTATCAGATCCTGGACGCGTGCCATTGCCGGCAAATCGCCTAGACTTTTCAGATATGCATACAACTGGAAAAAATAACAATGGTGGTGGCAGTGAATGGTATTTACAAAAATATATATTTAATATAGTTAAATATTTGATTTTATTTAATGTTGAAGGACTGTTTGTACACGCTGCGAGACATATCGTCCACCCCGTGCACATCACTGTCGCATATGCAAACGTTGCATACGACGCATGGATCATCATTGTCCGTGGATTAATAACTGTGTTGGTGAACGAAATCAAAAATTTTTTCTACAGTTTCTATTCTATGTTGGCATGCTATCCATATATTCCGTTGGTTTGGTGGGCTACAGTTTTGTATACCCTTGCGACGACTGCAATATATCTACACTCGAGACACAAACTAGAATGTGAGACACTGATTTTTATTACTTTTTTTATTTTTACTAGTTTACTGTTTACACACATTTCTACACGCTTACAGGTTGCACAGTGTTATACTCTTATTGGAATCGGCGCTTTTTGGTCTCTTTGTCTTGGCTATAATGGTCGATCAAATGCATGCTATATTGCACGATGAAACCGCAGTGGAGGCTGTACAGTCAAAGGGTAAAGGCCTACAGCGTTCCAGCCGTCGTCAATTTCGTTTGTTTGCTGAAGTTTTCGGACGCGGGCATCCAGCTTGTTGGCTGCTGCCATGTACAAGTTTCAATTCATCGCCGCGTTACAATGACACGCCGCTATTGATGAGCTATGATGTTTAAGCAAAACAAAAACAAAAAAACAAAGGGAATTTTATGACTGCACTGCGCTAGGTATACAAACAAGTGCAACATTTTACGATTTGAATTTATGTCAATTTTTAGTTAGAATTTCTAGGTGCTTTTGTTGTCTATTTTTTTAGTTATTGTTATATGTTTAATGTAATTAAATAACAGTTTAATTTATAATTTAAATTATAATATTTCGACCTCCGTGCGAAAAGCAGTATATGCGGTTGCTATACTATTCTAAGACGTATTAAATATATATAGATTATATATAATACAACTCACATAGTAATATTTATTATAGTTTAATTTAAGATATGTTCCATATTTTAATGCTATGATTTACTCGTTAGGAAATAAGCTCGTCGATTGTATATTTACAATAACAATCGCAAACAAGTTTAGCGTAAATGGATATTATAGTTATTAGCATTAGCAGCCGTAGGGTCTGCATGATGAATCAAAACCAATACTTCTCACAATTGATTGTTGCACTCACATCAAGTGATTGGCATTTATTGGAAGAACTTTTTGTATGTATTTGAAAGAAGACAGGCTGCATTTAAGTACTAAGTGTCGAAAATATAAAAAAAAAAAATATTTTAGTGAAAAATCTATCATAATAACTACTGAAAAGTCATAACGTAGATCAATGGAAATCCGCAAATAAATAGTATTTATTAAAGACATGCAAAGATAAATTCGTTTGTAGAAAGCTTTTCTTTTAATGCACTCAAATACCGAACTACTCAATTCATTTTCAGGTTTCTGTAACATTTGAGCGTAATATTATTTGAAATTTTTGTTACTCAGGTTTTCAATATTCTCATGTACCAAATTTTATATGTAAAAGCTAACTTCTAGAGGATTATCACAATATTTAATGATCTCTTATTGATTTGATGAGAGAAAAATGAAGATTTTATTCGAACAAAGGAAATTCATAAACTTCTCTATATTTGTATGTATGTATGTGCACTGTATTAGATTAACGACCTTAATTTGGAAGTATTACAAATGGAAATTAAATAAAAATCAAAATATCAAATGAATAAATATTTGGCGAATTATTTGAAAACAGTTTCACGTATTCCACAACCGATTTTAATAATATTTATATAAAAAATAGTAATTATTAAATAAAATTATCATATACCAGATAGATTATTATTATACCAGATAGATCAAAACAATATTAATTAAAGAATGTGAGGAGGAAACCTATTCATGACTAAATTACGAAATTTACGAAGTAATTTATATATATTTTTAATTAATCGCAATAATCATTTTATTTTTTACTTCCTTTGTTATCCTTGCATATCCAAAACGAAATTTCATTGCGGGTGTATTAGAGGTTCTTCACACAACACAATAGTTGGCAACTCTCTGCGTTTCTCTTTGATAAGGACGTTCGTTACTCACACAATACGAAGAAAACAATAAAGTGGAATGTCAAATCAGCATGCGCGCTACAAAAATAGTTGAATTGGCAAATTGTGTGTTGTTTATTGTTGTGTAAATTATACATTTTATTTGCGGTGAGTGAAATATAATTTTAAATAAATTCTTTTGTTGTGAATGACAACCTTTAACAGATATTTAATTGTGTTCTATAAAATGGCAATGGATTGCGGCAGCATTATGAAAATAGTTTCATTTCATTTGCATTTCCTCCAAAGTTTATACCGTAGTAAAGTAAATATAACATATTATTTAATCAATCAAACAATATTTAACACGAAAACAGTAACAATTATAATTTCTGATTAGTTATCAGTTAATAAATAGCCATTCGCAGGATTGTTCTATGAAAGAAAAGAAACTTAAATGCGGTCAAGTGCTACTAGCTCAACATGTTGCCACTACATCGACAACAACAATACGTGATATTAGTATTTTCAAACAAATACAACATTCAATGCAATTTCTTCATTGCATTTTATTGCAAAAGAAAATGAGTCTATACAAATGTGTACATTTAAAAGGTTACAGTTTTTAATAAGATTCAAAATTCTCAATAGTATTTTCGATCACTCCGTTTACCGTTTCGTACAGAACAAACACAGTCTCATATGTGGTGATGGACTCTCTGTGCAAGGTTTGGGTTGTACAATTCCGCGCGGATCACGTTCAGGTTTTAGCAAATGTTTCTGCAACGACCAAATAATATCGCTGGCCAATGCGCTGATGCACAGCTTAATGCTTGCTTCGTAATTCAATTTGTTGGTGGCATAGCTAAGTATAGCTTTGGACATCTCACAAGTTAGGAAACTACGATTCAAATCTGTATAAAAGTAATTTATATACATTATTAGTGGAAACATTTAAATATATGGCAAAGTAATAACTCACTAAGCAGCTCGGGACGTACATCCATGATTTTTTTGGAGAAATGATAATCAATGGCGGAAAATACACGTTTGCCTACACCCACAATTAGTTCACGTTTGAATTTGATAATATAGTGTTCTATAAAAATCAACTCGTTGCGACACAAATTCGGTATATTGCTAAACATATTCTCCTCCGATTGCACTTTGATGGAAGCAAGTGAACCCTAAAAACAAGATAAAACTATAAATCAAGTTGTTTTGTAAATAATTTTATGCTACTTTACCACTGGTGTTGGGGTTCGCACATCTACCGGCTTAATATCCACCATCGGATGTATGGCGTAACTGGATTCGCCAATTGTTAATGGCAAACGACTGAAAGAGACCAAAGTTGGTCTACGGCTACCAGCAATATTCTCGTTTTGTACTTGCTCACGTATAGAAGCAATAATTTGTGACGATCTCTGTAATATGACGTTATAATCAATTAGAAAAAGAAATGTTTATTAAGCGAAATATACTTACAAAGAGCACAAAACGTTTGGCCTCATCAAAGAACTGATCCACACGTTCTCTTACATTCTTGCAAATTCTCGGGTCCTTACTCAAATCTTTGTCGAACTTCTTAATGATGTGCGTTATAATAAACTTGGCCGCTTTGTATATTGGATCGTCAGCATCGAACGGCATAGCGGGTTGATTTTCCATATCAATTGCGGCATTCAATGCTTCACAAAGCTTGTAGTCCAACAACTTATCAACACTCTCATTCGGCCTATCACAATAGGCCATACCATTATCCATGGCTGGCTTCGGCGGTGTAATTTGTTTCGGTTTCTTTCTACGATGCTGATGTAATTTGCTTTGTTTTTTAATTTTACGTGCACGGTCTTTAATGTCATTCTGTATGCGTAGCCATTTCTCATCATACTTTTGACGATGATTCTGGCAAACGAAAATTTGAAAAATTAGTAAATAAATTGCAAAGAAATATTTTTTTTTCTATATTAATGCTTGTACAAACCTCGATGAATTGTTTCCGTTGTGCGCTCACTTTCTCCAGCAGTCCCTTTATTTTATCCTGATAAGCTATGCGCTCCTTCAAACGTTTCTCCCAAAAGTGTGTTTGTATAACCTCACTTTGACGCAGCCGTTCCTCTTGCAGATGCCGCAGATTCTTTTGCAAGCGATCCTGTTTGAATTGAAAGACCTTCTTGAGCTTAATCAAATGCTTTCGCTGCAAGTCGGCCGCCGCTTCCAAGTGTCGTTGTGTTTTCATGTGATTCACCAGTTTGCGGTACTCATGATAGGCCTTGCCCATCTCATCGGCAGCCGCCTTACGCGCTATCTTATCCTGTGTGCGTTGCCACATTTTCTGAAAGCGTGATGCCCTTATGTTCTCCAGCTTGCGCTTGCGTCCCTGTATTTCAGTGAAACTATTTTGGCGTGCGGCCAAATTGTGATGATCGCGCGCTGTTATTGCTTCGGCATTGTTGATCAGCATGCGATCGTGTTGCTCGTTTTCCTGCAATCGTTAGATCGTTTTTACTGTTACTTTTATAAACCTCATTCGCATGCGCTCACCTGTCGATTTAGTTCCTGCAATACGTAGTAAAGTCTCGTTTTGTGCAGCTGTTGTCGGTATTCGTTGAAATCCTTCAAATTGCAAATCACATCATTATTTTGCGTTATTTCACCGTTCTCGCGTAAACGCTGTGAAAAGCACAAATTGAAATTTAATAAAAAAAAGATAAATATTTCAAACAAACCTTCAGATTTCGTTCGTTGGCGTAAAAAGTTTTTAAATTCGAATCGTGTAATGGATTGTACTCTGGTAGGCTTTCCCGCACGGAGGGATCAAATTCTTGTTTCAAATGTTTAAACTGCATTGAAAATAATTCAATTATTAATATTTAAGCAACTAATTGTGCCTCTAAAAGTACCGATTGTCCAATTTTATTCTTCGAAAATATAACCTGATTCCCGGGACACTTCAGCATAGGCAATTTCGAATTTAATGGTATTAGCTCCCAGCCTGGCAAACTGTTGATCGGCAGTCCAGATTTGAATGTTAAATTTGGTACTTCGACCACATCCAATTTGGGACGCCGTGACATTGAGAGTATATCAATCATTTTCGCTTTGTTCGGCTAATCGCTGCTTAGCTGCTTAGCCTACATAAACCAAACTGAGCTGTGTTTTAACGTTTTCTATTTAATTGAAATTATAATTTTTACGCAATTTTTTTACGGAGCCCTTTTCTTAGCAGTTGTAAATTTCGACTGAGAAAATTTTTTCTTGACTACCGAAAATCAATGAAAAATGAAGTTTCTTCTAAAAACTGTATATTTAAAAAAATGAAACAGGAGGGTAATCAAAAGTACACAATTTTTATGCAATAAAATACTTTTTTATACAAATTATGAATTATAGCAAGATAAAGATAATTTTAAAATTAGGACAGACTTGGATTAAGATAAAAATTTAAATTTTTTAAAAATTTTTTAAAAATTTAAATTTTTTTATCTTAATCGACGGATGGAGCCCATTAAATTAAAAGGAAAATTATTAAATCCGTCTTTTGGATTTATAGTGTAATTAATAATTATTATTTTTTAATTCTTTTTTCGAGATCGGACTATTAAGTTTTCAAGGTCGCTGATATCGAACATGAGGAACTCAGTGCCTAAGAGTGATTTTTCACCGAAAATATCGGTAAATCTCTGAGATATTTTAATGTAATTAAGAGGATTTTTTCTTCAAATAGTGTGCCTCTGTTCCAAAAATTATAAAAAAACATCTTTATAACATCCCCTAGCTCCCATATACCTAATTATAGATTATAGCCTTGGATATAGTATACCTTGGTGGTGAAATCAGTTCACGAATTACCTCAGCCCTCATATACTATATATGATGAGTTTCGTTATATTGGACTTTATGCCGAATATATGTATAGATCAAATTCTGTTATCTTAAGGCAGTAGTCTGCTTTAGAAGCCGAAAAAAGCGTTTTTTTAGCAATTTTTTTTGCGGTAAACGGAATTTTAAGACGATAGTGTACTATATTTAAGGGTTAAAAAACAATATTTATTATTAAAAAATATTGAAATTTTTTCAAAGTTGTAAGTATTTCTCTGGAGCGCCTGGAGTCTGGACTTGTAAATCGGTGCCGGTGATGGAGGTCGTGCGATGCCTCTGAAACAGTCGACCCAATTTTTTTTTTAATTGTATAAGTTTCTTTTCATTATGAACTAAAAAAATACCGAAGAAGTTATAAAATTCCAAATTTTTTCGAAGTTTGAAAAAAAATTCTCGTTTTTAAGAAAAAAAAGATTTTAAGTTGCAAAACAAGTAGTTTAAATAATATTTTTGTCCAACTTTTTTAGTTCAAATAGAAGATAATTTAATACTGAAGCTATATCACTTTGGTTTTTTTCGATCGGACATATATTCTTTTTGCTATCGCTGGCACCGTTTTCTAACACTTGTGAAAATGAAAACTCGAGAAAACGCGCTTTAAAGTCTGCCTGAGCATTCGCACCTGCTCGACGCTCGGCCACTAAAACTGCTCTAGCATCGAAAATATGTCGAATTGGCCTCTGGAATTTTAAAGACATATTCCTGGATAGTTTTGGAAGAGATTTAAAACAAAACAAAAAAATCGATTTTTTGAAGCCTGTAAGCAGACTACTGCCTTAATAAAATTTCATCAATAAATTGAGAGAGTATAAAATGTTCGGTTGCATCCAAACTTAGCCTTTCCTTACCTATTATATTCAATTATTCTTAATATTCAATGAAAATGTTTTTTAAATAAGAAATACAGAAATATTGTCACCGATCATAGAAATTTATATCATAAGATTTCGCCATATAAGAACTCCTCCGCTGTCGCCAGTGCGTATGAGTAATATCTCTCTTATGTGTAACTTCTATTGTGAATACATCTCAATCGGTGTGAGTATTGAGCAAGCAAATTCATGGCTTTTGTGCATAAATTGTGATTACCGTGTTTGTCCATAAAACATTTTCTCTATTTGCGTTGAACACAGACTGCAAAGGCAAACTGTTTATTGAGTCCGGTCAAAACTATAAACCAACATTATGTGTGCTTGTATGGTTTCTAAAACAGCATAACAGCATATATATATACATACATATGTATGTACACTGCTGGTCATAGGTTAGACGTACCCATTTTTTCCTTAAAGAATCCGTTAAAATCCTTTGTCTTATGAAACTTCAAACCATGTTCGATAAGAAACTGCCCATAGTTGCTTAGTTGGTTATTGAATTAGACACACTATTGAAACGCCTAAAAATATACTTCTTTCACTCACAAGGACTATTGATTCGAAATATTGTCAAACAAATAAAGTGTCGTTCCAGAACTGTTTAAAAGATCCAGAGGAATATGAAACAACTTTAAACGGCGAAAAACAACACGATCGGATCATAAACTTTTAGAATTGGTTACATTGGTGCCCTCTCCAGTTATCACAGCACTCCCTCCAACCCTGTCACACTAAGAAACCTAAGCAGTGTTGCAAGGCTTATGCATGCGATATTACCTCTTTGGGGATATAGAACCTCAAATGTCTGTACCTTTTTTTTCGCGATCGCCGGGCAGTCAAGGAGTAAGTGCTCCAGTGTCTCCACCTCCGAATCACAGAATCGGCAAAGATCCGACGAGTAGATTCCCAGTTTGTGCAGTCTGCAGTGGCCGGTATAAAATGCCACTAATTGTCTCAATTTGTTCCTGGGGAGCGTCATTAACTGTTTGAATCTCTTCAGATTGTACCCTCCGATGAACAGTTTGGAGTGCCGAAGTCCCTGCATGTGCAATCAGCAGCGATTCCTGCTTGCTACTTGCTCTTTTTTTAAACGGCTTATAAGAACGTGCCGACCAACCGCGATGAAGGGCTCCGGCCCTATTGGGCTGTTATCCGCGGCCTGCCTTGCCAGTTGGTCCGCCAGTTCATTTCTTTTTATGCCTTTATGTCCTGGAATCCATATCAAGGTTATGTTGTTGCAAATCTTGTTCAGATTCCACTTCGAAGGATGATATTGCCTGGAGAGCTGCTTGGCTATCGCTGATAATGGCTATGCGCACATTATGGTTGTTCCTGTCTAATAAGACCTTTACACATTTGGTAATGGCATAGACTTCAGCTTGAAAGATGCTAGGGAATTGACCCATGGATAAAACCAGCTTGAGGCGTGGCCCCGTTATCCCGGTGCCTATATCAACTGGTGGCTTTATCCGTCTGTGTACCATTGTTGTGTGCTTCTGCGTATGAGTTCCTTGAGAGTTGAGTCCTCCTATTCCCTTTTATTGCACAGAACTGTTTTAAATCGCCTCACAAGGTGTACCCTTTTGATGATATCGTTCCTTGGGAGGAGAGTCGTTGGAAGCTTTCTTCCGATGATCTCCAATTATCGGGCGCTTAACATCCTACTGTTTCCTAGACCTGGTCTTGTTAGGGCCAGTAAGGTTCTATTGGCCATAGAGCTAACCACCAATTGAAGTGGGGTGAGGTTCAGGACTGCCTCCAAAGCTGCAGTTGGACAAGTGCGCATTGCACCAGTGATGCATATACAGTCCAACCACTGCAATTAATTATCGGTATGCAGTGGTTTTCGTATGAAAAACATTTTAATTTAGAGGGAGACGATGCCTTTCAATGCTATTTTCATGATTTACGCCATCATTAGTGGATAATGGTACGGAATGCCATTATGTTTTATAGAACAATTGATTTTATTTTTATTGATCAGAAAATTAAGGGTGAGCACTTCAAAACAACATTAGAGTCAGATTTTCTATTATTAAAAGAAATCTGCAGTTCTATACCATGGATTTTTCAACAAGATGACGCTCCGATTCATAACGCTCGATTAGTTAACTCATTTATTTCGAGTCAAAACTTTAATATCATGACTTGGCCACCATTTTCTCCGGATCTTAACATATTTGAAAACGTTTGGAGTTGGCCTTCATGTAAAGTTTTTGAAGGAGGAAAGCAATACGAAGTTAAAGAACCATTAATTGTATCAATTACATTTGCTTGAAGTGAAAATTCGCTAATTTACATAGACTCTCTTTCTCATTCAAGAACGAAAAGGATATATGAAGTTATTGCAAACAAAAGAAGCAGTACACTTTACTGAAAATAGTTTTAATTTTTACCTAATGAGTCTAATTCTGACACTCACTAAAAATAAAGATTTAAAATATGCTCTTTTTCTACCAAAAATTAAATACTTTAAGTGCGTCTATTCTAGTGACCAAAAAAAATATTTTAAACTTATCTAAGAAAATGTTTGAAAAAGACAATTTCGTTAATTTTTTCAAATCTTTTGAATATTATCCTTGAAAAGCTATGAATTTTGCATATCAACTCTTTAATTAATTCGAAATAAAAGTTCTAAGCTGAATTCTATTGTAAGTATGAATGCGTCTAACCTATTGAGGAGGAGTGTATGTGTGACTACATAGTTACAAAAATTATGTTTGATTTCTATTTACCTTTAAATCGTTTTCGCTTTTCACCTCTTACCGAATTGTTGACATGTTGACACGTTGACCGGTGTTGTTATCAGTGTGCTTTGTTGGTGCTGAAAAAGAAAACTAACCCAGTGACTAATTGTTGATGTTCATAACTTGTTTACACATATACATATATACATGCAGTTATATGTTTATGGAGTACCATGCTTAGCTCTTTTCATATATGTACTAAAAAGAAGCAAACATGTATACATAAATACAAAAGTAATAATATTTGGGTTTATAGCACTCTTTTTATGTTTTCATGGCAGACAGGTACGCTGCTATGAAACAATAATAAACTCCATTTGATTGTAAACAAATAATTGTTGTTGTATCTATTGTTGTAAGTATGTATGGTTAAGTATCTGGCATTATATATACATAGTTACCTTTTGTTGCTCGTGGAAACGGCATTCTTTGGCGAATATTCTTTTTCCGAATATTTGCTCCATTCAAATAAATATACATATTTATATATATATAAGAATATCAAAACATAAACAATCTTCTATACGTTTGTGTATGTCTATGCCGGTTATTTATTCCATATTAATTTTCATAAACAAACCCATTTATGTATAATACATACCTGCAGTAAAGTGTCGAAAAATACAAAATAATTATTAAGAAATTCAAAATATATTAAAATTGTAACATTTTTAGGCCTACCAAAGTCCACAAACACATATTTCAATTGCTGTGTGTACGATTGATTGGTTGCCAATGGGCACCGGAAATGTTAACAACTGCAAGTGGTCACCCAACAACCAAAATTTAAGCTGCTTGTGCACCTCGCATACCTAATTAGGCTTCATTTAACAACTCTTTTCCATTTTTTAGTACCATTATGTGCTTATTTATTGCCACTTTGCAACTGATAGACTTTCTTAAAATGTCACTATTTGTCACTGTTGGAAAATACCTTAAGAGATGGCCTGAAAAGTTCAAAGTATTTTAAAAGGAACAAGTAAGGAAAGGCTAAGTTCGGGATTTGAACCATTTTTGGTACAGAGAACAACTGTTATAAGAAAAAAATTCAGAGGGAATGAATTACATTAAAATATCTGAGTGATTTACCTATATTATCGGTGAAAAATTACCCAATTTTTCCACAAGTGATGTCACAGCTCAAATACAGTATTTGTGTAAAGTTTTATTTCGCTATCTTTATCGGTTCCTTATGAATACATTATCAAGTGAACGAATCAGAAGGATCCAAAATTGAGTTATATGGGAAGTAGACGTAGTTGTGAATCGATTTCGCCCATATTCCACCAGTGTCATCAGGGTGTCAAGAAAATATTATATACCGAATTTCATTGAAATCTGTCGAGTAGTTCTTGAGATATGGTTTTTGACCCATAAGTGGGCGACGCCACGCCCATTTTCCATTTTGTAAAAAAATCTCAGTGCAGCTTCCTTCTGCCATTTATTATGTAAAATTTGGTGTTTCTGACGTTTTTCGTTAGTGAGTTAACCCACTTTTAGTAATTTTCAACCCAATCTATGTATGGGAGGTAGGCGTGCTTATTATCCGATTTCTTTCATTTTTGGACTGTATAAGGAAATGGCTAAAATAAACGACTGCAGAAAGTTTGGTTTATATAGCTTTATTGGTTTACGAGTTATATACAAAAAACCTATTTGGGGGCGGGGTCACGCCCACTTTTCCAAAAAAATTACAGCCAAATGTACCCCTCCGTAATGCGATCCTATGTTCCATATTTTATTTATGGCTTAGTTATAACACAGTATATGCTTTCGGTTTTCGCCATTTTGTGGGCGTGGCAGTAGACTGATTTTGCCCATCTTCGAAAGCAACCTCCTCAGGGTGCTAAGGAATATGTGTTCCAAGTTTCATTAAGATATCTTAATTTTTACTCAAGTTATCGCTTGCACGGCAGACGGACGGACAGACATCCGGATTTCAAATCCACTCGTCATCCTGATCATTTATATATATATAACCCCATATCTAACTCTTTTATTTCTTGGTGACACGAACAACCGTTACGTGAACAAAACTATAATACTCTGTGCAACATGTTGCGAGAGTATAAAAATATTTTTTTTTTATCAAAATCCGTGTTTAGTATTCATTAGCACGTAGTTTGTGTAGACAATACATCGATTATAGCGATCTTTCAACTTTTGTATAATTTTTCACAAATTTGCTTCGAAATAAGTCTAGGTCTCGACGATTACCACTTCATCGTTGCTAACTTTCTTCCCGGTGATCAAGAACTAAGTACAGGAACAAGTCGTTTTGTACTAGACCCGGATAGTATTGTGAATGTTAGAGAAATTCGAAGTTATTTTGTCATAATTTTCTCTGATTTGAGATGATGGAATCAAGAGGGCAGATCGAAAACGCGGTATTTTAATAAACTGATCGTACTGAAAGATAAAATAACGGCGAAATAATTCATAAAGAACGGTAAGTCTGAAAACATTTCCAAAGAACAAATATAGGATTTTAACGATTCGGAAACAGATTTCTTAGAAAGTGAAAATGGTCATATTCCAATCGTAGAATCTAGGAATTGCTATATAATGAAAAAAAATATTTTTTATTTTTTCATAAAATATATAGATGAATTAGAAATTAAAAAAATTAGACATCTTTCTATAGACATAGCATATAGACGACATCAAGACGACTAAATTACACTTTTTTTGGGAAGTCAGAAGAACTGGTTATTTGAACAGGCCACAACATACCACGACTACTCAACATAAACTCAAGACAGTCAAGAGCGGGGTTTCAACAAACCCAAGATGGCGGCACAAATCTAGTCGAAAGAACTAATGAGATCTTCAGAGGTGACTTAATTAATTTATGCGAATCTCAAATTCTACGTACAAAACACTTCTGTTAAAATCACGCAAATTCGCATTCAAGCTTCCAGCTTTTATATTGTATCCTATGGATCCTCCTCCACAATGAGATTCCTCTAATAATTTCGATCTTGTACTACCTTCTTGACTCAGCTCCAACCTTTTTGCACCCTAAATATTTCGATGTCCAAATTTCTTCTCCAGGTTAGAGCGAGTCGGTCTTTGCTTCGGCTGCCTTGTGGAATCCAGTTGATTGGTTGATAGTATCTGGATATTGTCTCAGAACATGCCCTAACCAACTCCATTTTCTTTTGAGAATTTCGGTCCACGGTGAGGCTTGCTGTTTTCAACATTCATTATCATTCTTTCTTCACTACAAGCTTTTGAAAATGTTCTCCACAAATTAAGGCCCATATCTTTACACATTGAAAACCATTTCTATTGGAAAATTC
Organism: Zeugodacus tau; assembly: GCA_031772095.1. NCBI lineage: Eukaryota > Metazoa > Arthropoda > Insecta > Diptera > Tephritidae > Zeugodacus > Zeugodacus tau. Next base: position 54,447,890 of record CM062651.1, on the reverse strand, counting down.
GCTTATCACCACACAATCTAATCACCAACAAACAAACCGCTCGCATTGAGAAAATTCAGTGAAAGCTTAGAGGCATTTTCGGTAATAACCATAAACATAAATGTTCCGTCAATCAGCGGCAGTGGTAAGCAATAACACGCTTGTCCCTCAGTGTCTCCACGTCAATTGGAGAACGTTCATGTGCAGCTCTTGACGGCAAAAAAAAACTACTCGAAGCAGCTGAGTAGAACACACAAACAACATACATTTTAAATGATTTCTTTTGAATTCGCTTGCCGCTTGTCATTTAGGTGTGTCTGTGTGCAAGCGCCTGTACACACATCAATTTGTATGCAAACAAACACTTTCATTTCAACACGCCCTCCAGTACATACAATGATAACAAAGTCGACTAAAGCTAATCGCATTTGCCATCATTTCCTCAACACTTCCTTCTTCCATTCAACAGCACATACAGCATACGACGAAAGAGACAATTTTAAACGAAGTGTACAAGCGTACATGTGGAACATACATACTGAAAATATATATAGTTTCGAGAAAAAAAAAATTAATATGTATTGTGAGTCATTGTGTTTAGTTTAGATCTCATAAGATGGACCATATAGTGTGTTTGAATGGCACTTTTGTCTTATGTAGATACATACATACATATGCCTCGAGCGTGAAAAGCGAACGTGTTGTGTGTTATGTAGACTCTCTATTTATTGAAAAATTTTAATTGCTCCAAATATATATTTTTATGCGCAGATAACTTTTCCTAGTGGCAGAGACATTTTTCCACCATATAATACATAATTTTTCAGAATTTCGGGTTCTGGAATTGCATGCATCTTAGAGAGCTCATATTAACAATACAATTTTAGTCAATAGAGCCAATAACGAACCAAATTCGGCTTCCTGAGTCACATATGTACATATATGTAGTAATTTAATAGTATAATTATCTGAATGAATGTGGTATGTAAACACCAAAAAGTTTTGGGGACAAATTGCATGGAAGATCGGAACTGATCAATTCGATTTACATATATAGTCATACTGGACCTAGTATGTAGGTTCTATTACATTATTCACTATTCTGTATTCTAGATCTATCTATATAATTAGCGTAGAAACCGTTATCCGATTATAGCCGAATCGATAAAAGCGCGCATGCTTCTCTTTCCCTCGCAATTCGGCGCCAGTTGGAAATCCCAAGTGTAACCAGCCCGCTCTCCACCTGGTCTTTCCAACGAAGTGAAGTCCTTCATCTTCCTCTGCTTCCACCGGCGGGTACTGCATCGAACACTTTCAGAGCTGGAGTGTTTTCATCCATGCGGACAACATAACCTAGCCAGCGTAGCCGCTGTTTTTATTCGCTGAACTATGTCAATATCGTCGTATAACTCGTACAGTTCATCGTTCCATCGTCTGCGGTATTCACCGTTGCCAATGTTATGAGAACCATTTTCCTCTCGAAAAGTCCTAGTGTCGTCTCATCGGATGTTGACATCATCCACGCTTCTGCACCGTAAAGCAGGACGGGAATGATAAGCGACTTGAAGAGTTTAATTTTAGTTCGTTGAGAGAGGACTTTACTTTTCAATTGTCTACTAAGTTCAAAGTAACACCAGAGTGATTCTGCGCTGGATTTCGAGGCTGACATTATTCATGTTGTTAATGCTGGTTCCCAAGTAGACGAAACTACATATCTACGACTTCAAACTTATGACCGTCAACAGTGACGTGGGAGCCAAGCTGCGAATGCGCTGACTGTTTGTTTGATGACAGGAGATATTTCGTCTTGTCTTCATTCACCTCCAGACCCATTCCCTTCGCTTCCTTATCCAGGCTGGAAAAAGCAGAACTAACGGCGCGGTTGACAACCTTAGAACTTGTTTTTTATTTTTCAATTAAAACATACGAGTATTATATCGAATAAACATAAAAACATTTGAAGTTTTTTTTTAGTCTTCAGCCTTAAGTCTGTTGCGATCCTGGTTAAATTTCATCATTAAGATATGATTATAGGTGGCAACCATTATCAGAATTATGTATATTAAACCTCTTTAATACCAAATTTAAAAATTGACTTAAACGATTTAATAAAAAATGTAAACAGGTGGCAACCATGTTTATAAAAAATTTCCAATTCAGTTTTTGTTACAATTTAAAAATTTATTCAAAAACTGACTTAAATAATTTAATTAAAACTGTAAATAAATAATTTGTAAAAACAGGTGGCAACCCTTTCCATGATATTTTTTCAGATTTATTTTTTGTTACACTGATCCAATTTTATGCCAGTATTGCAGTTTTTTTAATTAATAAATTCATTTTAATTACAATTTTCGAGCAGGTGGCAACCTTATAACTGTTTTTCTATTAAAACCAAACGGGAAGTGCAGAGAAAAATCCAAACAAATATTTCAAACAAACATTTCAATCTGTTCAGTCTTTTGTTTGATGGTCTTATGCATACTGCGAACGTGATGGAATTTCGATACTTAGAATAGAACGTACCAATCTGATACAACCGAACCCCTAAGAACTAACCGAAGAATAAGAACTATAACCGAGTTACAGTTTTTATAATAATTTGAAAATTGCCATAGACACTATTGCGAAAAAGTTTTTAATATTAAAATCTCCGTGAATATTTTTTCTACAAATTAATTGGCAAGGCCACTGTGTGAAAATTGCAAAAACAAAAACACGCGAACGACACTTAGCCGGCAAATAAATGAATGCCATTCAGAAGATGGTCATATTAACACAAAAGGTAAATGTTGCAGAAGAGTAAGAGAGAGCAAAAAACTTTTCCACACGCCAAAATGAAAATTTCAGCGAGAGAGAGAGAGAGTGAAAGCTCCAACACGCAGCTTTTACGTTTGCCACTTTTCCGCAACGAAGCATTGGAACAGTTGCTGCGCGATAACGGAACGGAACGGTTGTAAGCGGAAAACGCCAAAGAAGCAAAGCGTGTACTTGACTGAATATTTTGCTGCTGAAGTTTTTTTCCTCCACTCTTGGACGAACGCACCACCACCCAACCGCAGGGGATAGTGTGTGTGTGTGTACGCGCGTGTGTTTGTTGTTGCCAACAGGGGGTGGCAGTTGAACATATTGATGGCTGGCAATTGTTTGAGCGTGTGTGTGTTGTGAAACATTAAGCAGCGAAGGATGTACAGCAAGCAAGGCAATAATACAAGTGTATACCGTAGCAGCTGTGACAGCAGCGTTGGCAATTTTCGGTGATTTTTTTGTGATTACAACGCCGAATTTAAAAGCGTGTGTTAAATCAAAGTGAGCCCTCGTGTTATATATATGCAAGTGTGCGCTTGATAACGCTTTTAATGTACATACTCCGCGTCCGCCGGTCGCCGTAATGGGGTGAACTATACAATTTGCACACACTCACCCACACACCGACACAAAATCAGCGCGTGTGAAATCAAATATGTGAAACATTGTGGATTTTTCAGTTTTCCAGCTACTATGTGTGTAGCGCGTATAATGCCAGCGGATTAATAAATCGCAAGCGCACGGCTTATTTAGCCACACAGCGATAACGCACAAAAAGTGTTGCATATTTTATGGCGTTCATACGCTGCATAGTGTATAGCATTAGACAGAGAGCGAGTTACGCTTAAAAATAACGGATTACGTAAACCAGCTACGCTACTAAAACGCTAAAGTGCATTAAAGTGACACAAAAAAGAAAAAAAAATAAAAAGGATTTATTTATTTTGATTCACAAGCAGTGGCTGGTTACCTATTTTATAGCCGCTTGTGAGTGCGAGTGATTTAAGAACCACAAATATTTGCACAACAACCGAGCAAAAGACTAACTGAAATATATGAAATAAAAGTAAAAAAGTAACAAAATCCGCTACTCGTAGTGACGTGACGTGAAGTGAAGCAGGCAGCAGCGGTACGTATACGTATGCAGTACGTGAAAGCATCCGTGTTGTAACCTTGACATGCGGCCTACAGCGAGTCAGTTAGCACTTTAAAGAACAGACATACTAATATACAGATTTACATATATGTGTGAGCGCTATATACAGTTAGAGTGTGTGTGTATATGTGTGTCTTCATGCAACCTGCGGCCTACATTCAAAAGTGATTCAAGCAAAGCAGACGCATAACAGCACATAGTAGCAGACGAGCAGTCACTTCCTTAACGAACACACACGAACACATACACTCTGGAGCGTAAAAAAAGTACCATTCAAGTGCGTGTGCATATTTTATGTGTACACATACACATACAAACAAACAGTCGTGTATAATATATATACATACATATATATATGTATGTGAGTGTGCGCTCGAAAGCTCATCGCTTACGTGTATATACATAGGTAGTCAAGTCGTCGGCTCCAGCAGTCTGTAATTACTTTAGTTTCATTTGTGTTTTCGTTTTTGGTCACAACTGTCGAGTGGCAGGCAGACAAAAAGGCAACGGACCAAAGTGGACACAAGTGTATGTCTGTGTGCATATTTTGACGAGTTATCGAGGTTGAAGTGCAGACTGCAGGACAATAAATAAAATTAAAAAAAAAAAAACAAATTTTGAAAATATAAAAACAACAACAAATTTTAAAAATATTAAAAAAAAACAACAATTTAAAAAAATTACTTAAAAATTCAGCTTTGTGCAGCCAAACATATGCGTCCATTACAATACCAACGGTTCGGTTTAATTTTACACCGTTAAGTTCACTACTAGTTACCGCTTCTTACCGCTACCGCTTTGACGGCACTGTGATGTACTTGTTCCCGTTACTTAAAAACAGCTACTTCATCTCTCCACTTCATCTCCGTAAACTAAGTACTGTACAACAGCAACAACAACAACAACATCATCCTCATCTTCACCTCCACCAAAATCGTCTCGTAACGCTACACTACAAGCTTGTCTTTTATCTTCAAAACATACTTATAGCCAATGCTTTTGAAACATGCACAAGCCAGCCAATGTTGCCACAACAACTGCTACGACAGACGCTACTGATGGCGCTGTGAAGCCGCATGCGACCACTTTGAATGGTGGCGATAATATCATAACCATTAGCACGAGCAGCATCACCGACGAGTGTCATACATCAGGCTTCAACAACGAGAACGCATTAAAGCCCGCAGCATCACCGAAATCTGCCACAGAGAGCAACGAAACGGCTGAACGTCAGCATTCCTGCTCATATCTGAAACCGACCGCTTCAGCGCTCAACGTCTCCAACAACGCCACCGCGAACGCAGAGCCATCCACACAAACGCGCGCTTCCCAACAGTGTTGTGATCTGTCGCGTTGCATTTCCTATCAGGAGAATATCGCCGATGTGCATCATCGTCGCGGACGCCGTTTGCATGGCTTACAGTTGCCGCTACATCCATTACAAGTATTCGGTTGGCTTGTGCTCATACTCTTCGGCGCGGCCACATTTTGTATACTGATACCGTCATTCGCGAGTGATATTCAGGGTCCACTATACGGGCTCGTCGGCGGTTTGTTTGTGGTGCACGTTATATCGCACTTGACGGCACTGCTAACCGATCCCGCCGATCGTGAACTGCAACGCGTGCATCGCAACGATCGCATAGTGCCGGAGTTCGATCGCAATCGACACGCACATGTCATTGAGAACGGCCGTTGTCACTTGTGTAACATACGCACCTCGTCACAGCGCACGAAGCACTGTTCGGTTTGTAATAAGTGCGTTGGCAAGTTCGATCATCACTGCAAATGGCTGAATCACTGTATCGGTTCGCGTAATTATGCGGCATTTCTAATGTGTGTGGTCAGTGCAGTGGCCGCAACGGTGGTGATTGTCGCAGCCGTGGTGGCGCAAATCGTGCTCTACTATGTACACCCCGAATGGCTGAGCTTCTGGCAGTCTGCCGCAGGAAATGTTGCCAACGTTGACAGTGTAGATCCCGCTGCGGTGCTCTACGTACGCAATGCTAGTGCGCTGAATGACACAGCGGCCGTAGCTGGCAATGTGTCGTCTAACATTGAATTCGCCGCAAATGTCACCGCCAATATTAGCGCTTATCTGCTGGATACCGATTTGTTGCCGGATAATGGTACACTGCCGGCGCTTGCTGAGAACGCGAGTACACTGATTGCGGACATAATCAATGACACCCTGCTGTTGCCCTTGAATCAAACATTCAGTGCTGCCGAGACAACGTCGGACGCGGCAGGCGACATTCACGGCAATAACGTTACAGTTGCCACCATAGCCGGCATTGGTGTTAGTGATACAATATTCTTGGTGCTTATTGGTTTATTAGGGCTGTTGGCCGCCATCACCGCTGGATTGCTTATGCATCTTTGCTTTTTCCACATATACATCTCGTTTTTGGGCCTAACCACGTACGAGTACATACGCAACCATCGGCAAGCACAGGAGCTCAAAGCGAAAGAAGCCAATGCCAAACAGCCAAAAGATGAACATCAGCATTATCCTTTGACTCCGTCCAAAAAGACTAACGACTGTGGCCAAATTTATTTTTGTTCCAGCGCGCGCCATCCGAACGCCCTCAATCCGGCTGATGTGCATTACTTTGAGACGCGTAAGCCACTGCCCAAACGCGATGATAGTCCGCGTTCACGCCTGCATTGCTGCGTTAATTCCAGAGAGTATCATCAGTCTGCTTCAAAGACGTACTATATGTGTTCGCTGCTCGAAGAGAACGCTGTGCATTCGCCGCTTGCAATATCGCATATCAGCGGTGGCGAAAGCGCCAGAGCCGGTAGCTTGTATGACGCCAACGACACAGCGGAAGCAACAGATAGAGGTTATAAGACCTTCCATTGCTGTTCCTCGTTCGGCGCATTGGCGACGCAGCGACGTGTAAGCGCTGCAACGTCCAAAGCCACATTGGTCAGCGACTTGGAGGCGATAAGCGCACGACGTTCGTATATGCAGTACACGGAGCAATGTACATTGTGTACCTTTCGCATACGCAGTCCCATAGTGAGTAAACGCGTTGGCGATGTAAGCGCACGTTCCGGCGGTGCCAAGCAACGCAGCGCACATGCTGCCAGAGAGCTGAGTCCAACGCCGCGTACCGTTTCGGCGAGCTCGAAAGTGGTTAGTAGCGAGCATCAACGCTGCTGCATGAAGTCGATATCGAAGAATCAGCGTTGGCGTCGAAAATGGAATTGCTGTTCGAATGTGCCCGACAGTCCCGATGTGCCGAATGATATTATCGCCGCATTGGCGTTGCGTCACCAACACAGTACTGCCAGCAGCACCGGCAAGAAAGTGAATGCCACAGAAATACCAGTGCATTTCATAAAGACAGTTAATGGTAGCGGCAGCGGTGACAGCACCACCGCCAGTCTCAGTGGTAGCCGCCCAACCTCTCCACGCAGTGCCAATCACAAATCTAGTTCACGCGTACGTCACACACGCACCTGGCCAATGCCACGGCTGCGACATATGATGCGTATGCTCGGTCGCTATCGACGTACGCGTTGCCGCCAAACGGATGCTAACAGCGCAATTAACGCCGTGGACGAGCATCAAGTGAAACAAAATCAAATCCGCCCATTACATTTGCAGCCTAGCGGCAATGGCGCTTACGGCGGCCGCCAACATCTTAATCACCACCAGCCGCAGCAACATTACAACGACAGCAGCTCACCACAGCCGCCCTCATCCACAACGACAGCATCGGAGCGCAGCGATCAGAGCATCTACAGTGATTCGAGTAATCTCACAACACCCTCAGGTCAAACGCCGAATGCCATTGAAACGATTCTGCCCACATCAGTGATACGTGACGACACGTCCATGACATATACGACACCCATGGGAATCACACTACCACCGGCCTTGCCGCCACCGACGCGTCGCAAAATACCGAATCCAACAAATTTGGAAGAGCTCGCAGAGACGCTGAGCTTTGTCTCACATTCGTCGGGCGGCAGTTCAGGCACCCTGTCGCCGGTGCAAAGACTCCCCACGCTGAGCAACGTTTATCGTCGTCAGCGACGCAAACATTTCCTGCGTACACGTTCACCGACTTTATCGCCCATACACGAGACCGGTCTGTCGAATCCAACATCACCACAACCGGGTCGTCATAATGCAAGCGCAACCAGTTCAAACGCCGCTGTGACGTCGTCAGCTGAGTTGGCGCGCAAGAATTCATCGAATAGTTCACTGCATAGTGTTAGTTCCAATTCTAGCAGTACTTAAATGAAATTAATTCGCAAAAGCTTTTCTTTATTGTGCGACATTTAGTAATCTTGTAGAGTTTTATGATTTGTAAAGGTGTGTGCATTGCGTGTTCTGACCAAACGAACTTAAATTGTGGGCAAAAATACCTATATGAGTTTATCAGTGATGACGTTCTGTTCAATTTCAAATAATACTTCCTAATTGTCATTTTTTGTTGAAAACCATTGACTTTCTCAACTTTAACAATCTACAAAGCGCCTAGAACCTACCACAAATCTGCAGAGGTTATATCCGCTATTTCGCGAGGATGCACAAAAAAGTTATGTCCCAGAAACTTTTGCATCTAAAAAGTAATGTTGGGAATGTATCTAATCCTCCTACAAGCAGCTTCTGCAGCTCGCGTTCGGAAATATTATTAGTTTGACCACGTGAATCCCGATGGGATGGTGGTCAGTTAGAACTGCTATGACTAGGGAAATATTGACCTTACTGAGTGCGATTTATCAGCAATAAAATTCGAAATATTCTAACCATGCGGTGGATCGACGATCTTTGGGTTAGGTTAGGTTGTATGACTGTTCCCCAGAGGAAAACACACTGGGACTATGGGAGACAAAACTTTGTGAAGCCAGGATCACCCCTCTTGATTACATTTAAAGACTCGATGAAGCGCCTACTTTAAATCCCGGAATTTTCACTTCTATATCCGCGCAAACTAGCGGACTAGTTGTTCAAAAAGAATGAAATAACCAAGAAACCAAAAACAGAAAAAAATTATGAGATGATTCCACCAAGTCCTCTTCTAGGCATCTTCTACGGCTAACGTTCGCTAAGATTTTTAATTAAACAGCAAGGATCTCGATAGGACAATTACCAGTTCGAACCCATACGACTAAAGGGAGATGAATTTCGGTGCCAGGGCTGGGCTCGGCGATATAGTGACGGTCCAGTAGCCTTCTTGAGTGCCAAGACAAGCTCTCCTATAAAAGCCCTTTGAAAACTAATCTGGAATGTTTTAAAGGTGCAGTTTCTGCATTCTTTGGACTGGCATTTGATCGAAAGGTCTCATAGAAACATTATCAACCCTGTTGTATTAAAGTACTCATCAAGTTCCTGAGATTTCCTTAATATGTTCAGTTCGATATTCTTCAGACCACATTTGTTTGTTTCTTAAAAAAGGTTGTCCTTTTTTTTAGATATTTTAGAACAAAGAAAGAAAGTTGTGAGCAACTCCTTAACGGTAATTTTGGATATTAAAGCTTCTAAATATAGCGATTATACTTAAATATACTAGATATTCGAATACATTTTTGCTGTGTGTTTGACCAAGCAATTCCTCTACAAACTCATAAATTATATATATAAATGTATGTAAATATCCACTCATACAGAATTGCATGTTAGCACACTGTACCACTGTTTACATACGTGAATATACAATTTGCATATTGTTCCATTAAGTCCAAGGTTCATGGTCAGTTCGCCTTTTATTTCTGCGAATTTTCACCGTAATATTTTACCTGTCACATTGTTGTATTTCAATTAAAACCTGTTAGGTTTGCCATTTGCGCATTTGCATATGTACAGGCGATATGCCGAGCCGTTAATGCTTACGTGTATGCAAACAAATCGTTTATAATATACGAGTAAATCCTTGAGTCGCAGCTCAGTACTGCAGTGCAAATTCACACTTCGCAAATAAGCAATCAAAATGGCTGAGCTGTGCTACATATGTACATTTTTAATATGAACAATCTGTTTTAGTACAGAAACGATTTTATATAAATATATATATATACTGAATACATACCTGGTATGCCTTGGTCCAAGGTTTGAATGTTTTTTATATTTTCTATAAACTTCTAAAGATCTTTGCCCCGTTTAGCATTAGTGCTTATTCCACTTTTATATTTTCAGGAGTTTGATTCACACCAGTTTCTAAATCGACAAAAATAATTATTTTTTGGTTTGAAATCATAAGTAAATTATTATTTAACATCGAAAAGACCAAATGTTCTCTCCGGTAAGAGAACAAATCCTTCCAAAGAAAATAAATTAGTTTTCATAAATCTGGAGATCTTATTATAGATCTTAACGACTTAACTTAACTTACAAAGGTGAATCCTTATCCACAACAAATTTCTTTAGCCAGATTGAAAATGGAGACGAAAAGCGAAATCGATCTAATAATAGATCATAAATTTTTAATCAAAGTACTATACGTTTTAAGAAACATATATGATCTAATGATTCATCCTAACTCTTTTCTTGAGAACTCCTGTTTTCATCTCGTTCCCTTCGAGACATTTTTTACGAAGTGTCCATTTTTTTGTGAGAGTAGACAAGAGCTTTGTTGGATAAATTCTCTTTAATACTAAATTTTAGTTCATTGCCTAATTCTGCCGAGTGCATTTTGGAGAGAAGCTTACAGTTGAGAGAACCATCAGTAGAGGTAGGAGTCAAGCTAGTGCTTTTGTTAGAATGAAGTTCTTAATTGAGATTTTTCATATATTCAATGTTTTAAGGAACATTCACGTTTACTTCTGAAAGCTACTTAATAAGGTCTGTGGAATTCAGAAATTGTTTGAAGTACTGGGGAACGAAAATGAAAAATGAGAAACCAATTGGAATGAGGATTAGAAAGAGTCCCCAAGTACGAAAAAGTAGATATCCATTCAAAGCCTTATTTATAATTCATAACAAATAGAGAATTGTAGATTTCTACAAACTAACACGTCACCTCCGCCATTTTAATGTTTCTACGAATGGCTGCATTTCATTCATTTTCCTCGCTTTATAATTATAATAACTCAATTGTTTTGCTTCTTTTTCCATCCTTTGTTTGTTCATCCACTCAACCCACTTTATTTTTTGTCGTTTATATTCATAACAAAATTACTTGAACCACATCGCCCGCCCCTAATTAAAAAAGGTTCCATGTTGCTACGCCACTGTTGTTTACACTCGTACAACAAAACGGCGCGGAGTCAGCAAAGAGAATACAGTATGAGTCCGGCTAAATGAAATATGCACTTACCGGAATGTAATTGCACAGAGGTAAACGTGTATTTAAGGTTGTCGAAGCAAACGACAAACAAACATTGCATGCAGACAAGATGAGTCTGGATGCCGAGGACGACGCGGTCATTCGCGAAGTGTCGCTGCACCAGCGCTGCGCACAAACGTTTACTGGCTGGCTGATTTTTTATATTTTTTTTTTGCTTATCATTGGCAATAGTCAGGCAATAAAACAATTGCTATTAAGCCGGAAGCATTTTTCCTGCTCTGCACGTCAACTCTCCATTCTTTCTCTTTCATCCTTCTGTCGCATGGAGGTGGTGGAGGTGCCAAGTCAACTAACAAAGAAGAATATAAAATTTCAATATACCTGCAATTATAGATACGGCAACGTAAGAGGCGCAAGGTGTAGAGTTTGTTGTCGGGGCTGTCTGACACTTCAGGTCAGCGGAGTGTACGAGCTTAAGCGCATTGAGCTTTGAAGTTGAAATCTCTTGCTTGAAAGTTGTAAATATGATGGATTAGTCGACAAGTCTCCTCTACAGAAAGGATAGTGTGAATGAATATATCATTACTCCTTTTGATTTTGTTTGAATGAGGGGAGTACCTTTGTAGTGTTAATCGTTTAAAAATCGATGACACCTTTAATAGCGATGAATCACAATTTTGCTGCTACAATTCTATTTGTTATTCGTATTTTAATTGAATTTTTTTAATTATATCTTTTCAAGATTGATTTTTCTAACATCCAGGTCGATGAGTACAATAAGTTTAGTTTAAAATACCGACCAAATTCAAAAATTCAATAGTTCAACGCTCATTTGTCCTGTTATCAGATTCATTTGAGAAATATCCGTTTCTCCAAAATCGGTGCGAGCTTCAACCATCTAACTTTTCATAATTCATAAAGCAAAACTTCCATATATCCGCCGTTATCCGTTAAGGCGTCTAAAATGGTACTTCAACTTTAGTCTCGACAACATTCCAGCTCACCAACTAGAAAACGTTGACAGTTAGCATCAAATGGTTCCTCGATGATATGGGCGAAGTTGCACATACGAAACTATGCTAATTATTTCATTTTATTAAGACTACAGAGTGGTTCAAAGAGGGCATAATAATGTGAGGGGTTCCCAGTCTCAGGGGGGTCACAAGGGGCCTCCCAAAGGCCTAGGTGTGTCGACAAACAACCATTTAACCTAATCTAGCATTAAGTGGACAATAATCAGTCGAGTTCCTACTATTTAAAAAGTATTTGTCTTAGTGAGAGTACAGGTTCATAAGTATCCGCTATCGTTTACTAAGCGTTAACGGATTTAAGTGAGCTCTAGATTGCCCGTAGTAAACGAGGAAATGTTTGGCTTACCATGTTCATTCTTTCCTTACAAGTTGTTGGTCTTACGGATTCCAACGATTTCGCTATGAAATAGTTCAAAATATAAGACAGATACACAATGGTAGTATTCAGCGCCAATATTACTGCCCTGACATCGGTGGCAATGCAGTTGCTCCATGATTTCATTAATGGTAGTCATAGCTGCTTGAAAAATACTATTGTATGTTGTCTCGTTGAATTGGAATTAACACAGTATTCGTCACTAAAGGTTCCATTCAGCTCAGAGTTCTGAGGAACCGAAGGCTATAAGCTTTCGAAGTCTCTATACACCTCATGCGAGGGCCTCTCTTCAGGTGTTCGAAGCATAATGTTCCTTCCTCCTCCTTGAATATTAGAAAGCTGCCGACCAACTTTAGTATTGGACTCCTATCTACTTAACCGTACATCCACTACTCCTTTGAAAGAGGCAATTCACAAAATTTTTATTCCATAAATTTATTTTGAATTAATGAAACCAACAGACATACACCACTCGAACTGAAAGTTCAGTAAGAAGAAAGAATGCTAAATTATTTAGTGTTATGAAGTCCATAGCATATAAGAGAACTCCAGAGACTAATGGAAAATATTTTTTTAGTTTTTTGCTTTCTTTTTTTCCTTCTGCTTATTAAGCATTAAGAATAAACGAAGAAATCGATAATACGAGTTGATTTGCTGCTGGTCTAGTATTTTTTTCTACTCACTCGCAGGTCATTGACACACACACCTTTGCAAACATAGAAACTCCTATGGGCTATAGGTATATATATTCATATATATGAACAGTGCATTAAAAGCAACACAACTCCAAATGGACAAGTTCAACTATGAACACTCGAACGATTCAATGTAGCGTAAGAACTTTTATATTCTTTATTTATTTAGAAAGCAATTTGGCGAATTCTCTGTAGTTCAACTGACAGTTATAAGAGCATACAACTACACAGACATACAGACATATATATATACATACAAATTTAGTTAACGTGTGTATTTTAGTGCAACTGTAATTGGATACAACAAAGTCCTTTCAAATTGTTAACAGCTTTATGCATGTACGTAAAAGAGAATAGAAGAATTGAAAATGATTGAATAAAGCATAACAGAAAAAAAAAAAACAAAAAATTATAATAAAGCATAAAAAATGCGCGAATTAAGGCAAACGAATAAATTTAGATTGTTGAATATAAGAAAAACAAAATAATAAAAAGCAAAAAATATGGCAAGACTGGCAAAATTTGGTAATAAGTGAAAATCGTATTGTTTTTGAACAGCGAAAGTGTTGAAGCTTTGGTGCTAGCATTAGTTCTAGTCTGCATGCACATACATACATATGTATAAGTCAATTAACGCATTTGTATGTACATACATACATATATATTTTTGCAAAATTTAAGAAAAAGAAAAAAAAAACGAAATATTAAAATAAATCAGCTTCAAGTGCTCTATGTGAGAGATTCGATATATATATATAATTAGAAGAAAAACGCGCACAGCATTCAAATTGATATATAGTATATTAGTGTAACATTTTAATTGGTATTTATTAGGTGCATTATAAGCGGAACGGCCAAAAAATGAAATATGAGAAATTGTGGAACGAGGTAGCGTACATGGCAAAAGGAAGACAAGAACAAGCAGGGGGAAACTTGATTCCTTTAATATATATATATATATTTTTATATATCTACTCTTCCTAGTTGGAGTTGAAGCCAGCTGTTCAATCGTGGCTAGTTCTTTAACCTTTAAACCTTTGACTTAACCGTAACCCCCACAGAAAGTAATGTAACAAGGTAACAGCCCATAGCCTAGATGTCCTATTGACGGATCCATTAACGATATTATTCGGTCCTTGATAGTTCGTCTCTCTAAAATGGGGTTTTCACGCGCCTTGTGGCTTAAAGAAATTATTTCAATTTAATTTTATTGAGTCCCCATATTGGTCTGCATTTTGAATTTCAATTTCACTCTAGTAACGAATTTCAAGCGAATCCGATGATTTTTTGAGAACGCCGTCCGCCATATAGGATCCGCCATTTTAAATTTTCGTAAAATAACGTAAAATTCGTAATCGGCGAACCCGAAAACCCCCGCGAAGCGAGTTTCAAGCGAATTCAATTATTTTTTAAAAACGCTGTCCGCCGTATTAGTTTCTTGGGGATATGTCAAAACTCTGATCTGATATGGTTAAATGGGTCGGTTAAACGGATTCGAATTCAGCGACCCCAAAAACATATAGTAAACATAGTAAGACCCCCAGGTCAGAACCAAAATTTATTTTTGTATGGCTTATTAAGGTAGTTTATATTATGGGTTCCAATGCGCAATTGTTAGTGGAACCATTTGAAGTTTTACACTATATTGCCCTAGCCATCACATAGAATGTTACAATATTAAAAAGAGATCGTCTCTTCCATATGTTTCATTGGGTAAACCGGTCCAAATTGTAGGATATTTTCCATTTTTCTGATTTCCGACCCCAACGGATGTCCAAAATATAAATAATATTATATAATATAATTCTCTCAAATAAGATTTCTGATTGCAGGACCCGTTGTTGAAACCAAGCAAGGTCTGATTTATAGAATTACCTTAAGAAAGAAACTTATTTTGAAGACTTTTGCCAGATACTAGTCATTTGCCTTTTAGTTAAGTCATGTAAGCTTGTTTCTCCATTGATAGGTCCAATTTCCGCAGTTAATTCGACAAAAGTTCATTTCTCCGAATTGACATATTTACGAATTCGAGGCATTGACGGCGAAGACCAAAAACTTTCTAACCTAGGTTTAAGACCTCAAGCATCGTAAAATTATTAAATTTATGCAAATTCCAAAACATAAACAAGTCTCTCTCCGCTAGTTCGTGTTCCTCCGTAGTTTTAGTGTAAATTTTTACATGCACAAATTGGTAAAAGATAACCACAACAAAACCCGTTATGGTGAATTTTTCGAAAATGCTTTACATGTTTTACTGTAAAAAAACCTTATTGCGTAAGAAAATTTTAGTATGTAGAATAAAAATAAAATTTATTGTAATAGCGTTATTAAAAAATTAGCAAGTGTTGGGGAAAATCGTGTGCAAAAAACTTATTTTCGAAATCGCAAAAAAATTGGCATTTGGCATAATTGTTGTTGCAATGCATTGTAAAATAATTAACTGCTCGCTAATTTTAGACATAATTTATTATTATTTATGAATTTTATATAAATAAAAGAAATTTAATTTTTACCTTATAGCATAGTGTAGGCATTACAACAAAAATAAATAGTTGTATTTGCAATTAATGTATGAAGACCAGAAAAAAATATTTTTAATATGCAAACTCTTGCTGATTAAACCCAAAAAAACGTACGAACATTGTTTATGTGAATGTTGAATGTTCCAGTAAACACGCCCACATTTACACAAATGGAAATTAAAAACCAACAAAAACAACCAAATAACAATAAAAACTTAAATACTCGTCATAGCCAAATAAATGGGAATTTATTGATTTCAAAACCTTAACAACCGCTGATGTTTTAATTCGTTTTACTGGGTGTAGGCTAGCCATATAACGGTAAACAATTTTTTGATTAATTTGTTGTAACAAATAAGTACATGAAAATTTTATAGAATTGGTAAGTCTTTGGTCTGAACTATCGAATAGAGTTAGAGGTACTCGCAATCTTAACTAAGCGTCTAAAAATCTATTTCCACAACACTTGGAAGAAAATACGAAAATTAAGTTAATAACCTATAAGAGGACCAAACGATCAATCCATCAACCTTTCTGGATCTTTTTTCTCTGTCTCGCGAGAGCCGCTTTTTCGATTAAGTTCTCTCCTTTACTCACATTGAAATTAATATGTACAAGTGTCTCTCTCTTTTTGGTTTATACCAGCCACTGTCATAGTTCTTAAATTATAACTTATAGTATGATTATTAATAGGTTAGGTTATGTTTGTCTGGTAGGACAGAAAGCCATACATAGGCCAGTTTTGGTCCTTTGCGATACCACCAATGAGTAGTCATTCTTTACGATGCCTGCGCTTGACGCGAATTTTAAAAGGTTATGTGGTTTCAATAACGATATCTCTTCTAGATTATCATACTGAAAATTCTCCAAATACTGAAGCCTGTGCCTTGACACACACAAGAACACAAGAGATGCTCCATTGTTTTTCTGGTACCTTGCTCTTGACATGATTATTAATATGTGTAATTCTGTCAATGATTTCATAGAGCCGACTTTTTTCAATTATAGACTAACCAAGATCTCCCATATTGATAAAATTATTGATAGAAATTTGACCTTCATAAACACATTTTCTTTAAAAATATTTTTTTTTATGACTGATCTGTATAAAAATAACCATCGCTTTCGCGGTTTTCTTCGCCTTCAAGTTCCATGTTACGAATCCTATAAAAAAATATTGAGTTATCATGAAACACATATCTGATATACATAGCGCAAACACTTGCGGAACTGTCTTCAATACTTTTTCGACAGTTTTTAATTCCATTCCAGATTTATGTAGGCTTCCATAAAAACCTGCCGGTAGGCTTGCCGACCACAATGATTTGCAAGCAAATTTTCGACAACAAACAAGTAACTTATCACTAAGGACACACCCTATCAGTGTAACATGCCAACTTATTATTCTAAAATTTGTTAACTGGTTTCCAACATCTACTCACATTCAACACCCCCAACTTGTGTATTTACCCTCGTCAATGGCACGGTGTCATACGTTAATAGAATTATTTTTGCCGGCAACAAAGTTCAACGTTGCGCGAATTAATGCGCGGCTCCTATGAAGACAAACTTACATGTTTATATATTAAATATTAGCATACAATATCAGTTAAACATATGTACATATATATTATATACATACTCTGCGTCTATCTTTCATTATTGAAAACTACAGTAGATCGGTAGTGCTTTTATTCCACGGAAATTTTGATCACATTTAATGGAAGTTTTCATGGATTTCAACTTTAGATCGCTTTGCGAGTTAGTGTACAGTTAAGCTTAGCAATAGCATTGTAATATCATGTCTTCCATTATTTCGAATCGATCTAAAACAATACCGTCGAGAATATATATGTATATAGTTTCACCCCGAAGTCTTACTTCAGAGTTATTCGCGATTGAGGTTTATTTCAGTAAGTTTTAAGAAAGTTCTAGCATTCGGTGGTCAGGAGCGATCATCAAACCCTCACTTCAACAAATTTTATTGAGGATGTAATCTAATATGAAATACTTAGAGTTTCAGGGGTCAAGATTGAGAAAGAAAGTAAACCTTAGCTTAGATTATAGGTATTATTGATAGTTATGGGGTAACTGATAAAATATATTCTGCAAATATAAAATGGGAAATAATATTAACAGGAATATTTACCGGCTTTTGCTCGCTTAAAAAGCTGATTTAGATCGATTTAACATACAGAAGAAGAGAAATATTGTTTTACTACATTACTTTTAAATCGGATACAAATCGAGTTGAAACTGGAATGTAACTCTGCGGGTTGTGCTGTCCACGATGGAAATTTGGTTGAGATTATTGATAAAATAGCAATCAACTGATAAAATTTTCCAACTTCATATAAAAAAATTTATAACAGCTGATCATTAATCGAGTAGTCGGCTGTGCGAAAAACAAAAACTTCTTTCTCAATTATAATCTTAATGTAATAAATTAATTTGGCTGTGCGAAAAAGCTATTAGAATACTATTTTTAGTCGTATAAATTTTTTATGGAGAGATATTTAATGAAAAAAATATATTAATATTCTATTATATATGTTTTATTCTTTCTCGCTGTTAAATTTGCATATTTCCACTGTAGTTTATATACTCGATGAAACGTCCTTTAGCTCCTGTGTTCCTTTATCGTGGTTATTATATAATTCCATAAAGTTGTTTGTACTAGTGGGTGCGCTAATAGGTTTGTCCGTTCGGTTCGGTTAGTAGGAGGCAGCGAAATTAAATTTATAGCTTGATAGATACATTTTCTAACGCACATTCGCACAAACTACCGCGTTTTAAAGGCCAGTAAATATACACAAGTATTTACATATGCTCGTATGTATTGACTGTCTGCGTGTATTTCCGCCGTTAACCAAACTAGCGCTAATAAATTGCAAACAAAATTTTCCCAATCTCTTCTACAGTGGTTTATAATATATATTCGCTAGTAAATGGTGCGAGAGTTTGATTAGGAATGGAAATTTTTCGCGTTTTAATATTTACATATGTATATGGTGTACATATGTGATTTTTCGTTTATTTCTCCTTGATTGATATTAAAATGCCATATTTTAACTGAGCTAGCAGGTGATAGCGATTTTTCTTTCATAGCGTTCTAACTATAAAGAATGGTCATATCGTTCTTCTCCTGGTCCTTCATCTTCTACCACGATCCTTTAAAAAACATAAATCCACCGCTGGAAGTTATTTTTTCAAATAGCCGTCTTCGATTCGCCACTTCTCTGCTCGCTGATGTAAGCTCTTATCAATAATAACAATTGTATTTTGTGCTCGCTATCTTTGCGATCTGGATAGTGTGTTCGATTGATTTCTCTTCAACACTATGCCAATCGAAGACAGCTGAACTCATCCATCCGATTATAAGAGAGTGCCTATCTGTCATCCATCTCAATTTGATTATGCGGATCTATGGGATTTTACGAGTTGTTTGTTCGGTTCTCTACTCTCTAAGGTACACTCTATGGTTCTCTGGTTGATGTACGGAAAGTTCTAACTTAGCTCTGAGCTCAGAGTAATATAAAAGTAAATTATACGATTTTCTATAAGCTCGAGTTCTGGTCATTTAGACAGTTGGAAAGAAATATGTAGAAAAAATAGGACGTATGGAAGGAGTGGCTAAATCTATAACTTCGAAAAGCAACAAATAAGTCAATTCTGTGTAATTCCTGAAACAAATAAGAGGCTCCTGATAAGAAGAATCCTGTTGGAGCTTGATATGCTAGCTAACAATGACTTTTAAAATATATAAATCTATGACTAACACCCTGAAATTGGTGTATACTAGTAACAACCGCTCGTTGAAACTTAATCACAATTAATTTTTAAAAGCACATTGTACATTTTACATTCGTCTCTATGTGTTTATTGTTTTTTTTAACGGCGTGGATTTTCATAGTCATGCGCAACTTTTATTCGTGGCTATTTTTGTAGCGTGACCGAATGAAATCATCAGCAACAACAATCCACTTTGATTATAAATCCTTCTGAGCATTGAAATGCATAATTTATTTACACTTTGAAATCCATGCGACGGTGATGGGAATGAGAAAAACGTACATATGTATGTATGTACATTGCTGACCTTTTTCATTGCATTAGACAAATATGTTCTCTGCTTTGTCAATTTCAATTAACTGTGAATGAAACAAAGTAGAAAAGGTTATGTGCAATTGGAAAACACTTTTTGAGAATTTTTTATTATTACTACAGTAAATGTATAAGAATGGTAGAAGAACATAAGGATGGTCCTAAAATTGAAGATAAAATATAAAACAAATCTATAGTTTATTTGAAGAAAGAATTAATATAAATATGCTGTTGTGGTTAAAAGGTTCCTGAATCCTGGAATCAATTTAGAATTATTACCATTTAAGTAAAAGTTTATCCATCTTGCATTTCGTTGGTGAACTGAAGAGTTTTAGATCGATCTTCTGACTTTAATATTATATCATTTGAAATTTGTATGGACGGTTAATAGATGTCTTTTGCCATGAACATCTGAAGATACTAGATCCCTTTCGAGTAGAAAGTCCCTGTTGTTTCTAAATATAGAGTTAATTGCTATATTTTTGTGGGATACCTTAAAATCTCGACCGATAATGGGTTCTCACATCGCCATACGAGTTTTTATACCATCTTCTGACTTTGGATTCTACCATCTATTTCCATATCCACATTTAACACCTTTTCTGAAAGAATTCGACAAAATAGTTGTTCGCCATCGTTGTTAGTCTCATTTTAAATGTGTGCGAAAAGCCAGCTAAAGTCGTTTTACCAACTTTTTTCATTCATTTTCTTCCACAAAAAATAGTTTTTTCTACGCTACATTAATTTTAAGTTTTAAAACTTTCGTAGTAAACTCATTTCCTATAATTTTGGTCATCCAATAAATTGGTTTAAGTGACATTTTCCCTGTTGCCTGCACGCAATTACAACTTCCAATTGATGTCGTAGCACACAATTACAACAATAAAAAAATGCAATTGTAAGAACTTTGTGGCACACTGCGCCGTACTGACCTACAAAATTGTGAACGAAAACTTACAAAATGAAAGCAACAATTTTATGTGTCTACATAATAGAATATAGGAAATATAGAGGATAAGGACGAACAATTTTGAGCTGGGTTACATCGGGTGAATCAAAAAAAGGGAAGGATATTATCACTTATTCGGTCTTATCGCTTAGATAATAGTTAATAATTCTACATTCCAAAGTGGCATTAAAGATCCAAACTGTACGACTTAATCTCTCAAACTCTAGAACGAAAATAATATTAATATACCATAATTATGGATCAAGATGGATCAATTCATACCAAAACGTTCTATGAGGAATCTTTTCGGAAGACCTATCGTAAGACATACGCAATCCATCTGTTCGTAAGTAAGCTGCATACAGTCTCCATCCCTCATTGGAGGAGACTGTTCCTACATCTAGCCTCGTCCAACATAAGCTTACCTCTATAAAAGAGAAAACACATGTGACCATTGCACCAACCTTGGCAACAACTTCAACTTCAAATTTCAACTTTATATTAGACGGGTAATCTAAAACTAAAGTATCCTTTTATATAAGGATAAATTCGCTGAACCGTTCTATATAAATGTAGAACACTCTTGTGCATATATACTTGTTTCGAATATGAACTTTTGTAAAATCAATATACAAGTATAACAATGTAAGTGATTATGGTTTGCTGTTGACAATCTCCAAATGCAACTGGAAACCTTCGCATTCTGCGTTATGCTTTAGGTACAACAATGAAGTAAGGCAACTTTTCCTCATCTTGCCACTCTGTTCAGTGCCTTTTGTGATTACTATTCGCTTAGTGAGATTGTATTTTTTTAACGGCCTTCTATTTGTCTCATTTGTCGCATGTTCTCAAGCGCTATCCTTACATTTTTGTATCTACTCTTGCATCTTTACAAGTTCTATAATATACATACATATAGTATATACCAGTAAAGGTCATTCAAATAATGTGGTATATAATAATGGAACAATAGAAATGTAACCTTATCGGGAGGCATGGAACATGTAGGAAAAGTGCAATGGGAGGACCTTAATAAACTTCTCTCTGGAGTTCTTCGTCCTGCTATGATACACAGAATATCGGAATTTAGAACACAGGTTCTTGTTCATGAACATATTGGTCTACAACTTTGCTTTCGCTGTTTTCCAATAGATGTCTCTAGGGTCAAGCACTGGTCGATTAAATCGATTTTTTTTATATCGATCTTGGACATTTGTGTCAACATTAACCCAACAAAATATTTGTAGAGATCTGTTTGCATCCCAAACTTATTCTCAACTGAAAATGTCACTTTTTGAGCCGAATTCTCGACATTTGCGGGAAATTTTGCTTTTCTTTTTCAATTCCAAGAAAAGTGCGGCAAAGGCTCCTCGACATTTTTATACAAAAAAAAACTTAAATTTACAAAAAAAACGGCGGAAGCAAAGTTGTAGACCTAATAATATATAGAAAAAAAAATTAAAGTATTTTAGGCCTTTCGTCAATATGATACAATAAGTTGGATTGGTATGAATTATTATCTCATCTTAATCTCAAAGAAATGCCTCGATGGATAGTGCTGAAGAGGTTATCAATGACATGACAATCAACATGATAGATTTCTTTAAAACTTTGATGTATTGAGAAAAAACATATTTACACCAAGTAAACCTGGGATCTAAGGTATGTTTTTAACCTCACTTTTAAAATGGTTTCAATTCCATAAGGCTACTAGATCTTGCGATGCCAACTCGGAGAATTATATTAGATGACTAGAAATATAAATTTCTTAATTTTTCTTAAGATTGAAGAATGTTATTGGATTTTAATCTGAGAATTTCTGAAAGTTCTTAAAGAAATAACAATAAAGTCAGACATTCTCCTAAATTCAAAAATTTTTTCACACTTAAACATAAACTACCCATCCATTAAAATTTAGAAAACATTAATGACTATATTTTGTGGGTCTTTAAGGAATTTACATTTTTTGTCAACTCTTATTTTAGAATTTCAATTGCACCACTTGTACGCAGTCATTTATAATTCTCAAAGGTTTAGCAAGCGCAATAAAAGAGCGTGTGAATAAAATAAATACACACGTAAAGGACGACAAGTTTCTAGCTTCGCCATCCGGCGCTGCCTTTGACACCCACGTTGTCCCCATGTAATTGCACACGAAATTATCGTTGTGTCTGTAGGCATGTGTCACATAGATTTCAACATGCTCATGCAAGTTTGCTAACCATTTTTGTATTTATAAGTACAAGTATGCTATAAAAAACAAAAAACGTTTAGAAAGTGGGGTATTAGGGTCCTTTTCAAAATTTTTGTCGACTACTGAATGTAAATATGTATTCACTTATCCTTTTAGTTGGACAAATTTTACTTTCTTTATATTTAATTTACAGCAATATTTTAAAAATGAAATTTAAACTAATATAATTTCTATAACGGTAAATGTTATGTTCGGTAATCGCTTTACTATGTAACCTAATTCCCCAACAATGATCCGCACGTAAGTAACTAGACATAACGTTTCTATGTATGCCTACATTACCAGTTATCATACATCATTTAACTATGTCAATATTAATGCTTCGGCGAACTTTCATATTCAAAAATGTGTTTTCAATATTTTCATCGTTTTAGTAAAATATATTACAAAAATATTGCAGTGTTTCCATTGCTGTAGGTACCTGGCAGAAAAACACAAAGAAAAACTTCAGACAATGCAGTGTTTTCGTTAGAAGAAGTGGAGCCAATAGACTTAAATTCAATTTGATCAAAAACTCTGCTGCTCTGGTAGCCATAATGCTGTAAATACTTGGTGCATTCGAACAGTCGGGTGAAAAATAATGGAGTTATTCGTATTTATGATAGTTCCAAAAATTTGTCAAAGAAAAGTGCGAAGTTAGGTTGCGTATTATTTATCCCGTAAAAAGTCGTTTAAGAAGTAGAGTTTAGAGATCTCGTCCGTGTCAAAAAACTTTGGTGTTCACACTTCCACAAATAAAATTCCTCGATGTGATCTCGACCGAGACTACGTCGTTCAGTAAAGAAAAATAAATTCAATTCAAAACAAGTAAGGAAGGGCTAAGTTCGGGTATAACCAAACATTTTACACTCTCGCAATTTATTTAGAGGTCCTCATGTTCGATATATGGGACATTGAAAATTTATGGTCCGATTTCGACGATTTTTAGAAGGGCGATGCTACACTATAAATGTAGCATTTGTGCAAAGTTCTGTTCCGATATCTTCACTAGTGCTTACTTTATATATTGTAAAATAAACGGTTCATATCGTCTTCAAAGTTCTGGTATATAGAAAGTAGCGTGGTTGTGAACCGATTTGACCTATTTTCACAACATATATTTGGGATGTAAAGGAAATATTGCAAACCGAATTTTATTGAAATTGATCGAGTAGTTTCAGAGATATGTTTTTTTGACGGAACCACACCCATTTAAAATTTCGTATACCATTTTGAGTGCAGCTCTTCTGTACCTTCTTTATAATGAAATTTAAGGTTTCTGTTGGTTTTCCTTATTGTACTAAAGCATTTTTAGTAGTTTTCAACGTAACCTTTGTATGAGAGCTGGGCGTGGTTATAATCCGATTTCCCCCATTTTTGAACTATATAAGGAAATGCCCGACTCCTAAAAATTTCGTTGATATAGCTTTAGTATTTTACAAGATATGTACAAAAAAACTAAATAGGGGCGAGGCCACGCCAACTTTCCCAAAAAAATTACATCCAAATATGCCCCTTCCTAGAACAATCGTTTATACTTTATGTGTTTTCGGCATGCTTTTATTTTCAACACAGCTGTAAATATATTATCTACTTACTATATTTTTGCACATCGACCCAGATAAGGCTGTCTAATATCGGTAGCCGTCACATTTCCGCAATTTTTGGTGCAAAACTTTTTATTTGGCAAACAGTTATTATATTTTTGGCACAAATTATTTATATTCTGCACTTCATGAGTGTGGCCAACAAAAGCAACACTTCTATGTTTGCTTTTTATAGCGTCGGTAATCGGCATATTCGTGCATTATGACATAGTGATGCACTCAAACTCTAGTCATATTATGAGTACATATATTTGGACCTTATTATTATTGCTTTACTGACCTACGAGCTTCAAACCGCCTACAACGGCTAATGGTTAATGGAATTTATGATAGGCATTTTTGTGTGCAAAATACACTCAGCTGATTGGCAATGATTTCCGAAGAAGGACTGTCAGTAATAGTTTTCACAATTTTGAATAGGTCCTAGTAGAGAAGTTGTTTGGAAAACTTTCGGGGAATACTTTTGATGTAGAAATTAACAGTGAAATAAATAATATCTGAAGAATCCAAGGAAAAAGGAAAGTTTAGTGTTTCTATTTCAAAATCTTAGAATCATATTCAACCTATAGATCTGGTATTACATACATATGTATTTGAAGTTGGTAACCCTCTATTTAGGAAAAATTCAATAAAAGTCTATAAAATAATATTCTGAAACTGAAACTGGCTTGCTCGAGTTGAGCATATTTGACAATAGAGCCCGCTGTTGTACGAATTCGATATGCTTTACCAGAGGTAAATAGCATTTTTACTACTTTTATGGCTGAGAAATATATTTTTCGTCCCTTGCATTTTACATTTACTAAAAATAAATTATTAAAAATCCACTTCCAATCTAAATTTAAATTTATAAAATAAATTGAAAGCTATTCATAGCTGAATATAATATATTTCCTTGCCAATACACTGAAGTATGTAAAATGTCATGCAAATAGTCGTACTCATTACTAATTCAGAAGTATCATATCATTTATCATATATACCATGAGCACCACCCATCTATCCACCTATGAAAGCACTCGCATTCGTGTGCAAGTGAAATTGTTTGAGTTTCCAAAGCAACGCTGCATTGTTCATTGTGCGAGTAGCTGACTCCAAAAGTGATGTCGTGCAAGTTCATAAACCAAAAGTTGCATTAACTTTTGTTCCAAGTAAAGTTCATTGACCGCCGACAAAACCATTTCAAAAGTGAAATATGCATAGAGAGTCGACTTTTCGCTTTTGTGGAAAATGAACTAACATAGTTAATATATGTATAATATGCAAAAGTGTATTTGCTATTTATAGTACGTAAATTTAAAGTTCTAAAAGAGAGAGAACTAGTTAAAATATTGTTAGCCACGAATAGATTATAAGGCATCCTTGAACAACTACGTTGGAGTTTTTATTCTGTTCTCGATATGCGTTTTGATGGATTCTTAGAGTAGTATATTATTTGGCAGTGTATCGTAAAAGATCCTTCCAAATGATTTCTCTGTACAAGGTCCATCTCGGAGTGATCATAGGTGTCTAAATCAATAGGGAATGTAAGGCAATGTCCGATAGGTACGTTCACATGTAGTGAAACTAGGGATACTTGTCAAATCTGTTTGGAAAGAGGCGAGATAGAATCGTCTGAGCATTTTCTCCATCTCATCATTCGGCAAACCAAGCAAAGAAGTTTCTAACAGATTACAAGCGCTTTGCCGAATGATAAGTGTCTTTCTGATCCATTAGGAGTTATTTTATATCATAAAGAACCGAGCTCAAAACTGTCCAAGCATATGCAAAAATCTGCCTCTAACCTAACCTATTCCAACCTCTTATTTTAAGACGTATACTCACATTTGGGAATTCCTGTGGAGAACGATTGCCATTAGAAAAAACCTAGTTTAAACAACCCCGAAGATAGTTGTCACCCACTCTTTTAAAGTCGCCTAAGGAGTTCACAGTCTTTACAGATTCTTTTAACTGAACTTCAAAACAAAATATTTTTCAATGAGAGTGTAATGTTGTTTGAGGATATTAAGGCAAGACCATCAAGAAAGAATGGTCTCAAGCAGTACATATTGAATCAAAAGTCCATTCAATAAGCAATAAGGGGAATATAGAATGATTTAAAAAGAACAAATTAAGCCGATTACATAAGCAAACTAAGCGGGATCCGGGTCTCAACTAACAATAAAACCGTTCCCACGACTGTCGGGTCCACGACACCGGAACGGATCCAGAGATTTATACGGCCAAGGACTGTCAACTTGGCAACATTCCTTAAACTTATTTGGAAGAATGCTTCCTACCGTTTAAACAACAACAACATAACTATAACATATTTTCATAACAGGGGTCTAAGCGTAGCTGTAATTAAAAATATCAACTCCAGGTCGAATAGCAGGCAGGTTGATGTCTCTTTAGTATTTCCTTGAAGAATATTCCCTAACCTTCGATTCGAATCACCCTCTTGTGCTCTAGCACTGGATCAATGGAGCTCTCTCAAGCTTGGTAAACGCTGCTTAACAACTAAAACCTGCTCGGTCGCGAGATCCTTTTGTTCCAAAGTAGAACGCAAGAGGTCGGCGGAACTACGTGTACTCAGAAAGGTCCACCTCCACTGGATTGGCTCAAAGCGCTTCGGAAGGGTCTTCTTTGCTCCCTTTCTCTCACTCTCGCCCTCCTTTTCTGTATACCTCTTTATCTTTCCTTCCTGGTCACTCTACCGCGTTTCTTCTCCTTCCTTCTCTCTTACTTTCTTTTTCACCCTCTCTATCTCCGTGTCTCTCCCGAATAGAAACATGGTTATTTTACATCAAAGACTCGTTTCTACATTGTTTTAATCTTACGACAGACAACTCAAAGCCCACCGCAGTTTAAACGTTGTGAAGACTCTCCAGAAGTGCCACGGAAAATTTCAGATTCAAAGTGTGATGACCGAAAAACTCGTCTTAACATCAACCTTGTAAATAAATATTAAATTAATTAGTATGTAATTTCCAACTGCAAAACATGTTAACTATTTAAAAAGTACATGCGATTATAGAGACAACAACATTGAATTTTCATTAGTCTCCAATTAGTTTGAGTTGGCGTGTATGCTGCCATTTTGCCGTACATTTGCAAACTTCGTTCCATGATTGCATTCTGTAGTCGCTTCGTATACAACAACAATTAAATGCAGACAATTTCCGCTTTTCACCAACTATATTGAATTTAATGAAAACCATGTGCACCCACACACAGCCGGGTTTACCCATTCTCCACCGAAAAAGAGAAGAAAAAAATAATTAAAAGTTGCAACGAACCGACTACTTTCCGCTGCTTTGTGTCGATTTTTAGCCAGACGAACGCGTCAGTAACAATTTCCGCACTAATTAAGACGCAACAACCTGTGTGCAACAACAACAAAAACCAACAACGAGTGCAAGTACGTGATGATAGCAAAGAATGTAGTATATGTATGTGTATGTATGTCTTTGTGGAAAAGTGAGTGATTATCTCGATGCCTCAAGTGGCTCCGACAACTCAAGGCTCAAGACGTTTTGGTCAGGCATGGCATGATGAGCTCGCAAAACACTTGGCAATCTAAACCACTTGTTGTTACTTTTGTTGCGCCAACGTCATAGCAGTTGCCACCAGCGAGCGCCATTGACGTCGCCACCTTGTCTGTCCTTCAAGAAGGTGGTACTCAATATGTATGCCTATGCAGAGTTATGTTGTTTGTATGTATGTCTGTATAAGTGAAATAGTTTTTTAAGGATTGCCATTTGCTGTCTCACTAATTACGCCCATTGTATTCACTTGCCTTGGCCACTACGCCGCCCTGGGGGTGATGGTACAGTGAAAAACAAAAAGCAAAAGCAAAGCAGAAAACATAAAATTCACTGAAGCGTTTAATTGTGTGTTGTTGCAAAAGAATGATAAAACTTTAAGACAAACTATTTTATTATGGTATACAAAGGCAAAAATCAATTTCACGCACACCGTCATAGCAACGCAGCACACATACACGCACACATGTGCTCACTCGCCCACCGGCAATGCGCCGTCAGGCTGCAGGAAAACGCATACATATTGTTGTTGTTGTTGTTGCTGTGCAATAGCAGTGCGACAAGCATGCAACTTAATAAGTTCATATATATGCACATGTTTAAGTGCACTGCTCATTTACATATATGTATACTAGGGCGGGTCGATTTAAAAATCGTTCATTGCTCTGTGAAAATCGTATTCTAGGGATCAAAATAAGAAACTTTGCCGAAGGAACCATACCTCTAAAACGAATTTTGATGTCCCCCAATTTGGGTCGAACTTTTGGGTAGGGGAAAATTTTGAAAAATCCCACTTTGACCCATTTAGAGTGCTCCAATCGAGTCCAAATGTATGACCGACCCCCACTAACTTTGGACGGCCGATCCACCCATGCCAGTGGCACACCCCCTGGAACTCCACTGAGGGGTTCCCCATACAATCATTTCAAAAAATCACCATTTTTGGCCTTTACATGAAAAAATCAGCTAAATGGCTATGTTTTTTCTTTATTTTTATTTATGTATTTATTTATAATAATATCTATTTTTTCTCTTAAGAAATTGGTATCATCTAACCGTTTGCGAAGCACTTCTTGTCTGCATTTCTCTTTTTCTCTGCGAACTTTCGATTTATCCATGATGAGAGGTTTCCCATGCTTATCTTTAATTTTAAAATCTTGCAAAAGAGCGGTTCCCAATGCTGATGCTACTCTGTCAGGCACACCAAATCTGTCACATACCAAGGCAAAGTTAAAATAATCGTATCTCTCTGTGTATTGTGAACTTGTGCTTCTATCCATATCTTCTTGAACCGGTGGCGGTGCGTATATTGAATCATCGGGATCTTGGTATGTTGGCATTGATGACATAGACGTTGCTCCTTGCTCTTCAGTTTCCATCATAAATGCATTCATTGTTAGTCTTCTCTGATTATGTTGATCGTGCATGAACTCTTTGAGGCGTTCGGGAACCCAGCCGCATGAACATGGAGCTGCCTTCAAATCGCATTTACATGTTCCAATGTAAAAAATTGTTTCCAGAGATTTTACATACTCTGTAAATTGTTGGGTGTTGTTTCTCCTCTTGATTTGCTCTTGATACTTGTCAAGCAATTTATTCAATTTATTACATACACTTTTTTCAGCATTATTTCCATACCAAGTTTTTCCCAAATTCCAATCAACTTATCTTGTACTTGAATAGTGAATGATTTATAGGAAAACTTTTTTTGTTCTGTTTTAGCATGTTCGCTTAAATAAAAATAATATCTCAAGATATCCAGATGGGTTGGTAAATTAAGATCAGTCAAATCAATAGACACACCAAAAACAGTAACATCATGCTTGGGTATATGACTCATTGGGTTTTCGATAGTTGTTGATGTAGTTGCTTCATCTTGCGGTGTAGAGGATGGTGGATTCATTGTAAACTTTTTGATTTGGAATGGTCACTTTATTATTTTTTTTGAAATACCATAGTGGTTATTGCTTTAGTTCTCCTCAATTTCAGAGGTAATAAGAATGAAATGGAAATTTCAATTCTATTTCAAAATTTGCCCCTACCCAAAAGTTCGACCCAAATTGGGGGACATCAGAATTCGTTTCAGTGGTATGGTTCCTTCGGCAAAGTTTCTTATTTTGATCCCTAGAATATGATTTTCATAGAGCAATGAGCGATTTTTTTGCCTCCCCACAAATCGACCCGGCCTAATGTATACATATGTACATATGTATTAATGTATGTATGTGTATGTTTTGCTGGTTGTTTACATGCAAACCAGCCATGAACGTGGCCATTGTGCTGCACGCGTGCAGACTTTCAACTTGATGGCGAAAATAGGCCATCATTATTTCACAAAAGAGGCACTCCTCACTTGGCGCACAGTGGGTTAATTTAATGATTTTAATTGCATGATTATGTATATATTTAATCTACTTTTTTTACTCTCGCAACCTGTTGCACAGAGTATCATAGTTTTGTTCACATAACGGTTGTTTGTGTCACCAAGAAATAAAAGAGTTAGATATGGGGTTATATATATATAAATGATCAGGATGACGAGTGGAGTTGAAATCAGGATGTCTGTCCGTCCGTCTGTCCGTCTGTCCGTCTGTCCGTGCAAGCTGTAACTTGAGTAAAAAAAAATTGAGATATCTTAATGAAACTTGGAACACATGTTCCTTGGGACCGTGAGAGGGTTGCTTTCGAAAATGGGCAAAATCGGTCCACTGCCACGCCCACAAAATGGCGAAAACCAAAAACACATAAAGTGTCATAACTAAGCCGTAAATAAAGTTATAATATAATATTTGGAATAAAGGATCGCACCAGGAAGGGGCATATTTGGATGTAATTGTTTTGGGGAAGTGGGCGTGGTCCCGACCCCAAATCGGTTATTTATATATATCTCGCAAACCAATGAAGCTATATAAACCAAACTTTCTGCAGTCATTTTTTTAGCCACTTCTTAATACAGTCCGAAATCGGATAATAACCACGCCCACCTCCCATACAAGGGTTAGGTTGAAAATTACTAAAAGTGGGTTAACTCACTAACGAAAAACGCCAGAAACACTAAATTTCACATAAGAAATGGCAGATGGAAGCTTCACTCAGATTTTTTTACAAAATGGAAAATGGGTGTGGCGTCGCCCACTTATGGGTCAAAAACCATATCTCAGGAACTACTCGACCGATTTCAATGAAACTTGGTTTGTAATAGTTTCCTTACCTCTCAATAATAGGTTGTGAAAATTGGCCAAATCGCTTCACAACCACGCCTACTTCCTATATACCAGAACTTTGAAGACGATCTGATTCGTTTACTTTACAATATATAAAGTAAGCACAAGTGAAGATATCTTTGCACAAATACTGTATTTATAGTGTGGCAGCCCATTTCTAAAAATCGCCGAAATCGGACCATAGGTTTTCAAGGCCCCATATATCGAACATGAGGACCTCGGTGCTTCTAACCTAATATTAGGGTTTCCAACTTTCAATTGACTTTATACAATATATATGACGAATATGTAGGTCAAATTGTGTATTATATAATATTAATTAAGTTAAATAAATAAATTGCGAGAGTATAAAATGTTCGGTTACACCCGAACTTAGCCCTTCCTTACTTGTTTCATAATTGTTTTTGCAACAATTCGGTATGTGAACCCTAGTATACATTTAGCCGTATAGGCTCCTATCAGTGCTTAATAAAATTATATTTTTCGGAATCGTTCACGTCCACCAAATAATTTTTATCGATGTCAAATGAAAGGCCTAACTTTATAATATTATTTTCTGAAGAAGCTACAGTTAAAATTTCAAGTAAATATCGTTCCCAGAATTGAAAAATATAATTTCGAGAAAAACCCATTTAAAGCTGACCGACCGGAACGCTTCGAAGCAGATTGAACAGGGAATATATAATATTAAACATATTCTATAGTTTGAATAATATTTTTAAGAATTTAAAATGGAATTTTAACTAACACAATAATCGTTTGATGTAAAATTCTAGACTGGTCTATAGAACTACACATTTTTGCTTTCAAAGGATCATACGACATTCGTGCTTCATTAGAGGAGGAACACCTTTTTAAAACTTTAGGGAATTGTAAAGCCGTACATTAGTGAATCATATCGATATGTCCAACGAATCCGGTACTCACCTACTCCCACGCGTAGCTGGTCATAAATCCTTCGGAGAACTTTTCTCCCGAACGCCCCTAAGGAGTACTCATCTTTATTGGTCATCGCCCATGATTCCGCAGCATACATGAGGACGGGTGTGATGAGTGACCTGTGCATCGAGAGAGAGCTCTGATTTTCAATTGCCTACTGAGTCAAAAGGTGTGTGTCTCATCCGAGGCTTTCTTTCTGCTTTATGCTTGGACGATGTCAACATCAGATGAGACGACACTAGGAGTTTTCGAGAGGGAAATTTTGCGCAAGATTTATGGTCCTCAGAACATTAGCAACGGCGAATACCGCAGACGATAGAACGAAGAGCTGTACGAGTTATACGACGACATTGACATAGTTCAGCGAATAAAACGACAGCGGCTACGCTGGCTAGGTCATGTTGTCCGAATGGACGAAAACACTCCAGCTATGAAAGTACAGTACCCGTCGGAGGAAGCCGAGGAAGGGGAAGCCTCCACTCCGTTGGAGGGACCAGGTGGAGAGCGACCTGGTTACACTTGGAATCTCCAACTGGCGCCGAACTGCGAAGGAAAGAGAGGAGTGGCGCGCTCTCATCGATTCGGCTATAACCGGCTAAACGGTTGAACGTCAATCACATACATACATACTGAGCCCATGATAGCGTCTGTTGGCAAGCGTGATTCTCCGATTGATTTCGTGGCTGACGTCGTTGTTTTTGATGACCTTTATAAATTGCTTAAACCAAAATTTATTGAAATAAAAATTATGCCAGTTTTGGCATGTTACTTTTTTGGAGTCTGATCACCCGATTATTTTGTCTGCTAAAATGAATGATAAGAAAACGTTTTCTGATGGATATTGTCTAAATCCGAGACTCTTGAACATGACGAGATGGGACCTTTGCATTTTCCACTTTTCAGATACCAAAATTGGTTCTCACATCTTTTAACTACTATCCAAAGGAACTTTCTACGATCAAGTTCAGTGGCCTTATCAGATTTATGACGTGCTTTTCTAAATAGCCCTTGGTCAAGTAAATATCAGAGTCCGTACGGAAAGTTTACGCTTTGTTGCTTGTTTGTGAAATGCATTCCTTCTAATATTGGACTAACCGATTTTTCTGTTATTTCGTCAAATATTTTGCCGAAAGTATTCTCAGTTAGCCGCTATTATTCGTTTGCATAAATTAAATTTATATTAATAATAATATTAATATTGAATTTTGTTTCAAAAAGTTATAGAAAAACACAGTAACAAGTATTCTTCTAGTTTATCGTTGTTTTTGTACCGACAGTTAACATTCTCTAAATAAATTTGAGCTGAGTTGACAATTCTTCCGGATTCGGTACCGGATATGTGTTTACGTCCGCCGTGGGAACGTTTCTATGGCCGATCTCAGGGATCAATTTAAACTTGCTCATTTGAGTAAACCACTGAGTATTTTCACGCTTTAACGTACATTAAGACAAATTCTTTATGAAAATTTGATGGCTTATAATAAAAAGTGACTAAAACAATTTATTTAACATTTTGAACATTATATTTTAAACTGGCAACACTAGTTTCCACTGTCCTCCACAAATTATAAAGATCTATGAATGTTGTATGAATTAAAAATGTTTTCAGTGGAAAATAAATATATTTTGGATATCTGCATCTACAGCAAATAAGGTTTTAAGTGAGTAAACATATTTTTGCGAATCTTGTGTTAATAAATGCAAATTAGAACACTGTTGTTGAAGGATGCCTATTATACACAATAACACATTCACATCTACATAACTGACGTAAACAACTTATTTCTAATTGCTACAAGTGCATAAATTGTTGCACATTCACAACAAATTGTTACTTTTGTTACGTTTTCATTTTATTTATTGTTGTTCAACGACTACCCCCGCATAGGTCCCCCGCGAATGCGTCATATGTTAACCAGCTTTAGTGGCGGCATTTATATAGTTAACAGTAGAGCACTTCACTGCGCGTATACTTGCATTTACAAGTATATTTTTTAATTTTCATTATTTTTCTATATAGTACTGCCTTGCACGTATTTATGAGCCCCCCGAGTTGTTGCTGTGCAACGCATAGAAAAATTAGCTTAATTAACTTTTATTCACTTAAAGCGCATTTTCCGCTGACTGACTTAACGCTGCGCCTGAATTCGCTGCTGATAGCGCAAACAAACACGCCAACTTGCAACAAATTGCGGCGAATACCTAACTACCTATCGACCATACTCGCGGGTTACTTACCACACTTTCTCGTCGAGTGGCCGATAATGTTATTGCTGTGGTTAGCGTTGTTGTGTGATTTTTATTGGTGTTAATAGCATTGTTGTTGTTGTTGTTATTACTATTTTTGTTGTGTTTAAATGGACGCGCGGGTGCGCCTAGTTGCGTGCTGTGCCGATAAATGGCGCAGTGATGCAAGTACACCATATTTGGTGTTGTTGTTTTTGAGATTATGGCCACTTTTACTGTTGCCTTTGGCGCAAGAAAATAAAGTCAAAGTCATGTTAGTGCTGGTTCAGTTGCAATATTAAGTAGTTGTTGTTAACGCTTTTACTTTCCATTTTATGCGTTGACCGAAATTAAGCTGCTTTTCTTTAAGTACTTACATGTGGGTATACATATGTACAAACGTTAGGGTGGTTCTAAAACCGTTTTATGCCGAAGAAACTGCATGGAAAGTTTGAATATGATTGTAGATGATTTGTAATGTTTTCAATAGTGTCATAGTTGAGGATTCTGGTTGAGCCGTACCCTACGGGGTCAAAGTTCAAATGTTTCTATGAAGAGGAACAGCTACTCAGAGTTTCTACAATTAATTTTCATGTATTATTTGAAAATATAAATCGAGTCCAAATATATTAGTAGTATATGGAATATGGAAATAATAATTTTAGTTATTTTAAATCTCTTAGGAAACCTGAACTTTGACCTTTCTGCCTCAATTGCCTTAAACTAGTACCAAAACCAAAATATCGTGTACTATTATATCTTTTACCATAGCTTGTATTCGTGAAATCTAGTCGATGAGAATTAAAAAGAGTTCATTTCATGTTTTCAGTACTTCCCTAGTGTACATAAATTTTTGGATGTTTCAACAGATTTCACTGTAATTGAAATGTGTTACAAATTTATAATTGCTTTTTCAACTATGTGACTCATATGCATTTCTTAATAAAAAAACAATTAATTTTTTTCCAATTCGTCATGGTTTTAAACCTTTTGAGTTAGTTCCCATAAACGTTTTATTACTGTCTTGAAATGAACTTAGAGTGTGCCTCTTATTACTTTTAATAAATTTCCAGAGAGTTAATTAGTTAGCGTTGAAATTAATCTTCAGAATTAAAAAACAAGTAACAAGGCTAAGTTCGGGTGCAACCGAACATTTACTCTCACAATTTATTGATATAGTTTTAAGATAACACACAATTTGAACCATATATTCGACATAAGGTCCACTAGAATAACGAAAATCAGGAAAATTTATATTTGCGCACCGTTATTTTCCTCAATGGCTTGTTTTAGGTGTCATATAGATTTGTTCAGCTAAAAAATGTTGCGGGAAGTATGTCCCATAAATCCTCTATTGAATTCAGATCTAGACTTAATGACGGACACCGAAGTTAGGGAATATTACGCTACTCAAAAGAGGCTTTAGTATACCCTGAGACGTGGATACGCGCGTTATCCTGCTGGAACACCCAGTTGTCGCCATGATATGCCTCAGCGAACGTGATAAATTCACTGTCCAGCAATTCCATATATATTTTGCGTTCATACGACTCGGGAGAAAGCAAGTGGGAGACTTCTCTTTGGCGCTAAGAGCAGCTCACGTCATTACAGATCCACCGACATGTTTGCGCTTATAGTAAGTATGGCGAGGGTGCCGTAAATCCGTCCAATACTTATAATCCGTCTAAATTTAATGTTTCCTCATCAGTAAATACGAAATTTTTAAACTCTACTTCTTAGAATTTATATTTTTCGAATGCATGCCTTTTGGGGAGATTATAAACGCGGGTTTAGACACTTTGGATTCATATTTAAGATTTAAGTCTCCTTCGTAATATGTTGTAAAGACTTCTCTTGGCACTTATAGACCAAATTCCACTTAAATTTGTAGCAACTCATCATGTCCTGAGTTGCCAACATACAAAAATGCCATTTGGTACGTTCATTTATCGAAGATTCTGGTCCAGTATGCTTATGTTTTTTGTATTCCTCGAGGGTTTTAAAAGGTTTCGTTTGGTTTTTCGTTGCCACATTACTTCAGCAGTATTTACATACTTTGTTCATAATCTCATTATTGATCTGTTGCTCAGACGAAATTCGGTTCCAAGTCGCATTTTTAACTAAAATGAAAGTTAGTTGTTGTTTTTATATACATATACTTATTTTTCAATTATTGCTTACATCCTCGTTAGTTGTTTTTAAAATTCCAATTGTCGAAATGTTGACACCGCGACAGCCAAAAAAACAATAAAATCGTTTTGCACATATACCTATTTTCTATGAAGCGTCCCGATCTGCATAGTGGACTAATACTGACTGTACTATTAGTAAGGTGTTGTCGTAGATTTTTTGTGCGGCAAACAGAAATATATCATTAATAAACATAAATGCATACTCAGAAATAATTGAGTTATATCTATACTACTATTGTAAAGAGTAAAGATTTGTATGTATGTTTGTAATGAATAAACTGAAAAACTACTGTGCCGATTTCAAAAATTCTTTCACCATTGGAAAGCTACGTTCACCCTGAGTAACATAGGCTATATTGCTCGAATCTTAACTTTTTGGAAATAGTTCCCAGGTGAGGGTATCAAAAAGACTCCGTGATGGAGAATCTTAATCTGAAACTGAAAATCGCTTGCAAGTCATTCTCTTCGCATCGCAATCCCGTGCGAAGCCGGAGCGGTCTGCTAGTAGTATATTAAAGCCCACCCTATTTTGGAAAAATCTATAATTAGCTATAAGGGACCATTTGTGGTACAGAGACACACTATTAGAAGGAAAAGATTCCCTTTAAATTGCATCAAAATATCTGACGGCGCATGATCCTCTGAAAAGATCCTACAATTCGTATTTAAGGTGGTCCTGACTTTCTAACCAATAAACAATTTCACCCTGATCACGTATTATATTCAAGAGATGGATTAAAATTTTAATCCATTGCATTCCGTTTAAATTGGTCACTTTTTCGATCTGAACGATGATTAGGTTGTTCGCATCTCCGCTCTCTGGGAACATAGGTTTTCCTTCGTGTTGTGCTTATTGCATCTCCTTTGGAAGCGAATATTTCGGCACTCTTTTGCAAGGTTCTGGAGATTCTTCAAATATCACATTATAGACTCACTGTTGTGCCTCCCTATGGATCATCTATGCTGCTTGAGCATCCATCCATAAGCTAACAAGGTGTGGTGTCCTATGTGGTCTATTTTCATCTCTTAGTTCAATTGAAATTATTTCTGAACCGTTTTTAATTAGGCTTTGTAAATACAGAGGATTTCTCTTCCGGCTGCAATTAGTAACGGTAATGGCATAACTCCCTAGATGAGGCGGTTTCTGTTAGTAATTATCGTACTCAAGCTGTTTCTGACTACCAAACAATATACTCGCAATCAGATTAAACTTCACTTCATATGGAGAACATCCATCGGAATCGATGATCCGTGGATCCATGAAGAACTTTGAGAACCTATCTTAAACAAGTTCTTAAACAAGTTTTCCATCATTTTTTTTTTAGTTCAAGTTCCACAATATTGATATGTCCACAATTTAACTATATTTGTGGCAACTTTGTAACCAAACTGAAAATAAATAATATTTACCAATTCCCAAACCTCATTTGCTTAAAATTTCAGTTGTGAAATTCAGTAACCAAAGAACAAGATGGAGAATGAAGTCGCCGTGCCCACACCACCAAATGCCAGTTCCACACCTACGACAACTACATCACCACCGACTGAAGTACAAACAGTAAAGAGTGATACAGCAGCAAAAGACACAACAACGACAGCAACACGCCCTAAACTTGAAGGTTATGAATTTTACCGCAAAGTCCTTGGATCTCCGCAGTATGTGGTAGGTGCAACAAAAACAAAACAAAAGCAAAATTTATGAATACACATGTACCACCAACAAGCTTACATGTGCCACTCTCGTATATGCTAACATTGAAAATTAAATTCGCTTTCTCTTCCAATCCCATTCGCATGTGCTCGTATGTAGGTGGCGCCCATGGTGGATCAAAGCGAATTGGCCTGGCGTATGTTCTGTCGCAAGTATGGCGCCCAACTGTGCTACTCGCCAATGTTTCACAGCAACTTGTTTGCCAAGGATCCGAAGTATCGCAAGGATGCGCTGCAAACATGCCCCGAAGATCGACCATTAATTATACAGGTTTGTTAGCCAAATCAAGATTTCATGTAGATTGTATGTAACAAGCTACTACCTTTTGGCCGTTAAAAGTGGGTGTGAACTTTTTGGCTGAAATATAGCAGCGCTATTTGAGGTGTTAGGCGAAGATGGTGTTGGAAAATGTAAAGAGAAAATAAGTAAGGCCAAAAATGGTACAGAAAACCCATTAGATCCCATTGTACTCACTTGGTTAAAAAAAAAACTGATTTTTTTCCGTACCCAAGCGAGTACAATGCGAGGGAATGGGTTAACATAGTTCAGCGAATAAAAAAAGGTCATCTTGTTCGAATGTACGAAATCACTCCAGCTTTGAAAGTGTTCGATGCAGTACCCGCTGGTCGACGTACAGGAAAGGGAAGATTTCCACTCCGGTGAAAGGATCATGTGGACATTGATTTTATCTTTTTCACTTAGGACTTCGGACTTTCTGGTGCACTTTAGTTTATTAAGAGTCCTCTTTAGTTTATTGACCGATTAGAGGGACAGAGATCTTCATATTTGATAAACGAAAGGTAGGGATTAGCAAATACCAATTTCGATATTTGTGAAAAAGAGTTGCCATATTGAAGGGTTACCGTTTCTACAATATTCGGGGTTATTCAACCAATACGGACTGAGATATAAAATGTAATCCATTTCGAGGTTCCCTACTCGAAAATTAAAATTTATTTGGGAATGTTTATTATCATTCGAAGCGACATTCTCCGCATAGACTTTAGATTTTACATATCCCTACAGAAAAAAGTCTAACGGTGTGATATCACACAATCTTGGTGGACAATCGACCGGCCCAAAACGGGAAATTTTCTGCTCACCGCAGTGTTCTCTCAATGAATCCATTTATTGATGCGATGTGTGTCTTGTTGAAACCAATTGTCGCTGAGATCATGAGCTTCAATTTCAGGCATCAAATAGTCGATTATTGCACCGTCTCACCAACCACACCAAACCGTTGTCCTGGATGAAATAGTATCTCTTGAATCTCTTCAGGTTGCTCTTCGTCCCAAATGCGTCCATTTTACTTGATTACATACCCATTGATCCAGAAATAGAGCTCATCGCTGAACAGAATTTGCCTCGAAAACATCGGATCTTCTTGGAACTTTACAAGAGCCCTTAGAGCCAAACGATGTCGCTTGGGAAGGTCGAGCAACCTCAGTTCTTGCCCCAAGCTGTATTTTGTACGCTTTCAATTTCAGATCTCGACGTAAATGCGCCAAGTCGTACCATACGTCAGTCCGAATTGCTTCGAACGGCGCCGATTCGATTCTCCAAGGTCTTCGTGTACACTCACAGATGCGGCTGCTATATTTTCTTCACTACTGGGTCTCTAAATGGGTGATGGTGCTGCGAATAGTGCGCTCAGTAGGCCGATTATGTTGACCATAAGTTGAGCGAAACACTTTTTTTTACAGAACGGTGTTCAGGCATACGTCTTTCCATGATGAAATGCCAAACAATACTGAACAAAAATAACATGACAGCTTGACATAACTCACGCGTGATCTGTTAAAACAAGGCTATTGAAAAAAGTTCCTCTACTGGGATCACCCGTTATATTTGGCAAAGAACTGCCAACTCAAGTTGCACTGCTCAACGAGCTATTTTTCAATTATTTCTTGTAATTATTAAATGAATGAGCTTTAGGAGCCCATTACCTCTAAATATTTTAAATTATTTAGTCTTGTTAAGAATATAATCAAATGTAGACGACATAGGTGTGTCTATGAAAAAATGTATGTATCATGGACTGAGTCTAATATATGTATGAAAATTTTATTATTTTAATTTATGAAGCATATTAAAATAGTTTTTTGACATGCGATTTCCCACCAGCATCACTTAAGGATATAAAATAACTGTTAACCTTGCACAAATCATGATTTCTAATTGCACGCTGTCATGACATTGACATTGGCCGCGCTAATGGCCTTTTCCTCATCATACTCTTCACGCTGTTTTAAGCTTTATTTATGCGAAATTCAAGAGAAAGTCATTAGAAATATGCAAAACCTTGCACTCAGTCACTCAACACTGAAAGTCCCCCCAAGGAGCGCATTTAAAATGGCAATTCACCATACAAAGGCATCATTTCATTTCAATTTGCATGTGTTTCTCAAAAGCGTTTTCCATTTCATTTGCAGTTTTGCGGCAACGATGCAGAAACGCTGCTGGAAGCTGCGCTCTTGGCACAAGACCATTGTGACGCTGTCGACATCAACCTGGGCTGTCCGCAGGCGATTGCAAAACGTGGCCATTATGGTGCATTTCTGCAGGACGAATGGGCGCTCTTAGCGGAAATTGGTATGTATTGTGTTGTTGCTGTTGTGGGTTTCAGCATTTGTATAATGAAGTTTTTTCAAACATTTTCAGTGAATACACTGCATGTGAAGCTCTCTGTGCCGGTGACATGTAAAATACGCGTTTTCGAAGATCGTCAGCGCACGATTGCCTATGCCAAAATGCTCGAAGCGGCGGGTTGTCAACTGCTTACCGTACATGGACGCACACGAGAGCAAAAGGGGCCGCTCACCGGTATCGCCGACTGGAGTTACATCAAAGAAGTAAGGTACAAGTACAACGTTGATTGAAAATCATTTTCAAAAGAGCTCACTGACTGATCGAGCTTCGTTTTCTTTTTGGCTATTACGATTATCTCCAATTTTATTTTATTCTATTCCACTCTATAGAGAACATATAAAAATACCCATGTTTGCTAACGGTAATATACTTGGTTTGGAAGACATCAAGCGTTGCATGTCGGAAACCGGTGTGGATGGTGTCATGACGGCCGAGGGGAATTTACACAATCCAGCCATATTTACGGGTGAAGCGGTGAAAACTTGGGATATGGCAAACGAGTATTTGAACTTTGTGCAACAATATCCCTGCCCAGTGTCCTATATACGTGGGCATTTATTCAAAATCTTCCATCATTTGTATGTATATATATTTTTATTACTATTTAATAATTTCAAATAATTTTTATTTAATTTTCGATTTCGAAAAAAGAATGAACTTAAGACCAAATGCTGACTTGCGCGAGGAATTAGCTGTATCCAATCAGTTAGAGCATTTCCGTGCGGTCGTTGAGAAAATTAAGCACAAATATGAGCCATTCCATGTGGGTGCAGTGGTGTACGATGCCGAGGAGGTGGATCCCAGCGTTTTAGTCATCGAAGAGGGTGTAAGTATTTGCTTAAGTGTGATAAAGTTGTCTGGTTGTACACTGCGTATGCGTAATTACTTACTGATGCGCTTGACATGTATACGCAGCAACAATTTAAATGAATTAAATAAAATTAAAAAACATTTTCCAGATATTTGTTCAAAAATATTATTAATTTTTGATTTTATTATCATTAATTTAAAAAACTAAAATAATTAAAATTAAAAAAATTATTAAAATTAAAAAATAATAATTAAATTAATAACACAACCTACTTTTAACCTGAACTAATTATTTCGCAGCCATATTATTAACTCCTCTTTTAATTTCTTCGCAGTTGAATTTATCCTTGCCACCATGGCTATGCCAACCGTACATTCGCGTGCCTCCAGAGATGCATAAACAAATTATAGCCGAGAAGGTGCGCCTTGCCGAGGATCCCAATAGACAGAAACGTCAGTTTTTCGACACCGAAGGCAATGAGATATCACGCAAGCGCATGAAAAAGCTACGCCGCCGCTTACGTCGTCCCAATAAGCCCGAGGGCAGACACGAACGTAGCTTGGAGTGCTGTGATCAATGTGCGAATCCCGTTGGCATTAAGTGTGAGTATCGCTTATGCCGCACCTGTTGCCGTGAGAAATGCTACACTGAAGACCGCGATTGTCCGGGACATGGTATATTGATTAAATCGCGTCGTATAAAAGCTAAGGTATTTGAAAATAAAAAAGCGAGTAAACAGGATTCTGGCGTATCTGATGACGTGGACGAAGTGACTATCGAATGCAATGAGATTGAAAAACCTGTGCGGGTTTTACATAGCGTAGAAACGAATACTGTACTCAATGGGAACAGTTGATTTCTATTGTTGAAAACGTACTTATTAGTTAAATTGTGTACATTTTTATATGTATTACATTTAGATAAATTAGTTGACACTATGTTGAACCAAATACAATATACTAAACATAATTGTTGTGTTGGTGCACGATGTCAATGCAACTTTTACAAATATATTCATTTTTTCATTTATTCATTAGTATCTATTGTCTGTAGCAAACACTTTCAAGTGTGCTGGATTTTAGAAAATAAATATTTTTATAAAATATATAATTAAATTAAATTAATTAAAGCAACTACATAAATCAGAACTTCGATTTATTATAAAATTAATTTTTTTTATATATAAGATTAGCAAGCATTAATTAGAAAAGATGGGTTTTAAATGAATTTTAAATAAATTAGCTTCATATTCATTATAATTAATTAATTATTATTTTCAATAATTAAATTGTTAATTACAAATTGCATTTTTGTGAAAAACAATTATTTCAATCAAAGACAAGGCAACCCTAGATCACACGTGCACCAAACAGCTGATGTAAATATTCAAAACGCGACGTCAAACTAGAAACGTCACTTTTGTTGTAAATTGAATTGTTTTGCAAATTAAAAATAATAAAGAATAAATTCAATAAATGAGCCGGCGTTGATGTTGAATATTAATAAACATTAATAGAAATTAAACTTAATTTAAAATTTAATTTAAACAACGTTTGTGAAAATACGAAAGGAATAATAGCGTTTAAGTATGGAGAAGACGCAACCCTTTTATGATTTATGCATACCATACCAAAAGGACGAGCGGGCGCTGAAGGAAATAATAAAAGAAGCAATCAGTTGTAAGTTGCTTGTTATTTATACTTCTACAAGTTTTTGTTTTTAATATTTCTACATCTTAGTGGGTTACAAAACGATTGCTATCGAACAAGTGTTTGATCATAGCAGACGCGATGCTACTAAGCGTGTGCCTGACATATTTCCGTCACCTGTAGAAATAAAATCGCTGGAAGCGGCGTTTAAAAATGAAGTAAAAATTTTACAAAGATTAACAATTTTATATGTTGATGTTAGTGTAGCGCATGCTATGGTAAACAACTTTCAAATTCAAATTGTTATATGCATTCATTTAATTGTATTATTTTGCAGACGAACTCACTTAATATAAAAAAATTCCACTTGATCGCTGGTCAACCAAAGACGGATGCTGCTTTAACAGTAAGTTGTTGTATTTGCTATATATCTTTAGTATTTAATACATATAATTATTTCTTCAGCACTGCTGTACAACTTTCGCTGGAGACTTGCTGACATTCGACGCTGATGGCGGCGTAAAGCTGTTGGTGAATCGCAAAGCATATCAAATTGGTGTCAAAAGAGGCTTATTCTTCGAAATCAAATATGGCCCTGCAATCAGAGACTCTAGCATACGCAAAGATATGATAAAACTCGCGCACAATTATTGCGTGCGTGGTAAATCGAAAAACATCATTTTCAGTAGTGGTGCAACGAATGCTTTTGAATTGCGTGGACCTTACGATGTGGCCAATCTGTAATATATGAATTAAACTACGCTACGAACTGTACTAATAAAATTGAATACTTTTTTTAGTGCTTATATTTTCGGTTTGTCAGAGGATCAAGGCAAGAATGCAGTC
This sequence comes from Zeugodacus tau, assembly GCA_031772095.1. Classification (NCBI taxonomy): domain Eukaryota; kingdom Metazoa; phylum Arthropoda; class Insecta; order Diptera; family Tephritidae; genus Zeugodacus; species Zeugodacus tau. The sequence goes on along the minus strand of CM062651.1, from coordinate 54,403,415 downwards.
AATAAAGCGTGTAGACAGTTATTTTTGAAAGCGCGTAAGTATAAAATAAAATTTTATTATAACTGAAATATTACTAAAATTTACATATTTCCATCGTTTGTATATAATTGCAGAGGCGCGCCGCATTGGAAAAACAGTTATGTTCATAAGATCCACTGGACCGATAGTGTTTTCCGACTCATCTGATTCTGCTGACGATGAATCCGAGCAAGTTGCGGAAGATGATAGTGATGAAAATGAAGAGCTTGAAAATGAGTTTGGCAGTAATTCTCCAGAACCACCCAGTAAAAAGAAAAAGAAAATTTTATAAAAATATACGCATGAGTTTGATTTTGCGGTAGTAGTTAACCATTTGATAGAAGGAAGAATTCTTTAAGCCGTAATCAATATTTTCTCAAATAATTCATTTAGTGATACTGGATTAAGCCTTTCGGAATCTTTAGCAATATTTATTAATTGCTTGGCTGCTTAATCTAACCAAATATTGTATGTAAAAAGTACGGCAGCACCAAATTGAAGCTTAACCCTGACATGGTGTATTGCTTTTCGAAAAAGATTTTTATTTTGAACATAAAATCAAACGTTTTATAGTATTGCAATCCACACAAAGGTTTTTTAATTAACATTCGGCAATTTTGTAGGTTAAAATGAAAACTTATAACACATTATAGCACAGAAAATGCTTATAAATTGGAAATCAAACTTTTATATTTATTTAAATGTATTTATATTATATACTTATCTTACTTATCATACTGATCTATTCTCACTCCGTAGTATCGATCCTTGCTAAAAAGATCTAAAATTTAAAATATTTTTTATAATTCAATAAAAATGAAAGCAGCTTTCGTTTAACAAATAATTTTTTATTTTATTATTTGTTTTCATATGTTCACAAGCACTAATCAATAAAGAATATCATAAATGAAATAATCGTTAGTAGGAGGAGCCCAACTTATTAATGAATAAAAATTTTTATTTGAATATGCCTGCACTCTCACAAATTCCTCTTTTAGTTTGCACATAATTTAAGAGATTTAAGCGTATTTATATGGCAACACTTCGCTGTGGATCGACGTTTCGAACTGTCATTTGCATCGTCGTCGGCAAAAAGAATGAATTCTGAAAACAAAATGGAGGTCTTTGATTTGGTGCGTACGTCTCTGTGCTAGTGTGAAAAATTTGTGTAAACGGTAAAATAAGTGCAAATTAATTATAAAATATTACAAAATTTGATTTCTAACCCTACCGGCTTTAATTTAAAGTAAAAACTTTATAAAATACTTGTGTATTAACAGGGATAAATGACTTTGAAAATTTTTCGCTAAAGTTGAATTGCAGACACTCGGTGAAAATCGAGAATTAGGAGAAAACGAGTAGAAGAAAAATTTCTGTACTTCGCGTCAACGATAGCCAACGAAGGCGATGTTGGATTTTTCGTTTTCATTTTCTGCTGTTCATCGTTAGTACTTGGTTGCGTTTCCCCAAAAAGCGATAGCAGTAAATTTTCTTTTGTTTTTTGTTTGTAAAAAAAATATTAAATATAATAATAGTGGAACGGTCGTGCAAAATGAACATAAACAACAAAGTGCAATAAATATCTGTGATAAAAATAAATGGGAAGCTACGATATAAAACAAGTAAAGAATAATTGCTAAAGAGACAGAATATGTTAAGGAAAAACAAAAAAACAAAAAACAGTAAGATAAAAAAACCGCATGCTAAAAGATAAAGTTGAAAAAAAAATTGTGTGAAAATTGTTAAAAATATACATATACATTGTGAAGACGAAAAAGAGGAATTCTTGCTGAGCGCGGCGCTTTGCATAATTGAAATTTGTGGTACTGGACTTTTGTGTGCTTGATTGCTTTGCTATATAGGTATTCGTGTATGTATGTTTGGCTGTTTGCATTGACCGTCGTACAGTGCCCATAGCAGAGCTCCCCATTCGCAACCACACATCGCACCTTACCCCACTGGATTTGATTTCATTCGAGTTTGCTTCGTTTGTCTCCGCCGCGACGTCGAGAGGCAACGCGAGATGGCGATTGCGATGGCGACGTCAATGACTGTGTTTGCGTTTGTGTTGTAGAGAAGTTTGTTGGAAATTAGTTGATTGCTTTTTTAATATAATTTTTGCTTGTCTCGCTATTCGTTCACAATGACACCACTTACGATGCCACCCCAACGATTATGATGGAGCATTAGTTTAATCATATGTATGGATTTTAAAACAATTGTTTATGCACATATTGTTTTAAAAGAAGTGTTGGATATAACTATTTATTCCATTTTCATACATGTATATAATATGCATTGAATTGTGCCGGTAGCAATGTGAAAATAATACAGTAAAAATGCATCTATTAGTTATTAGTGCTAGTTAACAGTGTCTGTTGTTTCATTGATTTTTTTTTTATAACCAAGAAAAAATCGTGTATTCGCCAATGTTCGTGTATATGCAATCGTTATAAAGTGCATTCAAACCGATGAACATTGTAATTTTTTTGCATTGTCGTCATCGGGAATGTCGCCGAATACATTATTTCGTGTGTATGTGCATGCATGAAAAATATACATACATTTGTATGTACAATTTGCTGTCGCTTGCACCTGCAACATCATTGACGCGGAGCTTTCTCCACTATTAGCTAACTCTACAGCTATCTTCGCTTTGCGAAATTATAAAAACTATACTTCACATCTACTTTCATTCTACAGTCAATACAAGTTTCGTTGGAGATATTTTCAACTAGTGAGAATTATTATAAATATTGCTATTTCAGTGTAAATATGTATTTCAGCTTGATGATTTCGAGTGTAAAAACAAAATTGTAAATATGTAGATTCCAAATATTTTTTTTTTGTTTCATATCAGTTTTGAAGTTATACAAACACATATTTGGTAGATCATCTGATGTTTTGAAGGCAAATATATGCTTACTCATGTGTATATGCGTTTGTTATAAATTTTATTTCAATTGTATAGATTTTTATCAACAAATAGAGTATAGTTTAAAGAAATTCAGGTCATTATATTAAAATAGGCTTGTGTAGAAACCGGCAGACCGAGTGTTCGTACTGTAAATATATACATAGGCACATACGTAGATATTTACATCCATTTTGAAAAGCAGATGCAAAAGCCGGAGAGTGGTAATGTGAGTAAAATGTAAAAAAAAAAAACGTTTGCTTGTAGCACAAAATTGCTTTTACTCTACTTATTGTTCGCTTCTTTCACACACCTCTTAAACGTGAACATCGATTTTAGCATCTGTACGCATTTTATAATGTACTGTATGTTTGTACGCTCCACGCTGTGACGCTTCTTGTGTAAGTTGATTGCTAAAGATACATACGCCACACTTTCAACTGCTGATGTATTGTCATACAAACATACATACATACGTACATATGTATATGCATGTACGTATAAGCACATGAATGTGCACAAGTCATACGTATACGCAGCTAAATTTTGTTGTTGATATTGTATTTTTATGGTACCTAGTAATTGAGTACATAAGCACATTCATATATTCATATACTCGGACTATGAAAGTAAGGTACCTAAACGGGCGACTGTGTGTGTATGTACTTCAGTGGATGCTTAAATTGTATAAAGCATTAATTCGTATCTAAAACCAAATACAACAATATCATTAAAGGCAAAACAAAAAAGTCACAGGCTGACACTGGCAAGACCACATAGCCAGCCGACAACCGACAACACAAATATCAGCCGACAGCAAGTAATAACACCAATAACTACCGCTCGTGTCGTATATTAGCAGGCAACAACAACAAAGTGCACAGTGTAGAGAAGACGACAAAAAGACTTGGTTGGATTACTGGATTTACATAAAATATGAAATGAAATGAATTGAGGGAGCAATGAGTAAAAGAATCTCAAGCTAAAACTATGTTCGCGCGTTCAAGTGTACGTATGTATGCATGTTTGTGTGTTGTGTGTGCGCGTTTATATACGTATAAGTACATATATTTATATATACTTTGCTGTATGCGAAAGGCTGTTATACAAGCTGAGAAAATACACAAACAAAGAGGAATACCAAACAACTGACAGTCGCGGTATTCAAGTATGTACCTGTGACAATAATATTAAACTTGCAGTTTTTCATCTTGTCTACTACATGAGCAGTTGTCAAAGAAGAGTTATTAATAATTTTGTAAATAATTTTTTTGAAATTCCAGTTCAAATCGTCTTTATAGTCTATCATCTGACTGCTATATTGAAATGCAAATGTGTTAAATACTGTGAAACCTCTTTAGATGGACACTCACCGTCGTGCAGTTTTTGTACGCCTAAGTTAGTGTAATTTGTTCCATGAAAAAATGTTTTCCCAAGGGTTGACATAATATATCATAATATTAAAAGTGTCAGCCTAGTAGAGGTGTCGGTTAGGATAGGTTTCTCTGTTCTATTTTATTAGCATTGCTTTAATCTTAATTTATTAGTTAGATATCTTCGATCATCATATGAACTACAATACATATTTATGTAGTACATAGTTGAAAATCGCTATGCTTTGACCGATTTTACAAATCGTTTAATAGTTTATTGAGTTCCTCTACACATTTTCCATCCCACAGCTCCATATACAGCATACATATTTATAAAATACCGCTATTTTGCTCCACAATTTTCCCAAATGGTATAATTATCGCGAATGCTTGAAATATTTTATTACAAGTTTTCTTTTCCACACAAGTCCAATATGGCCTTACATATGTAAGTGAGTCTGTCTGTCTATGTATAAATAAATTATTATTTTATTTTTCATTTTTTTTTATGTGCATATTAATGTATGTACATATATATGCATGCATTCGAGTAATTGCAGTTGCTTAAATGAAGTGTGTATACTGAAAGCTTTAAAACAATTGTGCATAAATGGCAGCCACAAATAAAAAAATAATCAATACATTAATTTGCAAATGGAATTAGATTTAGAGTTACTGGAGGTAACATTAATATTTCGTTATCTCAATTGTTTTGCAATCGAATATTTTTATTTTCGTTAAAGTTGGTGTATAACAACAAACAAAACTTTCTGGAGTTGAAAAAAAATCAAATTATAACCAATTTCCCCTGTTGTTTGTCAGAGTTTGCTTCTATTTTACTGAGTGTGGTAGTTTTGACATTGAGGATAGGAGAGGATTGCACTTTAAGTAATGAACATATGGTCTCATGGTGGTTTCAATTGTCTTTACTTTTTTTCCTTTCAAAAATTTTAAATTTTCGTTGCTTTAATCTAGGATTAACTTTGGTTATTCGCTCCAGTAAGAAATTTCAAAATGTTATCGCTTTGACTGCAACTCGATAAGAGGTTCGCAAGTTACAATATGGATGGAATGCAAATTTCAATGTGAAGCGCCACCAAATTCAGTGTTAATTTCAATATAAATGTTTGATTCTATAAATAAAAAGTGAAATGCGGTAATAAAGAATGTGCTAATAAAACGATAAATTAAAAAAACTATAAAATTAAAAAAAAAACTTGCGCGTTACAGAAATATTTTCAATGTCGGGAACTTTACAAATAGACAGTGTTACATTGCCAGAAAAAAATGTGAAAAACAGATCTCTGTCATTCAAACTTTTTGTTGACATAAGTGGTTAACGTCATATGTGAAGTGTTATGTATGTGTTAAAAGATTTTATAGAACGATTATTATCCAAAAAGCGCAAAGTGCGAAGACTATAACCGCAGCATGGAACAATAGACCGGTAAGTTTTATTTAAGAAATATTTAGATACGTCTTTTGATCGATTCAGATGTGTATCTACATTTAATATAAATATACCTATGAATACATATAATATGCATGTAGATTTGTATTGATTTACACATAAGCATTATATACAAGTGTGCATACATATACTTTTGCATATATTATAATAAGGCGTCTATTTAAACGGTGTATATGCGTGTACAGTTTTCAACGTACATTCGCTGCTATCGGCAAACCTGCAATTACGGCTTGCTTAGGCGAATCGTGAAATTTCGAGAAATTTACGACAATGGTCAGGCAGAAGTTGCTTTTTAGAAATAATTATGTATCTTTAACTGTAGCACACGTATTAATAACAACAACTATACATATGTACATACAAAAAAAAAGTAATCGTCAAAAACGACGATGAATAAAACAACATCAAGCGCAAGTGAGAAACGAGCGGTGTGGCAAATAGCAGCAACACCAGTGATGCCAACAATAAAAAAACAACAAAAGCAACAATAGTAATGCCAAAGCACAGATCGAAACACATACACAAGTATGGTATGCCACACAGATACATCCCTGCAGTTGTTCTATGCACATTAGGGTGGTGCGTAAATGCAATAAGTTCATATAATTTTTTTGTTTATAATAAGTTGTTATTTTGAAATTGAAAATGTTTTAATTTGAAACACATATTTTTCTTTAATATGTATTAAAAGACACTATGTGTACGAGGGTTGATATCTATGTTTCTATGCCAATAATAGGTGAGAATAAATTTTGGTGGTTGAAAAAATACTTTGGTGGTTTTCATGATTGGGAATCTACTTTTACACTCTTTGGAACCGATTTTTGAAAAATATTTTAATTCGCAGAAAGATTCAGTCTCTCACGGCATGCGATATAATCACTTCTCTCAATGTAGCTGAATTTTTAAAGCCACTTTAGGCATTTAACTATAACCATACATCCCACAGCATCAATTTAATGAAAATAGATAATTTTGCTGTTGCTTTGGAATGTAAATATTTTGACAAGAGAGTAGCGGTCGCTTATTGGTACGCTTTGACTGAAATATTAAAAAAAAATACTTTTTTGACACCGAATTTTAATACCACCCTAGTTTTAATACACACTTGCATATTGACGTGTATGAGACATACCAAACTACACGTGTTTGTATTCATATTTAGTACGTTCGTACGTATGTGCACCGTTACGCAGATGTCGACAAAAATTGGCTGACTGACTGGCTGTTTGTGTTGTTTGCCTTTTAGTGGGGAGGGCGGGTATATATACCACAACGGCAACCATGCTAGTGCATATAGATATGTAGATGACAAGGTAGCTAACAAGTAAGCGTTCGCCATAAATGCGACGGCGCAGGCAATATTGGCAAAAAAACTCTATGAAAATGAAAAATTCAATCAACTCTTTAGATAAAAAAAGCAGCGAAACACAATAGCAACAATAACAGGCAAGACAACAACAACTTCATCAAAGAGGACGGCAAAATTTTAGCGTTATACACGCATGCATCTATGGATGTTTGTACGAGAGAGCGAAAATGTTGAATAAAAGATTAAAAAATAATATTATAAGTACAAAGATAGCAACAGTAAAAGCAATAACAAATTCTGTCGCTGCTGCCGTTTGTTGGGATATGAGAAGTGGATCTGTTGGTGCTGGTGGTGGTGGTGTTGGTGTCGCCAACGTCGTACCTCATTCTTGTTGTTGTTGTTGTTACGTCGCGTTGCTCAAGAGAATCATCGACACGGTTACGCTCTATCATCGTCCGTCGCCGGCTTGCATTGGCGGGCTGGCAAAACGGGTCGCGCAAACCTTTTCGGTTGTTATCGTTGTTGATTCGCTCTTTCATTTGTCTATTCGTTTGTAATTTTTTTTTTTGCAAATTAGAGCTGCCATCTGCGAGTGATTATCAAAAGATGCAGCAGCAGCCAGCAAGCAGGTGATTCAGAAGTTAATAACTTTGAATTGTTTTTGGAAGTTTCTAAACACGAAAATGTTGAATATTTTATATTTTAATGACATATTTGAACGACAAGAGGTTGAGAGATATAATGTTGGGAGGCAGTCCTGTCAGTATGTGAACTTCATAGCAAGTCCAAAAAATGTTCCGATTTCAATTGATTTCATGTCTTTTAGGATATCGTTTCTAATAATCTAGCCACTTATCGAATGCAGTTCGTAAACATTTTATATTTTTTCCATACTTCAAAGGTGAATATGTAAAAGGTTAAGCCCATAACCGGTCAAGGTCGCCGGTCGTATCAGCATATTTGAATGATCATCCCTTGGCGAAGTATAACAAAGAGCTGTATACAATTAGACAATAATAATTATGTCTTAAATAAAAAAAATAAAATTTAGAATTCAATTAATGTCTTACTTGATTTAATATCTCACTATTGATTTTTACTTTAAAATCTATATTTTGTTTAAAAATAACTTTACATAAGCAATCCAAAAAAAATAGAATTCATATTCACCGAATACTTTGGCATCTCTGTCCCGCCTAAACAAAAGAAAAAAAAGTGATTTCAAAGTAATAAAATTTATAGAGTGGCTACGTGCAAATGAGAACAAACACTCAACGGCCACTACAAGTTTTGCAACAACAACAGCGGCAATATGAACGTCCCACCATGGGAGACGTATATACGTATCATTTCTTGTTCGTACCACATTCGCCTCAATCTTCGCCAATTGACCAACCGTCGACTGACTACTACTAGTCAATCTGCTTTTCTCCAGGCGCAAATGTTTGCGGCGAAACTGTGAGTAGTGTGGCACAAGATTGGCGAGACATCTTGCAATTGCAATGAAAAATTGAATTCCTCGCTTTTTCTTTTTTGTATATTTTTTGCATATGCGTGGTGTAAGATATGCTAAATCATGCAATTACAGTTAGGAGTATGCGTATTTTGCAGAAAATGTTGCATTTTGTAGTGGAATATATAAGAGTGAGCGTGTGTGTTGCAAGATTGGTATGCGAAATAAATGAAATAGACTTGTGTGTAGTTATGTTCAATGCAAAAACTTTTGAAAATGTGCAAAGCCAGTTGTTGCAAATATAAAATTCCACACAAATGGTTCTAGCGTGCGCACAAGAAAATTTAACTACATTCTCTTTTTGTATCTATCATCTTTTTAATTTCTCATCTTCTTCAACGTAATCTCCACCGCTGCAACAACGCATTCCATACAACAATTATGAGTAGTAAGTACGCTTTATGTGCCACCACTTTTTCGGTTTAAAGTGACTGTCGCGACAAGTCACCTTTGACGAGCAGTGTTGCCAACTTTATTATGATTGATAACATGTTGCAATACAGCGTAGTTCATACATTTGATTTAATCATATTTTTTGATTTTTTATATATGTTTATTGCATTTTATCTAAAGATGAAGAGAAGTGTCTGTCGATATTATCATCAAAATCTTTCATCATTAAATATTTTATTGAAGTTTTTTCTATAACCTATGGCAACTCTTAAATAATAAATGCTCGCTACATTGTTTTACATTTTTAATTCGTTGATTAAGATTTTTGCAAGAACGAATAAATAAATGATCGCTATTCCACAACGTAAACGTAAGTGTAGAGTGAGAAGATAGCGAATAAACGTCAAAAAAGTAAAATAAAATTGTGAAAATGTAAAAATCAAGTGGAATTTAATAGTAAATTGTTTCTAATAATATTTGTACTAATATACTTTAATAATATTAGAAAAAATAATGTGAATAACTTGTGAAATAATTAATAACTTCTTTTATTATGCCAACAACTTCACTATCTCCGATCGCTCAGCGCGCAAGTTCCCACTACATTCCTCGTTTTAATCAGGCTTCAGTGGTTAGCCACTGTTTTTAATAAATTCTAATTGTCTTTTTTCAATTCACACATTATTGTTTTTAAAGTTTATCAGTTGGATTTCATTTTGCTTTACAAACAATTTCTGCCGGTGTTTTCGTGCGTTGATTTTCGCTTTTATTTCAATTGTCTCGCTTGTCGTCCGCCGCATGACTATTTGCTTGTCTGTCTCTGCTGCGTCTACGTCACCGGCCAGCGCCACTTTTATACCCAACACATGAAGTGTGATACCCCTTTGACTGGTACTGCTGACTGCTAACTGCTCTCTGTTTGGGGAATCTCGTAGTTCCACCCGGCCCGGCACACTTGCCGTTTTGTCGTTCATACCTGCACGTGATTGTCGGTTTGCTTGGCGTTTTTGTCCGTCGATTTCCTTTTGGATCCACGTTTTTGCATCACGCTGTCTTTTTTGGCACGTTCTCTTATTATGCGGCCTTTGTGTGCACGCATTACCTCGCCTATTCAATTCGGTATTTTATCGCATTTTCTTATTCCACTCCAATTCTCTACATACTATCTTTTCGTTTGCTTTCTTTCTTTTGTTCATACGCGCATTCAACATGCGACCCAACAGTGGTTGCCATGTTCTCTTGTTTTATTATAACGCACACGCACACATCTTCACAACTGTATCTGTGTGTCTGCCAAAGTTTTTGCACTTTTCGTTCTCTCACTCTCTCTCTCTCTCTTCCTCGTTCATTTCACGTTCTCGAGCTCTCGTGTCATTTCCACGTTTTGTGCGGCTCGTCACACGATTGCCGGTCGTTGGATACTCGTCTCTGCGCTCATGGTGGCGCTGCAGCAGCACTAATGTTTTTTTCGCCAGCCGCCGTCGGTGTGTCATTGCCGTCTGTTTCGTCTGGTTAGTTTATACAAGTACTCGTGTCGTGCTTTCGGCATTGTTTTGGTGTTTGTTTTTCACCGATTTGTTATTGTTTGCGCACCTATTTTCGACTTAATTTTGTATCTTTTTTTATTATAAAAAAAGATAATGTGCAATGCGAAGAGCGATTGATGATCGCAATGTTTTATAAAATCGCATTACAATCGAGTTACTAAGCAGCCGCATTTGTATAAAATATAAATAGCGTAGTATTTAGGTAAATTATATTCCTCATTAATTTAATTGGTCGATTTCAATTGTGCGACCGCCCACCACAAGAGGCGTTTTGTTTTTGCCAGTTCATTAGAAAATCTGTTTTCGTGCTTCGTAAAACATCTGTTTTGTTTCGACTTGGAGAGTTCGGCCATATAAAATTGCAGCACAAATCGGTTGGAATAGAAATGAAGTTTAAATTATGGAGAACTCCAAGGATATATAAAGAAATTTACTATCGAATATTTTTCGTAAAACTCAATGTTTTGTTAAATATTTCTATAGGAGAAGGGACTATTTTTTGAAGTGCTTTGTACTAACCTATGACCTTTAATCCTGAATTGTGTAACGCCTATAAAACAGAAGTCATCTAATATCAATGACACAGTACCTACCTAACTACAGGAAAGTCATATTAGCTGCGAGACAAATCAGCTGCAAGGCCAGAACACAATGGAAAGTCCGTTTCGAAATGGTAAAGATCGCATTGCCTGCCGAACAACAACTTTAGTTCACGACTTTGGGGTTGATTCTAACGGCATAAAGAAATATGGCTTGTAATAGAACACTTTCCGGAGGTGTTGTATAAAACGTCTTTGGTTTCAATTTAACTTCATTATCTTAAATGCTGCCCATTCTATTCGTTTTGTTTTCGTTTTACTCCATTTTCTGCTTTTCTAGATGAGAGCAATTAAAACTGGTTTTGAGCTGATTGGAACAAAAATTTTGTAATCAAGAAAGCAAATGAATATTTAGCTCAGTCTTTCAAGAATGGGATAGGAAAAATCAAATCTCAAACTATGAAGATCCGGAGCAGCTGTTAACTATCTTTCATGGGATATTGTTCCATCATCTTCTTCGAATTTGTGAGCAAATGATTTTAAATTCGATGACGATGTGGGATGTCAAGGCTTCCTCCCTTTTATTCATATGTTGAACTGCTCCCACAACAGTCGGATCTAACTAATAGGACCCGGATTAGGTAACCCCATCAAATATTGACAAATTGGCTCCAATCACCAAATGTATTTTGAGAATCTTTTCTGCCTTTATAGCAACAACATTAACTGTCAAAATTTATGAACGCTCGCCAGGTTGTTTAGGGCACTCGTCGGCAGAAATGCAACAGAGCTCGATCGGTTCCCCGACATTCGGTTATATGTAACCGGAACGTACCCAGATTTATTATCATGGACTGTCAAATCGGCTTTCCTCAAATTTATTTGGGGAATGTTTTATGCCGCTACAACAACATAAACAACAACGGAGCTCGATTTGACTGGAAACCAACTTTCAAATAACGGTAGATTATGCAACAATAGCAGCAATCGAGCGGGTCTGCATAACTTTTCTAATTTTTGTTAGTTGTGCAACTTTAAAGGAATGAATTTTAATATTTTGTACAAATGGAATATGCAACACCATATTGAACACGGTTTGCCGGGCTTAGTGCAGACGCAAACCCTGTAACGACATTTGGCCTATGCATTTACACCAATCGTCTCACAGACCGACCCACCGACCGAGCGTCCCTGTGATTGTTATGCTATAATTAGCTCTTTTAATGTCTGTTTTTGGTTTGGCGATTTCGTTGTGCCGTGTATTCGTTTTTGTTGCTCCAAAGCAAAGGTAATTGAACTCTTACACTGAAGCTGTGTCTTCACCATTCCAACCAACAACGTCGCTTTGGTTACTAAGTAGTACGAGTGTATATACTCGTACATACTTACAGTTAGTAGATTGACATTACCTGGTGTACTAGTTGTACGTGAGACTGACGATCGTTGTTGTTGTTGCTGCTGACTCGACTGTTGTGGCATCGTAAAATTTGTCATATTTTTATTGTCTCCTATTGCCAATAAATATTTATTTATTTGTATTGAGTTTATGCATACAAACATACATACATACATACATACATACATGTACATGAAATAGGAGTTTTGCAATTAGTTGCAGCAATTTCATCGCAGAGTAACTAATTTGATTTCTGTTAATTTCTGCTGTGTCGAGTGTACAAAACGACAAGAAAGGCTGGCTGGCCTCAGCCGGGTGAACGAACTATTTCTTTGGTTTTTTTTGTTATTATTTTTCTGTCTTTCTTTCGTCTATTTTAATTCCATTTTGCAAAAATTGTTAAATCATAGTTGAGTTGTGTTGAGTTGAGCGCGCTCGCTTGCTGAGCTGTGTAAGCTGGCAAAGCTTAAATGGAATGAAGCTAACTGCGAGTGTGTGTTTGTAACTATGTATGTAGGCAAGCATTTGCTTATAGGTACAGCATTACCTTTGGCTAATATTTTATAATTGTATCTATGTATGTACAGAAGTGTGTGTGTGTGTATGTATTTGTGTGGGAAATCTATATAAACATATGTACATACAACCATTTACGTTCATAACTCTAGAAGCGCTGCCGGCATTAAGTCCATGCGAGACAACTCATTTGTACGTTCTCTGCACTCCCTCTGCCTATCGCAGCTAGTCTATTTGTATAGCCTGTACAACACTATTTGTAGTTACTTACTGCTGTATTAGCTGCTAAAATTTGTTTTTGTTGTTGCTATTTTAATGCTTATGTTTTTGTTGTTGTTGCTGTTACAACTATCCAATACTCACTTGTTCATGTTACTTTTTTTTGTTGTTCTTGTTGTTGTTGCTGCTTTTAACGCAGTTGACTGGCTTATGATTTCATTTGATTTTCTTTCGTTTTGCATTTCGTATTCTTGTGTTTTTTTCTTGTTTTTGTTGTACTATTAAAAGTAACTGTGCTCAACAAATACTTCATGCCGATTTTTCTTGTTTTTGTTAACCGTTACGTTTACACATATTCAAGTCGTTTCCATTGCTTTCTTCATACTTACCTGTAGATATGCATACAAACATACATACATACATGAATGTATGAATGTTTGTGTGTTTGTACATACTGGTTCGCAGCTAGTTCTGTCATTCAGGTATTGCAGATATTTATATTTTTATAATATATAAAAGTATTTAAAGGTGTTTGCCAGCAATGTGTGTTTGTTGTACATGCTTATGTTTGTATTGGCAAATGTGCGCTAGTGTGTCTCTGGTTAGTTGAGAATTTCGTGCGATAAAATATCAAAAATTAATAAGACTTTTTTGCTTGCTTCAGTTATCGCTGTGTTAAATTTTCGGTACTAAGCAGTAGCATATCTACATTATTGATTTTAATCATATTAAAAATATGTAATAAATAATTTCTTTTTGATTTAATTGTATGCGCGTCGAACGAGTTGCTACTCGTTATAATTAGCAAAATGTCTGTAAAGCCACGCAAACTAAATTATTTTACCGATTTAAAACTTGTTCTTTAATGAATAAGTGACTTCAAATCAAATTTTACTAAATGAAAAAATAAATTCAGAGAATTTTCAAATAACTGTTGCTAAGAGCTGTCAAAAACTTGAATAACAGAAAGAAGTGGATCGCATATTTGACAGCTTAGTGGTTGCCAGTGTTTCCCTAGGAACAATTTAACTAACTTGCAACTGGACTAATATTAAATAAAACATAATTATTAGTATTAAATAATATTTTTAATCAATTTAATTTCAATAAATTTTTTATTAAACTATTTTTAATAAAAAAAGTTTGCAAACATTTACACTCACATACTTGTTTTTTTCGTTACCGCCTGTGGTGACACTCACACACATCACCATTTACATACATACATATTTTAATTTTGTTTTAGTTATTTTGTTTTGCTGTTGTTATTGTTGCTTATGCAGCTCAATCAATATTACTTTTACGATACACATACATACATACATACATATGTATTTAGGTATTTTCTTTTGAAGCGTAACTAAATTAAAAGTACAGTCAATCACCATCGCTACCGTCCGAAGTCACAGTGTGCACAATTCCAATTTGAGTGGATTTTTCAAAAAATGTATAATTGTGCATGTCAAGCCCATACATACCAACAAATAATAATTACAATAAAACAGTATTACGAAAAGTTGAAAAAAATAATACGGCCACCAAACGAATGAGAGAGCTGGCAAGTTGTGATGTTTAGCAACAACAATAACAATTGCAAATTAGTGGTATGAAAATACATACAATCAGACATATGAATATAGGTATATATTTGCAAATTATACACAAAGGCACATACTCAGTTGTAATCATACAGCAGGGTAGTGTAAGCAAAATGGATTGAATTTGCACATACATTTCATATATGTATATCATACATACATATTAACTATATATTATTGTATATATATATTGTATGTGAAATTAAAGTCATCTCATATGAAAGGACTTTATTTTATATCTTGTAGCACCTCTGATTATGCGAGTAGTGTTAACTTGTATTGTACGTCAAATATCCTAAATGACTTACTGTTAATATATTCTCTAAACAGCGCCAGGCTGTCTAAGTGAGATCTTCTGTTTTTGCAGAGATCTGCCTACAAACTTAACCTAAACTTCTCATCCACTCCAATGATCATTTATATGCAGCCTTATTAATTTGTGTTAGGCATTGAAAATACTCTAGAGCTAGATAGGTGTTTAGACTCTAGGACGAATACGTGTTTTTATAAGATGATCTGGAATTACTGGAGTCATAGATTCATTAGTATAATCTAATAATTGAATTTATAATTTTTGGAACTTTTTTATTGATTATCAGTTGGTAGCATCCTCAGCGATTTTTGTCCGCCTAAGAGAGGGTAATTAGTTATAAAAAATTAACTTGATGCATGAAAAAATGAACGCTCAAGGGAGGTGTCCGTTCAGAGAGGTTTCTCTGTATTAAGGTTGGTAGCAAAAAACAAAATTGAGATGTATTCAACACATTTTGAAAATCAATCAAGATAACAAGTAATGTTATTTTATGATTTTATTTTGTGTAATTTGAAATTACCAACTCTGAAGCTTTTGTTTTGCGGCTAACATTCGATTTGTACTTGGTATCTATTTTTAGACTTCGCAATCTTTTATAACGCAAAGAGAAAGTAAAATCTGCGCTTCAAGTGTTGTCAGTTAACCGTCAGTTGTTTGTCAGAAAACACAAAACAACAACAATGTTCAACAATTACTGTTCAAATATCATTGAACATGCATTCTTTTATGCCTTAGCAAATCCGAGGAGCTACATATAAAAACATAAATTTGTATACATAAATAAACACATAAACATATATGCATTAATATGCAACAAGCATACATTATATGTTGCACGCATACATGCAACACACATACATTTATATGAGGCACGCATGCATCTATATGCAACACGCATGCACTCAACTATTAATAAACAAACATATTTATATGTATGCACAAGATAACCTATTGGTTATAAAAATACATTTGGGCAATTGCTTGTGTGCATTTGAAATAACCCCTTATCGTGCAACATATAAAATATACATATAGACATACACACATACATATATAATTAGCTACTTAAGATATATTTAAAAATTGTATTTAAGCGATGACAAAACCAAAATAAAACCAGAATGATATCATTTCTCAAAAAGGCTAGACTATCATTTATTTTCCCCCACCAGCGGTAAGAAATATTTGAAATAGCTAGTTTTAACATTTGAGAATGAATTAAATTCTCACTCAATGCAAGTCTAACATTGCCCCCCACCAGCGGTAAGGTTTGTTAGAAACTACATTGCTTTATAATAATTGGTAGGCCGGATGTTTTTTACATTGGTCCTATCGAGCCTATGAAAGAGCTCAGCCAAAACAAAAGCCCTGAATTTACACAGGCAAAATAAAAAGACCTGTTATTTACACAGGCAAAATAAAATAATAATTGTAAGACGGGTGCATATTCCCGCATATTAACAATATAAAAACAACAATTTTTGTTGCGAGAATATAACAATAAGGTTCTACAAAATGTGGAAGACTGATCCTAAATACCTGGATCGTATAACGTCCTCTTTAATGAGAAACATTGAAAGCTTCAAACTAAAAATTGCATATCTAAGTTCAGAATTAATAATAAAGAAATATCAACTAAAACATTTGGAATCAATATACAACGATATTGAAAATATGAAAAACAAATTAGATTTCAATGAAGAAATTGAAATCATATATGAACAATTAGGTGAAGAATTGTATCAAGAGCTTATAAATTTTGAACGACAATTACTAAACGAAGAGCCAAAAAATACTTATAGAAGTAATTTGGATAAAGAAGAATTTATAATAATTCCAAAATTCTCTTCATCTACCACAACAAAGCTGGTTAAAACAAAACCAATACAAAAAGAAAAAGAGGAATTGATAAATATTCCAAATTTAAAAAATAAATTAAACCTATCTCCAAACCTATCTTCTGAAGTTGAACGAACTAAATTTGATAAAACAAGTGATTCAGAAGAAGAAGAATTTATAATCGTTCCAAATCTCAATCTATTTTCTAAAACTAAGAAGATACCAACTAAGTTAGTTGAAGATAAGAAAGTAGAAGAAGAAGATTTTATAATAATTCCAAAATTCTCTCTATCTTCTGCAAATGAATTTGTTAAAAATATTAAAGTAGAAGAAGAAGAAGAGAAAGAAAGGAACGAAAACAAAATTACAGAATTACAAGAAGATGCAAATAAAACTGGAAAAGAAGAGACTCCTGAACACCCTACTTCTGAGGAAAAATCAACTGAAGTGGTTGAAACCTCAGATGTAGACATTCATAAAATTAAAAATGAAACTGGAGATCAAGAAGTCGAGAGCAATATTCTCGCCAATGAGCAAATAACTTGGCATTTTTCTCCTCCGGCAGACCCACACTTTGGAGAAATGTGGAAAGCTGGCGTTACCGATCAAACATGCAAACTTTCAACGTTATTAAAATGCGGGGACACCAACTACTGTACTACAACATTCGAAGACATCACTTCAATCGACATACAAATATATAAAATGCACAGCGACATCAATCCGAAGCTGGACCCGATCGTGAAAACCATAAAGGAAATTGCAGAAGACCAACTAACTACTCTTCAAGTAAGCAAAATAGACGACAAAGAAGAGCAGAAAAAGCTGCGAGAAGGCATTGAGAAGATCAGCAACAACGTAGTAAAATTAATATTATTCAATATTTATAAAATTTATACAGTCCACTAATTTTATATAATAATTTCTTTCCCTCGGCAATATGTTCAAATATCATTGAACATGCATTCTTTTATGCCTTAGCAAATCCGAGGAGCTACATATAAAAACATAAATTTGTATACATAAATAAACACATAAACATATATGCATTAATATGCAACAAGCATACATTATATGTTGCACGCATACATGCAACACACATACATTTATATGAGGCACGCATGCATCTATATGCAACACGCATGCACTCAACTATTAATAAACAAACATATTTATATGTATGCACAAGATAACCTATTGGTTATAAAAATACATTTGGGCAATTGCTTGTGTGCATTTGAAATAACCCCTTATCGTGCAACATATAAAATATACATATAGACATACACACATACATATATAATTAGCTACTTAAGATATATTTAAAAATTGTATTTAAGCGATGACAAAACCAAAATAAAACTAGAATGAAATAATTTCTCAAAGACTAGACTATCATTTATTTTCCCCCACCAGTGGTAAGAAATAATTGACACAGCTAGTCTTAACAATTACAACAAAATTATGGTAAACAAATTAATTTGATGGGGGAATGTTTCGTTTTTTTAATTTTTTATACACTTTCTATATATGACTTTATTGTAATGGAATATACATATATGCCTTTTTACTTACTATTTAAGCTTTTTTTATGAACATACAGTTGAAGTTCTATAGCTCTAAGTTCTCCATACCTCGAAATCTTGAATTGCCAAAAGCAGTCAAATTCCATACAAATAAACATCCGTAACTCGGAAGTCTTCCTAATTCGAAGTTTTTTTGTGAATTATAGTAATTCGAGATAGGGAGGTTCAACTATATTTTCTTTCTTCTTAATATTTGGTTTAGAATGACAGATTATTTCTCAATTACAACAATCTCCAGATTCTCCCATATTAATTATGCGGTCTTTAGTTGATATGGCGAATTGCTAATTTTTTTTTTATTTTTGTTTTTATAAATATTGAGCAATCAATTAAAATTAGTTGCTCTAAAAAGTTATGCTTATGAAGACATAAAATATGTGCATATATTATGTATGACACCGAAAAGCGCAGTTAAGTGCTTTGTATATGTAGCTGTATATATACTTATATATTTAATTATACATACAATATATGTATGGTTGCACATATTTGTGGTGTTTTTTTTTTCTAATTTGTTTTATATTCTTTTTTTATTGTTTTTGAACTGCCATGACTGTACCAAATGTAGCTTATACTAGTGAAATAAATATTTATATGCAATATATAATTGTATACATATATACATATAAATATGTATTGCATAAATAAATAAATATACTAATGTACATACATATCTAATTAATTTTTTAGTGAAATACATAACTTTTTCTGTCATAAAAAATAATTTCAAGTGTGAGAATTGCATTATCTTTAGGGGGCAATGCTGTGCGTTTATGTTAATTAAAATATTCATAAGCGTATAGCTTTTCCCCTTAAATGTTTTTGCGCTGCCGTCCTATCAGTATACATATACAAATTTTTTTGAAAATATATTACTTAAACATTTTTTTTTTGATATTAGAATAATTGATTTAAACATTTTATTGATATTATTTTTGATATTAGAATAATTGATTTAAACATTTTATTGCTTATATATGCTTGTATGTGTGCTTTCAACTTTCCATCTAATGCCCTAATGCCGTTCTCGTAATCAGTTTTTTTTTTTGCATCATAAAGAGTAAAGCTGTTTCGAACGGCTTATCAGTATTAAACAATTTTCAATATATTTTACTTAAATTAATTAATTTACTTAAAAAATAATAATAATTGCGAATCGCAAAGCTCATATCAGAAACATATTTGAATACATTAAAGTGGAATTTTAATTATTATTTTGTTTTGTGTGTTATTAGTGTTCACGATTTTATTAGATTTTATCGAGATTATTTACTCCCTTGAGATTTCGTAAAATATTTTCCAATATCGCTTACCTCACCATAATGGCTACTTAAATGTGATTCCATAATTAAATTCGTGCTCGCAGATGAAAAATTAAAAATACAGTGTTGACTGGATATAATGAACGCTAGAAGGAAATTTTATTTGAAGATTATGTAAAAAGACTTTTGTCGTCTATAAGTTCAAGGTTATTGAGTCGGCTCAACATTTTCATTTATTTTTTTATTTAAATCTCCGAAACTCTGTTTTCCAGTTTTCAAAACCATTTAATTTGTTGAAACCAAAGTATGCGGAGAAGAAAAAAATTGGTGTTAGCAGCTTATTTTTTCATTTCAAAATTATAAAATGTGTTTTTGTTATAATTAACATTTTTTGAAGTAGATAATTAGTTCACAATAGGCAGACACGCCTGTATGTGCAAACATGGCTATAAATATTTATTACTTTTTAAACAAATGTACACGTATACCATTTAATTTCAATAAGTTTGTGTTATTTAATGTGCATGTGATGTATACATGCTGCTATATATACTTATGTACATACATACATACATTTCAAAATGTCGGAAAACTAATTTTAAATTCGTTTTTTTTACTTTCAGATTCTGCACATAAACGCATACATACATTTCAACATATGGCACGTGAAACGTTGCGCAAATATGCATAAATACTATATAAATCGAACAACGCGCTTTAATCGAAATATATTATATATTTTGCACAACAACAAAAATAATACATACGATTATCTTTGGCTAATGTGTTTATTAATTATTAATATTTTTTTCTTGCAGCTTTGAATGATATGTCACTGCTAAAAAATGTCAAAGGTCCTAACTACTTTGTTTACATTGGAAAATAATCTCAAGCAAATAGTTAAACCATAGTTATTTTAATAAATTTCGAAAGACACATTTGTAGCCAATTTGTATGGCTAAAACACGTGAATAACACATATAAAATATAAAAAAAGAGATTGTGTGAGAGAGTGAGAGAAGAAGAGAAAAGAAAGGAGACGAGTACATAAATACATATATGTTGATACTTAATTTTAACGTGAATGCACTGACATATAAACCAATCTCCAATTGAATTATTGGAAAGAAGGGAAAAACTCCCATTTTCCGCATACAAACAACAACGCGAAGAAAGGATACAAAAGTTGATCGGAGAAAAAAAACACACACATACACAGTCACTTATAGACATCATTTCCTCCCTCCAGCATTGGCGGGACGGATAGACACACAGTTTAATGCTACCTTTAAACGGATGAGCGTATCTCTAATAGCAGGAGCGTGTGTGTTGAGAGGTTTGCATTATTGCAGCAAGAATCGATCAACAGGCTCCGAACTTGTGTACCACGTGAATTGCATTTAAACGCTTTAAGTGCAAAGAACGTGGAGCGAAAAGGGTTTTGATTTTTCGCGTTTGAAAAATCAGATGGATGGAAATGCACAAAACATGTTTCACGGAAATCATCAAGGGTGAGTTGAACAAAAACATGCAACTCAAATGAAATACTACACTGTGAACGATACGATTTTTATTACTTTTTTGCATTTATGGATTATCATTAATTCTTAAATTTCCTCGATTTCTCATCTATAGAGACCCGTACTATCGCTATGATCCCTCAGCTGCAGCAGCAGCTGCTGCGGCGGCAACACCACGTGCGATGGGACCGCCGGGCGCCTATCCGCCCCGTCACCGGGCTCCGCATCCGCTGCAACAACAAACTCAGTATCCAACGTATCAACCAACCGCGGATAACATCTATGGACTGGCGGGTGCTGACCAGCACGGCCTTGGTATGGGCGATTTAGGTGGCTGGGGTGCAGCGCCAAGTCAGGTCGGCGCTTATCCAGGTTCTGGTTTGAGTGCGTATGGCCATCCGCAAGCAGCACCACCCACGCAGCAGCGGCAGCCTACCACACAGCCAAGGTAAGATTTTATAAACAAATATTTTAGCATAAAGAATACGCATTCTTACAATATTTCTAAATTTTCAACTAAACTCTCTTCGTTCCAATGCAATTACAGTTATCGTCAGCATATGCCCAGCTACGGTCAACAGGATCAACAGAAGCTATCATATGCCACGCAGCAAATGGGTATCAGTGGTTTATTGCAGCAACCTGGGCCAAGTGTAAGTGCTGCAGGTTACGGCGCCTTGTCACAGACACAACAACCGCAGCAACAGCAAGCGCCCACACCGCAGCAGCAGCAACAACAGCAAGCCAATCAGCAGCAAGCACGTCTGCCGCAACATTATCCACAGGCACCGGGTCAACATCCACTATATCCAGTCGCACCGACTTCGGCGGGACAAGCCGGTGCTTCTGTACCGGTACCAGGTGGTCCGCAGGGTTATACCCATAGCCCTTACGGTAATCCTATGCAACATCAGTCGAGTCGCACTGCTCAACATGTTCCCTATGGTCATTTGGATCAGACGAATCCGTATGGACAGCATGTGCCAACATCGGCTGCACCGACTAGCGTACCAACGCATCACTTAACTGCACAGCAGCAGCAGGCTGGTCAGTTAGGTGCGCATATGGGACCGAGCGGTCAGCAGCAGCAACAACAACAGACGCCAACTGGCTTGCCGCATGGCAGCAACGCAAGTCAGTCGTCATTGCCGCCTGGTTTGGGTGCACCACAGCAGCAACAACCCACCTCGCATATGTTGCAAAATCAACAACAGCCGCAGCAAATACAACAACAGCAGCAACAAAATCATGTTGGTCTAATACAACCGCCAAACCAACATCAGCAACTTCCCGGTGCTGGTTTGCCGCCACCGCATAGTATAGGAGTGCCACCAAGCTACAGTAGTCATCATCAACAGCAGCAGCAGCAGCAACAGCAACAGCAGCAGCAGCAACAACAGCAGCAGAATCAGCAGCAACAAAGCAATGTACAGAGTGTACAATCCGCCGCAGCGTCATATTTGTCCTCAGCCAAGCATCAGGCTACGTCATCACAATTATCATCATCGCCACAATATCGCGCACCATTTCCGCAATTATCGCCACAAATGTCACCGCGGCCACCGACAATGTCACCACATCCACAAATGTCACCACGGCCCGGTATGTCGCCAGCTAAGCCGCCACCACAGTCGCAAACGCAGGCGCAAACACAACAGCAAGTAAATTCACCCGGTCAGCAACAGCCGACGCATCACAGCATTTCGGGAATGGTTGGTCTCACATCGCCACGTCCACAACTACCAAATAGTGGACCGCCAAGCTCCAAAGCTAGCGGTGGTCCACCAGTTGTCAACACCCTACAAGCACTCGAACAGATGGTTATGCCAACGCAGGGCGTTATGTCTGGTCCGGGCGGTGTACCCATGGAATATCCGTCGGCCTATCGTCAGGCGTCGAGTCACGCCACAATGTCACCGATGGGACCACGTATGCCGGTTTCACCACAAAATCACCTACAATGGAGTCCACATTTAGGTTTACCACAACCACAAAACCCCTCCCCATTGAATGTGAATAGCGGGATGAGTGCTCAGACACAGTCTCAGTTGCAGCTGCAACAGCAACAAATGAACTTATATGCCCAAGCACAGGGTATGGCACATCAGCAACCGCCGTCTGGACATCCATCATCGATTGGACCACCACAGCAACAACAGCAGCAGCAGCAACAACAACAGCCGCCACAACAGCAGGCGCAACCTCCGCAACCACAACAACAACAACCTCAGCATCAGCAATTGAATGAGCAATTACAGCATTCCATTAATGATATTGTGGGTAGTGGTCATCAACATCAACAACAACAACAACAGCAGCAGCAGCAACAACAGTTGCAACAGCAACAGTTGCCTTCTATGTCACCAATGCATGCGCAACAGCAGCAACAACAACAAGTACCACCCTCTACCCAACAACAGCAACAATTGCATCATCAACCACCTGGCTTACCGAGCATCCATCACATAGGTCATCATCAGCTACCGCCAGCTACAGACCATACGACTGCCTCGCTTATGAACAGAAGCGCGAGTACACATGACCCCACACTGGGGGTTATACCGACTTCACAGGCGCAGCAACAGCAACCGTCACATGTGCAGTCGCAGTTGCAGCAACAACCGTCGCCACATCAACAGCAACAGCAATCGCCCCATCAGCAGACTATGCTACAACAGCAGTCGCCAAGACATCACCCACAATTGTCACCACATAATCCACCCCCGCCCCAACAACAAATGCATCAACCATATCAACAGCAGCATAATCACCAGTTGCTAGGCGATCCATTTGCTGCAATGCTAACGGCGACACAAGATGCGCCAGCGAGCCTGCAATCGGGTCTACAGCAGCAACAGCTTGCACAATTGGAGTCACAACCGCCGCCTACGTCAACCCCGACACAAACTATAACCCAGACGCAGACTCCAATACAGTCACAGCCGCAGTCGCAGCCTCAGCCACAACCACAGCAACAGCAACAGTCATTATCACAACATCAACAACAACAACAGCAGCAGCAGTCAGCGCAGCGTGAAGCCCAGCTGCCGTTAACTCAGCCGGCTATGTCGCCAGCGCATATTTCGTCACCCATAGCTTCGAGCCCAACTGTGACCGCTCAGCAGCAACAGCAACAACAACTTCAACATCAATCGCTGCCAATGCAACAGCAGCAGCAGCAGCCACAACAGCCCCCAACACCGACATCAACACCCTCACACCATTTGGCCAACATTCTTAACGAGACAGCCAACTCGAACGACTCTTCCACATTGGCCGTAGTAGCGAACGACAGTAACAACAGCAGCAGCAACAGCTCGACCAATAGCATTGTCAACAATCAGCCCACCTCAGTGCATGACAGCAATTCGCAAAGTTCGATCAACAGTAGCCATCATCAGCAGCAATCAATGTCGGGCATTGACAGTCTCGGCAATGCGGTGTTGAATAGCAACTCGAATTCGGCCACAGCTACGGGACACGGTGGACTGCTGGACAGCGCTGGCGCTAGTCTATTCGACAACAATTCGATGTCTTCAACAAGCGCCGCTGTAGCTGCCGCATCTTCGGCAGCCTCTGCTGCGGCCGCGATGCTCGATAGCAATTCGCAATCATCATTTATTGGCGCTGCGACAAATCTTAATGATTTCGATGGCGCCAGCAAGCTGCAGCAACAAATTCCCGAAAGCAAGAACGTCATTGAAGATGCCACGGCTCAGCAATGCGCCCCAGAGCTACCCTCCAACGAACAGTCGACAGAGAACGGTTTCAAAACACATGACACAACTGCCGATGTTACAAAACCCATGGAGGAGGACAGTGCGTCCCTCAAATCGTGCAATGCCACCATTGCAGATGTTGAAATGCCAGAGGAGATAATGAAGCCCACAGATACCGTCGTAACTGATGTATTGCTGGAGCAAGCTAAGTGTTCCGAAGAGACGCTCTCTGCTACAGAAACCGAACAGCAACTGCCTGTGGTTACTGAGCAAACGCCCACCACACAGACAGTGGTGCCACTAACGGAACAAGTTCCAACGCCAGCGCAGCAAACTGGGGCGCCACCAACAGCCGTCGGCGATACCACTGCTCAGCTCACTGCAGTACCAAATATAACAACGGTCTCAACAACTCCACAACAACAACAATTTGCGCAAACACAGCCACCGATAGCGACAATGCTGCCGCCAACGTTGATGTCTCATCATCCAATGGCCAATACACCTGGCATGACAGCTATGGGCTATGATGGTACACAACCCATGATGATGCCACCATATGGTCCACCCGTGCCACCGCCGGGTCATATGTATCCACCCTATCCGATTCTGCATCAACAAGAAATTGCGGCATTGCAACAGCAATTGCAAGAAATGTACTGCATGCCACCGACAGGTCCCGATCATCAGGAGAAAATAGTGCGCCTACAAGAGCGTTTGAATATGTTGCAACAACACGAGCTAAACGATCAATGTACCGGTGGTGGACCACAATGTGTGCTCTACCAGACCAGCGGCATGCCTGCATTGTATGGCAGCAGTAGTGTGCTCCACAGTCAAATGATGGTTGAGAGTCCGCAGGTATCCAGCACCACCGGCCGTGGACGTGGTAAGGGTGCCAATAAACCGCGCAAGCCACGCACCAAGAAGGAAAAAGCTGCCTTGCAACAAATGCAACAACCGACCAGCGATATTATGGACATAAGTGGCAACATAATGCCACCGAATGCGATACCAACAACACAGTTGCCCGTATCGGAAGATTGTGTCACACAGGGTGCCGGTGATACATCGGTCGTGGGTATGCTTGAGTATAATGAAGGTAGTGGTGATCACTCGCAAGATGTTGTGCACTCAGCCAACGAACTCGACACTTCAACGGATGATGCAGGAAAGAAAAAGAAACCGCCCCGTAGGCCGCGTGCACCAAAAGATCCGAATAAGCCACCGCGCGATCGCACACCTAAAGCGAAGAAGTTAAAAGATGGTGAACTCAACTCGAGTGAATCGCTTGCTTCAATACGCCGACGCAGTAGCGCCAAAAAGAAGAAGAATGGCGAAGACGACGAAAAAGGTGAAGGCAGTGAAGCCGAGGATAACAAACCGCTTTCTGTATGTAAATCAGATGCCGCCGAACAAAACGCCGCCAATGACAACTCGGATGGTGGCAATAAGCCTGAAACTACAACATCTGACGATCCCAATAGTGAAGTTAAATCGACCAATATCGATGGGGATGCTCCCGATTACGATGACATACCAGTGTCCAAAATACCAACAACGCGCTCGAATATGGATGACGAAAAGTCGGCAGAAGCCGGTGATGAGACTATTGACTCAGTACCCGATTCTGCGGGTGATTCCGCAACTACGCCGAGTCGTAGAAATAAGAAGCGTTCTGGCGGTCGCAATCGTGGTAATAACAGCGATGACGCCACCTACACCACACGTCGTAGAGGCCAACTCTCTGCACGTGCACTTAAGAAACGTCGTAATCGCGGTCGCATCGTACCCGAATCGGATGGTGAGGATGACACGCTGGCTAGCACGCCACCACCGTCACCGCCACCCGACTCCGAAACGGACACAAATAAGCGACGGTCTTCCCGCAATACTCAACGTAAGAAGTATATTGACGACGTAATGTTGCGTTTCTCCGACGATGATTCGTCGCTGATGGCTTCTCCAGTGAAGAAAGAAAAGAAAACTTCGAACGCAGCAGCAGCTGCAGCGGCCGCGGCAGCCATTGCACCACCAAGCAGTGATGCTGATAAAGACACCAGTGCAGCGAACTCGGGTGCAGAAGGTGAAAGTGCCACCATCGATGAAAAGCCTACAACAGGAGAAGCGGAAGACGGCAATGCAACCGAAGCGAGCTCCAGTACAGCAGCGGATAAAGACAAATCGTCTTTGGAAGCGCCACCACCACTGTCTTCCAAGCCCAACTACGTATATATCAATACTGGTGATGAAGATAGTATGGTAGTACAGTATGTATTGGCGGTGCGCATGGGAAGACGTGAACTCATACCGGATCCACCCCCAACACAACCCAAGGAAGACAAAGATGACAAAGAGGTTAAAGAAGAGAATAAGGATGATACAAGCATTGAAAAATCTGATGAAGCTGATAAAGATAAACCAGCTGAAGAACTGAAGAAAGAGGGCGAAGATTCAGCTGAAGACAACAAAATGGAAGTGGATGCTGAGAAATCAGAAAAAGTATCTGAAAAGACTGATGGCATTGAAAGTAATGCGGAAAGCGACGCAAAGGATGCTGAGAAAATGGACACTGACGAGAATGTTGAAAGCAATGATGTTGCAGCAAAGAAAGAAAAAGAAAGTGAAGATGCCACAACAGAATCTAAAGATCTTGAAGACAAAGATGGCGAAAGTAAAGCGGAAAATGATACCGCTAAAAATGAAGCCGAGAAGAGTGAAGAAGTGGCTATAGAAAACGAAACAGAAACAGAAGAGAAAGTGGACGAAGACACAGAGGGTAACGCTGATAAAGTTGAAGAACCTGAAAAGAATACTGCTGAAAGCAAAACTGATATAGAAAGCAAGGATACAGAAAATGCAGAGAAAATGGAAGTTGATGAGGCTGAAGCTAAAGTTGAGGCCGAAAAACCCGATGATTCGGCTAAACAGGACTTGGACGACAAAGCTGACGTTTCCGAAACGAAAGAGCTCAAAGATGGTGAAGCCACAACCGTGCCCGAAAAGGATGCAGACAAAGAAAATGCTAGTGAAAGTAACAAAGAGGAGGATAAAAAAGATAAGGACGATAAAGATGATGATGATAAGAGCAAAGATGCCGATTCGAGCACAAACAAACCAGAACCAGTTTATATTGACGTTGAAGAGTACTTCGTCAAATATCGCAACTTCTCTTATCTGCATTGCGAGTGGCGTACCGAAGAGGAATTATTCAAAGGCGATCGTAGAGTAACTGCCAAGATACGCAGATTCCAGCAAAAACAAGCACAACAAATGAACATTTTCGACAGCATCGAGGAAGATCCCTTCAATCCCGATTTTGTCGAAGTCGATCGTGTGTTGGACATGTCTGTGCACACAGATGAAAATACGGGCGAAACCACAAAGCATTATTTGGTAAAATGGAAGTCATTACCATACGAAGACTGCACATGGGAGCTGGAAGAGGATGTAGATGACGATAAGATTGAGCAGTATATGCGTTTCAATAAATTACCACCACGCCCTGAGTGGAAGAACAAGAAACGTCCACATCCCGAACAATGGAAGAAACTGGAGAAGACACCAGTCTATAAGAGTGGCAACACCTTACGTCCGTATCAATTGGAGGGTTTGAATTGGTTGAAATTCTCGTGGTATAACTCACACAACTGTATCTTAGCCGATGAGATGGGCTTAGGCAAGACTATACAAAGTTTAACATTTGTGCATTCGGTCTATGAATATGGCATACGCGGTCCCTTCCTCGTCATTGCCCCATTATCGACCATACCGAATTGGCAACGCGAGTTTGAGGGTTGGACCGACATGAATATTGTGGTCTACCACGGTTCCGTAACGAGCAAACAAATGATACAAGACTACGAATTCTATTATAAAACCGAAAGCGGCAAAGTGCTTAAAGAGCCAGTGAAATTCAATGTACTAATTACGACATTCGAAATGATTGTCACAGATCACATGGATTTGAAATCGTTTAATTGGCGTTTGTGTGTCATCGACGAGGCACATCGTTTGAAGAATCGTAACTGCAAATTGTTGGAGGGTCTCCGACAATTGAATTTAGAACATCGTGTGCTACTATCCGGTACACCATTACAAAACAACATAAGTGAACTGTTTTCCTTGTTGAATTTCCTCGAGCCGAATCAGTTTTCTTGTCCCGAGGAATTCATGCGTGAATTTGGTAGTCTGCATACTGAAGAGGAGGTGAATAAATTGCAAGCTTTACTGAAGCCAATGATGTTGCGTCGTCTCAAAGATGATGTAGAGAAATCTCTTGCGCCAAAAGAGGAAACCATCATAGAAGTAGAACTCACGAATATACAAAAGAAATACTACCGTGGTATTTTGGAACAGAACTTCTCTTTCCTCAAAAAAGGTACCACCTCGGCGAATATACCCAATCTCATGAACACCATGATGGAGCTGCGCAAATGCTGCATACATCCGTATTTGTTGAATGGCGCCGAAGAGCAGATACAATACGACTTCCGTGCGCAACACGGCGATGATCCGGAGTCGTATTACAAAAATCTCATACAATCCGCTGGTAAAATGGTGTTGATTGACAAACTGCTGCCAAAGCTGCGTGCGAATGGTCATCGTGTGTTGATTTTCAGTCAGATGGTGCGCTGTCTAGATATCTTGGAAGACTACTTAGTCTATCGCAAATATCCATTTGAGCGTATCGATGGACGCATACGCGGTAATTTACGTCAAGAGGCTATCGATCGTTACTCCAAACCCGGTTCGGATCGCTTTGTTTTCTTGTTGTGTACCAAAGCCGGTGGCTTGGGTATCAACTTGACTGCAGCCGATACAGTTATCATCTACGATTCCGATTGGAATCCACAGAACGATCTGCAGGCGCAAGCGCGTTGTCATCGTATTGGTCAACGTAAAATGGTTAAGATTTATCGGCTGCTTTGCCGCAACACATACGAACGTGAGATGTTCGATAAGGCCTCACTTAAGCTGGGCTTGGACAAAGCTGTCTTACAATCGATGAATACACACAACTCCAAGGATGGTAGCAACAGCAAACAGTTGTCGAAGAAAGAAATTGAAGATTTGCTGCGTAAGGGCGCTTACGGTGCTGTAATGGACGACGATAATGCGGGCGATAAGTTCTGTGAAGAAGACATCGATTCGATATTGAAAAGACGTACACAAGTTATTACCATGGAATCGGAGAAGGGTTCCACATTTTCGAAAGCCTCGTTTGCGGCTTCCGGCAATCGTTCGGATATCAAAATCGATGATCCTGACTTCTGGACCAAGTGGGCCAAGAAAGCCGATATTGATCCGGATGCTTGTGAACGTGACGAGACCGAAGATCTCGTGCTCTCAGAGCCACGCAGACGCACGCAGATTAAGCGCTACGGACATGAGGATGTCATGGAGATCAACTCAGATGATTCTTCCAATGATAATAGCGATGAAGAGGGTGGCATAAGTAAGTATGAAAGCCCTTTGCGTTTCTTCTTACATTGTTATTTTCGTCTTTGTAAGCATGATTCAAATACTAACTGTAATTTCATTTATTTAGGTTTACGTTCAAGACGCCGTAAGGAGAAACGTATGCGTGAACGTGAGCGTGAGAAGAAAACTAGCATTAATGACGAGTACATACCGAGGGAGCGCGACGCTTTAGCCTCACTGGGTTTGGATGAAATACATTATGGCAATTGGGCCAAATCTGAGTGCTTCAAAGTGGAGAAGGGTCTGCTATCATTCGGGTAAGTGTATACACACACATATTTAATTAGTTTTATACACGTAAGAGTAAAAAATATAAAAAAATTATATAATTATCCGTCGTAGTAAGTCAACACTGTGTCACTACTTTTTCGCGCAACGCTTGTAAACATTATTGAGTTTCATATTTAATATGTATATTTTGCGCTGCAACATTTTCTCCTCCTTCTCCAACATCAATAACTCATCCTTCTTTTCAACATACTGATTTACACTCGGCGCCTGATAACGCTCCAGCTGTTCTTTGAGCGACTGCAATATCTTCAATTCCTTCTTATTTTCCTCCTCGACAGTTTTAGCTTCACGTTCCAACTGCGACACGTTCTTAATCACATCCACCGTCTTATTAGCAATTGATTTCGATTCCTCCTCAATATTCATCATAATTTGCTTTTCCTCCGACATGGCGAGCGATGCTTTGCCGGTCACGCTCTTCAAACCAGCCATGTGCGCATTCTTCTCGTCCAACGAGTTTAGCAGCTCATTGCGTTTAATCATCAATTGCTCAAAGTCAACGGCACTCAAGATGCCGCTTAAATCGGACTTTGTTATGAGATCGCTACGCAATTGCGCGCAATTCTCATGCAGTGCCGTGTTGCGTAGACGCATAGTGCTGAGCAGAGCGCGTGCATTTTTCAACCAATTGTTGACGAACTTTTTGAATTTGCGCTCAATTTGTTTCTCGCCAGCCGTCTCCAGGAAAGTAATGTCACGTTCGTCCTTTAGGAAGTGCAGTTGGAAGTTCTTCATTGTTTCGTCGGTTTCATCGTAACGAAATTGCAGCTCCTCAATTCTTGCATTCAGCAGCTTAATCGCCTGCATTGCTGCAATATTTTATTAACCATAAAAATTGGTTTCTCGCTTTAATAACCTTGTAAACCCACCCACCTTTGGTCTCAATTTCATTTACACGTTTTTCGACTTCGGTCGTTGCCTTCTCTGCCATATCGCATTTCGACTTGTAATTTAGTCTATACTCCATTTGCCCACTATGCATACCGGCGGGTCCTTTCTTCGAAGCACCCGTGTAATTCGATTGACTCGTATTGTACATGGAAACAGTTTCGGAGGGTCGCGAACTAATTGAACGCCTCGGTGTCGCATTCGATAAACGTGCACTGCCCACAGAACTAGTTGTAGTGGTACGCCTTTGTGCGGTTGCTGTAAAACGTCTGGTCTTGAGGCCAATCAGCATTTTCGGATCGTTGCGTTCCAGAAAATCGATGAGAAAATGATTCTCCAATTTAACTATAGCCAATTCGCGATTTATCTCTTGCACCGCAGTAAACATATCCAAAGCATCATATTTCTCCAAATACTCATCCTTTGCCTCCTCATTCATCAAACGGTATAGATCCAATTGCAGATTATTGATGAATGTCTCCAATGTGAATTCGGCAGTCTGATTTTCAGTGATTTGATACGGCATTTTACCACGTGTATCTAAACTGTTG
This sequence comes from Zeugodacus tau, assembly GCA_031772095.1. Taxonomy (NCBI): domain Eukaryota; kingdom Metazoa; phylum Arthropoda; class Insecta; order Diptera; family Tephritidae; genus Zeugodacus; species Zeugodacus tau. The sequence goes on along the minus strand of CM062651.1, from coordinate 54,371,153 downwards.
GGACGCACTGACACATATGTGGTATAATCGCCTTCCGAATGCTGCATTATAGACATTTTGAATTGGGTTTTATATAATCGGCGGAAATGAAGTAAATAGTTGAAAATACGTTGTACGTTGGAGAGTGAAAATTATTTTTTGTTTTTTTTAATTTATTATATTTTTTATTTATTCTGATTGATGTTTTATTATTATTTTTTTATGATTGATTTTTTATTTTTTTTTAATATTGATTTTTGTTGAAATTAAATTCGAAGTTACTTTTTATCGATAAATGAACAAAAATTGTACTTTATAGAAATATTTTCTATAATTTTTTTTCGAAATTGACACTTTGTTGCTTACAGTAAATACGAAATTGGAAATTAAACAAATTTCGTTAGTTGTTTAAAAATGATGACCAACCATGCTAATATTGAGAAAACTTTAGGTTTTCGCTGAGTATAAATCTTCTCAAACACTGATTGTTATTTCATATAAAAACAACAACAAATAATTTTAAAGGCAACCAATAAATAATGCGATCTTCTCCCTCTTTTCACTTTCACTTTCCAGCTGGGGTCGTTGGCCAGAAATACTCGAATTGGGACAGTTCAAGCGTGGCTGGCGTGAAATGGACGTGGAAGACTGCGCCAGAATAATTGTAAGTACTATTTGAATGCTTTTATTTTTTTTTCTTACTATAATTACATGTTTCTTCAAATTCTTCACAGCTGCTCTATTGCTTGCAAGTGTATAAGGGTGATGAGAAAATTAAGAATTTCATTTGGGATCTCATAACACCGACTGAGGATGGTGAAGTGCAGAAGATCAGCAGGGATCATAGTGGCCTACATAATTTGGTGCCACGAGGTAGGAATGCAAAAGGTATGGTAAAAGATACAAACACGCACTCTAACTGCACGGACGTAGTTAATGCGCGCACGCACGCTCAAACCAGTAAATTAAAAAAAAAAACTGAATAAAAATTCGCAAATACTTGTATTTACGTTTTCACAAGTTGAGATGGGCTGCTACTTAATAAATATCCTTTTTGGGAGTGTAAAGCACAATAGACGCGGAAGCGGTGTATAAACTTTAATCGAAAACTCAAAATGCATCAAAAGCAGTATTTAGCGTAACTTATATAATATTGATTTCAAAAAAAGTAAATTTGGTTAATTTTTGAAAATTAATTTATAAAGATATTATTTTATAAAAATATGATTGTTAAATTTTTAAAATTGCTAAATTCTTCCTTGCCTTAGTATTTACTCTTTAATATTCAAGTAACGTAAACTCTATTGGGTGTTAATAAAAGATGTGCGTGTATTGTTTCTTTAGCATTGTATGTAGTCTATATATATATAAATATAAAAAATAAATGCTTGAAATTTAGATATTATATATATATTATAGTAGTATTGTAAACTAGACCATATACGAAATATTATATACATAACTATGCACTTTTATATACCATATATACATAAACACTTTTGTAGAATTTATTTATTTTTGAAAAGTCGCAGATTTATTGCTGAAACACATTTCATTTAATTTCCACACATTAGAACACAAATTGAATAGAAATTAATGTATATACATACAAACATACATGTGATCATTACATAACCTCAAATCTGCGACATATTCAATGTAAATAAGTTAATTATATTTAGTGCTACAAATAAACTGTAAATATGCCTATATTCATGTGAATAATCTTTGTAAGTTTTCAGCTTGAAGACTAGCATTTGTTTTGTCCTACAGTTAGTTTAAGTGAATTTTACTAATCTTCAATTGCTACTCGTTGCAGGTCGTAATGGCGGTAAAGCGCAGAAAGAAATGGCTGCTGCCGCAGCAGCAGCTTCAACGCCAACCGGCAAGACGGAGGTTGATAAAGATGCTGGCGCCAGCACAAGTGCCGCCACATCAGCCACTGCATCACCAACCAATGCGAATTTATCCCCTACAAATGTACCGACACCGATTTCGACTTCAAATCCGAATGCGAGCGCTAGTCAAAATGCGCTCACCGACCCCAATCACTGGAGTAAGCAGGAGAAATTCGATGCCGATGCATTCTTGGAATGTGCTTATAAAAAGCATTTGAGCAGACACGCGAATAAGTGAGTCGTGTGGAATCGAAAACTTTTTTGTCGAAATTACTATGGAATTTTTTCACTAATGTCAATTTCTATCTCTCACACTTTTTCTCTCTTTCTCTCTTACTTTTATTATGTATAAATATAAATATATGTATTTTTTTAATTTTATTATTTTTTCTATTTTATTTTATTTTATTTTTATTATTACTATTTTATTATTATTATTATTTTTATTTTTTTATTATTATTATTTTTATTTTTTTATTTTATTATTATTATTATTTTTATTTCTTTATAAATATTTTTTTCATTATTATTCATTATTTTTTGTATAATTTTCTTTATTTCATTGCATTGCATTACCTATATTTTCAGAGTCTTATTGCGCGTACGTATGCTCTACTACATACAACATGAGGTTATTGGTGACCTAGTGCAGCAAATCAAAGATAACACACCCGTCAGGTAACAGCAAATTCTAAGCAAAATATTTCATCAAACATTCTTTGTATGGCATAACTTGCTATAATTTTTACCTTTCATATCATTTGTTAATTGTTTATTTTTTAGTTTTCTTTACTCGTAATTATTTACTTAAATGTAATTTTAGTAATTTTTATTTGAATTTCATATACATTGTTTGGTGCGCTGCCGTTACGTTTCAGCTTGGTGTTGCCATGTTTTTTGCAAATGGCAACTCTATTTTTTAATGTATTAATATGCTGCTTCTACTGTTCACACTATCAATTGACTGACTAATATACGTTTAAATGCTAATTACATTTCTATATATAACTTTTCTACATACTAATTATAAAGGGTTTTTCAATAAGAGCGCTACAAAATTATAAAATAGAACCAAAACCTCATATTTTGCTTATTGACGAAGCCATTCAGCCAGAAATGAGCCTCATCGCTGAAGATGATTTTTCGATGAAAATCCGTATCATTTTCAAGTTATTGCTCAGTCCAATTAACGAACATACGATGATTCTGATGGTCAAGCGTCTTCAGTTCTTGCATCAATTTAATCTTGTAAGGAATGTACACCAAGATCTTTTCGCAAAATTCGCCACAACGACGTCACAGAGCTGCCCAGCGCTTGGGAACGACGTGTGAGAGACTGATTTGGGTCTTCCTCAATTGATGCGCTAAGGGCAGCCATATTCTCGACACTACGGGCATTCCTTTGTCTCACTAACACGGGAATATTTTGTACTGCGCCTGTGGATTCAAATTTTTCTACTTGACGCTCAATTGTTAATCCGACAGGATGATTATGATGACCATAAATTGGACGTAGCGCTCTTAAAGTCGAGGCCACTGACTCCGAATTTCGGTAGTAAATTTTAATAATTTCGACTCGTTGTTGGTTCGTACATCTTTCCATGATGAAATGGCAAACTTTACTGAAGAGAAATGTCAAAAGTACGGGGGAAAAATATGGCGTAATTTACATTTCCCTATCGGTCTACTTTTATAGCGCCTTATTGAAAAACCCTTTATGTATAACTTTTCTACATAATTATTAAATGTGTTACTTCCTTTTACAATTTAATTATTATTAAATGTATTTTCATTTATGTTCAAAGCATTGCCATTTGTTGCCAAACTCAAACCAAATAACAATAATAGTTAACTAATATGCTGCACCACATAATTCTTCAATTCGACTAACCTCAAAATCAGTACTAATTAAATGAAAATTCTCGCTTTGGAAACTGTGCCTAAATCAGAGTGGTGTAGTATATACTGAAAAAATTGTTCATAACTCTCTTTATCTAGTCTAATACATTCGTTTTATATATGTGTAATTATGTTTTTCAGTTTTCTCCATTAATTGAAAAAATGCCATAAACTCGTATGAAATTATCATTATTCTCGGTGTTCACATACAATTCTACTACATTAATTGTCTTATCTGTGTCTTCCATACGTTCAGTATAAGTACATATTTGCTGTGTTTTAACTACATATATGCATTTACCGCAGTTGTTTAGCCCTGTATTATATATAGTAATTCTCATTACTTGAATTGCCATTAAATTAAATTTTAAGCGCTAATAAATTAATTCAAACTCAATCGCTTTACATACCTAATACATATGTACATATATAATACATAACTTATCAGTTCTGATCTCGCTAAATTCAAATTAGTCCATCATTAACTGAAACAATAAACTTCTTTATTCAACGTATACAAATTCATCGTGTAGCTATCGCGCCTACTCTCACACAGAAAATAACACAAAAAGGTAATATGATGAAATGAGCGTAAAATAGTTAATAAATAAATGAATAAAAAACAAACAACAAATGAGTATTGGAGGATATCATAAATATGACAGGCGAACAGGGAATATACGAGGCTACTACTCACTGTGTTCTTTAATTAATTAATTTTTGCGACTTCTAATGAGTTTAACAAAAATTCCAAATTCTTTTTATAAATACCAAAAAAGAATTAAATACTTAATTTAATTTAATTAACGATTTTCAAAATTCTGCTAAATTAAGCGCATTATATTTGCAAATTCTGGTGTACTATTTGGATTGGTAGTGCTTTTTACTTTATTTATACGCATTTTCGTACTTTACGTAGTACTCAATTGGCTTTGAATTCTTTTTCGATTGTTTTGAGCAAACTTGGTTTATATTTGTAATAAGTTTTTATCGAAAAACAAGCTTTGTTTTTAGTTTTTGTTTACTTTTTTTTCTTTTGCAAAATTATTATTTTTTTCTAATTTATTTCTTTACCAAAAAGTATACACACAAACACACTCACCAACACGCATTATTTATAATTACAAACAAAATTTATGTTATATAACCATGTAGCGAGCTCCCCATTCGCCCGCCCGCAACGCCCGATCAAGTGCCAGCATCATGGTGGAATCCCGCGTGCTGTGACAAGAGTCTTTTGGTCGGCACATACAAGCATGGCTGTGAGATGTACCGTCAAATACGCGCCGATCCGAATTTGTGTTTCGTGAGTCATGTTGGAGCCGGTGATGATACGGCCGTAACGAATTTGCCGACGTAAGTGCCAAATTAACGATATACATACATACATATAAATACTAACCACAGTTTGTACGAGCATTATATGAAATCGTGCATTAACTAGTACTAACCATAAAATATATATAATATAATATGTAGTTATATAAACATTGTACTTAGCTCGAAGATAAATATAAACATATTAATTTGAACAACTAATCGCCAAAATACCAAAATATGCATGAGGATGTGATAAATAATATTATTTTACCAAATGAAGATTCTGCAAATAGTGGTTTACATTCTAAAGCCTAACTCAGAAGTTACTGCCTTTTTGGATCACTTGAATTCCGGACTTAAGTGTAGATGGGTCGGTTAGAACCCTGAAATAGTTTTACAAACCTTTCACGGGGGGTTTCTGTGTTTTTTTATAAAATAATGTCTGCGTTATATTCGCTTTTTTGAAAACATATTTTTCCTAACCCATAATCTTGGAGTACTATTCACGACAGTGAGTTTATTAAAAACATTCCTTTGTGAATTCAGGATAAAGTCAATGTTAATATCGTCACTCTACTATCAGAGTGGATCGCCATCTCTCTAAAGGTTGCTGCACTAAGTTCGATGCGAAGTTCCCGACAGTAAACTCCCTCACCTACCTTTTCGCCATCTTCGGCTCATCCGTGAAGAAACCTCTCATCGCGCCTTTCCTCCAGCGACTTCTTTCCAAACGTTCCGTGAAGTAATAAGAGTTGAGAAGTTGTTTCCAGGGCTAGTATCGGCGTCATGGTGATGATCCAATAACCTTTGGATGAAGTCGAAGTTGCGATTCTTGAGTGCCCATTCACGCACTCCTCTAAAAATCCGGATTCCCTAAGTCTGATAGCAGCTTTCGCGGTCATGCACCTTCCAGCTATGTCCACGGGTGCTATAAGCAGTAAGGCCTTAAGTGCTAAGGTTGGTGTCGTCCGAACCGCGCCATTCATACTAGCCTATTAGCTAGTGAGGCCTTTTCAAGCGACCTCCACCACACGAGTACCCCATAGAACATTATAGGCTTGACTATTTTCACATAGCCAGAGAACCACTTTTGGTAAGAGATCTCATCTTTTTCTGATGACTCCTCTGCAGTATAAGGCAACCGGACTTTCTTAGCTCGCTCTTATATGTGGGGTTTTCATGAGAGATTTTTGTCCAGGATGAAACCCAGGTACTTAACTCTGTCCGCTGGACGGATAACATAAACGGAACGGACCCCGATATTTTACTGGTAAAATACTTTTAACTCAGGACCTTTATATTTGAGGAATATAGTCTGTCGCTACAATAACAACAACAAAAACAGTGCATTTCTTTTTCGAAATTGGAATCTTCGAATCTATGTTGCTTCATTTTTACGCCATAAATCGCCAATTATCAATTATCATGGATCAGCTTTAGAATATTCCATTTTTCAACTCATAACTATCACTTTAACTAAGCATTCAGATCGTTAAATGCAATTTTTTGAACTTCGAATTCGATGTCAACTCTTTTTCTACCCAAACTCTTGATGTGGTTCCAAGTGTTAAGCATGCCTTAAATGTTCAAATATACTTTATTCTTAAGAATATATTTTAATAATTCATATTTTTCATAATCTTACGAAGTTATTATTTTCCAACAACAAAACTAATTTGTGTCGCCATTTACTTTCAACAAAACAGAAATGAAGACGATGCCAACTCGAAACATGAAGATGCCGAAGAGATTGACGACGATGGCACCGCGACCAAAGACTCCGATTCCACCAAACTAACGACCGGTGACAACAAAGATTCACTCGATCCCGAGCGTCCCAGTTCATCGGGTAAGAGCAAAAAACGGGCGAAAAGCGAAGCCGCTGACGCTGGTAGTGTTGTTGGTGTCGTCGCTGCGAACACTGTGGCTACTGTCGACGGCACCGCCGACGCTCCAAACGATAATAAGGAACAGGCAAACGAAAATGAAAGTGCACAAGTTAAAGAAACTGATGACAATCAGATAAATAACGAAAATATTCCAAATTCCGAGCAGAAAAATGCAAAATCAGAAGCAAACGAAGCGATTATCGATGTCGATGCCGCCGTTGAGCATGTTGAAAATGAAGCGACAACAATGGCAACCGATGCGGTTTCGTCATCCACCACAACTGATACAGAAGCGCCAGTTGCGATGGACACGGACGATGCGAACGGCAGCGATGTCAAATCGGAGACTGATACCGATGCCACAATGACAACCACGGTTGCCACTGTTGGTGGAGATTCAACTTCAACCGATACAACGGCGCCCTCAACATCAGCATCGGCATCACCCACAGACAACGACGCGACAACTCAAGCCGCCGACACGGCTAAGCTTGATAATGTTTGTGAAATGAAGTCAGACACTGACACTGAAACGACGCCGGTCGGTGCTGTCGATAGTGCAACAGCCGCCAACACAAATACTACCGCCATTGAATCCACCACTGCAACCAGCAGTAGCACTACAGCTAATGCTTCCATTACCATACCCACACCCACTACTACTACTACATCTACATCTACTACTAATACTAATGAACAAACGCAAAATGACACTCTTAATTCGACCACCGTAGGCTTAGATGAGGAGGAAAGTGTTGCAAGTAGTTATCCGCCGACAACTATGGCTGTTGAAGATGCCACCATGTGGCCATCTATGCAGGATTTGAATACGCGTTTGAGGCGTGTTATAACAGCCTATCAGCGTAATTATAAGAAAGAAGAATTAAAACAACAACAAAAAGCTAAGGTAAGTGCCACCATTATCCATAACATTTCCCATACATCCATTGCATTGTATACTTTATGTGCCCTCATATCACTCGCCCGACTGCGGCGAGTCGTCAAACTCATGTGTTTTATAACGAAAAAGAGTACTAAAAAGAATCTCAAGAAATGTGTTTCTAGAAATAAGCGGTAAAAAGCAGATTCTAACGAAAGTTGCACACCTTTACAAAAAATTATATTTTATATATATTGTTCACTTTTGGGTATGTCTATCCTTATACAACTGTAGCTTAACTATTGTGTCGATAATTTTTGTCTAAATTGGGTAGTACTCTTTTGGATTTGGCTGTAAATGTTTTTAGTTAGTGAATATATTTATTTTTGGACAGTGTAATTGAGTAAAGTTTGGTGCTACGCAATTCTGTTTGGTCATTAACAAGAAGAAGAAGAATTTCTAAGAAAATTTACGTTTTCATTGTTATTAAGAGCAAACATTTTTCAAATTTAAACAATTTTATGAAGTGAAAAATTTGATTTTAATATTATTCGGGAAACAAATTATGAACCTAAAAGTAATGATAAATATATTTAATTCAAATAAAAAAATTAACAAAATATATATTTATATTAAAAAATATTAAAAAAAAAAATAAATCGAAAAAAATAGAAACAAATTATCATAATAAAAAAATATTAAAAAAAAGTGTAAATCGAAAAAAAAATATTAAAAATAATTTATATCGAAAAAAAATTATTAAAAAATTCAATAACCTCAATTTATATTCTAAACATTTTTGCTGTTAGAAAAAATTTTTTTAATAAAAATTAAATTTTGTAAAAATTTATATCAACAAATTGCGTGGAACTGCCAAACGTCTGTAGATTATTTATAATTATTTCAGTATTTATTTGATTTTTTAGTTTTTATATACTCAAGCGGGTATTTTAGTGTTTATAAAAGTATTTTTGAAATATAAAAATTATTTCAAACAAAAAAGGGAGATCTTTCATCGAAAACTTAGTAAAGTTATACTATGTGAGGTTATACACCATGATCCTTAAATATATTTATATATATTTTCTCAAAGTTCCTAGGTGGAACGCAGTGCCCCCTTAAATATACACTTTTCAAAAATATTGGCAAAAAAAATAAATTATACAAAAATATAGAAGTGTGTCTAAAAAAAATGAAAATATCAACCATCAACATCGCATTTAAATGTCTCTCCACAAACTCGCATCATTAAAGTGAAATTAGAATACGTTGAAATTTCATTGTCCAAATTGCCAACTCCTTTCTTCCTTTCTTTATATCGCATATGTGAATATATAGCTGCAAGCGTTGGTCTCGTCCACACCGCCATTATCGGTGCCCACAACGCCAACTCTACAATCCATGCAAATGCAGATGCAAAATGCTGCTGCCACTGCTGCTGGCGGCGTCGGCAGCGGAGCTGGCGCCGGAACATCAACCACCCAACTACAACAAACGAGCACAATCGAAGCGGGCAATCGTAGCCTACAAGCGCTCATACAACAGAATACAACGAATGTCCCTGGTGGCAGCGGCAGTGCTGGTGTTGGCGGTGGCCGTCAAACACCACAACAGTTATCAACAGGTGCCAGCACTTCAGCCGCTGCAGCGGCCGCAGCCGCAGCTGCAAATGCCGGCAACTCGAATGTAGTTAATGTACCGAATATTGTTGGTCAAGGCATGACAACAAGTGTTGGTGGTGGTGGTGGTCAGCATTTGGCACAATCGCTGCAACACTCACAACATAACAACACAACGCAGGGTCAACAACAACAGCAACAGTCGCAGCAGCATCAGCAACAACAGAATATTGCTCATCAACATCAACAGCAACAACAACAACAGCAGCAGCAGGCAGCAGCTACAGCAGCCACGGTTGCAGCACAGATGCCAACGGCCGCCGATATTGGATTTATGTTGAGCTTCTTAAATACGACCGATGTCAGTCAGTTGGCTAATTTGGATCTGAATAAACTGGCCATGTATTTGGTTAGTATGAACAATGTAATGATCGCCAATTTTTCTCAATATTTTTTATTAAATATTAAGACATACAACAACAAAATACCATCTTACCACTTACAATGCCCTAAAAACAAATTCACCATTACTACTCACCCCCACATTCGCTTAACCAATATATATATATGTATCTATTATATACGTGTATTTACTATACATATAAGCCTGAATCGTTTTCGTGGTATTAAGGTTATGCAACTAAAACTAATTGCTTGCATTATATTACTTTAAACATAAGTTTGTGTCTATATATATATAGTTTTTAATACCATTTAATTTCCCCTGCGCGCCTCAAAATGACAGTGTTGTGATCAATAGTTGATATTCGTTGTTCAAAAAATGCGTCAAACACAGTGTGTGTCATCTGTACTTACACCTATTTAAAATCGACGAAGTTCGGAATACATTTTGAGACCCACGCCCGAAAACTTTCAATCTTTTTCGAGTCTCACGCATGATTTTCTATCTAAATTTTGTTTATTTGCTTTCGTTTATATTTATTTAGTCCTTATCAAAAGTAAAAACAAAACATTTCAGCCAATAATATATCATAAATTGTATTTAATCCATACATATTTCTTTTATAATTATGCATGTTATTTGTTTTTGTTGTTTTATTAGTTTAATATATTTTTTAATATTTTATACCCAAATGACTAACAAATATTTTGAACCAAACGACATAATTTAAAGAGTTTATACATTTTGAATAGCCCTTGAAAAAAAAGCTGACTGATGTCAGTTGTCAGTTGTGACGTTTTAAAACATATTTAAATATTAATGTTGATTTCGTAAAAACTATTGAAGTCAACTCATGTTATATGATAATTTCATATATATAACTTGGGTCCAAGTAATTAAATGCGAATTAAGTGAGATCATTCATAAATAACACTATATGGCAAAAACGGTCTTTTTCTGAGTATTGGACCAAATTAATTTTTTTCCAGCAACTTGAGTCATAAGTGAACAAATTGTATTCTCCGATTTTCGAAGTTAGCCTCCAAAATCGAAATATTTGGATTCGATGTTGGAAAAAAGGTCTTTTTAAAAATATTATTATTAAATACAGCATATAGCCACTAGATATAATCTACATTATCCAATTAATTCAATGGTGTATAAAACATTTCCGTCAAGCTTTTATGACATGCTATGAAGGGTCAAAGTTTGATCTTCGATAAAAATAAAAAAAAGTATATATCGAAAATACTTGGGCCCCTTAGAACATCTGCCATATAAGTTTTATGAAAAAGTTTTTTATACCATTGAATCAAGAGGAATATTTAGATTGTATCCATATTTTGGAATTTTTAGTATCTTTATACTGCAATTAATAATATTTTTTATTTTAAGTCGAACTTCGAATGCAATTATTTCGATTTTGGAGACTAACTTCGAAATTGGGCGATTTTCCTTTTTTACCAATGACTCGAATCTGTCGGAAAAAATAGAGTATAAAGTGATTTTTTCTTTGTTTGAATCCATCTTGGTACTCTAGTAAAATATACAAGTACTGTACAAGTTTTTCGAAAAGATGAATATTGACATATCTATTTTCGCGATTTGGATAATATTATATTTCGCAAAATCGATAATAATTGTGTATGTGTGTATAATGTTATATTTTTGATCGTTTAACGATGTTATATTGTTGATAAATCTGTCGTAACCCTGTAATTTTCGTGACATATCCTCAATAAGTGAACTTTTGTCTTCACATTTCTTTTGGAAAATAGTTTCAGATGCAGCACTTCAATGAAACAAAAACAGAATTTTAATTCTGATTTTTTTTTTTTTTTTGAAACATCCTGAGCTGGCCCAATATCGTATGGATGTTATTTCATGAAAAAAAACAGTAGAAATTCGGGAACTTTTACAGAATGATTATCAATATATTAGAAACAATATTGCTACTTAGCTATATGAACCGAAAGAGATTAGTTCCTCTAGAAATATCCGAAGGACATTCGATTTATTGTATTCGAATCACTTTAATGTAGTATCTTTCTAACGCTAATATAACGCGAGATATAATGAAAAATGAGTTGTCGAACTTTTAAATGTCAGTTGTCAACAAGATTTTCAAAATTTTAACAGAGAAGTTGAAGGTCTCCGTCTGACTTTTCGGTTCAGCAGTGGCTTCCTAAGATATTTCATTTGACGTTTTTGTTTCGAAATCGAGTTTCGTTTTCGAACTTAACTTATTTCATTTAATGTTTGAGCTTCGAATTCGAATATTGTCTTTCATTCTTGATTATTTTGAATAAAAAAAAATTCTTTTGACGTTTTTGTTTCGAATTCGAACTTCGTATTTCATTCTTTACTTTTCTCAGTTAATGTTTGAGCTTCGAATTTGAATCTTGTCTTTCAATCTGAATTATTTTTCAAAATTTGTTTGTTTTTATTCAAAAGTTCGACAAAAAAAATGTTCCAAATTTTGAAACCCACCTAACCTTAAACGAATATTTTTAATACACAGCATTTGTATTGAGATAAAGTCTATACAAATTTGAAAAAAATTCAAGTAATTAGTTCATATTCTTAAACAATAAATTTCATCATCTCTAAATACCATGCGTCACTCCATAAAAAAATTGTCTTAAAGCAATTATACAAATACATTAAGTATCTGAGTAATTTTGCGCTCTATTTTATGTATGTTTATGTACCATACATATGTATATACACATGAACGTCGCATATCTGCTGTATATTTTTATATAGTTAAATGTGTATGCATATCCGTATATTAAAAAGAAAGGTACACATTTTAATTTCGTTATTTATAATTATTCATTTCACGAGTTTCCTATATACGAACCCACACACATACATACATATATGTATGTGGGTTTGTGTGTTTGCATGTATGTCTGTGTACGAATATGTGTAGTTCCATTTCAATACGTTTAGCGTGTACTTTCGAATGGGAAAGCATCATTTGAATTAATATGAGATTACACAATTTTATGGGAGATGTTGATGATGTGCTCTGTGTGTGTAACGTCGCCAGGCATTTAATTATCTCATTTGTACAAATAACAACAACCACAATAACGAAAAAAAGAAAGAAATGTACATGACTACAGTTTAACCGGCTTTGAGTAATGTTTGCCTTTAAAAAACCGGTTTTTATAGTTTCTTCACTTCAATAATGTCTTTTATTAGTACAATCGTTCAAATAACGGATACTATTTACACATGTGTGTGTGTGTGTGTTGAGAGATATATACAACAAATAAATGTACTAATTGTCACCAATAAACGGCAAAAATTAAAGTCATTTAAATTATAATAATTTTCGCTAGCAGAAAAGTGTACAACAACAAGAACACACACGCATAGCTAAACTTAAAATAGAAATGCTATAAGCTAATTAAAATGAGGTTTTTGTGATACATATTGCGATTTGCAAAATCATTTGCATACCAAAAATATTAGAAAAAATTAATAAAAAAATTGGAAAAAGCAAAAAAAAAAAACAAAAATTGGAAAAAGTAGAAAAAAAATTAATTTGGAAAGTTTGATTAAAATTTGTGTGAAAATATGCGGAAATCAAAATTTCATGTTCACGCTCAAATAACGCCTCCACCAGGTTGCCTACAGTGCGTATTATGTAAGCTATGTTGATTTTCATTGATTGGCACAACATTACTACGTGCGACCACTCTCTTTTCGGAACACAAAGTAAAATTTGTAAAGTAGCGAGGTTCACGGACTCGTTTCCCACACAAAATCAACCCCTAATTCAATGCTTGCTAATAATTATAAAAGAGATTTCACAACGGCATAGTATACGTACATACATACATATATGAAATCGAACATTGGAAAACAAAGCCAACGAAAAAATGAAATGAAAAAAAAATAAGAAATATATCAACGACTCGTATGACGACGCTTCGCAGCCACAGCCACAGCACGTACATATGAGGGCGGTAGAAGGAGTAGACGCTGTGTATGAGTACTCTCAATTTAGAGAATTTATTGCTTACGACGGCAAGTGGCACTTTCTATCTAACTGCTAACACCCGCCTCGTACTCTACATACATACATATAACTAGTATAGTATAATATTTACTCGACATACTTACATATAGACGCATGTGTATACATTTAGACGATTTTCTTAATATTACTTATTGTTTCGATTGTCGTTTTCGTTGTTGTTGTTGTTGTGGGTTACACCTTTTCTCCGAGTCATTTAGACAATCAGACATTTGGGCAATAAAACAGTGTATAATAGTCAATAAGCAAGCCAGCACAAGCCAGCCAACAGGCGAGTAAGTAAGCAACAACAAGAAGAACAGCAATCGCGGTGGCGGTGTCGTGGTAAATACAATGCAAACATCGCCGTAGCTCATTGGCAACCGGCCATTTTAAACAGCACCATCGCTCGCCTGAACATTCGAATAGCAAAGCGGCGGCGGCGACAAAAGTCGAAAACGCAGCAGAGCGCGCATTGATGATGCGCTTTAACCCGAGTGTGGTGTGTATGGTGTTGTGCGCTTCGCCGTTTTGCTTTGTTCCTTGGACGTTTGTCGATTGTCGGGTGTCAATTATGTAGTGATTGGTTGGATAGTGTGGCTAAACACCTACTGTACTTCGGATATGATGACGAAACCAACCACGAAACACTGATTAGAGCAATCGAGTGTTTAGCTGGGTACGATGTTAGTGGGTTGGGGGTGCTGTGCTAAGCGGCTCACCAGCAGTAGTGTTGTTGTTGTTATTTTCTGCTACTTAAAAGTTTTTGTCCTAAAAATGTAAATTTCTTATACAGTTTTGCCCTGTTGACATTGACAATCCGATATAGATTCTTTCATGCATATGATTGATTAGCTTTACATACACATATACATACATATTGTTTGTGTGTTTCTTGATCCACTTCTTCAAACGATAAAATGCTAATTGCAGTAATTTTGTATCGGAATCGACATCATCACCACAAGTCACTGACCAAATATGCATTATTCTCATGTCTTTTCCGATATTCGTCGATTCTATGGCTGTTTGCAGCTGCTCTTCGGCTGATTGTCTTCGGCTTACAGTGGGCTGGAGTTAAAGTGAACATCATTGAATTCGTACATTACTTATACAGAATCTCAAATATGCATATCGTCCGTCTTTGTGTTAGCAGTACTTACTACTATCATCATAGAAAACACGAGTGTTCCATTCGTCTTGTCTTTTGGTCAGTTTTAAGTAACCGGAATGAATCCGAATTGTACGGCCTCCAAAAATTTTCAACTTGGAAACATTTCTAACTATATCTGTGTAGTTTTTCATATAGCTACAACAGCAATTACTTCGATCCCTGTTCCCCGCACTGAAACCTTCGAATTTTTAGAAGAAAAAGCTCTTATAAAACTCATTAGTTAACTTTAAAATATTTAAAAACCTTATATTTTCGAAAAAAAACATTTAGTCCACAACACAAATCAAAAATGAGACCCAGTCTAATTGTAAGACTAAACTTTTATTTTACTACAGTAACTGTTTAAAACTTCGAATTTCATTATTAACCTTAACTTTATCGATTTCATATATTTTTATGTACAAAATATCGCGGTAACACTGTACTTATATGCATATTCTTTCTTAATGTCTTATGCTTGTTTTTTTTTATTATTTGACAAGTATAGGTACTTACATTCCAACTATTTATTTGTATCTACAGTATGTGTTCGCTTTATTTGTGTCAATGTACATTTTGTTGTTGTTTGCATTCGCGTTTGTACTAGAATTCGTTTGGGTTGCTCAAGCGTTGAGCGGAAGATCATAAATCGAACATTTAATTATTTCTAGTGTTGTGTGGTATCTACCATACGAATACAGGCATACTTTCATATGCGTATGTGTGTGTTGGACTGTAAAAAATGTATATATTATCGTGCATATACCATAAGCACTTATTTATATTAGATTGAACATTTTTGTACACAATTTGTTTGTTTGCTAATTAAGAGCTTTTCGAACAGTACTCGGGTATTATCTATTCTTATCTATACACTTCAAGTTAATGAGTGTAGTACGTGGACAAGTCAAGAGATAGCGTATTTTGCTAAATATTTTTTTAGGAAAAATATGAAGAATCTTATATTATGTTCCCACAGACGCTAATCACCGAAGTTTAGGCTGTTGAGACGTTTAACTCACTAAACCGCTTGATTTAACAAGATTTCGCCATACAAAAATGACACTTCATAATCACTTTACCGAAGCGATTTGAAGCTGAACTACTCTAAATCACCCTATGCGACTCTGATTTTGCGCCATCTGTTGGTCACATTTGTTTAATCGCAGCTGATTTTGACACTACAAACTGTCAAAGTGAAAAAAAATAAACACACAATTTTAAAATAAGAGAAAGTAACAGACAAAATTTCAAAAAAAAGTTCACAAAAAAGTGCAAATAAATATAAAAAAAAAATAATAAAAAAAATATAAAAATATATAAAAAGTCCATCGGTAAAAATTTAACCTATTACCTATAGCTCCTAACACTTGAGGGAAACCCAATGACTCAAAACCATTTATATACTCCCGCACTTGAAATTCGTTCATTGGGAATTTCTTCAAATACAATGGCCACAAACATCGCCAGACTTCATGGCAGAACTCAATTAGAATGGAGCAGACAGTGCTTTTACCAATTCCGAACATATTTCCAATTGTTCGGTATTCTGCAGAAGAGCCAAGAGCATATAAAGCAATAGCAATGCGTTTTTCTAATTGAATTGTTTTCCGGTAGTTAGTGGTTTTCTTCTCCAAGCCTTTCAACATAATGCACAATTTATTGAATGATTTGCGCTTCATTCGGAAGTTGCTTTTAAAGAATGCATCTGAATTCACCTGGCAATCGACTTCCCAAAACATTTGGCCACGAGTCTGAATTATATACACATTATAATTAAACGAATTACATTATAATATGCACATATAATACCAATATTTATATACACATGTATGTACCTTCATCCAAATAGACCTTTTTGAATTTGCTCCATGTAGACTACCCATTTTGAGTATTATGTGTGCATGCAACAAACGTTTCATTGCTAGGCGGTTCAAATCAAACAATTCCTCAATTATTTCCATTGAGTGGAGAATATTTATAAAAAAAAGACAATTTTTATAACAAAGTACGACATTACAATATTTTCCTTTAATAAATATTTGGTGTTTATGCCTGAATGTCAAAAACAGCTGATTCGTAAATCTCCAACGGCAGTGAGAACAGGGTAGTTTTGTTAAGCGTTTAAATGTAATCTAATTACTTCAAATTTTCTGTGGGAACATAATATTACGTTTGATCTCTAAAGCGATTAGCTTATGTGGGATAAGCTGAAATTTAGTTTGGGTTGCTGATTTAAACCCCACATACAATTTTTAATCTATTTGAAGGTCAATTGGGGGAATTAGTTATCTTCGATTTCGAAAGTTTTTCGAAGTAGGCATCATTTCATTGTACATATATTGGGAGTTATTAGGGGGGTGCTATGGCTTTTAAAAATGGAATAACGCTTTTCTTTTGCTACCATGGTTGCATTACAATGTATATGTAAATAATTTTGTTTCGCGATATTTTTGGTAAAAAAATATTTATTTTAATAATGTAAACTTTTGTTTTCACAACAATACGTTGACACTAATGTAAATGAAAAACTGTTTTTATTGAAAGCGATATAAATAATTGTTATTAATTTTATGTTCGAAAAATTAATTTCTACTTAAAAAAAAATAATTTAAAGTTCGAGTAAATATTTCGAAAAGTTAATTTCAAAATAATGTTTTGTGCGATATTAATAAATCTTATTAATTTCGAAAACTTCGAAAAAAATTTTGATTTCGAAAAATAAATTTCAATTTCGAAAAACTTGTTTTCACAAAAATAAGTTCACACCAATGTAAATGAAACCCTGTTTTTTATTGAATGTTATTTTAATATTCTATTTTTTGTTATTAATTTCAATTTCGAAAAATTAATTTCGATTTCGAAAAAAATATTTAATAACTAATTTCGATTTCGAAAAATTAATTTAAAAATAAAGTTTGAAATATGTAAATAATTCTTATAAATATCAATTTCGAAAAAATAATTTGGACTTCGAAAAATTAAGTTCATTTTTTTCAACCTTGTCAACAAAACCTTTCTCGTTTCATTACGGCTTAAAATAATGTTTGTCAAAAATGTCATTAAAAACTTCAATTAATTTCGATTTCGAATATGATTCGGAACAGTAATGTAGAACACGCCTGATTTTTTAATGTTGCACATAAGCAAATAAATGCAGGACCCCTCTCTGTCGTGCTACAATGACTTTTTTCCATGCATATGTAAGCACATTACTCCTCATAACTATTACTTATACCCTTATTTGGCATACGATATGTATGTATGTATTAACGTGTTTGTAAATTTTAACTTCCTTTCCATTGCTTTGCTACTCCTTTGCGCTTGTATTTTGTGTGCTCTTCATACTTTCTCAGGGTCAACACTTGCCACACAATACAACAACAATAATACAGACGAGTATCAGTTTGTAATAGCATGCCTTGACTGGCGGCGCTCTCATTGCGACTTGGCCACATTTATTGTGCACGAATAGGCATTATTGGTGGATATAATACACCACTCTACACTTGTCTACTGCTCGCTTTTACGTAAATATTGTACTTTGTATCTCTGTTACTCCAATGCCATTTAGTTTGTTGGGCATTTGCTGCTGATGGCTGATGGCGGTGGCGGTGGCGGCATCTGCATCTCCACAACATCAGCATCTGTGTATCGG
The DNA here is from genome assembly GCA_031772095.1 of Zeugodacus tau. Classification (NCBI taxonomy): domain Eukaryota; kingdom Metazoa; phylum Arthropoda; class Insecta; order Diptera; family Tephritidae; genus Zeugodacus; species Zeugodacus tau. The sequence goes on along the minus strand of CM062651.1, from coordinate 54,352,425 downwards.
CGTCGGCGACAAAATAATGCAGACAGCAGAAGAAAAGCAAAGCACCAACAACAAGAACAACAACAGTAATAATAATAATAATAATACAAAAACAACATACAACCAATTGTAAGCATAGCTAGAGCGTAGCTATAGCCCATCAGCCATCATCATCAACGCTCAATTCTGCAGTTGTAGCAGCAGTCTTAACAGCAGCAGCTAGCTAGCAGCTATCCCTTTGTATCAACGAGGGCAATTTTAAAATGTATTTTCGCTTGTATTCTCCATTTTCGTAGCTCATTTTTTATTCGTCTGTCTGTTTGTTTGCCCGTTTGCTTTTTGTTTGTTTGTTACTGCTGCTGCTGCTACTACTCTGGCTATTCCGACTGCATTATCCTATAGGTCGATTACAGTCTACACTCACTGTTCCATGCCGTTCACCGTTCTGGCCTGGTCTGGTCTGCACTGTTCTACTCTGTTCGGTGCTGTTCTGTTTCAATTCTTCTGCAGGCTTCAATGCGTATTACTGGCTGCTACTCTCATCGCATTTACTTGAATTCGATGATATGTGGTATTATTTACGTGAACGTAACTGAATGGTGTGTGCCATGTGCTATGTGCTGTGTGGTGAGGTGTGTTCTCGCTTTATGTATGGTGTATGGTCTATCTGTGTATGCGACGAAGAAGGTGAAGTTAAATGTTGATTTACATGTTTCGACCGTTTAATTTCGTTCGCTTTTCGCTGTCTTTGCGCTGCCTCTGCCTGTCGTCTTCACCGTCATCGTCATCGTCATCAGCATTTTGTTTGCTTTTGCTTGCATTGCTTCGGTACTTTCTTTGTATGGGCGAATATCTGAATATCTGTATGTGCAACTATGTACATATGTGTACATACATTATTATGGGTATTAATTTTCATTTATACTCGTCGTCCGCCACTCATCGTAAACTACCTGACAGACAGACAGTCCAACTACACGCTCGCACACATGCACTCACGTGTGAATATTATTCTACCTGCTTTTGGTTTGTCATTCAAACGCTATGCGATCGATGCATACGCAAAGTAAATGAGTTTATTAATAAGCGCAAAAATTCAACTCAACTAATTTATTTTTATACGGTACATACCGTATGGACGTATGAACAAATACTCGAACTTTCTCAGTTCGACGCCTTTGCATTAAATATTATTCATCATTACCATCATATTGAATGTGAAGAAATACTAAATACAATAATCCTTAATTTTGTACCATCAAACCATATGTATACCGTTATTATAAGTAACTTACGGTCTAATTATGCACTATCTCCAGCTTAGACATCTTATAAGTCCACCAATTCTGCAAAAGTAATACATATTTCCATGTTTACGCCCAATTTTGGCTCCCCGATAGAGAATCAGCTTAAGAAATCGGCTTAAGGGTTCTTCATGACACTTCAGTATCAATCTACATACAATGTTGTGCAAATAAATAGTTGTTTAAGGACTCATTTGACTAACCTAATCAATAATTAAATCTAGTCGATTCTTATAAGTCCTTTGATTTACTCATAAGGGCCTTGAGATATTTAGTATTAGTTTACTACTGTCATATACATGGAATTAGCGCACTTGTAGGTATTCATAACAAGAATTCTGCAATTTATTATTAAAATATCTGTATAAGTGTCAATATGTGAATGTGTGGCGAGAGCATGCCCAGTAGGAGCAGAGATGTGAAGATTTTTTAAGCGCTGAACTTTAATGATTCATCGATTGATACATCCCTTAAGAGAGATAAATAGATAAACGAAACGAACTGTCGTGACATCGTCATTGTAAACAAAGGCTTCCTCTTCTTTCATCCAAGACATCTCAAACTATTGTATTTTTTGTCGAACACACTGTAATTAGTAACAAAACGAATCTCTGCTATTCTCGAGATCATCATATTTTCTACTCCTTTCCTTTTTGCGTGAGCTCAGCTCTTCTACAGTTAAAATATATGTGAAAGCAAGACACTGTCATGTTGTTCAAGAATTGGCTTATCAAAAACAGCTACAGTCTTGAACAGTTGTCACTCTCATATCAAATAACACTTTGTTTAAGTCGTTCTTGAGAGAACCTGACTACAAATTGTTTACTCTGCTCAAAACAATAATTTCGTAACGAACTTATTTGAACAAATCTCTGAACTTATCTTGGATCCATTTATGACTCAGAACCTTCCAGAGTCAAGGCTTGCGACATTCTCAAAAATAATTTAGAAGAATTCTAGAGTTAAAACACCGCCTTAGTCTTTTTTCTTTCTTTTTATAGACAAATAGTTACTATTAAACCCCATTCAAAATTTTCCAAAATCAATTACCTACAAAAATACTTCAAATATGTTTGCATACTCTAAATCAGTACCAATAACAACAACATTGCGGATATCCGATTATACCGCCATATTTTGTCTACAGGGTGTCAACATACAAAAATCAATCTATTATTCTAAATTCAATTCCATACACGAGTAGTGAGACGAAGAACTCGCGTGACTACTGTCGTGGATGCCACTTGTATCAGCCAAGTCAAGTGGGAGCGGCGGGCTTAAAGCAGCGCATACGATGTGCTCACATCTGTGCTGCTTATCCATACATACACACACACACACACCGTATAAGATTTGCGTACGCTTGTATGTATGTATGTATGCAGATATGAAAGAGTACGACGTTCTTACAGTCATCCATGTGTCGTTTTCGGCTTGGCATTCTCCACAGCGGGGTTCTTGCGCATTTTATTTGCCTACTAGTAGTGTCGCTGTCACATTTTGTAGTGTTATTGTTATTGTTGCATATGCTACACATCGACAACGAGATTGCCACTATGCGCGCTGCAAATGAGAGTACGTACCCAACGCGCTAGTGCGTCTGTATGTATGTAATATTTATGTTAATTTTTATTAACGTAACACCACTTGTGTATACATATAGTACATCACCATGTCGAGCATGAAACCAAAGAGCCAACCTACCAAGTAACCCGAGCCATCCAAGCTGTCAACTAAAAAACATCTAGTCAGTCGAACCAACAAAATTACCAAACCAAATCGAGCACTCACTCTCACACTCTCCGCGTATGAAACCAAAAATTTGTTCAAGCCTCCTCCTGCGATTGCGACTTTTTCTCTCCCAAAATATTTATACGCGTACGATGTGTGGCAGAAGAAAAAACGCAGTGAAATAATTTTCTCAATTCTCATAGAATATACAAATCTTGGCGTTTTATGCTCATTTAGATTGAGCGCAATGCGCTCACTTTAGCTCACATAGTTCAATATATGCAAGTACAAACGCACGCACTCACACAACACACACAAAGTCGCTGGCAAAGTCTTCTTCATCGTCGTCGTCGGTGTTTTGTGTGTTTGCATTGTTTTTGTCGCCGCCGCCACCGCCACCGTTGTCGACGGTACCACCGGTAACACCACTGCTGCCACCGCGCCACCTTCATGTCGTTTGTTACCGTTGCTCGCACGTGTGCGTGTATGAGTGCGATTGGTGCCTCCTAAGCTGCAAGGATATTTACACTACAGTGGAGCAATTTCAAATGCTGCATTGAAAAAAAATTTTGTAGATAAAATCTAAGGAAGTTTAAGAGTTCATGTAGTAGTTAATAGATGATGTAAAAAATAAGAAAATAAGTAATAGGCGTTCAGCATAATTGATCATAATTCTAGAAAATGATAAATTTGGGATATTTTACAATATTCAAAGTATAATTTTCCCTCCTTTGCTCGTAAGTCACATAAATTATGTGATAAGAATAATCTATACCTTCTTCTATCAAATCTTCCTAACCATTGAAGAATTTGCAGAAGTTTATTCGTCATCTCTTTCTAAATACGATATTTCGACGATTTTTATGATCGTTCAAAACCATAAATCTATAAATATAGTTTCAGAAGATTTAAAACCGAAAATCGTAAAATCTGTATACGAAATTAATTAATTTTTTGAGAGGAAACTATTTCGAGTACTCCTTTAAATGATGTAGAAATTATGGCAATTAAGATAGAGTGGAAAGTTCCTTCTAAAAAAAATATTTTTTTAGACAAAAAGAACTAAAAATTGTATTCTAATTTTTCTAAAATTAAAATATTGTTATTTAGAACTTCTTTGAACAATAGGGAAAACCCATTTGATCAAGATGGAATGAAGAGTCATTTCATAAAAAAAATATATTCTGAAGATTCGAGACCAAGAGTCCAAAAATTGGTATACGAAATGTATTCTGAAGATTCAAGACCTAAAGTCCAACAATTTGTATACGAAATGGGTATGGGTTCCAATTATTTCTAAAGATTAAAAATTCTTATTTCGTGGACTTCTTTGGAAAATATGAAAACTAAATAGTGAGTTCATGAGGTAACAGAGAGTCTCTTCTAAATCTAAGATAATTCTTAAGGTGATAGACCATAAATGACTGACTGGATACGGAATTGTTTCTGTTACTTTTCAAACAGAAATTGATAATTTTTCCGAGGGTTTCTGCACAGAATATGGAAGCCATGGCGTTCAAGATGGAATAGAGAGTCGATTTCTACTGTTAAAAAATCGAAGGCAAATAGATTCTCCAAAATATAAAGATTTAAAATCATTTGAAAAAATCTAACATTAATCGATGGGATACAGATATATTAACAATGCAAATTGGCTCTCAAAGATTTTCCAAAAAAATTATAAATATATCGATATATTATTTATTCATCCCTTTTTAAATATTCCTCCTCATTTTTCTTCCGAAAATCACTTTTTTCTAAAATGCCTTTTCACACGCATCCTTTAACGCATAAAATTCACCTTTAACCCACAAACTATATACCTATGTATGTATGTATGTTTGTAAAAAGGGTTAATCCAGCCATTACAATTGAACACTTACGCGCCGTAATCGCACACTGTACGGCGTGTGCTGAATTCGCGTTACATACTACTTTTGTACCTGAATCTTAATCCATTTTAGTTGGGGTGCCACAGCGCTGTTAAGTGCGCGCGCGGTAACGCGCACTCTACTCTGCCTGTGTACGATTGACTTCAACAAATGCGTTTGCATACACACAAACACACACATACAAGTGTAAAATAGTATCTGTGTGTTGTCGCTATCTTTTAGGGTATGCTGGCTTGTGTTATTACTATTTTATTTTATTTCGCATTTTATCCCTTTATACATTTTGGTATTTTCTCTATATAGTTATACAGAGTACTGAAATATTGCTGTGCATATGAATAGATGGATGTATGTATGTATGTGCTGTGCGCTGGAAGAGTATTAGCGTATACAAAAACAATAATGAGATTGAGAGTAGGAACAAGAATAAGCATAGATACATGTATTTGTAGCTGTAGAGGTAAAAGTGATAGCTTTCTTGTTTTATGGCAGCACATGCTTAATGACAACGTTGTTTCATTGTCCTTATTGTTGTTGTTGTTGTTGAGGTATAAAAGTTTTTGACATTTTTTCAATATTTTATTGAATTTAAAATTCTTATATGAATACTAAATTTCTAAAATACAATATTTCTTAAATGTTGTTATTTTTTAAATTATATGTTAGTGTCTAACCTGTGTTCTAGCACTACATAAGTTGAGAGGTTAGTCGCTATAAAATTTTTAATTCGTCGTTAAAAAGTAATATCGCGTTTGACAATCCATCCGCTAACGCTACTATTGTGCGCTGTCATTGCTTTTGTTGCAGCTGCGGTGGCGTTGGTGCGCGCGCTCATTTATATTTATTCGCTCATTTTCATTTCGTTCATTTACGTGTACTTTTCCCCCGTTTATTTGTGAGCCTTGCTCTGGCACTGCCCGCTCCTTCCGCATTTCAAGCGATGTGCCAGCCATCCATCCTTGCCATTGCTGCTGCTCACCAGCAGCATTTTATGCGAGCAAATCCATACGTACCTATATAAATATATTTATTTATTTATATGTATGTATGTGTGTGTGTGTGTTGCATACAAAAATACATACATACATATAAATGATTCCATGCCACATTTATGCCACCCGTGTGCTCTTTCAGTTCGATTACCGCTGCTAGCAGCGTGCGGCTTGGTTGCTCCGCCGCTGGTGCCTTTGCCACACTTCTCACTACACACACAGATACACATACAGTGTGTTGCTTTGCTTTGAGTTTACTTTGTCGTTGTCTCTGCTTCGGTCTCTGTCTCTGTCTCGAGTCTCGGGCCTCCGTTTTGCTTTGCTTTGTGCTTATCTATCTCTTCGCGTACCATGCATACTACATTGAATTTGGTTTAGCGTGAGTCGCCCTGCTGCTGCTCATTATTTGTTTGAGCGTCGTCGTGTAAAGTTGTAAAAAGAATTTCAAATCGTACCTCTCTTTGTCAACGTCGGTTAGCGCGCGCTGGAGAGCACAAAACCATGCACGTTTCATACGCTACTCAATACAAAACAAATACAATTAATTAATAACAATAAATAATTAAAAAAAAAATTGATAAATATTCGCGAAAACCATAAAAATTAAATAAATTTAGTGCATAAAAGAAATTTGTTTGTGAAAGAAGAAGAAGCAGCATCAAATTTGCGTTTAGTGTCCAAAGATGTGTCAAGTATTGCATTCGTATGCGGTGTATAGGTGTAGCAAATGAAGAAAGAGCACACATAGATACAAACGTACATACGTACATACATGCATATAAGTACGTACGTATAAAGTTATAAGCAAAGCAAAAGGCATATAAGTAAACAAAAGTAAAAAGAAAAGCATTAAACCCAAACTAAACGACGAGATGTATTGACGCTTAAACTAAATCATCAACGTCCGTTGTCACCATAGTTGAAGTTGTTGCCGCCGCCGCCGTCAACGACACCAACACCAACACACCGTCACCAGAGCGTCTCCGTCTTCATTTCCGTCTCTCTGTTAGTGTCGCGCTATTGCCGAAGTCGTCGTCGAGATTCGAAGTTGTGCCCATAGTCGTCTTCGCTTTCCGTGTGTGTGTGTGTGTGTTTTTAATTTTATGTTGTTGTTGTACTCATACTCGTACCACTCGCTAGTTCGCTCGCTCGCGTTATTTTATATTGTACATAATCATTATAATTATTATTATTATTAGTTGTCGTCGTTATTGGTTTTCGTTGATATTGGTTTGGCTAGTGATGTGCTGCTCTGTGTTGTTGTTGCCACATTTGTGATTACGTTTGAAAGCACTAAAAATATACATATATGCAAATAATCAAGCAAGCAAAAAACCAAAGCAAATCAACGCCAATTTAAAGAATAACAACAACAACAAAAACAAAAATAAGCAATAAAGAAACAAACATTAAGCAAAAGGCACAAGACTATATCTATCTACTACGTAGGCAAACAAGTAAAGCAAGCAAGAAGCAAGCAGGCAACAAAAGAAGAAACACTTACGAATAACAACAGGAAAAATTTTTTTGTTCATTCATACAAGCGCATACAATATTTATTCATACAAATACATATAGATATGTATAATATGGCCGTACATATGCTGTGAGTGCCTCTCGTCTTTGACGTCGAATAAATGATTTATAAGTAATTAGTGCAAAGATGAAGTGGTGGAGAGTGTAGTGTTTTAATACAAACGTATGTACCTACACCTAAACATACATGCATACATATGTACATATGCGATATTTATTATAATGCAAATTAATGTGTGCACACACATGTATTCGAAGTAAAAAGTTCAATTTAATTCAATGATCATTATTGTGCTGAGGCTTTAAGCTGTTGTTTGGTGCGCTGCTATACTCGCTATCTACTAATTACGAAAAAGTATACAAGAAAAAAATCATTAAATTAAAAAATTGAAAATTAAGAAAAAAAACGTGGATTGTGAAATAAATTTGTGTGTTAACTAAAATTTCAACGACCTCGCACACACACATTCACACACGCATATAGTTAGTTGTATGCTTTCTCCGATGAATTGTGTGTTTAATTGACGCAACTTCTAACGCTGGTCTGCTGGAGGTGGTGGTGTGTACACCCTATACCCCCCACCCTGCGCCTAGCCCTTCTAAACGCTTCGCCATGGAAGTTATCAAGCCGATGGATTTTAGCAGTTTTTCTGCATTCTGCGAACATTTGGATAAATCAACGAAAAAAGCTGCAAACACCACTACCACAGCGGCTACAGCCACAGTAACGGCTACAACAACACCCCTAATACAGGCGACAACAACAGCGAACGGTGTGGCTGGTGCGTCGTCTGCATTAGCTACAACGCCGCCGCCACCCCCGTTTGCCAATCTCGTTAACGGCAACGCCAATAACTATCATCAGTATATCGAGGTACTAAACGAGTATGATTGTAGTCAATTACATAAAATTGTAACTAAATTTGTAGCGTGTTGGCAGCAAATGGTTTTTTTCTGTTTAAAATGAATTGTATTACACAAGATTTTGAAAATGTCAAATAACACAAATCATCTTTTAAGTCTTAGGGTTACCAATTTGGTTTAAATTCAAGTAAAATGTTGTAGTGGAACTTGTAGGCAGTTGTGTGGGTGCTGAAATATCGATAAATTTAGATTATAGATTTTGAGATTTTTGTTTTAATTTCATTATTATTATTGTTGAAGTGTTTGGAATTAAAGTAATGGCAGTCACATTGCATCAACAGCTAATTAACTGATAAACAATTGTATCAATTCTTTCGCAATAATAATACTATTTTTTATTAATATAGTACCGCATTACTCTCCTTCAACTCTTGACCTCAGCATGAAATATATTCAATCACATTTGATCTCTTAATAAACACAAAGAACAACATCTTCCAAATTATAACGTACATAATCGATATTTATTCATTGATAAGTAATCTATACACTTAATAAATGCTTTTAAGTAGCACTTGTCAGTCTGTCGATCTGCCTAATTGCGGCATTTTAAAATTGATGTTATCCTCAGTTCCAAGTAGGTGAAGTCTACGAAAAAGTTTAGACTCGCATATGAGCAGTGGGAATACATTGGCACTTACTTACTTTGTTTTGCTCTTATACTTCGCTAGGCAATTTTGATAAGAACACATTTTAATTACGTTGAAGAGCAAGCAAAAAGTATTATAATATGTATGTGTATATTGCTTGCATAGAAACGTACAAAAACTTGTTTTAAGTAACGCTGGATATGTCGTATTTTTTAATTCTATATGCGCTCATTGTGAAGCTACCGTAATTGGTCGATAGGCGGTGCTGCATTCAATTTACACCGGAAGTGTTTCATTAAACTGATTGTAGGGTATACGAATTTTCAATTAATGTGCTAACCTACAATTGACTTGTTTTCTTTTCTGCGTAGATCTTGTCTTTTTATATAGAAACAATTGTGCGTTACACCTAATAATCGTAGAATATTTACAATATTGCGTACGTGCTATCAATATTATTTAATATTCTATCTACTACCACGAAGAAGTTAGACATACTCATCTCAGATCTTAACTCATTAGATTTGTGAACATTTGTTTCAAGCTCAATTCTTGCTTCATTAACATTCAAATATACAAGCTTTATCTAATTAAGTAATAGTTAGCATTTTTGCGTATCTTTTCTGCCCATTAAAACTTGACTGAAAAAAAATGAAATGAAATGCGTGTACAAAATGTATTCGTAACAGGCCGCGTTCATTGAACTGCCACTCTCGTCATGAAGCTATGCTATGAAGATTGTAGTTTTGTTGTTTGGAATGTTTTTCTCCAATTGTCTTGTTACGTTATTTCGATTCTCCCCGTGTATTTCTTTTTTACATTCCTTATTTTCACTCTCGATAATTATTGGTGTATTTTTAAATAATTTTATTTGTGCTATAAAGTATATTTTTGTATGTGTGTGTGAAGCGTTAAGTGTTCAGCAAAGACAGCTTTCGCAATTTCGATGAAGTTGTTAATATGTATGTGTGTGTGAATGCGTGTTTATTGTTATCGATTGATTTATTCTTTAAATTGTGTGTAATTTATTGCCTATCCCTTTTAGGGTATCATAAACTATAAATATAATGTATTATTTATGATTATTCCTAATTGACACGGTATCATATTATTAGTGTGCAAATTTTCATTACAATTTATGAAATTATGTTTGGTGGAAATGGTTTGTGTACATTAAATGTAAAATTTGAAAGTTGCTGAATTAAATCAGTTTAAAATATTTTCAAATTTATTTGTTAATATTGTTATTAACATTTTGAACATTATTTTTCAATGTTAATTAATTTGCATTGTTTTCGCGTGATTTTTACTCCAACATACAAGTACATCTGAACTTCCCTAACTCGAATCACCATAATCCACAAAAGGCTTCGAGTTAGAGAGACTTCGAGTTATGGAGGTTCATTTGAATGAATGGAGTTCAACTGTATATAAACATTTTGGGAATATTCTGGTGTCCCTGCTGTGAAATTAACTAGTAAATCCTCTAGCTATTATGAACAGCTTACCATATTTTTTCTACAGAAGCAACTAGTCCTTTTTAGCATCTCAAAAGTATACTCAAAAATTAAATTGTTGATCAGAAAGAACCTAGTTTCCAACGAGCTTAATTATGGAATGTTCCATAGTAGATCTATATATGAATCTAGATTCATTATGACCAAATCATTGTGTTTAAAAATGTAAGCCAAAGCCTTTAGATATCTTTTCAATATTGGTACAAATCTGATATTTTTCCAACTAGTTAATACTCAGTTTGAACATTGACTTTGTTTTCTTGGTTCGATCCCACTCCGTTTCAGGAAGAATATGATTTTTTTTTCTTTTTTGTATATAAATCTGTATATCTTGTTCATCACTCGATAAAGTGGTCTAATCCCATGTTTGAAAGGCAATTCCATATCATTATGTTTCCTTGTCCAAACATAATAGGCCTTTGACAATACCTCGCATCTAACTACCTATGTATTCTCAATCCATTGGTGTTATCTAAGCTGTCATTTGTAGATAAATTATTTATTTTTAATTCAAATTTTTTAATTTGTTGAAAATTTTTTCGATAATACGTGATATTCGATATTTTCTCAAGCTGTTAGTGGCTTCTGATTAATCTGTAATATTTTAAAATTATTCTTCTGCTTAAATTAAAACTTGGCAACCCTATTTGCTATTTTTTGGGATATTATATTAATCTATAAGAATTTGATACAAAGTGAAACATTTGAAATGTCTTTATAATATTAAATTAAATACGTAGCAACTCCACGCAATATTTTCAAAGCAGAAAATTACTTATTTTTCAAATTTATTAATAATTTTTCCTATTTTAAATGCTATATCTATTTTTATCCATATAAGAATACATTCATACAAATGTATAAATTCAATATTCCAAATGTTATCTTTAGAAATTCACTACTATTGATTAATAATAACAACAATTTCACACAAACATGTAAGCACCTGTGTGAAACGTTGTAATTATTGCATTAAATAATAATTCAAATGCATTTCAAAACTATCGATACTACATAGCGCACACCTCTGCATATAATACATATCTACGAGTGCTACTCATGCACTATATAGTACTTAATATGTATTTGGATTGCATTTGGCTTGTGTCTCCACTACCAAATATTACCACTAATAATAACCTTAATCAATTGCATAGCATTGTAGTTGTTGTTGTGGGTGATTCTAGTGCTTATAAATCCATTGTATACGGTATATTATATGGGCATATGCGCTATATAATAAACATACACACATATATGCATATTTATATGTGCGAGTATATGTGAATGCATTTTAATCATTTATATAGTATGTAGTAGTTAGTTTGTGCAATGAAGACTCTTTACATGCGATATTCGTTCGTGTGCCGTGAGTTATGAGTACCGTGTGATGCGCTTTGGTGTAGTGTACCCCCTTTTCGGCGTTTTATACGTTTGTATGCTTCCTTCCATCAACACACATGCCACATATATGTATTCCATGTGTGTGGAATATACTTTCATATGCAATTGGCCTCACAGGATTCATTTGTGTATTTATTTTATAAGCAAAGCGCCCACTGTCATGCTTGCATATCCATAGTCGTACGTACCTATAACAAAGAAATTAGGGGTGTAAAATGGTTTTTACTTTTATTTATTATTTTCCATACAAACTTACAACGCTTTCGACGTACTCGCATTTATCCAAGCTTACATACACACATTCATTCATACATGTGTATATAGCGAAGCGCATACATTTTATTCGCTCACCATCATTATAATACCACCTTCATCTCCATACACACATACATACAGATATCGCAACGTGTATTTTGTTCTATTTCATTTCATTTCTATTCAGTTTTTATTTTATTTTTCGTCGCTTGAATTTCTTCCTCCTTTTGCGCTACTGTCACTTGGATTGTGACGTCTCGACTCTCACAGTAACGGCTGTGGCTCCGACTGCCGTTGCTTGCTTGGTTTTTGCCACTGCTCTTGTTTTTCGGTGGCTCTAATGTTGGTGTTGTTCTTGTCGTTTGTCATTGGTTGTTTAAGATACCTACTCGACTCAACGCAAACGATTTGCGAATATTTCTCATTAATGGGGGAGGCTGATTGACTACTAGCGCTACACTAGCTTAGCTAGCTATATAGCGTTGGTTCACATTCGAACTGGGTAATGTTGGGTAGTTTAAAAGCGGGCGCGCGCACCACTTTTGGTGGCTATACGAGTACACTTATCTGTCATACATATTCATGTAGGTATATTTACACGTGTGTATGTGTGTGTGTGTGGTTTCGGTCTGCGTCTAACGTTGTTGTTGTGCGCCTTTTTTTTGATATTTATTTTAATGTGTGCTGCAGAGTAAGTAGCGATTTCATGTGCTCATGAAGACGAAAGGAAAACGATTTTTTCAGTCAATGTGAAACGGAATTCAAATTGAAATTGTGTTTCGTTGTATATTCGTTCGCTTGGTCTCTGCACTAAGATAAGCAGCATTGTATAGGGCGCTCTCATTCGTTTGTTGGATTTAATTGTTGTAGTCTTTAGTCATCAATATATTTTATTTGTTAGCACGTACTTCACGTTTATTTCGTTAGCATGCGAAAGCACATTGCACTAAGCAATTCGAACTTAATTTCGAAAATTCTTAAGCTGATTTAAAGCGTGAAGCAGCTTATCTTTGCGGTTTTTCTGTTTATGTTGTTAAACTATTTTTTGTGGAATTGTTTTGAATCATATTAATTTTCTTCATAAAACAAATACCTAATTAATTAAATATTTTATGATTTTGAAGAATTTGCTAAACCAGTTCTTTATTAGTTTTAATATTATAATTATCGCATAAACTGAAATCGTTTAATTCGTTAAACTTTATACTATTTCACAGTAATGATTTTTGAAATAACTGTTTTAAAATATTGAATATAATCTCAAGTGTCTTCAAACACCGCCCTTGATCCGTACGTTTAAAAATAAACATCACGACTGACCGCTCACCAAGCTAAACTGTCTTCCTCAAGTTTTTGAAATCAATCCGTTTTAAAAATTTTCCATTTCTCCAGAAAATAACTATTTTTCTGTTTTTGGAGAAATCCATAATCTATTAAATTTTGGTTCTAGTTAATTCAAAACAAATTTTTGGATGAAGAAAAGTTTCTTTTCACTTGAAAAGTAGATTAAAACTTAAGATCCGGATATTCAAGTATCCGAGTATTCGTATAAAAAATAGTTGGACATATAGGATATATTCTTATTATTATTCAAGAAAAGAATCATATTGTCTTTTGTCAATTAAAATATAGCATAAAAATTGAATTTGCGGATACTCGAGTATCCGAATATTCATATCAAATTGTTAAAAATTCGTACTAGCAGTGTATAACCGAATTTTTCCACAAAAGAATTTGATCTGGGTATGCAAGGTATCCGGCGTTTTTCAACTGAGACTGATAATCCGTATAGATTCCCGCATATTCGAATAAGCAATATCTAAGATTAGAATATGCGAATATGGATATTTGAATATGTAAATAATTATATAAGAATATGGGTATTTTTGCATTGTGCTTTCTCTTTTTAGGCTCTTTTAACACATTTTTTTCAATATTTGCAAATTTTTGAAAGTTTCACATATTTACATATATAAATACTTGCAGAGAGTGTTTCAATTGATCGCTATCGTTATTTCGACATTGTTTTTTCATATAATTAAGCAAACAATTGTAACTACTTACTTTGTATATTAACATATAAACACGTCTGAGATAATTATGTATGCCTGTATGTCTTATTGTGTTTTATTTTTACTCATATCACAATTGTTTCAGTTTCTTAGAAATTCATTCGATTCTTGATAAAAGAATGTGCTTGGTTAAAGGGAAATTATTTATTATATAGATAATATAATATAAAATATTTCTTTAATATAATATTTGGTGACAGCATGAAAAAATGTGCATATTTTGTGCATTATGAATTTGATTATGGATAACTTTTTATTTTTATACATATGTATGTACATATAACTGTCATAATAACAACTAAAAATGTATTTGAAATTCGTATTATACTAAATAGTTCACATTTTTGTAAATATAAAATAGATTTTCGGGATATTCGTAAACGTTTAGGGTATTCTGCGATTTGAAATGACATAAATGTAACACAAGATTGGTAAATCATTAGTAATTCGGTGGTAGAGGGAAAGCTTAAAGCTCATACAGCAGATTTACTTGTAATAATTTCGTATTTTCTTTGACCAAAATCAAGTAAATTTTCTATATTCATGTATAATTTACGTCATATTCGGTCTAGTCATCAATCTTCGAAGTACAATCTTTTTTGAGTTTTGAAAATGTTGTACATTTGACTAAAAAACCGGTCAAAACCTTTTTTGAGTTTCGAAAATGTTGAAAATTTGGCTACAAATACGGGATTTGACAAAATAGCATCCTCAGCGACACCTAGCGAGTATTTTTATTTACGATCAGGTTCTAAATGAATAGCCAATATAGATCTTTTTAAAATCTATAAATTTTTTTAATCAAAAAAATTTATGTTATTTCCAAAAATAATACACTGCAGACTATTTTTATAACTGTCAACGAAATATTCAATATAAAATAAGAAATTTTTCACTCAAGAATTATAATTTGAATAGCATGTCAATGGATATTAAGTTGTCTTTATAGACTTTTTTCTGTTATAATAACCCAGACTAGATTTAGCGTCAAACATTTCACTGCTAACAATCAAGTACTATGTAATATATCAAAATTAAAAATAAATTTGTTTTTGAAACAAAATTTTAGAAATAATATGTATCGTAACAATCTCTATAAAAATCTTGTGTTACTAAAAATTGTATACTCAGCTTCTTCCTCTTTCTCTTCATCTTCAATTTATTTGTTTCTGTTTATTGTAAGATAAGATTTATTAATTAACGAAGAATTTACTAATGCTTTGCACTACCATGGAATTCCGCTTAAATCATAACAACAATTCCACCTACAATTCACCAACACAACATTTCTGCTTAACACATTTAACATACAAAACACAATCACATACACACAGCTCACAGTTTTCGTTAAATTAACTTTGACTTATAAAGACTAAACATTTCCTCACTTCGATAATTTTGCAGAAAATGGAGCGTCAAGGCAAAATGGAGTTGGCCGCCAAGGAACGCGAGAGCCAACGTCTACAACAAATACCGAAAAAGTGGAATCGCCGTGAAGAATATGAATTCCTGCGTGTACTCACCGGCTATGGTGTAGATCTGCAGCCACCTACCACGATGGGCATCGTTTTGGCGCCAGACTGGACGAAATTCAAGCAAATGGCGCATTTGGAGCGCAAAAGTGATGAAACTCTAAGCGATTACTACAAAGTATTCATAGCGATGTGCAAACGTAAGGCCGGTGTGAAATTGAATGAAAATGAACGCGGTCTGGAGGGCATCATCGATGAGATCAGTGAGGATCACGCCAAACTCATATTGGAACGTTTGGAGTTGCTTTCGAAATTGCGCGAAGTGGCCAGACATCCACAGTTGGAGGAGCGACTGAAGTTGTGCCAGATGAATGCGGACACACCGGACTGGTGGGAGCCGGGCAAACACGACAAAGAACTGATAGCGGCCGTGTTGAAACATGGTCTCTACCGCTCGGAGACATTCATTTTCAATGATCCGAACTTCAGTTTTGCTGAATCCGAAAAGCGTTTCATACGCGAATTAGAGGCACAAATACAACGTTCAATCAAGTTGGAGTCGTTCAATGCTGAACGCTTGCCAGCGTCGATGCCGATTGTGAAGGGTGAGATAATTGATTTGGACGATGAATTGCTGACAAAAGACAGTTTGATTAAGAAAGAGCAATTCACTCCGGTTAAAACTGAAGTGAAAGCAGAGCCACTGGCAGAAGCTGGCGATAAACTCAGCGCACCTAAAGCCGAGTTAGACACTTCGGCGTCTGAGGCTTGTGCAGCTTCAGATGAACAAGTTAGTAAAAACGCCGATGAACACAGTGCACACAATGAAGAACGCAAATCGAGCGATGAGCCAGCTAATGAAACGGCGGCTCAAGATGCTGGTAAGAATTTGACTGCAGCTGACAAAGACGCTGATGTGATACATGAAATACCAGATGATGACCCAGAGCCCGAAACTTTGAGCGCACACGATAAATCCGCCGAAGATGTGTCGGCTGACAAGCTTGCGGTTGTTGCGCCAGCGCCAACTGCCGATGCAGCGCCCAAACACGAAACTGAAAAAATGGATGTTGATGAAAATGCGATCGTCGAAAAAGATGCGGTTATCGCAATCGATGCCGAGGCTGAGCAGTCCAAAGAACTGACTTCACAAGAAGTTGATGGTTCGGCAGCTACTGAAGAGAGTGCTGCAGAGAAATCAGAGGACGCAGAAAAAGCTGAAATAACTCCTTCCGCTGAAATGGAAACAAATGCTGAAACTGATGACGATAAAAAGTCGACTACTTCGGCTACTGAGAGTGAGAAGAATAAAACTGCTGAAAGTGAAGACGTTGTCGTTGCACAAGACGACGAAGCAAATAAGGATGCTGCTGCCACTGCTAATGCAGCTGCTGAAGACGTCAAATCTAAAGTAGATGAACTACCAACCGAAGAGGACAGTGTTAAACCAGTATCAGCTGAAAAATCAAAATCAACAGAAGTAATGGATTTGGCCGTAACTGCCTCGGGAGCAACCGATCCTGATGATGAGGAGGTCATGAAAGAAAAAGAAAAAGCTGTCGAAGAAGAGTGCAAGAAGCAAGCTGCTGAATTAAAGGCACGTTTCCCAGATTTAGAGGTTATACAACCCGCTACAGTCAAACAAAAGCAGGATAAACCCAAGTTGGAAATGTGTATGATACGCTGGTTCAAAGATTTCGCGCTCGAACGTCGTATTTCGCACATTGTCATCTGCATTGAGACCAACAAGTGGCCTGTAAATAGAAACTACACCGCATTTGCGGGTTGCAAGGGTCTTGATCTGAATATCTGCCTGCACGAGGCCATACCACATCTTAAAAACATTGAGCGCACAACAACAACGCCCGATGTAATCACCATAACTACCGAACAGGGTGTTACGAAGCAACTGCAAGCATCACAGATGCAACAAGTAGCTGGCACAGTGCCAGCACCAACAGTGCCGGTAACCACTACGCCAGTGGTGAATGCAAATATGGCGGGATTGGGACTGCTACCGCCACCAGCTGCCATTGCTGGCATTAATGGCGCTGGCAAGGGCATTGGTAGTATGGCTGCGCCTCCACTAGACGCCAACAGCATAAATGCAGCAGTTGCGGCTGCCGTTGCAGCAGCTGCCGCTGGTGGCAACAATCCAAATGCGCTTTCAGCGAATACGTTGTCAGCACTATTGCCCGGTATGACGATGACGCCAGCCACCGCAGCAGCGGCGGCAGCCTTGAACAACGTGCCAGGGGTGCCACAGACAGCAAACATGTCGAACACTGTACCATCGCCCCTACCACCTGTCACACAAAGCACGGGCAAGAAACGCAAACGGCATATAGCCATCGATGTGGAGACTGAGCGTGCCAAGCTGCACGCCTTGCTAAATAGTTCGCAAAGCAGTGAGTACAAATGCATGCATATATATATTTTGAATTGTAAATAACTTTCCGAATTCTATTATTTCATTAGTGGGCCTCAAAGATTGGGAGACTGAAATTGCAAATATGGATCCATTAGTTGCCACGGCGCAGCCATCAGGACGACGTAGCGCGTCGGCTGTATCGCCCGCAGCGCCGGCAGCAACTGCCACCAATATGTCACTGCAACCACCACCTGCGCATCAACATCCATCGTTAGCGCGCCAATCATCTGGGCAATTCAGCAAACCGGCCATACCACCACTCAAAACACCACCAACAGCCATGGGTGCACCTATGGACTTGTCCTCAAGGTAAATTAGAGCGGCTTTAGTTTGAGCGATTAATTGATAACGACTGCATTCTTTTACTTTTTCTTTATAGTTTGCCACGCATGAACATGAGCGACATACTGAAGTCGGCATCTAACGCCTCCGGTGCCATTGACTTGAGTGAAGTACAAGATTTTTCAATGCCTTCAAAGAAATCGTCGACATCACACTTGCAGGCTTCACTAAGTTCCGCATTCCCATCTATGGGTGGCAAGAGCAAACTTGATGACACCCTGAACAAATTAATGAAGAAGAATAATTGCGTAAGTGCAACTCGCTAATAATACTAATAATACATGCTGCAAAACAACAACATTAATTGTTAAATTTAACTTACAGACTATTGAAGAACCAGTTATCGGAAAGGAAAAGAAACGCAAGAAGCTCGATGAAATCGTGTTGGGTCTCTCAGCGGCCAAGGAACAGAAAACCTTCCCTGATCCATCGCTGCCATCTTCGAAGAAACCGCAAATACCACCAAGCGTATCGGTGACGCCAGCTAGTCTGCCGACTTCGGTATCCAATCAAAATCAACAAAATCAAAAGCCGTTTACTATCACTGTTACGACAGTGCCTGGAAGTGAGTTTGAGTCTCTGAGTCTATTTTTTAGCTTGCTTAAATACCACAAATAAATGCAGTTATTAACGTACAATTATTTTCACTTTTTTATAGAATCTAAATCTAGCAGCAATTCTTCAATGCCATCGCCAGCGTCTGCGCCTTCATTGTCAAACAGCAATATGTCTTTGATGAGCGGCGGTTTGTCATTGAAAGATATCAATGCCTTTGTCGCACAGACCATGGCTTCGGATCCACAGACATTTCTTAAGCAACAGCAGAAGATGATGCAGTGCTTACCACCGGCGCAACGTAAGGCATACGAAGCCATGTTCGCCGAAATAGAGCAAGCCATGAAGTTGAGGTTAGTAAATAGCAGTTGTTTATTTGTTAAAATTGAAACTATATAATTTATTTCCATTCGTTGTAGCAGCGCTAAATATAATGTGCCTGACTCCAAGGTGAATAAATGGCTGACAGACATGAGTACACCACTGACCGATCAATTGAATATGGACTTCACCAATGCTGCTGCGCCGAGCACAAGTAGCAATACAAATAGTCGTCGTTCGAACCGCCAACAGAGCAGTAATGCGTCCCATCAATCGTCGGTGGCACAAATGAATAAGGCTGCTGCTGCACAGTCCGCTCAATCGCATGCGCATCAACAACAACAACAGCAGCCATCGGCAATGGCCGGCCCACAAGGACTGACTGGCGAAGAGCCGGTGCCTGTGGTCAATAAGCAGACCGGCAAACGTATTTCGGGCAGCAAGGCACCACAACTGAAACGTCTGATGCAATGGTGAGTTAATTGTTTTATTTTCTTTGTAAATATATATAATATTAAAACGCTGTATTTCCTAACTTATAGGCTAACTGAAAATCCTGCTTACGAGGTAGATCCAAAATGGTTGGAGCAAATACAGAATCCCATGTCGATACCATCGCCAAAACTTAGTTCGGTGGACAACAGTAATTATGCATCGACTAGCAAATCGTCGCACGGCGGTCGACCTTCATCGACGTCGAGCAGCTCCTCGTCCGGCGCGCACGCACAACAGCAACAATCCTCATCTGCACAATCGTCACCAGCGCCGTCGCCCACTGTATCTTCCAAGAAGTCTTCACGGCAATCGGCAATCGATCAGGCAAATGCCGCCATGCAATTCGGCTCATTAGCTGGACTCAATCCAAATATGTTAGCAAGTTTACCAGGTCTAGGTGCATTTGATCCAAAGAACCCACTAGGCGCCTTTGATCCAAAGAATCCTTTGTTGTCAATGCCATTTGCCGGCATGCCTGGTATGGGCAATATACCCGGATTGAATAATTTGAACAACATGAATTTGTTTGCTAGCCTAGCAAGTATGGGTGGCCTCGGCAACTTGGCCACTATGGATCCGCAAACACTAGCCGCATTAATGGCTGCTGGTTCGACTTTAGCCGGTTTGGGAGGCCCAACTGCGGGTGCCGGTAATTCCGGTACTGGTAAGAACTCACAATCTGGTAGTTCGTCGAGCAAGAAAAGCAAAAATGATGCACAACAAAATGCTATGAATTTGGGCGCATTGACAGGAAATACTGGTAACAGCAGCAATACTGGTGGCAACAGTGGAAACTCGTCAAACAAAAATGCCAATGCTGCAGCTGCAGCAGCATCACAACTAACTAACTGTTTCCCGTACCTGTTCCCCAATCCGTCGTTACTTTATCCGCCAATGGGTCTCGGCGGTTTAAATCCCTATTCGTTGGGTTCATCGGGACTTGGCTCAGCGTACGATCAATTAGCGCAACAATACAACTTGCTGAATGGTGGTGCAGGTGTGACCTCATCAGCAGGCAACTCCTCCACAACGCAGTCAAAATCGCATCAATCTCAATCGAAATCCAGCAATTCACGTGCATCCACATCGTCCGCCTCATCAGCTGCGTCCGTCGCAAGTCTTATGAACGCAATGGCCAGCATGGGTGCAGCCGGTCAACCACCTACCAGCGTTAGCAGTTCACAGTCCTCATCGCGCAGTAGCGGACGTCAGTCGGCGGCAAGTCGCGCTGCCGCTCAAGTGGCTGAAATGGCACAGCTTTCAAGCCTGTTAATGCCAGGCACAGATCCACACCTACTTGAGGCGCTTAGCCGCATGGACTTAGCACAAAGTACACGTCTACTGAGCTCCTTGGGCATACCACCAATTGCTACGCCAACAGTACAATCATCAGCGGCTGACAAACGTTCGTCCAACAGCAATTCCGCTGCCTCAATAGCTGCGGCACAGCAAGCACAGGCCGAGAAGCAAGCTGCAAAGGAGCAACAAAAGTGGATGGAGAGTTTGGCACGCGGTCAACTGCCCACGGACTTGGCCACATTGCAAGCCTTCTCGCAAGGCAAATTCCCTGCCTCATTGACGGGTGGTAGTCAACCGTCCTCCACGTCATCGTCGGCGACAACTTCGTCGGCTTCGTCGAGCAAGAACGCCTCGAAGGCGGCGGCTGCTGCGCTAGCTGCACAATTACCGCAAATACTTGGTTTGCCAAGTGATTTTGCGCCAGCGATGATTGCCGATATGGCACATGCGTTGACCGCTCCTGGTTCGTTGGCAAGTTTGGCGGGCTTGACTGCGCCACCAACCAGTAGCGCATCATCAATGATTGGCGGCGGCGGCAGCAGCAGCACTTCGAGTTCATCGAAACGCCAACGAGGCGGCGCCGGCGGTGGCAGTGGCGGTGGTAGTACTAACAGTAATATGCTAGATCCCGATACCTTGACCAAGGATGCCTTCAAGCAACAAATGGAGTACTATACAAAAACATTAGGCCTGGGATCTGGCATCTCCCTAATACCCACCTCAGTTGCGACCAGTATGAGCACCAGCGGCGTATCCAATTCACTTTCGAATGCCCAAATGGACGATCATCACAAATCGAAGCGTTCACGTATCGATTCACACGCTGCCGCGCTGGCCAACGCCAAGGACGAATTATCCGCTGCCATGTTGGCTAGTGGGATGCCACTAAATCTTGGCGGCGGCATGACCAGCATAGAGAAGAGTCTACGCAGCGGCAATATCGGCATGGGTGGCGGTGGTGGTGGTGTTGCTACGATGCCCGAAGCCGACAAAGTCACATTAACACCATTAAACTCCGCCGGCATTGCGGCCAACCTGCCATCGCAGACCACCATCACCATTGCGCCACCGATCAGTTCGGGCGCCAGCTCCAGCAGTGAACGCTCCGAACGCAGTGAATCGCGCATTTCGCTGACCATCACAAATGCTGCCGATGCGGCGAAATTGCCGCCACCATACGAGGAAGCCGACGAGCTGATCATACAACCCATATTGAAGAAGCCGCAAAATACCCCAACATCAACGGCGCCCAGCATTGCTTCGAGCACACACGGCAGCGTGGAAGATTTGGAAGCAGCTGTAGCTGCTAGCATGGGCGGTGGCACGAGTGGCAACACTACACCCACTCCCTCGACATCTGCAGCTGCAGCAGCAGCGGCCGCTGCGGCGGCTTCCGCCAATGAAGAACATCGTCGCTCATCCAGCCGTTTGAAACGACCACGCACGGGCGGCGATCATTCGCTTAACGAACAGCCACCCGAAAAGCGACGCGAATTGCGCTCAACGCGTCACACGCGCCAATCGAGCGGCAGCCTAGAGACATCGCTGAATTTGTCAACAAATAGCGAGGCTGATGAGAAGAATGAATGAGTACTGCGACGTACTACGCGACTGATGACGAGTAAATAGGACAAGAAACAAGCGCGCACCAAGCGGTTACAAAAACAAAAGTTAATTAATAAGAAGCATTAAGCAAAGTGCAAGTGCAAGTATAGTTATGCAAGGATCAAAGTGAAACCGAGGAGAGAGGAGACATTAGAAATTTCTAGTATTAGCGTAAATTTCCTGTACGGTTACTGGTTCAACGTCAACTAAAGTTAACGAGTTCGCGAATTCTAACTGATATTAACACGCTGCTGCAATTCGGTACTCGCTTACAAGTGAAATGTGGTTTTCTACGAAATTGCTGCAACTACAAAGAGAACCCAATATTTCACGCTACTGTAATGCAATGCTGCCAGGGTAGAACATGAGTTGTGTGTGAAAGCCGTCAAATGGCAACTGCTGCAAACGCCATTTGGCTGCTTGAACGCCCGACTCTGCTGCCCACCACTAAATCAATCCATGTGCTTGTCAATTATGCTGCTGCGTTTCAATGCGACAAGTGGCATACATACATATGTACGTTTCTGTTTGTTGAACACTGTGCAGAAGACATGCTCCTCTCTCCTCGCTCTTAAATCTAATAATATATATATGTATAAGTCCTCTATATATGACATAGTAACAATTGTAGGGCTGAGCAGAGTGTTGAAAGAAAGAAGGAAATCTATTATGAAAAGCGCTTATAATTATAAACAGTTTACAAAAACAAAAACAAAAACAAAAAAATAATGAACAGTTATTATTATAAATTATTGCTAAAAGAAGAAGAAAACAGAAAAATATTGAAAACAAAAACAAAAACAAAAAAATATTAATATTAATCAATTTAGCTTATAACGACAATTTAATTTAATTGGATTGCTTAATAATTTACGTAAATATTGTTGTAGCATGATGCACAAGCTATAGACTACAGACCGTAAAGTTAAAACAAAAAAAAAAACAAAAACAAAAAATGGAGCTTACGACGTTTATAATACTGATACTGATATCGATCATTGTAACGCATAATGATAGTTGTAGTTGTATTGTAATGTATTGTATTTGTAATAATGGATGAGCGTACTACGCGTAAACGCTTGCAGAATTTAAATACAGAAAAACCGAAAAGCGTAAATAATTGAATAGTAAACTTACATATGCATATATATATATATATATATATATATATAGATATATTTTCTTAAACGTGTGTATTTTATAAATTATATAATATATATATTATTTTTTTAATTTTTATTTTTTATTAACCTTAATTATTTGTTTGATTATATTAATTTTAATTAATTACAGTTTATATATATATATATAGTGTCAAGAAGTAAAACAAATATTATTAATAATAAAGTAATGCAAATGCAGGCATATTTAAGAATAAGTTAGCAAACCGGCCTGTTGTCATTTAATACTGAAAAAAAAAACTAAATTTTATTTTTGCTTTTCTATTTTCATGCACTTGAAATTTACGCAGTATCGTTAGACGTAAGCAAATTCGAATTTCAAACACTATTTTTCAAAATATTTTTGAAAGTGAGTGTAAGCTTTAAAGCTTGGTTTGCAAAGTGACGTAGGCGTCAAATAACAGTTAACTGCGGCTTTAAACGTTTTTATATTTTTCAAATGTTCCTCTAAAAATTCACGGGCGCTTAAATCTAGTTTTGATTCTTTTTTTAAAGAAAGCTTCATTTTCAACGGCACTTTTAGCGTCATATTTATTTCAAGAAATTTTAATAAATTTGCAAATTTTTTCCAACTTTTATTCGTTGCATGAGCACTTTCAGTTACCGCCCACTTTTAGTAAAAACAATTATCTAACCTCCTTTATCTATTAATATTCATCACTAATTGTAAGACAATGCCACATAAATACAAAAACAACAAACAAACAATTATACATACACATATTTTACTGCAATTGACTAATGTATTTGCATTTTTTTAGTTTATATTTTATATAAAATCCAATTAATGCATTGACATGCGCTCACTTTTTATATGTGCATACATACATACATACACACATAATAAATACATGTATAACGTTGTCTGCTGTACTATGTTTGTCTTTCATAAATGTTATTTTAATTTTATTTTTAATAAAAAAAAACTAAATTATAATTGAAATATTTTATTTTATTTTTTTCAATAAATTTTTTTATAAATATTTTGTATGTACAAATGTTGTGTGTTTCGGTTTATCTAGTAATGTATGGGGCTCTCTTTTGTTGTGGGCGCAAATTTTAACTGTTGGTTTAGGAAATTTTCGGTTAATTTTTATCAAAGCTTTAGTGTTATGGTGTTTCTTATCAAGCGCAATTCTCTTCAAAGTGCGGCTTAGAGACGATACTGTTCGGAAAATAGCAACAATTATTGAAAAAATTTCAAATGTTTAACGCAATTTTTTTTTATTTTTATTATTTTTTATTTTCTTTATTGTTATTATTTTTTATTTTATTTTTATTATTATTTTTTTTATTATTATTATTTTTATTATTTATTTTTTTATTATTTATTTTTTTTTATTATTTATTTATTTTTTTATTTATTTATTTATATATTTTTTCATTAATAGTTTTTATTTTACTTATTTTTTATTTATTTTACTTATTTTTTATTATTTTTATTTATTTTTTATTAATAGTTCTCATTGTATTTATCTATTTTTTATATTATAATTTTTTTAGTTTTATTTTTTTTTTTAATTTAAATGTGTGTGTACGTTGCCTGGAATATTTTATATTTTTTCCAATTTTCATCTCTATTTATTAAAGAATATTTTTTCTTTAAATTTAATGAAATTATATTTCCAAGCTTCTCATTTATATAGGCTCTTCGGTCGTTTTGTATTTAAAACAAAAACAAAAATAAAAACAAAAAATAGTTGCTTGAGCAAAAAATTACTGCACCGTTATAATGTAGTAAAGAAGTAAGGCGTGGTCGTAGTGTGTGTAGATAAGAAAGCGCTAATCAATCTCTCTTGTAAAGCCTAATAAATTTTATTGTAAATCTAAATAAATTGTAAACACATTTTTCACCATATAAAAAATTATCAATTTAATGAGAAACTGAATTTTGATTAATAAATAGTAAATTAAATCAATAAAGCATAATACAAGTACTAAACAGTTATGTTAAAGCTACATACGAGTATGTATGTACATGTAGCGCGTATACATAGACTTGTAATGCGGTAAATATTACAAGTTAATAAAAAACATAACACAGCATACATAAAACATACACATACATATGTATGTATATGCTATGTGTAGTTATGTTTTGCAAGCATAATTAATTTATATTAATAAAGCTAAATATTTCAAATAAAATGAAGCAGTAACTAAACAGTTGTAATTATAATATTAACTTATTATGAACTACATACATACATACATAGATACATACATATATAAATATTATAAATAAATATATTTATACATATGTATTTACTTATGTATATTTATGTGAGCATGCATACAAACATACATAAACTACAATACAAATACTTATATACAATGCATGCCTATGCACACATTCATACATTTAACTATATAAATATAAATGCATTATATACATACATACATACATATGTATCATTTAAGCAAAGTAATTTTACAAAAACAAAATGATATGATTTCAAACAACTAATTATTAGTAATATAACATTTATGCATACATACAGACAGACAAACAGACAAACATACAATAGCGCGATATCGGCTGCAAACAACAAACCAATAACAAGCAACAACAAAATTAAATTACTGCATACATACATACATAAATGATATTAAATTAATTAAGTTCAACTAAAAGAAAATTTAAACATTTAAATTACTTATAAATAAAAATAAAAATAAGAAAATCTTACAAAAATACATATAAAATACACAATATTTGTTTTATTTAAATTAATTCCAATATACATATATAATTCCAAGTATTTTTAATAAAAATGAGAAAGAAATATTTAGAGTTGAACTACCCTAACTCGTATCACGATAATCCACAAAAAACTTCGAGTTAGAGAGACTAGAGAGTTTTATGGAAAGTAATTTGTATGATATTTGACTTCTATTGCCGATTCAAGAGATCCGAGTTATGGAGAAATTCGAGTTACAAAAGTTCGAGTTATCGTAGTTCAATTATATGTACAAGGAAAAATAATATGAAGGAACATTAAGGTTATTACAGAAGGAAGAGAAGCAGATAGCGACTGATATCATAAATTTTTTCTAAAGATATAGAGTCTCAGCTAATCTTACAATCTGAAAAAAACGAAATATTTTGTAAAATATTTTTGTAAAAATGGCGATACATTTCTTAAAATAGTCTTCTACCTCGTTACACTTGTCCCAAGGATGCTCCAATTTTTTTAACTCCCCTAAAGAAAATCGTTTTCTGAAGATCGGAAAAGGCCAGAGAGTTGACGATAACCTGTTTATTCATTTAAAATTTCTGCACGGAGAGCAGAGTTCAAATTCGCACACTCATGAGCAGCAGAGGCGAGAGCACATTTTGCTCATATACTTGTGTGTGTTCCAAAATAATTTTTTGTTTACATGCTCAAAATGTAAATGTGCACCTCTCGTTGCATGTGTTGTATGCGCTCATGTATTTTTTTTTTGTTTATAAAAACACGCACAAGAGGTGCCTTAAAATAAACAAGTAATACCCCTGACAGACGGCGCGTTAATTCGGAATAACTGCTTTAATTCGGGTTAATTCGAGAGTTATCTCAGTTAACCCGGTTTACTAACTCCCATTTAATCCTCAAAATTTTAGAGAGTTAGAGGGAGTTCGTGTCATTTTCGTTGGCAACATTGTTAAACATGGCCGTTTTTTATCTATTGTGAATGAAAATATGCAATACTGACAGCTGTTTTTCAATTAAATGTAAACAAAAACATACGCATGCTAATTTTTTCTAAAATGGAAGTTTTAATAATAACGTATTTATGTATATTTTTTTAATAATTAGTGATTTTGTACTAGTTGTGCGGCTAACAACCGCAAAATTTCCTTTCTATCCAATTTTATCTCACCAAAATGGAAATATTATTGCCAATCAGCTGTTATGGGAGTTTATAACTCGCTTTTCTGCCGTCTGTCACCCCCAAAATTGGAACTGATTAAAAGCGCAGTTAATTCGAGTTAACTCTGCCGTCTGTCTAGCGTATAAGGATGGCTAAGTTCGGGTGCAACCGAAAATTTTATTAAGATGATGCACATATTCGTCTTCATATTACATAGATGATAACGAAAATCATTATACATTAAAACCCCGATTATCCGGATCAAATAAAAGCAGGAGTAATCCGGATTTCAAATGCTCGAAAATTTTACGAAAAAATTAAGCGACTTTCAAGACCGGAGCATCCTCATGTAGAGACCAAGGTGGTAATCTGGTAACCGATGTCCAGGGCATACTGGGATTATGGAGGGAACACTTCTCCGACCTGCTGAATGACAGTGAAAGTACAACACCAGGAGATGGCGAACCCAATCCCCCAATCGATGACGATGGAACAGATGTTCCATTAGCGACCATGAAGAGGTCATGTTGTCCGAATGGACGAAAACACTCCAGCTCTGAAAGTATTTGATGCAGTACCCACCGGAGGAAGCCGAGGAAGGGGAAGGCCTCCGCTCCGTTGGAGGGACCAGGTGGAGAGCGACCTGGTTACACTTGGGATCTCCAACTGGCGCCGAACTGCGAAGGAGAGAGAGAAGTGGCGCACTATCGTCGATTCGGCTATAACCGGCTAAACGGTTGCAACGCCAATCACATACAATCCGGTTAATCTACAATCCGGATAGTCGATTTCAAAGCAAATCAAACAATATTTTATATTTTTAATATTTTTTTTTATGTACGAGGCTTTACATGCGTCGTTTAGATAATACGATATATAAAACACGAACTATACCGATATGTAATTTAAACTTTTGGTTGAAAATAACTTGTGATTGATCTTTGACATAATGAAAACAATTGTATGGGATCTGATTCGAATCACTTAAAGCAACATCTAGAGCTACAAAAGCGTTGGCGTAAGATGGTACTTCACATATGTATGTACAACAATAGCTTCAGTCTCTTCAGCATCTTCTCTCTCCTTACTGTTTAAATCTTCAATGATTTCTTCATCAGTTAATAATTTTAATCCTGAATCTTCATTAACGCAGTTCAGCCACTCCTTAATATTCTCTTCATCACACCTTTCTATTTCTTTAAACTCGTCGTACGGTTCAATTGAAGAATTAGATAAAGTTAATAATTTATTTCTAATTCATTTCAGGCCCTTTGTATCAATCAATGCTCGATTCTACTGTATATGAGGTAATTTCTGAACCGATTTAAACCATTTTCGCCACTAAACTACATTATATCCAAAATTATACTCTCACTTAATTTAGGCAAGATATTTCTCATATTAACCCATATATATGGTGTAGACCGCACCGGAAATTTGCAAATCCTAATACTAAATATAAGCTAGGGAAGTTATTTTAACCATTTTTCGCACAGAACCAGAACATTCTACGTAAAATATATTCTCTGAATTTCTATAAAATTTCTAAGGTATGTACCGATATTTCAAGTAAAAAATTACACTTAGGCACTGAGGTCTTCATGTTCGGTATCTGTGGCCTTGAGAAGTTATAATTGGGTTTCGATAATTCTTCGATGAGCGATACTACACCTCCAACACAGTTTTTATTCCGATATCTTCATGGGTTCTCGAGTCATATATTATGAAGTGAACGTTTCTACTTAAATTAGATAGCGTGTTATATGGAAAGTAGGTGTGGTTGTGAACCGATTCAACGGTTTTGTACTCTACTCGTCATTCTAATTACTTTGGTGTGTATAACTCCATAATCCATAATCTAATTCGTTTAGTTTTAGGTATTACAAAGAACCAAACAAAATTATTTTACACTAAGTGCAACATGTTGCGTGTGTATAAAACATCAGCTGCTCATGTGTGTGCCTTTCGTTGCGAAGCACATGCTCATGTGCATGCTTCAAAAATGTTTGAACATCTGATTTGGTGATCAGAAATTAAGATTTCTTTGCTTTAATTGTAATTACAACAAGATATTGCTGGAAAAAATTAAAAAGATATGGATTACAACGAACTTTTCGAGATACTCGTTGATGAAAAGAAAATCAAGTGTTTAACTTGTGGCAAACTGCTAAGCGGTACGAACATTTTTAATGCGAAGCGGCATTATGCGCTCTGCCACAAAATAGACATTTCCAAAGCAAGAACGCCGGGCGAGTGCAAGACACCGGCAAGAAAATCGCATGACTACATTAACATTAATATAGATAAAGCGGAGTTTTTAAGGTGTTGTGTCGGTTTGGTGACAATGAAAAATCTGCCGTTCCGGCTATTTGACGATAAGGAGTTTTTTAAAGCATTACTAGAACCGTACGAACGTAAATTTGGAGTTGTAGTGAATTCGCACAATTTAACGCATATTATTGGCGATAGCAGCAAAAATATTACAGATACTATTGCCAGTCGTTTGAAACATAAATTAATAAATTTGAAACTGGATACGGCAAGCAGAATGGGGAAGAGCGTGCTGGCTATTAATGTGCAATATATGCAAGACTTTAAAATCTGCATTCATACATTAGGTGAGTTTGGAGTTTTATAAATGAAAATTAATTTTTTATTAAATAACTTCTGTAGGTATAATACGACTCCAGAGAAGGCACAAAGTGAAGGATATTAACGAGGAATTATTCAACTGCTTGGATGCATACGGTTTGGGTTTACAACAAGTATACTCCAAAACTGCCGATAATGGAGCCAATCTTAACAAGAGCAGTAAAATACTGCTGGATGAAGCTCGTATAAGCGAAGAGTTTGATATGGGTGTAGAAGAAAACAGGAAGATTTACAAAACGCAATAGTATCCGTATTTTCAGTAGAGAGATGTGCAGCGCATATGCTACATCTTGCTGCTTATGATGTACTAAAGACTCTCGCCTCTACATTGGAGGAATGTATAATTCTAATCAAGGAAGTGCGTACATTAGTTGACGCGGAATCTAGTAACGCTCCAATGCTTGTACTAGACAATTCAAAGAGTTGGTACTCAACGTATGAAATGATTGCTATGCTACAAGAATCGCAAGAAGTTATAGAACAGCAATGCACTGACATGGATGTATTCGATTGGCAGTTTGTGTCGAATTTCATTAAAGCTTTTCAACCGCTTGCATTATGCACAAAACGTATGCAAAGCGAACAATATATTTTTGGCGATTTCTACAGAGATTGGTTGTCGTGCGAATTGGAGTTACGTGATCTTGGCGCTAGCATACCGTACGCTGCGCAGCTACATGCTGCAATGGCAACACGGAAACAAATCTTAATGGAGAATGACGCCTTTATTGCGGCGCTATATTTAGATCCACGCTTTAATTTTCAAGGTTCTATGATGCTATCGGCACATCAGAAAATAAGCGCCGAGGTATGAAAAATTATTTCGAAATTATAATTTTTTTTAATTTTTATAATATTTTCTTTTTTTAGAATCATCTTATAAAAACTTATGAAAATATGCTGCGGTTGCAAATGTCATTGAGTGGTCAAAATCAGTATCAACAGCATACAGATAATTTGCCTTCGTCATCGAGCAACACTTTCTCACGTTTAGAGAGACACATTTGCGAAGAAATGATAGTGGAGACTAAAAACGAAGTGGAAGAGGTTCAAAATTTGCGCCAAAAGTTAAATGCATTTTCGTGTGGGCGTAAGCTTTCTTTAGACACGGATATTTTGTGCTACTGGAAGACATACTCCTTGGATAAAGAACTAAGAAAGCTAGCTGAAGTCGTTTTAGCTGTGCCCGTAACACAAGTTTCGGTGAAACGTGCTTTCAGCGCATTAGCAGTAATTTCTACGAAAAATCGTGCAAAACTAAACGATGCTACCATTAATAATTTGGTTATTACAAACCTAAATTTCGATTTGTGGCATTTCAGGGAAAACGAATTGAATTCCATTTTCTCACATTGTAATTAATGTGGTTTTTGCTTACTTTTAACGTTTAATAAATAATTTAAGATGTTTTATATAAATCTACTTGGTGTTTGTAAATAAATATTTTATAACACACAGATGTGTATGTGTGAAGGATTATATGGGTTTCAAGGCTTCAAAAAATCAATTGCTCACAAGTTCAACAATATCTCTAGAATATTGCCCT
The DNA here is from genome assembly GCA_031772095.1 of Zeugodacus tau. Lineage (NCBI taxonomy): Eukaryota > Metazoa > Arthropoda > Insecta > Diptera > Tephritidae > Zeugodacus > Zeugodacus tau. Next base: position 54,320,475 of record CM062651.1, on the reverse strand, counting down.
AAAATTTCATGTTGATCCGAATAATAGTTTTGAAGTTACAGTCTGAAGGGTAGTTGGGCTCAGGGCAACAGTTCCTCGTCTATTGTTTTTCATCGTTCTTTTGACTTCAGATGTTTCCGATAGGAGTTATGCTCTCAACACGGACCACAGTAGAGCACCACCTTCAGTAAAATAGTAATGACATGTGTTCGAAAGTAAAAGGCTACCTCCTCGACCTTTCTCGCATCTTCACTGCTAGGAGCCTAACACTCTCCCCTACCAAAACCACAGCGACCCTGCGACCCTATTCACCAATTGGACGAAAGAGTCTAGATCTGATCATTTCAGGAATCGAAGGAATTAAAATTCCGACGGTCACTAACCCCAAAATGTTGGATCCTTTATTGGATAGCCTGTACTCTTTCACTCCGCATACGACCGCGGTTGTTACCAAGGTACAGAGTCGCAACCAAATCCTCAAGTCGCTAGCCGGCAGTATCTGGGGTAAAGACACAGAAACTTTGTTTGCAACTTACCATGCAATCGGCCGGCCGGTCATAAACTACGCAGCCCCAATATGGCCGCCCGGATGCAGTGGGACACAGATGATGAAGCTTCAGATTTGTCAAAACACCGCTCTCCGGACAACCACAGGTTGCCTCTTGATATCTCCGGTTGAGCACTTACACAATGAGGCTCGTATGCTACCTGTGAAGGAGCATAATGAAATGATCTGCAGACAGTTCTGTTGGGATGCTTTCGAAGCCATCAAGAGTACCTTTCTGTAATATGTCGACGACATACAAGACTATATCGACAAGACTTCGGATGCGACGAACTTTCAACAAGCATTGAACACCACCCATCAACAACACCAGTTCGAGTTGCTTCTCGAAACTAGAGTGACCCTCACGCAACTTCGTTCTGGATACTGTATCAGGTTAGACTTCTACTTATTCAGACTCGACCCTGACATACTCAACATATGTCCAGCATGCAAAGAGTCCACGCATGACACTAACCATCCCTTTGCATGCCTACTAAAACCTACTCATCTAACACCACTTTCTCTCTGATCGACCCTACAGCTCGTTTCCTGGGTCTCACGTTAGATGACAATTAGTCTGGGCTTGACGGTTCAGGCAGGTTTGGGCAACCGTTACAACAAGCACAACTTTTAGTGTCATATTGGTTTTAATTTACGTAAAACCGGCTTTTGTGCGAATTACTTAGCTGGCCATCTTATCAAAATGACCAAAATTATTAATTTGATAAGCACTCAACTGTAGAACCGGTACATCATAAAACTTCTTTGCTGCCGCGATACCTACGCCAAGGCTGATAACCACAACGATAAGGATAATTACTACTCACAAGATAAATAAAATGCTTTACCTTTGATTACATTGATTTGATATGAATTTTTTAATAAAATAAAGCATACATACATATATGTATACATACATACATTTGTATACAAAAAAAAATACAATTTAGAAATTTCCGATCACAATAAGACGATTTTCGTTTGATGAATCATAGTGTAGTAAATAGTATAATTAAAAAGTTCGTCATTTGACAGCAGTAGATACAGTGCTGCATACACACATACATAGCATATACAAAAATATTGGAATTTCGAGTTTGATTACGTAAAAAACTGCTATGCACGTTTATACTTGCTGATAACATCGATTACACGTATAAAACTTAAGGCAAATTAACCGCAGGCAAATTGGCAAAGTATGACTCATAAATACATTGTAAAATGGAGCACACATCAACAACTGGTCTGTATTGCGGTTGTTTTGCTTAAAAAACACACACTTAGTTGTCATTATATTTAACAACTAAACACGATGAATAATAGTGGTTTATTGAACCACACAATGCTGTTGTCTATGTGTAGTTTAAAAACATGGAACGTTCACACGCCTCCTCGAATTGCTCTTCCATACGCCGATCCGTTTCTGGTGTACGCACCAATTCATACAAATCATCGACAAAATCAGTACCCGTGCCAGAGTGTTCTTCGCCATTCTCCGAGTCTGTTACGGGCTCACCAATAATTTGGCGTATATCGTTTGGCAAGTCCTCGACTGCCTTAATTTGCAGATAAATTGACTCGGCAATTTCCAAAGTACGCTTCACATCGATGCGATTCGTCAACTCGTTGATGTGTTTCAAAATCTCATTGAATTGGTATTTATTTTCGATTATGATATCGGTTTGTTGGTCCAAAATGGCCACTGATATGAATAAATGAAAATTGGGACAGGGTAAACCAGTCCAAAGGCACTCCCACAGTTTTAGCACATCATCGTTGGAGAATTCACGTTTAAACCAAACAAGCAGCCAACGAAAGCAGAAGAACATATTATCTGCCTCATGCATGACCATATATTTAAAAAAGCGTGGATTGCAAAACTCAACCAAACGACGCAGCTGATTGAATTGTATTTTCATGCCAGCCTGATCCATGTCAAAATTGGCATACACCATATCCATGAAACCGACGAAACACCAAAATGCATCCACTTCGTTGCCCTGGAAAATTAAAAAAAAATATATAAATAAAAAATAAAACAAAAATTGCTAACTGCAAATTGCTGCTCACCTGTATGGAGAGTATGGGCGCTAGTAGATCAGACATGCCCTGCACATAGCCCAAATCAAAGTTGTACATGACATAGGTCATGAGTATGCCTTGTAGTACCATCAAATTTGGATTATCTTCACCAGCAAAGAAGTCCAATGTACGATCAGTACGTTTTACGTCCTTCTCAATTTGACATTTGCGATCACGAAAACCGCTAAAGTGCTCCTCTTGTGTGGCGGTCATCGAGAGCCACTGCGCTTTCATAGTATAATATTCTTTAGACTTTTGTTTGTAACGTTGTATGCGTTCAACTTCAGTTTCATCCCAACGATAGTAGTTCAGCAGATATTTCCAAACTACGGCGCGTAAATTATAGTGTATGCCACCACGGAATATGATGTTCTTAATAGCGGCAACATCGGTAATGCGACCATCTGCTGACTGGAACTCCAACCATTGTGCTTCATTTAACGGCTTAACTGTAAATATTTTATTATTAATATTTTATTAAATTGCATTAGCACAAAGGCATACTTCGCTCAACCACTGGTCGCTCAGGCAATGTGTTGACTATCTTTTCATCCTCTTCTTTAACATTTTCCAGCTCACCATCAACCGGTGATTGGCTCTCACTACTGCTGCTGCAGCTACGTATTTCGTCATTGTTACCCAAATGTTTGTTACGCGTGGCGTAATTTCTCGGTGCACTACCCTTAACACCCGCAGCTATGTCGGGTAGCGTTACAAGTAGTCCAGTCCACGTATTTCTCACCCAGCCTTTGTCCTTCTTCAATTCTGTATTCTTCAGATCGTCAATGTTCAATTCGGCAAATGTGCGTTTCAATTGTTGTGTTTCCGTATTGAGTACAATATATTCTGTACTTCCATCCAGCCTGCTGTACGTGTGTTCAATTATGTGTTGATCACACATGGATTTCAAAAATTGATCGGCATTGCCGTGTTGAAAAAAGAATTCACTATTCACATTACTGTCGCTTTTCTGTATCAAGCATATTACTTGACCACGGTCTTTCACGATTATTGAACTCAGATTATCAAGTAGGGTGCGTATCAATCGTGGCTTGTTCGATGTAGTGGAATCTGGATTGGGCTTTATGTTGAATGCCTTACATTCGGAAATTGTGCGTGAACGTCTGGGTATTGTATCTACCACTGCCCAATCCTGACTGTCGTCGGAAACAAGTATGTTGTCATTTGGTCGCCACTCAATGTATAGGCGACGTGGTATATCATAACTAATTACCGATAGTGAGCCACTAGTATTTAGATCGGCGATGTGCTCTACACTGCCTTTTCGTAGTAAAACTCCATCATGTGTGCACAATACCTACAAATATAAATTTGGTATTCAAAAACAAAAAGTTTGTGTTTCTTTGTTGTTGTTTATTCAAACATTCGAATTTTCTTAATACATATGTATATAGTGGAAACACCATAATGAATAGTTGTTTTTTTCACAATGTATTTTTATATAAATTGAATTAAATTATTTATATTGAATCTAGCAATAACAATTTAATATTGAATTGGAAAATAATATTACTTTTACCGTGCCAGTCGGGAATTGCGGCGCTGGTGGTGATCCTTCTGTTCCCAATTGTACGCCGTCTTTGTTGTTATATTGCACAGAATTGATCATTTTACAATATTGAAACTTTCAAAAACTTATTAGCTCTTATTTGATTTCTTAGAAGCTACACACTTTTCGTTATCTACTATTTTATTAACAATTTACGTCTTTCTTAAATTTTCACCTTTTTTTTTTACTGACTTGGCTTTTCTTTCATATAAAACAAAACAGCTGTTTGACAATAGTTTTAATAGCACTGTAAACTAAATAATTGAGGTGCGTTGTATGGCAGCGCTAAAAGCTATTTCGGGCATTATTAAAAACGAATTTAATTTTTTTCGCATTAACAAATTAAACAAAGTCTGCAATTAAAATAAATATATATTTTTTAAACTCATATAAACTTCAACCAAATGAAGGTGAACTTTGGTAACTTTATATTTTTCCAATTGACAATCAATTGTTTATTAATAGTTTAATCTGACAATTATAACTAATGAAATCTAAAAAAAAGTTTAGACGCTATTTATTAAATACACTTTTATTTTATGAAAACCACTCTATTAATGTCTATACTGTCAAGAGCTGTGCCACAATTGTAACCCCCAAAACGTAACCATTATTAAGAACACAATTTAATTTTTTTTTTATTTTATTCAAGTAGTTTTAATTTTTTTATTTGCTTTAGCCACTTTCGCCTTTAATGCTTTAACATCCAATTTTTTACTATCCTGGTCAGCAGGTCTCTTACGGCTAGTAGAAGGTCCATCCTCAGTCGGTGGAATAAAATCTTGATTACGACGTTCCTCTTGTTTTTTAGCAGCCTCACTTTGTTTCGCATTACGTTCTTGTTGTTTGCGCGCTTGTTTCTGTTCTTTGCTAAGGAAGTATTCACCTGAGGCAAGTTGTTTGTCGATTTTGCTCTCAGGTTGCGAAGGTGGGAATGGCGTATATTCTTTCTTGGGCTTCTTAACCTTGGGTTGTTTACGTTTGCTGATATTTTTGTTCTTGAACTTGGGCAGGAAACGTGACCAGTCTTCGTTAGCCAATTTTGGGTCTTTCATCAGTTCACGTTTAATCATCAATGCTTTAATATTATATATAGGATGCACATTGTTCATAGTATCTAATACAATGTCACGCACTTGTTGTAGGCCTTTATAAGGTCCGAGTGCGGCTACAGTGTTTCCTTGCACCAAGACGTAACAATCTGTTAGCAATTCAATGGATTTCAATGTGGCTCCATTAGGTCCAATTAAACGTTGTCGTCGCTTAACGAATTTATCCTTCTTGTTAACCAAATTGCCAATTTTTATGATGTCACAGCCGATTTCGTCTTGAAGCACTCGTCGCGCTTGTTCGAAGGGCACACTTCGCGCCATGAGCTTTATCATGTCTCTGGCTTTGATGATAATATAAGGATCCCATGTTTTGCGTGTTGTTTTCACCACCATGCTACCCTCGATGAGATCAAGTTCTGCCTTTAGATGTTGTTCCGAAAGGCATTGTTTTACAAGTGGCCATATTTCCTTTAGATACTTTTCTCTATACTTTGGGAACAGCGTCGCAAATGAACTTTCCTCTACCATGCCATTTGGATTATCGTCAGGTTTAAACTCGGGAATTTTTAATGACCAGGCATTATCTACCGGTTCCGTCGATATCTTTTTATTTTCTTCAGCTTCACTGTCACTCATTTCGAATTAATTGATTAATTCTATTAATTTAAAAACTTTGTTTATTTGAAGACCTCTCCACACGTGTATTTGTTTTATTTTGATAGAATGGAAGTCATTCACAATAGCATATGTGACAAATCGAGAACTTCAACTGAATTTATCGATTCTATTTTTTATATTTCGATAATTATAATTAAACTCTTTAAATTAAAAACTTTGGTTTCAGTTAACAAGTGTATAGGAAAAAAGTTATTTCACATATATCTTTATGTAATTTAAACAATTTTTTCTTTATTTTATAGTTTTTCTGAATATTTCACATATTAAATTTCTAAGAATTTTCCGTCGGAGTATCGTTATTCATCTTTAGATATTATATCTAACTAAATTAAGCATTCTAAAATTCATATACAAGTATATAATTAAAGTAAATAACACATAAAGAAATATTTTTTTTTTTTAGTTTTAACTTTTTAGAAGATTTGAAACACTCTGTGCTTCATGCTTTAATTCACAATGAAGTATTGTTTATACACACCTGCTGATCAGCTGTTCTTGGCGTCATGCACAATCATCAACAACATTTATTTTGATTATTTGTTTATTTTATATAAAATGAAAAGTAAATCGGTGAGAAAACGTCAACGTAGTAGAAGACGTGCTAGAAATGCAAAAATTCAAAATCCAGACGTAAAAAATTCGAAAGACACAAGTTCCAAACCAGCACCTCCAAATGGGATGCCAGTTAATGATCCTGTTACCCATGCTGCCACGGTATGGCGGGGGATATATGAATCGCTTCTCATCCGACAATATGAAGTCAAAATCGAATATTGGAAACAACGAGCGCTGAAATTAGAGGAGGAAAATAGAGAATTGCGGAATGAACTACAGCCAACCATACCAGTCTATGAAACATCATCTGATGAGGACGATGAGGAGCAACGCTACTTAAATGGTGACTACGAATATGATGAAGATGATATTTCACCGGAATACATGGAATTCAGATCGGTTACACTCAAACATCGTGAGGAATTGCGAAAACAGCGTGAGAGAGAATTGAATCCTCCTGTTAGTACTTCGGCAACTTAAAATCGTTTAGAACTTTTTATATGTAGTATAAACGACTTCTAAATATATCATAGACATAAAGTAAACTGAAAAGTAATTTCGCTGTTAGATTAAGTTAGTTTATAAGAATGTTTGAGGATTTGAAATAAAGCCTAGAATGACATTTCATGGATGATCAAATCCAAATGAAACAAAATCTCGTACATATTATAATCATTGTCCAGCCCGACACCGCAAACTCATTCTTAAAAGTTTCGCAGATATATCTATATTAACCAAATTATTTCAAAAACTTAAGTTCAAGTTATCGAGGAGTCAACCTGGTTTTCGGAAGTTCGCATGAACTGCAGCTGGAACTAATTTCAAAAATGGCTTCATTAACACAATGCCTTACCATATTGTGTGTGTTATGTAATTATGAAAACTTTGGGTTTTCCGCGAATTCACATTCATTAAGGTTCTGCTTTTAATATATACAGTCGCATGCTTTGTAGCCAGACTTGAATAATCAGTCTCATGCCGAAAATTAACGTGTACCTGATGAATATTCGCACATTTGTCAAATTCATATTTCGGCAACCATCGTTGCATTAGTCCTAAAAAGCTTTCTTCTGTGCCGTCATTCTTTCTTATTATATAATATGTACTATACTCGGACGCCTTTATTTGTGTGAACAAATACATTTGAAAGATCAACATTTAGGCTTAAGCTAATTTACATTAGGGTATAATTAAGTGGGCGGAAAATATTGTAAAAATGTGAAGCCAAAATAGTATTGAAGATACATATGACCGGATGACGTAGTACTGTACTGTCAGTAAGCATCATAGTTAAGGGTGGAAGAGAATATTTAAACGGGTGACTAGGCCTCAACATATGTCGCAGTTTGAAATCCATCAGTGTGGAGATGATAATTTTTCACTCTCTTATAAGTAAAACCCTAATGTGCTTGTGGGCTTCACACATTTTACCATACATATGTATAATTCTTAACTTATATATTCTTCCCTACGTAGGTATAATGCAGTAATTAATTTGCTGCCATAAATTTGGCACCTTTTTGGACGAAAATGAACCGGTCATAATTTGTACTTAAGAACAGTAATACGCCCTACCGCTAATGTCTTCATTTGCTTTGATGAGTGTGGAGCGACCGTGTCAGTGGGCTAATTTGAGCAGCGGTAAATCAAAGGTAAAATTAAGCCATATATTTTTTTGTACACGAAAATCATTTCAGCTACCGAGTTACAAAGGAAGAAATTGGTTCTGCAACAAAAACCATGTCTTAAACATGGCTGGCTTTCCAATGGGTTTTTGTATTTATTTTTATTAATTTATTTAAAATTTTTAATTGAAATCGAAGTTCAAGTCCCCAGATATCGAACATAAGGACCTCAGTGCTTGTGGCTCCTTTTTTACAGGAAATATCTCAGTTATTCTACATAAATTCAAGGAAGTTGTATTCCTTCTGATAGTGTGCCTCTGTGCCACAAATGGGCAAAACAGGTCAATACTTCCTCTAGCCCCCATATAGAATAGAATAGAAATTTTAGAGGAATGCATTACGACCTGTGGTCTTTTGTACCCTTCCTAAGCTTACAACAATTCCATCAGTCCCACCATCCTTACAAATTCAAGAATGGTGCTTGGAGTGAGAGATTCGATGCGATCCTCAGTTGGGTTGCTAAGACCCAATAATTCTCTCCTACTTCTGTGAAGTACTACACAATCTAAGAGTAGGTGTAAGGGAGTTTCTGCCTCCAAGTCACAGAAGCGTCACGGATGAGACTATGCCTAGGTTATGTAGGTGGTACCTAAGCTTACAGTGGCCTGTGTATAGTCCCACCAAGACTCTTAGTTTATTACTGGGGAGTTTATTACACACCTAAATCTTTTAATGTTATACCCTCCAATGAAACACTTTGATTGGCGTAGAACCGTAGCCTGCCGCCAGTACTTCTCCCTGTCTTTCCTCAGTTCATTCCGAAACACTTCCCTAATTGTGTGTGGCCCCACTGCTTTGAAGGGTTCTGGGCCAAGCAGCTTAGTGGAGGCAGCCGATCGCGCTAGTTCATCAGCTACTTCGTTCCCTGCTATTACCTTGTGTACCGGCACCCAAATTAGGTGAACACTGATTTTCAAAGATAGAGTATTGAGCCTATCAATGCACTCTTTGACCAAGCGCTCGATGTTCGGCGCATCGGTAGATAGCATATACTTCTGCTTGGAATATGCTAGGGAACATGCCCATTGGCACCGAAAGTTTTATACGAGGGCCCAAAATGCCTACACCTATGCCTTCGGATGTTTTAGAGCCATCCGTATACCAGTGCAGCGAGTAGCCTTTGAGTAACGTTTCAAATGCCAGACTGTCCCAGTTACCTATACTGCCTAATGTGACATTGAATCTCCTGAAAAAAGTTGTCTCTCTGGTGATATCATCCCTAGGTAGGAGAGCTAGAGGAAGCCTCGTACTGATCTCCATCATATTTTGGGTTGAGATCACCTTACCTTTGCCATAGCCATCTGTAGTCATCTGCATGATTATTTGGTTGGCGCAATGCTTGATCACTATATGTAGCGGTGTGAGTTCTAGTTCCCCATATAGCTCCTATACGGATTTTCAAACTTCCGGTGGACTTTATGCTGTATTTATCGGTTACTAAGTGAGATATCTTAGCAAAATTGATGGAACGTATAGTCTTGTATATAATGTAGCTTGGTGATGTTAGCGACCGCCTTTGCTTGTCTAAGGGTACCGTTTTAGAAAAAATGTCTAAAGTCGAAACTGGCATTGAACTTCGGACTTGCGAAATAGTAGAGCGCAACTCTAACAACTACATCACGGCGTCTCAAAGTTATGCTCAAAGTTCTGTTACATTTCTAGCATACTTTCCAGAGCAGCCTTAATGTCTTCGGGGTATATTTATTTAGAAATTTTTATGTCTTTAATATTTCTTTGGTTTTGTCGCAAGAATTGATAGCACTTCCCTTTCAAAATAGTCGGACCCTGATTTGAAACGGTCACAGAGCTGCACAGCTTTCAAAGTATTACTAATGGCTACCTTGAAGAATTGTTTTGGGTTCTTGAAACTTTCGTCGTTATTAGTCCTAATACTTATGAGCGAGTTATCTGCTTTCAATGGCCGCCAATCATAACTTGAAGGCTGGAGCTCGCACGCAATTCGATGGCAGTCTGTCAACAGGTGGACAGCGCAGAAACACGTTCGCCTGCGGGGCGCTATTAAAAAACCTATAATTTTATGAATGTTTGAACCAATTGAACCAACCACAAGCAGCCACGCACCGCCGCGCGAGTTGGCCAAGACGGCCACCATTTAAATAATGCATCTGCATTACTTTTACAATATGGCGTTTTGTCATGCGATGCCTAGCATATTCATACCACCAATACGTATATTTTATAAGTACTCTTTTTATATATGTAAGTATGTATGTACATGTGAATGACTGCAGTTCTTCACAAGCCGCGCCGGTTATGACAGAGACGACACAGAAAGTTGTCAGGTGGCACAAGCAACTCCACACGGCAGACATTAATGCCACAGTGCGGCAAGCAGCGCTGCTGTGTGAAAAAATGCGTCACAAGGGAGATATAAAATTGCTTCTTGTTTTCTCTTCTTTTTTGCACATCACATGCAGATACACCCATTTAATTAGGCTTTACACATACAGGCATGGAAACTTTCACGACGACGCAGACAAATATGCTCACTTGATTATGTGGATATATGAATATGCAGGTATCTGAGTAGTGGTGAGGAGGTGTGTCAATTCCAGTGAATGCTTCTTATATTCTTATAACCGCCATTTTGTGTTCACTTCTTCTTTAGCTAATATGTTTCATGTCCCTTTTTTATTAATGAACAAATGAGTAAGTACCATTATACTCGGTATCAAATTTTGTAAAGCAAGTGAAAGAACAAATTACACTGTGAGTATAAGGGAAGTAATCGATCGATTTCATTTTTTTCGATTTTGATCGAGGTTTTTACTTCCAAAATTTTGAACGTCCACCGTTAAGAGTCGAAATAGAAGAGGAGTAGATCAGGCAGTAAAAAAAATCCTCAAAAATTCAATGTATTAGGTTGGCAAATATCTCCCTTTCGTCTTTTGGAATTTCGTGGCTATGTATAAAGCGCTACAGAGCTCGTATCAATACTATACATCTTTGAAAGATCTTAACATAACCTACAAAACGACGCTATGCGTGATTAGTTTGGATATTGCGTTCAACAGTTATAGACGTGTAAACATGGAGTTCACTAACGCCGAAATTCGCGCTATTTTAAAGTTTTCCTTCGTTAAAGGCAAATCCGCTAGAGAAACGTTCCGTGAGGTTAATGGTGTTTTGGGGGATGGTACTCTATCAATTCGAACTGCGGAGGAATGGTTTCGACGACTCAGAGAGGATGAAAACGACACCATGGATAAGCCAACCGGCGGAAGACCTGTGACGACGAATACCGATAAAATCTTGGAATACATCGAGTTAGACCGGCATATGGCATCTCGTGACATCGCTCAGGAGATGGGAGTTAGTGACCAAAACATTTTCAACCATCTACAGAAGGCTGGATATACACAAAAGCTTGATGTTTGGGTGCCGCATGATTGGACCGAATCTACGCCTGCGATATACTGCTGAAACGGAACGAACTCATTTTGAAGCGTATAGTGACTAGCGACGAAAAATGAATCACATACGTCAATATCAAGCGAAAACTGTCGTGGTCGAAGGCCGGTGAATCGTCCCAAACAGTGGTCAAGTCGGGATTGACGGTCAGGAAGGTTTTGTTGTGTGTTTGGTGGGATTGGAAGGGAATCATCCACTATGAGCTGCTCCCATATGACCAGACGCTTAATTCTACCATCTACTGCGAACAACTGGACCGCTTGAAGCAGGCGATCGACCAGAAGCGTCCAGAATTGACCAACATCAAGGGTGTAGTGTTCCACCAGGACAACGCCATACCACTCACTTCGATGATGTTTCGTCAGAAACTAACCGCCATATAGCCCGGATATAGGGCCAAATGATTGGTGGTGTAAAGTTGAACTCAAAAGAGGCTTGTGAAAAGTGGCTGTCCGAGTTCTTCGCAAATAAAGAGGAGGGCTTCTACGAGGGGGGTATTATGCAGTTGCCGTCTAGATAGAAAGAGATTATCGAACAAAACGGCGCATATTTGAACTAAATCCGATCACTGTAATACCTTTTATAAAACATTGAATAAAGAACAAAAAAGCGGAAGGGTTAAATAATGCTACGCCATTCGACAACCTTGAGGAAAAGGGGTTAAAAGAATCTATACCTTACTTCTGAATGGGCTCGTAATATATAATAAATCAAAATATTTCTTCATTCATCTACATTAATGATAAGGCCTTCAAAATAGTCCACATTCGTTCTTCCAGTCCTCGAAAAACTTCACTTCTCAAACTTCATTTTTGTGAGAATCTTTGCGATTTCGCGTATGCTTGTAAAACGACGGCCCTTTAAGGTTCTCTTTATTTTTGGAAATAGGAAAAAGTTACACTGAGTCATATCTGACGAATATGGAGTCTGGAGTATAGTTACATTATTATTTTTGGCTAAGAATTCAGGAATATGCCACGAAGTCTAAGATTTTAACAAATGAAAATCGAAAAGCTCATAAAACACGTCTAACCTTAAGGTCCTCAACTATTGTCATGAGCGTAACAATATTTACTATACTCGATTATAGGTTTCATAGCCATAACAGCATTTGTAGTTTTTGGCTTTAATTCGAAAGTGCCAAATAAATCAAATTAAAAAACAATAAATTCAAAAAAAAAATAGCGCCTCCCCAAGCATGATTGGTTGATACCAAATATTAACCATAGTATTTGGGTTAGAGCTTCAAAATTTTGTTCCACATACTTTTACCATTTTCCTCAAAATAAGCTAAAAAAGGACGCAATACGATTCTTTATAAAATTTTAAAGAATTAAAAACCAAAACAGTACAAAATATGCAAACGAAAATTAACTCCCCAACTACGCCAACTTCATTTTTTCCGATTATTTCATATGAATCCGAACATACCATAAATTAGTAATGGGCGGTGCCACCTTTGTTGATAAAAACTTCATAAATTCTATTGGCGAAAGAACCTCCACTAAAATCTAAAATCTAGTCAGCGATTAATTCCGTTTTGGTGGTATATTGCTTACCACTCTCATACACCTTTCTAACCAAGCATCCCCAGACGTTATCTATAATATTTAGGTCTGAGGAGTATCGCGGCCACTCCAGAACACCGACATTTTGGTTTGTAGCCATGTTTTTCAGATCTTGGAATTAAAAACTGTTTTCATCTATTGTTTCATAAACAAATGCATTCTCATCCGAAAATATGAGATAATGCCATTCCTTAGAAGGTTAAACGTGTTCGAACCATAATGAGGTCTATTTATTATCGCAACTTATTTACAGGTGTATTTTTCTTTAGTTTCTGCCTTTTTAAACGTTTTGCTTTCTTAACTATATATCGATTTAGGATTTTTTATGAGATATCAATTTATTGCGAAATGATTTATGTCTACCGTTATATTCAAACGTACTTGGTGTTTGAGGTTATGTGTCGAATGATAATTCTCGGTTTTAGTTCCTCTAACCTTAAAGTTGTTGATGGACATTTTCTCTCCAATTACCGAGGTTTTTTACTTAGGATATTTCGGTAAACATACTGTTATCTGAGAACTAACGAATAAACAGATTTTATTCTAAAACAGTTATCGATAAGAATTATTATTTCGAGTATATCTAAAGTTTAGGAACAGTACTTTTATAAACGAATCATGTTTCAAATATATATTTCAAAATGCATGTTCAAACTTAATAAGGTTTTACGGAGAAATTATTGCTCCAAAAAACAGTGAAGAAAGCCTTTTTAACTTATTATTACTATTATTTTTAAATTATATATTTTATAAAGATTCATATGTATTTTATTCTATAACGAGCAAAAGTTAGATGCGCAATTAGCGGATGTTGAGTTCGGATATAAAAAGTGAGTTTTTGGTTCGAAATGTACTTTAACAAACAGGGCTCACTCAAGTCAACGTGGTAACCAGTTTATTGAAAGAAACAATCAACAAACAAACTCAGTCAACTGCCATAGAAACAGTTGAAATTGTTTGCTCACGAAAATAAACAAGTCAGTTTGCCATTTCCGAGAGAAAAAAACTTTTAAAATAATATATTTTATTCAATATAAATTCACTTTAAACAAGCAACTTCACGTTTATTTTGCTAAGAGTTTAAGAAGACAACAAACAACATGACTTTGGAACCTACAGGATCGATTACCTCTTTGGACGCCATGTCGGGCAAATCTTCTGGACACGCCTCAATCGTCGACATTGGTTCGCGCGCCTCCAATGCTAGCAATTGGCAATTGGAGAAAATGAAGATGCTGCTGAATACCGCAAATGCAACGAATTCATCAAAAGCATTGGATGAAAGACGAAAACTTGTGCGTGAAGAGTATAAGATGCGTATGAAAGCAGCACCCAAGACTTTGGTGCAGAAGACCGAAGAGAAAAAGGATCCAATCGAACGACAACTGGAGGATAGTGATCATAAATTAAAGGACTTGATTGAGTTCGGACAAGAGTTGGTGACGAATGTGAAGGTGGCCAATGAGAGGCGCGAGCTCATGCGTCGCGAGTATGAGAGTGAACGTAGTCAAATACTAACAAAAGATCTCGAGAAGGAATCCATTGAGTCAATGGCGCGTTTCAATGAAATCGCCTCGAAATGGTCGGAGTTGGAAGAATTCAAGGAACCGATGGCATTATTTGAGCACTTGGAGGAGCAAAAAGAGAAGGTAGCCGCGTTAATGGCGAGCAAAGACAGCCTCATCGAGCAGTGTCAGAAGGAGATAGATCGCATAAATGCCAAGTACTATGCCGATCAAATGGCGCAAGCGAATGATGTGCGTTGCCTAGTGGAACGCATTGATCGCCAAATTGAGGTCATCAAGATGGCTTACAATAGTCACTTGAATATTTTAGAAAATACGATTAATGAAGAGCGTGAAACGATCGCATTGCACGAGACCAACAAGTGGAATAAATTCTACGATGACATGGCGGAGAGTGAAAAGACGAAATTCGATTTGGCAAAGCAGAAGGAGGAGTTCTATGCGGCTGAGGTAGCGCGCATTGCCGCGGTACAGGAAGAGCTCACATGCAGCACGCGTATACGACTCGAGAAGGAGGCCGAAATGTTGGAGTGGGAATTGCGTAACGTACGCAATACGGTGTTGATGAACTCTGAAAAGCTGGACTATAATTATCAGGTGCTGCAGAAGCGTAATGAAGAGAATATAGTGATAAGCAATCAGCAGAAGCGACGTCTCGCTAAACTGAGTGAGAACATAGCGGCTTTGAAAATTAAAATCAACGCCATCAATAAGCAACACTCAACCAAATTACAGCGTTTCTTGACGGAAATACAAAAACTGCATGAGAGCATTAGTGATCTTGAGATCAAAGCGGCACAGTTTCGTTCGAATAACAAACGAAAGTTCGATCTCGTGTGGGAAATCAATTTCAAAGAGCTGAAAGATCTCTTAACTAAGATCTTCGAAATCGATCGCATACTACATGAACAGCAATTGGCCGTGCCATGGTCCATGCCTGATATCGATTGGACGGACATTAATGAGACTGCCAAAGCAGAGAATATCAGTATATTGAAGGAAGCTAGGAAGAAGCAAACTACCACTGATGGACCAACAGGTATTTGTGAAGAGTTGCTGGAGAAGGGTTTAGTGCGTAATATTTTGCGCAAAATTGCTGATCGTGCCGGTTTTCTCGTTGAAGAGAAACTGTTAAAAATTCTAAGACCCTATTCGGAGAATGAGAAATGCATTGTACGCCTGGATAATATATTCTTAGCTTTACGTGTCGACAATGTGAATATGGTCTCAAAGCTAACCGAGTGTTTTCTACCTTACGCCTATTGCCCCAATTGTCCGGGTAGTTTGCCGAAGGAGGCCATTCATGATTTCTATCGCATTGGGCGTGAGTTTGAGGATATGGTTGCTCCGGATGATGACCTTAGTGAGATCGCTGAAGATGACAACTTATCGGAGAATGCAAAAGCACAAAAACAGTCGGAAAAATGTCGCAAGAAACTCACAGCGCATCCACAATGCAAAAATCACTATTTGGTTGTGGAACCAGTATTTGTGCTAATGGCGCTGAATGAATACACTAAAAAGCAAATGCAACAACAAATGACCTACAAGAAGTTTCTGGCAGCAAATGAGTTGCTCAGCAATACGATTCCATTCGATGATGAGACGATCAAATCATTTTGGAATAAGTTCAATAATTTTTTCCCCAAAGAAAAACGCAAGCTCTGGATGACGCTGGAGCATGGTCTCAATCATTATGTGGAGGTGCTGAAGCAACGCACCAAACTCGATAAGGAATGTGCCTTCTTGCGTCGCCAAAATATGGAGCTGAAACATCTTCTGCAGAAATTTAAGGTTTAATCGATAAATACAATCGATGCCATTGATATAATCGATAAACATACATATTTTATAAACGAGATTTTGGATGATTTTTTTACATACGTTAATAATTTTTTTTTGCAATAATGCCTTTGATGAATTATATATGAATTTTGCATGTTTTCGAAATTATTATTGTAATATAACTTGATAATTTACAAATCGATGTCGTGTTTAATTTAATATAATCTTAGTAAAAATTGTTTTGGAGCAAATGAAGATTGCTAAATTCAATATTGATTAGATTCTGTATGTCTTAAAAGTATAGTCAATCGTAATGGTATAGTGGTTAGGGTTTTGCATTACAACTTTGGATGACTTGGATTCGATTGCCGCACAGACTAATATCGATAACATTTTTTTGTAATATCGGTTAGCGAGTTCTTGTTTCTGACTTTATAAATGTATATATATATATATATATCAGAGAGCGCCTTCCTCCCACCTTCTTGCTTTTTGACGCCAATTGGAAATACCAAGCGAAGCCAGTTCGCTCTCAACCTGATCTTTCCAATGGAGTGGAGGTTTTCCTCTTCCTCTGCTTCCACCAGCGGGTACTGTGTTGAGCACTTTCAAAGCTGGAGTGTTTTCGTCACTTCGGATAACATGACCTAACCAACGTAGCCGCCGTTTTTTATTCTCAGAGTCAATCTAGTCGAACAGACTCGCAGATCTCAACTTTCCATGGAATGCGGTATTCATCGTCGCACAGCGTAAAGTACCATGCATCTTCCGCAAAACCTTTCTCTCGAAAACTCTTAACGCGGACTTATCTGTTGTTTTCATTGTTTTCATCTCCGCACCACATATCAGGAGGGAATGATGAGGATTTGTAGAGTTTGAACTTTGTTCGTCGAGAGAGGACTTTACTCCTCAGTTGGCTACTCAGTCCAAAGTAGCATCTATTGGCAAGAGTGATTCTGCGTTGGATTTCAAGGCTGACATTATTGTTTGTGTTAATGCTGGTTCCACGATAGACGATATTATCTACAACTTCAAAGTTACGACTGTCGAAAGTGACGTGGGAGCCAAGATCCGAGTACACTGACTGTTTGTTTGATGGCAGGAGATATTTCGTCTTGTTCTCATTCGCCACCAGACCCATTCGCTTCGCTTCTTTGTCTGGAGAAAGCAGAATTAACGGCGGTTGTTAAGGCCAATGATATTGATATCATCCGCATACACCAGCAATTGGACACTTTAGTAAACATTTTTACCATGCCAACTTAGCTCTGCGGCTCTTATTAATTTCTCCAGCATCAGTTTAAAGAAATCACAGGATAAATAGTCGCCCAGCCTGAAACCTCGTTTGGTACCGAACGGCTCGGAAAGTTCCTTCCCAATTCTAAATGCTCTTCTAGTATTATCCAACGTCAGTTTACATAGCCGAAGAGGTTTAAATAGCGATAGAAGGTCATTATTAGGAGAACAATTTATTTGAGGGTGAGTTCAAAGCTCTTTGGTTCTAATCCAGCCGGTTTGAAAACTTGAATTAAACATGGAATGAAACACAATACAAAACATATAATATTCAAATGTTGATTCAAGCCAATATTCAAATATTGGTTTTCCTCCTATACCGCTGTCGATACCATGATCGCTAGAGGAGTGGAGGCAACTCAGTAATATTGTCAAATATGCAAATGGCCATCAAATAATAGAACAGACATATGAACATACATATATACTCGTATCTGTATGCTGGTATCCAAGTGTCTGCGCGCAGTCAAACGCCGCATGTGATTCGCCATCAGCGCCATGCCGCCGCTGTCGTCGTGGCGGTGCGCACTATGGTAAACACTAATTTATGTCACTCACAATTCATTAAATCACAAACGCAAATCGGCAGCAAAACTAATTAAAGTGAAATATTTGCGATTCTCAGTCAACATGAATTTCGGACACAGCGGCGACAAACGACTCTATTGCCTTTGGCTGGGCGATGGCTGCAATGAATGCACAAATGAGCGCTGCATATTGGCACATGGGTGTGTGTGTATACGTGAGTTTCATGCGCTTTTCTGTTAATTGCACGCGTGCGCATGCGCACTTTATTAGCATTGCTCGGCTGGAAAAACACGTAGTAACTATCGACTGCATAGCTGGTGGACGAAGAACTCTGTGGGCTCACTTGACTTTATGCATATTAACCCACTTGCCGAAATTTTATGTGCTGTTGCTCGCATCGCGTCCATATACCGCCGTCGGTGAGTATCAATTTGGTCTTTGTTAAATGTAGTTGTTATTGTCAGCGCTGGCTGCGGGCTCTAATGGCGCTGGGGACTTTTGCTCGATAAAGTGACAACTGGCAAATGCCAAATGACGCAGAGTTGTGGATGAGTCTAATGTGGCGCACTGCTAAGCTCTCTAGGCTTTCGGTGGAGCAATAGTGGTGGGCAAATGAGTTCCTGTGGTGCTAATGGCTGGAAGAAAACAAATAGTTTTAGAACAACAAGAAATGTGCTCAGAAAGATAGCCTAGTTTTTCGTAATAGATTTTGAAAAATATTGGCCGGGAACTTGTATTCTTTCCGTATTCTTTAGATGAAAGGGAAGCGGGTAGATCTCCATCCATCAGGTTTAGCCTTCTGCTCGAAAATTTTCAAAGGTCGTTGGTCTTATACGCTAGGCCCAATAGTACATGATCTTTTGACTATTTGCTTCTCCTTGTGGGCCATCTGCTTTTGAGTTCGTAAGGTCATCCTATCAAACTCTTTGCATATGACCTTCTTGGACTCATTGAGAAGATCGAGGGATTCTGCATGAAGCAGCTTGCAGAAGATTTTCTCATTTCTATCGAGTAGTATTTCCTTCCAATCCTGATTGAAGGCAAGCTATTACAATACCTTATAAATTTCTATATTTCTCTCGCGGAGTAAGATTCAGCTGGAAGCCAAGTTCGAACCTTAAAAGGTAGTGGAAGATCCACGTTGTCTACGGTCTTTAACCAAGCTCTTTTCCAAACCTCTTCCACTCGAGATACTGCGCGTTGGGTACAACGCCCCTACCCGAGCCAGTGATAATTCTGGTTGGCGGCTCCGACTTTTTTTCTTATCTTCTTTTTTGTTGCCGCTTTTCCTTCTAAATTGATTCCCATGCAGAGCCTCTGGAAGATGTTGCCTTTTATGGTCTCAATGTTTTATCGACAAGGTGGTGCTCTTATAAGGCCTGCCATGGTTATATAGAAGGGTAGTTGCGATTTTAGCCCGCAGGGATTACTGATGGATGTCACCCCATTATCATCAGGTGATGTAATACTGTTACCAGGGTTCAACAAAGATCCAAACAAGTGTTTTCTACACGTTGTCCATTTCTCTGGTCAAGTCTGAGGTTATAGAGGGGTTACCTATAGTGGATCAAAATACGAACTCCAGTTTTGAGAGAAATTGAAAGCAATTGAAAGAGTGAAACGGTTGATAAGCCGGTGTAATATATCCATTGCTAAGATTATTACACTCTTAAGGCTTCTGCAGATCTAACTACATTTTATCATCATAAGATCATCGGATTGTGAGATTTGTAAGTTCAGATAAGAAGAAGAAGATAAACAAAAGAACGTCTAAATGCAATTCTTTGAATATTTTTCGATTGTAACAGCAGTATGTGAGAGAAGAGTCAGCCCTCCCTCTGACGTTGTACGTTGTAATAGAAATCTCTACGGACTAGGGTAAAAGTGGCTGTTGTATGGGCAATAGCATAAAAAGTATAAAAAATCCTCCACATTCTACTCTATTGTCGCTGTTTTCCCATTAGTTTCCTTTCCGTATTAGTCTTAGCCATGCTTCTTCTTGTTGGCATTGGCAGTATTTATTGACATTTAAGTTACAAGAACATGCCACAGACGGTGGCGGCGTGCTACAACGAAAGCGACGGTAGCAATGTCAAGCTGTAAATTCCTTTGGAAAAATACCCCTAAGGTGTACGATGCAGCCTTGATGCACGCTGTTCACATTCGACCGCTGGCTGATGTTCCGTTTATACATTCAAATGCATGAATTGTAACCCTTCTTCCTTGTTATGTCGGCTGCGGCTGTCATTGGACATTTCTGCTTGTAGCGCTTAGCTGCCGTTGCTGCAGCCGCGGCCATAATCATTCGCTTCTGCCGCATGGCTGGCTGGTGGAGCTTGTTTGTTGGCTGTTGTTGTATTTTGTTTTTGGTTACATTGACAATTTTCGCTGTTTTGCCTGTTCAACTGTCAGTTATCATTCACTCAGCGCAAAACAAATGACAAAATTCCATCGCAAACGGGAGGGACGCAGCGCAATCCACAGCTTAGAATGTACGGTGGATCGGTTGTTGTTGGCCAGCTTGTACAGTACCTCCGCTTGTTGTTGTTGCCGCTGCGGTTGCTGTCACAACACTACGAGCGCTCCAGTTGCTGTGTTCGCTGTCGCTAATGCAGTTGCCGCCGCAGTTGTTGCCTGTCGTCTGCGACGTTTCTGCGAACTCACTATCCCTAACCCCTTCCCTTTGTTGCGTTGTTGTAGAAAAGTTATCCATTTTGAAATGGGTGTGGGACAGAGTATTGGCGATTGAGCTGAGCAAAAATGCAAAAGCTGCACGAAAAGTAACAAAGCGCTGTAACAACAACAACAAACCATCGATTTCGTAGTTAATGCAAATGATGCTGTTGATATATTGCGATTTCGATAGAGCTCCTCAAATGACAGCGAGTCAAATCAGCTTCATATCATAAAGATTACGTACATGCAGATGCACATACTCGTTCGTGAAAACAAGCTGAAATAATCTTGAACAAGTTAAGACTTACTTTGGAATGCCTAAGATAATGTTAAAAGTTGAGAATTCAATTCAAGATACTTAGGCTTACATATTTCATATGAAAGAGGTGAAAGAATTATAAACGAGTCTAATAGAGTTGTGACTTATTATTATCATTGAAACTTGGTTTAAAATTAATTAAAGCTTTCTATATCTGAAGTCTAAAATTTACCTGGAGAGACCCATCACTGGTGTTCCAAAACCCAAATATACCCTCTGGGCTACATGAGACAGTCCATAAACCATAGTCCATAAAAATATGCTGCTCAGACCGAGTAAAAATTGACACCACTCAGTGGTATCCGTCTTTCACAAAATTCCCAATTGAAATTCTCGAAATAGAAGCATATTTCACTGCGACCCACCTCAATCTCCAATGTTACGTTCAAGATCATGATCTAATGGAAAACTTGTCCAGTAAATTTTGAAAGACTGCCTATTGTGCTCCATGAATCGAACAGACATATGCTCGTTGGTACTACTAATTTCGCCACGTATATTGTCATTTGATGGCTTCCCACTCACCGACTTTCCGTTTCTCGTTGGTATTTACATACACCGAAGTCGGGGGCCGCATTGGATGATTGTAGTACCCCGTGTATGGAACGGTTCCGTGAATATTGCAATCCTCCCGGATTTCGGCTGGATTTCCGACTTCCTTTCACCTATCAAAGTCTTTTTTCAACAAACCTCTTAGTTATTTAACAGTTGTCAAAATTTAAGTAAATTTACCAACCAAAATCTTCTTTCCACAAATCTCTTAATTTTTACGGTTCCAAACTTAAAGCTACCAAACCCAATCTTTCGTACTATTCAATTCTTATGAGATCTATACATTATATTCATATGTATATAATATATTCGAGAATGATAAGGAGTTGACATGATAAGGATAAGACGTTGTGTACATGAAGGGTCCTAAAGACGGGCACTCTGAAATCTTCCGTCAGTTCGCTTGTATCTCTGATTACTTAGAGCACTGCACCGCGAAACCGTTCCCAAGTGGTTTCTTCTCTTCGCCTTTTCACGGATGGATCGAAGCTCTGGAGGGAAGTGGGAGAGCAGTCGTCTGCTCTCAATTAGCACAAGCTTTAGACTACCAGACCACTGCAGTGTTTTTTCGGCAGAGGTGGCTGTGATGAAGGTAGCAGTGGACATTCTGCTCCGTAGTGTGACATTCTTCGATGAGATATGTAATCACTCCGACAGCAGAGTGGCAATACTATCATTGAAATCGTTAACAGTACGCTCCAGGCTAGTTAAGGAGTCTCTAACATCTTATCAATAGCTTCTAGTGGTATGTACATTTGCGCACAAACATTGGATGGAATCGTATGAGCTCGCCCAGCGCCAGCACCTGTGCGGTTGCGAGGTCTTTTTGACCCGCATTGAAGCATAAAAGGTACTTCGAACTGCTTTCTTTCAGTAAGATCCATCCCAATGCGATCATAAGCGTGCTTCCTGGACATCGTTGAGACTAGGGATCTTGGCAAGTTGCTAAAGCTATTTGGAGGAAGGTCAGGTGGAATCATCTAAGCATATCATCCTTCATTGTGCAGCTTTTGCCAGATTGGGGATGAAACAGCTTGGTAGGCTCAATTCCGGCGATCTATTAGGAGTTTTTTGGTTTCACAGACGACAGAGCTTAAAACTGTCCAAGTGAGATTTAAAGAATTAAATAATATTTTTTTTCAGTGCGATATGACTAGGACTTAAGACTTATGACTTAAGAACTGGTTTATTTATAAATTTTACGATGGTTCTAAGGCGACTAGGTCAAGTCGAGCCAAGACGTATATGTCGTAGTGTCAAGTTGTTTGGTTTTTTCTGTTTTGACCAAATCTTTTGAAAGTATTGTTGACAGTGACTTCTTACTTTCCCGGTATATACTAAGCGATCCTGGTTCTATTTACCAGTCTTTTATAAAACACCGACAATACATTTTAAACGTATTATAAAGATTTAGCTTTTGTCTAACGCTCAACTGACCACCATTGTTCATCTATTTCAACGAAAGTATTTCTAATTTAAAATCCTGTTCGGCTTTGTAGTTATTTTTGCTACTATTGCAACGATGATTAACTTCTTTGGCTACTACAAGTACGGAACTGCTACCTAACAGACATAACTACTTACACGCGCATACCATGCATTGTAGGCATTCAACACGACTCTGCGCGTTTGATTGAAAAGCCATCGAACGGAATTGGAGGAGCACAACGTCAACTGACCACCAAATTGAGCAACAGCTGAAGTGAAGCTGAAGGAATAAATAGAGAGCTTAAGAAGATGGTAGCCGCGGCGATTGGATGATTATGAAGAAGGTGGTACGTTGGCGATGCCTGACTTGGCCTCATTGATAATGATCAGCGAATGCGGCTTGCTGCTCGCCGCATCAAACGACGCAAAATTTTACGAGATCCGAAGGAAAATGCAGAAGGGGGAGCGCAGAATAGCGTATAGATAGTGTAGCTTTGGATGAGCCCCATTAAAAATTTACTTCCATACACATGATGAAACTAAAATTAATATCGATCGCCACTCACTTGAACGCGTCTTAAACGAACGCAACCACATCGGTTGATCGACCAGAGGAGAAATAGACGTACACCTATCGGCGGCCCGGTCTAAGCCATCTAACAACCGCTATACTTGTGCGCACATCAAAGCCACAGCCAAACTATTTATGTACATATTTGCAATGACCCTGGGGACGTCCAAGACGCTGTGCAGCCACACCACCAACCACTCGAGCTCTCGACTGGAGCGCCTAGTATGTGGAAGTGAGTTTGCGACGAGTAAGTGGCGCAACTGACACGAGCGTTCGTCGCTTTGTTGTTGTTGGTGTGTGGCTAAGCAGAAGCCGCGTGCCTTCATTCTACTTGTTGCGCCCCATTTTGTGGTGTTCATCACCACTCACCACTCACGGCACTGTCAATGTTGTCGCTGTTGGTTGTTTGTTGTGCGCATGTTGTTGTCCTATGAGAAAATGCGTCATAAATGCGTAATGTTGATGACAATGACTGTGAATATGATGCATGATGCACGTTCAAGCCATATGTGTTGTTGTTGTTGCCACTGCTGTTGCTGTTTTGTTAGTTTACGACTGACTAGCCGTGATTTCGTAATGAATCACAAGTACAATAAAAGCGACGGACGCGCAAAGACAAAAACCTCGCTACTTTGCGGGGCTGTGGAGGGTTGGTGGGTTGAGGGGGAACCCGCTGATTGGTTGAAGCACTGGAGTAAGAGAGTAGAGGAACTAGAAAACATTTATAGCATTCTATATAGTGGTATGGTCAGCCATGATTGTGGGCACTTTCATGGCCATAGACGCTTCATCTTCATCATAATCAAGCGTGCTTGCCTTTTGTGTGGCAAGTTTGTGGTCGCTGTGTTGATGCGCGTCGAGTCGAGTTGAGCTGAGCTGAGTTGAGTTGAGTTGAATTTTCGCTGGAATGTTGGTACGGTGTATGCGAAAAACGCGCCAAGAATTGGGTGTAAAGCAATTTAATGAAGTAAAAATTTAGCGTATTGTTGCAGATTAACCGTACATGTGGCGGTATTACATCCGCATATATGTATGTAGAGGTAATGCATCCGCTAGGTATTTGGTTGGATTAGAAAAAAATAAAATATCCCGTCAGGTGTTATAAGCGCTTGGCGAGTATTGTGTTTTAAACTGCATTCAAAAAATAGTTTCATCAACCGTTTATTTTCAAATTAAGGCATCAAATAGTTACGGGTCATTAGACGCATGAGAAATATTTGTAACATTTTTATTAGAGTTAAGGACTCTCAGCCAATTATTTTA
The DNA here is from genome assembly GCA_031772095.1 of Zeugodacus tau. Classification (NCBI taxonomy): domain Eukaryota; kingdom Metazoa; phylum Arthropoda; class Insecta; order Diptera; family Tephritidae; genus Zeugodacus; species Zeugodacus tau. The sequence continues at coordinate 54,295,383 of CM062651.1, read as the reverse complement.
TGTATTCTTGTTTGTAATGTAATGTAAAGGGTGATCCATTTTGAGGTTCCCTCCTCTGTTAAAGAAAAAACACAGAAAATTCAAAATCTATGTGGAATGTTTATTATCATTCGAAAGAACATTCTTTGGAATTTATCTTCTAAAAATTATCTCCTTCAAATGTTGGCCGTGGCTACGTCTCAGATGGTCTATCCCTTTGTCCCATTTTCGATGACTCGTTCGAGCATCTCGACTGGTAACTGGCCAATGACACGCGTGATGTTTTGCTCCAAGTCCTGAAACGAAGCGGGATTTTCCGCATAGACTTTAGTCTTTACAAATCGTCATAGAAAAAACGGTGTGATATCACACGATCCAAGATCCATCCACCGACCCAAAACGTGAAATTATCTGTTCACCGAAGTGTTCTCTCAATAAATCCATTGATTGATTTAATGCGTGGAAAGTAACGCCATCTTGTTGAAACCAAATGTCGCCGAGATCACGAGCTTCAATTCCAGTCATCAAATAATCGGTTATCATGGCGCGATAATAGTCCGAGTAGCTGCGTACGGCGCCGTATCGACTCTACACGGTCGTCGTGTACACTCTCAACTACGGCTGCTATATTTTCATCACTGCGTGTTGAAATAATAATGAATGCTGGGTCTCAAGATGGTTGGAAATCGTATGCCCTGTGGGCCGATTATGCTGACCATGTTACAGAACATGAATTTTCGTATTAAAGTTGAACAATTTGTAAACGTTGTTCAGGCGTAAGTCCTTCCATGAATACCAAACAATGCTGAAAAAAATAATATGACAGCTTGACTCGACTCATGCGTGAGTTAACAAAAAAGGTTATTGAAAAAGTATGTATACTTGAATCACCCTATATTAAAAATTCTTTTCTGTACAATTTCACTTCACTATAAGCAATGTATAAGAACAATAAGTCGTTCGGATATTTTCGTCTACCATCTAAATATTTTCTTGTAATTGCCTAAGGCAAGTCCACTACTCTGGAAACTGCGCTCGATTGTAAGTTCGAATTCAGATTAGAAGAATAAATTAGTAAAATCTTTACTTTAAGAAATTAGGCTCTCAGCTAGAGAGTCAACAACGGTTCATGAATATTGAGTTCAAGGCAGAAAAACTTTTGTCCAGTTCTCCGTGTGTTGTGTTGTATGAAAAAACCTAATTTATTAAACGTAGCTTTAAAGGAAATAGAGAGACAATTTTTTAAATCATTAAATAAAAACATGTATCGTAAGAGCACCGTATCCAGGGCTCACAACTTTCTACAACGAGTATCAAAGCAGTTATAGGAAATATAGAGCCATTTATTGTCAAGCTGGCAAACAAGTGTAGTTCAAAAAAAAAAATCGTTTGATCTCAAAATATACGGAATACGCTGAGCTTCACAGGTATTACTCTACAACTCATCTGAAGGGCTCCTTTATAAAAATCTTATCGATAATAATGAGAGATCTACCATTCTCTACCAATATTACAAGAAATAATTCATTAGACTTTGCAACAGTCAGACTTGGAATTCACGAATCACTTAACCGAAAACCTACGTCGGACGCACTCGCTTATGATCAACGTGGCAAATGTATGAATACACTCCGAATAAAAAGATATGAAGAAGTTGATAAAAAGAAAAACTAAATACTTTCTGGCATTCGGAAATAGCAGCTAATGAAGTCTGTTGCAAACGGCATGTTGTTGGGCATAACAACAAAAAATCGTAGTACATCTATCAAAGGATAGAACAAAGGATTGCGAAAAGTGCGAACAACCAGCCAGTGCTCGCTCACAACAAAGTGCCCAATTTTGATGGCTGGACATGTCGAAAGCGCGACATCAAAAGCAGCAGCTAACATCAACAGCGTCAACATTTCGTCATTGCAACTACCGCTGCTTTACAAGCGCGCTGCAATGCGATTGTCCACAATAATGGTGTTGGCAATGCTAGTTAGTCGCCTTGGCGTGGTATGTCTGTCTTTAGTTGCCAGCCTAGGACTGACTATTATTGGCTCTTCATCATTTTTCGTTCTTGTTGCTTGCGTAATGTTGCTGCCTTCGTTCGCTGTTGTTGCTGTTGTTGTCGACTTTGCTATTGTTCATGTCACATGCCGGCGTTGTTGCATGCTACACTTGTGGTGGCAAACATGCGTGTGAGCTGGTATTTTTGTCACTTCTCTCTCGCTCACTATAGGCGCAGCGTGGTAGTCGGAAATATTCTTACGTTTGTAGTTCTTGTGCGTCTATTAGACGCACATCTCGACAATGTATTTAATAATGACAGCAACTATGCGCGGAACTCGGCAGTAACGCGCCATTGTTGGCAATGTACAACCAGCGACATGCCGCGCTTTGACTCAGCTGCTTGAAACGGTGTGTAAGTATTGTCGCACTTGGAGTGAGAGACGTCTACAACAGTAGCAAATTTATAATTAACATTGTTGTATTAGCTAAAGAAAGTCATCTCAGTCTAAGTCTGAAACTCTCAAGAAAGCAAGAGATAATTATAAAAATTTCTCATTGAGTGATGGATATTAGCTTACAGGTCTTGCAGAAAAGAAGAGGCGGTCCGATAAGCGCTTCACCTACGAAACACTCGAGAGTAATGACAATATATTTCTCCACATAGTATTCGTTTATGCTCTATACACTTGACCAAACTTCTTTAAATCTTCTGAAAGCTGCGTTTTCTGGAGATCTGTTTAGTAGGCCTCTATAGGAGCGATAACATCTTAATTTGATTGAAAGTTCTCCCCGACCCGATGAGTGGTTTCATACAATTTAGATGTTAAACGAAGTCGCATGAATACAAATACGGTGGATGAGGCAGCTGTTTGTAACCTAATTCCATCAATTTGATCGGAGCGACGACGGAGGTTTGAGTCTATACGATGGCTGGGTCAAAGAACAATATTTTCTTCGCTGAATGGCACAATTCAGCTTCGAATGGATCCAATCATGTGACATAATAGAATCCTGAGAATTTCAGAATTGACTTCCAGAGAAAGGTGGCTATCATTTTCCAACAAATAGGACAGTCTTCGCTTTTTTTTGAAGCAGATTCATCGTTCCAACTGATTAAATGGTACTTTAGTCTCTAACGTGTACCAGTAGATCCATGTTTCGTTGGCGGACATGAACGGATGCAGAAAAAACACTACCGTGAGGTATCTCAATATTTTTATGTAGGATATTACCCAAGCTGTCGTTTGAGAGATCTACTGTATGAGATGTATCACGCACTTTCAATCGGGGATCTGAAAATAGGTCGTAGAGTTGTGTCACATTATCCACCGTTTGAGCCGTTATTGCGGCACTTGACGGTCTTGTGGTCTTTTTTATTTTTCCAAAATTAGCGAACGATCAAAACAAACCTATCCGAGTCCGATACGCTTCATCGGGCTGTGAGATAAATATTTATTTAACCGTAGTTGCGTAAGTGAGGAGGCGAGCTAAAATGAGAAGGCGAATCTCACTTATGCGGTTGTGTGTAGGGGTTTGGGACCCACCACATAAAAAAATCTCTCCAATGAAAAGGAAGCAACAGCCTCGGATGAGAGACCCCAATTTTGATAACGACCACAGCAAACGTATTAAGGACTACGATTTAAAGGCATGCACTTGTCCCTTAATTGGGAAGGTGCCACTGCTCAGTTGGTTGAAGTCATCTTAATAGTAAAGGCTGACATCACCACCATCAAAGAAATGCGATGGACGGGATAAGGACGGAAGAGGTTGGGTTCTTGTGACATTTACTACAGCGGCCATATAAAGGAGCGCAAATACGGTATGGTATTTGTCTTGGGAAAGAGACTCCGCCGTCGAGTCCTGGCATTCACTCATATACTAATATTAGTTAAATCTGAATTCCTGTCTCAGTATTATTTTTGGATAAAAATTTAACACTAGAGATACTTGTTAGGAGTGGAATTTAATATTTATTTTTAGTTTTTATGAAATTGTTTCACTGTTCAGTGTAATATTTCCGAAACGGTGACAGAAAAAAATTCGTAAACAAAATTTGTTTAATACAAAAAGTTATCATATTCATATATAATACTCGTACTTGCTTCTAATTTAACTTCAAATGTCTGTTTATTTGTTTGTGTTTACATAAGAATGTGAGTGCAGCGCAATGAAGTAGTTATTATTGCTAACAATAATACCCAATTGGTGTGCAGCATCATGCCAATTGCCAACAAAAACACTTCCCCACAGCAGAGCTTTATAACACTGTGTGTGAGTGTACGCAATGCGCTTGTCATTCTCCGACGACAGATAGATGACTGACCAAATAGGCTGAGAGTTAACTAGTTGGCGGCACGAACGCGCCGCAGTCGCTCGGACACCGCGCGGTGTTATAATGTGGTAAGCTATTTTTATTACACTGCCTGCGATTCTAGGCGCACACGCAGCGACTATGGCAACAACAACAATAATTGCCTGCAAGCAGAGCTGCACTGACGTCTGTGCGTTCCTCTTGCAAGACAATGTTGCATTGTATGTGTGTATGGACGCCGCTGGTGATTATGATGCCTCTTCATATTTTGCACTGTGCGTGTGCGGCTACGCACTACGGCCTCTGCACAAACTCTTGTAATTGTTGTTGTTTCAGTGTTTTTTTTTTACTTAGCGCTTCTTGCAATACGGACGCGCTGCTGGCGATTGGCTGCTAGCTGCTTAGCAGCAATCAACACAGCGACGCGGCAATCATCTACTTATTGCTTCCCATGTAGCTATCAGCGGATCTGGAGCATTTTGATTGACTACTGGCATATTAGTTTGCTGCCTTGCGTGCCTTTGTTAATTTTTTCCCTTTTATGTGGTTGCGACGATATATTCTCCCTATTGTTGTTGTTGTTGCTAGTCTCCGTGGCATTGTCATGGCCAATCTTGGTGTGGCTACTGTTGCCGCGCGCGCCGGCTCGCCTTCGCTCCTCTGCCACTTGACGCGGCGCAAATGTCGCAGAGGCGTCTGGACTTTCCGGACTTTTTGCACTTGTTGTTTTTGTTGCTATTGCAGCCGCTGCTACTTTTGGTGTTAATCATAATTATTGGCAGTGCATTTGGCCGCGCGCGCTTGTGGCGTCGCGTTCTTCAATGTGCGAGCGCGTGTGTGACGCGTACAACAACAACGCGCCGCAAAATGCTAGACGCGCTCAATTATTAAGCGTTGCGCTGTGTGCATTGTGCCATATCGCCGGCTACGTGATGTTGTTGCCAACATGTTTCCCATTGTACTGTGCTGTTGTTGCGGCACTCCGCGTGTGTGATAATTGTTGCAGCAGTTGCCATCAGTGGCTTATTTGCCGTACATTGCTAGCTGCTACTTGCTTACTTTGTTGTACTTGTTCAATGCCAATCGAATTGCTATTTTCTCTCTCCACTTATGTTATTGTTGTTGTTACAATTGTTGATGTCATTTCATATTTGCAGTTGCACCTACTCAACTGGTTAAGCGTAGAAAGCGCGCACGGTGGCTGGAGTAGTTGTTGCATTGCAGCGCGTCGTTGAGTGTACGCGATTCGCACGTGCTCACTTAGAGTAGTAAAATAAAAAAAACAACAACAACAACTACCACTCCGTTTAGTTCATGTCCATATTGTGGCATTTTCAATGCCGCCGTCCTCTGGTCGTTTGTTGTTGTTGGCCACAAAATTGATACACGTTTAATTGCTCATTGTTGTCATGGATTCTAATTGCAATTGCCACTAAACATCGTGTAAACTAATAAACGAGATTTATGCATACTCAACAACTGTTGTTTACCGCATATGAACAGGCTCATCGAAAGATTTGAGATGAAATATATACTATATTTTATGCGTATCGAGCGTTTTCATATATAAATACACTAGACGCCATAAAAATGGTTACACACTAAAAAAAATGGAATTTTATTTAAAAAATTTAAATGAAGTAAATATTTTAGAGCTTAATGTTTGTACAGCTACTGGCGTACGCCGATGATATCGATATCATTGGAAACAACACCCGCGCCATTAGTTCTGCTTTTTCCAGACTGGATAAGGAAGCGAAGCGTATGGGTCTGGTGGTGAACGAGGACAAGACGAAATATCTCCTGTCATCAAACAAACAGTCAGCGCATTCGCGTCTTGGCTCCCACGTCACTGTTGACAGTCATAACTTTGAGGTTGTAGATAGTTTCGTCTACCTGGGAACCAGCATTAACAGCAATAACAATGTCAGCCTGGAAATCCAACGCAGAATCACTCTTGCCAACTTGTAGGCAATTGAAAAGTAAAGTCCTCTCTCGACGAACAAAAACCAAACTCTACAAGTCCCTCATCATTCCCGTCCTACTTTACGGTGCAGAAGCGTGGACGATGTCAACATCCGATGAGACGGCACTAGGAGTTTTCGAGAGAAAGGTTTTGCGGAAGATTTATGGTCCCTTAAACATTGGCAACGGCGAATACCGCAGACGATGGAACGATGATCTGTATGTGTTATTCGACGACATAGACATAGTCCAGCGAATAAAAAAATAGCGGCTACGCTGGCTAGGTCATGTTGTTCGAATGGATGAAAGTGCTCCAGCTCTGAAAGTATTCGATGCAGTACCCGCTGGTGGAAGCCGAGGAAGAGGGAGACCTCCACTCCAATGGAAGGACCAGGTGGAGAGGGACCTGGCTTCGCTTGGTATAACCAAGGGTTACGTGGCGCGCTGTTTTGGACTCGGCTATAACTGCGTAAGCGCTGTCTACGCCAGTCAAGAAGAAGAAGAATGTTTTATTAGCGTTTACGCTTTGACTACACGTTTGGTCGAACTTCTATCATATTTGTAGTATGCGCTTTATTTGTATCCGACAAATACCACATAAGGACCATAAGTATTAAGTCGTTTTCATTCGGCTCCATCGGAGAAGTTGAGTATGGAGTTTAAAAAAAAACCAAATGAGATAGTAAAGTCAGAAAAATCTATCATTTTAATATATTGACTGTCTTCGATTCGCCAAGTGTAGGAGATTAGTCAATCGAAAAAACTATACCTGTCGGGATTTTATTTACTGTTAACACTTATACACCACTTTAGTGAGGTATCCGCAAACTCTCTTGTACGTCTCTCTTTCAACTGGATAACTTTGCTTTTAAACTGAAGAGAAAATAAGAACGTCCAAGCATATTGAGCAGAAAAAATAACCAATTGAAGACAGATATTGTATTGGAGTGATGTAGAGAGTTTAGTAAATGTTATCACGACGTAACGACGTATGTTGACTTGTTACTAAGATTTAGAAAAATCGGTGCTATAGTACTAGCACATTCGGCGTTCAGTGTTTTGAGAAATTTCGGAAAAAAAATCTGAAAGATGGTCGAACACAAATTTTCCCAGCGAGCGTTTTGGAAGCCTTCATCAATCCCAAACCAATGGGATTCAATATTTTTTTGAAAATGCATTCATAGTTTTTCAAAATAATATTGGAAAGTACTTCACATGTTAGTTATGAATCGTGGGTTTTTCACGTTCACTCATGGAAATTGTATTTTAAAGAAGTTAACAAAGCATTTAGAACTATTTCAAAACTCTGAAGTTGTAAAAAATAAAATGTTTCATTAATAATGATTATTTATTGAGGTGTGTTGAGTCTTTAGGGAGAGCTCACCGTATTTCTATTACTGAGTTGAGGAGAATGGTTGGGATTTTTTTGTGATATACTTTTGGACATTTGTCTCTGAAGTGGGTGCTGATTAGTACTTACGCTATCGCAAGTTCCATATTTTCTAGGGTTGGTGATAGCAGGCCCAAAGGCCCTCTAGATTCATCTATCTTCTGTAAAAGGTCTCTTGACATCAATTTGGTAAAGATAAAACTGTTGCTTGTTTCTTTTAGTCGAAATTGCATTGAAAACGGTATGGGGAATCATATAAGTCAAGATTGATCCATTTCAATGTTCCCTACACAGAAAATTAAAATTTAAAGGAGAAGGTTTATTGTAATTTGAAAGAACCTTCTTTGTCATTTCTTTTTTTTTAAGATTATACCTTTCAAATGTTAGCCGCGGCTACGTCTCAGATGTATCATCCGTTGAGTCCAATTTTCGATGACTCATCCGAGCATTTCTACTGGTAACTGGCGAAAGTCACGTGTGATATTTTGCTCCAAGGCCTGAATCGAAGTGGGATTGTCCACTTAGACTTTAGATTTAACATATCCTCACAGGAAAAGTCTAACGGTGTGATATCACACGATCTTGGTGGCCTATCGACCGGCCCAAAACGTGAAATTGCAAATTGTCGGTTATTATGGATGAAATGGCAGCTCATGAATGTCTTAAGATTGATCTTCGTCCCAAATCAATTAAGATGGGTGATGGTGTTTGGAATAGTACGCTCAGTAGGCCGATTATATTGACCATAAGTTGAGCGAAGCGCGCGAAATACATTCTTTATAGAACGTGAATTTTCGTAATGAAGTTGAACAATTTGTAAACGTTGTTCGGGCGTAGGTCTTTCTATGATGAAATGAACTCCGATGGAAAGACCAGGTGGAGAGGGACCTAGCTTCGCTTGGTATAACCAATTGGCGCCAAACTGCTAGAAGGAGGGATACTTGGCGCGCTGTTTTGGACTCGGCTATAACCGCGTAAGCGGTGTCTACGCCAGTCAAGAAGAAGAAGAAGAAGATGTGCAGCTTATTATGAATTGTAGGATCAGACTGGCAAAACGTGCTGCGAAGCTCATATGCCGATATATTAATCGATAGATGGGTATACATATGCTCCGCTTTGGAAGATTCCGACTAATTTATTCTGTGAAAGGTGTCGAGATCTCTCTGGTCCTTGTTCAAATCTTCTATTCGACAAGTAACTACAATTCTCCACTCTGTTAAGAACCTTGTAGTATGGCAGTTCTACACTATACTATGTGGTTGGAGTCATAGAGTAGGCTTTAAAATCATTAACGGTATTTTATTTGCCATCAAGTGCACTAACAATTAGCGTATAGATCAATGAACACTTAACTCCGCACATGTACGCACTTAAATCACTTATGCCCATACATAAATACACACATCTAGTTGGATCACAGAAAAACATTTGTAAAGCGAAACACGCTGACTCTTTGCATTTAATTGTTGCATTTGACAAGAGTAAAATATGTATAGAAAAATCACTACAAATACAACAACCACAGCTACTTAACGTGTTTGGCATGAGTATTTTGAAAAGGTGCCAATATATCGCATTGTTGGAATGCTCAGCACCGCGGCATTTAAGCGTTGTTAATTGTGTCGCTTTGACGCTTTGCCTCTTTGATATTGTTAGTAGCTGATTGTTGCTGTTGTATTTATTGTAAATTGCAAACATGCGCAGCTGCCAACAACCCTGAACTTCTAATTGACTCAATTAAATTGTATGCACGCTTAGCTACTTATGAATGAGCGCGCTTATGCGACTTAAGTAGAAATATGTGTTAGTAAGATTAATTATGAAAGCGCAGGTGTGGCCCGGAGCAAATCAGAAATTGCAATGTAAATTATTGAAATAATTGAAAAGTTATTAGCAAAGATCTGTTAACGCCGTCAACGTGTCTGTTATTAATTTAATAGCTGTTTGATAGTCGATAGAGATATTCACGCGAGAGTTGGGCGTTTTGAGGTCAGTTGATGCCGCAGCCGAAGCGCGGTTATCTTACCGTAAAAATATTGTTGTAGAATGAATCTTCAAGTCATACTTTTACAATCAAAGCATTTCCAATATAAATCACAATCAATTCTCTTGCACTATCGACTTCACATTACAGTCACATAAATGCTTTAAATTGACCGCAATTGCGCTTGTACCTTGCAACAATGTTGCAATGACAGCGGGCTACTTACGAGTGTGAAAAAGTGAACGAGTCCCCATCGACAACGCAAGAAATTATGATTGTAATGGTGAATGTCTGAGGAATACACGTAACAAGCCAACTGCAGCGCAAAAAAAAAAAATAAAAAAAGACAAAAAAGCAATAGCAAAAACATTACAAAAGGTCCATTGTAATGATGATGATTACCAGCGCCATTTTGTGTGCTGACATGCAATCGTCAAATGTTTGTTGCATGTTGAGGTTTTTTTAGTTGTGGCTTGTGTGGCATTTATGAAAGCCAATTGCCTGTGGGGTAGATGATGTTGCAGGCACTAAAAAATATCTTGCATGAAATAGTATAGAAACTGTAGGTCCGACCTTATGTGAGACAACAGTAAGTGAATCTCAAAGAGAAAGAGGGACTTCATTATAAATGTATTTATAAAACTATATGGATGCCTCAGGTTGGGTGGATCTTTTTGTAGCCTTGATGATAGAAAAATATGTGGATGAAGCTTGTGTCTAGGCCTTAACTTAGATAGTAAGATTCCCTAGAGGTCTAGCATGGAAGAGAGCGTAAAGAAGGCATCGTTGCAGAGGAGCGATCGGGAAGAGGGGAGTATTTGTCTGGATGACGCTCAAAAAAATTATATTCGCTAAGAAGTTGGAACGAGTGCAAAGAGAGGCTGTCATTAGCATCTGTGGGGCACTATGGACTACGCCGTCATATAGCTCCCATTGACATAACGGGTTGTATTACTACGGGGATGGCTGTCATATTCGACTCAGGTCCCATCGTGGGACATTCCGAAATCCGATGCTCCGACTGTATATCAGAAAACTTGGGTCATTGATGGTTGATGGTGAAGTTTTCTGAAAGGAGTTCGTCGTCAATGAACTCGTGAGCCCGGTAGGCGGTGGTTAAGGAGCAGAACCTGAGTGACTGCGAAGTCCTTTTGGCCCAGAGTACATCGTTGTAGGTCCACTGAACTACTTGTCCTCAGCAAAGTTCAACTCGCCGGAATGGTTGGGGTCCATAAATACTGGATGAGGACAGAGAAGATAGTTAACTTTGAGGTTAAGCTGTAGAGACTGGAGAAATCTTTTTTTAATATTTATAAGAGAAGGACTCCTAAGGTCAACCTTGAAGTAGAATAATGTTTTAATTGAAGTGAGCAGAGTGTTCAGAATAGGCTATCGAAGTCTGAATTTTTTAGGTCGAAGACCGGTAACAAGATAGGGACCAAATCAAATTCTAAATGAAATTCCAAAGATTATTATGAAATACATTATTTTCAAGTAGTATCCTGTACGTTGACTGTGCCTCAGAACATACATATACTTTAGTGATCTTCTAATGTCTTATGCGGGAACTGCTCCAGACAGTCCCTTTTCTAGTCCATTTTCTCTCGTGAAAACCATACATATACTTTAGTGATCTTCTAATGTCTTATGCGGGAACTGCTCCAGACAGTCCCTTTTCTAGTCCATTTTCTCTCGTGAAAACCTGTTAAGTTGTTACAAAAGATAACGTTAAATATATTTTAAGTTCAACAATTTTTCATAAACTTAAAAATTTTCAACGATAAGGCAACGCTGTTAAAATACAAAAGCTGACACTAGTGATCAACCAAATCCAAATGTCATCCAAACCCGCTGCGACTCGCTAAACCGTGTAGCGGCTGAGTGACAAGTGACTGTACGACAAGTGCAATCAGCGCTGACGCCGCAGACAGCCGCAACGACAAGCGCGTCAGCGATTTCGGTGTGAACTGCATTTATGCCACATGAAAATCACACACAGTGCTTTGGCTGCTGCAAGTGTGGCTAATTCAAATCGACGCTTAAGCAGATGAATAGACGAATGATGGACACGCTGATTGACAATGGCTACTGTCACACCAAATGGCAAGGATAGTCAAGCGCTAACCTCACAAAGTGTTTGTTGTTGTTTTTTTGTCTTTTATTAATTTTTATTTTTTGAAATTTGCAAAATAATAGCACAACTACTTAATGCATATGCCATTTGTTCTGTACGAATATGTGGTGCATATGCAAGTGCAAGTTTGTCGCTTAAGTCTTTTGTTCATACAGCCAACGGCTGCAAGGCCACTGATGGAGACGGCCGACAGCTAATAGCGTGCAACCCACTCGTCAAATTAACTCAATTTAACCACAGTTGACTGCATTCGCCACAACAATTGTTGTTTTATTTAGTATTGGTGAGTTTTATTGCATTAACGGCGATTGTGGCAAGTGAGTAATAGTGAATACTGTAGCAACTATTCGCTGGCGATTGAATATATATTTTTTTTTTTTTTGCTTTTATGTTTCAATTTTCCTGCACTTCGTCGAAGGTCAATGTGGCTCGTTACAATTGCTCGCATTTATACAGTTATTGTACGAAAATGCTTTATAATATAAGCTCTTGTTACTCGCCACAATCGCGCACTCGCCAAACTGCCATTCGTTTCGGTTGCACATGCATTTGTGTTTGCTAGTATGATTGTGTGTTTGTGTGTTTCTTTGATTGTAGCTATTTCGGCTTGCAACAATTGCCATTTGTGTCCATATGTTTTAATTCCTTTTGCCGCTGCCGATTACAAGCGCAGCACATTCTTTTTCGCTCAGCACAATCGCTCGCTTGGTTAGCCGCCTGTCTTCGCTCCAAGCCCCGCACGCTCAGTAATTGTCGGCATTCTGACTACTTTGTTTTAGTTATTGTATGCTTTTCTTGTTGTTTTTGTTGCTTTTGTTGTCTTAAGAATGCCTGCAAATTTCCGCCGTTTTAATTCAATTACAACGCTTGTGAACGCTATCGACAACGGCCCTTGTTTTGTTTCAACAACTGCAACTGGCAACATATGTATGTACGTGTATATGTGTGTGTGTGTCGCATAGTTGCGCTTTTGTGCAGCTTGTGAATCGCTTAATGACAGCAACGAACATACTTTGCGGAATTTAAGGAGTGTAAATTAGGTAAAACTATGTATTTTTCTAGGTTTTTGACAAAAATGCTAAGTATTGTGTTGTGGCTATAGAATGGGATCGATGCGTGTTATACGACTTTAGCTGTTGGATATTAACAGCTGATATTTGTCGGTATTATTACTATATCTTTTTCATGAAATCTATTCTGTTATATATATGAAGTGATCTGTTTATAATCTAACTATTTTCAGAAACAGCGTTGTTTGTCCCAGCCTACTCATTAGCAGGGAGAATCGCAATTATATATATTTCAGTTTTAGAATATTTATAGTTTCAGCAAGATAAGGCCAAGTAACTCATGTTGAAATCGATATTTTCGACTCTTGTCTAAAAAAATTAATTTTAATTATAATAAAACCAATATTGAGATTATCAATGATTCTTTATTATCTTTTCGCTAGCTCAATTAAATTTATCGTTCACCCTTCTATACAGGGTGGACTAAAATATATTTTTTTTTTAATTCTTAAATGACGCTAAAAGACCAACAAGTATACAAAAGTATTTTCTTTAATGGAAAAATATATATGGATAATTCTTGATTATTAAAATACTACTGCAAGTGAAACATATTTTTCAATTATTTCTAAAGGAAACGTCATGAAATATTGTGAATTTTCTTAACAATAATTCTTATAAAGGGTGATTTTTTAAGAGCTTGATAACTTTTTAAAAAAAAAAAACGCATAAAATTTGCAAAATCTCATCGGTTCTTTATTTGAAACGTTAGATTGGTTCATGACATTTACTTTTTGAAGATAATTTCATTTAAATGTTGACCGCGGCTGCGTCTTAGGTGGTCCATTCGGAAAGTCCAATTTTTGGGCAACTTTTTTTCGAGCATTTCGGCCGGAATAGCCCGAATTTCTTCGGAAAATGTTGTCTTCCAAAGCTGGAATAGTTGTTGGCTTATTTCTGTAGACTTTAGAACTTGACGTAGCCCCACAAAAAATAGTCTAAAGGCGTTAAATCGCATGATCTTTGGCGGCTAACTTACGGGTCCATTTCTTGAGATGAATTGTTCTCCGAAGTTTTCCCCCTCAAAATGGCCATAGAATCGCGAGCTGTGTGGCATGTAGCGCCATCTTGTTGAAACCACATGTCAACCAAGTTCAGTTCTTTTTCATTTTTGGCAACAAAAAGTTTGTTAGCATCGAACGATAGCGTCATCGCCATTCACCGTAACGTTGCGTCCAACAGCATCTTTGAAAAATACGGTCCAATGATTCCACCAGCGTACAAACCACACCAAACAGTGCATTTTTCGGGATGCATGGGCAGTTCTTGAACGGCTTCTGGTTGCTCTTCACCCCAAATGCGGCAATTTTGCTTATTTACGTAGCCATTCAACCAGAAATGAGCCTCATCGCTGAACAAAATTTGTCGATAAAAAATTTTCGAACCGAACACTGATTTTGGTAATAAAATTCAATGATTTGCAAGCGTTGCTCGTTAGTAAGTCTATTCATGATGAAATGTCAAAGCATACTGAGCATCTTTCTCTTTGACACCATGTCTGAAATCCCACGTGATCTGTCAAATACTAATGCATGAAAATCCTAACCTCAAAAAAATCACCCGTTATATACCGCTCATAAAGAGCGTTGTTTTTAGACAAGTTTTTACAAGAAGAAATCAAAGGTGGTTGGTTTGAACAAGTTCTAGCTGAGCGACCAAAATTTCGACCACTTTTTGCTGTAATCGGGGCCCTATGTCAGCAATGAGCATCGCTCCGGAGTAAGTTCGTTTATTATTAAATATCACACCAAACTGAGTATAAATCAAGTAATACACACGTCTAAAAACACACCCGCTACATTTATACATTTTTTCTCATCTCTCATGGGAGATGGAAATATTGATGCTTAAATTTAATTGGTCACTCCAATACATGCAATTAAACGTGATTACATTCCCAATCAGGCGGCAGTTTGTCTTGTCCAATAACAGGAATCTACCTAGCGAAGCTTCAATAGAATTGCAAGAATAAGTACAATTTAAAGATACTTTAGATAACATTGACGCTAACCCATATAATGATAGAATGTCGAAATTGTAACTAAAAATACAGATTTCATACTCTGTGTTTATCGGCGGTATAGAAAGACGTTTTTACTTTGAAGTTTAGTTAAAATTTGAAATAGGTCGACTACCTAAAGTGCAATTCAAATTAAAATATGTCCTACGTATTTACGCTATATAAAACTATCTAATTTTTTATATCATCATTAATAATATTAGTAGTTATTTCCAAAAAATGTACAAAATAATCTTTTTGAACACAATTGAACATGAAAAAATACTATTTGGAAGTTGTCAGACAATTGTGTATATAAATAAATGATTACCTTTCTGAAGCTATAACGTTTTCCCATTCTTCTGAAAATTTGTGGATTCATGAACCATTTTCCAGTGAACGCATTCTGCTTCGACCAGAACAAATCGATCAGAAGGAGCAACGTCTGTGTTATAAGCCGGGTGAGACAAAACCTCCCAGCTGCTATTTTGCATTACCTTGGCGCCATCGATATTCGGCTTCTCGTTTTCTCGCTGATTTGTTTAGGTGTCTCATAAGATTTTTTTCATCACCAATCCCAAAACGATGCAAAACGACTATTTTTATAGCGTTCAATCAACATTTCTCACATATAAAACCTCCTTTCAACGTCCATTGGTTTATTCTTTTTCAATTGATAAATTTATATAGCATCCAATTTCCTTGCCTTTGAATCTATGAAGCTTTTAAACGTTTTGAAATGGCTGCTTGAGTGACTCCTATAAATTCTGGGTAACAATCTTAATCTAAACAAGTAAGGAAATGCTAAGTTCGGGTGCAACCGAACATTTTATACTCCCGCAATTTATTGAAGAAATTTTATTAAGATTACATACAAATCAACCCATAAATTCGGCAAAATGTTTAATAGAATAACGAAAATCATCATATATAGTATATGAGGGCTGAGATAATTCTTGAACCGATTTCATTCATTTTCACCAGCAAGGTACACTACTTGGATATAGACACTCACTTAATTTTGCTAAGACATTTCACATATTAACCAATACATATATGCGGAATAAAGGCCACCGTATTTTTGAAAAACCTATAATTAGGTATATGGGAGCTAGGAGATGTTAAGACCCGATTTTAATAATTTTTGGAACAGAGACACACTATTAGAAGAAAACAATTTCCTCTGAATTACATTAAATTATCTGAGGGATTTACCCATATTTTCGGTTAAAATTTATCCTTAGGCGCTGAGTTCAATATGTTTGATTCTTGAAAAGTTATAGTCTGTTCTCGATATTTTTTTCATAAGTGAAGCCAGAGATGATATGCACTATTTGTGTAAAATTTTATTCCGCTATCTTCATTGGTTCCTTATGTTTACATTATAAAGTGACGGAATAAGGTGGAATTCAAAATTGAGTTATAAGGAAAGTAGTCGTGGTTGTGAACCGATTTCGCCCATTTTTTATCCGTGTTATCAGGGTGTTAAGAAAATATTATATACCGAATTTCATTCGAATCGATCGACTAGTTATGGTTTTTGACCCATAAGTGGGCGATGCCAGCCCATTTTCCAATTTGTAAAAAAAAATCTGAGTGCAGCTTAGATCTGTCTTAGATCAGACATCGCGATTTCATATCTACTCGTCACCCCGATCACTTTGGTACATATGACTCTATCTCTTTTCTCTAACTCTTTTAGTTTTATGTGTTACAAACAACCGTTATGTGAACAAAACTATAATACTCTCTTAGCAAGTTTTGTTGCGAGAGTATAATAAAAATGCTGCGAAGAACTGTTGATTTTTAAGCTCTGTAAACTCCATCATAAATCATATAAAATGTGAGTTGTTTGTAATTAAAAATGTATTTAGACATATCATGGAAACGAACCCCGCCAGACTATTGCCCTTACTAAAAAAATAGTAAAGCCTCTAGTATAAAAAATCGATCAATTTCATTTCATGAAGTTAAATTTTAAAAGCAATTTAAAAACTCCAGTATCCAGCCTTAAGTCCGGTGTTCTTTATTGATATCATTATTGTTCTTTATTGAAACTATAATTAAATAGTAAAATATTTATAGTTAAATAATGATTTTATTACAAATGTATATCGAAATTTATAGCTCGTTCGATTTTTCCTGCACATTATCCGATATTTCCTGGTAGCTTACACATGCCTTTTTAATTAAATGCTAATTATATATTTTTTGCACATATAAATATTTGCTATGAGTGCGCCCGAGTATCTATAAACACCCCTCGGTTTTTCCGCCGAAAACGGTGCATGAAAATACACGAAGATCTGTAATCGTTGGCCTAATAAACATTTTAATGATGTCGAAAATGAAAAGGTTGCGCACAAAAACCACAGTGAAAACGCAACAACACTGCGAACCAGCAAAAACGCTCGTTTGAGCAGAGCGCTGCGCCGCTTACCTTTAGAATTGATTGATTTGCACAGAACAAGCGAAGAAATCCGACACAACAGGGTGTCTGCAAATATTTGCGAATTATAGTTTTTATTGCGACCGGGATTTTTATGGACCATCGCTGCAGGCGGAGCTATCAGTTGGCAACGGCGTTCTATATTCGCACAAACAATGCGGAGCCGAGTGAACTGCAGCAAACTTGATGCTCGTTGTGGCAAGCGTTGTTATTGCTACGAAACCCTAAATAAGTGCAACTTGCTTGGGTGTAATTGAAATTCAAGGACGAGTTAAGCAGAAGTAAAAACTGCGAAAGCAGCAACATTGAATAGAACACAATGTATCAGCTTGGACTCTTTTAACGAAAGCAAAGCAAATGTTTGGAAATAATGTTTAAAGAGTGCCCTATATGTATCTATCAGTACACTAGGAGAAAATCTTGTTGCAATTGGCGAGATAAGAATTGGAGTAATAATGAACGCTAATCATTCCGCTATTTAACTTCTTTATAGAATATATGATCTCTAAAATCCTAAATTCTTGTCTACCTATTTTCAATAGAGAGTAACATAGCTTCCGATTCTTCAGTTCGATTTGTTGCCATAATGTAAGAGCGGTTATTTTAAATATTTTTTAGAATTTTTCTGTTTAATATACTCTGAGTTAAATTAACTTTATTTATTATCTGGGTATGATTCTACGTGGGATTACCGAAACTATAAACATGTTGTATATATGTTGACTACTGAATCTATAGAAACTAAATTTATTGGATACATTCCATTTAGTTCCCTATAATACACAATAAAAATGATATGGCAAATCTGTACTCAAATAAGTATTACATTTGGACAAAGAGAGTAGGAGTCTCTGATCAAAAATAATACCTCAGGAACTACTCAACTAATTTCAACCAACTTAGGTACATAATATTTTCTTGACATCCCTAAGTTACAGGTCGAAAACGGGCAAAATTCGTTCACAACTTCGTCTATATATAACATAATACCATATAACACAATTTGAAATTCAATAATTACTTCTGCTAGCTCCCATATACTTAATATTATTTCAAAATTTTCAATGACACACTTATTCCGGAACAACGTTTTTTGTTGACACACGACCCCAGTTGCTGCAAAAAGTTAGAGCCACGGCCACTTGTCCGAAATCATCTTTAAAACATATTCGAATCCTTATCTTAATAATAAAGCTAAATTCTTGAACGCACTTAGGGTAATTCATTGACATATTAACAGAACTTACATTGCTTGATTCCATGAAATATAGGCAATCCTGACAGCACGAGTTCCCATAAAATGTAACTAAATTCAACTTCACCTCACCTCCACAGAAACAGACACCACTGGGACCCTTCAAAATATAAACAAACCTGAACGAAGAAAATGTATACTTATTAACCACGCGAGCTTGACTTCTATTGACCTCTCAGAATGTACACAAACTTCTGTCAAAGGTCAATGACACCATGGACAGGGGTTTGCTTACTTTTTGGTCGGGGTCATTAACCTTTGACAGTGAATTGTTTACATCTTGGTCGAGGTTAATGACCTTTGCAAGATCTTTGTTTACTTTTTGTTCAAGGTCAGGTTTTATTTACATTTTTGATCGAGGTCATTGACTTTTGACAGGGGTTTGTTTGTTTTGTGTGTTTTGGGTGAGATCATTGACCTTTGGCAGGGGTTGGTAAACATTTTGGATGAGGTCACTGCCCTTAGACCGGGGTTCGTTTACATTTTTGAGGGATCAAGTCAGTCCAGGTTTATTTATATTTTGAGGGTCCGATGAGATCAATATAATCGAATATATCGGGTATTGCGTGAAATATCTTTAAAAAATTGAGCACATTATCAATAGTTTGGTTCCGATGTAAACTGTAAAGTTATATTCGAAGTAGGTGAAATATTTTACCGTCATTGAGTGAACATTTTATTTGAGATAAAATAAATCAAAGTTGTAAATCAAAGTTGTATTTTGTGTTAAAGACAACACTAGAATCTATAGTTTTAAATTATGATGGAAAAATATAGAGGAAGTTGACTAGAAATTCTATCGAAATTAAATTTCTTCATATTGCTTAAGTCTACTTAAGCTTTTTTAACATATTTCAATAGCTTACCTTGTATGAAGTATGTAAAGGGATGTACTTGTCCGCAGCAACAATAAGTAGCGACACTATTTGTAGTAAATAAAGGTATGTAAATGCACTTACATGTATAAATAAATATATTTATATTCAAACATATGTATATATTTATTTACATACTTACACATGTTTATAATTTGAGCTGTAATAAAAACATGTAATATTGATTACAGCAATTGTTGATTGCTGTTGTTAATGTTGTTTGTTGTTGTTGTTGTTATTATTGTTACAACGCTTGTAGCTGCCACTGAGAAAATGATGATTCTACACTTCCTTCGCCCTGCCAACTTGTGCAACTTAATGCTGTCGCTCCATACGCTATACGCTACTCGCTGCCTCCTTAAAGGTTCATCATTCGTATTGTTTTGCGGCAGCTCCTGCAATCGACTTCAATACTCGGCACATAAATATGCAGTTTGTTGTATGCCTTTGAAGATGATTTAATGTTATCAACGCGTCTACAGTCGTAACATGCAACGAAAATTGCGGAAAGCAGTAAAAAAACGGCAGTAACCGGCCAGCAGCCAGCAGCCAGCCATGGCAGCAGCGGATATGCCGGCGATGTGTGGACAGTAAAATCGCTACTGACAAATAATGAAGTCGGCGATGTGCGGGAAAAAATGTCTATGGCATGAGTGGACGAGCGCTTGCGCTGTGCGAAAAAAGCAACAATTTTAAGTGAGCAGCATAGCGAAAAAAAGGCAATCGCTTGTACATAGAGCAAAAAATGCTATAGCAACAGCAACAACAACAGCAGAATAGGAGAACAAAAAGTGCTGTTGTTTGTGCGAACAGCGGGAGCGATTGCAATGATTTCGTGTTGTCGTCGCTGGCAGTCGGTAGGCGATAGTTCAGTAGCCGAAAGGTACCTGCTGTCTGTTGTCACCGCCGCCGCCGCCTGACCGCGCCACAGCAGCAACGGCACAGGCAGCGCACAAATCGTGCCATCGTGTGGCGGTTCGTTGCTGCTTATGCCAGCTTGCTTGGTCTTATCGGCGACTATCGCGAGCTGGCTGGAGCTCTGAGCTGAGCCCTCGGTGTCGGTGTCCAGGCGTACAAGGCGAAGCCGGTAAGGGCAAGAAAAGCAGAGAGAAAAAACGGCCCAATTGGGTTGGCAAGTGCGATAGCGCCCGCACAGCTACAACAACACTGTGTTTCACTATTGCGCCTGGATTGGATCTCCTGTTGCAGCGTTTTTTTTGCTTGCCGCCCGGCACTTGTGCGCCAATGTCAAAATTCACGTATTCACCGCTGTTACCGTTGTTCCTGTCGATCTGCGGCTAGTTGCTCTGCTTGTTATTGCTGACAAATGTCACTGTTGCTGCTGCCGCATACGCGAATTACAACTGTGTGTCGCTTTCAACTGCACCGGCCGTGCCGCAGTTGGCGTTGTTTCGATTTGCCAGAAATTGATCCACGTTTTTAATTATTCCGGCGTCGTGTCGCCGATTTCTGTTGCAGCTCCCAGTCTGGCTTTTTTGTGCTTAAAGGCGCTATGTGTTGGTTGTAGTTTAAATATATCGAATTTAAGCCAATTTTTGTTGTTTTCACATCGAATGGTATCCAATTACATTAGTGGTTTGTACATCATTTACTTAATTCAATTTGTATAGCCTCGTCTCCTTTTTCGGCCGCATATGGTGGTGAGTTCTTAGCGTAGACTCGCTAGCTGTCAACTCCAGTTAGATCAAGAAACCCTGTTAGATTATTCCAATTGTTTGAAATATTCCGCCTCTTAATCCTCGTCTGTTTGAAATTGATAAAATTATGTGATTTAATTTAAAAAATACAGGTGGCAACCCTACTAAAATATTTTCAGCTTAATGACTTTTAAAATCTCTGTATTTTTTATCAGTATTAAAATAAATAGTTTATCTCTTAAATTTTTCGAATTAAATTTTCAATAAAGTGGCTACCCTTCAGAAAAAAAGTTTTACATTTCAAGGTTACTACAAGCTCTGCAGCTTCAGCAAATATTCCTCTACAATATTATTTGTTTTGACTAAAAAAATTCAAATCGTTGCAATTCTTTTAAAATGTCATGTTCTCTCCTAACTCTCTATCAATATACTGTGAACAATCAGTGTGATTCTATAATAAAGTTTTTACTTTTACATGGCTAGAAAGCTTTCCTCTTAGTTTCGAATTGTCGAATTGTGGGAAAAGCCTTTAGGGAATCTATCGATCCATCTACGTATTTGAAATGTCAATGAAGGGTCTTCATACAATACATCGCTATTACTTTCCAAGAGTGAGGTCAAATTTGGTTGTTAAAGCAGGGGAACCTTAAATTCAAGTCCTTGGTAATCGAATAGAAGTTTAAGACAGATGTGAAGTTTTGGATGAGCTTTTAAGCTTCAACAAAGAAATTAACTTTCGTTCTTTGTATGTATGTATGTGATTGGCGTTGCAACCGTTTAGCCGGTTATAGCCGAATCGACGATAGTGCGCCATCTCTCTCTCTCCTTCGCAGTTCGGCGCCAGTTGGAGATCCCAAGTGTAACCAGGTCGCTCTCCACCTGGTCCCTCCAGCAATGAGTGGGAGGCCTTCCTTCCTCGGCTTCCTCCGGCGGGTACTGCATCGCACACTTTCAGGGCTGGAGTGTTTTCGTCCATTCGGAGAACATGACCTAGCCAGCGTAGCCGCTGTCTTTTTATTCGCTGAACTATGTCAATGTCGTCGTATAACTCGTACAGCTCATCGTTCCATCGTCTGCGGTATTCGCCGTTGCCAATGTTCTTAGGACCATAAATATTGCGCAAAATTTTCCTCTCGAAAACTCCTAGTGTCGTCTCATCTGATGTTGACATCGTCCAAGCTTCTGCACCGTAGATCAGGACGGGAATGATAAGCGACTTGTAGAGCTTGATTTTGGTTCGTCGAGAGAGGACTTTACTGTTCAATTGCCTACTCAGTCCAAAGTAGCACCTGTTGGCAAGAGTTATTCTGCGCTGGATTTCGAGGCTGACATTGTCCGTGTTGTTGATGCTGGTTCCCAGGTATACGAAATTATCTACGACCTCGAAGTTATGACTGTCAACAGTGACGTGGGAGCCAAGACGCGAATGCGCCGACTGTTTGCTTGATGACAGGAGATATTTCGTCTTGTCCTCATTCACCTCCAGACCCATTCGCTTCGGCTCCTTATCCATGCGGGAAAAAGCAGAACAAACGGCGCGGTTGTTGCTTCCGATGATATCAATATCATCGGCGTACGCCAGGAGCTATACACTCTTGTAGAAGATGGTACCCTCTCTGTTTAGCTCTGCAGCTATTATAATTTTTTCCAGCATCAGGTTAAAGAAGTCGCACTACTTCGGGGGGGATACCAAATTCAGACATCGCGGCATAAAGGCAGCTCCTTTTCGTGCTGTCGAAAGCTGCTTTAAAATCGACAAAAAGGTGGTGTGTGTCGATCCTCTTTTCACGGGTCTTCTCCAAGATTTGGCGTATGGTGAATATCTGGTCAGTTGTTGATTTTCCAGGTCTAAAGCCACACTGATAAGGTCCAATCAGTTTGTTGACGGTGGGCTTTAGTCTTTCACACAGTACGCTCGATAGAACCTTGTATGCGATATTTACGAGGCTGATCCCACGGTAATTGGTGCAGATTGTGGGAATTCCTTTATGGGATTGGGCAGAGCACACTGAGATTCCAATCGTCAGGCATGCTTTCTTCCGAACCATATTTTTGCAAAGAAGCTGATGCATGCACTTTATCAGTTCTTCGCCACCGTATTTGAATAGTTCTGCCGGTAATCTATCGGCCCCCGCTGCTTTGTTGTTCTTCAATGGGTAATTGTTATTCGAATTTCTTCATGGTCGGGTAATGGAACATCTGTTCCATCGTCATAGATTGGGGGATCGCGTTAGCAATCACCTGGTGATGTAATCTCACTGCAATTCAGCAGGTCGGAGAAGTGTTCCCTCCATAATCCCAGTATGCCCTGGACATCGGTTACCAGATTACCACCTTGGTCTCTACATGAGGATGCTCCGGTCTTGAAACCTTCGTTAAGTCGCTTCATTTTTTCATAAAATTTTCGAGCATTCCCTCTGTCTGCCAGCTTCTCAAGCTCTTCGTACTCACGCATTTCGGCCTCTTTCTTTTTTTTGTCTGCAGATGCGTCTCGCTTCCCTCTTCAGCTCTCGGTATCTATCCCATCCCGCACGTGTTGTGGTCGTTTGCTACGTTGCGAGGTAGGCAGTCTGTTTTCTCTCCGCTGCGAGACGGCACTCCTCATCGTACCAGCTTGTTTTTTGTCGTTGCCGAAAACCAATTGTTTCGGCTGCAGCGGTACGCAGTGAGTTTGAGATGCCGTTCCACAGTTCCCTTATACCGAGATGCTGATGAGTGCTCTCAGAGAGCAGGAGTGCAAGTCGAGTAGAGTATTTCGTGGCTGTCTGTTGCGATTGCAGCTTTTCGACGTCGAACCTTCCTTGTGTTTGTTGACGGGCGTTCTTTGCTGCACAGAGGCGGGTGCGTATCTTCGCTGCGACCAGATAATGGTCTATATTTGGTCCTCTTTCCTCACTTGCGTGAACTTCAACACATGGTCCCATCCTCCAAGCATTAAGCATGTGAATAAAATTTCTGTTTTAATTAAAGCAATTAATCGGTAAGCTGATAATAACTTATTTAAAACATAATAAACGAGATTCAAAGCAATCTGAAGCCGAGTAAATTTAGCTGGCAGCGTCGGAAACGGAGAAAACAAGTTTCGTAGGAACTCAAAAGAAACAATACACGTATAAACAAAAATTCAAGGAGCTGACTAAATGCAATGTGTAAAATATAGATTATGCAGCAAGTCTACTATTTAGTCGTAGAAGAAGAGAAGTCATCTGTGTGGAAATCCTACAGCTATTTGTGTGACTATGGGAAATTGGCGGGACAGTAAACGAATTCACAAAACTCTGAAGGGATGAAAAAAGAGAATTTGTTCCTGACTTACAAAATGAAATACGTGTCATGCACTGGCTGATGCTCCACTTTTCAACCTTTAAAATATAAAAATTTAAATTCTGTAAATTATGTTAGAATGCTGTGCTGATTGATTTCAAATGTTGATAAAAAGACGTTGTGGTTGACAGTGGTGCCAGTACTTTTCATTATTATATAATCGTTTATATTTGTATACATATGTATATGTACTTACTTCAGTTTCGATTTCATGAAATGGAAAGACAACGAGTTCTTATGGTCCTGCTATGATGCGCGGGAAATATATATGAATTCATAAAATGTATGACAATCAGAATTGAACGGAAAGTGAGTGTTTTGGTCGTAAACGCTCAGGGAAAACGTTCGCAGATTTCTATTCCATAATAATTGATTCGGGTAAGTTTGATTAATTTATAACTTACCTATACTTCTGAAGATTTAGCTCATTAACAATAGCTCATTATTAATAGCGTCAAACTATTTCACCATCCGACTCGTTGGGTGTCTAGTCACTGCGAAATCGCTGGAATTACAGAGATGATGATCTTAAAGAGCACCCGTGTCTCTATTTTACCTGGCTGCCTGGCGATCCGTAGCTCCGTTGACCTCTTGCGTCCCAGCGCTGCATCAATGGACCTCTCGCGAGTTCGGTAAACGTTGGTTAACCGAATGTACCTGCTCGGTTGCGCGATCCATTTGGCCCAGAGTGGAACGCAAGAGATCGGATGATATAATTGCTTTTAAAAATGTTCAGCTTGTCGCAATAGTGGCAGTGAGTACTTACTGCTGAATAGGCATATATGCAGTGAGCTTAGAAATCCCGTCGTATGCAAACTGCCATAGCATGGAGGATGGCGAAATGGAAATATCATATCACTTGTCTAACGTTCGTAAGACTGGGGTTGAATCATTTCGATAGTTATACTTTTAACTGGTTGGAATGGATATTAACCGCCTCACAAAATTTGGAATAGGCTCAAGGCGCTTCGGCGATATATAAAGGTATTCGTTGCGATCCATGCTTAGGAAGGGGTATTTTGGCATCACAATGGGTCGGCGACTTTAGCTGCCCATGTGAGCTCCTTTGTGATCGTTTGCACAAGGTCAACCTCTGAACCTAACCTCACCTAACCTGAGACTTTAGATGTAAAATAAAAAAAATACGTCACCAGTGTAGTTCAGACACCTAAAATGAATTGGGTTCAGAAAAAGTAGTAGTTGATAAAATATAAGATATAAGTCGATGAGGAATGGATAGTAGTTCTAAGAATGAACTTATTAAATTAAAGAATGGACAATTCTTTATGAAGCGTTTATGAATTTGACAAAGGTTTCGATCGCATTGCATACAGCGAAGCTCAAATTCACAGGTTTTGATTAAGAGGTCTCACGTGCAGTCTTCTTTTGCGCAATTTAAATAGGTGTTGTCTTTTGTGGAATTAAATATTAACACTTTGAGTCTTGAAACAGTTGCTGTAGATTTCCCATAAAAGTAGTTTATTAAAGTAGTTTTTTTATTTCTGTTTATAATTTCTTTTAAGAAAAAAATATTTAGTGGACCTTGAGATCAGCTACCATTTTCTTTATTGAAATTCAAAGACTTTCATACAAATATAAATTGCAATATCTTTACTGCTCGCTTCCACTGGCTATATAGCACAAATAACATATTGGACTGCTCTATTAAAAGCGAAGGGAACTGATGCAATAGAAAATTTGAGATATCTGCCACTAACATATGGACTGTGAATGTTATAAGTCATATACAAGTAAGTAAGTCAGGTGAACATACATATAAATGTGTGTGCACTTACCGCTCGAAGTATCAGGTGCATTTCACCAGCAGTCATAGATGCTGCCACCGTTGAACCGGGCTGGTGCAACTGTACAACCTATTTCTAATTCAATTTCGTTTTGATTTATTTCTTCGACTTTTTGATTGTGGCAAAAGTAAGTAAGTAAATAGCAAAGTAGCGTTGCGCGGAAAAATAAATGCAGTGGAATGAATGGAATAGTCACGAAGATGATGCACCGGCGATTAAGTGAAACGCAGCGGTGAATGTAGCAGATGTTGGCGGGAGGGGGGAACAGGTTGTGGCAAATGGGCAATGATATAGAATTGCAACAGAGTGAAATAAAAACTCGCAAATAAACCAAAGATGCCAACTACTCGAAATAAGAGTTACAATCAAATAACAGTGAATGTTTGTGACGGTCGGGAGCAGAAGGGGGGTAGACTGCAGCTGCAGTGGCAATAAAAGCAGTAGAAATCTGCTGAATTTAGCGAATTCGAAATTGCTGCTCAGCGTACAGCACATTGATATGACCGCGATAGGCATGTAGTTGGGTGGTTGCGGGGCGGTGCGCGGGGGGTGCCTCAGCTTGCGCCGAAACGTGCCACACACACACACACATGAGACATGGCGCTCTTTTTTTATGCGCTCACTACACTAACACACATTTCATTTTAACGGTTCTAAACGACGTTGGCTTATGTGCTGCAGCGCCATCGCTCGCTTAGATTTATAACAATTTTCGTTGATTGCACATTGCGCATGCGCGGCAGCACCGACGCACAACAACTCTATACGTGTACGAGTGCCAGCCAGCGCATATGCCGCGTGCGCAGTGCTTTGCTGTGGCCTGACCCACAATTCAATGTGTCTTTCTAGTTGTAAAACGCTTTTTTTTGTGGCTGCTCATTCTTCTCGTTTTTTTCCATTCGTAGTTTTTCTTTAATGCACGTTCAGCCGCTGGGCGGGTGGCCGCGGTTTATTTCTCAATGGACTCACTGGTGTGGGTCGCGAAGAAAAAAATAAAAATAAAAAATAAAATAGCAAATATTTTCAAGCGTTTGCGTTGAGAATTTTCTGCCAAACTTTGGAAAGTTCCTCGCGTTGAAAAGGTTAACCCGATTGTTGGCCGTTAAATGAGTTTAATTTTAATTAATAGTGTTTTGGGTCTGTTTGCTGGCGTCTGTGTGGGTGAGCTTGCGCTTCAACGGCTGTGTATCGACAGTAATAGCATTACGTTTGAAATTAGTGTTGTGGCAGATGATGATATTGCTCAAGAGCAATCTCTTTTGTTGATGGGCAAATTGTGCTGGGTTGTCCATACGTGTCAAAGGTTTTGATGGAATATATTTGCGAAATTGTTGATGGAAATTGAAAATGTTAATTCGTTACTATCCTTGGATAGATTGCAAACTACTAAATGTTAATCAAACTAAGTTTAAAAAAAAATTACCGAAGGAATAAACAAGAAATAATCTTCATAGCTATTAATGTCAAAAATAATTCTGACAATAATAGGTAGATAGCAATTCTCATTTACCATATTTTGATGTTGTACAATGTGTGGAAACACTTTTTCAATTTTTCTTTAATTTTAAAAATTAAATTTATAAAATTAAATTTAAGAAAATGCCAACTCTGTCTCATTTTTTAGATATAATTATCTAATGTTGCTCAAACGCCTGCAATATAAAATATTTCTTTATTTCTCTGAAATATTCTTTTTCAATAACCTGTCAAGTCTTTAAAGGATGTTTTAATTTTACTGGTCATTCTCTTCGCATCGCAATCGCGTAGCAGAGAGTCGAGTAACGAGCGATCGCAGTTGCTTGCTGAACAAAATTTCAAAACCTCCCAAGTACGCGCTTGAGAGTCGAGTGCGGAGCGTGTGCAGCGGCTTGAAGAACAAAATATTAGAAATATACAAGCTCACACTAGGGCATCGAACTCTGAGCGTTCCCGACGCCTTCAAATTCAGAGAGAAAGACAACGGACACAAAAGACTAGAGGTCGTAATCAAATTATAGCTCATTGCAAATAAAATATAATTTAATGTTCGAATTTTCCTCATCTTATTTTTATACTCTCGCAACAAATGTTGCTAAAGAGAAAAACTAAACTAAACTAAACGAGTTAGATATAGGGTTATATATACCAAAGTGATCAGGGTGAAGAGTGGAGTTCAAATCCGAATGTCTGTCTGTCCGTCCGTCTGTGAAAGCTGAAACTTGAGTAAAAATTAAGATATCTTGATGAAACTTGGCACACTTATTTCTTGGCACCATAGGAAGGTTGCTTTCGAAAATGAGCAAAATCGGACCACTGCCACGCCCACAAAATGGCGAAAACCGAAAACACATAAAGTGCCATAACTAAGCCATAAATAAAGCTATGGAAATAAAATTTGGTATGAAGGATCGCACTATGAAGGGGCATATTTGGATGTAATTTGTTTTTTGTACATATCTTGGAAACCAATAGTGCTATATAAACCAAACTTTCTGCAGTCGTTTTTTTTTAGCCACTTCCTAATATAGTCCAAAAATGAAAGAAATCGGATCATAACCACGCCCACCTCCCATACAAAAGTTAGGTTTAAATTTACTAAAAGTGGGTTAACTCGCTAACGAAAAACTTCAGAAACACTAAATTTCACATAAGAAATGGCAGATGAAAGCTGCACTCAGATTTTTTTACAAAATGGAAAATGGGCGTGGCGTCGCCCACTTATGGGTCAAAAACCATATTTCAGGAACTACTTGACCGATTTCAATGAAACTTGGTTTATAATAGTTTCCTTACATCCCAATGATATGTTGTGAAAATAGGTCAAATCGCTTCACAACCACGCCTACTTCCTATATACCAGAACTTTGAAGACAATCTGAATCGTTTACTTTACAATATATAAAGTAAGTACTAGTGAAGATATCGGTGCAGAACTTTGCACAAATACTATGTTAATAGTGTGGCAGCCCCATTCTAAAAATCGCCGAAATCGGACCATAGGTTTTTAAGGCCCCATATATCGAACACGAGGACCTCGGTGCTTCTAACCTAATATTATGGTTTCCAACTTTCAATGGACTTTATACCATATATATGAAGAAATGTGGGTCAAATTGGGTAGTATATAATATTAATAAAGTTAAATAAATAAATTGCGAGAGCAAAAAATGTTCGGTTACACCCGAACTTAGCCCTTCCTTACTTGTTTTAAAATGAACCCACGCAAGAAACGGAAAAGTACATCCATATGTATGGGAGAGTGTGTATAAATGAGTAAGAACTTATAACTTTTGAAATGTTGATTCATTTCGAGGTTCCCTACTTTCTTAAAGAAAAAAACCGAGAAATTTCAAATTTATTACACTGTGATAGTCAAAAAAAAAGACAAGATCAAATTCGACGGTTTCCCCCTATTTCGGGTCCTACGAATCGAACTGCATCATTACTTTTTTGAGTTATAATCATGGTTTCATACAAAAATTTTTGTTGAAGTTTTTCATCAAAGTTGCCCATTGTAAGAGAAAGGCACATTTTTCTTCGGTCTCTAACTTTTTTAATGTTGACTTTTTTGGTAAACTTTCTTTGGCAAAGCTTCTCAGAATAAGACCGTCTTTAAGTTCTTAGATGACTGTAAACCCGATTCGTAGGACCCGAAATAGGGGGAAACCGTCGAATTTGGTCTTGTCTTTTTTTTTTTTTGAAAAAAACTATCACAGTGTTATTATTCAAAAGAACATTCTTTGGCATTTATTTTTTTAAAGATTATCTCTTTTTGGCTGGGGCTACTGAGTCCAATTTTTGACTGATTTTTTTTTTGATTGAGCCAGAAATGGGCCTCATCGCTGAACAGAAGTTTGCTCGAAAACGTTGGATCATCTTGGAACTTGTCAAGACACAGCTGTATTTTGTACGCTTTCAATTTAAGATATCTACGTAAAATGAGCCAAGTCGTTCCATACTTCGTTCCGATTTACTGCGAACGACGGCAAAGTTCTCTTCTTGTTGTAAATGTGAGACATTGGAACTTGACACTTAAATTTAGAAAAAAGCACTTCGAGACCCTTTCGTTGACATTATTCACTACTATATTCTTTTAATTAATTTTAACAGATCTTGAGACCAACTTCCGAAACCATGATTCTGAATAAGGGCTCTGCATATTTGATAGACGTACTTATTTAGAAATTTTACAGTGATTCTGTTTACAACTTCTTCTTTACTTCTTATTAGGAGATAGGTATTGTTTTATATAGAACAAATACGATGAATCCTTCTTTATTCACTTAAAAGATTTATTGTAGGCTAAAATACTTTCAAACTCTGCACAAAATTCATAAATATTTATCTTCCAATATTTGAACTCATAATCGAATTCACTCGATGAACTCATAGTATTTATTAATAGCGACATGCATATACATACATACGAGTATTATTTTAAGCCATGAATATATTTGTCGTCATCAACGTCATCATTACTCGCCTGAGTCAACGTCTAGCGTTAGCGGCGTTTCTAATGATGACAGTCAGCGTCAGTTGGCGAAGTTAAATGCTGATTGAATCTCATAAAGTGATCACGATTCGAATATTACCGTATGAAGTGGGCGTAGCACAGGCAGTTAGTTAAGTACACACAACCATACTAGTAAATATGTGAAAATGTCTGCAAACGAAAAGTTGAGTTTTCATGCGCAACAAAACGTTGCTAGTTGCTTTTTGGTTTTATTTGTATGCTTACTTTTGTATAATGTGCACGTTTTATTCCATGCGAGTTGAATGTTAGCGAAATTTTGCGTTCTCAAATGAATCCGTTAGTGAGTAATATCGATGCTAATTTCAAAACGAGTTTCATGCTGATAACTTAATATGAATGAAAAAAGGATGTTATGAGTGTCCCCTTCAAAAGGTCTCTATAACTCGGTAAAGAGAAATACCATGAGAACGGCAGAGCTATAGCCTATTTTCCGGAGTTTCCATAAAGAAGAGATGGGTGGAATTTACCGAGCCTAGTTATACTCTCGCAACAAAAGTTGCTAAAGAGAGTATTATAGTTTTGTCCACATAACGGTTGTTTGTAAGTCCTAAAACTAAACGAGTTAGATATAGGGTTATATATACCAAAGTGATCAGGGTGACGAGTAAAGTTCAAATCCGGATGTGTGTCTGTCCGTCCGTGCAAGCTGTAACTTGAGTAAAAATTGAGATATCTTAATGAATAAATTCCAGCCGAGAGGAACAGATTTCGACCACTTTTTGCAATAATTGGGGCCGTATGTCAGCAATAAAGGGGTTTTCACAAAAGGGACGCTACAAAAGTAGACCGATAAGGACAACAAACGACGCCACATTTTTCTCACTCTTTTGACATTTCTCTGCATTTGCCACTTGTTTATGAATAGATATACTCAGTAATAACTGAATATTTTTGGTCCAAATTGGATGATATGAAGTTGGACAATGTGTGGTTCCAACAGGATGGCGCCACACAGCAAATGCCACAATCGATTTATTGAAAACCAAGTTAGATGAACGTGTTATCTCGCAAGTCGACGATCTATGCCAACTAGTCAGCTACGATTGATGAATTTCGTACGAATATCGAACGTGAAATTGCAGCAGTATCGTCCGATTTATGCTTGAAAACCGTCGAAAATTAGGTTAAGCGTCTGGACTTCTGCAATTATTATTATTATTGCCCGTGGTTGCCATGCAAAAGAAATCGAGTTCCATACATAATGCGCTTTTATTGAAAAAGCCTTAAATGAAAATGTTTGAAGACTAGTCCAGCGACTATGCTATACAATCACTAAATGCAGCGATTACCAAAAATACTTTGGTTATCATTTTATTATTTGAAATCAGAGTAAATACTGAATTCTCGCGGCATTTCTAGAAAATAACTGCGTTACTGCTTAAAGTCACCGATATTCGGTTATAAGAGAACCAAATACTTTACCACACTTCAACTCCTTTCGAATACGTATACTCTCCTTAGCCAAACAAGATCCAGTATATACTATATACATTTCTCGCGAGCTAAGCTGCTGCTACCTGAGTAAAGCTTTTCCGCTCGAGCGCACATTTGCAATGTATTTTAAATTTAATTACGACCATAATAGAAATCAATTATAGCGAAGCTGAAGCCTAACCCCGAATGCGCGCTGAGCTGCGATCTGCAAATGCCGCATTGAGTTTAACCCACACATTTACATGGCATGGCATAGTGTTCTTGGCAAAGTACTGCAGTCAGTGTCTAAGTAGACATTAAGTATTCACGCAAGCACAGCGAATTTTGCATATAAGTCCAATAGTATACATCTGTGGATGTGTGTACGTGCAAAGCAGGGAGCTCAAAATGCGATCTTATCAACGGAGCGCGCATTTAATACCAAATTTGTTTTATGCAAATCTATTAGTGAGCACATAGAAGTACACAAATAGTTGTAGTACCTTTAAACGTATCTATGCAATCGTATTAGGGTGGACCTGTATTAATGAAAACTGACTATTATTTAATGAGACTAAGTATTAAAGTTGTACTATCGACTACAGGTTACAACTACTGGCAGGTGAATTCAATGCAAAATAAGACTGAAAGAAATCGAGCGCAGTACAGCGGACCTTATTGAATCCACACGACCCCAAATTAGAATTTTTATATTGGATATATTTATAAAGGGGTTTTCAATAGGACTCTACAAAAGTAGACCAATAGGAACAGCAAACAACGCCATTTTTCTTCCCACTCTTTTGACATTTCTCTTCGGTAAGGTTTGGCATTTGATCATTGAAAGATATATGATCCAACAACGAGACAAAATTATTAAAATTTACTACCGAAATTTGGAGTCAGTGGCCTCAACTTTAAGAACGCTAAGTCCAATTTATTATCGTCATAATCGTCCTGTCAGATCAACAATTGGGCGTCTAGTGGAAGAATTTGAATCCCCAGGCACAGTAAAAAATGTTCCCGTGCCTGTGAGATAATGAAGCACCCGTGTCGATAATATTTTTACCACGCAATTGAGGAAGACTCAAATTAGTTTCTCACATTGTTCTAAAGCGTTGGGCATCTTTGTGACGTCGTTGTGACGAATTTTGTGAAAATATCTTCCTACATCCTTACAAGATCAAATTGACGCAAGAACTGAAGCCACTTGACCACCAGAATCGTCGTATGTTCGTGTATCGGGCTTAGCAACAACTTGAAAAACATACGTATTTTCACCGAAAAATCATCTTCAGCGATGAGGCTCATTTCTAGCCGAATGGTTTCATCAATAAGCAAAATATACGTTATTGGTCAGGCAGCAATCTGCATGTAGTCCATGAGTCACCACCATTTGGCCCGAATTTGATGATATGGATTTGGACAATATGTGGTTCCAACAGGACGGCGCCACAAGCCACACATCGGCACAATCGATTTATTGAAAACCAAGTTTGTTATCTCACAAAATGGCCCAGCTAATTGGCCGTCTCGGTTGTGCGATTTGACGCCGTTAGACTATTCCTGTAGAGCTACGTCAAGTCTATGGTCCATGCCAACAAGCCAGTGACGATTGATGAACTTCGTACTAATATCGAATGTGAAATTGCAGCAGTATCGGTCTTTCACTTTTGTAAAACCCTTCAGTAGTGCTCTGAAAGCTCTAAGCAATAAATTGATTACTTTTTATTGAAGTGTTTTCAAACATGGAACCCTACCTAGGAACCTGTATATTAAAATTATTAGGAGACTAGAATAATTAATTCTTAGATGTCAATCTGTCCATGCGAAGATGTAAGTGAAAACTTGAGCAATATCTAGATAAAAGTTAGTACACTTTTCCTTGGCGTCCTGATGAGATTGGTAGGATGTATGGGCGAAATCGGATTACTGCCAGGTTCACAAACCGGTATTATTTGAAAATATAACGAAGGGGTCATGTGTGAGTTTTAAAAGTTCTATAAAAGAATAATGCAAGAGGCGTATAGTATTACAACAATAATAATGCTGTAGGCTGACATATAAATTCGATAGTTTATATATAGATAAACTAGCGAATTGGAGAATATTGGAGACTGAACATGGCCCAACCCACTTTTCGATGAAATTCTTCAAAAAATACTTCATCGATGTTATCAAAATTCTTTAATTCTTTTTGCAGAGCTTAAACCAAGGGAGTAAAATTGGACCATAATATATGTCCACATTTATTAGAACATCTTCCGAATATATGAGTATATATTTGAGGTATGTTATTGAAACTAAGTGGACAAGCGTTTTTAGCACTATTACTACTAAAACCTAGGTTAAGTTAGTTTGGTAGACACATAGACCAGTTTTGGTCCTTTGCGATACCAGATGGAGAGTAGTCATCCTTTAGGATGCCTGCGCTTGACACATATTTCCAAAGGTTATGTGGTTTCACTAACGATACTTCTTCCAAATAATCGTACTTTGAGGTCCTCAAATGCTGCAGCAGTTGCCTGGACAATGCAGGACGAGCACACAAGAGATGTTCCATTGTTTCTATGGTACCTTACTCTTGACAATTCCTACAGCCTTTGTGATCTGTCAGCCCCATCTTGTAGGCGCACGCTTCCATCGGACTGTGACCAGTGATTATGCCGACCACGTTCCTTCTATCGAACGTCAGTAGGAATTTTGTGTACATCTGATCTACCGCTTTACACATAACATTTGCGGTTTTGTATCTTGGTAGATCCTTCAAGCGCGCTTTGTACTTTTTTACCAAGTTCCTGTCTAGATCCTCATATAGGCAGTGTATGGACTTAGATATGTCGATCAGGCTTTCAGATGACAGGTTATGACCTAAAAATTTATGAACTCGTTCCATGACCACATATGCCTATTATACGATTTTTGTTCTTTCGATCCTCAATGAAATGATGGCCGCCCCTGTCGTGATTGGTATGATATAGATCCCAATTTTTCTGCTATAAGTGCGGTCGATTCATAATTTCGTATAGCAAATAAATTTTTATATTTAACAAGAGGGTTTTGTAATAAAGTTTATCAAGCGCCTGAAAATAATACACACGAATATTTCAAATTGTGAGAGTATAGATTTAGCACTTCCTTACTTGCTTTAATTGTAAAAAAGTGACACCCTAATACACAAATGCTCATGCTAAGCCATTTGAAACTGCTTTGCTCACAAATAAGCGGGTAAATGTACTTATAATCAACGCGAAATACGATCGAATAGATCGGTTCGCTCGACGGTTGCTGACGATGGTGCTAGAATTATTGCAAGTAAGCGGCTACTGCTTGCACACTCACACGTGCGCATACTTGCTAACGAGTAAATGTGCGAAAAAGCGCATTTAAATGCAGCGCAGCACAACCTTGAGTTGCATTTTCCATATGCACATGCGCATGCGAGAACGCAGCGAGATATCGTATGCGCGCGCACCAAAAAATTATCGACAACTAGCGCCTAATGCGCGCCATTGCCAGCAACAAATTGCTGAACAACTGAGATAAGTCATTCCATGCGAACATGACGTTGTTGTTTTTCGACTTCAGCTGTTTGCTGGAACTGCATTTGAAATACAATACAATGCGTCGGCGCAGACGCAAACGCAGCGGCAGCAATTGCAGTCACACTTTTAATGTGTGAATTGATTGCCAATTGGTGTCTCGTGGCCGCAGTCGTCAGTGTACATAGCACTGGGAAAAAAGTGAGAAAATACTGACAGTCTCCGCTGACGCCGCTGTCCGCTCGCCTATCAACAACTAACTGCTGTATGTGTAGTTGTTGTTATTTTTATTATTGTTGCTGCTGCCAACATGCAACACGCTTTCAACAAGTCTGGCAGTTTATTTGAGTACGCCACTATCCAGCGACGACGCGCCGAACATTATGATATCAGTGTCGTCGTCGACGACGCGTGGTTACCGCGTTGCTGTTGAAAATCTCTTGTCAAGAGCAAGTTGCAGATTTGCAGCAGTTGATAAGCGCGCGCTTCCAACAGCAGTCGCGCACAAATAAGTTTCTCAAATTATTTTAATAAGTTGCGCGCTCACTCCACAGCTACGCGGCGTCTCATGTGGCAAGTAGCAGGCTGCGCTGTGTGAGCCAACTGTTATTTTATGCGCAACTATTTGTCATGCGACAGTGTCAATTTATTGCACTGCTACATCACACGTACAAACACGCCTTCTAGTGTTGTTGTTGTTGTTGTTTGTTGCGCAGACATATTATTGATCATTTTGTGATTTTGGGTCAAATTCGCAGCATTCCACCAGCACTCCGCCTTCTCTCCCAGTGCCTTGCATATAATTTTAATAAAATAACTGTAAGTGTTTGTATTTGTTGTTGTTGTAGACTTCATGTGTACACTGTCACAACGCAGTTTTGTTTGTTGTCTTCTACTTTTTGTTGTTGCTGTTGTTAGTGTTGGTGGGTGCGTTGCACAGTTTTTACACCTTGACGTTGGCATGTGTTGCTTGACACGTGTAGCAATATTTACCAATTCATTTCAAGTGAATTCAGTTTTTCTTCGTCGGTTTACATTTACTTCTTTTGCATTAATCCTTTCATATGTATGTGCCACCAACAAATAATAAAGTACAGTATTGAGCGAAAAAATAATAACATGCTTATATAGACGTCAAATGGGTTTAAAAATTACCCTTTGAAGCGATTCGGACCTTCATAGCCTTCAAAACAAAATACACATATATACATTTCTCTAATTCGCATCCATTAAGTCTATTTTCAGTGGGATGAAGTACTTAAGTTGACCTATAAATTTTAAGCAAACCCCGAGCGACTGCTAGATTTATGACAGCATTGTAGCCGGTGAAGGCGACCTAGGTAGGTTAAGTGAATGTTGTACGATGGGTCTTTAAGATATCCATTGTGAAATCACTAGACTAGACACCCTCCCCTCACACTACCATGTCCATTCTGAACCATCCTGTGGCCTTGATAAAGTTATTCAATTCAAGTTTTTCAAATGAAACATCCGAGACATCGCGACCGATCGTTGCATTATATTCCTATGCGAAGCCTTGCATCCACATAGATTGTTGTACAATCTTCTCCTCTCTCTCGTAAAAGAGATAAGGACGTTTTTGATTTAAGTAATCTCTGCTATAAAGACACTGCAGTGATCTGGTATTTGGAGGGCGATTCTGATGCCTAATTTTTCCGAAAAGACACCGTTCATCTAGTTTGGGTCCATCTGTATACATACTTATCTGTGGACTTTTATCCACCACGTCTCTATCCCACTTCTCTGCAGCGGGGAAGGCAATGCTGAGGGACGAATTTAGATTTAATTCTGACGGACTGTCCTTTATTATATGTGAGAAGATTCTCTACCCGAAAGGCTGCAAAAAGGGACAAAAATATGTATAATGTTAACTGGGGTCCAGAGCTTCTTTAACTTTTTTAATCGGATGCATATAGACTATAACCCCTAACTAGTTCGGTGACCAGTTGTCTACGGTTCCGCGGGTCTGATTTAAAAGCCATCCATTACCTATATTCGTCCTCATTTTAGATAGATCCATGATTCACCAGATGCGGTTAACTGTAGCTTTCCGAGTTTTCAACAGTTAGCACATCTCAAATGCTGAACTGAATTGAAGAATTCAACACAATTATCCATCGCTCAGACGAGTAAGTCGGTGCATTCGGGTTTTTGGCCCTTGTTTGGTTCACCTTCGCTAGGGTTTTTTAACAACAGTTTTGCCTACTTAACTGGAATGGATCCGGATTTTTTCCGCACTCGACCGAATTCCTCAGAATTAATTGAACAAAATTTTCTCCCCCTACAATTACAACAACAGCTTTCATTAAGGTATATTTATTTATCTGTTGTAGAAAAAATTACAAAATAATTTCAAATTATGACTTTCGCCAAAGAAAGGGTCTAAATAACTGTATTTTATAGTTTTATATACAATAGGTTCCAATTTTTTTTTTTTAGTTGAACTTGTAAATATATCAGAACAACATTAGACCCTTCAAACCTACTATTCTGTAGCGACCCATTAAGTTGCCCATTTTTCACACAACACTGTACACGGCCCAGTTAATGGACAAATGTAGACATGAGCATATTTTGTGTCCGCTCGCACTTAATCGAATTTGTCATTTGTATTGGCCGTCGGTTGACGTTGCACGGCATTACCATTTGGAGTCGCGTTCCAGCATATCTGATCTGTGCCATATCTCTCAATTTTCCAATTTACTTGCTGATTGCTGCGTGCGCGTGCAATTTCATTTATAACTTCGCAACATATGAGTATTTGCTAACATTGAACTCGTTAGCGTGTTTCAACTTCATTTGCCTTGTCTTTTTTTTCGATTTTTTTGCAACCACTCCAATTTTATTGCTGACAATTTCAATTTCATTAAAAAAGACGTGGAAAAAAATTGGTTCGTGACATGCGTGAGAAAAGTGTCTTGCACGCTGCACAGACGGGTGCATAGTCAAGTGTGTGTGTTCGAGTGGATGATGGAAGCCATTTTATATGAGATGTTATTACATGTGGGTCTGTTAGCTTAGAAAGTGGTCTAACTAGGTTATTTTTCATAAAGTACAATTATTTTGAGATTAACAAGTAATTTAGATTTATTAACGTTTAAATTATGTATACATATTGCAGATTTTGTGATGTTGATCGTAACAATGTTAACTGTCTTTAATAGAGACATCAGCAGGAGGATTGATTGTGGCGGTTCAATACCTAGCTTCACTACGCTTGATTGCTGTTTGCAGTGGTATTATTGTTGGATAACGAACATATGGTCTTCTACGAGCTACGCGCAGGTGCCCCGACAACTGCTACCAAGCAGGATAACGCAACCACAGCCCATTGTCATTGACAGAACGACTACAGAAGTGTCCCAAGACACCTAAGATAGCACACATGTCAAAAGACCACATGCTATAATCCATGTGCATGATATATTGGATACGAGAAAGATGTCTTCAAAGTCGAAACAACGATCTACAGCCAGAGAATTTGTTCCGTAGAAAGCGAAGAATGTGTCATTGTACAATGAGGTGAAGGAGAACGTTTTCTGGGATTCGCAGGTTGAAGTTGATTAACTAGAGAAGTGCAAAACAATCACAGCAGTCTACTATATCGAATATTTGTGCCGATTCGTCGGTCGATAAATGGTCTCATTCTCATGGAGAAAAAGTGCTCTTTTAACAAGATTGTGGGAAACGCTGATTTACAATTTCGTTACCAACGTTTCTCCAGGATGATATTATAGGTTGTTTAATATGAAGAAAATATTTACGACGAGTTCCATTAGGTGGTGTTGTTATTCTCTCTGAACTTTACTAAAATAACTTCATAAGGTTGCAGTATAATATCGGGTGATCCAAGTAGAGTTACTTTTTTCAATAGCCTCTTTTTGACAGATCACGCCTGATTCGTGCCAAGCTGTAATTTTATTTTAATTCAGTATTTTTTGGCAGTTCATCATAGAAAATCTTACGCCTGAACAACGTTTAGAAATTGTTCAACTTTATTTCGAAAATTCATGTTCTGTAAATAATGGGTTTCGAGCGCTTCGCTCAAGTTATGGTCAACATAGTCGGCATACTGAGCGTACTATTCGCAAGACTATCACCCATCTTGATTGATTAGGGACGAAGATTAACCTGAAGAGATTCATGAGCTGTCATTAAATCCATGATAGCCATTGCATGATAAACGACAATTGACTGCCCGAAATTGAAGCTCGCGATCTTGGCGACATTTGGTTTCAACAAGACAGCGCCACTTCCCACACATCGCATTAAACAATGGATTTATTGAGAGAATACTTCGGTGAGCAGACAATTTCACGTTTTGGTCCGATCGATATGCTACCAAGATCGTGTGATATCATACCGTTAGACTTCTTTATGTGAGGATATGTAAAGTCTAAAAGCTATGTGAACAATCTCACTTCGATTCAGGCTTTGGAGCAAAATATCACCAGTTACCAGTCGAAATGCTCGTACGAGCCAATGAAAATAGATGACCGCGGCCAACATTTGAAAGAGATCTTTAAAAAATAAATGCCAAAGAATGTTCTTTCGAATAATAATACAATCCCCATAAAATTTTAATTTTCTGTGCTTTTTTCTTAAAAAAAAGTAGAATCGTCGAAATGGATCATCCTTTATATCCTACATATAAGAGTTCCTTAAAACATATCTATCCTTCGTGATGATATTTGGATAGGAAAAGAAAGCCTCGAAAAAGGTATGGAGGGGACTGTTTTGGTATTATATTAAGCTGTATTGTTCATCCCTAAACTATATTTACTTTCATATTATATTTGTTGACAAGAGTGATTCTAAATTAGGTTTTAAACTTTAAATTTAAATTTTTATACTCTCGCAACAAAAGTTGCTAAAAAGAGTATTATAGTTTTGTTCACATAACGGTTGTTTGACTTAGCCCTTCCTTACTTGTTTGAGTTTTTTTTGTAATTATTTGGATCAAAGATTACGGTACTACCTAGATATTTAAGCGTTATTATAAATATTATTCAAAAGTTTTCAGTCAAGTTCTGAGACAATAATTTAATATATAGTGGCCGATTTAGCACAGTTTGTCGGTTCCAAAACTAGTGTTCTATCAGTAGGATGTGTCATACTCTGGAGTGTTTGCTTTCTGTTACCAAAATGCTTCTCATAAAATCTATAACCACTCGAAGGCACCCCAAGCCCGAATTGTAAATAACATCCAACAGATTGACGCTAAAACCACCGAAATATAAAGGTGCCATTAAAAAATTATTGGTTCGAAACGGCGGAAGATATAATTTGTGTTAAATATCGAGCGCGTCTAATATTTCAAATCCACCAATAATTTGCAACGCCAGGCAGTGTATTTCGCCAAACAGTTATTTGTAATACATACTTCCTAAAAAGGTTATAGGCTTTAACGGTTAGTGGAAAGAGAATGCATACGAGCGGAAAACATAAGCATTAGATCAATGGGTGGTCGGGGTAGTGAGGTGCTGAGGCACTGATAAAAACAAGCTGCAACACAAAAGGCCAACATGAACACAACAACTTATTGTACTGAAGTAGTAAATTTATTTATTCGGTTGTTTTTGCGCATGTAACGGTATCGAATAGATAAAACTACAAGCATACACACACACAGACACACACATGTATATACAAAGGGGCAAACAACTTGTAAATTTCAATATCGTGCCGAATGCAAAAACCAATTAATTACCAAAAAGTAAACGCGTCGATTATCTATGAAATCAATTGAAAAACAAACAACCATACGAGCCACGAGCAACGCTTGAAAATAGATAAAGAAAAACATTAAAAAATCACAAAAAAAATTAAACAAATAATAAAATGTTAAGCGAAGACTTGTTGGCTAAGCGCTCAAGTCTCTGTACTTTAATTAACATTTACGCTGTTAACAGTTGTTGTTATTGTTTTTATAAAAATAATGTACAGTTCTTTTGTGAATTTTGCTGTTATTTTTTATTGTCTCCTGTTTAACGTTTGTAGTTTCTTTCGATTGCACTACTGTTTGGTAAAGTCTTTAACACCACGGAGTGATTTAGTTGGTGAATTTGGCAAAAACATAAACTAGTAATGAGTCAAAAAATATATGATATTTTACTCTAAACAAACAACAGTTACAATGATAATAAGGTTCACTAACGGCGCACATGGCGGCACTGATGGCAATGCGAGTAAGTGAAAGACTGCTGTAAGCCTTTGGAGTGTATTATTGTCACAGCGTCTATTGTTTAAATATCTTAATGAAAATCACAACAGAAAAATTTAAAATAAGCATATATTATATTTTTTCGAAAAAAAATTCTCAAATTCCTCTCATTTGATATTAATATTGAGGTATTTATTTTACATTAACAATTTTTTTAATTTTTCGAACATTTCTTCTGTCAAAGATATCTCCCATAGAAATACTTTTATGTTCGATACTGTTAATGCAATTTGTTTAATAAATTTAATTGAATAATACAAATAAAGTGAGTGGCAACACTTGACAAATAATAATTTTTTCAATTCCAATCACCCATTCATGCATCCATCCATCTATTCTGTTAGTAGCATTTGTCTACGATATAATTTCTTTACTCCAACGTCCCAAATCCTTTTGTTTCCCAGCAACATCTTCATTATTTTTTTAATTTGGTAGCTAAAGTCAAATATGTCTGATCTGAAAACATCTCATATAGGAAACATATATGAGAGTGAGCAAGGTATTATCATCTTTTAAATTAGAATATAGTCTACATCTAGGTCAGGTTAGCTTAGGTTTAAAGGCTGACCCTCGTGACAGGTATCGCGATGAATCCCACTTAAACAGCTAAAGGTGCCGCTACATTGTGATGTCAAAAGACTCCTAAGTTTGGATCGCAAAGAAGACCATTACATATCGCCGAAGCGCTTTGAGCATATTTCAAGTTTTATTCCGAGATATTTCAACCTTAGCCTTGAGAATCTCGCCTTCGTCCTTACGGCTGTGGCAGTTGGCATATGACTCCCACATTTTAAATAACATGTGGTCCCGCCGACCTCTAGCGTTCCACTCTCTGCCACAAGGATCTCGCAACCGAGCAGGTTTTAGTTGCTAACCAGCATTTACCAAGCTAGTCTAAATCTTATGAATTAAAAAATAATAGTAGTAATAAAGAGTTCGAAATGCAAGCATTAGGCCTTCGGCGTTTCACTACTGCGGTAAGTCAAAACATGTTAAATTCTCTGAATGGATCAATGATGATTGAGGTGGTCAACAGGATCACTCAGAATTCTCCACTGTTTCCTGATTTCTAGATTACTCTCTAGAAATGTCTAATAGAAAGGACAGTCTCACTTTAGTTCATCATCTCCAAGCTTTGGCCGATAGTTCCCGGGTTTTCGCGAATCCGAACTCACTATTCACAATTTAAAGACGCATACAGTTAAGGGCTAACACTCACCTGTTCTTATTCAACTGACTATTGTATTTATTTTGATCGCTGAGCTATTTCCCTGAAGTTGCGATATAGTCCCGGAAGATGAAAGTTAGTAAGTAGTGAGGCTGGGATAGGTCTGAAAACTCCTTCCAGATTCTTCCAGAATAACGCGATTTATTAGAAATTTTTAAAATATTACATATATCTATCTCGTTTTTTCATAACCAGAACTGGGGTATCTAAAAGTTAATAAAGTATTTTAATGGATCCTTTATTCATATAGACATAGGTATGTATATTAATCTAGGATCTAGGAAATCTTGTCAAATAAATTTTTTAAAGCTATATACACTATATCTTAAAAAATTTATTAGATAAGATTTCCTAGA
The DNA here is from genome assembly GCA_031772095.1 of Zeugodacus tau. NCBI lineage: Eukaryota > Metazoa > Arthropoda > Insecta > Diptera > Tephritidae > Zeugodacus > Zeugodacus tau. The sequence continues at coordinate 54,251,891 of CM062651.1, read as the reverse complement.
TCCTCGATTATTAATCATTCAGTTGTGATTAAAATACTTCTCTACCGATCATCATCGATTTGAGTTATTACACTTGAGTCGGTTGTGCACAGATTGAAGATCTTGATTCTGGAGTCGTTTAGATATGCTAAAAAGTAGATCTATGTATTAGGGATTCGACTCCTATTCGTAACAGGGTCTAATGTAAATTAAATATTTAAATTTTTTTGGTTATATCGATGTGTTCCTCAAAGGACGGATGTCAAATAGTAAGGATCACTTTATATATTATATAAGGAATGTATCACAAGTGTGAGGATAAAATGTTTGCAAAAGAATAAAAATAAATTTACCCATTGCTTCACCAGAAACATCCCACTGTGCGGCGGTACTTTGTTATACAATTCTAATGTCCGAGGTGATTGTGTAGCGACACATTAACAACGTAAACGTGTCGAATGCGTGGTAATTTTGGCATCTTTTAAATTTGCAGCGCCAACGACTGCGGCTACAACAACGGCAAATGCAGTGACTGCCTCGACTGCAGCTTGGCAGTGACAACATAGCAATAAAGAACAACAACAGCAGCAACAACATTGGCATGAACTTTGTGAAGCGGCAGCTACAAGGCAGCGCGCGAACGTCGCAATGAGTCAAATAAGACACGCCGCGCAATGACAATAAAAATAAGCGAAACAGCGGCAACAACAACAAAAAAATTAAAATTGTTACATCGACAGCACATATGCATGCATGCACGTTGGAAAAAAAACGTACAACATAATAACTTATTGCAAATAGCATTTGCAACACGAACAACAACAATAGCAACAACAACAGCTAAAAAATCAGTTGCATGCTTAGAAATGGTAGAATAGCTATTTAACTTGACTATGTGTCTATGTGTTGTTGTTGCTGTATCGCATATTGTAATTGTTGTTGTTGCTGTTGTACGCTTGTTTTGCCAGCATCCGCAATTGGCGTCGGCGTCGCCGTGATCACGTTTCTAACGTTTTATTTATTTAACGTAGTTTATTATCTGCCACCAGTGTTATTGCTATTGTTGTTGTATTACAAAGTATTTTTTATTTTTTTGTTTTTTGTTTTCCGATATTCGGATGCCATTGTTGCGTTGCAGCTGCCGGCTTCATTTGCTATTTTTGATTTCAACACTGTGTTTTTATAGCTCTTTAAGAGACTATAAAATAGTATAATATATCAGCTTTAAAAGTTTTCAAAATTTCTGATAAATCTTCGACGAAGTTTTTTAAATATCGCTAAACTGATCCTTGGGTCCTTTGTATATTTAAAGTTGCCCATGACATTTTTTATAATTTCCTTAAATCTCACATTTAGAATCTAATGAATATCAGTACTGAGAAGTAAGGTGATGCTAAGAATGACGGTAAGAAACATTATCGCCTCGTTTCTGTTGTAGGAATTCACAAAATTTCTGAATTCAAACGAGTGCAATACTAACGAATTGAGCTTCTAATACGATCTCCACTTGCTTCATTCAGTTCTTAGCAAAAATCTTTCGCTGAACATCCTCAGAGGGTGCCGACTGGATGACTAGATACCACAGTGTCGCAATTGAGGTCGGAAGATCTCTAGTTAAGGGCCTGTTTTCCACAACACTCGTGGGCCAAGAATATGAATTCGAAGAAATAAAATAACAAAACACCAGAAGAATCCCGTTTTTCATCAAAAAAAGAAGGCTGGAAGGAACCAGTTGTTCCAAAAAGAGGGCAGCGTTTTCAACTAACTCTAGAACAGACAATAGAAAAACGGGAGCTAAGTTTGGTCTAGAAAATAAAGGCTAGCACTAGCACTAGAGGGGCAGCTAACATTAGCTCTAGGAATACAACAACAACAGCGGCAGCCGGAACCAAGCCTAGCAGTCAGAGTCTGGCTACAAAGCAGAAGGTGAAGGCAGATGATATAAATGAGGTTGGTGGCAATGCTATCTCTAAATAGTGGTGTATGTTCAAGGTTGAAGTCCCAACCAAAGTTCTCAATGCGAAGAGGCATCGCGCTCTTTAAAAAAAGTTTATGTAGACACATTTTGGAAGATTTCCCCGATTAAGATGGAAAAAGCAAAAGTAAGTTGTATCCTACATAAAACTTCGAGTTGTTCATTAATGATCTAACCTTCAATATGTTTTTCTTTTTAATAAAAATATAGAAACTAATCATAGAAACTAATCATGAAACTTTAACGAATCCATACAAATATGTATATGTACAAGTATTAAACAGTTAATATATTTTCTAAAGGTTAGTGAGATTCTTCAGTTTAGTGTTAAACAATAGGAATTTGTTTGCTGGCATTTGTTTGCTTGTAGAACACTTGCAACAAACGCCATGAAGAATGGACACAATGCCACAAAACATATTGAGAATAAATTTAAAATAATAATGTTTAAAATAAATAGTAGAATCTTAAGAGTAGCACAACAACAGTAACAGTAACAACAATAATTAACAAGTGTTCAAATACAAAACTAATCGACAGAGACCATGAATTGTGGCACAAGTGAAATCGAATTTAACCAAAAGAAAAAAACAATTGACTGAGGCATTTAAGAAAACTATAAACAAAAGTTCGCAAAACGACAACTCACATATAGAAGAAATTAAGTCGGAGAACAAAAGAAAAAACAACAAATAACTGGCAACTTGGCAAGCGCTTTAAACGGCGAAACGGCGCGCACACAAAGTGAGCAATCGATGAATTTATGTATGCAAAATAGCAATTCAGTTGCTGCCGCCTTGAACTCTTGGCGAAGAAGCGAAGGACGGACGGACGGACGACAGACAGACATGTGCGCACAGTAGTTGGTGCAGCAGCAACGCGGCGACTGACAGGACAAAGGAGATATTTTTCAAAAAACCGACGACGGACATGAGAGCGCGGGGAGTGGAGGAGGTATCAGTGTAGCGCGCGGAACGACAAAAGCTGCAACGGCAGAGAGGCGGTACGGAAACAAATAGGCAAGCGATTTGCGAATGTTGCACATATGAATGAATGTGTGTGTGTGTCTCAGCTGCGGCCGCGGCATTGGCAGTGGCAATGGCATTGCCACTTGCTTGTTGCAACGCCATGCCAATGCGGTGCTGACATAGTTGCAATGCAAATGCCAGTAGCTAGCTGCATTTGCAACAGTTGCAGCACCGCGTGGCTGGAGTTGCAAGCGGTAGACGCGCGCATCATTCACCGCGCGCACCGGAAAAGAAAGAAAACAGTAGCCGATTTAGGGGCGTATTATAGAATAAATTAGCGGCCATGGGCGAACACTTGCACAACAACAACAACAACAACAGCAATAACAACTATAACTAGGCTGCCAATCGAATTGTTGCAAGCACTTTAATGTTGCCACATGCATTTGTTGCAGAGCGTTCTGGTTACATTTGCTCGGGCATTTGACGGTCTTCGAAGTGGAGTGAGAGGGGGAGCTAGGACACTTAAGAGTTACTAGCAGAAGAGGATGTATGCCGCTATATTGATGTCATATTAAAAAAATTTCAAGTTCACAAAAGTAAAAGTAGTTGTTGCCGGTTGTATGTATGAGTGTCGGCGGCATTGCTGGTTGCAAGTTGAAAAAAAAATTGCTTGCGCGCAATATAAATTATCTTTGCATTGCGGACAAATCTTTAAAGCTGTCAATTGCAATGCAATTTTGTTGTTGTCGCCGCTTTGTTGTTGTTGTTGCACTAGCTACAGTCACATGCCGCAACGCTGCATTGTTGCACTGCTCGTTGTTGTTATTGTTATTATTGTTGTTGCCGCGTATTCTTTCGCATTGCCCACATGTCAGCGCTGGCTTACAGCAAATTAAAGAATTCTCATTTCATATAAACGGTGGACCGGCCGACCGAGTTCGCGTATGCAAAGCGGCGCAAAGTGTTTAGCCGACAACGTTTTGTGGGAAGCGGCAAAATGACGCTGTCGCGCATGAACAATAAACGCGCTGCCGCGGGAGGGTTGAGTGGCGCGCGCAGTCGCCGGACGGATTTTCGACTTTTGTTTGAGTTTTGGTTTAGTTTGGCAGGCGCAATGACAAGGATATCTGGAGCTTGTTAATGCCAAAAAAGAAGGAAAAGGAGCTCGAACAAAAACTAAAAATACTTTTATGCAACGAAAGAAGCTGCGGTGTTGCAGCATCCGCGCGGCAGCAGCAGTAGCAGCAGTTACGTTTGTCACCGCAGATGGACGTGCGTTGTACTATTGGAAGGCAGTCGGCACTCACACGAACTCAATGTGAGTGGCAGTCAAGTAGGCAGCTTCCTTGCAACGCCGCTGTTTGCCAGGATGCGCTTGGCTTGCCTTCACGTAGCTCACCCGCTTGCTTCGTTTGCTGTTTTTTTGATGTTTGTTTTTGTAATTTTTGTTTTTGCGATTCTTGTTGTGTCGCTTAGCGCGCTTTTTGCTTTGTGAATGTCAAATGTCTGCGCTCTGCTGTGCCTTCTTCTTCATCGTCAAAGCCAGCACTTTTGATTAATTTATTGCCTCGCCAAAATGCCGTACAAACGAAATTGAATTTCGGCATTGAATCAGGCGTTGCATTGAAAGTAAAATGCTGATGACATGCGGTCGAAAAAAAACAACTTTTTAAGATTTTGTTTTCATTTGACATCGTCTTATTTATGCAGTGCGTTATTCTTGCATTGTAAAGTGCGCTGGCAAAATTGTTTTTATTTTTAATTTTTTTTATGTTCTCTAAAATGTCGTTGAACCAAAGTGATTTTATTTTTCGCAATTTCAAATGATCAGAAGTTGATAACCTTTTGGAGAGAACTGTATGCGATTGCTCACAATAATATTTAGAAATGCTGAGTTTGGTTATAAATATCAGACGATGACACGAGGGATCAGTGATCAGGAGTGTAAAGTGACATGTTTTACAGATAATGAGTATTTATTTTAAGAAAATATTGATACACAAATACTCAAATGAAAGGGAACTGTATTGAATACACTGTTTGAATATATTTGAATACACAATTTTCTTTTTTTATTTATTTGGTTACCAATATGTACAATCGATATTATCCACTTGCCACAAACTAAAGATATACCCTTTCTACAAAATTTGTTTTAAGGATGTATAGCCTTTTCGCACAGGAGTTAATTGATCAATTAAACGTGCTTTTGATAAAATAGAAATTAGATGATGAGAATTACCAGCTTTTTATGAACGGTGAAAACAAAAGTGTATAACAGCTGATCATCGAGAAACCGGCTGTGTGAGCAAAAACTGGTTCTCAATTATAATCTGTATTAAATAAATTTGGCTATGTGAAAAGGCTATTACAGTGTTGAGTAACATAAGGTATCTTTTATAATATCTAAAGTCACATAGTTCTAAATCTACCAATTTTAATCGACATTATACGCTATAAGTTTAACTGGGACGCTTATTTTCTTCTTATTCAATGGTTTAGTTTGTGTCTATAGCTGGGTCTGTTTTATCAAACTTAGAGAGTGGCGAATAGAACAACTTTTTTTATAAGAAGAAGTTTGAAATTGATGTAATACATACGTCCTTATGCGATTGTCGACTGCCAGCAGATCATCGCCTACTGAGTGATTATCGACTACCGGTACTATTGAGTCTTAAATCTTATATTATGAATAAATTAAACAACCACGACCATTTTCCTTTCCAGTCTCTAGATGACTGAGATGTCATCAGTTTGACTTCATTCAACTTCATTTTGCATCCAAGTCCAGATAACTCAAGCGATATCGAAGATATTGAAAGCAATTGCTTCCACGACATTCGGATCTAGGTAACGTACCTAGTTTTATCCGAGAGCCGTCCGCATGAGCGAAGGGTATCGAAGAAGGTGGAACCAAGAATTTTATGAGATAAAGGTCCATCCATTCGAGACCCATGGGTGGATAACGGAAGCAAGGGCGCTCACGCATCAAGTCCATAGGAACCTGTCTGCACTTGGGATGTACAAATCACATGACTTCGCAAAGGATAGAAGCAACTTGTGAATATTTGTGTTCTCGGCTCAGACCGACCCAAGGGTAGAAACTATAAAAACAACAACATCTCAAAAAGAAGCAACGAACATATTATAACCTTATCCGAAATATAGATCCAATTAGTTCTTCTAGTGAAAAACCTCCGAATACTGAATATGAATATCTGATTACTACCGGTTCTCTTTGATATATCTGTACTACTACTATAAAGAGGAAAGATTTGTATGTATGTTTGTGTTGTATAAACTAGAAAACTACTGTGCCGATTTCAAAAATTCTTTCACAATTGAAAATCTACATACATCCTGAGTAACAAGCTACATTTTTTGCAAGAATCTCAACTTTCTGGAAATAGTTCTCAGGTGAGGGTATCAAAAAACTCCGTGATGGAGAATCTTAATCTGAAACCGAAAATCGTCTGGCAAGTCATTCTCTTCGAATCGCAATCGCGTGCCAGAGAGTCGAGTAAAGAGTGCTCGCAGCTGCTTGCTGAACAACATTTCAAAACCTTCCCAGTACGCGCTTGACAGTCGAGTATGGAGCGTGTGCAGCGGCCTGAAGAACAAACTATTAGAAATATACAAGCTCGCACTAGGCCGTCGAACTCTGCGCGTTCTCAACACCTTCATAATCAGAGAGAAAGACTAAAAAGGTCGTAATCAAGTTTTAGTTCTTTGCAAATAAAATATAATTTCATGTTCGAATTTTCCTCATGTTAATTTTTTTAAAATGAACCCACGCAAGAAAGGGGAAAGTACATACATATGTATGGGATAGTGTGTAAAAACTTGTAACCTTTGAAATGTTTGTTTAAACCCGTGCGAAGCCGGAGCGGTCTCCAAGTTTTTAATAATTTTGATTCCTACATTTTTGGTCTTTAATCTAAAATCATCTCTCTGCGCAAAGAATTTAATATATTTGTTGAATTCATTACAATTTGTCTGTTTGAACTGTCTGACCAAATACAAAATTTATTGCACAAAATTTTTTCCTTGCCATGTCAAATTGTATGCCATCAAAATGTATTTTCCCATGTTGCATGGCGAATATTTCGTTTGACTATGCCAAATGGCAGATGACAAATATTTCTTCGTTTCTTTCACTTCGGAATTAGAAAGTATTTATGTACTCACCTCGCCAACCTTTTAATAAGTATGCACCCAAACTCACATATACATACCTGCATCTATATGTAACTGTATTATTTAGTGAGTATGGGGAACATTCCCATGCAACATACATATAATACAGTTACTTTACATGAATTAATTTTAAATAAAATATGCAACTAAATTAGTCACCATGTGAGTGGGCTAATGTAATTAAGTTGTGAAATACGCAAACACACACACATACACAGGAGAGACACATACATGGGGCACACATATAGCGCTGGGACATTCGACAAAATGAAACTGCTGTCATGTTCACGACTAATTAACACGTCACTCAGTGCTGCAGAAAGCAACAAAAGCACAAAAAATACACACACAAACCAACAAACAAACAACAGCAACAACAACGCAACGCGATGGAGAGACATTAACCTGTTGCATTAAGCGTTGCTGCGCCACAGACGTTGCCGGACACTTTGTCGGCGGTTGTCGTTTGTTATTTGTTGCTTGCCCAATTCACCGACGAAGGCATTAAATCATTTGTACTTTTTCCATGCGAGCTATAAATTATATATGTATGTATACACATGCAAATATATTTACATATATGCACATACGGACCCATATGAGGACTTACACATGTACCCATACATATGAAATATATAAGTTTCCTTGTGTGTTCCCCAAATGCCAGTCAAGCGCTTTCGGTTGATATGCAAATCTTGTTGGTATTAAATTGCACAAAGTTTACTGTAAATATTCTTTTTGTTTTTCTTTTTTGTTGAACAATGCGATGGAGACGTTTTGGGGTTTGAGGTTTTTTTGATTTTGATTTCAATGTTTACACTGCTTTAACTTTCCGCTTCATTCTTTTTGTAATTTCGTTTTCACCAGAATGTGGTCTGTTTGTGAATTTATAAAAGCAATTGCAGTGTATGGTAGAAAATTCGACGAAAATTGTTCATGATTAAATTTTATTAAATTATTAATTTATTATTATTTATTATTAATTTGTTTTATAATTCCATTCTACTAGAGTGGAACTTCCATAAATCGAACTTCTATAACTCGAAGATCTCTATAGCTCGAACTTTTGAATTGGCAATAGCGTTTAGAAATCAACTTTTATATAAATTTCCTTCCATAACTTGAACTTCTATAAATCGAAGTTCTCCATAACCCGAACTAATGAATTGGCAAAAAATAGTAAAATTTCATACAAATTTCCTGCTATAAATCGAACTTTTCGACCAGGACATAATAGAAAATTAAAAATTTTACTATCGAGACAGAATTTTAAAATAGTTCCTATATCGTATGGAGGAGTACAAAAAATATCATATTACACTATCTTGCAACAAAGGCATGGGATACAGACGTCAGGAGCCAAACAATAGCAAACTGCAGCAAAAAAAAAAATTACAGAACACATGTTTTAATGTACAGTTTTTTTTTAATGTTACGCTATAATGAAAATTCTATAACTCGAAATTTTTGTGGATTATGGATGGGTGGGCTTAAATTCAGAAAAGTTAACTACAATTATGGTTTTCTATATAATATCTATGAGTATATGAGTGGTGAGGTTATTACTTTTATGTATTGTCTGATATAGTCAGTGATTTGATTTGATTTGATTTGATTTGATTTGATTTGATTTGATTTGATTTGATTTGATTTGATTTGATTTGATTTGATTTGATTTGATTTGATTTGATTTGATTTGATTTGATTTGATTTGATTTGATTTGATTTGATTTGATTTGATTTGATTTGATTTGATTTGATTTGATTTGATTTGATTTGATTTGATTTGATTTGATTTGATTTGATTTGATTTTATTTGATTTGATTTGATTTGATTTGATTTGATTTGATTTGATTTGATTTGATTTGATTTGATTTGATTTGATTTGATTTGATTTGATTTGATTTGATTTGATTTGATTTGATTTGATTTGATTTGATTTGATTTGATTTGATTTGATTTGATTTGATTTGATTTGATATGATTTGATATGATATGATATGATATGATTTGATTTGATTTGATTTGATTTGATTTGATTTGATTTGATTTGATTTGATTTGATTTGATTTGATTTGATTTGATTTGATTTGATTTGATTTGATTTGATTTGATTTGATTTGATTTGATTTGATTTGATTTGATTTGATTTGATTTGATTTGATTTGATTTGATTTGATTTGATTTGATTTGATTTGATTTGATTTGATTTGATTTGATTCGATTTGATTTGATTTGATTTGATTTGATTTGATTTGATTCGGCAATCATTTTTGTTTTTCTAATCACTTGGAAAGTTCATATTCCTTAACTCTCTGAGTCTACTTTTTCTCCATACTTGTTGCCACTATCGTTGTTCTTACTACTGCGATAATGTCTTGAAAAATATAATCATGTTTCATGATTTTCGCTATATAGAACAAGTTCTTATAAATGTTGGTTTGTGGATCCGTGCAATTTCTCACCATCATGTGTTGAATATTGATTGTGTTTAAATTCCATTTCATAACTTCTCCATAGTAAAGATGTTATACCAAGTAAACCTTTATTGATCTTTCAAGATTACTCACAATCTAATACCTATATCCGGTTGCGACCACTGAAAACAACAGTTCCTCGTCAATTAAGCTAAGTTAAGCATTCTAACAGTTTACCTTAATCAATTTCAGTGTCTTCTCAGTCGTTATTGTAACGGACACTTAACTCTAATGTTGTCAGACAGTGAGAAGAAAACCGATTTTTTGAAAGGACTTGGTTTCCACATATGAGAGGTACTACAAATATATTATTATAAAAAAAGGTATTTTTTGGAAATATGTATGGGTTTGAGTTGTGGATAGCTTCTCGTTATGAAATTCCAGCGGATGAGATTGCTAAAGAGCTAAGGAAAAAGAATAAGTGCAATTCTGATGACAATATATTGCTAAAAAGGCATTCGGGTAAAGTGAACGGATACAATCGGAGAGGAGCTAGATTTATACCATATCCCTTAATATTTACTTAAACTTTCATGCTGCTATGGATCCTCCTCTTTTCTATGGGCTTCACTAGACCCTATCGCTTGTATGTTATAAATTATATGCAATTTCTCGGACCATTTACCAATATACACCATTCGGTGGTAAAAGCGTTTCGATCCATTACCGCTAAAATCATCGGCATAATATTTTTGTATAAAAATTAGCAACCGCAATTATGCTCTTTGATTTTCAAATTATATTTATAAGTGGCACTTTGCACGATCTTTGGTGCATATGATGATGTAATACGCGGCAATAAATCGTCAATAAAAATGCACAACAGCTGCGTAAACAAACTGCGCACAGCGGAAGGCTTAGCATTTAGCGCACGACGATCGAGAGGCTAATTATCACCGTTAATGATGTTTTAACAGCGCCGAGTATCACTTGTTAGCCGCTGCTGCCTAACTGCAGTTACTAACCGGCAGTTACGACAGGCGGCCATGCGACCAAGCGACCAGTCGGCAAGCAGCAAGCGGGAGGCACCGCACAGTTGCAACGGACAAACAATCATCGTCGATTGCTGAAAAACACGCCCGTCCATCGCTGTTGGCGCGCATGAGTTATTGACAATTTACTCCACGGCCTCGGTCTCTGTGTTTGAGGCCTGTTGCTTTTGTTTATTTCGTTGGTGGTTCGTTGTGGCATTGTTTTTGCTGTTTGTTACTGGCATTTGCACACTTATTCATTCACCGGTTAGTCGATTTGTTTCCAACGTCCGCCATTCGTCCGTCCGTTCGGCAGTTATGAGGTGGCGGTTTGCATGTCTGCCGGTATTTTGTATGTTCAAGTGTATTTTTTTTGTTCTCGACTTTTGCTGTTGTTGTCGTTTGCCGTTTGAATATGTTAATTGTTTGGCTAATGACAGGACACTTGTCATATTTCAACTCATTTTTATCATTTAACAATTTAACATAATCGTTTGCGGTATTTAGCATTGGAATTGTCTTTTTTATGTCTTTTTCATTTGTTTGGCTTATTTTGTGTATTTTGGACATTTTTCTGGGGACACGGCAAGATGACAGCGAGATTAAGTTACACGTTGTCAATATATAATGACAGTTGACAACTCTTCGAGAGAATTTAATATTCTGAATAAAGTATTTATTATTATTAAAAATTTAATTGAGTAAATAATAAGATACAATTTAAATTTCGGGAATACTTATAAAACCAGATTCGATCCGGGCGGTCCATGTTCTTGTTCACTGGTACTCTCGTATGGTAATCAAATCATTTGGTTCACGTCTGCTAGATAGGGAGTTTCAATCGAATCACTCTTAAGTTAATGGACCTCTGTATCACGAGAGATGTGACTGTGTATCAAGTCACTTGGGATGCTGGTTCATATCTGACAGATGACATGTAGCTATGTACTTCATATTAAAATAATATTGGCGACCTCTGTATCACAAGCAACATGACTGCCGTTAGACATCCATCGTAATCCAATCGAGTTGTTGTTGTAGCATTTATCTCAGCTCTGTTTGGTAGCATATAGTTAAGTAACGTCATCGATGTCATCTAACGGGAGGTCCAAGAGACAAGTCGTTTCGGTAGGACTTTATTGAAAGTATATGAGATGGTTTGAGTGGACAAACGAATAATGGTTTAGTATCATACGATAACTCGTTAAATGCAGTCCCTTTTTGCTGATATCAAGTGCAGCCAGGTCCGTCTCCAACCGGTCTTTGAAGGTAGTATATGTGTGAAAAGACGGCATGAAGTCTGCATATATGGCAGATAAAATGCTTTAGGATCTCACTTGATTTTCGAGACAACTCGAGATCTTCTTTTTGAATGAGACTACCATACTACCAGAGCTCCATTCTTAGGGACAGCATTGTAAAAAGTTAATTGCTTATCTGTGAATGACATTTCGTGTCGATTTGTAGATTACTGCGTACAAAGTCTCGATGAAATGTTTAAGGTTGTCGACGCATTATAAAAATATGTACCAATGTCCTATTGATGTCGGTGGAAGGCGGTTCCACTTCAATGAAGTGTCTTTAATGTGTTTTATTGAAATATACAAACTTCATAAATAATCCTTTGATATATGATATGGAACCTTATAGTCTCCTCCCATGCCTGCAACATGGATTTCTTTAACGTATAGCGTGAGGCTGAGGTATGTATGTATAGTTAAAAATGTATGTTTAGTGAAGCAAGTTTTCCATAGTCTGGTTATCCAACTCATTATTTCCAATATGACAGTATATTAAAAACAAGTAAGGAAGGGCAAAGTTCGGGTGTAACCGAACATTTAATACTCTCGCAATTTATTTATTTAACTTTATTTATATTATATAACACACAATTTGACCCACATATTCGTCATATATATTGTATAAAGTCCATTGAAAGTTGGAAACGATAATATTAGGTTAGAAGCACCGAGGTCCTCGTGTTCGATATATGGGGCCTTAAAAACCTATGGTCCGATTTCGGCGATTTTTAGAATGGGGCTGCCACACTATTAACATAGTATTTGTGCAAAGTTCTGCACCGATATCTTCACTAGTGCTTACTTTATATATTGTAAAGTTAACGATTCAGATTGTCTTCAAAGTTCTGGTATATAGGAAGTAGGCGTGGTTGTGAAGCGATTTGGCCTATTTTCACAACATATCATTGGGATGTAAGGAAACTATCACAAACCAAGTTTCATTGAAATCGGTCGAGTAGTTCCTGAGATATGGTTTTTGACCCATAAGTGGGCGACGCCACGCCCATTTTCCAATTTGTAAAAAAATCTGAGTGCAGCTTTCATCTGCCATTTCTTATGTGAAATTTAGTGTTTCTGACGTTTTTCGTTAGTGAGTTAACCCACTTTTAGTAATTTTCAACCTAACTTTTGTATGGGAGGTGGGCGTGGTTATGATCCGATTTCTTTCATTTTTGGACTGTATTAGGAAGTGACTAAAAAAAACGACTGCAGAAAGTTTGGTTTATATAGCTCTATTGGTTTGCGAGATATGTACAAAAAACTTAGTAGGGGGCGGGGCCACGCCCACTTCCCCAAAAAAATTACATCCAAATATTCCCCTTCATAGTGCGATCCTTCATACCAAATTTTATTTCCATAGCTTTATTTATGGCTTAGTTATGGCACTTTATGTGTTTTCGGTTTTCGCCATTTTGTGGGCGTGGCAGTGGACCGATTTTGCCCTTTTTCGAAAGCAACCTCCTCAGGGTGCCAAGGAACATGTGTTCCAAGTTTCATTAAGATATTTTAATTATTACTCAAGTTATCGCTTGCACGGACAGACGGACGGACGGACAGGCGGACAGACGGACGGACAGACATCCGGATTTCAAATCCACTCCTCATCCTGATCATTTATGTATATATAACCCCATATCTAACTCTTATAATTCTTGGTGACACAAACAACCGTTATGTGAACAAAACTATTATACTCTATGCAACAGGTTGCGAGAGTATAAAAAAGAACTTTAATACATTGTCCTTTAGAATTAACTGGATTATCTTTCCACTGCCACTACGCTTCTTCGTTGAAAGTTAGGTTACTTTTAGAATGTTTCGCAATGCTGTGGGCGATATCTTTTTTAAAGCGCAGTTTAAAAGCTTGAAGCAGCCATTCTACAAGAAAATAGTTTTAATACTGCTTTCACTTGGTCACTTGGGGGGTAATTGAACTTAGTGTTTGTCACATGCTACCGCTAGAAAGCTACCGTTCGTTTCTTTTATTGACCGCATTGACAACCCTTCACATTCTCCCAGCAGACAAAGCCTTGCTGGCTGCCTGCCGTCCCTTGTGCAGTGAGTAGCTTTTCGAAATACTCCGATAGAAACTGATAAAAAATATATCAAAGAAATGCAGAAAAAAGCAGAAACAAAATGTAAGTGAAAAAGCAAGAAAACTCGCCATCAAATGTCTCAACTTGAGAATCGTGATCATACTTCAATGCTTCAACTCGCTTTGTAAATGATGCAAATGTTTTATGCTGTTTGTTGCCGTTGTAACTTACGGTGGCTCGGTGGCTGTTGGGCCGCTTGGCCGTCCTTGTTTTGCTTTCTTTTCTACGGCGAGTATCCTGCAAGGCAGCGGCGAGTTAGCGGTAGCTTAATCTCAGCGCCTCTAGGTGCATTGTTTGGTTTTGGCTGACTAAAGAGCCTATAAAAAGTGGCGAACAACTAAATGCGCATAGAAAAACGGCGAAACACTGCATACACAATAGCAACAACAACAGAAATGACAACAAAACAAAACAAACGTGGCAGTCACAGCTGAAGCAGCAGCGTTAAACAGTAGCCGAAACAAGCGAAAAGACAAACTTATCGTTTGAATTATCGACATTCATTTGCATTTTTATGCCAGCGATAAATTCGGTAGGCAGCGAACAAACAAATGACAAATAGTAGTAAAAATAAACGAAAATAAAAAAAAAAAAAAAAAAAACAAGTAAGGAAGGGCTAAGTTCGGGTGTAACCGAACATTTTATACTCTCGCAATTTATTTATTTAACTTTATTAATATTATATAATACACAATTTGACCCACATATTCGTCATATATATTGAATAAAGTCCATTGAAAGTTGGAAACCCTAATATTAGGTTAGAAGTACCGAGGTCCTCATGTTCGATATATGGGGCCTTGACAACCTATGGTCCGATTTCGGTGATTTTTAGAATGGGGCTGCCACACTATAAACGTAGTATTTGTGCAAAGTTCTGCACCGATATCTTCACTAGTGATTCCTTTATATATTGTAAAGTAAACTATTCAGATCGTCTTCAAAGTTCTGGTATATAGGAAGTAGGCGTGGTTGTGAACCGATTTGGCCTATTTTCACAACATATCATGTAAGAAAACTATTACAAACCAAGTTTCATTGAAATCGGTCGAGTAGTTCCTGAGATATGGTTTTTGACCCATAAGTGGGCGACGCCACGCCCATTTTTCATTTTGTAAAAAAATCTGAGTGCAGCTTCCATATGCCATTTCTCATGTAAAATTTAGTGTTTCTGAAGTTTTTCGTTAGTGAGTTAACCCACTTTTAGTAATTTTTAACCTAACTTTTGTATGGGAGGTGGGCGTGGTTATTATCCGATTTCTTTCATTTTTGGACTGTATTAAGAAGTGGCTAAAAACACGACTGCAGGAAGTTTGGTTTATATAGCTTTATTGGTTTCCGAGATATGTACAAAAAACCTATTTGGGGGCGGGGCCACGCCCACCTCCCCAAACAAATTACATCCAAATATGCCCCTTCATAGTGCGATCCTTCGTACCAAATTTTATTTCCATAGCTTTATTTATGGCTTAGTTATGGCACTTTATGTGTTTTCGGTTTTCGCCATTTTGTGGGCGTGGCAGTGGTCCGATTTTGCTCATTTTCGAAAGCAACCTTCCTATGGTGCCAAGGAAAGTGTGTTCCAAGTTTCATCAAGATATCTCAATTTTTACTCAAGTTACAGCTTGCACAGACGGACGGACGGACGGACGGACGGACGGACGGACGGACAGACAGACATTCGGACTTGAACTCCACTCTTCACCCTGATCACTTTGGTATATATAACCCTATATCTAACTCGTTTAGTTTTGGGTGTTACAAACAACCGTTATGTGAACAAAACTATAATACTCTCTAGCAACTTTGTTGCTAGCAACTTTGTTGCGAGAGTATAACAACAAATAAATGAAATAAGTAGTAATGGAAAAAGCTGCCAGCAAGAAGAAAAAAATTGTCAAGCGAAGAGCGTGGAAATTGTGGAAAAGGGAACAATTGTCGGGAAAGGTGTGCTCGCACCTATCAACTTTTTCTAAATAAGAAATTTAAAGGAACACCAAAAAAGTACCGTTATACGTAGTAAATGCTAAATTCACAAAACGCTGAAGAGCAGCAGTGTGGCTGCAACAACAATGAAACAGCTGTTATTTGTGCAAAAAATAAAATCACGATTGAATGTTATTGCGCTAGTGTGATAACGGTAAAAGAAACACCAACAAAAGGCAGTCTCAGGATGGAAGAGAACTTAAAATACGAATAAGTACAGCTATTGCGGTATGCTGCGGAGGTGGAATGGCATTAAACTATTTGGCGAAGATACATACATATATTTTAAATGAGATCTTATGAAGTAGAAATAATAATCAATTAATATAAAATTTTAGAATTATGTTTCCATATATGATATTCTCAATTGGATGTAGAATCAAAGCGATTTTTAAATGTATTGATGATATCTATCTAAGAGCCTGAAGTAGTCGTATATTCTTATTGCTTGTAATACGCATAGTCTATATTCCCTTTAGATGTTTTTATTCGTCTGAGATATGTTCCCAATTCCAACATTGATCTAGCGAGCTCAGAGTAATTTTTTTAGTACAAACTCTGTGTAGTTATTCCATGCCTATGACAGACGAGTCTGCGAAGCCTCCGTTCCAGTTTTTCATCCATTTATATTTGGGGAATGTCTTTTCCGCTGCAGCTACACCAACATGGGATATTGAGTCATTGATATGGAGACATATGTAAATAGAACACCCTTTCGAAAAAGTATCTACAAGCCGCACAGCATCTGCGGCCTTTTAAAGGGTAGGTGTAGGTGTACAGTCGCTGGCTACTACTGCTAGGGACTTGCTGAGGTCGAAACACATCAGGAAACGACACCAGGCACTTAACTGATCTGATGTTCCGACGTATAGTAGTCTGACACACGCGTTGCGAGGTACCAGGAGTTGGGTAGGTACCAGTAGTGAGTTCAAAATGTGTTCATAGTTGTCACAATGGGATTGAAAAGACATAAAGTTTGAGAAAGGTTCTGATTTGGGATCATGCTGCGCAGAGCTTCTGGAGGTGCTTTCTTAGCCATTAACTAAGAATATGTGTTACCGTAGAGACGGATGTATTATTAGTCTACCCCCTGTAAATCCTAAGGACTGAACTGGTTCTCAGATGGCTTCATCCATTACATGTATTGCACTGGTGACATATAAATTGTATTACGGTAAGTCTTTTGGTTAGACGCATCAGAAATATTCCTACGAGCCTATATTGGACTCAATGTCTGCACGGCTAGCAACCTTGCGGCTAGTTGTTGCTCAGTGAATAGAAATTTTAACTTGGGTTAGATCACCGCAAGGACAGCTCTAAGCCGCATGAAATTCGGATCATTACCGGTATTGCAGAACCGGCTGTCATAGGAATTCAAAGTATATATTAAATCTTAGTTTTGGGCGACCGAAATAAATATTGAGAGGTTATTTAGATTCTTTCTCTTACGATATTGTCTTCACTTCCATTGGCCCAGTTCAGACAATATCCATGAGCTCCTGTGGAGTCGCTGACAGCAACGCATTGGGTCATAAGTTGAAATGCTGTTTCAACAGTGAGTATTGACCGAATAATCGCACCTAAGGCAAGTTTGTCTTGATGAGCTAAGTGAATGTGCGATAATACTAATTTAATGTGAAACTGTACGGAATCAGTTCGGTTTTGTTCAGATAAGCGCAAAAATCTACTCAGCTTATAAGGCACTCAATACCTTTGATCCATAACTGTTCTATTGTCTATTTAATGATCAAAAATTAAATTTGCTTCAATTTTTACTCAAAAATCGCTCAATAGTCTCTTCTTTAACTCGGTTTGGTCAGTCAGTCAGTCTATTGTAGAATACTATGTGCCAAAGTACTTTCGGCGCGTTGCGATTGCGCTTGGAAACACTTTGAATGAGCGAAAAATGTACGGTATTTTCATGTTTTTATTGTTTGACGGCAACTTGCCACTATTGTTGTTGTTCGTAACATTGTTGCTGGCTTTGTAATTGGCACTACAGTTATTATTGTTGATTGTTGTTGTTGTTGCCATTGTTATTGCCGAAAAAACGTGATCACTTTAATGTGTTTGTTTTTCTCCCCTCCTTCAAGCCGCCAAAATTTACCGCTGATGTCCTGCGCCTTTTTACGCTCTTTTCCGCTGTTTTCCGCATGTTATTGTTGTAATTGCAGTTAGACGTTCGGTGTTTTCCACCAAAACAATTCTAGTGGTATTTTCGTTATTCTTTGTATGTGTTTTCGCTTCTTTTTTGTTTTGCTGACGAAAACAAGATATTTCTGCTTTCTTGCTGCGCCATTATTGCTTTAACAATTTCTCGCTGTTGTTGTTGTTATTGTGTCTATGGTTGTTGCTGCAGCTGAATGCCGTTGCAGCTGTTGAATCTCTATGCATTCATTGTAGCGGCTACTATTACTTACTAAGTGTTGTATGCTGTTGCTATTGTTGTTGTTGTTGCTGCCATTTGGTGTTCTCACTCAAAGGCATTGGCATTCCGTGTCTATTCTCATGTTTCCTCAGTCTTCGCGCCACCACCCTATCCACTGGCCGTGTATCCTCGTGTGGCTCATCTTTTCTTCCGCTTATCTCTTGCTTTGCTTTTTGCTTGCCTTTAACCGTACTTCGTGTTGTTGTTGTTGCTGTTGCCTCACAGCTCGTTACAGTTGATCGATTGTGGGTGATCCTTTCCAATAGCGGTTTCCAAGATCATGTCAGTGTGTCTGCAGACCATTTCAGCCAGCTAATGCCTTTAGTGCATGCTCACACACACAAATTCAGAAGAAAGCTCTTGTGAGTTCATAGTTCCATGTAGCAATTCTTTTGCTCGCCACTTTGTGTAAATGTTGCGAATAACATTTTGTTGCATGTCTATGTTGCTATTGCTGTTGCGTCCAGTGCTGCCCGTTGCGCGCTGTGCTGTGTAGGCGAAGAAGTCATAATGAAAGCGGTTGAAAGTTGCTGCCTTTGTGCTTATAATGGATTGTTTAGCAATGAAATGCGTATGAGCGTCGATTTACTCGCCCGCTACTCCCAGGAAATGAGTTTTGTATGGATAATAGCGTACAACAGGGTCTCAATTAACCTCTAGGTTTGATTAGTTCGGACCTAAATTGCACCGCTGCCGTAGATAAATAATGGTTTTAATGACATATTCATAAATTCTTTTGATTGTAGCGAGAGGTTTGGATGTTCGTTTCATAAACAGTTATTAATGGATCGGAGAACTATCGAATGACTGGTAATTCTAGAGCAACTAAATGAATTTTGTTTTTAAGTTTCTATTGTTCGATTACCGAAAGTTCCGTATTAAACTCAGATAAGCCTAGAGGATTGGTTAGTAGGCACCGCTTACACGGTTATAGCCGAATTTATAACAGCGCACCATTCGTTCTTCCTTCTCGCTGTATGGCGCCAATTGGAAATTCCGAGTGAAGCCAGGTCCTTCTCCACCTGGTCTTTCCAGCGGAGTTGAGGTCTTCCTCTTCCTCGGCTTCCAACAGTGGGTACTGATGATGGAATACTTTCAAAACTATATATCAATGACGTGGAATAACTCATAAAGCCATCCACCGTTCCATCGTCTGCGGTATTCGTCGTTGCCAATGTTTAAGGGACCATAAATCTTCCGCAAAACCTTTCTCTCGAAAACTCCTAGTGCCGTCTCATCGGATGTTGACATCGTCCACGCTTCTGCATCATAAAGCAAGACCGGGATGATGAGGACTTGTAGAGTTTGGTTTTGGTTCGTCGAGAGAGGACTTTATTTTTCAATTGCCTACTCAGTCCATAGTAGAAACTCAATATTCTTTAATAAAGGTGCCTTCTATATATTCAGTATAATGAACATTCAATTTTTCGATACTATTTGTGTAGTTTTGATTCAAGACAAATCATAAACTCGATGAAAGACTTTCAGGAATCGTTCATATGAGGTCTTAAGACAGGACCAGATCCAGATAGATAGTAGTAGACAGTATAGCACTTCGAAACTTAATTCATTGATTTGTGACTTGATTGCGATCTCGTGTGGAATTTCTATTACATAGAGCTTTTACATTCTTAAATGTTCTCCATCCACTTCATTTTAGGTTCATCCGAAATCATTTTAAGTTTCTTTGGTCCTCCAATAGTCTATACGGAATTTAGCAACCCACTTCGAATGGTGTTTTCTCAAGGATGCGCAGTGGCCGAATAATACTCATCAAGTCTCTCTATGATATAAGGAACATCTTTTTTACAATAAAATTAAGTTACCATTAAGATACTCAGGTTTATTTTAGGACCTTAAATAGGAATTGTTGAACCTATTTCGACCAACGTTCTTAAATAAGTATTCGACGATAAAGGTTAAGGTGGGTCTGTCCAATAGAGATGTAAACTAACTTGTTTTACCTCAAAATGTAATAAAATTGTATGGTCATAACAGCTACATGTATTCTGAGTATGATGTGGGTTAAGATTTACTTGATCATGCAAAAAAATAATTAGATTTGTTCCTCAGTGACTAGCTTCTACCCATATCCGGTATGTAACGGAGCAATTAACACTTGACCTTAGAAGTAAAGAAAAACTCGTTAAACTTGCCTTTATTTGAAAATCATTTAATAAACTTCCACATATTCCGAAGAGCTGTGGAGCTTTCATAACTTTCCCAAGAAGCTTTCACAATTTATGAAATGCAATTTATGAAATGCAAATTGTGAAAGCTTCTTTGGTAAGCTCCAAAGCTCTAAGCAAACTCTTAAAATACTCAAAAATACTTACAGTAGCAAAGTTCCATCTCTGCTTTTATGTAAATGTGCAAAGACAACGGTGTTTATCTATGCAATCGAGCGCTTGATTGGCTGCAATGGCATCCGATTACATGGACCTTTCCAATTGGCGCCTCACTCTGCATACTCGCATTCTGACATTCATGACTTCCTTTCATTCGCTGCGAGTTGACTGCCTGAGTTGATGTTGATGTTGGTGAAATTTTGCGGAAATGTCAACATTGAATGATTCAATTTACATGCGCTTTCATTGCAGCGCCATCACCAGCACCATCGCCATCGTCATCGTCATCGCCAACGGGCATAAGTCTTCGACAAGCTCCAGCCATCACAATTACCATCGCCAGCGACAACAAGTAGAACAACGACAGCAACATAAGTCAGCGACAAGTCGACGACGACGTTGACGACAAACCGAACAATGAAATGTTGACGACCCAACTGTTCCTGTTGTTTCGTACGTTTCATTCGTTCAATTTCGCCTGCTCCTTTTTGCTGCTTCATATTTCGTGTGCGGCGGCGGTGGCGGTCCGCTTTCTTTAAGGTATTCGCCGGTTGTCGTTGGGATTTTTCTGTTGTTGTTGTTGTTACTGGAGTGCGCTTCGTTAGAAACAATTACATCGCAAGCGCAGATTACAAACAATCGCTAGAAACAATCACAACAAAAAGACGACAATCATTTGAAGCAAAGCAGCGACAACAACAAAAACAATGGCAACAAAAGCAACTTGACTTTTCGTTTGTGTGGCCCGTTGTTGTTGTTATTGTGGCGCTGTTGTTCAACATTTTGCCGCATGTATCCCTCTTTGTTGTTGCTTAGGCTTTTTTGCAATTATTACTTGAAGCTTTACTTATTTTCACAAGCTGTGATTTTTGTCATCATTGCCGACCCTTGTTCTATTTATGCAGTTACAAGCGTCTGTCATAATCCACCCACACCCTAGTCAAGTCCTGAGAGAGATTTCTACTTGATACGGCGCGCTGAACGTCTAGAGCAAGAGTAAAAAGTGAATAAGACTCGGATGAAAATGTAGCGCTTAGAAAAAAACTTGTCCGACGATTGTGATCTTGATTTTGTTGCTTAAAAGTGCTACAATTAAAATGCCAGTGAATTAAATTAGGCGGAGAGAGACAGCAGGAGAGAAACAGATTTGTGAAACTTTTGCGACTCAAAGGCTTTATGTTTGTATACGAGTATGCAGTTTTATTCTAAGCTTAGATTAATATGGATTCAACCATCTTACCGAGATTGTATTGAGACTCCTAAAATTTAGAAACGTCAGATCTGAAGGTCTTGAGTTCAATTCAAATTTACTAAAACCGCGATTAGCGATGTTTTTGTGTTTGGCATGACACCCCGCTTCTCTTAGTAGATATCTATAACGGTTTGTGTTATCGACATTTTTTACAAAACTTTGTCTCGATTGGCAATCTGACCATTAACGTTAAAATTTTGTGTAAATGGAGGACATTTATATGTTGTACAAAAAAAATGGACCGAAAGCATGGCTATCGAGAGTCAAGTAATCCACGATTTCATCGTTATGAGAGGTAATTTCAAAATCAATGATTATAACTCTGTATTTCAAGTTCCCATCACCCATATAGTAGAAGGCAGCAAATGAGTTCAAACTTTAACCTACTACTTAGTAAGGTTTAACTCGCCGTAATTGTAGGAGTCCCTACTGGCCACTGTCCGTTCATGTTACGGGCCGTGAGGCTAAATATTCTGACGAATACAAATAGCCAAAGTTGCGTGGAAGAAGGGGAAATTGAGACATTGAGAGATTTCTCTAGACTGCAGCTGAAACATTTGGGCTGGACAAACTTTGGAAAACCAGCTGAACTTTCACGATTACAAATAAGTTGCCTGTACAAATTCGTGAAAGGCTAAAAGCGCTGTGTCATCATTTGAGTGTCTTGGACAACCAGCTTGGAAGGCAACACAAAAGACAGACTTTAGCTGTTCAAGTGGGATCTCCTGTGGTAAAGGAGATCAGCCCCTTTAACCAAACCTAACTTTAAATTACTTTTAGTAGATAATGAAGCTGCAAGTAGGATCAACCGCATGAAGTCTCGACCAATAAACTTTTAGAGCGGTACCAATTAGAAACCATTTGGGTCATAATATAAATAAGAAAGAAAATCCGACGAGTTGGCTTTCAGGGGTAGTGGTCTCCGCAGACTTCTTAAAATTTTTCAACTGCTACAAACGTCAAATCTTGGAACGCTCTCAGTCAATATTGCACATATCCAAAATTTACTTTGAGGCAGTGAAAATGGTGGATGGACTAAAGCTCTACTAGTACCTGGTAAGTCGAAACGAAGTATAATGAAAGAGATAATATTGACGTTTAAATTAAATAGAGCTACTTCAATTGCATCAATGACTTTTCTTAGATCCATTGTGCTATTGAAAAGACAATGAATGGTTTAAGTATGACCGCTTATGGTTCGAACACTTTTGGCCTATTCCCTCGATCTCGAGGTATCGCTGAGAGTACATACCAAAAAAAGATGAAGAAAAACTAGTTTCGGAATCTAAGCTATCTATGGAAAAGGTACATGAGAGCTCTTCCTACAGTTTCGCATTGGATCTTTTCTTCTTCAACACCAATGTAATTTAGACAGGAGTGTGCTCGACCACACACCTCGAGACTTCCTAACGCTAAGCCTCGCGCGTATTAGGAGAGCAAACAGAGAAAAGGAAGAAGAGTATGGTCGGAATTTGCGAGACCGTAATGAACTTAGTCACCATAAAAGTCGCTTTCTAACTCATGAAAACATTTCCACCAAAACTGCTTGTAAGGACACACTGTGCATTGTTGCTGGCTAAGTTACGCATACGCAAACATAACGGGTATAGAATATCAACTACAACAACAAAACGAATTGAGCTGATGAAATTTCAGGGCCCACGCTCAAGAAAAGAACCAACAAAAATTACTTCATTAGAATCAAATACAACAAAATTGCGTTTACACCAACAACAACAAACAAATGAAGAGCAGCGTACATATTGCAACACCAAAAACAACCAGCCAGCTGCAATAGCGGAAAACAACAACAAATATTTGCGTGGAAATTGCAAAGTGGAGCATATTGTGTCTATACACACTGCCATCGCATAGATGAAATGACGTCGACGAACAGAGAGCTGGTCTTCGCAGCTGCGCCGCTGCTTATTCTGTATGGGGGTGGCAGTGTTGGATGGGCACAGCGCCTGCGCGCCTTGTAATTCGTTCATTTAACATTCAACGCTGTCTGTTGACGTTGATTTATATTTGCCAACAACAACAGCAGCAACAACAAGCCACACAATTATGACAACAATAAAGTCGAGGACTATGTAGAGGGAGTATATTTGTGCCTTTGTATACACTGTGTAGTACAATATGTACAATATGCAAGAGTACTCTTGAAAATCGCCAAAAGAATGAAGGCAATCATAAAAGTCTAAACAACGCAGTGAAATTCATTCGACGCTCAAAGGTCGCTACGGTGGCACCCACGTGTTATATATAGCCTGCGTCTAACAAAGGCAGAAGAATGGTGGAAAATTTCAAGCATAAAAGAAATTGCTGTTAAATTTTGATTTCTACTAACAAGTCGCTCATAGTTTAGGTTATGCTATACTACATAGGCCATACAGTATTCACCATATAGATGTATTTTCCGTAATTTAATGGCTTAAACAATCGCAATCAGGTTTCTTAAGCGCACTTAGCCGATAAATACTGTACTGTTGTCTTGTAAAGTAGTCAGCAACCGGCTGCTGTAAATACTTATCTTTGTTTGTGTAAATAAGTTGGTTTGATTTGTTGCAACATTTGTCAGCTAATTAAAAATTGAGTTAATTTAAATTTCGCTGTGCTAACATTATGAATACTAGACATTCGCTAAAGATATTTACATGTGTTAAATGCAAAAAAACGGTAATAAATTTTAATTAAATTAATTAAACATAATTAACTCAGCAGGTCTTAATGAATCTGACATATTGGAACAGGTTGTTATTATTAATAAAAGTGTCAATATGGTGTGAAATAGAAAAAGTTGTTCGCTCGTAATAAATGTTGTATGAAATATCGGCAATAAAATATTGAATTGTTAGTTCTATTTCGCCATTCTTTTATAATTTAAAAGTTTTATTGACTTAAATGTTATTTGTAACACTTAAGGCTAAAGTTAGTTATAGAGTTATATAAGTACATATCAAAGTATATCTGACTGACGAGTAGAGTTGAAAACCGGGTGTTCGTCTATTCGTCTTGAGTAAAAATAATATATATATCATTATAAAAAATGGACAACGGGTCCACTTTTGGGTCCAAAGACATATATCAGAAATTACTCGACCGATTTCTACATATTTAAATCGTCGAAATCATACAATAACTAGAAACAGATATGGAAAATTAATAGCATTAGTATCAGTGGCGAATTTTTACCGAAAATATCTGTAAATTTTTCATACAATGTGTTTTACTTAAGCTACACCTTCCCCTATTAAAAAGAGCATAGACCAGAGCTCATATTTGGTATTTCGTAATCAAAATTCTCCGCTCCATAAATGATGCTTTAGTATATGTTGCCTAATAGCCTAGACAGACGGCAGAGTTAACCCCGATTAACTACGATTTTAATCAGTTCCAAATTTGTAGGTGACAGACGGAATCAAAGCGAGTTATAAACTACCACAAACAGCTGATTGGCAATAATATTTTCAGTTTGGTGAAATAAAATTGGATAGAAAGCAAATATTGCGGTTGTTAGCCGCACAACTAGTACAAAATCACTAGTTATTAAAAAAATATACATAAATACGTTATTATTAAAACTTCCATTTTAGAAAAAATTAGCATGCGTATGTTTTTGTTTACATTTAATTGAAAAACAGCTGTCAGTATTGCATATTTTCATTCACAATAGATAAAAAGCGGCCATGTTTAACAATGTTGCCAACGAAAATGACACGAACTCCCTCTAACTCTCTAAAATTTTGAGGATTAAATGGGAGTTAGTAAACCGGGTTAACTGAGATAACTCTCGAATTAACCCGAATTAAAGCAGTTAACCCGAGTTAACTCTGCCGTCTGTCTAGCGTATAACTCTCTAAAATTTTGAGGATTAAATAGGAGTTAGCAAACGGAGTTAACTGTGATAACTCTCGAATTAACCCCGATTAAAGCAGTTATTCCTAATTAACGCCGCCGTCTGTCAGGGGTATAACTCTCTAAAATTTTGAGGATTAAATGGGAGTTAGAAAACGTAGTTAACTGAGATAACTCCCGAATTAATCCCGATTAAAGCTGTTAATCCGGTCTGTCAGGGGTATAAGACGGTAAGACCCTGTAGACGTACATAAATTTCTTACAACTTATTCTTAGTAAAGTAATTTTGGTTCAGTTACTGCTGAAATTATTTCCGTAGAACTTAATCATTAAAATCGGTAAAATATATTTATATAAACCTTATAGTTTGTCTAACACATGAACAATTTTTTACATTGACTTTTTTATGTAAATAAGAATAATAATATTTAGTCGTACTTACCATCGATTTGTTTCACAATGCTGTGAAATTGTAAGCTATAAAGCGTACCATTAACTTTTTCTTCGATTCGACTCCAGATAATCTTTCCTGTGTTTTCCCTCTGCCAAGTTTTGGGTCTCCGAGTGTTAAAATCGTTTTTAAAAGTAGTTCTCTTCTTAGTATAGTGCTAGTATCATAAAATATGAACAAAGTAGAATCTTTAATACGATTGTTTGCAACAAAACCCCATCAGTTTTACTGGATATTGTTCTGGAGAAAAATAGCTTTTCTTCAGAACAAATATTATGCATAAACATTGGCTAAACTAGGCCTTTGTACATTATGAAATATAGAAATCGTATTTAAAGTATTTTAATTTTTTGTATGTAGAAACTCTGCTTAACACTTTACTTTTAAGAACATTATATATCTGGTAGCAAATTGTTGTTTTGAGAGTGAAATATTATATATACTATAAAAATAATTTTTGTATTCTAATACGGTGGCAACACTATTTAAAATATTGATTCTTTGGTATACATTTTCACAAAAAGATGCCCAAGAATCTCCACTTTGATGTATATTCTCTATTTATCTATTTAAGTTAATTTCATTTCCGGATAAGTGGCAACTCTTACAAAAAAATTAAAACTACAAACATATATTATTTTAGTTCGAAAAATGCTGTTACCGAATTTAAAGACATTTTTTTTAATAATATTTGATTATGTGTATACATGGTGTGTTTAAAAAATTAATACATTTAAAACTTCACGACTCTGGAGAGTCCCTGAAGTGCGATAAGTTCTTTCATGTATGTATTCATTTCTTAATTTGTCTGTAGTAGACGCTAAGGTTAGCTTGTCCGTGAATTCTGTTCCAAAAACAATATTGTAAAGATGCCCAAGCCTCCATATTTTTCATAACTTCCTATTTCCAAAAATAAAGAAAACCTTCAAGGGCCGTCATTTTACAAACATAGGAGAAATCGCTAAAAGGGTAAAAGGCTATTTCTAAAATCGCGTTTGAGAAGGGTTTCGACGATTGGAAAAAGCTCTGTATAATATCGAATGGGAACTATTTTGAAGGCGACAGCATTAATGAAACGAGAATTCCCATTACTTTTTGAACACTCCTCTTATGCGTACTGCGTTCAATTAAATTCTGTTTTGTTTATTATGAATATGTTTTGATTTTCATAATCACGTGCAAAATAGTTTAGTTATTATGTACCGTTAATTACCTAGAAACCGTAAATAACTGCAAATTCATGTTTGTCGTCAATTCTTTATTTTCTAATTACATTTGTGTACATATAATAGAGTGTATACTACAGCTAAATAAATTAAAAAAGCGTTTGATGTAGACACACACGTATACATAAACTGTACATTAATAGCTTCAGCACTAAACATTTTATTATAACACACACATGATCCAGCAAATCGGTGCGCTTAATGCACGTATTTAATTCTCCACAGCTGATCGGTGACTGTAAATCAGTCGAATGTTTTTAGTTATACTCGTACGTGTACACCTTTATTCATAGGCATCGCTTGCCACAAGAAATATATACTATGTGTGTGTGTGTTTGTGTGCGTTTGAATGTACATGTAAATGCTTATTAGCTACGAAAATCTCCAATTATTGGATATTTTATTGAGTAGATTTTAATCACAAGTCATAATTCTCATGTTTTGACTGGCGAAAAAGGAATGTCAGCGTAATAATAACGGTTGAATTGTGTAGCGGCTGCTGCTGCGAGGTTTTAAAGCAAGTTGACTTTAATATATTTTAGTGAGTAATGCGCTGTAGACTTACGTATGTGTTGTGCGGTAATTGTGCACACTTTTTTGGTGGTCTCAAGGTCTATTGAAACTATTAGACAGTTAGTGTTGGAATGTGTGAAAAATAATTAGATAGGGTGAATAAAAATATTTAAAAAGTTATTTTAAGTACAATAAAGTCAAAGTTTTTTTTTCATATAATAGATTTAAATTAAGATTTTTAAGACTTTTAATCATATGAATTGCTTGCTTGCATTATGATAACTCCATTTTATATATTTATTGTAGTTAGTTTTCCATCACATTTTCTTAGGTTGGGAGCACTTTAATTGATTGAAAGCAAAGCTATCGTAAAAGTTTTTAGATATTTTCAAAGGTTCTTCTAGGAGGTCTGACGTAAATATTTGCCCTTCATATCAAGATGATGATTAAAAAAAAGAAACCTGTAAATATAAGTAGTTTTTTACATCAGAACATCACATCAGTATTTTGGCGTATAAAGGGTTCTTCAATACGAGTGTAACAAATGGTTTGGGATATCAATGAAATTCTGTTATGTCTTCCTGTGAAAGTACACCCGATGCCATTATGTATGGAACTCGACTCGTTCACCACACTTGGTTTTCAATAAATCGATTGCGACATTTACTGCGCGGCTTCGGGCCAAAAATATTAGAATATCATTGAGCGGTAGCGATTCCCATTCACGGAAGACCAATGACGCCGCCGGCTCATAAACCATATCAAACCGTAATTTTTTCGGGATGCAATGATGACTTATGGAGTACATGTGGATTGCTGGCTGACCAATAACGCATATTTTGCTTATTGACGAAGTCATTCAGACAGAAATGAATCGACCATTAATTGGACGTTGAAGCCACTGACTCCGAATTTCGGTAGTAAATTTTTATAATTTCGACTAGTTGTTGGATCATTTATCTTTCCATGATGAAATGGCAAACCATACTGAAGAGAAATGTTAAAAGTCGCGAAAAATATGGCATCGAAAAGAGAATAATATAAATGTCACGACCAAAGCTAATTTCATTTGTATATACATCAAGGGTTCCACGGTGATTGAGTTGGATTTAAAGTATTTCTTGAGGAACTCAACATCTATATTTCTCTCACTCCTGTCGTCTTCCGAGCTACAATAATATTTTTCAGTCGTTCTATGTACCAAAAGAGTATGTAATATAGTAAGAGCCAAGGGATCGATGAGGAGAAGGACCTTATGAGATGGATAAGAGATTTACAATGGCTTCATTAGTTTTGATTTGAAAACAAAATTTAGTGTTTCAAGCAAATATTGAGGTTGATAGGCAGCTCAGCTCTTATTTCCATTGTTTGAGTTCTTGGCCAAAAACATATAAAGAGAAAAAAGCGAGTTAATCAGGGGGTAATTTCGAATCCTGGATTAATATTTAACTATTACTCGTCTTCAATAAGTAACTCGAAATTGAATATGAAATTGAATGAGGAAAAAATTCACCTGAACTCAAGACTGAAAAGAAAAACATTACAATTATGGGTTGGTTATGACAAAAAAAATTAAAGTGATTTGAAATGGACTAAAAAATTTACACTACTTCTCGAGACTTGGCCTTCTGCAGCATAGAGATCATAAAGATCTTATGACATAATAAGCTCAACCATATTTTATGAGTGATTAGTAACCAAACAATTAAGTGTCAGAGGATTTAGCACAAAATTTCGAGAACTCCTTCAACATCACTAGAATCAATGGATTAATAAGTAAATAATAATAACTAATCATAAATGTTTATAATAAAATCTGTTGTCATGATTAATTGTACCAAAGTGATTCTCTATGTGCTCCTAGAGCCTTAATTCATCTCTATCTCAATTATACAATCATCAAAGATATTACAAAAGTTAATAAATATCCGCATTTATCGACTCTATGCATAATTAATTATAATAAAAGCTTTCCTTGTAAACGTTGCAAAATATTATATATATAACTGTACTGCCATCCTCTTACTCTGAAAAATCAGCAACGAGTTCGTTGCTTAAGTCTTTTGTTTGCAGGAAATGTGCAACCCACTGCGGCACTATTTCACGGCAAATGGCAATGCTGGAGGGCATTCCCAACAATCAAAGTTGCATTTGAACAACATACAACACACAATAACGGCAATGGCAGATGCCATAGCAATAGCAACAACAACAACTCAGCTGAACTGTCGACTAATTGAATTCATTATTCGCTTTCTGCTCGCGAACAAACGCTTTCGCCTCCACGCAAAATCTCACTGCGCATAACTTTCCTTTGAAGCACACTCCTGTTGTTGTTGTCGTTTTTATTGTTATTGTCTATTTATTTCGTTCAAAGGTTATGACGTGGCCGTGTCAACATTTTATTATTTATCGTCCTCTAATAGAAGGGTTCGTTTGGCGAATACCAAGCGGATATTTCCTGCATTGTTCGCCTCGAATTCTATTTGCTGCGGAGTATTTATAAGCGACAGACAGACACATAAGGACACATACAGTTACACTGAGTGTATTATTAGCACAGTGGGTGTGTGTGTGCTCGTCTATATATGTTAGACATTGTAGTTCAGCTCCGAAAACCAAAGCAAAACACTCCTCAAAACTTTTCGGAATTTTTGTTGTTTTGCAATTTTTCTATATTTTCCCTATTAATAGCCCTGATAAATGCGTATGTGTGTGTGTAAAAGTGCCTTTTCGTCGTTGGCTAGATTTGTTTATATGTTTGAGGTAGCGCCTTGTTTCTGCCGCACAACGGTATTTTGCCAGAAATTAGCATTCAATACAATATTGCCACACACAAAAGCTTCGATATAAAGGCTAATCAACGCCCTACCAGCGCCGTTTCAGGTTTGAAAGGAGACACACACTCGCATTTAGATACGTATTTATAGTGTAGCAAGGCATACAATGCGTTATCCCCATCTGCATAACCGTGATATTGCAACAAAAGTGGTGTTGCCACATTCGCAGTGCAGCCAATAATGCCACATAGTTCGTTGTTATTGCTGGTTTTTTGCATTTTTTTATATTTTCACCGTTGTTTGTTGTTGCTTGCGCATATTTATTATTATTGTTTGAATAGCTGGCAATTTGTATA
Source organism: Zeugodacus tau (assembly GCA_031772095.1). Lineage (NCBI taxonomy): Eukaryota > Metazoa > Arthropoda > Insecta > Diptera > Tephritidae > Zeugodacus > Zeugodacus tau. The sequence goes on along the minus strand of CM062651.1, from coordinate 54,220,725 downwards.
GAAATTATTCGCACCTACTCGCATTAAGCCTGTTAAAGTGCCAAAGGTAGCGAGTTGTGTGCACTTCAATTGATACTTTGCTGTCAGCGCTTGCGCCAGTATGTCTGACGAGTGTTAGACCGAAGCTCAAGCTTTGTAGTTTAATGTTTATTGTGGACATATCGGACGTAATGCTTATGAGAGGGTGATTCTAATTTGAAATCTTAAGTAAATTTGAATTTTGTGGAGAGAATCAATTGATTTCTGTCATTAAGTTTTGAACAGAAATCTAGACTTTTCGCTAATATTTTTTTGGTAACTATAACTTATTGATTTTTTTTTTGTCTTGAATTAATAAACAATCATTTGAAACTTTCTCTTTTCTATAATTTCAAGCTCGAAAATTAGTATTTTGTTGATATCTCTGCTGTAAATCAATTAGTATTGCAAACTTCAGAGATTATAGATAGTTTGAATGCTACAGAATAAGTGGACTTTAAAGATATTTAATTACCAAAATAAAGAATTATTAATTACCATAAAAGAATCAAAGGATATTTAAGAAAAATATAGATATGTAAATACCATGAAAATTTTCAAATATGATGGAAATATATTTTTTCGCTGTTTGTGGAATCTGAACTTTTTATTTGTTACTTATGAATAAGTATTTGAGTTCATTGGATATATATCTGATAAACAAGTGATTGTAGATTCCTTGCAAAAAAAATAGAAACAAGTAAGAAAGGGCTAAGTTCGGGTGTAACCGAACATTTTATACTCTCACAAGTTATTTATTTATTATTATTATAATAACAGACATTTCGACCCATATATTCGTCATAGAGTCCACTAGAATATCGATAATCACTATATAGGTATAGTGTATGGGGGCTGTGGTAATTCCTAGGCCGTCACCACCCACCTACATCATAACCAAGATTTTACAATCACTTAATTTTGCTAAAATATCTCACATCGTATTAACCGATATAAAGTCCTTCGTAAGTTGGAAAATCCGTATATTAGGTATATGGGGGCTACTGGAAGTATTGACCAATTTTGGCACTGAAGCACACTATTATAAGGTCAGGTCAGTAGACACAGCCTTACACACTGTGGTCACTTGGATAGAAAAGTCTATCGTACGCAAACACTTTGCCGTGGGGACCTTTCTCGATATCGAGGGGGCTTTCAATAATGTTTTGCCGGAAGCGGTTATTGGAGCCCTGAATATGTTCGGGGTTGAATCCAACCTTAAGCATCTTGTTTTAATTTTTTCCTAGGTACTAAGTATGAACTTACACAAAGTTATCTTGGCGTGGTAACGAAATGGGCTGCGGAATGTGGCCTTTCCGTAAATCCAAGCAAAACTGAAATGGTTCTGTTCACAAGACGGTACAAAATACCGGAAGCGTCATTGCCATTGATGGGCGGAAATTGTCTCCGTCCAGCGGATAGAGTCAAGTACCTAGGGCTCATCCTGGATAGAAAGCTCTCATGGAAAGCTAATATAGAGGAGAGAGCTAAGAAGACTTCGATTCTAGCCCTGAGTTCATTGACCATGCGCTCAGGGCTGGTTAAGGAATGCCTATCCTCACTGTTGCATCGTTATACTTTTCAATTAGATTAGTCTGGGTTCCTGGCCACTGTGGAATCGTGGGGAATTGTAAGGCTGATGAGCTTGTAAACCTTACCTCTCGAAATTTCCTTGAAATTTTATAGTCTAATTTTCAAACTGTGCTATAAGGGGTGCCAAATATTATGAACCGAATTTTGTTAAAATTGGTCGAGTAGTTTTTGAGATATGGTTTTTGAGCCATGAGTGGGCGGAGCCACCCCCATTTAAAAATGTGTACAGAATTTTGTATAGAATTTTGCATGAACCCCTTCTGTACTATTTTTTACATGAAAGTTAAGGTTTTTATTGTTTTTCATTACTGAATAAAAGTATTTTTAGTAGTTTTCGACATAACCTTTATATGGGAGGTAGGCGTGGTTATAATCTGATTTCATCCATTTTTAGGCTGTATACGGAAATGTCTAAGAGGAACGACTATAGAGAGTTTGATTGATATAGCTTTAGTAGTTTACGAGATATGTACAAAAATTTTAGTAAGGGGCGGTTCCACTCCCACTTTTCCAAAAAAAAATACATTAAAATATGCTCTTTCTATGCTCGATCCTTAGTCGGACAGCCGGATTTCAACTCCACTCGACATCCTGATCATTTATATATATGAGACTTCCATTTATGAGCGTGATCTTTGTGCTAGAGGTAACTATGTTTCGGGTCTTGTTTAGATCAGCTTATAACTGTTGTTATCCAGCGGTTAGATTAAATAATATAATATTTACTAGTTCATGTAATGGGCTTTATTAATTTAGTCATTCGACTTTGTATTCCTCTGTTAGGTAAACAACATGTCGGTGCAAATTAAAGCGTTTTTCAAGAATTTACTGTACTTTTGATTAATGTGAAATGTCTATACATAAAATGAAAGATAACACCGTCGATAGATTTATTCTTCCATCTTACTTTACATGTCAAACGAGGCAATTGGAGTGGTATTATTCTCTGCCACTCAACCCATTTTGGAGGCGATATAATGTATAAAGTCGTGTTATGTGTTTACGAGAGTATCAAGTAGTTAGTCCGAGCACCATTCTCATTAATGGATTCCACATTTCGATAACATAATTTGAAATCATACTGCTAATATACTCTCAAGCGCTTATAATCAAAAATAGGAGGTACCAACTGAAACATTATGTTCCACGCGGCGTTCCGCATGCCCATATTATATCGCACACGTATATAAGTCAATCCATTGCTAAAAGGTGAGCCGAAATCAGTATACTTTATTGAAGTACACATATAAGAACGATTTCTCTGACGATCCTTTGCTTTCAGTATGAGGGCTGCTAAGTGTTGCCAGGTGCAATCTGACATTTCCATTGGAAAGTTTGACATTTTTTAGCATAACATCACTCAGAACGTTTTGTCATTTAATCGTGAATTGTTTTATTTACAGGGAATTAAAAAATTCATCTCTGCAAAAAAATGGAATTAACTCGTGAACATTTTCGATCGATAATTTTTCACAACTTTCGACGTGGATTATCGCGACAAGAGTGCATCGATGAACTAAAATCTTTGTATGGCTATGAAGCACCATCCTATAGCACTGTGAAAAACTGGTACAACGAATTCAATCGTGGCCGACGCTCGCTCAAAGACGAATTCCGTGAAGGTCGTCCAAAAACAGCCGTTGTACCAGAAAACATCGATGCCGTACGTGAACTGATAATGCAAGACCGTCATGTAACATACCTTCAGATTGAGGCATGCCTATGCATTTCTCCAACCAGCATACATTCGATATTGCATGAACACCTGGCCGTAAAAAAGGTTTGTTCTCGTTGGATCCCGCACAATTTGACGATCGCTCAAAAAAAGTGCTTCGAATATTGGTTTGAGCGCATGCAAAAGTGTATAAATCTTGATGGAGAATATTTTGAAAAACAATAAAACCATTTTCGTTGATAAATATTCCTATTTTCATTATTAGGCCAGAAATATATATAGCAGCCCTCGTATCAAAGCCTCCAGCAAGGACTCATTGCCGTATCCCGCACAAGGGTACTGACTTGGATTTGAAAAGGCTTTAGTTACATAAATTTCTATTTGGTCTTATTACCTTTGTTATAATAAATGTTAGACCATAGCATATATTAAAATATATGAAAAATAGTGTGTTGATCGTCTCTCTTTAGAAACCAATAAGTACCAAAACAAACATTCATATTTGTAATACTATTATATTCGTTTATTTGCTTTTTGAATTTGCAACAGCGCGACTTGCGCCATCACACACATAAAAACACCACGAAATTCCTCCTCCCGAAATTTGTGTGGCGGCGGCCAGAGCGTGAGCATGTGCGCATGAGTAGGCCGCTACATAACACAAGTAATCACACGTATCGTACAAAGCCGAAAATAATAATAATAATATAAATAAAATAAAAAAAAAAAAATTTATATATTTATATGTAGACGCTTGTTGTATTTGTCCAAAGTGGTGTGTGCATTCGACACGCTCGGCTTGAAAATGCGCGTTGTGGCAGGAATGTCGCACGTTGCGGCGAAAAATATGTCAGCATTAGTGGCAACAACAATAAAAACAAGGAGTTTATGCAAAATTCACCGAAAATTCGCAACTTCACAAATTCAAAAACCGATAGATATCTATAAAAATATATATATACAGACAGACAAGCATGCATTTATGTAAATAAATCGGTATATATGTATATGCACACATATAAATATATATTATAGTTTTTCGATTTCCCAGTAGAGTGTGTGATGTGTGCTTAGTCACATTGGTGGGCATTTAAGAAATTCATATTTTTGTTGTTGTTGTTTTTAGTTTTTTGTCGCGCCACCACTTTGCATATGCCGGCGCACGGACATTTTTGGGTGCGTTGCACATGCGCGACCGACTGCCAGCGCGTTTTTGTTGTTGTGTATCAAAACTGACTCTTTGCGCAACTCTATTTACACTTTTCTTTATGCAGTCGCGCAGCGGCCTTCTCTCGCGCTTCAATAAGCCAATATTTTACGGTATTTTTCTACCCCAAACCACGTTGCCGTTAATGCGCCGGCCAAACGAACGTGCGCCTGACTGTTGTCGGTTGTCTGTTGCGCTGGTTGTTTGGTTAAAATGTTATTGCAACAGCAGCGTGCCACATGCTGCATGCGACATGCAACCGTTTGTGTCTCTTTTGTTATGCAAATTTTTGCGTCGCGCTTTTGGCAAAGCATTTAGCACACAAACGTTTTTTCTTTGCAAAAATCAATAAAAACTGTGCGGGAATAAATAAAAAAATTAAAGAAATATCGCCAAATAAAAACGGTTAGGAGAATTATGTAAATTTTTGGCATTTGCACATTGTTTTTACCGCGTACTATTTTTTAAGTAAAAAAGTATCCGTTTTGGCTCAGCAAAAGTGTCAGCATATCGTTAGTGGCGTCCAACTAGCATGCCTAGAGCATGAGTTGGTGGCTAAATGGATTCGAATATGAGTCTATGCTTCATTATTCTGTGTGCCACACTGGTTGCAAGCAAGCTGCTTACTTCAAATGAGGTGGATTGACAAATTCGCTGTTAAATGCTCAAGGCCGTTTCGAAAATTTAGAAAAATTTAAAATTTTTAGAGCAACATTTCATTAGTCAACATCGACTTTAAAATGCTTAAATAGTAGAGTGATGGTTGAGTGAAGAAAGTCTTCAAAACATGATTAGCGAGTGAATTGTTGTCTTAACTTCCAGAATTCAAATCGTACGAATCGACCTCTTTCATTTCAGTCATTCTTCCATCAACCCTTAGTTTCCATTATCGACTCTGATACTTATCAACTCTTGGAACAGTCATGTTTCCATTATCGACTCTCATACTTATTCTCTAAGAATACTTTTGAACATCGGAGGATGATCAAAAAGTTAGCAGACGTCTTTTGAACTTTTATAAAATTAACATTAGTTGACTTTACTATGGACAAGCAGCACTTATTTACTCATTTATAATATTGAATGTTGGATGAGAAGATCTCTCATCTTATACAAATGTTCCCGGAAATATTTTCAACAATTCCAACAGGCATAGAGACCATAGGGTAGGTTAGATCAATGGGTAGATCTCCGCAACTGCAGAGAGTCTCACTTAAACAGTTTCGACTATCCTTTGTGACACGCGGATACTCCTAACGGATTTCTAATTTCTACCCTTATGATTCGACAAAGCGTTTGGACTCTATTATAAAGTTCTTAAGTCGGTTTAAGTTTGGATGATTCCTCTTCGCCTTCCTCCAAACAGCTTTGGCAACTAGCGTCTGGCTTGATCTCTAACCTCACCGCGTGTGTGCCTAATGGACAATGACTAGGAAGTACACCAATGATTGCAGAGAGATGAGCTTACTAAGCCCAATCCACTGCGGACCAGAAAGACCTCACCACTGCACAGGTGCCAGCATTTGGCGAGCTCACTCGAAGTCAATGTGTCCAGCGCTCTAGAGCAAGTAGACCACGGACAACTCACACGCTTCCACTGCGGCATCAATGTGGCTAGGGTGCTCTCTCTTGCAAGCTGATCCGCTTTGCAGTTTTCAGCGATTCCGTGGTGACCGGGTACCTACATAAGTTGGATTGCAAAGTAGTCCGAAGCTACAGATAAAGAGAGACCATAGATTTTCTATCCAAATCTGAGTACATGGACTTTCCAGCTCCGGCATCAGAGAAGAACGTAAAATGCTGAAAGAAGAAAGTCACCTTGAACTGTATTCTGAGCGCTTTAGTAGAACACGACAGTTGTTGGGCACGAATTATGCTTCAGCTGTCCAACTTATAACGTGGGTTTAATCAGACGACAAATTCTGAAGTTGATAGACTTAAGGTCCTGGATGTCGTCTCGGCGAAATAGCAAAACTGTACCCTTGAAAGGACTTTACTTCGCACGTCGAGGGGGTATTAGTGGAGTTAGTTAGTTTCCTCTTCTAGTCCTACTCTTTGTAGGTTGGTTGAAAGAGATGGTCGAAAGTATATCTGACATAAAGTCATTATTAGATCTATTGCGTTCTCCATCCAGTGCTTCCCATATTAGCTGACTTCACTGAGAAAAATTTCTATTCACCGTTCATACCTTAAAGTAATTTTTAGACCTGCGAGGGTCCCATATTATACATTCCTCTAAGCAGGCTTGGAAGGCGTTGATGGGGACTGCACTTCCGTCTGCGTCTGTGCGACTAAAATCGTCCTTGTCTCGGTTTGTCTATATTCTTGTGACTGGATATACACTGGAGGATGGAGTCATATGTAGAAGTTCACGTAAGTGAGGAAAGTTTCTGATTGTCATTCACTTGGGAGTGGCCAGGAACGATTCTTTTACATGTGGCTCAAGCAGCTCACGACTTCCGGTCTTAGACCAAGTATCCTCTGGGTAGCCAACAGACATCCGTTTGGAGGCGAGCTAAAGTGAGAAGGCGAAACCCGCCTATGCGGTTGTGCGTTGGGTTTGGGACCCACCACATAAAAACACCCCCCAATGAAAAGAACAAAACAGCCTCGGATGAGAGACCCCAATTTTGATGACGACCACTGCAAACGTTTAAAGGACTACGATTTAAGGGCATGCACCTGGAATGTCCGGACCCTTAATTGGGAAGGTGCCTCTGCCCAGCTGGTTGATGTCCTCGTAAGAGTAAAGGCTGACATCACCGCAATCCAAGAAATGCGATGGACGGGACAAGGACGGAAGAAGGTGGGTCCTTGTGACATCTACTACAGCGGCCATATAAAGGAGCGCAAATTCGGTGTGGGATTCGTGGTGGGAGAGAGACTCCGTCGTCGAGTCCTGGCATTCACTCCGGTGGATGAACGTCTAGCCACAATCCGCATCAAAGCGAGGTTCTTCAACATATCGCTGATTTGCGCCCACGCCCCGACGGAAGAGAAGGACGAAGTGATCAAAGATACCTTCTATGAGCGCCTAGAACGTACCTATGAGCGCTGCCCCCGCCACGATGTAAAAATCGCGATTTCAACGCTAGGGTGGGTAAAGAAGGTGTCTTTGGCACAACAGTCGGAAAATTCAGCCTCCATGACGAAACATCACCAAACGGTCTGAGGCTGATCGACTTCGCCGGGGCCCGAAATATGGTCGTCTGTAGTACTAGATTCCAGCATAAGAAAATCCATCAAGCTACTTGGCTGTCCCCGGATCGAATCACTCGCAACCAGATCGATCATGTTGTGATAGATGGACGACATGTCTCCAGTGTTACTGATGTGCGTACGCTTCGTGGTCCCAACATCGACTCGGACCACTATCTTGTAGCAGCTAAGATACGCACCCGCCTCTGTGTAGAAAAGCGCACACGTCAACAAACACAAGGAAGGTTCGACATCGAGAAGCTGCAATCACAACCGACAGCCGAACGATTTTCTACTCGACTTGCACTCCTGCTCTCTGAGAGCACTCATCAGCATCTCGGTATAAGGGAGCTGTGGGACGGCATATCAAACTCCTTACGTACAGCTGCAACCGAAACCATTGGATTTCGGAAAGCCAAAAAACAGCTGGTATGACGAGGTTTGTCGTCTCGCAGTGGAGAGAAAACAGACTGCCTACCTCGCAATGTTGCGATCGACCGCAACACGAGCGGGATGGGAAAGATACCGAGAGCTGAAGAGGGAAGCGAGACGCATTTGCAGACAAAAAAAGAAAGAGGCCGAAATGCGTGAGTATGAAGAGCTTGACAAGCTGGCCGACAGGGGTAATGCTCGAAAATTTTACGAAAAGATCCGGCGACTAACTGAAGGTTTCAAGACCGAGCGCACTCCTGTAGGACCCCAGAGGTGATCTAGTTATTGATGACCAGAGTATACTGAGTTTGTGGAGGGAACACTTCTCCAGCCTGCTGAAGGGCAGTGAAAGTACAACACCAGGAGATGGCGAACCCGATTCCCCAATCGACGACGATGGAGCAGATGTTCCATTGCCCGACCGTGAAGAAATTAGAATAGCAATTACCCGCTTGAAGAACAATAAGGCGGCGGGTGCCGATGGATTACCGGCCGAGCTATTCAAATACGGCGGCGAAGAGCTGATAAGGTGCTTGCATCAGCTTCTTTGCAGAATATGGTCGGAAGAAAGCATGCCTGACGATTGGAATCTCAGTGTACTCTGCTCAATACACAAAAAGGGAGACCCCACAATTTGCGCCAATTACCGTGGGATAAGCCTCCTCAACATGGCGTATAAGGTTCTGTCGAGCGTATTGTGTGAAAGACTAAAGCCCACCGTCAACAAACTGATTGGACCTTATCAGTGTGGCTTTAGACCTGGAAAATCAACAACAGACCAGATATTCACCATGCGCCAAATTTTGGAGAAGACCCGTGAAAATAGGATCGACATGGTGTTGTCGACTTTAAAGCTGCTTTCGACAGCACGAAAAGGAGCTGCCTTTATGCCGCGATGTCTGAATTTGGTATCCCCGCAAAACTAATGCGGCTGTGTAAGCTGACGTTGAGCAACACCAAAAGCTCCGTCAGGATCGGGAAGGACCTCTCCGAGCCGTTCGATACCAGACGAGGTTTCAGACAAGGTGACTCACTCTCGTGTGATTTCTTTAACCTGATGCTGGAGAAAATAATACGAGCTGCAGAGCTAAATCGAGAAGGTACAATCTTCTATAAGAGTGTACAGCTACTGGCGTACGCCGATGATATCGATATCATCGGAAACAACACCCGCGCCGTTAGTTCTGCTTTCTCCAGACTGGATAAGGAAGCGAAGCGTATGAGTCTGGTGGTGAACGAGGACAAGACGAAATATCTCCTGTCGTCAAACAAACAGTCAGCGCATTTGCGTCTTGGCTCCCACGTCACTGTTGACAGTCATAACTTTGAAGTTGTAGATAATTTCGTCTACCTGGGAACCAGCATTAACACCAATAACAATGTCAGCCTGGAAATCCAACGCAGAATCACTCTTGCCAACAGGTGCTACTATGGACTAAGTAGGCAATTGAAAAGTAAAGTCGTCTCTCGACGAACAAAAACCAAACTCTACAAGTCTCTCATCATTCCCGTCCTACTTTACGGTGCAGAAGCGTGGACGATGTCAACATCCGATGAGACGGCACTAGGAGTTTTCGAGAGAAAGGTTTTGCGGAAGATTTATGATTTAAGAATTGGCAACGGCGAATACCGCAGACGATGGAACGATGAGCTGTATGTGTTATTCGACGACATAGACATAGTCCAGCGAATAAAAAAACAGCGGCTACGCTGGCTAGGTCATGTTGTCCGAATGGATGAAAGTGCTCCAGCTCTGAAAGTATTCGATGCAGTACCCGCTGGTGGAAGCAGAGGAAGAGGGAGACCTCCACTCCGATGGAAGGACCAGGTGGAGAGGGACCTGGCTTCGCTTGGAATAACCAATTGGCGCCAAACTGCCAGAAGGAGGGATGCGTGGCGCGCTGTTTTGGACTCGGCTATAACCGCGTAAGCGGTGTCTACGCCAGTCAAGAAGAAGAAGAGGATATACAAACGATGTTCACTGAGCTCCTCCGTATGTAGAGAAACTTCGTGTTAACGTATGGGAAGGCTATTTGATGAAAGAAATAACCCGCTTCGAGTCTTTTGAGTCATAACTTCGGCCTAAAGGATATAGTGCCAGTCATTCAGAGATGGAAGGTACTTTCTTAGCAGAGATCCATCGTTCAGAAATTTGCTAAAGAAAGGTATTTTCTAAGGAAGGAAAGCTCGAGGGTGAAGTAGGTATATCGTCAAGGGGGCTTTTAGTTATGTGAATCGTGGACGCTGAACCATATACATATGAAGGATTACTTTCTAAACTGCGGTGGTTCTGCACACTCAAACACTTCTAATTGTAACACTTCACCGTTCGACTTCTCCACTAAATAATGTACGATTTGTGTTTGCATTAGAAGAGCACGACAGCTTGGTGATAATTGGGGCAGCTTAGGTGTTGCTGTGTGGCGACCGCATAATGACAGTCATCTGAGTTGCACATTAACGCCCCTGAGGATAGGAAAATCATCAGCGCTGCAAGAAACCACAATCGCCACTTGAAAGTTGCCACAATTACATGTCATTACGGGCGGGAAACACAGCAAAGTAATTGAGAAATTTTTCTGCATTATTACAATTACCAACGCGCAATGGCAACTACTTGGCCGCCGCCGCCACGGTTCATCATGGATGTGAATGCATTGCATTGACCATTGCGCCATTGCTCATTGGCTATTGTTTAGTGGTGGCAATCGTCGCTCTCTAATTTGTATGCAGCAATTTTAATGCCATTGCCGAGCTAGTTGTGCGCACTAGAACACGCGGCGAATGGACGGTGTGTGGCAGCGTGGATTCAAGCCTGCGAGATATCAACAGCCAACCAATCGCCTATTGCAAGAAACAGCCAAACTGGCGTACAAGTGCACCAATTTCAATGCTGAAATAAACTGTGCGACCAGAGCTAGTATTGGTGGCGGCGGTGGCGCGTTAGTTGTTGCGCGAGTTGCTGCTGCTGTTTTGGCTTTGCCGCATAATGTGGCACATAATCCCCCAGGCACTTGTTTCGCACCTCTACGCACAATCAACGGTGGCAATCGCGAATTAAATATTAAATACGCTGATTGAGGTTGTGCCGCCAACGTTGCCGCAGCGGCTAGCGCACTGTGTTGCACGACGCCAACGAGTGAGTGAGAGGTGTTGGCGAAAATATCGCCAATCAAACTTAAATCAATTCTAACGGTTCGCGCAGTGCGCTAGTGCGTTCGCGTAATTACCGTTGGAGAATATGGAAAGCGGCAGCGGAGCAGCAGCGTGCTAAATTGCAAGCAAGTCAACAGTGCCACCAGTGCACCCATCGAGGCAACAACAAACAAATGCAGCCGAAGAAACCATAAAGCAAAAGCAATGAGCATAACTCTGCCGATGGCCAATCTGTCGCATCAAAGTGCTGCTCATCACAATCGACATTAGCGGCATTATCTTCATCAACTACAACAATAAGAACAGCAACAACTACAATCACCCAAGGCAGCCGCGTTATTGATTGTTGTGCGCTGAGCGGTGTTTGTTGTTAAAGTTGTTGTAATTTTTATACTCTCGCAACCTGTTGCACAGAGTATAATAGTTTTGTTCACCTAACGGTTGTTTGTGTCACCAAGAAATATAAGAGTTAGATATGGGGTTATATATACATAAATGATCAGGATGACGAGTGGATTTGAAATCCGGATGTCTGTCCGTCCGTCTGTCCGCTGTCCGTCCGTCTGTCCGTCTGTCCGTGCAAGCGATAACTTGAGTAAAAATTAAGATATCTTAATGAAACTTGGAATATATGTCCCTTGGCACCCTGAGGAGGTTGCTTTCGAAAATGGGCAAAATCGGTCCACTGCCACGCCCACAAAATGGCGGAAACCGAAAACCTATACAGTGTCATAACTAAGCCATAAATAAAGTTATGAAAATGAAATTTGGAACATATGATCCCATTAGGGAGGGGCACATTTGGATGTAATTTTTATGGAAAAGTGGGCGTGACCCCACCCCCAAATAGGTTTTTTGTATATAACTCGCAAACCAATAAAGCTATATAAACCAAACTTTCAGCAGTCGTTTATTTTAGCCATTTCCTTATACAGTCCAAAAATGAAAGAAATCGGATAATAACCACGCCCACCTCCCATACAAAGGTTAGGTTGAAAATTACTAAAAGTGCGTTAACTCACTAACGAAAAACGTCAGAAACACCAAATTTTACATAAGAAATAGCAGAAGGAAGCTGCACTGAGATTTTTTTACAAATTGGAAAATGGGCGTGGCGTCGCCCACTTATGAGTCAAAAACCATATCTCAGGAACTACTAGACAGATTTCAATGAAATTCGGTATATAATATTTTCTTGACACCCTGATGACACGTGTGAAAAATTGACGAAATTGGTTCACAACCACGACAACTTCCCATATAACTCATTTTTGAATTTCATCTTATTCCTTCACTTTATAATATATACATTAGGAACCAATGAAGATAGCGAAATAAAACTTTACACAAACACTGTATATGATCTGTTGCATCACTTGTGAAAAAATTGTCAAAATCGAACAATGACTTTTCAAGGATATCGAACATGAAGAACTCAGTGCCTAAGGGTAATTTTTCCACGAAAATATACTTAGGTAAATCCCTCAGATATTTTAATGTAATTCATTCCCTCTGATTTTTTTTCTTATAACAGTTTCTCTCTGTACCTGAAATGGTAAAAATCGGGTCATAACTTCCCCCAGATCCCATACACCTAATTATAAGTAATATTAAATTAAGAGAGCGGATAGTCTTCGATACATTGTATCTTGGTGGTGAAAACGAGTGAAATCGGTTTAGGAATTACCTCAGTCCCCATATTCTATTTATGATGATTTTCGTTATTCTATTGAACTTTATACCCAATATATGGGTCGAATTGTGTTATCTTTATAAAATTACATCAATAAATTGCGAGAGTATAAAATGTTCGGTTACACCCGAACTTAGCCCTTCCTTACTTGTTATAGTTGTTGTTGGTTAAGTCACCTACTTATTGACAGCATTTCATCGTCACTTCGATTTTCGCAGCCAACGTCATTGCAATTCCTTTGCGCTTCACACGATGCTCCCTGACACTTCTTCAACGCTTTGCTGTTGTTGTTGTTGCTGGAAGGTGTTACCCATAAAGCAACAGTCGGTTGTTAATCGAGAAATCGAGCAACCAAACCACAGTAGCCGCATTGAAATCAACAATCTTGAACACTTGGCCGCCGGCTAAGCACTCGCGTTTGCGCAGCAGTGGTTGTTGTTGCCGCTGATGTGTTGTTGATCGTCGCTGTGCGACGCGTTGCGACAACTGTTAATGAACAGATTCCATCATATTGATCGGTCGGTCGGTTGGTTGGTTGGTGCTTTGGTGGGCGGAAAGATTTCGTGGATATGCGTAAGTACATTTTTAAGGTCTTCATTATGAGTTGTTGCGATAAATCATAAGCGCTGCGGGCCAAGTGCGGTGGCCCAGTGTGCGAAAAATGCAGTCACTGATCCACCCTTTAAATGGGCGAAATGCTATATGAGCCGTTAATGTGATTTAAGAATGCGATTTTAGTGCTTACATAAATTTTGGTGTAATTGATTATGTTTCACCGATCAGCAGGTGTTCATCGCTTGGGAGTTGTGGAATGCAATACGGGAACTTTAGTCACCTGAAGGGTTATATAAACACGAATATAATTATCTACTGTTACTTTGGCTTATCAAAACTGTGATAGTCGATGGTGATTCCTTAATTTGAGTCATTGCCGTAGAGTTATTGAAATAGGAAACGTGTCTTTAAAGCTTGATATCTTTAGTATATGGTATGATACATCAAAACATTAAATGAATTTTTCTTCCAATGTATGAAATGTCATGAAACTCTAATAGTATTTTAGTTAAGGTCGGTACACTAAAACCAGATTATTTTTTTTTTTGACATGAACTTTCAGCCTGTCTAAAGGGGGTTCAGGCTGATACAATCTTTAAGGTACGATACCAAACACGGAAAGGAAGGTGCCAACCGCCATTTTGAATTTTGTAAAACTGATACCGGATTCTTAATCAGCGAGCCGTAACCCGCGACTAATGAGATTCAAGCGATTCCGATGATTTTTTCAAAAAACCGACCGTCATATTGGATTCGCTATTTTGTCACCGGATTCACAATCCGTGACCGGTGTTGCCCATTTAGGGTTGGCCGAGCGAATTACAAAATTAGTTTGGTGTAATGTTGATAGTGGACAGATCAGAAGACTTCTCCTTTTTAGGATAAAGAGAATTAATCGGTTTTTAGCGGTTATCCATTAAGAACTTAAAAACCTTCAGGAATTTAGAAAAGTGAATTCGATCGAATGCGGATCATACGCGGAGGATGATGAGGTGCTGGAACAATGGTCGGCCGTCTTCAGCCTTCGCGTTTCCTTTATAATGATTACCGCTTCTATCCTAAATTTTATATTGTGTATGTTCGAGTGTGAGATATCGAAAAGTAGCATGATATTGATTCATAATTTTCGCCTATGAGCACTGCAGATCCAAAACTATTTTTCGAATATATTTTTGGATATACAGTATTTGGTTTAGTTCACCAGAATAATGTGATGATACTGCTCTTTATATTAGACATTCTGCTACTTCCCAATGTCTGTTGAATAAACAGCAGAAAGTTCGGTCTCTTTAAAAGAGTACACAAAAAGATCTCAAGGCGGTCTTACCGATAATATTGTGAACTTCTGATACCTCAGTACAGTCTCATTATTTTACTCTCAGTGAAGGTTCTTCTTCCTCTTAGGCACTAAGGTATTGTCCGAAATTTCGCTAGTTTGCTCTATACTTTGCGAAGTCACGCGACTTGTACATCCTAAGCGCGGATATATCCTTATGCATTTGGTCCTTTCATCGGATGCGTTTTGCTTTCATTATCCACCCATGGGTTTCAAATCGAAGGAGCTTTTGGCACCAGAGTATTGTCTTTTATATGTACGACATGGTCCAACAAAAGCAATCGTTGTATTCTTATGTCACCGTAGAGCTCGAGGAGAACCATGGACATAGTGATATTCTGAACCAATTCAAAGAAAACGCTAATAAATCAGACTACATTGTCCCAAAGTTATATTTCAAAAGTTACTTCCAGGTGAGAATATTCTCTAGGCGAGAATGGGGAAGGGAGGAAGATATCATCTCAGTCTATACCGTGTATACCAACGATGCCCATAATGGACTGCGGAGTAGGCACAGGGGAATATTGTCATGATCTTAACACCTCTCTCTCCATCCGTCTACCGAACTCGTCTAGCATCTTCCAATCTGAAGTACTGGGCATAGTAAAGACCTGTGAAGCTCTATTGGCTAACAATGAGAGAATACATAAAGTAACAATTTACACAGGTAGTCAGGTGACTCTGCTGGCCTTGTCGTCGCTAATGACTAATTCCAGCAATACATAAGTGCAAGAAAGCACTGAGCTCACTACAAGACAAATTCCAACTATACTTGATCTGCGTTCCCGGCCACAGCAAAATTTTCGGTAACGAAATAGCAGATGAGTTGACAAAGGCAGGAGCCTTTCTAGACGAATCCGTGGAAAGAATTCGTAGTTAATACCATCCTGGCTAGAATCGATCAGGAGAGAGCTCTACACAAAATTTGAACAATTAGCTGAGAACAGATCGAAAAAAACAACCAAATGTAAAATAGCTTAACAGATATGGTAAACAAATTATAAGATAAGAACTAGGTCCACGAAAAGTATTTTACTTACAGCTACTACATATAACGGGGCATTGTCCATTTGGAGAACAAGCGATGAAAATGGGTATGCCCTACAATAACATTTACCGAGGCTGCGAACTGGAAGGGAATAAGGAAACAATTTCCCAGGCATCAAACCTTAAATGGATGTCTACTAAAAGCATATCGGACATAAGTAGCTTCACCGAAGGTACAGAATGGTTACAACGAAAAGATTAAACGTCCATTGAGCCCATATAACTATATGGCTGCACTCCTATCTACCTAGAGCTCATAGAGTTCATGATTCCATCTTTCACGGTACTCCTAGCGCAGGCGGATGTTTCTAAAAATCTTGAATGCTCTAAGTATCTTATCATCTCGGTTTGTCGACGTCCATGTTTTTGCGCCGTATAATAGGACGGGAATAATGAGCGACTTTTAAGCAAAAGTTTTCTTCGTCGAGAGAGGGATCTGCTTCTCAATTGCCTGCTGATCCCAAAGTATCACGTGTTCCCAAGAGTTATTTTCCGCTTGATCTCCAGGCTAAAATTCTTGGTGGTATTTATGCTGATTTGCCTGTTCCCAACAAGACCAAACTATTTGAACCTAGGCTATAATAGATTAAAGGTCTTAAAAACTATATTTACATTTTTAAAAGTTGAGAATTTTATGAATACGGCTAAAGGATTTTTGAAAAAAAATAAAAATTACTTATAAAGTATTGAAGTATTTTGTGCTTTCGCAAAGCAAACAAATTAATCGCCACACGGACATTGTAATTGCCGAAATGTCCGATTACATGGCAAATTCACAACTTAACAACTCCATATTGGCTTTGTTGCCTGGCTTGGCTGCGTTCGAATCGTGTATTTACATAATTGCGCGCTGCCAATGAACTGTGCAAGAAGTTTCCCAAAGGTGACAGCCGAGTACGAGTCTACACAAACGCAGGATGAACGAGACGAGAGCCGTTCAGTCGAGCGCATGCGCATGCACACAAATGATATCCGTAAGTTGGAACCTTTGCGGCGGTGAATGGGTGTGTGAGAGTGTGAGTGCGAGTGTGTGTGGTGTGTGGAGAACACAAATGCGCTCCCGCTGTGTTGAAGTTGCACAAATCAATTTATAAATCAGTCCCGAAAAACGCTTTAAGGTCAAGAATATCAACACCAACCAGCGCGCGGCCAACTACTTGGCGAACAACATGATCAGCAGCAGCAACAATAAGGAACAACAACAATAACAGCAAACGCTGCGGTGGCGGCTGTGGTTTTGGGAGCAAAGTGCGGCGCGCATGGACATTGTATTCCGCTGCCAGAGCAGTGATGACGACGGTACGTTTTATTGTTGCTGCTGCATGCTTTCGTTTTGTGACAACAACAACAACAACGACATGCATGCAACAGCGGCAGCGGTACGAATGGCAGCAACAAAGTGCACCATGATGAGCAATTTATTGTGTCAAACTCAATTATACCCGTGTGATATTTTCGCACAACAACAACAATGCGAACAGCAACAACAAAAGCACAAATATTAGCACGAAATGAGACAATAAGAAAAGAAATGCTGAAGGTGGCCAAGAATTCCGAAGAACGAAAATTTAGCCCAAACATTGCCAAAAAGATAAATGGCAAGAATTGCGGTAACGTGCGTTGGATATTTGTGGGCTCAAACGCACAGCACAGCTACTCGCGCGCAACATGCTGTCTTCGGGCCACATACGAATATCGACCTATGCAGCACTCTCCACCCCTCTCCCTTACTCCCTCTCTATCTCTCCAGTAGGCAGTCGCGCGCTGGCAAAGCAGTTAAACTGTAACTTTAAATAGCCGAAAATGTGAAGAGAGAGAATTTAACAAAAGTATTTTTCGTCATTTGCAGAAGGCGTCGTCTTGCATGTGGCATAGCGCTGCAAATAAAAGCAAAGCAAAATGTCGAAAATATGGTTAGGGTTTCTATAGAATATTGCGGTTTGGATTACTTGGAAGCTGCAAAGAAACATTTCGAAATTTGTGCGTAAAAAGTCAAGAATTTCTTGTTGACACACTCAATTGGATTGAAGGTAAAAAAGGAAAAAAGGCAGGAAAAAGGCTTGCAAAACACTCATAGCAACAAATGCGCTTCGATAGGGTTACAGTGGTCCACAAAACACCCAAACCAGGTACTAAATATTATGTGAAACTTATTTTAAATATTAAATAAAAAATAAAGTTTCAAATTTGAAAAGCTCAGAAGAGTGGTTACTATATAACTTTGGCTCAAATATGATATATGTATGTATATTTTAAGAGCTGTGGCGTCAAGAACTACAGGGAATTTCATTGGTCTGAATAAAGAATTTATTGTCTTTCGAAAATGTTCAAATCACATAATTGTGTTCGAAGTGACTTTTTTTGAGATCATTTATTATAAAGATGATCCAAATAGGGGTATTTTTTCCAATTGACCATTTTGACAGATCTTGCGTAAGTCGTGTCAAGCTTTCATGTTATTTTTGTTCAGTATTGTTTGGCCTTTCATCGTAGGAAGACTTACGCCTGCACAACGTTTACAAATTGTTCAACATTATTACTTATCACGTTCTGTAAAGAATTTGTTTCACGCGCTTCGTTCAACTTATTCACAACCCATCTTGAGACCCAGCATTCATTATTGGATAATATGGTGGTATCATCGGTCGTAACCGTCAATGGGAACGTTATAGCGCCTTGATATCTGACTATTTGATCGTGATTTGATTTTGATTCGTGATCTCTGCGACATTTGGTTTCATTAAGACGGCGTCATTTCCCATGCATCTCAACATTCCATGAATTTATCGAGAGAACATTTCGGTGAGTAGATAATTTCACATTTTGGGCCGGTCGATTCGCCACCAAGATCGGGTAATTTCACACCGTTAGACGTACCCTGTGGGGATATGCAAAGTTTAAAGCTTATGGGGACAGTCCTGCTTCGATCCAGGCGTTGGAGCAAAACATCACGCGTGTCAATCGCCAGTTATTACGCAAAATAGCAACTAAACTGTGTTAAAGCAATAAGATATAATTCATAGGACCCCTATAATTTTAACATGAAGATTCTAAACTTATTCTCAACTGAGATGGTCAAAAGTAGTAGCTAGCGACGGCCAATATTTTGAATAACAGTTTTGTAACCGTGTTTATACAAAAAAGCCTTAAATTTATAAAAAAAACGGCGGAAGCAAAGTTGTAGACCTAATACTATTAAATATTTGTATTGATTGGCCGCATATGTATATAGGGCTTAAGTTCATCCATTTGGGAGCTAGTTTCAACATCAAACCAATATTTCCCCAAAATAATCAAACAGTCTGTTACAAAAGGAGGTCGAATTAATAATACTAGTTCTTTTTTTATCACTTGGAAAATAATAGTCCACAACAAATGACCTCTTACCAAAATAGAATGAGAAAATCTGTTGAACTGAAAAAACTTAACTTATGAAAATGTACTTGAGTCAGTCGGTGGACACTTTTGCAATCGTTGTTGAAGACATTGTTCGCTTCATCCTCCTATTTCCCGAGGCGCTTGCTAGAAGCCTTATTCCGTCTATCCGTCCTCATGTTACAGCACGTACTTTGGACCGGCTATTGCGGATTTATGGCGTAAACTTCAGGAAAAAATAAACACTTGTTATTATTACACTTGTTAAAGAAAACTATTGCGGTACGATAACCAACCAGTGTATGTTATAAGTTCCATTCTGAAATATTCCCTGAAGTTCAAAGGAAAGAACATCGGGCATCGCCATGAGATGAGATCGCCACATTATAAGTTCCATTCTGAAATATTCTCTGAAGTTCAAAGGGAAGAACATCGGGATCCGCAATGAGATGAGACTGCCAAGTTATAAGTTCCATTCTGAAATATTCCCTGAAGTTCAAAGGGAAGATCATCGGGCATCGCCATGAGATGAGATCGCCACATTATAAGTTCCATTCTGGAATATTCTCTGAAGTTCAAAGGGAAGAACATCGGGATCCGCAATGAGATGAGCCCGCCAAGTTATAAGCTCCATTCTGAAATATTCCCTGAAGTTCCAAGGGAGGAGCATCGGGCATCGCCATGAGATGAGACCGCCATGGCCGGTGTTCAATAGTCTGTACAGAAAGAACACTTAAGCTGAGTGACTTTTTATTTGCAAATCCCTAACTGTAAGATCGTTCCGCAATGAGAACACCTAAATTGGAGAAGCCATATAATGCAATTGTCCAATATTTATCATTATAGCACAGCACGGATACGACCTTAGAGGTATTCAGGCATAATTCAATGGAAGAAAATGACTATATTTCGAATAAAATACAATGGGTCACTGCATTCTGGATAAACAATAATGATCTGGACTACGTAGACTCTGGCTATCACTCATGCTGATATATCACTGTTGGGTCATTAAGAAAGCTCTCTAAGTTCTCTGAATATTGCGGAATTCATAGTATTTTTATATTTTGATTTTTGAGACTTCCTGGAATTTTATATATCTCCTAAAAACCTGATCTCATGACGAAGCGATATAGTTCAATGGAAAAATACGAAACAAAGCTTAAGAACACCTGAAGAAGACAATATGGCTAAAGGAATATTGGGTTAAAGCAAAACTTATCTTAGAGTAAATTGTGCGTAATCGCATCGAATGATTGAATACATTGTTGCACGCATTTGCTTGTTGCACCATTTTGCACCGCGAAGAATGCTCATACGCCAAATAACCATGCTGTTGCATTGACAATGTAAGAAATTTTTCAAATACCACACATGCCCGAGCACAACAACAACAACAACACAAAGGCGAAAAGTCAAAAGTCATTAGTGAAATATTGTGCGGCGTTTTAGGATTGTGGCGAATTCGGCAATTTGGAGCGCATTTACGGCGCTTTTCGGCTGCCGGATCACATCGAAATTAAGGCGATCATTACAATTCCACAGCAATTTTAAATCCGCGAGATTAAAGTGGCTGCAACGCGGGAAAAAATTACAAACAACAACAATAACAAAGTTCAAAGGGAAATTATGTGTACGCATTAACGGCCGATGAACGCCGATGGCGGGGGTCAAACATGCAGGTATGCGACAATTGCGCCGACCGACGTCCACTGCAATTCGATATCAACACAAAAAGCTTAGCTCAATTGGTTTTTTGTGCGAAGGCTGGCAGAGTACAGCACAATAATGCGACCGCATGTGGCATTCAAATGCCGCCGAAAACAGCAGAAAACCTCAAAAAACATAAGCATACATATATCCAAGTGCAAGCAAAAAGAGTTTGAGAAATTGGCTGTTTCTAGTGTGCGCTTTCAGCTCATTTCGCGCAATTAATGAACCTGCTGCATGGACGGCCACCGCGTCGCCGCGCATGCGCACAAACCCACTGAAGTTGACAATAAATCAACGAGTGGAAAAAACTTTTGTAAACGCAGAAGTGGATCAAAAGGGATGCAGTGCAAAAAAACATCAACAAAAAAAAAACAAAAAATGCAACAAAAGCATGTCGCAAGCTTTGCCCTTTGCTGCAACAGGCGGTCAACTTGCTGTGGCAGGGCAATAATGAATTTGCTTTTCATTGTTGTTGCTTGCGCTTGTTTGCTCTGCACGCGTACCTACTTGTTAAAGTGTCAAATTTCATTTCCTGTTATATGCTGCCGAAGAATAATGAAAAGCGCAGCAAACACGAAAAAACGAAGAAGAACGAGAAAAACACTCGCCGAAGCACAAAAAATTATGATTTCAATAATGACAAATTCACAAAAGCTACCCAAAATGCGGTGCGCTTTGCCGCGCCAGCGGGTCCATCACTCCCGCAAAGCACCGCTAACCCACTGACGGACGCAATGAATTTTTCATAAACAGCACAGAAGAGCCAAAAACCCCCACTTACACCCGCTAGTTCAAGCATATTTGTTGTTGTTGTTGTTATTCTCTTTCTACTTGCTTGCTTGCTTATTTTGCCTGAAATCAGATCCTGGCCAATCTGCCAGTTGCGATCGCAACGATTTCTCATTTTAATCAATTAAAAAGTCATCGACCACTCCTCTTTTTGTGGCGAAGCTGTGTGTTCAACATACATCCTCGTACTGTTGTTGTTGTTGTTTTTGTCATTTGGTTTATATTCACTTGCATTTCGTTCGCCGTGTTTTGCTGGCGAAGGGCCACAATGATGGCCACTGACAAGTTGCCAAAATAAACGTGCGCACTTTTTGTTAGATTAATGAGGTGAAATGTTGTGAAAAATATGAAAAGTTTGTCTTGAAATCAATACCCCACACAGCCGCACAGTCGGAGATTTTGTACGGTGATTCGGTGGGGGCTATAGTTGTATGTGCGTGCGTGTGTTTGTATTGGCGGTTGCAAGCAGTTTTTCAAAAACTACCGAAATTACTGTTATGGAAAAATACGCAGTCATTGGTGAGATGGATACAGCAGATAAGAGTGCAGCAGTAACGCCTGTTGGCATATACATAACAACAGCAAACACGTGATTGCGAAGCTTTTATAGGTTGAGTAATAAATTTTGAACGTCTACGCTAGTTTGTTGTTGGTTCTTAACTCGAAAATTATTATTTGATATACTCAATTTTAAAAGGTGCCAAAATATTACTGTAGGCTGGAGAAGAGTATGGGTATATTTTATAACTCACTGCGGCGATTCACCGAATAGTTTGACTCATATGGAAATTCCTGTATGATAAGATAGAAAGTACAGGGAGAAAATCAAAAATTCAAGTTCTTGCTATTATCCCGTATAAGTACAAATGAGAATAACGTGGCTAAAAGTCCTCAAAGTATCGGTTGCCAATGGACTACCCACGAAATCACCTATGTTCAGAAGTTGGTAAAGAGTGTTGTCAATCTATTCACAGGTAGGAATACAAATGTAACAATCTACAAACGGAGACAGACGTGGAAGTAACATTCTGTTGCATTCATAAGACAAAGACTCATACGTTTTTTTAAGTCCTAAGCAGTCTTTTACTTTCAGTATATATCAAACAAAAAATCCCAGTAGTGACATGTCAAAGAATAAGTGTCGTTGGTCCACTTTAACGGCTATATAAACAATAAAATAATTTATGTGTTGCTGTTAGGCTGTACAGGAATAATAATACCAGCTAAACGAATTCGAAGAGGTCAACTTATAGCCATTTGATACTAAAAGTGGTTATATGCAAATCTAAGACACTCAGGAATATTTTTTTTAGAACAGCATACGATTCCTTGGAACATTGACGAACTCTATTATAAAATCTATGTTTCAACAAATAACATTTGAGGGCAAAAAATTCGAATTTCTTCAACATTTCATATTTCGAAATTACATACAGAATTATTATTGGCAAGAAGTAGTACTTTTAATTATGTAAAGACTTTTTTGATTTATGGCCAATAGCCAAAAAAAAAAAAAAAATATAATCAATGAACGAGAGTTTCAGTGTTTTGGAAATGTTATTTCTCTAATGCGGACACCAGCATCACAGTTAAATGTTTTTGGTATATCCCAGGTATAAAGAAAAAAATGCTCAGTTTGTCCACAACAGCTTTGGCGACATTTTTAAGGAGATATATGGTATGGACTAACTTTCTCTTGTATCCTGAAACCAGCGCAGTGACGAATAATAATAGAATCCCACTTGTACAGTTGAAACATCAATAATCATATATTTACAGCCCTATCCTGTGCACTTTACAAATTTCTAATTTATAAAAATTTTAAATTTATGAAGCATTTCGTATTCTGTGTCTAAAATAAAAAGCTTTTTTCTTGATAAATTGTTAAGAAGCCAAATGCTCTTGACAGTGTTTTTACAAATAAAATATCTCGTTGTGGATAGGTGTATATCTATTATATTAAATAATATTATATTGCTCCGCGGGGAGCAAACGACTCCGGGGTATGTGGAATCGAAAAGCGAATATATATCCCCTGCCATCCGATTATCAACCTCATCTACGCGCGGCACCCTCTTTATGATTAGCAAACGAGGTTCTGGCGACCGAGTAAAGACCGTATAACCTTATCATCTGTATAAAAGCCGGGTAGATAGACTAATAACACTGGTCGACAAAAAGTAACTTTTTCTCTGATTCAAAGATCAGACAGTGATATTCTTATAGGATTTTCATCGCTGAACACGAATATGACCTTCAAAAGTGCCCATCACGTCGAGATTTTGAGCAAAATGAAGTCAAAGTCTCACCCTGTTTTTAGCCTTTTTTGATCACGTGTAGAGAATTATGCTGACGTGCTAGAAGTCTCTAATTAGGCTTAAATTGAAGCTTAAACTGTCAACTATAAGAATCAAATCGAAAAAGTTCTGAATTAGTCAAAAATTTTCATATATAACAACTTTTTCATGTGCGCACGCGCTCTACTTGCACTCATAGAGCGGCACACTAGGCTCTAAAGGGCGGTTAAAACAGGTGTTGTTATATAACGGATTAGAGGAATATAGCCTTTCTCCTGTTCTGTTCAGAGATCTGTAGACCATGAATGTAAAAGTACGAAGATTCGAAACTGTGTATTACAATATACAAGATTCTGAATTGAGAGTTTTTCTGAGATTATCTACAAAGTATTATTCCACTGTTTACTTGCAATTTTCTTTAAAGTTTCGTCAGCTGTTTTGGTATTCTATCGGCATCATCTGAGTAGTATAACTTCACTCTCCCTGTCCTTTTTACTTTTTCATAGGGCTTGTAGAGTGTCTTATTTAAATTTCAACAAATTCTTTTCCATCACCCTTCCATATATTTTCTTTTAATCGGTTTTGAGTAGTATGTTCGACTTCTAGTTCAGATTTTATGGAGATTTAGCTTTTCAGATAATTAAATTAAAATACGAGTATAAAAGCGATATAATCAAGAATTAAACAAGGTCCTGTCCGCTTATACATGAGGCATTCTCTGGAAAAAAGCCACTTGAAAAAAAAAGTTCTTTATTTTCTTTGGCAATGATATATCTTATAGTATATGTAAAACCTAAAATAAAACATATGCTGTTAATCTGTGTAAGTTGCCATACTGTAAACAAGGTCCAAAGTTTTTGTAAAAAATTTTCTGCACCTTAGATTAGAACTAATGAACAGATTTTAAAACACCATGTGACTATTTTTGTTCAGATATTTCCCAATATATGTAAAACTGTATATCGTAAGTAAATTTTTAAAAATAATATTTCATAGCAAAAAATGAAAAAATATTTTTTTGAATTTTAACCCATGCCAACTTCGATTTTTTCGAAAATATCTTAAAATGTTCCTTATTTCATCATCTTTTTACCTCTGCCTCGACGTGTAGAACTTGCAAAATATCCGGTACTTGGATATATAATCCCACGTAATAATTTTAATTTTAAAATTTGAAAAATACAAAAAAATTAAAAATATAAATATTGAAAAATCAAATAAGGGATTAAATGTCTTACGTCCACGTCGTTAATCCTGGTGATTACAATCTTTCAATAATAATAGTGCATTTTAAATCAATGATTTTTTCACCATGTTCTGAGTCGAGTTTTTCATTATTTCGAAATATGTAGCTCAGATAACCAGAGAAATTGATTCGCATAGTTGAATTGAAATATTTTTAGCAGCGACATCTGTCGTATTTGTTTTCTTACAAAAATGACTAGAGAACGTATATCGTATGTCTTTGTCGCAGAGTTGCATTTGATTTTCAAGTCCATTAAAATTCAATTGATAATAAATGTAGATTTTATTTTGTATGGTAAATCGATCTTAATAAGAGGCCGGTTAATTTATCAATTAGCTCCTTTCTAAAAACGCTATAAAGCGCTATAACTCTGTCATTGATTAAGCTACTATAGTCATGTATGTATATCAGAGGACGTCATTAGAACAAGCACTCTTTTCATCACGTTTTCTATATACTTTCCAAAAACGAACGAATTACTAATTTGTACGTATCTGAAACCAGTTATTAACTGCTCTAGTACCATTAATCGAATTAATGTTTAATTTTGTTAAGCTAAGTAAGACAGTTTTGTTCGCAAAGAAGTGTATTTTATGCTTAAGGATCTCCAATGCGCATTATTCTTCTCAATTATAGAGTAAATTATTTGTAAATTTACTTAGAAATATTTCAAAGTCGATTAACCCTACTGAACGCAAGTGCACATATTCCAAATGCCTTAACATAATCTCGTCTAAATTGATTAGCTAATTTGTGGTTCGCAATGACGAATTATGCATTAATTGTAAATTGAAATGCCACATTTGCAGCTTTGAACAAACAAAAACAACAATATGCGCTTTAAGCTGGCAAATGCGAGCGGCTTGTCAGCGGAAGAATGGCAACTGTCTAAGTATCAATGAAAATTTAAATAATTGTTTCTTTAAGATTTTTGCATACAAACACATAGATTTGCATAAAGCAGTAGAAATATTTGTTGTTTGTTGTTGTTATTGTACTGCTAGTTGAGAGGTAGTGTTGTTGCTGTACACTTGCCAGCTGGGCTGCGGCACATGAGCATGCACAAGTCCGAAGCGTGACATTCGCGTTCGCGCAAATTGAGTGAATTCGCTTGTAAGTTCGTGCCTTAAGTCTTTTGTTATTTGCAAATGAATGCATTCATTTGAACATAAAGTGCACAACAAGCAATCATATTGCTGTCAATTAAGGTTAATTAATTCCGCAAAAAAAATATTTAAAGCGCACTGTAGTGCAAGCATTGTTTGTGTTTGTGTATATGCAAGCGTTGCCTTGCTCCCCTCTTCGCTCATTCGCCGCATTTGCAATCGACTTGGACAAGGCCATGTGTTCATGTTTTTATTGTTTTTGCTTTTTTGCATTTATTTTTTGCATATATTTCGCTGCATTTTGGTAAATTTTTGGCGCCGGAAATCCAAACAATCAAAAGGTTGCTACGGCTAACAGCCATTTTGCATACAAGAGCCTCTCCTGTCAAGCCGTCGCATGCAGTTGAACCCCCAGGCGGCCGCTTAGCTGCCGCAGCGACAACGGCGGACATCACTGGCAGTCCGAAAAGTCGCATGTATCGAATGTTTCATCATTTTGACAAGCGCACTCAACTGACAACAATGAACACAACAACAACACATATAAACAATGGCGGCGATGGCGGCGTCGGCGCGCATTGACAATGACAGTCAGTCGAGCAAAACGGCCTAAATGGTTCATAGCAAAATGCAGGAAAAAACACACACAAAAAGTGCACGAAATTTGAAAAGAAGCGCAAAAAATGCCAGAAACCAAATGTAGTCTGTTGTCGGGTCGCCAAAAATGAGCAAACAGAGTGCAAGTCAATTGTTGTCATTTCGTCGCTGATTGTTCGCTGTGGCGGCTGTGTACTCGTATGCAATGAAATGCGCCAAAATGCAAATTTTATGAAGACACTGCTGCAATGTCAACAGCAACCTTTGTCAAATCTATGCCGATTATAATGCAAGCATCGCGGGGAGGTTACTTCTTCTTTGCTAATATGTCGCATCAAGGGTTCTGAGAGTACAGTACTGATACTGTAAAGTTATAGAACGTTTCTGTATAATATGATTTTAGAAAATTAAAATAAATTTGTGTGATGGAAATCAGTTGTTCTCCGTTTCCTCATTCAATGTTCGGGGAATGAATTTCTTTTATTGAATTTTCGTATGAATTTTGAAAAAAATAATCCTATATTTTATCTGAGCCTGGTTTGTTGAACTTACAATTTATTTTCCATGAAATATTTGAAATTACAAGGTAATTAGATCGATGACTGCTTCGTTAACCCACATCGACCTGGTGTTCCCAAACTCATTTAAAACGAAAGATATTAATCTTAATGTGTTCGAAGTCCCGCTCCTTTTTGAATAGATGATATCGTTTCATTTAATTTTTATACTCTCGCAACAAAAGTTGCTAAGAGAGTATTATAGTTTTGTCCACATAACGGTTGTTTGTAAGTCCTAAAACTTAACGAGTTAGATATAGGGTTATAAATATATACCAAAGTGATCAGGGTGACGAGTAAAGTTCAAATCCGGACAATCACAAAATGGCGATAACTAAAAACACATAAAGAGCTATAACTAAGCCATAAATAAAGTTATTCAAATAACATTTGGAACATAGGATCGCATTAGGAAGAGTCACATTTGAATGTAATTTTTTTGAAAGAGTGGGTGTGACCCCGCCCCCAAATAGGTTTTTTGTATATATCTTGCAAACCAATAAATCTATATAAACCAAACTTTCTGCAGTCGTTTCTTTTAGCCGTTTCCTTATATGGTCCAAAAATGAAAGAAATCGGATAATAACCACGCCCACCTCTCATACAAAGGTTAGGTTGAAAATGACTAAAAGTGCGTTAACTCACTAACGAGAAACATCAGAAACACCAAATTTTACATAAGAAATGGCAGAAGGAAGCTGCACTGAGATCTTTTTACAAAATGGAAAATGGGCGTGGCGTCGCCCACTTATGGGTCAAAAACCATATCTGAAGAACTACTCGACAGATTTCAATGAAATTCGGTATATAATATTTTCTTGGCACCCTGATGACACTGGTTGAATATGGGCGAAATGGGTTCACAACTACGCCTACTTCCCATATAACTCAATTCCTGATTCGTTCACTTTATAATGTATACATAAGGAACCGATAAAGATAACGAAATAAAACTTTACACAAATACTGTATTTGAGCTGTGACATCACTTGTGGAAAAATTGTCAAAATCGAACCATTACTTTTCAAGGCCCCTGATATCAAATATGAAGAACTCAGTGCCTAAGGGTAATTTTTCACCGGAAATATAGGGAAATCTCTAAATAAATTGCGAGAGTATAAAATGTTCGATTGCACCCGAACTTAGCATTTCCTTACTTGTTTCAATATAAAGATCTGAAAGTCTCCCTTTGAAAGAAATTATCTAAGGCGACTACTCACTACTCGACACAATAGTTGTGTTAATATCCATAATGTGCTTAATATACTCCATTCTATATAAATTTTTTATTAGACGATCAAGGTGACTACTGCAGTATAAATTTTCCGAAATTTGCTCACATTTAAAATATGTCTATATAGTTTTTCTAATTTGATTGGAGAACCATAGAATATAGTCCTATGATAGAAGTCAAGTTAATCGAGCACTTGTGCGTAAAGAATTGCTAACCACTGGCTACTAATCGAATGAAATGATAGAACGCTCTTTTTCGAAATTAAGAGTGATGAATTAATGTAATTATTTTCAATTTATTTATTTTATGATACTAAATATAATAGCCTTTTCACACAGCCAAATTAATTGAAAGATTAAGATCATAATTGAGAAACCACTTTTTGTCCTTCGCATTGCCGGCTACTCGATAAATGATCAGCTGTTATACATGTTTGTGTTTGCTTTTCATAAGTAGTTGCTAAGTTTCAAGAGCTGATTGCTATTTTCTCAATAACCATAACCATTGGAAAAGAAATTGCATTACTGCTATTTTATCAATAAAGACAGCATAATTCACAGCGTGGACAACACCTAGCAGAGTTGCATTACATTTTCAACTCGATTTGCATTCGATTAAAAATTAATGTAGGAAATGAGGTTTTTCTTTTGTATGGTAAATCGATCTAAATCTGTGTTTTAATCGAACAAAGAGCGGTTCATTGATCAATTAGCTCCTATATATAAAGCTCTTATATTTATTATGAATGAAAATCACTTGTTATTGAATTAAGATATGCATTTTGTGAACGAAAATTGTAAACTAACTTTCTCAAGAACTATCTCTGAAATCCTCACATTTGTGAGAGAGAGCCAATAGGTACTCTCGAATTCTATACAGTGATCAAGATTTGAAAAAATGTCAATTTATAACCATAAATGCATATTCAATGAGGTTGCTGTAGAATAAAAAAGTCGGTAGACTGTAGTTTCTAGAAAGGTCCACTAAAGTGTGTTTTACCAAAGATTAAATAGCTATATCTAGAATAATAGAAATATAGATGACGATATGTTTGTTCCATTATTTTTATACTCTCGCAACAAAAGTTGCTAAGAGAGTATTATAGTTTTGTCCACATAACGGCTGTTTGTAAGTCCTAAAACTAAACGAGTTAGATATAGGGTTATATATATCAAAATGATCAGGGGGACGAGAAAAGTTCAAATCAGGATGTCTGCCTGTCCGTCCGTGCAAGCTGTAACTTGAGTAAAAATTGAGATATCTTAATGAAACTAATAATTAAATTCGAAGATGGGCGGAATCGGACCACTGCCACGCCCACAAAATGGCGATAATCAAAAACACATATAGAGCTATAACTAAGCCATAAATAAAGTTATGAAAATAAAATTTGGAACATAGGATCACATTAGGAAGGGGCACATTTGGGTGTAATTTTTTTGAAAAGTGGGCGTGACCAATAAAGCACAAACCAATAAAGCTATATAAACCAAACTATCTGCTGTCGTTTCTTTTAGCCATTTCCTTATACAGTCCAAGAATGAAAGAAATGGGATAATAACCACGCCCACTTCCCATACAAACTTTAGGTTGAAAATGACTAAAAGTGCGTTAACTCACTAACGAAAAACGTCAGAAACACTAAATTTTACAGAATGTATTAGAAAGAAGTTACAGTGAGATTTTTTTACAAAATTTAAAATGGGCGTGGCGTCGCCCACTTATGGGTCAAAAACCATATCTCAAGAACTATTCGACCGATTTCAATGAAATTCGGTGTATAACACTTTCTTGACACCCTGATGACACGTGTGGAAAATTAATGAAATCGGTTCACAACCACGACAACTTCCCATATAGCTCAATTATGAACTCCATCTTATTCCTTCACTTTATAATATATACATAAGGAACCACTGAAGATAGAGGAATAAAACTTTGCACAAATACTGTATTTGAGCTGTGACATCACTTGTGGAAAAATTGTCAAAATCGGAACATGACTTTTCAAGGCCCTTGATATCGAACATGAAGAACTCAGTGCTTAAGGGTAATTTTTCACCGAAAATATAGGTAAATCTCTCAGATATTTTAATGTAATTCATTCCCTCTGAATTTTTGTCTTATAACAGTTTGTCTCTGTACTAAAAACGGTCAAAATCGGGTCATAACTTCCCCCAAATCCCATATACCTAATTATAAGTAATATAAAATTAAGTGAGGGTATAGTCTTCGATATATTGTATCTTGGTGGTGAAAACGAGTGAAATCGGTTCAGGAATTACCTCAGTTCCCATATACTATTTGTAATGATTTTCGTTATTCTATTGAACTTTATGCCGAATATATACGACTTTAAAAATTACAACAATAAATTGCGAGAGTATACATTTTTCGGTTGCACCCGAACTTTTCTTAGTTGTTCGAAATTAAGAATAACTTCAAAGTAGTCAGACAATCACTGCAGGATTTGAAAGGAAAGAAATAATGTAATTGTTTTCAATTTATTTATTTTATGATATTAAATATAACAGCATTTTCGCACAGACAAATTAATTGATTGATTAAGATTATAATTGAGAAAGCAGTTTTTGTTCTTCACACTGCCGGCTACTCGATAAAATATTTGCTGTTATACATATTTGTTTTTGCTTTTCATAAGAAGTTGTTAAGATTTTTCATTGTTATTTACAACAGCGACATCTATTTTCCAAATGCATTACTGCTATTATATTAAAAAATACAATATTATTTGTATCGTGGATAACAACTCGCAGAGTTGCATTGCATTTTCAACTCCATTTGCATGTGATTAAAAATTAATGTAGTAAGATTTTTATTTTGTATGGTAAATCGATTTAAATCAGTGCTTTAATCGAACAAATGGCGGTTAATTGATCAATTAACTCCTGTACGAAAAGACTATAAAGCTCTTATCTTTATTGTGGAAGAAAATCACTAGTTAATGAATAAATAAGTTTACATATTATGAACGAAAATTGTAAACTACCTTTCTCAAGAACTAAGAGAGCATTGCATTTAGTTTCTGTATTATCCTCAAATATGTGAGAGAGAGTCGCTAGAGACTGTCGAAAATTGTGTGGGATTTAATCAAGATTTGAAGAATTGTCAATTTATAATCATAAATGATTATTCAGCGCTACAACATATTAATATCAGGGAACTCCCATGGCCCCGAGGTTGGTGTGGAAAAAAAATACCGACTGTAGCTTGTAGAATGGTCAACAAAAGTGAGTTTTGCCAGAGTTTAAACAGCTATCTCTTGAATAATTGAAATACTTTCTGGATTAAGCGGTAAAAATAGCTACTATTTTGATACGTCAGTTAAAGAAAAAGAGCTAATTTCCGTACTAGTGATGGAGTATTCGTGAGTAAAGTGAAATAAATTCAAGACAGCATCAAATAATTGGTTGGTGTCCAAACATGACGAATTCGTCTTTCTTGAGGTTACGCAGAAGAGCTAAATACTCCCGTTGGGCTGAAAGTCAAGTTTTAAAAAACTAGTACCAAAATCTCAGCTTATATATGGATCTAAGACATATTAGAACCGATTTATTGAAAAATTGGGAAATAGTCGAAATCAACTTCAGTTTTTCCATACTTTTGGCAACTCAGCATAATATCTACATATATACACGTGAATTCCCTGTACATGCATGACAAACTTCAAAAATTGTTCTTAAAACATTTATCAAAGCAATTAATAAGACAACGTCATCTTGAGATCACAAAATTTTGTCACAGGGCACAATACCTGGCAGGTATAGGCAAGGCTTTTGGTAGTGGTGGGTCTCGTTCATCAAGTGCATACTGAGGGATCTGAAGTGAGTGCATCAAACTCAATCTTAAGCTAATCCATCTATCTATCATACCACAACAGATTTTTGTATAAACCTTTTTAAATACAGATGCACACACATATATTTGTATAAACACACAACACACATACACTGAGACAAACTAGCAAACAATAAGAAGCTTTGAATTCGACGCTAAACCAAAATAGTCGGTGCAGCATCAAACTAATCTTCATCAACATTTTTGCTTGTCGCCATTTATTTGCACAAAACAACAGCAACACAAACAATAACCAGAACATTAACAACAACAGTAACAACAACAACGATTGCGCTAGCATACTGCAAGGCTAACAATAGTAGCAGCTATAAAATGACGGTGGCGATGACGATGTTGTTGATGAGCCACCAAATGCAAAGAAAACAACAAAAAAAGCAAAATGCAGACACAAATGAATTCAAAATCAACAACAAACTCACGGCAAAGGAAATAAGTGCAAAAAAAGAAGCAAAAGCATGAAAGAGACTTAGAACCACGACAGTCCCATGATACTAAAGCGACTTTATCTGCAGAATAGATAGGCATTTGGAAATCGGTATTCTTTGCTGCTATATGTGTGCATTTGTTGTTGTTGTTAATGTTGGCGCTTTTGTTTGTTGTGGATATTGCTCAAAATGAATGATTCGCCGACTGACCGCCACAAACACCAACAACAACAACAATAACAACAGCTGCATCCTGACCAAATGGCATACACCAAAAGCAGCAGCAATGTTAGGAGCGTAGCATTTTGGCGGCTTCTAAATTGTGTGGCGTCATGACGCAGCGCTGAGATGGATGGTTCACTGCGTACGCCACGCATTTGCCACGGATTATGAGCTTCCCTCAAACAGCAATGTTTCGCCGAGTTGATTGTATTTTGACTAACGCATGCGCATTATTGCCGCGTTCCTGTTTGCCTGTTGACTTATTGGCTGCCATTTCGTTGGATATATAGACAAATTCATGCAACATATATGCGCTTTGTTTGCACTTAATTGAAGCGAGTTTGAGCTTTGAGTTAGCAGAAAATAACTTTTTGTGCATTTAATGCCTAGAAAGTGTAGTTTGCGGTTAATTAAGCGGAATAGAGGTTTTATTATGCTTGGAAGAAAGAAAATCAATATCTCCTTGTGAGGTAACTCTATGGCTTTTAGTTTGTTCACTTATTCGGATCAAGATATCTATATTTTTAGAGAACATTATTTTTAATTATAAATATTTTTTACACTCTCGCTACAAAAGTTACTAGGAGAGTATTATAGTTATAGTCCGTCCGTTCGTCTGTCCGTGCAACGGATAACTTGAGTAAAAATTAAGATCTCTTGACGAAACTTGGTACTCATATTCCTTGGGACCGTGAGGAGGTCGGTATTGAAAATAGGCGAAATTGGACCATTGCCACGCCCACAATATGGCGAAATCCGAAAACCTAAAATTCGGTACATAATACTTTCTAATAACATGGATGGAAAATGGCGAAATCGGTCAACTTTGAATTCCATCTGATTAATTTAATTACATTAAGGAACCAATGAAGATAGGGGAATAAAACTTTACACAAATACTGCATATCATCAGTGGCTTCATTTGTGGAAAAATTGTCGAAATCGGGGTATGACTTTTCAGGCCCCGGATATAGAACTTGATGAACTCAGCGCCTAAGCGTAATATAGGTAAATCTCTTAATGTTTTAATGCAATTCAGAGGGAATATTTTTTTCTAATAGTGTGTCGTTGTACCAAAAATGGCTAAAATCGCGTCATTCCCCTGGCTGCTATATGCCTTATATTCGGATTATCAAACTTCTGGTGGAATTTATACCTCATATATCGGTTAATATGTGGGATATCTTAGCAAAATTAAGTGATCATATAGTCTTTGATATGGTGTACCTTGGTGGTGAAAATCGGTTTAGAAATTATCTTAGCCCTCATACACTATATACGATTTTTTCGTTGTCCCTTCTTGATTTAACAACAGCACTCACTTACGTAACTGTTCAACCAAATCTGATCAACTTCTTACCGAAAATTTCGGTCAATCTGTAAATTCGATTTAAATACAATTAGGCGATATTCATTTATTAATGTGATCTGTTATTGAAGATTGATCAAATCGGTTGAGTAATTCGGTTGGTCCCCATATACCTAATATAATGATGTTCAAACTTCCCATTGACTTTATACCGTATATCTCGGTTAATATTGGAGATATTTTAACATATTTTCTTAGAGGTCTTCTATTTTTGTGCCCATGGAGCGTGAATTCGATCCATGAATATATATGGAATCAGTCCCTAGCTTGCCTTAGCCCTAAAATATATATTTTTATGAAATTAATAGACGTGTGTCCAAACCTTTTCGCAGCCCTCATACGTTTAATATAATGATCTTTGCTCCTCTGGTTGACTTTTCACAAAATATTTTAATATTTAGTCCTTTGAACGAGTTTGTAAAGTATATATGTATATAAAAAAAGTAAAGTTAAGAGGTTGGGGTTTTCCATTTGGAGGGCTCATGGTCAAGTTTTTTTACGGTTTAGATGGTACGTGATTAATAGTTTGTTTAAAGTTTTATGGGTAAAGTAAAGAAATGTTGGGGGTCACGAGTGGTCAAACTAAAGGTCACATGAGGTCAAGCTAGCGTTCTGCTTTGGTGAAGATAGTTGAAGACAAGAGTAAAGAGGGAGAGGATATGTCGGTACAAGTTGGGATTTGGGAAATAAAATACGTTCAAGTCGGTTTTACCCCGCGTCTATATATGAAATATAATTCTGAATGTTTCTTTCTTAATAATAATGATGGTTAATATGAAAGATATGTTTATAAAATTAAATATATAGTACAACAATCTTATATAAGAGTGAACAGCTACTGGCGTACTTCGATGATATTGATATCATTGGAGTCAAAAACCGCGCCTGCTCTTCCAGACTGGATAAAAAAGCGATTCAAACGGGTCTGGTGGTGAATGGGGACTAGACAAAATATCTCCTGTCATAACACAAACAGTCAGCACATTCGCGTCGTGGCTCCTACCTTTTGACAGTCATAACTTTGAAGTTGTAGATAATTCCGTATACTTAGGAACCAGCAATAATAACACCAACTATGTCAGCCTTGAAATCCAACGCAGAATCACTTTTACCAACAGGTGTTTCTTTGGACTGAGTAGGCAATTGAAAAGAAGTCCTCTCTCGAGCCAAAATCAAACTCTACAAGTCCCTCATCATTCCCGTCGTACTCTATGGTGCAAAAGCGTGGACGATGTCAACATCCGATGAGACGGCACTAGCAATTTTCGAAAGATCTTGTGGAAGATTTATGGGCCTTCGGACATTGGTAACGGGGAATACCGCAGACGATGGAACGATGAGCTGTACGAGTTATGCAATGATAGAGATTTATTTCAGCGAATAAAAGGACAGCGGTTTAACTGACTTGGTCATGTTCTTCAAATGGACGAAAACACTCAAGATTTGAAATTATTCGCTAGTGGTAGCCGAGGAAGAGGAAGACCTCCACTCCGTTGGAAAGACAAGGTAGAGAAGCACCTGGCTGCACTTGGTATCACCAATTGGATCCCAAACATCGAGAAGGAGGAACGAATGGCGCGCAAAATATTTTTATTGACCAGTTCAGAATTATTAACAATTGCTAAAAGCGCATTAAATAATATAACGGCATATACGCTCACTAAAAATCGGCCACCATTGTTTTCATCCAGCAATATAATGCAGAAAAATATGAAAAATGGTTTCACGGTATTTAAACAAAAATCTTTTGTGTCCATCAAACGTTGTGAATTAACCGAAAACCGACAGCAACCGCCAAACCGCCATTAATACGACCTTCCCGCAGAACGTTTCAGTCGATTGTTGATGAGGCATATTAAAGTTGTGAATTATCTACAAATCCGGGCGGGCACCAATTGAGTGAAGATGTCAAAATTCACAACAACACACGCACATACGCACAACAATGGACACACCGACCATGTCAGCTCCTTTATAACTTAACTGAGTAGCTTTGGCAACAATCACTTGCAACGCCTTTATAACATTTCCATTAGCCTTAATGTCTTCATTGCAAGTGTCAGTTGTGGCGGTGGATTTGGCGATGGCAATGGCGGCGAAAGGTGTGAAAGTGGACGGACGAGCGCGGAATTGGTTGCGCTGAACTTGAGGACTTCATATTTGCGGCGGCGTTGATTTAGCTTTTAAAACGAGCAGTTTTATTGTTGTTGTTTGTGTTGTTGCAAGCGCAAGCTCGTGCATTAACTGGCACATACACGAGTACACCGCATGTCAGTTTCACACTTGGCAGCGATGCGCACAAATCCCTGCCAGTTGTTTTCCCTTTGATTAAGCTCAGTAAAGCCTACGCGGTGCCCCAACACCCGACCATCCTTTGGCAGAATATTGTTGATGACGCTGATGCGCTTTGAATGCGCTACATTTCGCGTTTCATTGCTGGTTGGCCGAACATACGCTCTTGTTATTGCTGCACTTGTTGCTGTTCCCGCTGCTGTTGTTGTTGTTGCACTAATAAGCTCAAATATTAGCCGCAACATACCAAATGCGAAAATAATTGTTGCCACAAATGCCTACCCCTCATTTGATCGCCGTCAGGTGAGTGTGTGTGTGTGTGTGTGAGCAGTCATATATATCAATAAATGCGTATACACGTGTGTATTGGTGTGTATGCTTCTGCGCAGTCGCACGTTGATTGGACTTTGTTCGCAACTTTTTTATTGTGCACTGCACGTTAATGACGTCGGCGGCGGCTTCTTTGGAATTATCCGTAATAAAGAAATTTTGTGCCTAAGCTAATTTTCATACTCACTCACACACAGACACATATGTTCATACTTACATATATCTGAGTGCCTATACAAGTATGGCCGAGGCAGCTACAAGTGTAGACCCGCTTGGGCTCACTCATTTATTTGCGCATGTAAAATGCATATGTCTGTTTGTCTGTGTGTTTATTATTGCAGTGAAACTTTTAAAATTAATTCAAAAGTGCACAATACGAATCGAGCGTAATCAAAGAATGCCTTTCGGTATTATTTAAGTTGTAATTTGCAGTGCCATTAGGGCAATGTGCAAGAGAGCGAGCTATTAAAATATAGCCTAATTATATGGCCATATTAATAATGCCACTATAAATTACTTGAAAATATTAAGCGTATAAAATATAACGCATATAATTAGTCGTCCCTTCATGGGATACAAGCGTAGCGAGCTGAAGTTGAGTGGAGGTCTTTTTACATTATTTTAATAAAATATAATATTTCTTCAGAAAGTTCAAGTATATTTACCTTGACAATGAATATCTCCTCTACCGCTTATCAGGCATATAAATGCCATCAGTTATTCTGATCATTATTCTGATCTTTACTTGGAAAATTAGAATATTGGCTGCATGGATTCGTTGAGTTGATAAATATGTATTGAAATGACAAGATGAAAATAACTTTATTGAAAATTTTCCTAAATCGCTTAAGTGATTTCCAGGAGTCAAGTATGAAAAATAAGGTTAAAACTGGAGATAATTTTTTCAAGCCACCGAAGTCTCAATTAGATACTCTTAGCGGCCAATTAATTTTATGTATATTTATTTCTCTGTAAAAATATAACGCTGTTAAGTGATATCTTCAGCGTTTTCGTACAGCAAACCGAATTTTAACCTTACTAAAGGTGACCAATCTAATAGGAAGCGCTGACTGTTCTCTCAAAGCTAGTCAAGGAGTGCTTAGCCTCCCTATCAATATCTTTAAACCACGTTAATATAAGACTCGTTTTGGTTACAGACCATAGCGGTATCGCTGGGACCTGTAAAGCCAATGAGCGTAAGAGCACCTAAGATGTAATCTCATCAGATTGAGAACTAGCTGGTGTCCCACTAACCTCCTGCCTCTCCGCATTGGATCAGTGCTCGTCGGTGGACAATGACAAGTACATCTGCGACTGCGAGATCATTTTGGCCTAATTTGGATCGCAGGAGATCCACCGCGCTATTTGCTCTTAGCAAGGTTCAGCAGGGCATGATGATAGGAGTCATTACTGGACACTGCCCGATGGAGCTTCATACCGTGAGGATAAATATCCTGACGGATGCAATTTTGCCAAAGCTGCATGGAAGCAGGGG
The DNA here is from genome assembly GCA_031772095.1 of Zeugodacus tau. Taxonomy (NCBI): domain Eukaryota; kingdom Metazoa; phylum Arthropoda; class Insecta; order Diptera; family Tephritidae; genus Zeugodacus; species Zeugodacus tau. The sequence goes on along the minus strand of CM062651.1, from coordinate 54,181,889 downwards.
AGATTGAGACATCGAGACACTTTCTGCTTCATTGCCCAGCTTTTGCTAGACTACGTTTGCAGCCTTCATCTTGGCAGGACGAACTTCAGCGAATCACTTGAACAGTTCAGATAACATATTAGTTGTCTGTACAAATTCGTAACAGGCTGAAAGCGCTTTGTCGTCACTTCAGTGTCGCTGGCATCATTTTTGAGGAGTTTGCGGCATCACAAAGGACTGTCTCTAGCTGTCCAAATGGGAAGTGGGTCCTGTTGCACAGAGACCAGCTCTGTAACCTAACCTAACCTAATGGGAAGTGTTGTGATGATTCTAACCCATTTTCTTCCAAACAACCTCCACAGTTGGGAATTTGTACCGATTGTACAATGACTCTACTCCTAAGAGTCTCTCTTGCTGAGAGAAAAGTGCTTCATAGACCTCTGCGGATTTGCCTCGGATCAGAATGATTTGCGACTATGCAAATGCTAGTAGTTGATCAAACTTCGTCAGGCCTAACCATTCAGCAGCAAACCGCAAGACGCTCAAAACTGTTCCCATTCTACTAATAGTTAAACTGAAATGGCTGTCCTTGCAAAGTCATTAGCAATATAAGTATGTGAGAATTCACTGTAGCCAGGGATCAAGTTGCCGGATAACTCAAGAATAATATCACTACTCAGCTGTTATTTGGCACTTATAGTTTGGTTTCCTTGAAAGTGGCTAATTTTCGGATCGAATTACCCCGATTACTATAGTATTGTGTTAAAATACACTCAGCTGATTCATCATGAAATGAAATGCATTGGTTTTCAAATATATTTCTGGAGAAAAATATTTGGAAATATCATTTCAAATAGCGTTCTACTATTAATCGAAATTGAATGATTTCAACATGATCAACATTATCAGTAGTTTGAATGTGGCTTACAATTTTTATGAATTCGCATCCGATAGGTAACATTAATATAAGAACTGTAAAAACATTTGCAATTTCGAAGTTATAAAAAATTAATGATATTTATTAAACACCTCCAAAACCTCTTGGTCTCATACCAATTTATATAAATTTTAATATTGTATGAGTAAGTATGCCTTAAAATCATTTAGGGCACATGCAAAATATTCTTAAAAGTGCGACCCTTCGCAACACAGCCGCCAGAGGAAGTTGGTGGGCATGGCTGACAGCTGTCACGTTGCCAGCGAAAAGCTGTCGAAGTCAATTTGACAGCGCAGCCAATAATGAAAAGAATGAATACGAAAAGTAAGTAAAAATAACAAATAACAAATAAACGCAGTGAAAAAGCTTTGGAGGAGGAAAGATTGAAAATAGCTTGAAAGCCGATTAAACTGCATTTGTGCAGTGGAGCTGCGTGAGGACAAGCCGAGTATGCCGTGCGGAGTATGCAGCGTAAAAATGGGAGTAGAAAAGGCAATTGCTAAGGTACAATATACAAATGTAACGCTGTATATATGTGTGTATGTGTGAATGTTCCTATGTGTATAGAAGGTACTGTGTATAAATCACGAATGACAGTGTTTTTAATAGCGAGTGATATTGCATAAGAATTACGCCTTGTTTTGGCGGTGTATTAAGGCAGGAAAATAAGATCGAAAGAAATCGCTCGAAACAAGTACTATGTTGGCTGGCTGTTCGAATAATCGATAATACACGGTTTATGTTATTAATAAAGTGGATTCGAATTTGTGAAAGATGTTATTTGTAAATAATAGCCTAAACATTATAGGTATGAATCAAGGTCGCTCAGATTATTTAAGAAGGTGATATGTTTTTTGTGATTTATAAGCATAGATCTAGAAATCATTCCACGTTGGTAAGATCAAATTCTGCCAAAATGTTCTTAAGCTTCCCACAATATTTTTCCTCAGGAAACCATTCATAATGAACTTTGACCATATACGAGTCTTCAAAAATCATAACACGATCATCTGACTTTGAAGAAATTTCGCTTAAACTGGCCGTGACTTATTTACTCTAAATTAAAAGAGATGTTTAACCATTTAGGCTGACGATCTCTAACATATTAGGTTAGCAAATATCTTTTCGCTTTTTTGCTATTTATTCAATGCTTTATAAAGAGTGTTACAGCGATCGGACTTATATGTCGTTTCTTCGATAATCTGTTTCTATCTATACGGCAACTTCATAACACCCCCTCGTAGAAGGCGTAGAGACGAAGAACTCGGACAGTCACTTTTCACAAGCTTCTTTTGAGTTCAACTTTACACCACCAAGGGCGTTCGCCATGGACTGGAACAGGTGGTAATCACTTGGCGCTATGTCCGGGCTATATGGCGGATGCGATAAAACATCCCATCCGAGCTCCCGTAGCTTCTGACGAGAAATAAACGAAGTGTGTGGTCTGGCGTTGTCCTGATGAAACACTACACCCTTCCTGTTGGCCGATTCTGGACGCTTCTGGTCGATCGCCTGCTTCAAGCGGTCCAGTTGTTCGCAGTAGATGGTGGAATTAAGTGTCTGACCATATGGGAGCAGCTCATAGTGGATGCTCCGCTTCCAATTCCACCAAACACACAGCAAACCCTTTCTGGCCGTCAATCCCGGCTTGGCCACTGTGTGGGACGATTCATCTGCCTTCGACCATGACCGTTTTGGATTGATATTATCATATGGGATCCATTTTTCGTCGCCAATCACCATGCGCTTCAAAAATGGGTCGAGCTCGTTCCGTTTGAGCAGTATATCGCAAGCGTTGATTCGGTCCAGAAGGTGTTTTTCCGTAAAAGCCTTCTGCAGATGGTTTAAAATGGTTTGGTGACTAACCCCCATCTCCTGAGCGATGTCACGAGATGCCGCATGCCGATCTAACTCCATGTTTTCCATGATTTTATCAGTATTCGTCCTCACAGGTCTTATCCATGGTGTCGTTTTCACCCGCTCTGAATCGTCGAAACCATTCCTACGCAGTTCGAATTGATAGAGTACCATCCCCCAAAACACTATTCATCTCACGGAACGTTTCTTTAGCGGATTTGCCTTTAACGAAGGAACACTTTGAAATAGCGCGAATTTCAAAAAAAAGTTCAGTCCAATGTTCCAATTTTTATACTCTCGCAACAAATGTTGCTAAAGAGAGTATTATAGTTTTGTTCGCATAACGGTTGTTTGTAACACCCAAAACTAAACGAGTTAGATATAGGGTTATACACCCAAAGTGATCAGGGTGAAGAGTGGAGTTCAAATCCGAATGTCTGTCTGTCCGTCCGTCCGTCCGTCCGCCTGTGCAAGCTGTAACTTGAGTAAAAATTAAGATATCTTGATGAAACTTGGCACAATGAGCGAAATCGGACCACTGCCACGCCCACAAAATGGCGAAAACCGAAAACACATAAAGTGCCATAACTAAGCCATAAAAAAGCTATGGAAATAAAATTTGGTATGAAGGATCGCACTATGAAGGGGCATATGTGGGTGTAATTTTTTTGGGGAAGTGGGCGTGGCCCCGCCCCCTACTAAGTTTTTTGTACATATCTCGCAAACCAATAGAGATATATAAACCAAACTTTCTGCAGTCGTTTTTTTTAGCCACTTCCTAATACAGTCCAAAAATGAAAGAAATCGGATCATTACCACGCCCACCTCCCATACAAAAGTTAGGTTAAAAATTACTAAAAGTGGGTTAACTCACTAACGAAAAACGTCAGAAACACTAAATTTCACATAAGAAATGGCAGATGAAAGCTGCACTCAGATTTTTTTACAAAATGGAAAATGGGCGTGGCGTCGCCCACTTATGGGTCAAAAACCATATCTCAGGAACTACTCGACCGATTTCAATGAAACTTGGTTTGTAATAGTTTCCTTACATCCCAATGATATGTTGTGAAAATAGGCCAAATCGTTTTACAACCACGCCTTTTTCCTATATACCAGAACTTTGAAGACAATCTGAATCGTTTACTTTACAATATATAAAGTAAGTACTAGTGAAGATATCGGTGCAGCACTTTGCACAAATACTATGTTAATAGTGTGGCAGCCCCATTCTAAAAATCGCCGAAATCGGACCATAGGTCCTTAAGGCCCCATATATCGAACATGAGGACCTCGGTGCATCTAACCTAATATTATGGTTTCCAACTTTCAATGCTTTATACGACGAATATGTGGGTCAAATTGTGTAATATATAATATAAATAAAGTTAAATAAATAAATTGCGAGAGTATAAAATGTTCGGTTACACCCGAACTTAGCCCTTCATTACTTGTTTTTATATAATTTTTATCTCATACAAATTTTTGTTTATAAAACCTTTCAGTTTGCTCCACAGCTCTATATTTTCTATATTTAAGAATCTTTTAATTTGTATGCCTTTCTTGCTATGTGATTTGAAGATTTGTCTTTCTCACTGCGTTGCTGTTATTGTTGTTGCAACATCTCCTCCCTCTAAATACGGCATAGCGAGGCATAAATTAAACCTTTTCACTTTTCTTCATTCTTCTGTCTTTGTTTTTGCACCAATCGAACACACCCCATTCTTGTAGCAAAGCAAAAAAGAGAAAAAATCTAAAAATTCGCAAAGAACAACAGACAAAATTGATTACAGCAACAATTACAGCAAAATAATAGTACAACAGACACGTCATACCAACAATGCAACAACAACAATAAGAATAAAAGTATAAATAAAAGAATAATGTAATTGCAATTGCAACGAAAGCTTGCCACAGTCGCATTGTATTGCAGCAAGCGAGAGTGCTTGGCATTACGAGTATTCCGTTGTGATGGTCGTGGTGGTGAAGATGAATTGTATTTGGTGGGGATCGATGCGAGTTAGCAATCATAGCGAATGTATAGGCGAGGGCATAACCTATAATCAAGTGGCAACATAATGTGCCACACTTGCGTTACAACAACGACAACGAGAACGGCGAAACTAATATGTGCATATCACTATGTATGTCTGTGCGAGAGGCGACTATTCGGAAGACAAATTTCATGTCTTATTGCAAATATATATGCTTACATGCACGCAATCAAACATTAAAACTCGCATATAAATGCTTCCACTTTTGCTTTTGCTTACATACATATGTATATCGGAGTACTCGATTTTCGGCGTTCTGCTTGCAAAGCTGTGTCCCTTCTTCGTACGGTCTTTAACCTAATAATAGCCAAAAGCGTTTACTTGTAAATACATTGGAGCATGTCGTCGTCGTTCACTGTCATCGGCTCCCCACATTCATATGCACATGTATTATATAATAGCGGTAGGCAATTAACCCATTTGTGTACGCTGTGGGTCTCTTGTGCCATACTGCAGTAAGAAATTCTTCCTAAGTTGTTCTTTGAAGAGTTCATATTTCCTTTGTGGACCTCTAGATTCTATAGATTATATAGATCACGCTCTATAATATAGAGATTGAAGAAGGTGGAAGATCACAGAAGGTGATACTAAACTGCTTCTGGCACCATCTGACATTGGTTTTGGAAAGTCTATTTCAGAGTCTAATCCCGATTGCTTTGAGAAAATGTAGAGAAAAACGTGGAGTAAGATTTGAAAGAAGCGCCTTATCATAGGGTTATATTTACGAGTTCAATATGAGAATAATAATAATTTCGACTAGACGATGCGACAAAGTTGAGCGATCGTGAATCTCGTCGAAGTAAATCGTAAAATATAAGTCTTATTTTTTCAAGGTATTGCGATCTCTCATCTCTCGCTTCGAATATCAAACATTTCGCCTAGTGTTTGATATTCGAAACGCCATTTGTCGTAAATATCTGATTTTGCATCTAAACTCACTATTTTGTTCCTTCACATTAAGAATAATCATTGACTGTAGGTGTCGTAATAATCGGATTTGTTTTTCGAAGGCACTTCTGGAATTGTCTCGTTCGAACTGAACTAGCTCTTCAAACCGATTATTTACTGTTCTACAGGAATAATATTATTTTCAGCCAATCTACATAGTCAGCAGAAGATGATTGTCGAGATCATTCTTAGATCAGTATACATTCCAAAACCCGAAATAAACATAGGAACCCTCATTTCGAAGATAGAATTATTGTTGATCATTTTCCCTCAAGAAAAAGATAGTCCTTTGAGAGATCTCCAATAAATCAACCAGAGAGGATCGGGAACGATCGCGATTAGGATAAAGATCGCAAAGATTATTCTAGTTCGTTCGTCTAGTTAGTTCGCCTTGCAATATAGATTTTCAAATAAAAATTTATTAAGGAGAGATCACTTATACTCAACATTTTAATTTTCCAATCTTTCCCATAGTAATACCTCAGTAAATCTTTGATAATACTTCAGAAGTCATCAATCATTTTAAGAAAAAAATATAATTTTAAACACAATACAGTCTTCATTAATAGTGGGTTAAATAAAAGCGAAAGGAGTTACCAGCCCATTTATTCGATTGTCGAGCTCGTCTAACTGCCGCAATTCTGGCCACCATCGCTGGTCCTACAAATAGCTACCTACATGACATATGTACATATGTATGTATAAGAACACTCAAACGCTGAAGCATTCGCATGTCTGCACGCCTCTGCAGCGGATACTATCGCTACACATTCATCCTAATTCTCGTTGTTGCACGTACTCTTACTCTTAAGTATTATGAAGTATTTAACTACGTGTGTCCCATTCTATCCGTTTCGGTTCAACTTGTTGCAATGCGTCTATTGTTGTTGGTTGTTGTTGTGGTGTTTTTTTATTACTTAGCCTATTGGCGCATCCTAGCCAAAAATACTCGTAAAACATGGGGGACAAGCAATTGGACAGCACAATAAATTCTTTGGCGCTACCACAATTGAAGTCGAAGGTTTTATTGCTACCAATGCCACGATTCTTGCGTCAATGCGGCATAACAGTGTGGCGTATAGTGTGGAGGGTTGAGGCGTTACATAGCGCTCAACCACATGACAAGTGGTCGGCAGAGACCAGAGTGTATTTGCTGGATAACTTACATATGAAATATTTTTACATTAACCTCATTTGGGGATATTTTTATATGGTGTATATATATAAATGCACAGAAATATATATATTTATATATGTATTAACGGGGACCAAGACCTAGACGTGAGATTAGCATTTAGGAAAAACGAACTAGCGAGGTAGTTTTTTATAAAAATCTATTTTCTGAGCATATCAATTACTTCTCTTCCAAAAATTAATTTTGTGTTAAAGAATCGGAAAGTAAGTCTTCAAATACTATGGTTGGATACATAAAGCTCGGTATAATATGATTTTGCACCTTATGTTAAGGCGTTAAAGCAAACGAGATCAATTAAGGACTTTGCTCACCACCTGTACCATATTACAGAATTGTCTGAAAGATCCTTCTTATACAAATGACAACTGGATGAATTAGATCAACACTTTACCTCTTCTTATGGAAGCCATTTTAAATCAGAACACTTCATTTGACTTTCAAAACTGATCAGTGGCGACCTTCTTACAAACTTGGGTGGAGAGTTAAGATATTTGGTCCATATATCCGTCCTTAACCTCTCCAATCGATTTTATAACATTTATGTGGGCCAATATGTGATAGATCTGAATGAAATCATATATAAATATAGGCTCCATATATGGATTTCAACTTCAACTTTTCTTACTTCTCTCGTATTACATATAATGGCTTTTGTTTAATGGCGATTATTTCATCTATTATTCAATAACTGCGAATATCCAAGAAATTGAGTTCGAGTATCAGGAAAAAGTAACATTAAACCAAATTATGCGGAACAAGCATCTCTCGCAATTTATTTAACTTTATTAATATTATATAATACACAATTTGACCCACATATTCGTCATATATATTGTATAAAGCCCATTGAAAGTTGGAAACCCTAATATTAGGTTAGAAGCACCGAGGTCCTCATGTTCGATATATGGGGCCTTGAAAACATATGGTCCGATTTCGGCGATTTTTAGAATGAGGCTGCCACACTATAAACGTAGTATTTGTGCAAAGTTCTGCACCGATATCTAAACTAGTGCTTACTTTATATATTGTAAAGTAAACGATTCAGATCGTCTTCAAAGTTCTGGTATATAGGAAGTAGGCGTAGTTGTGAAGCGATTTGGCCTATTATCACAACATATCAGTGGGATGTAAGGAAACTATTACAAACCAAGTTTCATTCAAATCGGTCGAGTAGTTCCTGAGATATGGTTTTTGACCCTTAAGTGGGCGACGCCACGCCCATTTTCCATTTTGTAAAAAATCTGAGTGCAGCTTCTATCTGCCATTGCTTATGTGAAATTTAGTGTTTCTGACGTTTTTCCTTAGCGAGTTAACCCACTTTTAGTAAGTTTCAACCTAACCTTTGTATGGGGGACGGGCGTGGTTATTATCCGATTTCTTTCATTTTTGGACTGCATTAAGAAGTGGCTGCAGAAAGTTTGGTTTATATATCTTTATTGATTTGCGAGATAAATATAAAAAACCTATTTGAGGGCGGGGCCATGCCCTTCTTCAAAAAAATTACATCAAAATGTGCCCCTTAATAGTGCGATCCTTCATACCAAATTTTACTTCCATAGCTTTATTTATAGCTTAGTTATGGCACTTTAAGTGTTTTCAGTTTCCGCCACCTCAGGGTGCGAAGGAATATGTGTTCCAAGTTTCATTAAGATATCTTAATTTTTACTCAAGTTATCGCTTGCACGGACAGACGGACGGACGGACATCCGGATTTCAAATCCACTCGTCATCCTGATCATTTATATATATATAACCCCATATCTAACTCTTTCATTTCTTGGTGACACAAACAACCGTTATGTGAACAAAACTATGATACTCTGTGCAACATGTTGCGAGAGTATAAAAAGACGCTGAGGTCTCCAAAACAGGTACATCTTTTGGTACGAGTTGATCTCTATCCTTGATCCCAAGTCAACTTTTTGTCAGTTTTTTATGAGTTAATTGCAAGTGTTCTCGATGAAGTAGTGTTCCAAAACAAGATCAGGCACCCCAATGGAGACGACTGACAGTAAATAATCGACTACTTGTCGACTACCGGTGCTATTGTTTGTGTCAAACAGTCGCTCAACCATCTACTGTGAATGTTTTTCAATTGCTCTTTTGTCGACAAAAAACATTTTCAATCGTTAGAAGTTTTTGAATTTTGTCGCTCAAGTTACACACTAGCAAATTCAAATATAATATACTCCATCGATTAGAGTCCATTATACTTCCAGTCGACACTCGAAGTAGGGGGAAGAATGTCGTTATGAAACCTCTTTCTTAACTCTAGTTCCATTTAAAAAAGTAGTGGATCCGGATAGATGTGGTAGTGTAATTTATAAAACATAGGTATTCAGATCATCCCAGAGAAGATTAGTACCTGGACTGATGAATAAATCGATACAGACTCCAAAGGAGACCAACTGCGAATTGAATTGTTCCAGATCAAGTTGTTTATTTCTACTGATTTTAATGCTAGTTCTAGAATTTCTTGTGAAGCATGATTACGTACTTTATCTGTTTCGAAAATTCCCATACTTTACAATCTTTATTAACTTGTCTTGCAAAATTACGATATTGAAACACAAGACTTCTCGAGTTGTAACATTTATTATATTAAAATTCTTTCCAAACTTTTGCGCTCTGTTTATCAAGGCTTATATTTTATTTCACTTGCTGTGGCATTCTTAATTTAACAGCTCCATGGAATTGTGTGATCTCCTGAAACTGATAGTGCGAATTGTATGGTTGACTGTCACACAAAAAATAGCAATAAATAAAATGTTGAAATTCGGTTAAACCGAAAGAAGTGGCAAGTGATAAAAATAAATGAATGAGACACTGAGGAAGCACGTATGAAGGTACGTACATGATAATAATGACAAGTGAAGAATCATGGTGAAATTTACGGCGTGGTTACAATGTGGATGAATGAGGGAAAGCCATGGAAGCCCAGTAGGAACCAGGGACACGTACAAGAAAAAGAGATTCATGGCAATAAGATTATTTAGAATCGAAGTGGAATTGTACATATAACTGTACAAAGGTAGTTGTCATCTCCATCCTAAGCTGTAGGACATTTGAGGATGTCTATATCCGGTAAACGACCAGAAGGGGCTCTGAGAATAAAAGCACGTAGAAAGAGAAATCTCTCGCATTAAATAACACAAAGAATTCTTAGAGAAGTTAATTGTACGAGCTTTAGTCGTCAAAGTATGGTTCTGTAGGTGACTGAACACAATGTTTTTCGAACTACTTCACTTTCCTACAGGGTCACTTCATACACCTACATTGGCACATTTATTGCCAGTAGTTGTCATAACACTCAGCCGTCGCCTCCGCTGTCGTTCGCTATGGTGCAAAGTGTGGTCGCAGTAGCGAGAGAATTTGCCGCATGCAACGCGAATGTCATTTAAAATTTGTTCGCCATCATTCATCTCGAGTAAGAGCGCTGACTTGTGCCGGCCATGCCAAGCGGACAGCAAGCCAGCCAAAACACGGCAGCCCCGAATGGTTAGGAGAGGAACGGGCGATGGAAGCGCTGGAGGTGTTGGCCGTGCTGTCAACACTAGCAGCGCAAACAGCAAGGCCAACAACACTGCTACCACCATTGTCAAAGTCGACGCCGACGCCGCCTCTGCAGGCGCTTTCTCAAAGCAAACGTGCGCAGCTGATATCAGCGCGGTAAAATCAGTTTGTTAAAATGAAATTGTGGGACTTGGAAATTTTAAGGTCCAACCAACTCAGCCGACCGCTGTGGAGGAAACTGTGCAGAAGGTGAGTTCACTTATCACAAGCGAAACAGAGGAGCAGAGGGAGAGACAAAGACAAGCGCGAGGGTTCAAAAGTTCAAAATTGCACATTTCAACATCGCTGCTGAGTTTCGAGAAATAACAAGGTTGCTGTAGGATTTGTTCCATACAAAATCAAAGAAGTACTGGAAGGATTGAAATGCAGTGGCAAATGTAGTATGCTTTAGTTTGGTTAGTCAAGAAGAATCCAAATAATGAAGGGTTTTATAAGAACCAGAATTGAGAATGAGAAATTTGAAATGAGCATCCTGGATTATTATTTGCATCAATATATTTAGAATGGCAGCGACTTTATCGGATTGGCAGTGGCCCCACATTACAGTTGAAAGAATATATAAACTTAACAAGTAGAAGTTCCTTTAACTGCAGTGGTAGAAACTTAGATTTCAGTCGAACCAAAAGCTATGAATAAAATTAAAACGGTAAAGAGTCACATTTTCTAATTATTAGTTTAAGATATTCACCATTAGGAACAATGTGCTATATTTCCTATAACGAACATCATTGCTAATTTTTTGCAATCTTAGCAAATGTCTATATCAATAGCTATGGGAAGGTATAGTCAACGATGAAAGCAATATCCTCTGTAAAAAGCAGTATCTATCCGTGCAAGCGATAACTTGAGTAAAAATTAAGATATTTTAATGAAATTTGGAACACATATTCCTTGGCACCCTGGAGAGGTTGGTATTGAAAATCGGACTATTGGCACGTCCACAAAATAGCGAAAACCGAATAATTTGGTACAAAGGTTCGCACTAGGAAGTGGCATATTTTGATGTAATTTTTTTGAGGAAGTGGGCATGGCCACGCCCCTAGGGTTTGCCATTTCAGCATGGAAAGATATACGATTCAAGAACGAGTTGAAATTATTAAAATTTACTACCGAAATTCGGAGTCAGTAGCCTCAACTTTAAGAGCATTAGGTTCTACGTAGGATGATGCTCATGAATGAACTGTAAATTGCAGCGAAATCGGCTGATTTATACTTAAAAATCGTCGAAAATTGGGTTCAGCGTCTGGACTTCTGCAAGCGTGCCCGTGATGTCCATGCAAAAAAAATCGAGTTCCATACATAATCACATCAAATATACTTTCACAGGAATAAAGAATATCACAAACCATTTTTTTGAACAGGTGATAACTGTAACTCGATAACCGTCAGTAGATTTTAATGAAATTCATACAGCTTTTAGAATACCAAAGAACTCCATGCCTTACCGATCCAAAGAGGTTTACATCGCTGAAAATACAGCTCTTGGCTATGTAAAATCTGGGTATCGCGGAATCGACTGTCGTTGGTTCTAGAAAAAATAATTGGTGAAATTTAGTCAAGCCACTGAGTATCCGCATCGATCTCGTACCTTATAGAAAACTCAAATACTTGTTATTCGAAAAACTAGAGGAAGCCCTTCTTCATTTGTTATTCAAATAGGCTTATATACTATATCTATAGCCCCTATCAAATTTCTTCAAAACCAAAATTTTCAAGGGGTATTTCATGGCAGAAATGCAATCTGATGTATGAAATTGTCTGCGAGGGTTGATCCGAAAAGCTTGTTCAAGTCTTTTTTTTTTTGGTATTTTGGAAAATTTCGAATCCCAGGTTCAAAGAGTAATTGTCATTACGTTAAATTGTCATTATGCTAAAACTGCACTTCAATGCGGTGGATCGCAAATGCCTTTAACATTTTTCGACTTTTTTTCGAAGATTTCATTTATCGCCCACTTTGCTGCCTTGCAATTGCAGAATATATGTATATACATAAATACACTTCTAGATAAATACATATATCATTTACATACTGCTGCCGTTGCATACATATACATCCACATATACATAAGTACACATGTAGTCACCGATGTAGTGTACATAACAACATACACAGGCATGTACATATGTATGCAACAACAGAAGGCATGGCAACCACCAAAGCTGCAACCTACAACAACAACATGCTGCAGAGCAACGGTGTCGAGTGCACGGAATTCTCTTGAAAATTAATGAAGGCGTTCTACCTGCAATCCATTTAATTTTTATAAACGATCTTGTCTTAATGCCACTGTGCTAGTACGGTCATTATAAATTACAATGCCACAGCTTTGGTTGCGGTGTTGCACGCTGCCATTGTTGCTTACTTGCTTCATTGCTGTTGTTGTTCTTATTGTTGTTGCTGCTTCGTTGCTGTGCTTTTGCTGGGTCGGCTGCTGCGGCGAGTGGCAATTCGTATTTGTTAGTTTCGCTGACTGATTCGCTCCCTTGCTGAGTTTCATGGTTGTTAGTGCAGCATTCCGTGGCTGTTTGGTTGTTGTTTTCGTTGTTGCTTTCGGTTTCATGATGCGCCGTTGATCTGCTTTATACGAATGCATATTAGTAGCCTTCTACAAATCTTCGCCAATCCAAGAATTAGCTGAGCCAATGTGCGGCAACAACAACAACAGCGTTGTGCCACAACCACTCGCCGGAATACCTTACCCCACTGCTGGGCCCACGTGACTGTCAAGGTTTTACCTTCATGTTGGTTTGTAGTTTTGCAGTTTTAAATGTTTTTTGGTTTTTTTCGTTTTCAAATTGCGGCTGTTGCGTTTCCTCCGACGATCTTTGCTTTGAGTGTGTTATGTGTTTACTAGAGTGTTCCTTAATATCACCAACATTATTTTGTGCTATAGGCACTCTTTTTTGGAAAATACAGAATATTCAACGAAATTCTGTATGTGAGTAATTACTGGATTGAACTCAAATCTAATGGAATTAAGTTAAGTCCTTGAGACTACAAATCATCTGAGAGGTTAGATCAGTCCTTGTTGTCACCTGGTGATTATCTATAACTGGTTTTCTTTTAACGCGTGGGTTTCAATGTTATTTGATTTACTTACAGACTTACTCCGGGACAACGTTTGTTGATGAAATACGGTCTCCATTGAAACAATCATACCATAATATCAAATTTTATGAATTTCCTTCCTTTTGAAAATCACATGTCTATACATACACCCTTTACATATGCGTTTATAATGAAGTCTCATATCTTCTCATTAAATACTACACTGAGTGAGTCTGCTCAAAATTATAAATACTGTCATTGAGAAGTGAGTTTTGAAGTTATACTTCTTATACGACTTCGGAAAAGGTTGCGATAATTGTGTTAAAGCTTCAGTGGAGAGGGAATAGCCTTGAACAATTAACGCGAGAGAGAGGGAGAGAGAGAGAGTGAGAGTAAAGCAGAGAACTTAAAGCACTTGCCATGCTTATGCTATTTGAGCAATTCTTGGTTTTGTAGAACAATGTTTAAATTTTTGGTTGGTGACATATTCACATGTGTACGCATATGTATGATCGTATGCTTGCGCATTATTTTTCTTTCGTTTCTGTTTCATTTCTGGGAATTCTCAACTATTTTGTGTGACTTTTGGTTGAAATACTCAAAAGGAGGTACGACTATTGATGCGGTATTCGCGAGAAATATAGATAAAATAGATGTAAGACATTTCATATCGTATTTTAGTTATCATAATCCAATTGTAAATATTATAGATATCAATCCGTCAGAACCCAGAAATGATAATTGATTTGGACTTTGCTTTATAAAATGTGCATAATAAATTTATAAAATGTGAATTTAAGAAAGTGTTGGTCACTCCACCATATTTTTATCCTTTCCCCCTCGCTAGTTTTCTATCATACAAAGTGATATGCATTTCTTGGAATATCACTAAGAAGTTTCTTTCCTTCTTACGCGCGTAGGGACTCCACGCACCTTTTTTATTAAACTCCTGTTCGTTTCTAAATTGCTAAATTTTTGGATTGGTAATATCATTGTATATACTTGAGAGATATATATCATCGAAATCTTAAGCTTAGGCATTATTGATCGATGATCGACTTAATTTTATAGCATTTTTTAATCGCATTTCACAATACCTCTCAAGATTCTTTACAGATAATAATTTATAATCGGACGGCCGGAGAATAAAAGTAAGTTCTATCCCTATTGTTCTCGTTTATTGTGGCATAAAACCTTCCGTAAATAGATTTTGAGATGACTTTAGTATGTAAAGGTTACATAGGTTCTAACAGGAATATAAACGTCCTGATCATGAGGGAAAATCTGAGTATAGGGAACCATTATCTTGAAGTCTAGCTATCTTCTTATTATTAAATATTGCTGCGAAACGAATATTTCGAAGTGGCTACAATATTTAGGAGCTATTTCTGATTTAGTATAGGCTTTCGAAATCTCAACTTTATAATGTTTAGGGTAAAACCATATTTCTCCACAGTAATATTGGGTCATCAACATTTGATGGGCAATATGTATATTTAATCCAGCGATTTGATATCGAATTCCAGCATTTTACAAAATTCCGAGTCTCTTCGTCTATTTCCTGTGTAAAAATCCATTTACTATCCATAAAATATTTTTCAAAATAAAAATCACAATTTTTTTGAATTTAATCATGTTTACAATTTATTATTTCGTTCGTTTTCGCATTTCTTGCTGATACTAAATTATATTTAATAATGACTTAATATAAGTTGTTAATTACTAAAAGCTTAACTAGACACAGTTTTTTACAACAATCGTACAAATAGCTCTAATTGTATAAATATTATGCTAAAAAAATTAAAAGCTTTTAGAGAAAAAGGCCACACGGATTGTATACAAAGCTTTTACTATTATCAAGGCAAAGGGCAAAATATATTAAATTTTACGAATATTAATTACAGGCAGATATTTAGAGAGCAGATACTTTTTATTTTGGATAACTGAATTTTTTGAATGAAATTTTTAAAGTATAAAACACAAAAAATAAAAATATAATAAACTCTAAAAAAATTACAAACTGAAAAAAATATATAAAACAAAAATAAATTTTCATTAAAATCGATAGTAATATAACTTGTCTTGCCTTTTAATAATCCATGACTTTTTTTTTTAAGAAATTTGTATATAAATTTATAATTATTTAATAAAAATATGTAATTTAGTAAAAATCATTGTAAGAACCTGTTCAAACAAGGAATGTAAAAAAACACATATTTTGTTGACAATGAAGAATAATTTTTATACAAATTTTATATAATGCAAAAAAATTTTGAACAAAGAAGTAAACAATTTTAATTATATAAAACAATTTTTGAAATTATTAATTTTTTTAATGTTTTGAAAAAAAAATGGAATAAAAAAATTTAAAACACCAAAAAAAGAATTAAAAAAAAAATATTGGAAAAATTTTTATAATGTTTTGAAAAAAAAAAGTAATTATATAAAAAAATTTAAAACCACAAAAACAGAATTTGAAAAAAAATTAAAAAATTTTTGAAAAAAATGGTCTAATAAAAAAAATAATAAAAACCACTAAAAATGTGGAAAAAAAATTTGAAAAAAAAATTTAAAAAAAATTTGGAAACATTTTGAAAAACTTTTGAAATCTTTTTTTTGTGTGAAAATAGTTTTTTTTAAAAGAAAATCGCTTTTGTGCATTACCTTGTATACAATTCTTTCGATTTCGTCAGTTTTACTGAAACTCTTACGACTTCTGAATACTTAACAGTTCACTTGGCATTCAAATACTCACACAATTTATTTATATTTAAGGCACTCAAACGCAGATACGCAAAAATACGAATTTCGTGATTTTTTTTATTTGTACAATATGCTAAATTACATTAAAATACATTGGAAGAACTGCTTAATGCTAAATATTTTTTTTTACTGTGTACTTAAGTTATGCAATGGAAGCTTTCTTGTGGTTCCCTTAAAACTATATGCAACTAAGATTATATAAATAAATATTATTTATATGTAATTAGATTGCTAAGTGCACTTGCGCTCTTTCGTACGTTATAAATAAATTAGGCTAAGCAAATTTGAAAAATGCATATACAGTTATACTTAAGAGCTAATATATATATATATATACTTGATATAAATTAATTACTTTAGTTAAATGCTTAAATTTTATGGCTTTTTGTGTTGTTTTTGTTGTTAATTTGTTATGGTTTTTGTGCTGATGCGACTTCAACTAGGCATTCTATAAATCTATAAAGAGTCTTTGTTGGCTTTGTAGTCTTTATTTTCATAATTATTTACAAATTTCTCTGCATTTTTTCTCGCTGTGTACAGGCTTTATGGGTGTGTGGTGAGTTTTGGTGGTGGTGACTTAAACAATTACAGTTATATGCATGTGTGTGTGTGTTGAGTATTATAATTTTTACAACTAATTTTTATAAGTATGGGTAATGGTAATTGTTGTAATTTCTGGTGGGCATATATAGTACATATGAATGTGGTGGATAGGGTGGGTAATTGTGTTGAACGATGATGTATGGATGTGTGTGTATAAACTTAACCACTTAAAACATAATGGCAATCATGGTAACATATTTCTTTAGACTAAATGTGTTAACTAACTAAGCTGTACAGGTGCTTAAAAGCTAGATTTACTTGCTAGTTAAGGCTAAAATGCTTAATACCACAGCCGAGAGTGGTGAGTATAGTAGGTCAGTTCGAAAGATCAGCACAATACAAAAAGAGAAATATTTTGTTGAACACCAACAACTCACCAAACTCCAAAGTACTCTTTGTTTAACTAATTCGGTTTTTTTTGTTTTTGTTTTTGTTTTTATTATTCGATTTGTGTTCCTTTATAACGGAAACGGTATTGTAAACGTTTGCCTACTTAACGCAACTAACTTGTATTGTATACACTTACGAATATCATTTAAAGTTCAGCCTACAAAACTAATGATCACTTTGTTGTTTGCTCTATGTATAAACGTGTAGTATTTAACTGTCTGGAATTCAAGCCCCCATCGGGTTTGCGCTCTTTCATCACATACGCACGCGCATTTCCTGTTCCACCAACATTGTATTCTTGCCACGCTGCGTCGGCTGAGGCGCATGTCGCGGCAGCGATACCAAATGATGACCGGTCGTCACACCACCGAGCGGTGATATCGATGGTGAGCGTGTGGCGAGCGGTGAGAGTGATGGCGAGAAGGAAGGCGACATCGCGCTGGACGTGCTGAAGCCACCTGGTGTATCGTGACTGATGGGCGAACGTGGCGCCATGTACTGACCGCTGGCGTTCACTTGACCACCACCCGTCGCTGGACCGCCTAATGATGTTGTGGCTATGTGATGCTGCGCCGCTTGTGGCAGTCGTACACCCACGCCAGCGCCCGAGAGCACTGCCATATTGATAGCGCGCGGCGCTACATTCGTTAGTAATGGCGGTGGTATGTGTGTCTTTACGGTGCCGATGGAATGCGCTTGCGACTGTTTACTTTTCGCGCTGGACGAGGCACCGCTATTGCCGCTATGCACAGACATATTGTCGTCTTTGAGGCGTGCAATTTCGGAGAAGACATGCGCCAACGGTTGATATTGTGGCCCCCAGTCGAGCAGATAATCCCAGTTGTAGCTGCCGGTGAGCTCTTCCTCGCTGTGTACGATGGAGCTGAGCGAACCGTTCATGGGTGGACCAACATTTGCGGGATGCCCGACATTGGGCACATGGCCGACGGGTACGTTGGTGAAGTTGATTACGCGATCGACAGCCACGCCCACACTGCCTGCGTTAGTGGCAGCTTCGTCTGCACTACTTGCGCGATCTGAAGCAGCACCAGCAACGTCATTCAGTTTCGCGTAGATGAGGTTGGTGATGTCTGTTTGTGCGGCGGGATCTTCATCGTACATATGCATCTGCAGTGGATGATGGAGATGTGTGTCTTTCTGCGAACCACCCATACCGTCTGAGCAACGATGCGATGAGTTCGAAGCAGCGCCTGTGGCATTCGCTTCACGATCCACAATGCCCAGACGTGCTAAGTATTCCTGCGTATTCTGTACCGAGATATCTGACATGCGTCCATCCTCACCGTTAACACCACCCGCGCCGTTGCGATGATGTAGCGGCCCTTCGTTGATCATGCGTATCTCTTCATCTTCGCCATCATCCTCGGCCGAACCGCGTCCACTCGAACCCGATTGCTCGGACCCGGAGAGTTCGGATGTTGTCGCCGCACCAGAGTTGGAGCTCGCAGCATGTGCGCCATAAGGCGGTATCTCATCATATTTGGGTGGCGCAAATTGTCCTGCAGCAGCGGAGGCCACACCAGTGCTACCACTGCTACCAGCTAGTCCGGCATTTACGCCACCTCTAATTGGTATTGTATCAAAGGCGCTCGGATCGACGTAACTATTCGAGGCACCTACTGTCTCCGTGCTTAAGTGCGGCTTTGTCACATTCCGTGGTTTGCGACTACGCATGCGCACGAATAGGAAAATGCCAGCAACCGCACAAAGCACCAACAACACTGCGACTATCAGTCCTACCAGCCAATCGGCAACACCACTGCTGCCACTGGCAGCACCATTACTTGCCATATTTGTACCAAGGCTGGCTAGCGGATCCAAGGAGATTTCCACAACAGTCATGTTGGTAAGTGAGCCCTGTCTGCCCGAGCTGGCGGCAATCACCAGGCTGATATCACGTCCATCATCGAAATTGTCGTCGACTTTCTTTTTGATCACCACCGCGCCATTCGTGCGGTTCACCTTGAAGTAGGCATGCTGAGAACTTAATTGGTAAACAATACGTCCATCAGGTCCCTTATCGCGATCGGTCGCCGTCACTTGGCCCACAACATAGCCCAACGGCAGGTAGCCCGTTGACGGCGATGGCATCACAAAGCGATAGGTGCGCTCCGTGAATTGTGGTGCGAATTCGTCTTTCGATTCGATTTCAATGCGAACTTTAACCCGTGCCGACTTGCCACCGCTGTCTGTGGCGCGCAGCACAAAGTCGTAGCGGTGTCGCTGCTCATAGTCAAACACCGCATTCGAGGTGACAATGCCCGTATGCGGGTCGACACGGAAAAGCTTCCAAGAGACATCATCCAATCCAACAGCCTCGTGATCGACGGTATAGTTGAGGCGACCATAAGCGCCGCGATCCAAATCAGTTGCACGAGCTGTAAACACGCTAGTGCCGACCGGCTCATTTTCACCCACAAACTCAACATACTCGGTGACTGGAAAACGCGGCACATTATCGTTTTCATCGCGCAACGTCAAACGGAACGGTTGCAAGCTGCATAGCGGCTCGGGTGCACTGTCGCAGGCACGTATCACCAACGCATAGCTCATTTCGCCAGTGTCAAAGTCTAATTTGTTGTTCACGAACAACACACCGGACACGAGGTCGATGGTGAACATGCCCTCGTCATTGCCAGACGTTATATCGTACACCACCTCCGAGTTGGGCGTATTCTCCAGGTCGGCATCGGTGGCCACCAGTTTGGCGATGGAATGACGCAGTGGCGCAAGTTCGCTCACCTCAGCCTCGTACTTACCGTCGGTGGCGAACTTCGGTGCATTGTCATTGGCGTCCTCCACTGTGACAAATACATTAATTGCTGTGCTCGAATTGTCTGCCGCTTGCGCCAGCAGTTGCTGTGATGAAGCATGCGCGTCACTAACCACCAAGCGCAACTTATAGATGTCGCTGCGTTCGCGATCAAGTGGTTTCACAAGTATAATTGCGCTCGATTGATACACCTCGAAAGCGGCATCCTCATTGCCGGAGACTATTTTGAATAACAACGTACCAGCAGCGCGGTCTGCATGCGCATTGAGCACATCTTGGCTAAGGCGTAGCACCACCGTTCCAAGTGGCGCGGCTTCATTGATTTGTGCGCGATATTGCGTTTGTAGAAATTGCACGCGTCCGCTGTTGCCCTTACTGGCGCGCACGCGTAGAACTGTTGAACTTTTCAACGGCATAACGCCGCCATCCTGTGCTGTGATCATCACATACAGATCATTGGCAATAGCGCCAAGGCGTGTCATATTCACAAATACCGCACCGCTCTGTTCGTTGATGCTGAAACCGCGCAATGGCGGTTCGATGCTGTAATGTATCTCGGAATTGCGACCTTCAGCATCCGCATCTGTAGCATTGACCATAACCAACTCAATGTCTGCTGCAGCGGCGGCTGAACTGATCACTTGCTGATCGGGCAGCGTGGCGGCATAAGCAGGCGGCAGTTGCGCGTCGAATATGGGTGCGTTGTCGTTCTCATCACTAACACGCACTGTCAGCGTTGTGCGCACCTCATGTGCCGCATCTGAGGCTATGATTTCCAATTGATGCTCTTGTTGATCCTCATAGTCGAGATGGCGTCGTAGTGTCACCTTACCGCTGTAGCGATCGAGTGCGAAGAGCGGTTTATTCATGTACTGTTGGGTGTCGGGCAGATCGCCGCCGAAGCGATAAGTAAGCGCCGGGTAGGTATCGACATCGTTCGCTGATACTGTGGTGATGACTGTACCCAATTCGGTGCCTATATAGTGGGATGATAAAAATGCGGAAAAGCAAGAAAATTTATGAGATAAAGATTGAGCCAAATTGGTAGGAATTTTTTTTTATTTTGATTATAATTGAGAAACTATAAACGAATGAAGGGCGCATTTCAGTAGGCTTGCGTAAGCCCCTCCGGATTAATTTAGAAAATGTTTAAAATAGTTGTAGTTCAATTAAGTACGTAGACTCGTTTATTGCGCGCACAACACACGTCAGATTTCACCGACGCCTTGTCCCTAGTGACCGAGCTTCAAATTAAAATTCCATAATTCCGCGATTACAGCACGGCAAGGCATAACAACAACCTTTCGGTGCACACCTTCATTGTTGCGCGTAGAACTAGTTGACTCATAGTGTATATAAATGTATTGGTATATGTGTACTCACCTTCGCTCACGCTAATCACACTGTGCGGCGGAAAAGTCGGTTGATTGTCGTTCACATCCACAATGTGTACGCGTATCGTTGCCGTGCCCGTCATCTGTGGCACCCCTTCGTCCGTGGCGATCACCTTTAGCTTGTACATGTCACGGATTTCGCGATCCAACACAATATTCGTCTTCACAATGCCACTGAAGGCGGGCTCAATGACGAACGCATTATCGTGATTGCCATCGACGATGTGATAGAGAATGCGCGCATTTGCGCCAGCGTCCGCATCGAATGCCTGCACCTGCACCACAAATGTGCCCTTGTTGTTGCCCTCCCACACCGATTTGCTGTATTGGGTTTGCGTGAAGTGCGGACTATTGTCGTTCTCGTCTTCCAGTTCGATGATTAACTCCGCATAGGCATAGAGGTGTGGTGTTGCGTCGGTGCGTGCGACGAGTACCAGGCGTAATTCATGCGGTTGTGCGGTGTATTGCATATTTTCATTGTTGGTCGACATTTGTAGTTCGCGTTGATTGCGACTCAACTGTTGGCTATCAGCGATTTGCTCGTCACCCATAATGTTGGTTACATTCTCCAAACTTGCGCTCAGCTCTGCGTCTCCATCATAGTACATTGCGCGTCCGCGATATGTGCCGCCTGCACCTGCGGCAGCCGTCTCGTATGCTGTGCCAACAAAACGCTCATAGTCCAGATACGCTGCATTGGCGACTTTTATCTCGCCGGTGTTGGCGTCGATGTTGAATGCGCCATCCTCATTGCCTGCGCCAATGGTATAGTAGATCTGCTGGCGACGTCCATCGCTACGCACCGCCGACACTTGCAGCACACGCACACCCGCCGCCGTATTCTCGCGCAACTTCAAGCGATAAGTGTCGTTTTGAAAACGCAATACCGGTGCGCCGGCTGCCATGTCACCGACGTGCAACTCTATAAGGCCGAGTGCCGTGCGCGCCGGGTTGCCTTTGTCGCGTGCCACCACTTCGATGTGCAGCAGGCGGCCCGACTCGCTGGCCAAACTCTGTGTGGCGCTCACCACACCAGTGCTGGGATTAATGCGGAATTTATTGCGTGTCGCCGCATCGGCGTTGTTGCCCAGTGAGTAGAGTATTTCACCGTTGATGCCGGCATCGACGTCGGTGGCGCTGACTTGCAGCAGCATTTGGCCCGGTTGTATAAGCGCCGGCACTTGTGCACGAAAGGGGTAACGCTCGAAGACCGGGCGATTGTCGTTTACATCGTCGACCACGATTTGGACAGGCACCTGCGCGGAACGAGCGCTATAACGACCACCATCGGTGGCGACTACCAAAAAGTTGTACACGCTCTGGCGTTCGCGGTCTAGCGGGCTGGAAGAATTAGAAGGAAAGAGAGTGTGAGAGATTTTAGCTTAGTTGGAGAAGATTTAACAAAAAAATATAAATTTAACAGAAAATGTATTAATTATTAAAAATAAATAATTAATTGAAAAAGTAAGTGTTTCCCTAGCTGTTTTTCTCATAAAATATAATACTTTCAGTTCGTTCTTAAATACTTTAGAATAAATTCGTCAAACATTTAACTAGCTTGTACTATCTTCTGAGGGTCAGCAACGTCAAATATACCCTTCAGCCTCCCTGGCCACTAGCGGCAACCAAGCTTCAGTGCCAATGGCAAATCTGGCAGCGTGCTTATTGGTTGGCCGTGGCGCGTGATGGCTCGAAATAAATTGCGCGCAACAGTGGCAGCTGCAACGACAGCAATTGTAACAACAGCGGCAGCAACAAAAAAAAAACAAAAGCAACAATGCATCTTATAGACTACATCCAATCATTTGCCCTTTCTCACAAGTTCGTCAGTCCATTCCCCAGTTGTCTTGTGCTGCTGCCAGTGTTTTGATTCTCAGTTTTTGCTGCCATTTTCTACAGCAAAATGGCAAAAACATCACGAATTGTTTGTTATTCGTCAGTTATTGTGCGATTCTTTTGTGGCTGGCCACTTTGAGGATAAAAGGTTCATTATAGCCGACAATCAAAGTGCTCGTCGTCTTTGGCGATAGTCAAATGTGTACGAGGAGGTGAGGTGGTGGGTATTGTCGCTTCGGCAGCGGATAAAGAACGTCGGCAAGAAAAGCGACGATAAAAAATGTGTACATGACAGCGGATTGCATTCGTATAAATGGTAACATGGACGCGTAATTCCCAGCGCAAAGCGCGACTTTTCTCAATATTCAACTAGATTACAGACATACCTCAGCTAAATAAGGACTACTGTACGTTATTGTAACCTAGATTAATTGGTGTGTGAGTAATTTTTGTTTGTGGAATGTAAGTGGAACATATTCATATAGACAGCAATACTCTGACTGCGGACTATAAATTGGTTTTCTTGATCCTTCTGATTATTGTACATCTCTTCGATATTACAAAAATTGAGAAAAGTGATTGAGGGAACATTCTCAAAAACAAACCAAGTAATTTATGGTTGATGAGTCCAGCAGCTTCTGTCGGAAAACTTTCCTAGATTAAGTCCACCTCAAACCTCTATTTTTTCTGATCCGCCGATCAAAGTAGACAATCATTTAACTTTTATTAGATGAAGGTATTTTTATTTTAATGGAATCCATCTCAGTATTGCATTGTTTTTGCGTCTGTTCCAGGAAATGATTTTGGAATACTCTAAAATTTTTAGCCCAGTTCCACAGATAAACCTGAAACGTTCTCTTTTAGAAATCATTTCTTGTTTTGATTATTTTCTAAGCCTTGTTTTAGGTGGACCGAGATATCTATGTTCATAAACAAATTGCTCAAGAAAATTCTTAAAATCCACTCTGTAAATGCTCCGTAATTGATAATCCTGTTTAGGATCTGAAATTGTTTCGAGTCTTGTGTGTTACCGTATTATCCCTTATATTTAATACATCGGAATTTTTGGGACCCCTGAAAAGATTATACTCTTGTGGACAATGGATACTAATCAATTATGTTAGCTGTTCCACGAATTTATCAACCCAAGGTTATCAGAAACTTGGCTATATTTTTCAAAGTTCTATTTTATATAACATAAATACTATATTAACTGCAAAAAAGGTATTGTTTATGCCCCAACACTTACCCCACTGTTGTGATGATGCCCGTTTTGCTGTCAATCGCAAATAACCATTGTGTCTCATTAGCCAGCGAGTAGACCAAACGCGCATTGATACCCAAATCAGCGTCCGTCGCTTTTACGCGCAACACACTTGCGCCGATCGCCGCACTCTCGGCAATATTCGCCACATATTTCGTTTGCTCGAAGCGCGGATCGTTGTCATTATGATCCTCCACAACGACGGTGATGTTGCAGTGACCCTGGTAAGTGTTGGGCGTGCCACGATCTTGAGCCTGAATCTGTAACAGGTAACGCGAGTGCTGTTCACGATCGAGACAACGCGCTGTCAACTCGCCAGTTTGCACATCGATGCTGAACTTATTGCCGATATTGCCACCTGAAGACGGAAGAAGAAGAAAAAAGAAAATAATGCAAAATGAATGCGAGTCGTGTTAGAGACAGCAACCAAGCTTAGCTTTGATGCTTGCGTTATTTGAGTATTAAACTTATTTGATATTTGCCACTAATATTCCATTCAAAATGACCAACTCACCGACAATGCTGTAGAAGATCTCGCCATTTGCGCCCTCATCGAGATCGGTGGCCACCACTGTATGTATGACGGCGAATTCGTTATTTTCCGGCACGGAGAGCGCATAGCAAGCGCCGGGACGAAACTCGGGCGCATGATCATTAACGTCGCTGATTGTGATGATTATTGTCGCAATATCAAATTGTCCACTTGATGCCGCAGCTGTCGCTGCCATTGGCGCGGTTGCCGCCGTCGTACTGCTGCCTGTGAGCGCACCAATCGTGTTGGTACTTGCCGCTGAGGTAGCCGTCGTTGTGGTGGCGATATTATTGGTGTCATATACGTAGATCGGTATCGTGTAGCGCGCTTTTGTTTCGCGATCGAATTGTCCGCGTGTGGTGACAATGCCGCGCTGCCGATCAACGTGGAAGTGATTATCGGCGACACCTGTTGGTATCTCGTAGCTGAGATTGCCTGCAAAAAAGAAAAGCAATGACAGTGTGAGTGGATAAATACTGGCATGAGTGTGTGTGTGTTACATGTGAGTCTGAGAAAATATTTTCAAGGAAATTACATTAACCGTTAATTGTAGTTTGCATATTCGCGCGAGTCGCCGGCGATTGTATTTGTGCTTTAAGTTGGTAGCGTTCACTTGATTGGTCTTATGTCGTGGCTGTGATGAGTCTACCAACAGCCAAGTTGCTGACAATCACCAAGTGATTGCTGATCTTTGACAGTTTTGTCATGTCAATCAAAATCACTGATTGCGGAAGCGCGAACAAGTGAACTACGTTCGGAAAACTTTAAATTAATGCATTCATTTCACTCAGCACTCAGTGCACAGATTAAGTTGCGATTAAAGGCAGTCATTAAAGGTCAGCCTTTGACTTTTGAGTGATTCTCATTGCAGTATGATCAAGTTAGCTTTTGGGTCTTTAAATAAATATCTTCTCTCGTAATCACTTTCTGTATGTTTTGAATTATTTTTCCGATTCGAGAACGAGAACGGTGTAATTTAGTAAGTGAGGTCAAACTTTATCATATGTGACCTGGTCTACGGAAAGGGGTCTTAGGTGTCAAAAAATCAATTTTCACTTTTTAGTTGATTCGGATGGAAGATGAGAGTTGTTTATTTTTAACAGCTGTTTCCCAGAAAATTAGTTTTCGCACGTTAGCTCCCTTTTCGTAGACCAGGTCACATATCTTTCTTGAATAGAATTGCCGTTAGTTAAATACTTATAATTTCCAGCCACAATTGTTCGATTCGGGAGGAAACAAGAGATCGCATACCAACTGTTTCCGAAACCAAAGTTCTATCTACTCGAACAGACAAAACGATATATTTAGTGGTGGATGATCGAAATACTGCTAGTAAAGGTAGTAGTAATAGATAGATACTAGTAAAGGTAGTAGTAATAGGAAAGTCTAGGCATTTAAGGGAAACGATATCTTAAAGTAAGCGATATCTTAGTGATTCTTTATAGGTCTGTTTGTTTGTAAACACGATACACGAACAAATGAAATTCCCCATTCTCTGTTGTAAACTTCTTTTGAAGACTCTCGAAAGACAAAATACTT
The DNA here is from genome assembly GCA_031772095.1 of Zeugodacus tau. Taxonomy (NCBI): domain Eukaryota; kingdom Metazoa; phylum Arthropoda; class Insecta; order Diptera; family Tephritidae; genus Zeugodacus; species Zeugodacus tau. The sequence goes on along the minus strand of CM062651.1, from coordinate 54,155,182 downwards.
GTAAATACGGTCAATGGAAAGTGGTTTTCGGTTTCTGTCTCTAATTAGAATTCTCTGGACTCCAGCTTCTATAACCAGATCTATTATTAGCTTTATTGACTTCGTGCTGGTGGAGTATATTCGTGTTTATATAAAAATCTAGGCACTGAAGCCCTCAAGATCAAACGGTCTAGTAGAAGACAAATAAAAAGTGTTTTAAAACGGATTTGTTTATTTAAAAATTCTGTGGTGTTCAGCATAAAGTGACATAGTTTTTTGTGGCTTTTTAGGTAAAGAATATATAGACAGGATTTTGAATTTTTGAAGTAACAGTTATACATTAGAGAATAAGACATCTCTGGGTTTAGAGAGGTTTCTAAACTCAGCAAATTCTCGATGAGGCGATCGATTTCAATGAAATTACATCTAGGATCCATATTACGGCTGAGCCGATAGATATGCCTTACTAAAAAAAGTGATTTTTCTTTTACGTTGTTGTTAGGACTTAGGTCCGTAAAAAATCGGATCACTGTATTCGAAAGAGTTCTAGTACTCTCCAAAATGGCCATTTATACTGTCTCCAGAAAATTTATCTCAAGATCAAGTTTACTAGAACCATACATAGTGTAAATAAAAGCTAGATAGGTCAATCAGTCTTACACATTTTTTCTAAGAAATTTTTTTTTTCAAAAGAAATTTTGTGGGCATGACTAAAGAAGCTGTGGCTTCAAAATCATTATATGGGTCCTGTTTGTATTCCCATGCCTTTTCTTTTAACACATTCGGAAACTTTTCATAATGCAACTAGAGGACCTTCTCCGAAGTTTTTGTTGATTTTTTGTTACTAAAAATGGCGAATTTCGATTGTTAATTACTCAATGTTTCTGTTGTTGTTATTTGCACTTTTGCAACTACCACTACTCACTCAACTTGCTCAAGTCGCTGTGGTCCTATCAACGCGTATTGTACCCAAACGACAAATCGATAAATCGTTTAGTTTTAATTAATACTAAAATAAATGATAACATGTCCTTGAGAGTAAAACATGTAATTAAAAACAAGCTACAACAACAATGCTGCAACAACAGTGCACTAGCAAAAGCAACAACAACAAACAAACAGCGACAAACACAATGCAACCAAGGAAACCAACAACGAATTGGCAACAAACATATTAACATCTATAGAGAATATCTGTATGTAAATGCATAACAGGCTGTTGTAGTGTCGCTGAGTGCCGCAATGGAGGGACGACAGCATATACATATAAAATGAATGCCATAAACTGAATGCAAATAAAAAATCAAAGGAAACCGTCCTCTACTTAATTTAACAGTGGCGGCCATAAATTTAGCAACATAGTCAATGCGATGGCAGATGCAGCGGCGGCAGGCAAACTAAGAATACCAACAATAACAATAATAACAACAAGAAGTGGTTAGTAGCAGCCCATTACCACGCGAACTGTCGTTGGCAACAGTGGCAGAGTAACGGCAGAGTTGCGTAAATGGAATTGGACGTGGAGCGCGGACATCACACAGCAAATGACCAGCCGTGGCGATCGGCGCTGGGTAAGAGCGGCGGGTATAAATGAAATAAATGGAAATTGTAATGGGAATGCCAACAAACGGGTCCGCTAGGCACTTGGCGCTTACACGCAGATTGCAAAAACCCACACAAAATGTGCGGCCAAAAGCTAGAATTATATACTTCGCTATATGAGTATATATGTAAGAACGGAGAGTGGAGTTGAGAGATGTAGTAAAGCGGTAGAGTGTGGCAGCAGCTGCAAATTGCATAATTCTATGAGCGCCGAATTTATAGCGGAAAGTTTCTAAGACTTTTCAAATATTAAGAAGTAAGTTTCTACTAATCTACACTAATTCACTTAAGTAGTCCTTATTGGTGCAGTACTCAAGTAGCCGCTTTCTTTTCTGCTCTTTCACATTTGCGGATTTATTGCGTCGCATTCGCACTTGACTGTCAATTTTTTGTCACCGTAGTCACGTTGCGCCATCATTTTGTCACTGACGGTCAGTGCGACTACTGACAGTGCTGGCCGGCTGGCAATGACTTTTGAAAGCGTCGAGCGCTGGTATTTTGCGCTCATTTGTGTCCACAAAGCGTTTATATTTGACTGTCATGCTTGTGGTTATGTATAGTACATATTGCTATGAAGATATGTAGAGGCAGTTGCATGTGGCAAGCAAAGGCACGTAGTAGTTACATAGAAGGCTTGCTGCAAACAATGGCACAATATTTTATCAATTGTCGAAAGTTGCGCAATTTATCGCGAAATATGCCAGAACAGGTTGTCAGCTGTAGCACACATTATTGCTTTTCTTGTTGTTGCTGCTGCCTGCTACTGTTAACGCTGACACTGTCACTGCCAAAGTTGTGCGCAAATGTGCACATTTTTAATGCCATTTTTGGTAGAATAAGTAAAGAAAAAAATTCAAAAAAAAAAAAAATCATGAAATAACCAAAATCTTTTCACGCCGAAATGGTTTTAAATTTTTGGAATGCTGTCTTATGGTATCCTTAGTAGAAATAAACGATTCTAAGGAATCACACCCTTTTTGTGTCCGCTTCAAGACCAAATGTTTGATGGCGTCACAGAAAATACTCACGGTACCCTCATCTTCAACTTTCCCTACTCCACTCTTCAATTGCCTGTTTGAAGATGTAGCATTGAAAACTTTTAGACTATTCGACTACTTTCGGTAGAACTGAACATGAATTATTTAGAAGATAATTGTTCCAACTAACCTAAAATCCTACTAGAACTCGAGATTCGACTCTGGTCTTTTAGTAAATATTGCCAATCAATTATTGAAATATACATACATGTATATACATTAGGGTTGTTCGTAAAAATCTGAATGTAGAATTTCCAGTCTCAAATGATGACAGTCTTAAATATCTTCAACTAACAGTATATATATACATATTATTAGGGCTCAAGACATCGCATTTAAAAGTTTCCTTCATTTATTTAAGGACTACCCTAATATGTATATCTATATAATTGTCATTTACATCTTTGAGCAATATTTCTACATATTTCTTGGTACTAACAAATGATATTTGCTGAAAAATGGAAGGTCTCACAAGGTAGGTTCGCAGAATGACCTTTAATATAACAACACGGCGACCTCTTCATCACTTTCTTCTTAAGGTGGATATGAAATACCTCACTCAGACCTTTGAGCTTAACATTATTTTCTATAACATGCAGCCGAGGAACAAGTTGGTGTCATTGGCTCAAGGTACTACTCAAACTCATATAAAATTTAACAATACTTCTTAGATCTTATGGTTGGCTAGAGACCTATTACAAATTCTCCTTAAACTCTTGATTTGAAGTGAGTAGAATATGGTGCATCTCGCTCCGACCCAAATGACTAAGTAGCGAAGTTTTCAACCTTCGTTCTTTTATTGCATACAGCCATAACTTGAACTTATTTAACTCGAAGTCATCCATAACTCGAAGTTTTTTTTGTGGATTATGGTGATTCGAGTTAGGGAAGTTAAACTGAATTTCAAAAAAATTCTCTAGAAATCTTTGGAATTACGAAAATCTTTCATAAGGAATATGACTCTCGTTAGACTAGCTCCTAATTTCTCAGGAGATTTCAATACACAATTGCCAACGATATTATTTGGCATAACTTTCCCAAAATAATGCAAAGTAATGCCTAGATTAGTTCGTCGTCTCACTCGAAAACGAATTAAAAGTTCAGACACATAAAATAAGAGTGAAAAAGTTCTTTAAACTCACCACTGTCGCCGCCATTGAAGGACTTCGCCGCCACTTGCAGCACAAAAGTACCAGGAGCTGCGTTTTCCGAGATGTTAGCATAGTAGACGGATTGATGGAAGCGTGGTGGATTACTGTTGGTGCCTTGCACCAAAATCTGTAGCTTCAATTGCGATTGACGCGCCGTCGGTGTACCATGATCACTAGCGCTTACCACCAAATTGTAACGATTTCTTTGCGCCTCTGGCATATCACCGACGCCGCTCGTGGCTGTCGGCGGCAGTTGCTTGGCCAACTCAATGTATCCTGTCTGCGTGTTCATGCGAAAGTGTCCAGCCTCATTGCCACTCACAATGGCGTAAGTGATCTCGCCATTTGCGCCGGCATCTTTATCGATCGCCACGATGTGCGCGACAGTTTCGCCAATGCGTAACACATCACTGACGCGCACAGTGGCCACTGGTGGCGTGTGGAAACGCTGATCGGTGGCTGTAGCGCTGCTGGCGACAGGCGACACAAATTGTGGTGCATTGTCATTGACATCTGTCACCTGCAAAATAGTGGTGACTTTGGTGCGTAGACGTGCGCTTACATTCGAAGATTGATCCATGGCCTCAACGATGAGCGTATACTGTTGCGTGGACTCGTAGTCGAGTGGTGCGAGCAGCGTTAAGGCGCCTGTCAGCGCATCGACACTGAAAATCGGTTCGGCCTCCTTGCGTTCAGCCGATGTCTGTTCGTTGGAAGTGTCACCGACCGCAATGCTACTCATCGGTGTATAACTGAGCAATTTATATTGCAGATTGCTGTTGCTGCCCGTATCAGCGTCGGTTGCGCTAAAATTGTAGATTATAGCGCCGACATCGGTGGCTTCGCTAATTTTCAGCTCGATAGGGTCGCTCAGCCATCTTGGCGGGTTATCATTGACATCGGCGATTTCTACTTTGACCGTAATGGCGCTACTCTGTGGATTGTTGCTAGCGCTGGTGTCCAAAGCTCGTATTTCCAAACGAAATTCGGACTGGACTTCACGATCCAGCTGACGTGCAACCACCAACGAACCGGTGTGGCGATCGATATCGAATGCGCCTTCGATCACATCCTTCACCAACGATGTGAGTGTGTACGTGACGAAGAGATCACTGTTGGCGTCGATCATATTCTGTTGATCGATGCGTTCGTTGGGACTCACCGAACCGACAACAAATCCGACTGCTACATCCTCGGGTACCTGGTGGAAGAAGAGAAATTTGAATGTGAAAGATATCTAAAAGTATTAAGAAGTCAATATCTATAAAAAGTATTAAAGTATCTTTCTGTACAGTAAATTCTCCGAAAATTATTTCATTTACTCTCTTCATGTGCTAGTGCAAACGGAAGCTTTGCTGAAAAACCGCAATCTTAAAGACATATTTCATACTTTCAGTTAACCCCACAAGATCAGCATTTAATCGTTTACTTTATTTGGCTTTTGAGGTCACATTGTTCACCAAAAAAAATATAAAATTTAAATTTTGACAAGCAAAGAAAACATAAATTGCACAAGTAAGTGGTTCAAAAGAGAGAATCGCATAAAATAAACAGCACCCGTTTGAGTTAAGGTGGAGTTCGGTATTAAATTGGGTAGGCTCTACAGTGTTTTTAATCAGAAAAGAGTAGATAGTGGAAGAAATTCGCATTTGCTCGGATTTGAATTTTATTTAAAATTGGAAAGAATATAATTGAAGTCGAGATAATTCTTAATGTATGAGAAATATGGTCGCACTTTGAAATGATAAGTTCGGTTGGGTATTCCATCAGTTCGGTTCTCTCAAAGGGATCTTGCATTTTCCAGTAGCAGAACTTGTCCACTTAAAAACTATGCTATGTATGGTCATATTATATAACAATTATTTCCTCTTAAAAGCGAGACATGACGGGTGTATGAAAATTATCTCTATAATTCCAATTTCATAGTTTCGAAGATGGTTTAATCTACTTCTTTAAGGAAAGGTTTCAGACTAGAATTAGACTTATCCACAAGAACTGCTTTGATTTTATTGTTCGATTAGATCGGTAAAATCGGTTAAATCAAAAAAAATGTTGCCTACATTTAGGCGCACGGACAATGGATTAGGACAGATGAAAAGTGTTTAAGTTCTTACCAAATCTTTATTGCAATTTAATATACTGTAATAAATAGATTTTCCACTAAAAAACATGTGTTGAGAAGAGTAAGTTGGATTAACCATATTTTGTTTAATATAGAGAATAAGGACCCTAAAAATATACTTTGCATCGTTAAAATACGACCTTCGTCAGTGTAAACCCTAAAGGTATGCTATAATTTTTTGTTCTTCGTGACTCAAATATTTTTTTAATGTTTAGTCTAAATCATACAATGGATCTCTATATTTTCATATCTATAAGGACCCTGTAAAGCTTCACAGAAGTTAAAATAAAGGTATATGGGTCACTTTTCATTAGCTTAGACCGTTGCAGAAGATATAAAATGGCTTTTTATAGCAAATAACTCATTCACCTCCTTAAAATTTTGTCTTTTACCCACAACCATTAATAATGATATATGTTTTATTAATTAAACCCCGTGACTCTTGCCGCGAAACACTGTAAACTGAGACGACGACATATTTCGTTCCACAGCAGCAGCATACGGAGAAATTATGCATTCCAATGTGTTTGGTTGGGGACAACTCATCACCCGGTCGGTGGACCGTAACCGTATGAAAGCAGCAGAATGATGTCACAGGAATGAAAAAAAAGTAGTATTACAACAACAACAACGACAGCGACAACAAAATGTCAGCAAACATTTTAATATGCAAAACCACAGAATTGCCTACAAGCGGCTGGTAAGCAAACAAACAAAAAAAAACATCAGCAACAACAACAACAACGAATGTGGGTAAATAAAAGTCAAGAAGAATTACAAAAAACAAAATTGTATGCATTGTGCAGCGCTTTATGGCACATACAATGAATGACACATACATATGTGTTGTTGTTGTTGCTGTTGTATGTATTTGTTAATTTTTTTTTGCACAAGCTCAACAAAAATGGAGTCACAAAAAATGACAGCGATCAGATTTATGCATCGAAACCGCAGCCGTTTGTGGCCTCGCCACATAGCCGCACTGCTGCTGGGGCTCTGTGCCTTATGCGCTTGCCCAAACGGCACTTTTGCATTGTTCGTCTTGTTGTTGTTGTAACTGTTATTGTTGCTGTTGTTGCTGTTTTGTTGACATTGTTTCTTGCCGCTGCCGTCGCTGCTGTTGCACATTTAAGTCATAATTTCTGTGGCGGCATTAAAATTTTATGCATTCACTTTGTTTAATTTTCCTTCGCTGCTTTGTTGTTTTTGTAATTTCTTAGCTTCAGCTTCGTTTGCATTCTCCGCTGCTGTAATCAGCAATACACTCATCACCTTTTTCCAGCGTTGCGAACATGAAAGTTGTAATCGCCCAATCGGTGTTGTTGTTGTTGTTGCCACAGCAGTTGTTGCTAAGCCGCTAACTGCGACACAAACACCAACAAACACACATATCTACAAACACACACGTCTACTTAATACTTATCGGTCGTTTCCTATATATATACAGCTATACTCATATATTGGCGCTTTGTTGCATTAATTTTTATGAAATGTTTTTGCTATTCAGTACATTAAAAGCAATTGCATCACTAGTAACCAATATAGAGCAATTATGTTAGCGGTCATTGATTCCTGTTACGGTATTAATTTTTTCGTTTAAAGCAAATGCCAAAGAGGAAATGAAGTCGCAAATTACCGTTGCTCCGTTGCATGCAAATTGTGTTTATTTCAAGTGTATAATCCTAGTGATTGCGCTTCACATCCATCAAAGCATGTCGCAAATCACAGCACTTTGCTCACTGCAGTGTCATAAAATATATTAAATTTTCCAGTTCAATACTCGCTTCGCCTCTTATATGGTAGCTAGGTGTGGAACAAATCGATTTGTATTAAATGTGACCATAAGTGTATGCTCTTACAAGAATGTGTTCTTCATTTAAAGCTTTGCTTTGATTTGACCCCGATTGGACCACTTAAGTTACTACCATTCATTGAAGCTTGGTCTCCCTTGATATACCTCTTCAACTTGAATGGGGCATGACAATTTTGTGAGTTTGTCTGGTGAGTTCTACTAGGATTTTCCTCAATCATATTATTATATGATCGTAAGAAAAATTGCAAAAATCTTTTAGAGAGTACATTTTGCCGAGATAGCTAATTTTGGAGTCACATAAATAATTGGAGCTACACAATTGTGATTACAGGATTAGAGAAAACTCTATCGACGAAATTGAAAAGTCCGAGGGAAGAGGCTATTGGATTCATTGATTTCAGAAGGACGAAAAGGGATGGGTTATATCAAGCCGGACATATAGTGGTCTAGTCTAGACAGCAGTACACGGTACGTATGAACCCTTGTGCCAGTAGCAACTAGAGCTCTTCTTCTGCGAATGATGCTAGTTTGACTTCTGAATACACTTTACGGATAATGACTTTAAGAAAATGTTGATTATTTACAAGTCCCTAAAATGTATAATGTCTTCGGAATGTTGGTATGGTACGAATCTCTGTTTACAGTTCTTGGGAATCGCTTTAACCGAATGAGGGATCTGTTAGGATCAAAACTTTGGAGCCGAAACTGCTTGAAGAACAGTTTATTGAATTCTTTATATGGCAGCACGGACGTTTGTCTCACTTAAAGAGATTCAACAGGTGCCATTTCATCCTGAAAACGGTTTGTGAGCCGGTGGAATTTATAAGTCAATATTTCTTCAAAAATTATGGCGGTGAGAACGTAACCGTCAATGCCGACTGTTATGGCGCCATGATAACCGACTATTTGATGCTTGATCTCGGCCACATTTGATTTCAACAAGACGGAGCCCCTTCGCATCATTCAATGGATTTATTGTGAGAACACTTTGGTGGGCCGGCCGATTGACTACCAAGATAGTTTGATATCACACCTTTGTGGGGATAAGTAAAAGGCCTTGGAGTAAAACATCACGCGTGCCATTCAGTTACCAGTTGAAATGATCGAGTCATCGAAACACTGACTCACACTACAGATGGCGATTTTTGGATGATCGTCTACTCCTATAAGGGAATGAATTTTTCAGTGAAACTGGACTATGAAATGTATTGGTTTCATAAATTTTGGTTCGCCGATAACTCTCAATCGTTTCGTCTACATACTCGATCATATCGCACCGCCAAAATATTTGAGATTCAGAGCTTACAAGAAGGGCAGGAACACATAAGAATATTTTGTCATTACGAAAGGGTGCCAGAGGGGTATGCGACCAACGCAAATCCAAAAATCGTGTAAGAACAACTAAACGAGAAGGCGTCAAACACTTCCAATGCTTTCAAGCGCGCGAACTTAGTACTGGTGTACAAAGAAAGCCGCCGAGGATGCGGGCACAAACAAAGGTGGACTACTAGAGACACAGAGAGAGAGGGATGCGCGCAGATGGACACTGAAACGCCGAAATGCGTCAATTTTAATTGCGACTGCGCGAATGTGGAATTAAAAGCAAACGTAGAACGCGTGCAAATGCAAAAGACGGAGCATTAAACTCAGGATTTTGTTGTTATTGTTGTTCTTGGACGTGGCTTTCAAGCGCATGAAGATGACAGGGCGGCGGCTGGGGGGTGAGGAAGAAATGCCTTTTCAAACCCAATTAAATGCATGTCAAAGCGTATGTTTCGGGGTGTCGGAAACGTAACGTACAACAACAAATGTATACGTGAAGTAGTGAGTGCAACAAACACATATGTACATCCACAGAAGAAGAGCTTAATGCAAAAAATGTACGTGTTCCTGAGTGCGTATACTTGCCGCTTACAATACTGTAAATGCAGCCACGAAGCATTCTGTTCGCTCGAGTGTAAGTGTATGTGTGTGTGTGTGTTTCAGTGTTGACTGTAAGGTATGCAAAACACGCGCGAATCGAACGTGATGAAAATGTTTAGTAGCAAAGCGGTTTTCGTTGTCATTCGCACTGTGGCGACGACCGCAATTGATTGCTGTTTTAAATTGTACCAAATGACAGCGACGCTTTGTACTCATCTGACAAGCGCAACACATGCAACAACAACACACACACAAACACATGGCTGATGCCATTGACATACAGACGTTTGCATATGCATTGGCACGGTGTAAATCGTTTTAACCGCAAAAAATTGCGCGGCGCATGCAGTTGCAAGCAACAAAAAGATTGTTGCGAAAAAAAGTTTGTGAAATAAAAATTGCAATGAAATAAATATATTACAAACGAAACAAGCAGATATGCGAAACATAAAAAATGTCAAAGTGACAATAACAAGAATGTAATAATCATGACTTAGTGACACTCGGTCTGCGGCATATACACTTAAGTTATTTTGTGTCGTGGAACACAGGGAACAGTGAAGCTGCAAGCAAGTATAATAACTTATTTTATAAGTGTTGTTCTGCATATATTTGATCCCACAGGCTTATATGTAGATGTTAAAACTGCTTTCAACAGATACCCACGCGCCCCACGAATAAATTTCTGAAAGAAGATGGTTCTTAGATATGGAAAATGTTATAAATCAAACCATAGTTGTTGAGATCTTACGTTATAAATATCCTTAAAGGCTTTCCTATTACCAATGACTGTCTGTGCTCTCTTCGTTTCCTTTATCGCTGTCTTTATCATCTCAGAGTACTAAACCAAGAGGTGTATTCTATTCCAGTTGTTCTGTATTCGCTCTCGGACTACTTTTATTGAAACAGCGCAAAGGTTGAAAGGCTTCATATTTCTCAAAGAAGTATTAAGTCCTGATAATCATTGTGATATTAGAAGATTACAAGTCCGAATTTCTGACAGATTTTATGTTATCTGTAGTTTCAGATTATAGATTGGATGGCAAATTTTCAAAGGTCACTTATGAAGCTAATGCTTCCATAAATTAATCGTCTACTACTATTCTGAGGACAGTTAAAGAGGAGAATACCATCTCAATATATACCGAGGGATCTGAAGTAGATTGCGGTGTAGGAACGGGGTCTACTCCAATGATCTAGAGATCTCTCTCTTCTTCCGTCTACCAAACTTATCTAGCATCGTCCAAGCGGTCAACAACTGCAGCAAGGTTTTGAGCTCACTGTCAGAGAAACTCCACGAAACGAAAAGGGAGATAGGATAGAAAAAATAGGAATTTCTCAGGACGAATCCGAATCTCAAGCAAATACCATGCCCGTCAGGCACTATCAACCAAGTTCTCGACACACAGTATGAACAGATTGCTCAGGAAAGATGGAAATCGAAACAGATTTGGTTAAAATGTGCCAGAATCTATTAAATAGATCCCGAAAAAGCATATATAGACTTACAGCTACCATACGGGGCTTTGACAAATTGGAGAACATTCGCTAAAAATGGGTCGCAGAATACGAAATTTGTCTTTTATGAAAATTAGAAGGGAATAAGGAAACGGAAAATGTCACAGTTTTGTAAAAAAAAATAATTCTGAATGATTTTCTTTAAAAAATTATCAAGTTACCAGGCTGACAGACAACTCCTCTTTTTTTTTAAGATTGTCTCAATATTTTATAAATAAATGGTGTAAGACTCCTCTCTGTCTTTCAAAAAAATATTGTTTATTTCCTAGTAGAAGAAGTAGTGTCGTCTACTGGAGCTCCCAGAAGAGGAAGTGTTAGAGAGTTAAGAGTCTCATTTAGTCCAGAGTTAAGGCTCTATGGTTTTCTTCTACTCTCAGTATAGTTCTGGTTCTATTTTTTGCAGAATGTGCTATGAATCGATTAAGTCCAAGATTAAAAGTTCTTAGAGAAGAAGAAGATTAGCATATTGGCATGCTTTTGAAGTTTACAAGAAAGATTAATTTGATAGCTAGAAGAAAGCTAAGTGCCATTAAGACTGATGATAGAGATTCTATTGTCTCTACTTTATCAGTTTTTGTTCGTGATGTCAATATTTTTTATCAATTGGAACATCTTAAATTTGTGGTTAAAATTCTACATCTGAATAAATAACACAGCTTGTTTTAGCATTTTTGTCTGTTTTACACTGGGTTTACACAGATAAACTCTTCATATGATGAGGAAATCTCACATCGTCCAATAAACTAACATTCCAATGACTTCATCTTTAAAATTTCGCGATATCCTCATAAATTGGCACGAGCAGTTCGATAACCTTCCTCCTAAAGAAATTGTTTTCTAAAAAGCTGCAACAACAAATATTGCCGTGTGTGAACACAGACTTAGTAAAACTTTCTGAGAGCAATGAGTATATCTTCAATTTTAGGTTTCTTCACCGATGTATTCAGAAGGCAGAATGAGAATGTCTAAGGCATGTTCGATAGTTTGATAGTAATTTCTCAACTATGTACTCTGGTACCTCAGCAGACAAATACAAACCTTCGATTGGTCAAAGAGGTTACTGGACCATAAAGTGTTCTAATTAACGCCGCCCCACTGTAACTTATTAATACCAACCGCTTATGGCAAAATATATTTAACAACTTTAAAGAACTTATATGGATTGAGGTTCATGCCTGTGGTTGCGGATGTTCTGAAATAAATAAATCTCGACATTTGCTCCCACGCTTTAACAAATCAACAGTGCATACAGTATGACACACAATACAAACACTTACAGCTAAGTAAATAAAATAAAATAAAACAAGAAGTGTACAGAGTGTCAGTGAGATGAAATGAAATAAATTGCATACAAAATCTGCAAGTGTTCTTTTGAGAACACAGAACACAGCCAACAAACAGTGCGATACGCCATCACAGATATTTCAAAGCTTCAGCGCTGCTGCAATGCCTCATTGCTACTGCATGCCATTTGTTTTCGAATTCAATTCGAGAAAAAAATTTATAAACTTTTGTACTTTTCTATATCTATTTATATAAGTGTACGGTGGTGACTTTGATTTTTTCTTTGTTTAGTAGGCAAATCGTGTTTGCAACTTTTGTCACGTGACGCTACAAATCATCGTCACATATAGCCAACCGCCGAAATGGTGAAATAGCAAACAACTTGGAACTAAAAGGAGCCGTTAAAGAGCAGCGACACTTCCACACACACACAGTGAACTTCAAACATATTCCCACTAAAGTTGGTAGCCGGACAGCACCGCCGAGGTGGTGTTGACGACGCGGGTGTTGGCAGGCAGGCAGGCTGGTCTTATACAAATGCCGCTCATTGTCAGTTTTACAAGCGTAATAACAAAGGCGGAAAAGCAACAGCAACAGCAGCAACACATTGCTGGCATAGAAAAAATGCCGAAAAAAGGAAGGCGAAATAAACTTCCACATCACGAATTTTCCTAAACGAACTGCAAAAGATGCCTGAAGATGCCTAAAAATTTAACTTTGCCGGCTGTCTGTCTAACTCGTAGGTACACGTCTTTGCCGTACAATGCATGAAGGGCAATCGCTGGCATGTGTTGCTGCCGTTGTTGTTGGCATGAAAGTAGGACTAGAAGTTACAAGCGTGAAATAACGCTGCGGATTTTCCATTCCAAGAACTTGCATTAGCGGCTGCACAATGGCGGCTGTGGCGGCAGCTACCGCCGATATACGCTATGAATTGTAGTAAGCAAATGAGGCCAGGTGTTTGCAATCTATGCTGGTTGCCTTAATGATCACTGATATACTCACATTCCACGGTGTAGGCTCGTATGTGCGCCATACGTGGACCATAATGTGGCATCAACACAAATTGAGCGAAAACCATTTAAAGTAACATTAATGGCGCTGTGTTTGGGCATTGGTCGAACAAATGCCGTTTGAAGCCATTGAGAATTATACTTCTTATTGATTTATGTTGCTAAGCTTGTCTTTGATTTAAGGTTGGGTTGCTTTGTGCGTATGTCTCGGGGTCGAAGGATATGAGGTCATTCAAACACCGCATTAACTTCACTGCACCCTTTCGAAATTTATTTTCCAAAATAAAACCGAGCTGATGTGACGTGGGAACGTTGAAACTTTCGTAGTCTTACTTATATCACAAGGTTAAGGGATACTGGTCATTCTATAATCCTCTTGACTGAGGCTTGGACCTGCTTTTAATAATGCAGTGGATTAATGATTAGTGGAAGATAACTAGTGAACCAGTATAGCTTGTATGCTGTCAGTTCTAGGATACCTGTCGTGGCGGTAACGTACATCCGGATGTCATAGACCCGAGAGCGTTGAATGGTGGCAGTTCTCTGGTTAATAGAGAACTGCGGATTGGTCGGCGGAATGCTTCTAAGGAAACAGTCCACAACTGCATAAAATGAAGCAGTCTCAATTATGCGTACTGTGGAATGTTGAGGAGCTCTAGAATGTTTAAGCTCATGGAATCCCCGCTATAAGCTCCGGAAACATTTACTTCTTATACAAGAAGTACTGCTAGAGTTGACTTGTGGTTTGAAGTCCATTAATGGGGATCCACACGTGAGAAAAAATATTTGGACCGAATCTAGTAAAAGTCTTGAAACTTCCCGGATTTCATTGGCGATCCATCATCATCCTGTGGATGACCTCATGAAATCTAAGCTCCAGTCCAGAGCCTTTCACTTATTATAAAGGAAGAGATGACTGGTTTATTCCTCAGATACAATATTTGGATCGGATCTAGTAGAAGCGTTTCATGAGTTCATACCATCTGGAGGTTAGACTATTTGCAAAACGGGTTCAAATGACCATCGATATCTCTACTTATCGTTTGGTTATGACTACTTCGATTTAAGTCATAAATACCGTGAGCCTTCAATAAACTTAAATATCTTAATTTTAGCGATGGTCTATTGCAATGTTCCATGGCAAAAGTTTGTGCAACACTGCGTTAAAATCGCAAATCTTTTGTACATATATTTTTTGTTTTTGTTTTCTTTTTTTATGGTGTCTTCTACACTTACCCGAAACGCCAAGCTGGAACTGGTGAACGTCGGTCGATTGTCATTCAAATCCAACACCTCAACGCGCAACAAACGTATCGACTGCTTGGGTGGATTGCCACCGTCCGTTGCGGCTACTGCCAAACGATAAATACTTCGATCCTCATGATCCAGCACGACTCGTGTGCGAATTACACCCGTTACTGCATCAATGTTGAACAGGCCGTAACCGTCCGAATCACGACCTTTCAATATCGAGTAGGTGATCGATGCATTCTGGCCGTTATCACGATCGACGGCACGAATGCGCACCACCTCAGTGCCGGGCGGTTGTTCTTCGCGTACGCTGACCACATCCTCTTGCGGATCAACAATGTCCGGCGCATTGTCGTTGACATCGGTGATGTGCACCTTGACGGGAACGCGCGCACTGCGGTAGGGGGTGCCTTGATCGCGTGCCTCCGCCACCAGATCGTAGACGGCGCGCTGTTCGCGATCGAGCGGTTCGCGGGTGGTGATCTCGCCTGTAAAATGCAAAAGAGAAAATGAAAAGGAAGGAAATTAATTTTAATTTATGCAAAAATAAGAGAGATTTCTTTATTTATTTTTGTTTAAATTCTCAGATGCGCGCAGTAAGCTGACTTGATTTGCAAATTAGCGCAGTTGTGTGCGGTGCAGTTGTAACCCTTTGGTTTCTATTTTTTACTTCATTTGCGTAGAGAAATTTCAGCAAAAGTAAAAAATTCTTAAGTGGCTCTTAGTCACCGGTCGAGAAAGTATTGCCTTTTCAATTAGGCACCGACAAAAGCGCCGGCGGTCCGCATATGATTTATTCCGCATTCACTGATTCTGTGTCAGATCGCGTAAATCATGCTTTCCCTGCTTTGCGCGCAGTCGCGACTCCCTTGTCTAGTTGCGCTGGCGTCGCAAAGAGTTTTCCTCTCTTTTATGAAAATCAAATTGAATCAAATACCAAATATTCACTCCGTTTGCCGGACTATTCAATCAAGCGGAAAAACCTGGACAAATTAAACGCGCGAACGGGCGGACAACTGGCAGCTCGTGTGACGCTTGAACGGTCACTAGTTGGAGCGCTCGTCGTACGGTCGCCTTGTCTGCGACTGTGGCCAATGAAGTTGAAAATGTTTTGACTTTCAGATTTAGGTCGCCACTCCCCGGCAGAGTAATGATTAATGGGTAGCAAAACAGCTAGCGACAACACTAATGGCAACAACAACAATAGCAGTAGTAGCGGTATATAAAAACGCACACATCGTGGTCATATTCTAGACAAGTATTCGTATAGTTGTAAGAGACAATAACAAAATAGTTGTAATGTTAGTTGAAATTAACAGACATACAGACAAATAAGTATATAAATACAGTAGTATTTATGTCTGCAAACCGGGAAGATATTAACATAAACAGCTGTCGGATATGAGGCGCAAACTGCTTCCCACCTGCCGACGCTGCTTCGTAACGCTGGCGGCCAAAAAAAACACTGTGTGAGTGTGGGAAAATGCCTCAATTGTCGGCAATCAGCTGTGATGGTGGTCTCCACTACTTTGTATTTGTGGTTGCTTACCTCATTTTGAGCATTGTGTGGTGAAAATAAATTCGTTTGTAACTAGCAATTACTAGAAGTACTACAATTAATGCAAGAAAGTCTACATTTTCGTTAATTATAGACCGGATTTCGCTTTTAATTACAACCCTTTACAATTAAGATTTTTGTTTTACAATGTAAAGTTTATGTGAGACAAGTCTTCTCATTAGAAGACCTATTTTTGAGTGATTAAATATTTGGAATTCACGAATATCACGAATGATTATATAGCAGGCGTTACGAAATTTGGGAATCGAATCGAACAAGCAACTCGCATAAGACGCAATAAAAGACTAATAGAAAGAGATCAGCTTGAATGTGGTATACAAAAAAATCTGTGAGCCGTGCTCAATTTAAACAAGGCTTATAATTTCATATTTATAGAATTATAAGATTTTCTTTAACGCCTTTAGACTCTTACGATTCTCGAGAAGGAAATGGGTGTTACAAAATCTCGCGACTATGACTCTTCAATTATAGGAGTTAAACGACATAGCTGATAACGGCAGCGTTTTTTGGAAACATGTTTTACATGGCACGGAACTGATATGAAATGGCTTCTTCCGACATTACACTAAAATCAATCGAATGCAACGAAATTGTGTTACGTATCAATATTTCGTCACACTCGAAGTTGCATAAGCACCACCATAAATAAGCTGAACCGATTTGAATCATTATAATATATTTTCGATGTAAAATTTCCATTTCTAATAATGTTAGGAGTTGCCACCTAATTTTTCGAAGGGTTGCCACCTCTTCACTTTTTTATTCAATTAGATTAAAACTACAAGATGACAAAAATCTTAAAAATGTTTAAGAAAGCTTAATATGTTTTTCAAGAAGTGGTTGCCCTTGGAAGGATCACCTTCGGCGAGCCTAGCGAATTGACTAGTATTAACATTAGCCGACTGAAGAAGTTTGTAACAGAGATTCCAAGCGCTGTGCCGAATCATAAGGGTGTTTTCGATCCTTCAGGAGTTTATGGGTATCACAAAGGACAGTGCTCAAAACTGCCCAAGTGAAATCTTCCTACATATACAGAGATTTGACTACTAACCTACCCTAACCTAACCTTTATGTTAAAATAATTGAATAATTGTAATATGGACAAATTTGTTGACATTTTTGGAGTAGGGTTGCCACACTCAATTTTTTTAAATTAATTCAATATTCCATTCTGTAGTTCTTTGAACAATTGAAAGAGAAACCCATAAATTTCATATGATTCCGAAATCGAAGAGCTATATGAAGGCAGAAGCCGTGGAAACATCATATGGTGCCTTAATAGAATGTATTGCATTTACAAAGTTGAGCATTAAGCATATTTGGAATACAGAACTGAGTCTTCAGCAAATAAAATGTTGAAAATTTTGTGAGTTTTTAAAAAGGAAAAGAAATTCAGTAGACTTTTTCGATCATTGTCTTAATATTCTTATTTTTCGAAGAATATTAGATATACAGTAGTATGTCACCCAGTATAGATTTTCTAAGCCAAACCAACGTAGTCAACACTTTATTCCTATCTGATATTGAGGCTAATCAATTTCCATATTTTCATAACCGGCACATTCCAAGAAGTCATGTCAAATGCACAGCGCGTCATTCGCTTAATATACAATTTTGATTTACGACCATAATATTCATAGACTCACTGCACTGTTCTGAATATTTTCAATTACGTGCAGCTCATCTGAGTAATTGAAAATAACAGGCAGCCGCACGAGATAGCAAGCTCACACTCACTTGCACCTAAAAGCAGAGCGTCCGTATGTGAATTTGCAACAATGTTAACGATGTGTCTATCTTCGCTTATGTGTTAATATGCTGTGCTACGCAATTCTTCTCGCAGCCACATTAAGTGAGTCAAAGCGTTATAAGCAATGCGGAAAATGCCGTTTATTGGCACATCAACCGACTTTCAATCACGTGTACTCGTATGCACACATGAACATGCACAACATGCGGCAAGTGGCCCAGCTGCCGACATATGGCATACGAAATCAAACTAGTTCAGCTGCGCTGTAGCACTAGCGTAAGGTGGCTTGTGCGCATGCGCATTGGCTGTAGTGGCAAAGGAAGTCTTGGTTGTGTATCCGAGCCGCTGCTAGTATGAGTACCTGGTCTACAGGATTAACAGCACCACGCGATTTGCATATTTAATTTAAATAACAGCTAAGCTCCTGATCTGTGCCACAGCGCACACGCACACATACACACAGACTAAGATCGCATTGGAAGCACTGGAACATGCTGCTGCCGCACACACAGTGGCCACAAAATGTCAACCACTTGACATGCCATTGACGGATGAGCTGACAGCGTTAAAACTGTTGTTGCGCGCACACTAATGGCCCAACTGCCAGCCAGCCATTCATCCAGCCGTGCGTCCGGCAAAGACGTTCCCCAAGATATACGATTCATAGCGGGCTTGCGTCTTGGTTGCGGCTGCTGCTGCACGAAGACGACGACGACAACAATGCAACGTTGCGGCCAAGGCGGCAGTAAAAATCAGCTTGCGCAGCGCGCCTATCGGTGAAATGTGTGCAAGGAGATCATTTGATTACCGGCGAAAGAGCAAGCGCGGCCTGAGTTGCTTATGGCGGGGAGCAGCTGTTGTGGCATTGCTCTGAGTTGGTATTTATTATCTACAGTATCAGCGTTTTTTGCGGCAGCTAAGACGGAACAGGTTTGCTCAATGCAGGTCTATGCCGATAGACCCACCAGTTGGCCGAATCTTGCAAATCTTCTGCTACATATTACACTGCGTCCGTCTGCACACCCGTCTGCCTACCGTCAATTTGACGGCTTGGGAGCCCAACTCCGAACTGTCTATTTTGAAAAGTAGAACAGTAATGCTTGGCCACGGGTCATGGCTTAGTACATGGTTGTCGACCGTCGGTCGGTCTATTCGTCGGTCCGTTGCTTGGCTCTGCGGCTTGGCCTGGCCGCTGATCCGTGTTGCAGCAGTTTCATTGAGGCAGCGCTTATGTCGGACTTTTCGCCTCGTTTAAGTCTAAGTCAGTACCACGGCCTCGCTTGCTTTCGGCGTTGCCGTTGCAAGTGCGCTGCCAGCAAGTTGATGGAGATGTTAGAAATGTTAGTTGGCCGTGGCGGCTATTCGATTTTTTTACGAAGCTATAGTGACATTAATTTATGTTAAAAGGAAATTCTTAACTTTTACTGCGCACAAGCCAAATAAACACACACATTCGCGCATACGCATAAAAAACGCACACAGTTGCAAGGAGTTGTATATGTATTGAGTCAAAGCCTTGTAAGTTAGCTCAAGGTATGTAGTTTTTGTACTGATAGGCCAGAGATGTCGCAGACATTTTATGCATTGGATTTCTATATTGCTGACCAACTTTACATTAGTTAATGAACTTGGACCAGTCTTGAATCATGAGATTCGATCATATCTAGGTATATGGCATATACAATCACCGTTAAACATGGCTCAACTGCCAGTGGTTCAAATAGACCGTTTTGTACGGAGTAAAGTATTTTACCAGGATTTATATTAAAGGGAATGATTTGCTATTCAGCCTGGCGTCTTATCCTCTCTAGTGGAATCCACAAGGGACAAGAAGCTGCGGGAGACCGAAAACCTCCTGGCGGCGCATGGTTGAAGCATGAAGATCTAAAGAACGCAAACTCCAACTGGAATACTTTAAAATCTTTGTCCACAAACTGGAAAGACTTTAATAACTTTGTTTTGGCCCTACGCTCCAATAGGAGTTAAAGGAAATTATATATATACTTATCCTCATTGAAACTTCGAAAACCAGAATACATTTTGGCTAAGTCGATCTCCAGAGGCTCTAATAAACTGAGGCAAGTATGTCTGTTCCTCAAACAAACTGCCGAATTCGATATTGCTAAACCCACTAACTTAAGTTTCTAAGGTTAGACCTTGTAACTGTTTTCGCGTCAGTCGAATTATTCTCTTCCAGAGCACTATGTTTTAAGTACAATAGTGGAAGGAACAGTTTCACTGTACGGAAGCAGTCGGTCCATCATTGGATAGATAGAAAAAGAAGGTTCTTGGCTTAATTTTGTTTATAGGCTGGACATTCCCAGAGGATCGAAATATTTTTGATCCAATCCTTATACAATGGAAATGAATACCTCCGATTTACAACTACAAATTCTGATTTCGGAAATCCATTAGCAGTTCAGAATAGGCTAACAGCATCCTATTTTTTCGATTATATAATAGTACAAGTTCAAATTAGTCGGAGAAATGTTTGCAGAATAATTCTTACGGTTTTAAACCTCATCAAACTCCGTTTACTAATGTTACTAATTAAGCCTCCAAATCGGTTCACTCACCTGTTATTGCATTGACTTGAAAACTCGTATTCGATGGTATCAAGCTGTAGCGTATCTCTGCATTCTCACCCACATCCAGATCGGTGGCGCCCACCACACCCACGAGTGCGCCACGACGCATATTCTCCTCGATGACAAACTCATAGGCGGCGCTCAGGAAGCGCGGATCATTGTCGTTGGCGTCCAACACCTCGACGATGACACGTGCGCGTGCATGTGCAGCCGGTGTGCCATTATCGCTGGCCATAATGGTGAGTTCGTAGCGATCGCGCGACTCACGGTCCAAGCTGCCGCGCAAATACAACCAACCGCTGTTGGGAAAGATGCCGAACAATTGCGCCAACTCGGCGTCGGCGGCGGAAAGTGTTTGTTGCTTCGTAGCGCCGCCACTGGGATGTAGCAGCGTTGGTGTTGGCAGCTTGCCACCGGCGCTGAGTGTTAGCGTGCTGTTGGCACTGCTCACCAGGCGGTAGGTGATGCGCGCATTGTTGCCGGTATCCAGATCGATGGCTGTCACTTGCAGGATCTGTGAAAAATGAGAAAAAAGTGTTTTGAGCATTTTGAATGTTAATTAGTGGTGGGCAAAACACAGAGGGAGAGATTAAGCGTGTTGTGTGGGACATTCGAGATTTTCAAAGTGATTTGCAGACTTTCACTGTGCTCGTATATGCAAATTGTTTGCTTTGCAAAGATTTTTTTGTTGAATGTTTTTGTAGTTGTACCCGCTACACAGTTACAATAGCATTTCTAGTAATTGTAGTTGCAGTCAGTCGCTCGTTTTTGCCATGATTATTCGGGGTTGTTGCTGCTACTTTAAATCACAATTAACCCATTGACCGCAGCGCCGCGGCTCCCATGCTTCGCGCTGCTGGTTGTTGCTGCTGCTTTTGTTATACATTGCGGTTGTTGTTGTCGCTGGCGCATTTGTGTGTGGCAAGCTGGCAGCGGCTTGTTGCCGCGCTGTTGCACGATAAAAATCGTGTCTTTAACTGCTATGTGATTTTCGGTGAGATCGCAAGCGATTCGCTCGTGAGTGAGTGTGGCCCGTTTTGTGGACTGCATTTAGTATGTTGCAGCTGTGGCAGCAATTTTTATCGCTTGCTTGTTTGTTTGGCGGCCGGTCACAGTGAAAATGCGATCTGTTTATACAAACATCCAAACAATTTTGTATTTTTTTGCTAACTTTTGTGGGTGTTTGCTGTTGCTGCAACAATGTCGCTTCTCTGCAACTTGCAACATGCAATGACCAAAATTAGCTGGCCGAAGAAAGTTAGTTGACTAACTCTAATAAGGCTAAGTACATAGCTTTATAAATATGTAGCCGCAATTGAGGTTAACTTTCGAGTGCGCCTCGCGCTAAATTGGAGGTTAGCGTGGTTGCGGTATTTAAAGAAAATTAAAAAGACCGCAAATAATTAAAAAGCGTCGCACAAATACAAACATACAACATACCAGCAACAATGCGTGCAATTTTTGCATACTTTCCTTGTGGCGCCATTTGCATAAATGCAAATCAGCCATTGCGCATGCGCATCTCTTTCGCCTTTGACTTGACGGCTTACCCATATAAACGCACTAATGTGAGGCAAATGAATGAAAATTTCTTTATTTTGGTTGATTTTTAGGTAATCCTTTTTTATTTTTAGCGATTAAACCTTTGCAGTGACATTTCCTTGTTTGCTTGGCAATGTATATAAAAGATCAGTTGTCAGACATAAATCACTCAAAGTTGCTTGAAATTGTCTTTGATGTGTTTTAGAATGTGACAGTGAGCGTCTTTGGATTTGTAAATGAATGATCGCATATACAAAGACTTCAACTTATTTGTATATTTGGCTCTCTACAGGATTGCTTGCAGGGTCTGAGAAGTATTCATCCTGTTTTTCCCTTTCCACCTCAATGCAAAGTACCTAAAGTCTTAGAACAAAACCTTTTTCATCATCAATAAGTTCAAGAATCATTCCATTTTGTTCTGGTATAAAAATTTGTCATACAAATTCTCAAGCAATTTAGAGTTCTTAAGCTTTTAGGATCTTTCATTGAAATGGTACTCCGTCTTGATTTGAAAAAAAATGTTCTGAATATGTAATAGGATTCTTGGTGGCACTTTCCATTAACAGAGTTCGCAATATATTCTTATGTCCTCAAAATCAGACTATAAACCTGAATTTTCTGTATAAATTGACTACAGCGCCAGCTAGTGGGTTTATTTTTTTTTTATCATGGAAGTAGCTCACTGTAACTACTGGTATAACTATTATTAAAAACATTATTTTAAATTTCTGCTATAAATTTGTCGTGGAGATTTTGTCAACAGATCCAAATGTGCTCATGTTGGTAATTTCTGTTGCTACGAACTTCTCACTTTAGTTAACTTAAGTACATATTTTTTTTCCTTGGCACCTGTGTTATTAAGGTGAATTCAATCCAATAATTAAGGGTACTGAGCGGCACAAAAGATAGTTGATTAGAGCAAAGTTTCATTCCATACACCTGACATCGATTTTCGAAATTCTGTTTCAGTTTCTGTTCTGTTAAATGCACCACATATCAAGGGAACAGCAACAGAAATAGTATTTTTGTAGTCGCTTAGATATTTTATAAAATTTGACTAACTTTGCTATCAATCTCTCAAAATTCAGTGCATTTTTAAGAACAATAATTATTATAAAATATCTTTTACGAATTAAATGATTTATATAGCTTCAGTCCTTACTGCTGACTTTCTATGAAGTACAAGCTCAGGATTAAGTTTATTTCATATTCCATTAAATTTAAAGAGAGATCTTACAATGGGTTCAAAAGAAAATATGAAGTGAATGGATTTTGCGGAACACTAGATTCGATTTGATGAGCAAGCAAATGATAAAGGATTGAGCAGTCCTTCAATATCTTCGTATACAATATCATTTAAGGAATAGTATTTAACTGGACTGATTATTTCTCTAATATGGAATCTATGCCATATTTTGTACTTGTCCGAATTTTGTAAAAAATTTTTCTAACTATTTACACTTCTTAAAATATTTGCAAAAAATTAATTGATTCAGAGACTACTAAAGATAAATAAATTGCCCAAGATTAACATAGTATTTCCCTTGGAATGTTCGAGTGAAAAGTTCCGCAAACTTTCCTCAACCAGAATGGTATGCGGTTACGCAGCTGAAGCGGTGACAGTTGAAGGATGATTTTCTAGATACACAAAACTAGTTCAACAAATGCAAAACTATTTGAAAAGAAAGGACAGGTTTTCTGCAAAGGCATGCGCATGCGCATGCGTCAAGATAGCTGAATTTCGTATACGGCATGGCAGAAAGTTGCATATAAAGTAATGTGTAGCCTTCAAACTATTTTTTACCTTTGTATATAGAGGAATGTATACAGGCTTATAGACACACATAGATATGTATTCAATTATATCGTAGAAGGCACGAGTGTTTGCCGAATGGCAGCGAAACTCGCGTGACTTCTAGTGGCGGTTAATCGAATTAATGCAAGTTTATATACGTGGAAATTAGCATAGCTGTCAATGCGTGCTACTAATGCCCACAACTAACAGATGCTGCATAGCAAACGCGCTGCCTACTCGCGCATGCGCAAAAACCACAAACACAAATTTATATATAAGTGAGCCTACTGCGCGTCTTTTTTGTGTCTTATAGCTTACCTGTGAATTAATCGGCAGCGACTCCAACACCTTCACTGAGTATTCGTTGCGTTCGAACATCGGCGGATTATCGTTGACATCCTGCACCTCCACCAGTATGGTGAGGTTCGACGATAAGGGCGGCTCACCGCCATCCGTCGCCGTCACTATCAGCGCATGCCGCTGTGCCGTCTCGTAGTCGAGGTGTCGTGACAGTGTTAGGTGGCCCGAGCGTGCATCGATTGCGAAGAGATTCTGTTCGACCGCCACAACAGCGGTCATACGGTTCACGCCGGCAGCTGAGAGACCCGCCGCTGCAGCAACCATATGCGCGTTACTGAGCGTGGCAACACCAGCAGCATATGCCGTTGTACCTGCAGCAGCCAGGCGATTGCGTATGGCCAACGCGCCCGTGGGTGAGCCAGCAAAGGTGTTTAGCGTTGGACGCGCCGATTGTACGGCATTGCTGACATTGCCGAGATACAGTTGTTGCTGTTGTTCGGCTGCTGATTGGTATTGATCGGCGGAAATCATGTGTAGCGTGTAGGTGATCTCACCGCTTTTGCCGGAGTCTTTGTCGTGCGCATGCGCCGCATAGAGTGGGGTCTCGAGATCGGCATTTTCCGGCACGGATATGCGTACCAAGTTCGTTTCGAATTCGGGTGCATTATCGTTGACGTCCTCGATGTCGATGTTGACCTAGGGAGGGAATTTAGAGGTAGTGTTTAAATGAAGTTCAAAATATAAAGCGATATTTTTATCTTAGAACTTCGATATCGATTTTTTGATATATTTCTAATTTCAGAACTTCGAAAACGTTTCGTCTGGTATTTATGCTCTTCGAACTTCGAAGTTAAATTTCGAAGCTGGTTCTTTCTTCATAAATCAATATTGTTTTTCTGCAAATTTTAGTTTCCATTAAACTCCTCAGTTCAGTACTCACCTGAGTATGTCCATAAGCTGGTGGATCTCCGCTCATTGCTTGTATGTTGAGTAGAATTTGTGGTTTCATTTCATGATCCAATGGATTAACAATGCGTATATTGCCCGTAATGGCGTCAATGCTGAAGTAACCTTCTGGATCGCCAGAGTAAATTGAATAGCGAACGCCATTGCGATTGACTGTGGAGAGAGATTAGAAAGGGGTTATTAAATGCACATAAAAAGTGTGCTATGGAAGATAGTTGAGGTTAAAATTCAAAATAGTAAGTAAATTATGCCAAGGTATTTATAGTATTTAATAATGTTTTGTAGCTTTTTGTCAGAATTCTATAAATAATTATAGAGAACTAGTACTAAAGATTTAACAAGACTTACAGGATGCTCCTTAGTAGTATTTGGAAAATAATTGATTTTCTAAAAAATGATTGAGTTTCTAAAGTAAATTTTCTTTCACAATGATCTAATAAGTAAATTTCGAAAAAAATTCGAATTTCGAATTTTAATGCATAAGTAGTATTTCATATTTTCAAGTAGATAGCAACCCTATTATAACTAATTTCTTTTTTATTTTGCGTTGGTCAACGATATTGATATTTTAGTACCAATTACTTAATATCGTTAATTGAAGCTGAATTTTAATTAGGTGGCAACTCCGTTAAATATTTTAAGCTCAACTTTGTCAGACACCAATTTTGTGAATAATAATTTTCAAATAATAAAACTAAGAGTTTTTCGAATAATATAAATTTTAGCTTCCAAACAGTTGGCAACCCTTCACAAACGGGCTATTATGTATAATTAATATGGTTATATATCTGTTATCTTATTCGGTTCACAAAATTGTATTTTGATTTTTTTAATATATGGCAACTCTTATATGCGCTTTTCTTTAACTTGATGAAGATTTGATTGTATGTACTTGTAATAAAATGGGGAGAATATACTAGTACATCCATTAAGTATAATAAGGAGATAATTATAAGAGTTCTATTGTATTCGGATTTTTTAAGAAAGTTGAGGTTAGGTTATAAAAATCGATTTCAAGACCTATTTGTTAAATTTTTATGGGATAATATTCATTGTAAGTGCTGTTTATTATCTATTTCTTAAAAACTTAGTTGATAAAACGGGTTACCATAGTGAAAATTAGATTTTTTTTTCGAAATTTCACTTTGGTTTTAAAGCTTCTCTTTAGAAACAAATGTATTTAGTGGCATAAGTAACGGTGATCTGGGATAGAAAGTGATATTTTATTGTTTAGATTTTGAGCAGTATTTCTTATCCTGAATATTTATGCTGACCAATTTCATATAAAAAATGTCTATCTCCATATCGAGTCTGCTAATGGTATATGGTAAATAAAATTCAAGTGGATTACCAAAGCTGCCCAAATTGTTAAAGAGATACTAAAAGAAGCTTTATGAAATGCAAGAAATGCAGAAAATTAAAACTGAAATAAAGCATTGAGCAAATGGACACAGCAGTTTCTACCTTCTTCAACTCTTTTTGCTACAAAAAAATATGAATTTTTGCATACGCCACAAAGCCAAATAAACAAACGAATTTTTAAAGATTTCGGCAATGCAGCGGCGAGTAAACGTGTGTGCTGGGAAGATAGTGGACTTTGTCAGATATTTCGGACTTGATGTGTAGACTCTTGACGATGATGACGTTGTTGTTGAAGTTGATGGGTGCAGATTTCTGTTGAAAACCCTGTTGTCAGTTTGTACAACGCGGCTTCATCACACAGACTGAATGAAGGCTGCTTGCGATAATAAATATGTGCAAAAGAATGGCAAAATAACGAGCTGCAGAATGGCAGTAGAGTCATCTTCACAAAAATATGTGTTTGTTGTTGCATGCAACACACATGAGTTGCAAATATATTTGATTTAATACAAATAAGCGCGCTTTTAACAGTTGCGGAACTGCCAACTCAGCTTATTTAAATGTGCGCCGCATTATTTTTAGCAATTTTTGGGTCTTTTCACTACCTTTCTACGGAGCAGTGAGGCTTTAAAAGCAGGTAAAATGTGCAATAAACAAAGGCTAAATGAAGCGGAGAAGCGGCAAAAATAAGAAAAAAGCAGCGCGTCAGAGCTGTCCATCACAAGCGCAGACATTTATTTCCAAATCAGTGAACTAATAAATAAGCATTTTGTGTGCCGAGTTTTGCATATTTGCGCGCTTACCGACATAATATATGTACATATGTAACTGTAACTTGTATATTTTCATAAACATTTTTGCATATTTCTTTATTTTTTTTTTGGAAGTTTCTTTGCTTTTTTGGGCTTGCTTAACTTTTTTGGTCTCTCTTTATTTTTATTTTTTTGGTTTCTTTAGGTTCAAAAGGCAACCCTGGCATCACAAAAGACTCAACGCATTTCATAATTTACAATCCGCACGCATGCGCGCCTCAAAAAACTTACCCGCATCACTGCTGGTGGCCATCACCGAACCAACTACTGTGCCACCCGGCACATCCTCCTTCACGTGATAACTGTAGCGCGGCTTCTCGAAGATCGGCGGCCGCTGTGTCGCATCAATGATGCTGAGAAAGACCAATGCATCCGTGGAGCTGCGCATGCCACCACCATCGCTGGCGCTAATATTCAACACATGCACCGGTTGCGTGCGCACCGACAACATATTCGGGCGATTGATGAAAATTTCGCCATTGGCGCGATCAATGCGAAATATGCCCGCCTCATTGCCGGCCACAATGCGATAGGTCACAGTGCCGAAACGGCCCGCATCGGCATCGGTAGCAACGACGGCGACAATGGGTGCGGTCGCCGCGCTGGCGCTAGCCGTCTCACGCAACGACACATTGTATTCGCGCGGATAGAAAACGGGGCGATTGTCGTTGACATCGGTCAGCTGGATCTTGATGCGCGCTATGGTGCTCAAGCCACCTGTGGGCAAAAGGAAAAATTATACAAAAAAATATTTCAATGAAAATATAAATTTTTAAAATTAAGTAATAAATATTTGCGGCGCACTCACCTCGATCGGTCGCTATCACTGGAAACTCATATGAATTACGCTTCTCATAGTCCAACTCGCTGGCTATGCATATTTCACCTGTCGCAGAGCGTACCTCGAATTCGGCGAGCTGTTTGATACCATCGCCTAGCGTATAATTGACCATTGCATTAACACCGCAATCTGGGTCGCTGGCCGACACCTGCAAGTGGAGTGAAAAATAAATGTTAGAAAATTGCAATTAATGGAGCTGAGATTAGACGCGCTGGTGTTGTTGCTATTACTGTTGTTGTTGCTATTGCTGCGACGTGTAACGAGTTAAGCAAATAATGCTAATTTGCAATCAACTACAATAATTGGAAAATTTTAATGGCAAAATGTGAGTACATGCCGCCAACAACAACGACAGCTACAACAATAAAACATAAATAAACACATTATAAGCGATATATATATATAAGTGTGGCAACGCGCTAGACAAAGTCGCGCCAGTCGCTCGATCGCATGTGGGATAATAAACTGCGAACATGAGCATTTTCTATTATACGAGTCTGAGAGTATGTATCTATATGAGAGACTAATCCGCCATTAATTGAAAGTATTGAACTGCATGCAACTCACGTAAACGTGTCTTTACTTGTGTACTGTTATATTGCACAGTTATTCATACACATGAGTTATTGTGTGCCTGTGACTCAAGTGACCGCTAGCATGCATTACTCTACTTCACTTCATTCATTTTGTTATTGCATTTGCAACCTTTTGTATGACGGCGCAAAAGCGGATATGCCATAAAATTAGTTGACTGATCATATCTATGTTAAGTAGCAGGGGCGATCGATTTAAATATGTATCGGCATTATCTCAGCCGTAAAGAATGTCGTAAACAAACTTATTTAAATGTGACGTGTAGAGAGATTTCAATTTGTTTGTTAATAATTTGCAGTTGTTATGGAAATTGCAGAGCTTTTATCTTATGTACATGTAATAGAGGTATTAGAGGCTGCTGTTAGGGGTACTTAGTGCTGTATATATTACTATATTAGTAATGTATATATACTCTTTGGAGATTGACTCTTTATTGAAAATAATTTATAAGTGTTTCGAAGTCTTCAAAATTGAATTTTTTTATTAAAATAGAGTATATTTCATATCAAAGTATAAATATATGCTTTCCGAATTCGAAATTGAGTTTATTCGACTTCGAAGTCTCCAGAATGAAAATTTCGACTTCGAAATTTTGCTTAAAGGATTTAAAGTCACCAAAAAAGATGTTTATGCTTTCCCATTTTCGAAGTTTTGAAATTGAGTTTCGAATTCTTCAAAAATTGAAAATATGCTTTTGGATCTCCAAATAGAAGTATATATCTTTTTATACTCTCGCATCTAATGTTGCCAAAGAGAGTATTATAGTTTTGTTCACATAACGGTTGTTTGTAACTCCCAAAACTAAACGAGTTAGATATAGGGTTATATATACCAAAGTGATCAGGGTGAAGAGTGGAGTTCAAATCCGAATGTCTGTCTGTCCGTCCGTCCGTCCGTCTGTGCAAGCTGTAACTTGAGTAAAAATTAAGATATCTTTATGAAACCGAAAACCGAAAACACATAAAGTGCCATAACTAAGCCATAAATAAAGCTATGGAAATAAAATTTGGTATGAAGGATATGGAATCGCACTATGAAGGGGCATATTTGGATGTAATTTTTTTCGGGAAGTGGGCGTGGCCCCGCCCCCTACTAAGTTTTTTGCACATATCTCGCAAACCAATAGAGCTATATAAACCAAACTTTCTGCAGTCATTTTTTTTAGCTACTTCCTAACGCAGTCCAAAAATGAAAGAAATCGGATCATAACCACGCCCACCTCCCATACAAAAGTTAGGTCGAAAATTACTAAAAGTGGGTTAACTCACTAACGAAAAACGTCAGAAACACTAAATTTCACATAAGAAATGGCAGATGAAAGCTGCACTCAGATTTTTTTACAAAATGGAAAATGGGCGTGGCGTCGCCCACTTATGGGTCAAAAACCATATCTCAGGAACTACTCGACCGATTTCAATGAAACTTGGTTTTTGTTTCCTTACAACCCAATGATATGTTGTGAAAATTGGCCAAATCGGTTCACAACCACGCCTACTTCCTATATACCAGAACTTTGAAGACAATCTGAATCGTTTACATTACAATATAGAAAGTAAGTACTAGTGAAGATATCGGTGCAGAACTTTGCACAAATACTATGTTAATAGTGTGGCAGCCCCATTCTAAAAATCGCCGAAATCGGACCATAGGTTTTTAAGGCCCCATATCTCGAACACGAGGACCTCGGTACTTCTAACCTAATATTATGGTTTCCAACTTTCAATGGACTTTATACAATATATATGACGAATATGTGGGTCAAATTGTGTATTATATAATATAAATAAAGTTAAATAAATAAATTGCGAGAGTATAAAATGTTCGGTTACACCCGAACTTAGCCCCTCCTTACTTGTTTTTTTAGAATTGGATTTATTCGAAGTCTCCAAAAATTTAAATATATATTTTCGAAATTCGAAATTGAAATTATTGCGTTTTGGAGTGTGAAGAGTAAATGCCGGATTTCGAAAAATAAAACTTCAATATTGAAAACAAAATATTCTCGATTTTTGAAATATTACTATTATTTATCCATTCTTATAGCTTGAGAAAGTTTGGCCTGATTGAAATAAGATATTTTGGAAGAGAGTTGCCACCTTTAAAGAATACAAAATGAATGATAACAATAAGACATTCGAGAAACTTTACCAAAAATCGAGTGGGAATACTTAAATTTAGATAAATTATGAGAACGAATTGCCAATTAACGAAAAAAACTTTGGGATCTTTCAAACAATAATTTTTTGAATCTAGTTTCCAACTAATGAAAATATAACCTATGGAATAGTAAACGAAATATAAAATTGCGAGGTTATCAAAGAAGTCTCTTGAAAAATTTTCGGGGAGTACCTGACAAAATTTGAATATACAGAAGTTTTTTCAATAGAGTTGCCAGCTGTAGAGAAAATTAATATTGAACAAAATATAAGATTTGAGAGCCAAAAAAGTAGATTATTTTATATTTTAAGAATAACGACGTTATTGTATTAACAAATGGGAGTGTCGCGTGTCAGTAGATAATCGACTACTGAGCGATTATCGGCTATCGGTGCTATTGTGAGTGTCGATCAATCGCTCAACCATCAACTGGGAATGGTTTTCAATCGTTCATTTGTCGACAGATATTTTTCAATCATTAGAAATTTTTGAATTTTGTCTTGAACGACAAACGGAATTTAAGAATTTACAAAAAAAAAATAATATTTTCTGCATTCTGCACAACTTGAATGGTATACCAAAATGGATGTGAAACTGACGAAATTGTTGATTCTATGTTCATAAGTAATAATACAGTAATTAAATACGAATAAGTTTATTAAACATTTTATATTCCTATTGAGGGCTCATATCGAGGATTATTGATTACTTAAATTTTTTTAAAAACTGTTTAAAAAATATATTTTTCGTTCTTTAAATTCATTCTTGCGAAAATCGAGAATAAGCTCCTTACTGCTTTGAAAGTGGAAGTATTTTGGAATATATATTTCGGTTATCAAACTTGTATATAGGCCTCGCTTACAGCAGATTAAAACGCCCACAAAAGCCCTTAAGTAATTAAGCATTTAAGTAAGTTTGTCGTTTTCGCACTTCGCGCTTTGCACACTCAGCAGAGCGCTGCGCGTAAGCAACTTAAACCCGCAACTCTAAATCCCACCTGAAACCGTTAACATCATCTGTCTTCCTTGGCAAAGCTCCAATTTTTCCCTGTCGTCTTTATAAATTTGCCATTGTCGCTTTTGTTGCGCATGCGTATACACATATATGAAAGAGTGTGAAGCTTTCTTGTTTGTATTTTGCCTTTGTCATAAATCTTTGTAATGACTTTGGTGCGGCTGGTGCAGCGCAAATTGACAAAAAGGCGCACGCAATAAAAAGCAACAAAAGCAAAAATTGTGAACGCGTGCAGAATCCACGAAGTAGTTGCCGATGTGTGGCACACTGTTCGTGAGTTATTTATTTCACATTTAATCCAATTAAGTTGCAAGCAAATGCATTCCAGCGCTGCGAATTTTTGGCGGCGATTAACGGCGCAGAGCGCGCCTGCAGCTTAAGCTTATTGCAACAACAATAACAACAGCAATAAGAGCATATAGAACTCATCAGCGTTTGCTGCAAATGAGCAGCGCGGCATTTTCGGCAAATCGTTTAGAAGTCGAATGAGAAAATTGTTGAGGCGAATTGCCAGCCATTTTTGGGTCGTTTACAAGTAATTGCCAATGGCTTAAATGGAGAAATTAATCTCGCAATCATTTTTGTTGATAAAAAAATTGCTTTGTTCCTTGTGTAAGACTTACAGAGTGTTGCTGAGCTAAC
Organism: Zeugodacus tau; assembly: GCA_031772095.1. NCBI lineage: Eukaryota > Metazoa > Arthropoda > Insecta > Diptera > Tephritidae > Zeugodacus > Zeugodacus tau. Next base: position 54,122,547 of record CM062651.1, on the reverse strand, counting down.
GGTTTATTTCATACATTGTATGGATTGCATATCATAAGCGCTACTTTCACACATTTGCCCATAAAGCAAATGGTATATTTGTAGATATGTCTCTATATGTATGTGTGCCATTTATTAGAGTTTCGCAAATAAATCAAGCTAATAATTTTATCTTCCACAGTTCAGTCGTTGCAATAACTTTGTCCATAATTAAGATCCCAATATGTCTTATAAGACATACAAACACACACACACGCACTCACTCTTCACCTGGATCGCCTGCATATTTCATGCTCATCACCTTTTATTTAAATATAATCTGTTTCTGCCGGAAATCGCAAAAGCGTTACAAATTGCAATTACCAGAGAATCGCAGATCATTAACACATACGCAAATAAGCGCACGCATATACAAACATACATATATACATATGCGCAGTGTGCGCTGACAAGTGTCCTTGCTATCCACTAGCAGCTGCAACAACAATAAGAATGCTTGGTATGCGTGTTGTTGTATATTCTGACACACACACAGCGTTGTATTTATCTGCTCTCCGTTGTGCAGCCGCTTGAATGCACCACAATCGTGCGTCTGCCCCACGGCATGCCGTCGAACTGGTGGAACGGCCGTGTTGCTGCGTCGAGATATGAGCGCTTCGCCGCTGCAGCCACGTCAAGTGTTATCAAAAACGCTCGCTTGATAAGCTGTAGTCGCAGCAGCGGGTACATATGATGGTAATAAGTCCGAAAGCGCTGCATTGGAAAAGGTGGCTGGAAGACTTTGTTGCAAAATGCATATATACGGCAGTAACGGTGCTTCATAGCAATTTGTACTTGAGGAATTTCTATGAAAGTTATAAATCTTGATATATTTTAAGACCAAGGACTTATATAAATATAAATTATTTTAAGAAAGGCTTCAAAAATACTGGTAATAGGATATACAAGTTAAATCTTGAAATATCTTTACTAGAAAGATTAACAAAAAGCTTTGTCTTTGGCTTAAAAGTAAATAACATAGTGAGTTGGTTTGCAGCGATCATGAAATGATGGCCTTGTATGAATTAAAAAATTGTGTTTCTTCCACAGAACTTAGGTAACTTTAGACTCAAAGCACTTTTTCCAACTTCCTTTTTCATTTTCTTTTCTGATAAAAGAAGTAGCGAGATCTTTTCTATCCTTACTTTATTATTATTACTATAAAACGGACCAAAACTGATGATAAATTCTTCACAATTTTTACAAAAAATTTGGTCGAACTGAGACGCATTCAATCACTCTAACTAATAGGTTATGGTTATAAAAAGAATAAAATATTTTAAAAGTTCACGCTTTTCTAAAATTGTCCTAAGTTAGCATTTTTAATACATTTTAAGTAAACCAATTGAAAAAAGTTCAAAACTTCTTCGTGTGAGTTTCATCTTCCAAACTTTATATCAAACTAGTCTACTTTGTTCATCGAGTTATCATTTATATCCCAGTTATGTCACCTATTTATAACCTAAATTCCGTTAGAGGGTTCTTGGATATAGTTAATAAGTAAATTACTAACTATTTAAGAAATCGAAAGATCATTTAAACATGCTTGGGTAAAATAAAAGCTGTAGTCCAGTTTTTAATGTACGATAGTGACAGTAACCTCAGTCGTTTCAAGATCAGCGATGTTGATTATTGAATCAAACACAAAAATATAAAATTCCTGTGTGATACTAGGAAATATTGAAAAAATAGAAGCCATTACCTCGTCAAAAAATATATTAAATATTCTGAGGGAAGTCTTATAGCGTTTTCATGCAGTCAAATTAATTGATCAATTAAAATTTTTTTTGAGAAACCCTTTTTTCCTTTATACTGCCGGCTACTCGATAGCTGATTAATATTTTTAGCAGCGACATCTATCGTAGCTTTTTTGTCAAAAAATTCAGCCAATCGCAGACGAACGTATATCGTACGTCTTTGTCGCAGAGTTGCATTTGATTTTCAAGTCGATTAAAATTCAATTAAAAAGAAATGTTGATTTTATTTTGTATGGTAAATCGGTCTTAATCAGCATTTAATCGACCAGAGGCCGGTTAATTGATCAATTAGCTTCTGTATAAAAACGCCATTAGCATTATTTTCTTAAATCATCAAAATCTGAGTACGCCTAGGTTTTTGTATTAAATGAAATTATTAGTATGATGTTTTGGGAAATATATCGATAGTAAGTTAAAATTGGTTTTGGTATAAACTTAGAAAGATGTCATCAAGAAGGGCTCTGAAAAAAAATGTTAATCGGAGACCTTTCGCGCGGATCCCTTAGACATTTTCTACTAAATTTGATGTAACTTCTTTGCTAGTAGACTAAGATCACGTTTTTTTAATTTGTTTTAGGTAGCATGATAGAATCACCAATACCAGTAGAGGCTCTCTAGAAGAAATTAATTTCGAAGAATACCCGAAAAGGCGCCTTTTTTATCAAAGCATCGAAATACATGGTGAATAAAGCCTGATGAAGAGAAATGCTATTGCCTTTTCTCTATGGAGAGAATAATTTCTCAAAGTTAGTTTTATTTTGAGGGCTCTAAACTGACCCAACACCGTAACCTAATAAAATAACAAATAGTGTAAAACGTTTTGACATCCAGTAACCGCACTCTATTTAACGTAAGAATATTTATTTGCACTTCTGCAGAAAGTAATAGACGTTGTCTAAAATTATGTTTTGAGCAGACAGCGTTACCCATATTTGCTGGCAGACAATTTGTGGATGCAACATTTTGCTATTGCTCCAATTTATAGCGAGGCATGCTCCACTTACAACGGATTTCAAATGAAAAGCACAAAAGGAGGTGCGAAATGGCACTGCTGAGTGCTTTGTGTTGAGGGTGTACATATGTGCGTGCGGGTTGGCAGTTGAGGCGATCGCTTGCAGTAATGAGACATGTTAAATACACACACACACACAGAGATACACTAACACTTCAACAAACTCGCATTTGTATTTTTGCTAAAAACCAACAAATAAAAACGGCCAAAACAGCAGCGACCCACATGCAACACTTTAACAAGCAACAGTCAACAAACCAACAACCAGACAACCAGACAACCCGACAATCGACAATCGACATGCGGCAACAACGCCGGTGTTGAAGTGTTAATCACATTTGTTTGGCGCTGATGAGCCATTGGCATTGTTATTGCTGTTGTTGTTGTGTTATTTTGTGATTTTTTCTCGTTTTTTGTTGCTTTTTTATTTGTTTTTGTGATTTTTGTATTATAGTTGTTGCGCTGCCAAAAGCGTTTGCCATCATGATGTTGGCCGTCAAACCGCTGCCGCTGCTTCTGCGCCTTTTTTGGCTGTTGCCTGATTGCCATTGCGCACACTCTGTTTGTGTGTTGTTGTTGTTGTTGTTCATCTTGTCTGTGTTGCATACCTTTTATGCTGTCAATGTGTCGCTTGCATTTTGCGCACAGCTTTTGCTTGCTGATTCTCATTTAATTTTTGTATTTGTCCACATTTCGCCCATATTTGCCTGCCATCACACACAGCTACAGTTATATAGAACCTCACATATATGCATTGCGCTGGCCACGCATGCGTCGCACATTTTTCGCATCAGTCGTGCTTGATGATCCCTACCGCTCCCCCACCCCCCACACACCTTTTCGTGCGCTGTTGCTGCTGCTGCTGCATGTCTTAGTCACTGCGGCGACTGCCAGCCGTAAATCATGCAATATTAGCTCAAGTGTTGCAACAACTTGACAGCAACACCGATAGTGACACTTTTACAGTTTTACAGCGCGTCATCAGGTGATTAATGATGAGAATTAAGCACACACAAAAAATTTCGCGCACAAATCAAGGTGACCAAAACGGGCTGGAAATGTGCGTCGAGAAGAAATACATAGATATATCGGAAAAAATACTTAAAAAATATTATAAAAATTTCAGAAAATTGAAAAAAAAAATTAAAAAAAATTTTAAGAAAAAAAAGTTAAAAATATTTAAAAAAGAAAACTTAAAAAACATATTTTGAATTAAAAAAAAAGAAAAAAAAATTTGTAAGAAAAAATATTAAATATTTTTTTTTTTAAAAAAAAGAAAACTTAAAAAACAATATTTCGAATTAAAAAAATTAAAGAAAAAAAATTTTAAAGAAAAAATAATTTTTTGAAAAAATATTAAAAATATTTTTTTTATTAAAAAAAAAGAAAAAATTAAAAAAAAAAATATTTTGAAATTAAAAAAAAATATTGAAAATACACCATTGTGTACATCTTCATTGCAACGCTATCACGTCACCGTCTCGGTGGGTGTGTCACGTTTTCATTTGCATGTGTAGTAATTATGATTACTCTCTCTTCACCAGAGCGCAGATAAACTCGCATGTAAATTCGCAGGAAAAATAATGTTGCAAGCAGCAAATGAAAGCAGAAAAAAAATTGTATGATAATAATGCCACAAAATGATGCCGGCTGCCGACTGCCGATTGCCTGCTGCCTGCAAGCAATTTGGCTACTGCCTTTACTGGCAATTTAAATGTTACCAAACATAATTGACTTAAATTGCTATTGACAGCTCAATTTTTTCGATTTCGAACCCTTGCGGCATTGGCTGGTTTTTGCGTAATTTTCATGTTACCAACTGATTTTCGATCTCGTTAGTCGGCAATGCAATTTTTGACAACACTCTCTCAGCACACAAAGCACACACGTCGGCACGCAACATGCGTTGAGCAGCCCACAAGGCAAAAGGATGACTGCGGTGCGGTTTGGTAATGCTGAACACCACTGCAGGCGCAAATCGGTTAGAATGTGTTTACGTGCTTTGTACTTTCATCGCTGTTGTTGTTGTTGTTTCAATTTTATAATATTCCTCACACGCAGTGTGTATGCGTTGTATTGCATTGGAAAATAATTTTATATAATTATTATAATTTTTGCTAAATGAATTTAAATCTCATGCGAGTTTTGTACACAGTTTCACAAAATTATTGCTGAGAATTTTAATGTAATTTTTAGTACAAGCTGATCGTGTGCAATTACGCAGTTGTTGCGAGTGTCTTTTATTTTTTTTTATTTGTTAAAAAGGCAGAGAGAACATGTTGTGTAAGTCAAGCATTGTCAACAACTCGGTATTAAATTTAATTGTAAATTAAAATTACATTAAAAGATGAAGAAGAATTTTACGAATTGAGAAAAAAATTCACATTTTATTGCTGCAAGTAAAGGGAGCCTATAATCTATAGGATTTCTGCTATCGAACCTGTTCACAGTAGTATTAAATCCCTATTATGTATTGCCACTAGTGTGAGTGGCTACTATACTAGCCTTAATGGCCATACATAATAAAGATCATAAAAAAAAATTTCCAAAATTTACTTATAATAAGCAACTGAGTAGTCAGTCGCCCCTTTGGGTGTATTATGTATTGCAATCATCGTCTATAAGTCTATCTAGTTGTAGATAATTTCGTCAACCAGGCAACCAGCATTAACAGCAATAACAATGTCAGCCTGGAAATCCAACGCAGAATCACTCTTGCCAACAGGTGCTACTATGGACTAAGTAGGCAATTGAAAAGTAAAGTCCTCTCTCGACGAACAAAAACCAAACTCTACAAGTCCCTCATCATTCCCGTCCTACTTTACGGTGCAGAAGCGTGGACGATGTCAACATCCGATGAGACGGCACTAGGAGTTTTCGAGAGAAAGGTTTTGCGGAAGATTTATGGTCCCTTAAACATTGGCAACGGCGAATACCGCAGACGATGGAACGATGAGCTGTATGTGTTATTCGACGACATCGACATAGTCTAGCGAATAAAAAGACAGCAGCTACGCTGGCTAGGTCATGTTGTTCGAAAGGATGAAAGTGCTCCAGCTCTGAAAGTATTCGATGCAGTACCCGCTGGTAGAAGCCGAAGAAGAGGGAGACCTCCACTCCGATGGAAGGACCAGGTGGAGAGGGACCTGGCTTCGCTTGGTATAACCAATTGGCGCCAAACTGCCATAAGGAGGGATACGTGACGCGCTGTTGTGGACTCGGCTAAAACTGCGTAAGCGGTGTCTACGTCAGTCAAGTAGAAGAATCATCGTCTATAGTAGTATACAGGAGATGTTAAAAAAACTGTACATTTAAAATGCAACATTCATTAAATATAGCACCGTAGTTTTATAAAAGTTTGTGCAATCATTCTATGTTAATTCGGCATAGTAGCTTCCTTGTGCCGGAAATCAGACATCCATTGCCTCAAACTCCGAAAAGAAATGAAAGAGTTCTGCTGTCAGTTTTGATAACAAAAAAGTGGAGAATGGTATCAATAGTAGAGAAGTTAGTTATACGAGCCAATAAAAAATCTATCTTTAGTCTCACGAACCTTTCTGGTTATGAACTTTTAGAAATAACTGTGAGATGAAACTAGAAATAGTACTAAAAATCATCACGAAGCTCTGTCGTTCAAGGAAATTTTAGGTCAGTTTTGCTCTTTATCCTTGTCCGAGATAATAAAAATAAAAGCTGAAGAGTTGATTAGGATGAAAATTCCACACATTTCGTCGAAGCGACCGTCGTAAGGGCGTTGACAATCGAAGAGAGAATGATACAAACAGTAAAAAGTTTGAATTAGTCTGTCTGACGATTTCAATTATGGCTATACGAGTTCGATATAAAATTCATCTATAAACTCAGAAACATTCCTAGTTACGAGCTTAAATAAATAATAATGATATAAGAAGAAGCTAAAGGATCGTGCCTTAAGTCAATATAAAGTTTCGTGACGCAAGGAACACTTTGGAACTTATAGTATTGAGGGTAGAGAGTTTACTTCAAATATAGTGATTCCATAAACCATTCTGAGATGCCACATAACCATAATGCAGAGCTTTGGGAGTATATTTATTATTTATAATAAAAATATCCGGTTTGAAAAAGGAGAAATATGTGAGAATAACAGGTTGAGGAAAGAAGAATGAGAAAAAAGCTTCTGGATACAACTATTTGAGAAAAAGTACTATAGATTTTAATATAAGACCAATGGAATCGAAATATTGGTTTATCTAATGCCTAAATGTGGGAAAAATAACTGTTTTTTATGGAAAAATTCAATAGAATTTGTTATTTTACTCCACTGAATCAAACTAAATCATTCAAAACTGGAAAAATGTTGAGATAAGCATACCAATAGCTTGATGTCTCACAAAAATAGTTTTCGTTTGTATTATGTAATAGATTTAACTAGCAGTTAGCCCACATACATCACAGATATTATCTTCAAATGCTCCAGCACACCCGCAATCAGTGACACCGTTAAGTTCATAAAGCGCACAACGATTACAAGTCACAGTTTATACTCGTAGTATAAAGGATAACAACCACCGCCTGACATTTGCATAAGTATGCTCCCACATGCGACGCGCAGCCACTAAAATCATGCATCCCACACACGCCTCACTTTGAGAGGTCACCTGCCAAGCGACGAAAAGAAAATCGCAGTTCAACGTGGCTTTAATTAAGCGTATGTTATTCCCGACGAAGACAACGTAGGACAGCGATATCTCTGCAACACCATGAATCAAAAATGAAGCGAAAAGTGAAGAGAGAGAGCAAAAAATTAATCATTAAGCGCTTTAACACACACGCAGACACACACAAATGATGTGTTGGTAGCCCTTACGAAATGCTGATTATTGCCATTGTTGTTGTTTTTTTGTGTGCATACAGTTCTTTGTTGCTTGTAAGAAATTGCTAATTCTTTTGTTTCTCTCCATTATACACAATCCTACTTAGTCGCCCTTCTTTGCTCTTCTCGCCTTTAACATTTCGCGTTTGCTTAACATTTTCGCTTCATTTTCGATTTGTGTCAGCCCTTCTCAACTGATTAGCAACGCTTTAACTGTTGACTGTTGCAGCAAGCAAAGCCAAGTGCCACAAGCCGTGAGCCGCGCGCCTCGAGGAAATGCAGGTTGTTGGCTGCTGTGTGTTAGCGCTCGCGTTGCTTTTGTTGTTGTACATAGTTCACGATTCCATTTGGCGAGTGGGCGAATTGTGTTAAACGTTTTCGCCTTTCGCTTAGCAGCCGAAACATCCGTGCGCGCAACATTTAAATGTTGTTGACAGATAAAATTTCCGTCTGCCAGCAAAAAAGTTGGCGCGGCGTTGACAAGCGTGCGGAAGGCAAGGAGAGCAAAGTACACACGGGCAGTGGTGGTGCTGCTGGTGTAGTGATGCTGGTGTTGTTGATCGCCAACAATGCTTCATTATTGCTGTCAATGAGCTATTTGAATGTACAATAATTCTTTTGCTTCAATTTTATTTTGTATTTTCTGCACGCTCAACTGTTGCGCTTAGCTGTGTTTGTTCTGTCTTCTCTTTGTTACACTGATGTTGTTGTGCTGGTAAGCGCAATCAACGCCGATAAGGTGTTACTGACAAAATTTACAAAATGCGTAATTAGCGCGAATTGTTGGTGGTGTTTGTTGTTGTACGCATTTTTCTTGATTTATTGGCACGGCAAACGGTTGACTTTATATACACATATATATATATGTATACATCAATGTGGCGGTTTTGAGTTTTTTTTTTCAACAAAAGTGTATATGTATTTATATAACATAAGTCTCATTGAAGAATATCCAAAACAAGAAAGATCGTGTATTACAAAGTTAAATAATCTTTATGAAATAATACAATTTCAAAAGTGTATTGATTTTTATTTAGTTATCTATATCAAATGATTAGTTATGAACCAAAAACGGACAAAAAATTATATTAAAATATAATATTATATAATTTTTATTTGACCTTTTGGCCTGATATTTTCATCTAAAGTTGAATTTACAAATACAAGAGTGAACTGTTTGCATATTTTGCCATGGGAAGACAACACTAGAACGAAATCACTTGTATTTTGTTATTATTTCTATCCTTCAAACGAAACGAGTCTAAATTTCAGGGTGATCGGACAATTGGCTCATTGGGCATTTTATTTTGGCACAAATTTTTGAAAAAAAAAAAATTATAATAATAAAACAAATTTCATATTTTAAAAAAGCGGAGATGCTAAAAGGTGTTTCGATGAGTGCTGTTCGGACTTTGCTCCTCAGACAAAGAAGCCATTGAAAGTTGTATATTAAATTCCGTACAGGTTATGTATATGTTACATGGAATATTATTTAAAAAAAATATCAAAAATTCATCAAATAATTTCGGATAACCTCAAAGAGAAAGCAAAGAAAGTTAATAGAGCTAATTAAACAATAAATACATAAATGTGTTGCATATACCGCTGATCAATATTTAGGTATACGAAAGCATTGTGTGTAAATCGAGACAATATACCGCTTCTCAAATCAATGAAAAGGTGACCAAAAGTTCGTCAAATTGGTTACGCTTCCACTCTATTATTTAACTATAACTATAGTGGCTTTTCCATATCTTCAAGTCTGGAGAAAATCCTTGTTGGGAACATTATCGATGAGGAAGCAGTAATCGTCGTGACAAAGCAAATATATGAATAATAATTTTGATACCAAATGCAATGGTATTTGCAGCCTGCATAAAATAATATAATATTCTCTTTCGAAAGCAGAAGTCTAATTGCGATGCTATCAGATCAGGATGGTAGTACGCCCAACTTTAATATATATATATATACATATAACGATTTCCGTTATTTCAATATTGGTATTTCAAGTGATTCTTACATATTAAAAGTTTGGTTGTCTTATTGATAAATGAAAGACAAATACCAAGGCTTTTGCTTTCCTCTCCTGTTGAGAGAACATTGGACGACTCATTCATACATGATGTAAAAAAAATCAATTTAATACATAGCTAATAAAAGAAGAGAAGAGAATTATTCTCATTCGAAAAGTGTTTTAACTATATAGAGTATTTGTCATATGGAGCTCTATATATGAATGCAAAAGGTACTCTCAAAAATAATTTCCCGTTGTATATTTTGCAATATGATTTCCAGTTGTAAAATGTTATTATATAAATAGTAATTTTTTCAGTTTAATGACAAAAGGATTTATTACTCCTACATAAAATCTCCTCTGATTTTGTTTCCTCGTGGCTTTAGAAACAAGAAATAAATTAATAAATAAACTGCGGATTATTAAATGGAATAATACTACTCAGATATTGAATACAAAGTCCAATTAGAAGGACTTAAAGCATTTACAACTTTTAGAAAAGCTTGAAGCTCGATACATTCCATTTTACTATTATTTGAGCTTTTCAATAACATTTCAGGCATTTAATCTTGAGTTAATGTTATTAACTTCAAATTTTAGTCATTTATAAAAAAAAAAAAAAAATAAAAATATTATTTTTTTTTTTTTTTTTTTTTTTTTTCAATATTTCTTTATTTATTGAATCTGCTTTTGTTTAAAGCCTAACAATAAGTATTAAAATCTTAAAACTATTTACAACTAAGTAAGCTCAAGAAAGTGTTTGAGCTTTTTGGTAGAACGTTGCTCTTTAGTAGGCAGGTAGATCTCTTCTTTTTAAACGAGTTTGATTGGAATGTACCAAGGCATTTGCCAATGGGTTTGGATGTTCACGAAGTTTAGAAATATATTTCTTTCTGCTGTCCTCTATTTCCTTCTTTACCATAGGAATGTCAAGATCCTTATGGATATTTTCATTACGCATGTACCATGGTGAACCCGTTATTGTTCTAAGCATTTTAGATTGGAATCTCTGAATTATATCAATGTTGGTTGCACAGGTCGTACCCCACAGTTGAATACCATACATCCAAATCGGTTTTATGATTGCATTGTATAACAGGACTTTGTTGTCCAGGCTAAGTTTAGAATTTTTGTTTAGAAGCCAATTCAAATTTGCTGCTCTTAACTTCATGCAAGTTACTTTACTCGCTATATGTTTCCGCCACGTAAGCCTTCGATCCAGGTGAATCCCAAGATAAGTTACTTCATTCGCTTGGGGTACTAATACATTGTTTATTTTAACTGTCCGACATGTTTCTGGTCTTAGAGAAAATGTAACATGCTTGCATTTTTGCTCATTAATTCTTATACGCCAGTTGGCTAGCCATTCTTCGACACAAGTTAAGTGCTCCTCTAATACTCTTGATGCTCTAATGGGGCATTTGTTTCGGCTTACTATGGCTGTGTCATCCGCAAAAGTGGATGTCAATACGTTATTTGCTATTGGTATGTCTGCTGTATATATTATGTACAGAGTAGGGCCTAATACACTGCCCTGAGGTACACCGGCCCTTAATGCTCGTTCTTCTGATATAAAATCTGCTACTTTAACTGTAAATTTCCTATTTCTTAAATATGACTCCAATGTTTTATGCAATTCGTAAGGTAAAACGTTTTTGATTTTCCATAAAAGGCCTTCATGCCAGACCTTATCGAACGCCTGAGCTACATCGAGAAAAATAGCTGAACAGTACTCTCTGTGCTCGAATGCCTTCCTGATTTCGTTTGTAATTCTATTCACTTGCTCTACTGTGCCATGTTTAGCACGAAACCCGAATTGGTGGGTTGGTATTATATTATTTTCGTGGAGGAAAGGAGACATTTTTGATAGTAAAACTTTTTCGAATATTTTGGAAAGACATGGTAAGAGACTTATTGGTCTGTAGGAAGATGGTTGTGTTAAGTCTTTTCCAGGTTTATCTATCATGATGATCTGCGACTTTTTCCACGAAATTGGATAGTACCCGAAACCAAGAATTGCATTAAAGAGCAAAGAGAGCACTGATATAGCAATATTTGGCAACTCAATTAACATTTTTGGAGTAATATTATCGTGTCCTGAAGACTTTTTCGGATTTAGCTCTTTTAGGATCTTGATAATTTCATAAGTAGACGTCCTAATAGACACACTTGACTCGTTTGCAATATTGGGCAAAGTTGGCAACTTAAAGTTGTTTTTTGGGCCATTGGGTTGAAATACCTTTTCTAGGTGATTTGCAAAGCAATTTGCCTTTTCCTCATTACTGCGCGCCCAATTACCATTCGACTGTCTTATAGGCATCTTGGAATCTACTGGAGGCTTAAAATACTTTTGGGCTTTCCAAAGGGAGTTTTTCTTGCTAGAATTTGGACACAGGTGCTTTATATAATTTTCAGTATTGTATTCTTCATCGCGTTTAAGTGCTTTTTTTAACTTACGTACAGCCGATTTCAGTTGACTCAGAGTTGAAGGGGAACGACTTAACTGCCATTCACGTCTCGCTTGCCTTTTCTCATTTAAAAGCTTTTCTATTTCATTATTAGTCATGTTTCTAAAAACTTTAACGTTTCTTTTAGGTGTTGCCAAGACAGCTGCATTAGTTATTACATCATTGAATTCCATTACGCTTTCATCAATATCTCTTCCTGTACTTATTTTTAAATCGATATTAATGTGGCTACTGATATATTTCCTATATTTCAACCAGTTAGTTTTAAAAGATGTTAGAGATACTTTTGGCTCAACTATCATGGGCTGTTCGCATAACTTTATAAGTACAGGAGAATGATCAGAACATAAGTCAATACATGTATCTACTGTTATTAGCGATCTATCTATATTTTTGACTACAGCAAAATCTATTAAGTCTGGTATTTTGTTTCTATCACTGGGCCAGTATGTCGGCTTACCAGGAGATATTATATCAAGGTTATTGTGCTTATTTATAATAGTGTAGTATAGCTGTCGTCCTTTCGGATTAATAAGACGTGAGCCCCAGTACATGTGTTTTGCATTGTAATCACCACCTGCTAAAAATCTTGGACCTAGCGTTCCAAAAAAATCTTTAAATTCGCAGTCTGTAATTTTAAAACGAGGTGGACAGTATATAGCCGTCAGATTGAGGTCAGAACCTCGATTTTTCAATGATATTGTTGTAGCTTGTAGCTGCGCTGTAGCATGTGGTTCTAAAGCATGGTGGTTTAGCCGATTTCTAACCAATACTTATTTGAATAATATTTGATTACAAAACGCAATTCTAATTTCAAAATACTACAGTGGATGCTTCGTGTCAAAAATATATATAAAAAAAACTAAATTTCAACATAGCAAGTCATCAAGAAGAGTAACTAAAGCAATAACAAAATTAATTACTATAACAACTTGAAAATTGTAGTTATGCCTAAGAAGAGTGTAATAATTCTATAAATGTATCTCATAACTCAAAAAGTATTTTTTGACGTAACTAACAAGCCCTTAAGCAAAACTTAATTCAAACACGTGTGATTTCCATAAAACAGAACTATATCCTTTACATTAACCCTTAACCATGACAGTGTGTATATTTCCTAACTGCCAGCACTCTCAAGCACCGTGGAATTTCACTAATGTAAATTTTATTCAAATAACTAAATATTTCGAAATTATCTATTACGAGTATAATGATTAATTAGTGTCGCACAGAAGTAGTTTTCCTTCAATTCAAGTTCGTCGCTTAAGTCTTTCGTTTGGTCAAGTAGCCGTCGCTGGCGTTGCACAAGTTGAACACATTCGAATCGCATGAGTTGACAGTTAAACAATTTTTAGCTGTAATAAATATAGTTAATTATTTATTTCTCAAATGTGATGTGATATGATCGCGCTGAGGGCGCAGTAAACAAAAATCGGTGGCTTTAGTCACTTCGTTTGCAACTGTGAAAAATAGCATTCGCTGCTCGTAGCTAATTTTCATTGTTGTGAAAATCGTCGAAATACGAGCGCACATTTGCATAGATGCATATCACTTGGCCAGCCAGAAAAGGTTGGCGTTGCTTAGATATTGCACACTGCACCGTGCTATCGCAAGTGTCAAGTTATGTGGCAGCATTGTGTGGCAACGTTGCATAAATTAACGCTAAATGTCATTTAACAAAAGCGAGTTGAGGAGAATAAATAAAAAAAATGTTAGATATGTTGTTCGTGTGTGAAAAATGTATTATTTTAGTAAATCAGTTAAAGTCATTACTCAGAAATGTTTTGAAAATACATGAAATCTGAAAAATAATTATTCACTAATTGCTACATTTAAAAAAATCTAAAAATTTGGCTAAGATATTAATCGCAATATATTTTTGTGGGAATACTATGTTTGAACAAAAAGTATTTTTTTAGTATTAAAGCTTCAAGGTTGTTTGCAGACATTCTTAAAAAAGGTAAATTTATAATAATCAGGAGATAATAAACAAATTTAGTCCACATAAAGTGGTTTTGAATAATTCTTGTTATAATTTGTTCAAGAATTAGCTTTTTCTGAGACATTTCATACTTTTGGCTCGGTATGCAAGTGGATGTATAGCAATAATAACTCGGTTCAATAGTTAACCAAAACCAAACTGTTTAAATATTATCTAAAGTAGTAATTTTTTTGTTGTTGTAATGGCAGAAAACATTTCCATATCATATTAATGATGCGAGTCGATGATAATGGGCCACAGATAAGTACGGATCCATTACGTAGACCCGACTGTGGTGGAACAACAGAAAACAGAAATTAGTCATTGTTTTAATGCATGGATATGCTTAAGTCAACTTACATTAGCTGGAAATGTAACATAAATGATTTTAATAAGTTTAAATACTATTATTTTCTCAATACAAGTTTCTAAGATTTCACGAAATATTTATGGAATATCTCGATATAATACTTTATTGGTCCCCAGCCATTATTAGGATAGATTGTCGAAATTTTTTTTATTGTCACAATTGTACCTAGTGTACACTGATTAAATACTAACAACAATTCAATTCTAATAACTTAAAAATAATAATTAAAAGCTAACTGTTATAGAAATTCATTTGCTGCTATAGTTTCAGTTCAGCAGTTCCGATGAGTCTGGATGCCTAATCATTTACATGCTGTCTAAGCCTCATTTCGTGAGTCTTTGCAAATTTGGTTATCACGGTGAATGTCAGCAGATCTAACATACCAAGGAGCATTATCTATACTTCTTAGTACCTTATTTTGGGAGCGCTGAATACAGGCAACACAGTTTTGACTTGAACAACCCCATAGTTGAGCTCCATAGGCCCAAATTGGCTTTAGACTTGATCAAGCTCACACCTTTTTTCTTGACATGCTCTTTCCAGCGAAGCTTAGCATCTTGGGTGATTCCTAGGTACTTAGCATTATTGTGATGTGGTATAGGAGTACCATTTATATAAATGGGATGGTATAATGTTTTGTTTAAAGTAAAGTCTACGTGCATTGATTTGGAATCGTTTAATTTAATGCGCCACTTGAAAGCCCATTCGGTAATTGCATTGACTGCTGTTTGCACTCGAAGGGTAGATATTGAGGTTGACTCTCCTGCTGCTAACAGGGCTGTGTCATCCGCAAATGTCGCTGTCACATAACTTGAGTCAGTGGGGATATCACTTGTAAAAGGCAAGTAAAGCATTCGCCCAACACGCTATCGGTTACAAGTTTGAGTATGCATGCTCTTGTTTTATGCGAAAGTAGCTAGCTTTTAGGTAGAAAGCAATTATTTCGCAATATTGTTTGGGTAACATGCATTTCAATTTCAGCAGTATACCCCAATGCCAAACTCTATCAAAAGCCTGAGACACGACTAAGAAGGTCGCCGAATAAACGTTCTTTTTATCAACGAAATTAACGATTCGGTCAATTTAACGACCTGGTCAATTGTTGATTGATGATCATGAAAGCTGAACTGATGTGCTGAGATAAGGTGTTTTCGATCTATTATTGATTTGAGTCTCTTTATGAGGACATTCTCGAAGAATGCACTAATGCACTGTTTACAATGTTTACAATTTTTTTTATACAATTCTTTGATAGATTGCGTATTTTTTCTCCGGTTATTAAATCAAACCCAGGAGCTTTTTTGAGCCTTGCATTCCTGATAAGTCTTTTCATTTCTTTACTAGTAACTGGAGAAATGCTGACGAGTGGATCCAACCAGCTATTATCACAGTTTAGCTCATGTCCATCGTTAGGTGTAAATATGTTCATTCGTTTTGCCCCATTCAATTTCTTTTAATTTTATTGGTGCGACATGTGATGATCCGAAAAATACTAAACTAAAATTTATTTCTAAATATTATATTTATCGATAATAAATCAAATCCGAAAACAATAAGTTATCTGATGTCGAGGCAAATTCAAAAAAAAAGTAATACTTTGAGACTGAAAATGTATTGAAACAGTTGAAATAATTTCTTGAAATACTATTTACAGTAAGTTTGTATGTTTTGGACTCAAAAATATGTTTACATATTTATCGCTTTGCTAGAAATCTGACCATACTTGTCCTCCTATTATATCTATTATAACCATAAATGAAAAGCTTTTCATGAGAATAATAGAGCCAAAGATGTGGTATAACTAACTTAGAGGTGAATGAAATTGAAATTTTTACATCGTGTTAAGAAAATGGGTTCGAAAGCAGTTCCTATCATATAATGGGCGATTATCAAAAGTTACTATTTCCGAAACAAAATATAAGCTGAACTCTAACCTTTTTATTTAAACTTAAATAATATGCCATAATTGTCAGCTAAAGAATAAAAAAAGTAAAAAAATAAAAATAAATAAATAAAATAATAAAAAAAATATAAAAATAAAGTGAAAATTCCCACGAGTTCTTCTTCATACATTTTTATATGGTACAACTAAAGCTTTGAACAGAAAGACAATCTCACAAAGTGACATGCTCTTCTCCATACATTTGTAATTACACAACCATTTCCAATTTTCAACACAATTTCTAGTAAAAACTTAAGTTTTTTTGGACCTATGAGCCTTTACTCTTAATTTCCTGCTTTTATTACTTTATTGTTGCCAGCTTTGCTTATGTCTACGCACCATCAAAAGTGTGAACTACATAAATTTACTAAAAGTATTTAAATGTAATGCCACATATTAAGCTTAGTTTTAATAGAAAAAAACATGTTGCAACAACAACAAAATACTAACTAAAAGCCTTCATTGACTTGTGGCCGCCTGCAAATGACCGTTGTCGGCTTTGCTATGTAAAATGCGAAGTGACGAAGTGATGTTAGCGTCGCTTGTGCCCTCCCTCCCTGCTGACCACCAAAACATTTGCCTCCTTGTATGCGGCGTGCAAACGCTTAGCGGTGCTTACAAGCGCTTACATTAATTTTTCCCACTTTTCCGTCATTGTTGGTTGCTGCGCGTGCGCACACAAACGCATAAAACAAACAAAAACATCAACAACGCCAGCTGAAAAACAAATGCGTACGTAGATAAATAAGAGCTACGAAAAAAACAGCATTTGTAGCAACAACAAAGTGTTTAAACACGACTTTGTACAACCATCCATCATCGTTGCCGGTGTTGCCGTTGTTGTCATTGTTGTTGCAGTCAGCAGCAGTAACGGCAGCAAAAGCAAATAGCAAATAAATACAACAAAAAGGCAAATATAAATAAGCAGGCGCGCTTTGGAGAGAGTGTGTGTGTGTGTGCGTCGGGTGTTAAAGTGCCAAGCAACGGCGCGCGTACCCTTGCATACATTCTAACAAATGCCGAACACACAAAACGCATTCATAATCAAATGCATATTTTCCGCTGCATTCAAATGCGATTCGAAATACTCGACCAGCGCGTCGACCCTAAGCGCGAGCGCGCACCACCTCGCACCAACGCGACACGACGCGCCCCGCTCCGCACACCGAAAGCCAACGAAACAAAGTGTTAAAAGCGACCGCGACGACCGAAAGTGGCCGGCCAATTGATGCTGCTAATATATGAGTTATTATTGTTGTTGTTGTTATTGCTGTTGCTGGCGTTGAAATATTTGTGCACAGCTGTTGTTGTTGTTGCATTTGTTGCATTGGACACTCAGCTGCAGCATTTGAGTTCATCGAACGCGTACGCGTTTTCCAACGCCAAACTTTTTGGCTCGCCTTCTCTAGACTGCGGCGTTAGTTTGTTGTTATTGTTGTTGCTGTTTGTGGCAAGTGGCGTACGCGTGTAACCACCACAAGCGCTACCATCTGCAAGTGGCTTTGGCGCATTTTAGGCGTTGTTTTACGTCACAGGCGCAGCGTTGTCTTTCCCACTATGGCGACGACGGCGGCAGCGCTCGATTTGCCGGCTGTGGCTCTGGCTGAATTTACATACGCTTTTGTGTTATTTACTTGTATACATTCACATTCAACTTATAGTTGCAGTTGTAGACAACTTTTTTTTTTGTTTTTTGAGTTTTGCATACAGCATTTGTACTTTCTGCCCAACTCCTTGCATATTTTCATATTTGCATAGTTTGTGGTTATTATTTCTTGTTCGCAAGTGATTTCCTCTTTCAGCGGCAGCGAAAATCACATAAATGGAAATAACGAAAGTTTTAATTCACTTGCAACAGGAAGGTTGTTTGTAGTTAACATTGGGGAAATGTGAGTTTTGTAGAGGGTTAATGTGAGAAACTGAGAGCTTGGACTGCAAAATGTGGTTACATGAAAGCTCAAACATTTTTTTTTTTAATAACTGCATTTGTTTGAGTTTCTCAGTTCTATTGAAAGGTAAGGTAGTTTTAGTTTCGGGAAAGAGTGAATTTCTTCATAGCTAATTTTAAGTTTGATAGGATGAATGTAGGCTCAATAATAGACACTTTTCTCTAATATCATTTAATTTGAGTTTCTTAGAAAATTGCAGCGTTTTTCAGTTTATCGAAGTCAAATTTGGAGAAACCTTTCACAAGAGATGTTCATGTATTACATACTTTTAAGAGATATATTTATACTCATCAATTTCAACTTATAGTAAATTCAATGCTTTATTTCCCTTTCTACCCCATTCAATTTGTATGTGTCCTGTAGTAAAGATATTTTTTGAAATTTATGTGACTACATGAATCCCACTGTTGACAATAGAACCAACTCAATTTCGTAGATACCTTCTTCGGATCGAATGAACAGACATTTTAGACAGGGGCTAATTGATTAATTAATCGGCCTCTGCTCGATTAAACGCTGATTAAGATCGATTTACCATACAAAATAAAATCTACATTTACTTTTAAATGAGTTTAAACCGACTTGAAAGTCAAATGCAACTCTGCGACAAACTTGTACGATTGTCTTCGGTTGGCTGAATTTTTGGATGAAAAAAGCTACGGTAGATGTCGCTGCTATAAATATCATTCAGCTGATGAAACTTTCCAACTACTTATGAAAAGCAAAAACAAAAATGTACAACAGCTGATCGGTTATCGAGTAGCCGCCAGTTAGCAAATTCAACATTTACTCTGACTAATTGAATTCCACTGTTGACTATAAAACTAACTTAAAGTATGTCGTAGATACGTTCTTCGAATCAAATGAACAGGCAGAGGTCAGATTAATAAATTATTGAAGATATATAATAGCCTTTTCACACAGGAGCTAATTGATCAATTAACCGGCTTCTGCTCGATTAAATGCTAATTAAGATCGATTTACCATACCAAATTAAAATCTACATTAAATTTTAATTGAATTTTGATCGAATTGAAAATGAATTGCAACAAAAATGTATAACAGTTGATCGGTTATCGAGTAGCCGGCAGTGTGAAGGGCAGAAACTGGTTTCTCAATAAAATTTTTAATTGATCAATTAATTTGACAGTATGAAAAGGCTATAAGGTATAGTTGATACCTAAATTAAGGACTGACTCACTCGATAGTTTTAACAAAAAAAGCCTTAGAACAAATGATAGGTTATCATGATGTCTTCGCCGTTTCTTAAGAAGCATAAATACAGATTTTGTGATAAAAATTTAACTATTATTTTATTTATACTTTACCATGCTGATATCATCACATAAATGGCCTTAGGAAATACTTAATCTTATATTTATAGCAACATCATTTAATGCTGTAGAGCAGTTGCCGATTTTTCAAAAATATTTTATACCATGCTAACCAAGACTAAAATGATTTTGTCTGCTTTGAGATATTCGCATATATATGTAAACTATATGTACTTAAACCTTTATAAATATTTCAATGAGCATCTCTTTAGAATGCCTCTCCATCTTTTTTTATTGGTTGGTAAGGGAAAGCTGTACTAGTTTATTCAAAGTTGTTTTGGAAGTAATATGGTCCTTTCTGGAAGACGAAAGATGACAACAGGTGAAATGATTAATTTGAAAAAAAAAAAATGTATTTCATATTGTTTCAAAAGTACATCTAATAAGTCTTAAGTTGAATTTTTATATTCTGTTATATTTCACACTACGTTAAGTGTAAATATAAATCTTAAACCAATAAACAACCTTATAAATAGACATATGCGCCGCACTTGCTTATAATAAAAGACCACAACTCAGTCTGTCAGATAAATGAAAGCTATGCATAAAAACAACAACAACAAAAGTGACAAACAAAATGAAGGCAAACTGCTGAGCAAAGTGGAATCAAGCTGTAATATCAAAAATTGTTGCGGCGCAGGTTCATCAGCGGCATCATCTGCGCATATAAATCTTGTTGCCATCGTCGCATGCCGCACTTGAAGCGGATGAACAAGAAAATGAAAAAATAATATAAAAATAAAAACAAATAAATAAAAGTAAAAACTCATCATTCTTGTGGAAATTATGCACATACCATACACACACGCACACACACTCGCCATTTGCGAACTTATAATTGCTAAGTCAAATAATATTGCCAGCGAGCGCATTTGATAGCGTGAATTGCGGCTTGGTGAAGAAGTCAACCGGCCGCGGCGACGCACAGCGAATGGCGCATCGCATCGCATCTGTAGGAATTGCAATAAATTTTGAAAGAAATTGATAAGGCGTCAAAATAAATCAAACCAATGACTAATCAATGGAAAAAGGTGCGAAATCTTTGGGGGACCGTCCAGCCGCGTTCAGCTGCCGGCTATTACATTAAAAGTGACTGCTGCGGCTGCGGCGGCCAGTTTGCTGCAGGAATACCAGCTCGTCGTGTGATTGCGACTTGGCGCACGGTTTGCGTTGGCAGCGCGCTAAAATTGCATCGCCTTTGCGAAAGCAAAATGAAGAGCGCGCGCTGGCGCACACATTTATTTTGTTATGTCGCTGGCTGCAGCTGTCATTGCGCGTAAATTTAAAATTTTTAATTTTTTCACATTTCTCAACATTAAACGAGTACGCTGCGCCGGTTGCTGTCGCGCGTTGCTGGGAAATGATATATGGTTGCTCAAACACAAGCGTATTTGGCTCACACATACATACATTCTCCGCTGTATATATATCTATGTATATACATAAGTAAATATATATGCCTCTCTCACACCCACACACGTCCAATCGCTGCGTCACCCATTCGCCACACATTTGCATGCGGCACTTATATATACTTGCCACATGCAACACCAAGCTGACAAATGTGCTTTGCGCAAGCGCAAACTGCACGCTTAACGCTTCGCCAATGGCTAATGTGCGTGAAATGTCAAATGCAAAGTACCCATTTTGGCAACGTCGTAAAAATCGTTGCGGCTGCACGCTTTGAGACGACACACACAAAATGCGCTTGTTGCCAATTACATAAGCGTTTCTAAGCAACAAAATGCTTTGAAGAAAAACGAAACGACCGAAAGTGAAAATCGCATGCGTTACAAGTCAACGTAGCGATGCGGCATATCAGTCATGGCAAATGTGTTGTTGCAACATATTAGGCAGTTGTTGCATACCGCGGCAGATGAAAGAATTTCAAATTGCCAACATTTGCGCGTCGTTGCAAGCGTAGCAAATGTTTGTTAGAATATTTAAGATTGTCTGCTGCTGACAGCCTTGACGGTTTTTTGGGTTCCTAAAAAGATGTAGTCAAATCAAGAAAGATCGAAATAAATGTAGGAATCTTTTGTAGTCCTTTGCTTCCGCGCGGAGCAATAGGATGCAATATATTAGGTTAGCATATCTCCCTTCCGCCTTTTTGGCTTTGTATAAAGCGCTACAGAGCTCGTATCTGGAAACATACATCAGACCTACACCTTTGAAATGTCTTCATATAACCTACAAAACGACGCTATGCATCATTAGTTTGGTTATTGCGTTCAACAGTTATAGGCGTGTAAACACGGAGTTCACTAAAGGCAAATCCGCTATAGAAATGTTCCGTGAGATTAATGGTCTTTTGGGGGATGGTACTCTATCACTACGAACTGCGGAGGAATGGTTTCGACGATTCAGAGCAGGTGAAAACGACACCATGGATAAGCCAGCCAGCAGAAGACCTATGACGACGAATACCGATTAAATCATGGAAAACATAGAGTTATACCGGCATGTGACATCTCGTGACATAGCCCAGGAGATGGGAGTTAGTCACTAAACCATTTTAAACCATCTACAGAAGGCTGGATTCAAAAAAGCTTGATGTTTGGTTGTTGCATGATTTGACGCAAAAAAACCTTCTGGACCGAATCAACGCCTGCGATATGCTGCTGAAATGTAAAGAACTCGAACAATATTTGAAGCGGATGGCCAGACGCTTAATTCTACCATCTACTGCGAACAACTGGACCGATTGAAGCAGGAGATTGACCAGAAGCGTCCAGAGTTGGCCAACAGAAAGGGTGTAGTGTTCCACCAGGACAACGCCAGACCACACACTTGATGACTCGTCAGAAGTTACGGGAGCTCGGATGGTATGTTTTATCGAATCCACCATATAGCCCGGACATAGCGCCTAGTGATTACCACCTGTTCCTGTCCATGGCGAATGCCCTCGATGGTGTAAAGTTGAACTCAAAAGAGGCTTGTGAAAAGTGGCTGTCCGAGTTCTTCGCAAATAAGGAGGTGGATTTCTCTGAGGGGGTATTATGCAGTTGCCGTCTAGATGGAAACAGATTATCGAACGAAACGGCGCATATTTGAACTAAATCCGATCACTGTAACACTTTTTATAAAGCATTTAATAAAGAGCCAACATAATATATAGCAGTAAAGAGGAAATAAGGCCTTTATCATAGATTATTTTGAGGTTGAAGTTCGCTGCGGAGTGCTTGACATCTATATGGTAATCTTATCTAATTATTCTTATATTATATTGGTTTACAAGGAAGCGGGAAAATAAAAGTCATCATTTAATCTTCGAAGTCTTTTTTAAAATGGCATGAAGTGAGTAAAAGAACTCCGGATACAAAGTTATGGTCTGAATATAGACTAACTGTAATAAGTTTATGGTCTCACGGCCCAGGAATTTATAAGTCGGGTCTTGAAACGCAGAAGAGCGCTGTATTAGACGCAAGTAGTGGTAAACATAGAAAATGGTCGCCTTCGGAAGTTCATAATGTTATATTAATACAATATGTGTGTTCCCAAACTCAACCTAACCTAACCTAAAATTTTTGTTAAAAATCTTTTGAATCTTTTCTCTTTTATCTTCTAAAAACATCTAAAGAATCTTTGTGTAATAGGAACTCAACTCGATTTTGAAAGAACACACTCAAGATTAAACTCATGAACCGGAAGATCTTTTAGCAACAATGTAGCATATAAATCTATTAATACAATGTACAAGAGCATATCAGCTGTGCTAAATTGTATATCAATGGGTGTCGGTAAGTGCATATGAGTGTGTTGTAGTCTACACTTGTGAGCAGTCTATTATTTGTGGCATGTTATTAAGAATTTTAATTTTCCGGTATAGATTATTTAGCGTTGAGCGCACTCCCATCATCACTAACATCATGCATCGTGATTGCCGACATTAACAACAACAGCAATAACTGCAGCTAACAGCTAGAACAAAAAACAAGCTAAGAAAACTGCAGTGGAGTGAAAAAAGAACGAAATAGAAGTGAAAACAATGATTGAGAAACGACGTGAGCACAACATTCCAGCATCAACAGCGCTTGTATCTACAGTCAAGTATCTAACACTATATGCTAACATATAGAACTGTGTATATATGTATGTAAGCTAGCAACTTTCTAGTTCTCAGCCAAGTTGTTGTTGTTGTTGTTTGTGTGTTTGTGTAATTGAAGCTTTTGCAACTCGCAGCAAGCATTTTCCATCTGTTCAACTGTCTGTCCATCTGTGGTTCAGTGCGCTTGTTTGCACTGTTGCTGTTTTGTTGTTCTTGTTGTTTTTGTTAATGCAGCATTTTCGTAAATCATCTAACATACGTGTTAGGTGTTAAATAAGCGTGTTCAAAAATTTATCTTGTAAATTTCTCATTTGATTTATGTTGGTTAAGTTTGTATGATGCCGGAATATATATAAACAAACAGTCAGAGACATTGTAGTGTATGTGTGTGTGTGTGAGTGCGCGCAGTTCAGTTGAGCGCGTGCGCTTGCGCATCTAATGCCGTCTCTGAGTTGTACACCCAGCAGCAGCTCATCTCGATTTACTTGCCTTCAACACTTTGTCTTCCTCTTCTACCTCTGTTTCTTCTTCTGCAGCTTAAGGCCATTGCTGTTGTATCTACATACTATAGAAATAAGTATGTATGTGCGTATATGTTCTATTGATTCTGTTTTGAAATTATAGCTTTGCGTATGCTTTGGCGTTTGGCGCATTTTCACACTTGCAGCCAATCTGCTGATAGCCAATCACAATCGGTTGTTTGGCAAATTAAACAATAATTTCCGGGCTAATAAATTTATGTACTCTCAAATTGATTCTGTTTGCGCTTTATCTTGCCACAGTCCACTGTAATCTTTTAAGGGACCGAGCGTAAAATATTTTTTATTGAATTAAATAATAAATAAATAAATTGAAGGTATTTTCTAAAGAGTGTTGCAATGAAATTTATCTGATATTATTGGATTGATTCTAGCTTTTTTTTGTGGTTTAACAGCAGTACAAGCCACTAAGTATTTGACCTTGACATTCAAGTCGGTTCATTACTCATTTACCTATACGATTCTTCCTTCTCTTCTATTACCAAATACACTCTGGAACCTCGGCGTTGGAAAAGTTAGGTTATGTTGGAATCGTAATATACAGTAATGACATTTAAAAAATGTTTGCAAAATCATAAGAGAGAGAGAGAATGAGACAGACACGGACAGAGATAGAGAAAGAGATAGGAATTGACAGAGTGAGACAGAGAGAGAGATAGAGACATAGAGAGAGAAATGTGAATATAGAGAGAGACAGAGCCACAGAGAAAGAGGGAGATAAATATAGAGAGAGACAGAGATCGAGAGAAATAGAGAAAGTTCTATGGTTGATGAAGTGAAGAAGGGGAAATTGATAAACCTGAAAAGAGTATTTACGCAAGCCGAAGTTCTTTTTTATACTTTTCTGTATTCTCGCGTTAACTGACATACCATTAGAAGTAGAATAACGGATAAGCACATTGACTACTATAGTAGTATTATTTAATGTTCCATGACATGATAGTCTACTCTTTAAAGTATTCGAGTGTACTTAATTTCAGATTATAGGGTACGTAGATACTTGCAAAACAGCTTCAACTCAAAACCTCAAAAGCGAATTTTTTGGAAGAGAAAACTTTTGAAGTAGTATTTAAAACTTGCGCTCTTTTTGATCAAGTTGAGAAATATTTTTGTCGAAGAATGTAGTGGTGTTGAACAGTGTTAGGTCGTGGATCTTCTTAAACATTATAAAATAACGGTATATTATTTTCACTTAAATAGAGTAGCCAATGTGGCCACATCTTGTTATTCATACTGAACATTGATCTTAGTAGTTCAACCGATGGCAACTAAGTCCCGAAGATCTTCAAATCATCTCTTGAAAGAACGCGGCGCGCGTGTTTTACCATAATAATTTAAGAAATTCTAAATCTTATGGGAGCGAGCTGTAGTTTTCTTCTGTATCCAAAAATATATGACTCCAACTTAGAAGGGATATTTACTTGTCGAAAGGCAGCCATTATAGTAACATGTTTCTCAAGAGTTTAGCTTCTCTTCGTCAGGATTATTAAAAATATAATTTGAGAAACGATTTGTGTAATAAATATAATCTACTCAACTTAAGAATAAGCCATTAAACGAATTATATATATTATATATGTACATATGTGCTATGCCCCAACTTAATAACTGAATTATCTTGAAGTGCGCCAGTTAAACTGACGCGCACGCTAATTTACAGCAACACATCAAGCGTGCTTGCAACACGATCTGCTAAATGAATGGAAATAAAAGGGCACTAGAAGCGATGCTGGGCAATGCCAAAGCTGGCGCAGACATTTAAGCGATAGAGAATGGAGAATGGCGCGCAAATGACAAAACAACAGCAACAAAAATAAAGCAAAATAAATACAAAAAAATAGTTGAAGTCAATTACTATGTGACATGCGCCAGCGGCTGGACGTTGCCATAATATTGCAATAAAGGTAGCGTGGCTATAAAAGTAAACTACAACAACAACAGCAAGTTATATGCGCGAAAGCATAACAACGAGAGCGCTTGAAAGGAAAATAAAACATAAAATGAAAAAAGAAAATGCGCAGACTTTATGAATGGCGACAATTGAGTGCAGCGCTAAGGGCACGAGTGGGAGGAAAGGCGAGCGCGCTGCGACGGCGGCAACTAAAATCCTCCAACGCAAGTGGAAACGCGCCACCGGCTGCAAGGCGCGCGTCGGTTTTTTTGTAGCGTCCATAAAACATTCTAATTGTGCGGATGCGTTGGTGGAGGCGCACAAGCGCACGCGGCTAGACTTGCACATGCGCGCGCACATATGCGCCACTTGGTGGCCACTGACCATGACAATCACGCGCCACAAAATGAAAATATACGCTAATAAAAGTCATTGTGAAATGCGCAGCCTGAGCTATGACGCTTTTATGCAAGCGGAATGCAAAACTTAGCATCGCGCCTGTGCCTGGTGGCTTGAAGTGCGAGCGCGTCTAATATTTGTTGCAATTGTTGCAAGGCATTGTGTGAAATTGCACAAAAAAAATTGCATTACATAACAACATTGATTACTTTTCTATGATTTTAATTAGGAAATGAGCTAATGTTGCGGCGCCGCTGCCAGCTGCACATGCGTCTCACGCGCACGATTGTTGTGCTGAGTGTATGTGTGTGTGTAAGTGCGCGCGTTTATTAATACGCAAATGCATACAATTAAAAATTATATTTGCAATAAAAACTGCAGCCACACGGCAATCAAGCTGTGTACTGTCAGCCAGTCAGGAAATGGACGACAGTCGCCGTCCGCGAGCGGCAGCAGCCGGCAAGCAGACAGTGGCAGGCGGCAGCAATTATCGTAACACTGTTTGCGCTTGTACATTCTTGTCTATGAATTTGCATGCGCACAGTTATGGCACACACACATACGTGCCACAATCATACATATACAGACAATTATATATGTATACATATACTCATAAATGCAAATTTAGTTTGTCATGCTCTGGGTCTTCATATTTTCCACCATTTTCTCTATTCTGGGCGTACATTTCCGCTAACTCTTCTCACCATATTTAGTTTTATTGCTGACATATCCACATACAAACGCATAATTATTTTAATATTTAAGTTGTAAACTTCATGACATCAATTTATGGCGGCAATCAGCAGCGTTGATTGCTACAATTATTGCGCGCATTGTGCACGCTGCTGCCGAGTGGCACTAATTATGCCATATAAAAGCGGTTACTTATTTACACTAACATTTCTGTTGATAGCGCTTGAATGGCAGCTGAGATGAAAAAATATCTCAATAAAATTAAAAGAATAATAAAATAAAATTAAAAATATTCTTATGAGAATTTGAATCAAAAAGCCAGTGGAAGTATTAAATTCTGTCGGCTTTATCTCGTTTGTCAAATTTCGAGTCCATTTGTGTCCGAACTGATTATTTCATTAACTGCTAATTATATGACAATTATACCACATTTGAACAATACTATTAATTGCTTGATCAGTAGAGTTACAATATTATTCAAACCCATTTGACTGAGGCAACCCTTTTTTATAAAAAATTGGTAGGGACGGTTGCCCAAGTACTTTTCCCACTACTACTTCGGATTAGTATTTTCTGATACTTTTAGCCGTGGTTTATAACCGATTTCAATCGCTTAATTTACTTAATATCTCTCTGAAATCAATTTTGATACCCTAATAATATATTTTCTATGGTTTTAACACGTTGGCTGCCAATGTATCACCGGTGATCACAACAAAAAACTACCCCCAGGTGCCAGTGTATCACCGGTGATCACATCAAAAAACTACTCCCAGTTGCCAAGCAAAATACATGTTGTGCTTTGAGTTACAACGGAATTTTTTTTACCATGAATAAAAGTCATGCTCCCATGCTAAATATTTTTTCTTTTAAAATTAACTTACGTCTTTCTTAAAACTCCTTCCGTTAAGGCCCCAACCCCTAAATTCTAGAGGCCTAGGCGTGTATCACTGGTGATACATTGGCACCTGGGAGTAGTTTTTTGCTGTGATCACCGGTGATACACTGGCACCTGGGGTAGTTTTTTGTTGTGATCACCGGTGATACATTGGCAGCCAACGTGTTAATGATATTATATATTAAGTATACATATATAGGAGCTAACATATAATTAAAAGTATGCATTCATCTTTCTACTAAATTACATAAAAGCCGTTAATTTTAGAGATTAATTATATAAAAACCTGTAAATATCAAAGAATAATAGACAAACAGTCGTGGTTCTTTGGTCAAATATCTGCGGTACTAGAAAAAACAATAATTTAGGTCCTTAGGTAAAATGTTAAGTCCTAAAACCGTCGAGAAACTCAAAATATATTTCATATATTTCTGATCTGATCGAATTCGAAGATCATTCCAAACTAGGGCAGATAGGATATGCACTTATTTATTATCCAGATAGCCTATCTGAAGCGATATTTGTTAAACATCTTAAGTTGGACGTGCGCTATACCAAACTTAAAACCATTACTCACTGCCTGTGGATACTGGAGGTTTCTCGTAAATATTTTAAATAAAAAAACGAAACTCAACACTAGTAAGATAATGTTCGGGAATGATGCTATAACTCACAAATCACGCAGGTATGAACAGCAGAAGTGTGACTAAAATGCCATAAAAATATATGCATTTCGAGCTCTTAAGACCAAAGAAGTCATTTTGGAGTGAGAGATCTTCCATGATTGTAATCCAAGTGATCTATGTAGAAAACTGCAGTAACTGAGTTAGGTTGAGTAAAGTACTGTCTACTTATTTGGATATTAGACTATATTAACTCGAACACATATCCCTTGGAATAGACTATATATAATTAATGTTCACAAAATATAATTAGTAATAAATCACCATCAACTCGATACAAATTGGGAAGGATCAACTAAATCTATTTTTAGAGAAGCTCGAACGCAGGATGATTACTGCCAGAAGCGAATGAAAATGGAAAAATTTCGTAAATTTAAATGAAGTTTTAAGTGAATTATGTTAATCTTCGTTCAAGTTATATAGTAAACTAGCGGACCCGACAAACGTTGTCCCTTATGATATTTCAAGTTATTAGGATATTAAACAAAGTATAAAACGAAACACACATAATAAAATAATTGGAATTAATATATAATTGGGTTGAAGATTTGGTATACCAACAGTAGCAACATCCAATTATAAAATTTTTCTCAAACAAAATTTCCCAACACAATTTTATATACTTTAGCGATTTCTGTACAGTAACAATGACGTCTTCTGTTTTTGGCAAATATAAAAATTCAAAATAATTTAAAAAATTAAATTTAATTAAGTCGGATCAAGTGGTGTCCACAAACCATTCTCGAATCTATAAGAAAACACAGAAAAAATTTCATTCAAATTGGTCCAGCCGTTTAGGGGGAGTACAGTAATATACACAATCCATAACGTGTGGGAAACCAAACCCATATGATCTATGTATCCTGTATAGGCATCTTTGATTCACAGACCAATTAGACTGTTTTTCACGTAATTGACACCTTCAGAAAAGTGGTTTCAATGTTATAATAAATAATATAATTTATTGGACTTTAGAGCTGCTAAGAGTATGCGAGAAATTTTTTTAAATACAAAAAAAAAAATTGAATTTAATTAAAAAGTTAGATAAATTTTTTTAAGATTTTCATTAAAAAATCGTTAAATTAAATAAAAAACTAAGAACCAAACATTTTTGAAAATGACTGTACATCCATGAAAATCTTGATACTAGTCTTTATGAAAATTTATTTTTCGATTTATGTAATGAGCTGTTGTCGTTATGAATAATTACTATTAATAACAATTTCGTTTTATTTCAAGTCTAAAAAATTCCATAACTATATGTATAACCAAATATTAAAAAGTAGATATTTATGCTTTAAATTAATTCCACACTACTTATCGAACCACCCTCGTATGTCAACTGTGTTTACTACTATTAACTCACATCGAAAAGTAGTAATTTGTAGAGCATATTAATTTCGCATTTCACTGGCATTTTCAATTGACTCGCCGCTACGACGATTGCCTCACATGTTTTCTATGGATTGCACAAGCGACAGAGGTGTTCAAGTGACTTGCCTTTGCGCGAAGCTGACATCAATTCACACCTAATAAAACAGTCGCGAATGAATATTGTCGGTTATTAATGCAAATGCAAATAAATATATGTCTGTATGTATGTACATATATCTGAGCACTGCAACTTGCTAAACGACTAAACGTCTGCTCGATACACACAAGCGAACACTTGCCACAATTCACCGTTAACATGCAATTTAGTGACGCGAAAACGTGCTATGGCATTTTGTCGTTTTAATTGAATCGAAAATGAAATGGAGTGCGATGGAATTGAATTGCAAAAGCGAGACACAACAACAACGGCAACAGCAGCAGCAACAAAGTCTACATTGGTGAATGATGCACTTTTATTTATTTACTATTTCACGTTTTTGTGCTAAGATTTGATTAATTGTCGTGGCAATTGGTAACATATTACATGTTGTGGCTGCAGTAGATGCTTGGCGGCTGGCGGAAATTCAAGCGTCGAAAGTGTCACTGGCACGCTAAATGCTGCTGAACGCCGTACATGTCGCATGTGGCATGTGGCATGATGCAACAGTGTGGTAAAAGTATTTTTTTCACTTTTCGCGCAATCGTAGACTTCAGCGAGCAACTTGATTTTTGATTTACGAGCGAAAATGCGCAATGAAAGGAAAATCGAAAATCGCGCTTTTCAAGTTTGCCAAACTTTTAATTTCGAAGCGGTGGAAGCGGCAGCAGCGAATTGCAAATGTAACTGTATATTTGTCTGTAATTTCGATTGCCGCTTTCGTGCAGACGTCTGCTGCTGTTGCTGTTGTATCAATTGCTCTTGTTGTAATTGTGCGCATCGCTGGCGCTGGTTGTATAAACTTTTCTATGTCTTCTATGTGTGTCTGGGTCTATATGTTTATATAAGTGAAAGGTTCCATTTCAATTGCGGTTATGGAAAGTGCGAATATTTGCACTTGGCAGTCGAGCGAAAGAAAACGCTGTGCGCCAGTTGAAAGTGAAAGAGTGCATAATTTTACTTAGCAGTCGGTATAACAGTAATAATTGAAAGGCACAAGCGTTGCTTACAATTTGTAAAAGAAATGAAAATAATAATTTCATATTCCCACACCTTCACCAGACAGCGAGAGTGTGGCGCTAGCAAACTTATTGGAGTGTATTAACATATCTGTGGTTATATGTTAAAGTGGCTTATGTCGATTTAGGTGAAATTGATATTTTTTGTTCGTATGTAAAGACTGGCTAGTTGTTTTAAGTTCATTTATAATAATTTAAAGCGTTTTATATGAAATTATTATCGAGTCTCGAATTAGTTAGACAGTATTACAAAAATTGTGCCCATTTAACTAAGTCGTCTGTAGAAAAAAAAAGTTTTTCCGAGCTTAATAAAGATCTTAGAGTAGCTTTTACCACAATCTTACCACTAAACAATTTGTATGTATATCGAGACTCGAATTTATTAGTCAAAACATGTTCTTTATCTTAAGTTAACTTAAGCGGTGAACTAATTAGCTTTATTTTACTATATGATATGATCATTTTAAGATCTTAGTGTATCAAAACATTGTTTGAGGTGATCCCAAATATCGAGTCTCGAATATTTTAGAGAACATCACCCGATCTCTACTCATTAATTTTGTTCACTTGAGATAAAATAAGTATTCCATTTATCATATTATAAAGATTGCTGTACCGGGGTACTATTTGAGATAAAGCTTAATATCGAGTCTCGAATATGTGCTTGGTTTTAGCTAAAATATGGATTAGTTAAGATCTTGGACTATTCTAGATCTCTATTTTGCTATCATTTAGGAAGCACCATTCTTAGGTTTTATCTGACTTGAAGCACACTATCGAGTCTCGATTTAAGAAAAATTTTAAATTTTAATTTATTGAAATTCTTCAAATATTTTTTAGCCACGTGTTAATTTGATATGAACCTCTGGAATACTAGAATAATAGAGAGCTTTAGTCAAATTGTCATAATTAGCTTAAATGAACCTATGCTGATTTAACTTAATTCCGTAGATTTAGATAAGGCTATTGCCTTGTTTGTGCAATCGAAAAGAAAATTAAAAACAGAAAAAAATAAAAATTCCAAAAATATACAAAAAAAAAAATATCTCTTTGAAACTTTCAATTGCTTTAGCGAATATATCTCCAGCAACAACAATGTAACTCACAGTGGCAGCAACCGTCTCGCATATTGTTCTTAATTTGCATAACAATACACTCATCTTGGTAATTTGGTGTCAATGAGTGGCGGCGTAACTGTAGCAACAACAACAAATACGAGTATAAAGCTTCCAACTAGACCAAAGACCAAAGACACTTCACAGTCAAATAACAATTACGAAAATACTCAAGCATATTGTTGTTGTTGCTGTTGTTGTTTGTGGTGTGGCAGCAAAAGTGTCAGATATTTAGCGTTACGCCAATTTGTGCGCTGGTAGCGATCGTTGCACGACAAAAGTGGCGCAGACTGCGGTCGGTCGCCTTGAAATGCGCATTCATAGACACCGCAGACATCGTATGTTGGTAATGCAGTATGTGCGCGCAGCCGCAGACGTAGCAATGTGCGTGTGCGATGTTGCTTGAAATGAGATCGTCACGCAAAAGTGCGTAAGGCGTCTGTCGTTCGGCATTGTTGACCGCACCAGCAACAGCCAGTAGCAACAACAATAACGCATAATAACAACACTTAACTACCGGTGTTACCGTTTTGTCAACAAAATTTTATCTTCGAAGTGTGGCGAATGAAAGCCGCGTGGAAAAATAATATTGTAGACAAACTGATCTGTGTGTAGTAGAAGGTGTGATAAACAAAAGTGACGTCACTACTGGTTGATGTTGTAGTTGTGATAGACGGAGCGATTGCAAAATGTTGAGCTGAAGTCAAGAATTTAGTTTATGTAAGAGTATTCAATATGATCAAACTTAATAAAAAAAATATTTTTCTTAAATTAGAATAAAGTAATTTTATAATCAGCCAGAATAATATATTTTAGAATATACAAGAAGAACTGAAAATATGGATCCAAAGTATCATATTTCGACATCTTTCTATAGATCTAATATAGATATGTATGCATATGATTCCAGCTTTTAATTGAGATCTTATGTTCGGTATTGTAGAGCAAATTGACGACTAAAATCAATGGGAGTTATAGTCTGAGTTGACTAAATGGTTGTCTGTATTTTCTCCCTAAAGCTAAAGCTCTAAAGCAAGCTTTAAAGCTAAGCTAAAAAGTGGTAAAGCTCCTTCGAAATATCTTGCTGTATACTATGAAGGCTTTCAAGTTTTAAGTTATTCTGATCAGGTTAGAAATATCTCAGCTCAAAGTAATATGTTTTACTCCCACCAATGGTATACTCTTATACCAAACATAGATTTATAGTTTCCATATAATAAAAGCTTTCATAGTTTTTTCAAATTTTGTTTATTGATTTCTGTTTCTTTTGAATTTAATTTTGTTTTTCTGTATGTCAAAATGTCAGAAAAAATATGATTATGATAGACGAGCTTAAAACTTTCGATGTGTTCAAAGCCTTAAGGTCCAAACCCAATGCTGGCTGGCTTTGCTTGCTTTGCTGTGGGAACTGTCAAAACTGAATAGAACTAAACTACAGCACATGAAAAGAGACCAAATGCAGCTTTGCTTCAAGCGCTTGAAGTTTCAAATAGCTCTATGCTCTATTTGCCAGCGCTTCTTGGGCTTTTGACATTTGATATTGTAACTAGAGTTACCAGTTTGGGCGAAATGTACCATTTGGTCATACAAGCATTCAAAGTACGCAAAGTCAACGAAAGCAAGTAAAGCCAGCCATCATTGGGTCTGGACCTTTAGATTGTAGTACACTTCCATTTTCAACACCACATAATTATAATGGTTTCTAGCTCTATATTGTAGTACGGAACACCATTTTCTTTCGAACAAATTTCAGAAAACTGGTGAACACATTTGGTATACTACAATATGTACTACATGTCTGTCTTTGATATTAGATTTTGAATAAATTCTTATATTCCGTCCATAGACGAGTCTTCCACATAAAAAGGCAGGACGTCAAGTCAAATATGAGCTCAAAAAAGTTCTATAAAATCAATCGTATTCATTTCGTACTGGATATTATTCCATTTTTCGGAATGGAGAAGTTATTTTGAAAAAGCTACCAATAGATGGCGCTCTTCAATTAAGGAAACTTAAAGAAAATTAATTTTGTAAATTTTTAATCTGTTTGGAAAGTGATTATAGGGTAAGTTGAGCAGAAAAACGTATTAAACAGTTCATATTTTAAGGTTAGAAGAAGTAGAAATGATATTTATAAAGAAACAAAAACAATAAAAATTGGGAAATTTAAAATATACTAACAATAAATGAAGTGCTTTTGTGTGATCAATATACAATTATATAACAAATAAAGCTAAATACTAAACAAACAAAATTTTAAATACAGAAAAAATATTTTAAATATAAATCTGAAT
This sequence comes from Zeugodacus tau, assembly GCA_031772095.1. Taxonomy (NCBI): domain Eukaryota; kingdom Metazoa; phylum Arthropoda; class Insecta; order Diptera; family Tephritidae; genus Zeugodacus; species Zeugodacus tau. The sequence goes on along the minus strand of CM062651.1, from coordinate 54,087,734 downwards.
TCCAGTACAATGAGAAAAATATGCATTTGCCATACATGAACCCACCACGCCACGCCACAACGCGCAAACTCGTATGACAGGCATATTAATCTGCATCTCTGCAATAGTGGGACAACCGAGTATGCAACATATGTACATGCGAGTCACCCAGTGGAGGTAACACACACATTTTTGGGCACACTATTCATCAGCGAGCGAGAGAACGCGACCGTTACGAGATATACAGTACACACAGGCAACTATGTAGGCCAAAGGTGTAAATGTGCGGCCGCGCTTGGAACTCAGGCGTCAAACACTCATGCACACAAATTCATATATTATGTATGAATATATATATGCAGAAATATGTATATAAGCGCTTGGCATGCCTGCTGCAGCCATCAAACTGCAATCTCAGTAGGTATGAGCCGCGCGCTTATGAGCTGGCAAACGCATTTGCGGACCATAAAGTGTAGCAAAGCGCCTCAAAATACCGCTACTTGCCACTCGGCGCAGCAGACAGCCAACGAATGATTGCTTATATATACAAATATACAAATATATATGATTGAATTAGTATGTATGCTTGCTGTAAGAATATTTATGTGATTTTAAATATTGATTTTGTCGATTTAGCTGACATGGTCATTGGCGAGATAAGCGAAATTAATTATGAATGCAGCCAAATTGATTTTTCTTCGTATGGCAATTCTTTTTTTATTTTTCAAAAATATATATAAAATGAATTTTAACGCTTGTAGATACATATGTTTGCAGGACTTTTGTTGCACATAAAGGTTTATATGTACGATTTTATACATGCAAATGCAGATATTGGTTTGTATACTTTTCGTGCTCCATTTAATTTTGCTAGCGATTGCTGTGATTTACTTTGATTTACGAGCAACAATGTCGGTTTATGCTGCCGTCTTATGGCGCGCATTTTTTATTTTTTGCGTAGTGACTTTGGTAAATTTCACTTCAACAAACACCTACATATATATATGGATATATAAAATTTTTTTTCAAAATTTTGATAATATTTTTAGAGCTCCAAAAATGAGTTTGGTTCATGTGCTACGGATTTTTGCCACATTTATTTGATAGAAGAGTTTTTTTTTCATTTAAAAAGACCTGGCTGTATTGAGTAAAAACATCTATCAATCTGACCCATCGGAGTCATATTTGAACTTTTAAAGAAACAGTGATGGAGTTTGTCCAGCTTTAGACGATCTGAAAATGCTTACTATTGTATGAAAAAGTTCTGAGAATAAGCTACTTCAACTAAGAGTATTTTACCACAACGCCCATATACATAGGTCACTGAGTTATAAAGGGTATTTTTCCTATATCCATCTGGTTGAATGTTGTCTCATGTTTTGAATTATCTCTGAATGAAATTTGGTACAATATTGAGTTGAAAAAATGTTTATTTTTAAGGTCTAAAATAATTGACATTTCTTGATATAACTTCTCTAATTAATTCTTCATTAATACTGAGCTCAAGAAATCATTATCTGTCATACATGTAGAACCAATATCCCAATTTATATTTATTTTCCTCAAATTGATTCATAAAGCACGCAAATTATACCAGCTGTAGTTCATGTATGCAATTCAATAGTGAACGTACGTATGCTCGTGGTTCTTAACTCCGCTATTAAGGCATAAAATCTCAATACGTTTATCCGATTACTCATTGGCTTTGATTAGTCATCGCAGCGTTTACAACTCCTTTAGCGCAATTTATGTGCATTTGTCTAAGCGAAACCACTAACAAATATTTGAAATTGAAAGAAGCAGGAAAAATTTGCATACACTGTGCATAGAAACACATGTTGGATATACAAACACAACCCTGCAGGGAAAGTTGAAACAGACAGATGACTTCAGGAACTAAGAGAGGTTCAAGCAGAGGATGCTAGCTTATAATATCCCAAAGTTTTTTGTTTAAATTGAGTAGGACTAAACTAGTTAGTTTTTGGATGAAGTGGATTGAAGTTGGGAAGTGGCGAATCGAACAAACAACTGGTATAAATACAATAAATTGGTATAATTTTTATGAAATTCAAACTTTGTAATATTCGTCGAGCAGACAACTGGTATAAATGAAATAAACTGGTATAAATTTGTTCATCGTAATATTCGTAATCAAAGTCGAACCAACAACTGGTATAAATATATATAAATATAGACTTATTTTCAAGAAATTCGTACTTCGTATTACTTTTTCACTTATATTCCTCAATCAAGGAGAGATTTGAGAGATTTCGACAGCTTCATACTGGTATAAAGTATAAACAAGCTACATAAGGCCGAGTAATTGAAGATTTTATAGAAAACAACATAAAGACGATGTAATAACCGTGCTCAGTGACCTATAACCGAGCCAATAGTATGCTAGTAAATTTTCCTACAGGGTATTCTGAGTTAAAGCAAGTACCAGGTTGGATTTTGCAAGTGTGTGCAGACTTTGACGTTGCTATAAACCATTGGTATCGTGCAGGTTTTAGGAATTTTCAAATTAAACGAAACGGTGGAGCGGAAAATTTACATAATGCTGCTGCTAATGTCAGTTTTTTCTTGTTTTTCTCCAAGCAAAAACGAAAATTAAGAATTATTTGTGTGGCTATGTTTGGTTGTTGTGAAATATATACACACGTAAGTGCTGGTGTAACCTTATCGTCAATGACATGTGAAGAAATCTTGCTGAAAATTCGCAATGAAATATAAAAAGTGAAAATTTATGTTTCGCTAAATGTGTTATTTGAGGACAGATTTGTTATAATGATATTGTCATTATGATCTTATATGAAAAATATTTATTATATTTTATGGAAAATTTAAAATAAAATTATTTTTAATGAAACGTTTGCTTTACTAATTTATTTGTTTTTGATAATAAAAAAACTGTTTTATTATTTAAGAACTTTTTTTTTTAATTTTAAGACAATAAAAAATATAAAATGAAAAAAATTATTAAAATTATTTTAAAAATATATATAATACTAGCTTTTTACCCGCGGCTTCGCCCGCAGTGGAGTCATTAAATAAGTATGAGAGATAAAGGGTAAGGGTATAATAATAGAAATGAGTCAATATGATAACTAAATTTGATTGTTTGGCTGAGATCAACAATTTTTAAAAATTACTACAGACAGAAGTTTCAACACTTTAATATATGCTTATTGAAATCCAACAACAAACAAATAAAGTTTTCCTGTCGCGTACAAATATGTGTAAATTCCTGGCATTAGATACACGTGAACAGGCTACATAAAGCTGACCATGAGAGAAGCATTTGTTTTCTAAATGCACTCCTGCTACCTGTAATGTTTGTCCTTGTGCCTTGTTTATAGTAACAGCAAAGCTAAGCTTGACGGGAAACTGAATCCTTTTAAATTGGAATGGAAGGTCAGTGGGAATAATTGGTATCCGAGGTATTATATCACTATTTCCCTTACCGACACCTGTTAAAATAGTAGCACCAAGTATGCTTTGTCCCAATTTTGTTATCCGAAGCTTTGTTCCATTACATAGCCGAGGAGCATCTAGATTTCGCATAAGCATTACTGGTACATTTAGTTTCAATTGAAGTTTATGTGACGGTACACCCGATAGTTCAAGTGAATTTAAAAACTCCACAGGATATGAAGTACTTAGTTCCGTATCCATAATTGTATCCATTGACAAATATTCCTTTATTTCTCCCTGAACCTCGTTTAAAATGTCAGTGTTGATCCTATTAACGATTTCATTTCTTGGTGCTAATATTGCTCTTGCACACAACCACTGATCACTACACAAATTTTTTTGCAATTCTGGAAAAACATTAGCAATGATTTCCACATCACTTTCTACTAAATTACAAAATTCTCTTGACAGTGATATGTAGCCTTCAGCGTCAACGTCTAAACAACCATCACCAATTTTCAACAACATTTCTGCGTAAAGTCCTGAATCCACGTCATTATGAAGATGCACCCTCATACCATAAGCTGGTGCTGGTGTCCCCCTCTGAATCACTGGGAGGGTGTGACGGAAATCACCAGCCAATAAAACTACCATGCCTGCCATTATATCTGTACTATCTCGCAAGTCCTGGAGTGTCCGGTTTAAATCTTCTATTGCCTTCTTGTGAGACATTGTACTTTCATCCCACACTAAAAGCTTGCATTCTACCTCGTGAACTATTTTTACTTAAATTATAGATTGGCGAATCTTCCTGTGCAAAAAAAAAAAAAAAAAAAAAAAAGTACCCTATGTTACTTCTAGTACCTTCCAGAGTATATGTACAAAGTTTCATGATGATCGGTTCAGTAGTTTTTGCGTGAAAGCGTAACAAACAAACTTACATTCGCATTTATAATATTAGTATGGATTATAAAAAAAAATTAAAAATAAATTATTATATTAAAAAAATATTAGAAAAAAAAACAAAAAAAAAAATACATATTTAAAAAATATAAGAATAATATTTTTCTAATAAAACAAAAAATTATATTATAAATTCATAAAAAAAAAATATTTTTTTTAATATAAAGAAACAATAAAATTAGTTCTTAAAAAAATTAAAAAATAATTATAATTATTAAATTTTATTTTTAAAGAAATTTATAAAAATTATAATTTTTCTTTAAATTATTATAATTTTCAAAAAAACTTATTTTTTAATAATTAAATTTTTTGTTGTTTTTTTTAATATTTAAAAAGTATTTTTAATCGCTTATTTACATTCCGCCACATTTAATAATTATTTTTTTTTTCTGAAATTATATTTTTTATTTTTCAAGGCAATAACAAGAACAACAAAGTGTTCTTTTGTTACATATATATTAGCCAAATTTTTTTAATTTAGTTCATTGATAAAAAAGTAGATTTTTTTTTAATTTTATTTTATATTTTATATATTTTTTTATATTAAAAATGTAAATTTATTATTTCTTTTAATATTAAAAATCCTGTTAATCACTTATGAACACATGGCTGCATTCAATAATTATTTTTTTTTTTCCATTTTTTTGTTTTTTTATAAAGCAATAACAACAACAATAATTCTGTTTTTATACATTTATATTAGCCAAACTTGCCACATCGCCGCCATCAGCGTGTCTATATATGTTCGCCTGTACGCTGACAAATTATGTGTTGCCAGCACACCAATAATTTCCCATCATCTGCAACACATTGCATCAAATGTTGTCTTGCCACGAAAATTACCGCCAACAAAAGCAGCAACCGCAGACAGCGCCAACCAATGCATAAGTATAAACAGTGAAGCGCACAATTTCAGCGGCGGCGACAACATATGACGCAAAACGCACACGCGCTGGCGCAGGCGCAGCCGCCAGGAAGCCAATGGCTGAGAAACTGCGCGCCAAACAGCCTCGCCTTGTCCATTACAAATGTTGTTGTTTGTTATTGGTGTATGTATGTGTGCTTGCTCTGCTGCTTAGTCGTCATACGGCAGCGGCACTTGTGGCACATTTGCAACAGCAAACAGCAAATGTTGCATACACCGCACAAATGTAACTTAAAACAATTATTATCTGATCGAAAATGTTGCATTTCATTTTTGTTTCTGGCAAGGCGGCGGCGACGGCGACAAGGTGGTGCGCAAGTGCGCGTGCGCGTTTATTCACCCGCAAAGACGCAGGTCGCTGACACACAAACACACTCAAATATATATAATTGTTTGGCTTGAAAGCTTTGAGTGAGTTTGCTTGTACTTTGCATTGCAATTACATTGTTGTTGTTGTTTTCTATGCAATTGCAATTTTTGTTGTACAATATTTGGCATTCTGCGCCTGTATTGCGAGTGTGTTGCACGTACACAGTCTCGCCGCATACTTCGCGCCAACCGAAATGGCCGTCGTCTGTCCGCGGCACAGGCTTGTTGTTGTCTGTCCGGCTTGGCAGTTTTCATTTACAGCTGCTGGTGGGCATAAATTGACTTAACTCTAATATTAATGCAAATAACTTGTGGCTGTTTTCCAGATTTTTTTCATGCGAATTGAATTTCGTTGAATTTATTTGTCGTTGTTATTTATTCACCATTTTGCTTGCTTTGCTTTTGGTGTGTGTAGCGGTAGCGTTATGCGCCTTTTCCGCACTCGTAAGCTCGCTAATAAATATGTACGTTGTTAAGTGTATATAATAATATGTTCGTGTGTGTGTGTGTATGAGTTGTGTGTAAACACCTGTCATTGCTATGGGAAATACTGCCCAGTTTTGGCGGATAAATAAATGTTTATGAGCAAGCAACACTTCGAAGCACACATGCTAACTAACTCTTACATATATGCAGAAATATGTATGTCCTCATGTGTCTGTGGCAAGTTGCTGTCTTTGCTGCCACAAAACGTGTATGCGCACTCGCGGGCCCGCACAACTCACAATTACGATTGCCTAATATTTTGAGTTATTTATTAGCTGATAAGCGTTTTGAAATTACGACTATAATGTGGCACCGTCAATACTGTAGCACCAGCGAGTGGCAAGTGTTTTCGACCACAAACAGAAATTGCAACGCAACATATACTCTGTGACTCTGTCCAAAATTATAATTTGCCATTCAAAATTCGAAAATGCCGAAAAAGTTTTTCCTGCATTCGCCTCTGTACGCCTCGTTGTCTGGTGCATACAAAAGACTTAAGCAACGAACTCGCTGCGTCTAACTGCTGTTTTGCTGCATTCAGCATTTTATGCGCTTGTTAGCCGTCTGAGTTATGTTGCACATGACATTTTTTAATGTGCCTAATTAATTTTTAACTAGTTTTATTTGGCTGCAAAATTTGGCGATGGTTAAATGGTGTCAACAATGCGGCACTTTATCAAGTGATAGGCATAAATGCTCTGGTGACTAATGTACGATAAATTGCCATCGCAGTGAAGTTAAGTGACTCAGACTTGTATATTTTTGGTCAAAATATAGAATAAAACTAATAAATATATATTACACTGTGACAGGCATGCTGTGTTCCATGATATCTGAAAATTTTTAATTAATTTAACTTCCTCAAAATATTTTTATTTCTCTTCTATGTAAACGCGATAGATGTATCCAAAAGGAGCACCAATATGAGCATGGAAATCTTAATTTATTTATTTCATTTTGATCAGTGCTTTGAAGCCAAGGTTCTAAAAATTCTATAGATTTTTGAAATGAAGATGGGTGACTTTAAATACATTATCGTCAAATATTAAAGACTAAAATAAATTATAGTAGTAAAATTTGCCATGAGTATCGCTGAATAGGACACTATTGGTATGAACGCACTTCAATCCATTGTAACTTCGACCACATTCCCTATAATCTGCACCACTGGCTCGCTAAGCAACGTTTGGTGGTATCTTCTTTGCTTTAATATCTGTATATGACGTATGAATGAGCGAGAGTCGACACCATAAACTCTAGTTTAACCTTTCTAAATCGCTGCAACGATCTACAAGCAGAGTTTAATGTCTTTAAGGTACCTGTAGATGAACTGTGCTGAAGTACAATTTTAATTAGAGAAGTAAGTATTTATTTCGATAAGGATACTGACAATGAGCTCACTGAATTACCGGAGATCAATTGTTGAAATTATTCGGAGAAAGGTGAGGCAGAATCATCTCGGTACTTTCTTCTTAACTTCCCCAATTTTGCGAGACTAAGGTGGGGCAACTCGACCGACTAACCAGATTTTCAATACGTTAAAGACTTTTGATGAAACATGGGATTTTGGCCGTGTCTTTACGAATTTTTGGTGGCACAAAAGGTTTCTCACTATCAAAATGTGATGTGATTCCGTTTTGATGAAGATTCATAATACCTTACCTAATGACATCTGACATCTGATTAAATTTCGTTATATTCTAACTTATTGAACTAAAATGCAGAAATATTTAGTAGGATATATATAATAAAACAGTGTTTTCGAAAACATTTGGTACTTGGTTAAGTTTTAATATATAAAAAATATCTTTTGGAAAGCGTGAGTTTTAACATAAAATTAATATTTGTTTTTTTTTATTATTTTCATTTTTATTTTTATTTTAGAGATCCGAAGAGTATTTCGAGAATTTTTTTCAGCTTTTATACTGCACTTCGATTTTCTTTTAATGAAATTTCATGCTACAGAATATAATTTGCCAATCGTATACTTGTTTCTTACTTCATATCATCATACATTTTGCGAAAGTTATGTGAGTTAGGTATATTTTCAATAAAACACCAGGGATAAACATGAGTTTGAAGTATATTCCAGTGTTTCGAACTGATAAAACAACAACAACATCCCTATTATGTAAGGCCACTAGTGAGAGTATAGTAGTCGCTAGCTCACCGTCTAGAAAATTTTGAATTATACATGGCAATCTGCTACTGATCATAGACGACTAGTAGACAATCGTTAAATTTTGTATAATATGTATTCCTATCATTCCTTTTTATAAGATAGTGGTAATACCAAAATCAGGAAACTGCTCAAGAACTAGTATACCGTCATCAATTGCTATGCGCAATAGAGAACATCGTTATACGTATAGCCAGAGCAAGTAAAGTATTTCATGTTACGAAACTTGATTTTAATATTTACCGTTATGCAGCTTTCATACACTCTCCATATACTCACAGATTTGTTATTGTATATGAAAGGGTACATCACTTGGTATCAGCGCTTATTTTAGCCACTATTTTGAACTTGTTCTTACCTGAAAAAAGAAAGAAAGAGAAATTGTTAGTACGGTGGAACCACATATGAATAAGAAGAAGTATTGTAATTTTGGAGTAATTTCCTGCCACTATACTATTTGTTTGATTGCTGAATATTTTTTCTTTAATTTTTATTATCTTTAAATTAAAAAAAAAAAAATCATGCTCATGCACCTACATATATGTACACTATATGAGCATAGCAGCCATGCAATTATTGATGTGCATTGACACCGTCGTTCGAATTCTGCCACGGTGCCACAAACACCGCGCTGCCATTTATGACGTGCCACAGCATTAAAGTTCAACATTAGCGCTTAATTTTTATTGTGTGCACTGTGCAGTGAGAAAATATATAAATCAATTTCCAACAGTTGTTGCACCACAAAAACCACGAACAAATTTGCAGTTATCCGCAGTAAAAGTAATTTCCGTACGAACTTGAAACACATAAACAAGAATCGACCGCAGCAAAGGTAATAAACATTTGCAAATAATTTCACGTGAGCCAAGCGAACCAACGAACGAACGGGTGAAAACAAAAAGCATGCCGTGTGTTGCATGGTGTGTGGTGTGCGGTGGCATGCAACGCGCGGCATGGCAGGCAGACAGCGGCGATTATGGTTTATTATGCATGGAAAGTGTACTTCCTTATTTGCTGTGTGGCACATTCACTCACACGAATTGAAGAAGAAAACGAAAAAGACTACAACAACAACAACAGCAATGAAGCAGAAGAAGAACAGAGAACAACGAATTTACAACACAAGTAATAATACTTACAACCAAAACAACAATAAACAAACGCTCACAGTCGCGCATGAAGTGCTGAGGAGCTTGTGGAGTGTCAGCGAAGAGGATGGTGGCGAAGCGGCAACATTTTGTGGCATGTTAAGTACGTGCCAGGAAATTGCGGTGTGAACTTGTTAGCGTTCAGCGCTGTCGCCGACATCGTTGCAGTTTGTTGTTGTTGCCACATAAACACTGGCAGGTTGCAGGTTGCCGTGCGATGTTGCACCGATTGTCATATGACGAAGACGGCGCTATGACTGGGCGCTGATGAGTGTTGCAAATAAGGTGTAAAAACTGTGGCATGGCTACTGCAGCAAATACAAAAAACAACAAAAAACAAATGGCATTTGCGGTTTTCGTGAATGCAATCAGTCGCCGAAAACGCCAACTTGGTGTGAAGTAAGCGGTTATGTTAATGATCGCCGACTGCCATTAAATTGACTTGACTGTCTAATGCACATAATATTTGCTTGCAACATAACCCTTGCATATAATATTTGCTTGCAATTTAATATTTTGCATATAATTCAGATATATAGTGAGTAAATATTTTCGCTTAACGGTTTTCCGGTTTTTTTTTATGAAAAATGCAGCCCTGCTAAGCTTATTAATCGTTATGGGCACCTGCAACGCCTTTCAATTAAGCGCTGACCCCGCCACACCCCATTCAACGGCAGCAAATCTGTGCGCTGCATATTTTATTGGCGCTGTGGAATTGATTATTTCGCATTTTTTGCCACAATCAACTACGAAAATTTCGCAAACAATTAATTTGTGACTGTGGCATTGACAAATTTTCTCAGTCAAAGGTGACGTGGTTTTCGTAGTTTTGTCAGCTGCGCGGAGTGCACTCACTTGGTGCAACAAGTTGATTGCCCGAAAAAATAACTGCTTTTTGCTTGGCACCTTTCACTTTTGCCCAATCGCGCGCCAAATTAGTAGAAGTGATTCTTTTTTGCATTTGTTGTTGGAAATGAATAAATTACTGGTTTGATTTCGTTTTCAATTAAATGCTTTTGAGGCTGTATTCGTTGTTATGAAATGCATGCTTTATTGAAAAATTTAGTTTCAGATCAAGAAATCGTTGGAAAATGCATAAATCATATATTATGGACCACAAACTGAACCAAAATCTTAACGATTTAGTCGTTTCGTACTTGATATCATCATAAAGTAGTATGGGATAAATATATATTGAGCAAAATGACAGCGTCTTTAATTATTGAAACTTATTTGATTTAGATTTCAATTTCTCGAACTTTGAGAATAACTTTAATAACCTTATTATGTAAGGCGACTGGCACAAGTACAGTTGTCGCTAGGCAACCGAATACCAAAATTGACATTATGCATGAAAACTGGCTAATGATCACAAATAACTGAATACTGAGTTTTGTTGATTATTAGTTCCAGTTAAAAGATATGCACAATTTTTTCAACAAATTGCAGGTTTTATTTAGAATAATTCGATTTAGGTCACTAACTGCTTTGTTCACTAACTTGTTGCCATTTTGAAGTTAGTTTCATAATGTCACTCTCTTAGAAACCCTTGTCCGTAATATAAAAAAAAACTGGAACAGTCGACTTTCACAAATTTCTCTTGAGGCAGGCAGGCCTTTTACCAATAAACACATACGCCATTGATATAGATAGAATGTGTAAAAATCTCTCAAACAAGCTTATGTTCGCGGTCTGGAGCTGTCCTATTGGTACACCTCTGCTATTGAATAAAACTGGCTGCTTCTAGGCGATTGCTACCTTTAGAAGGTCCAACTGTTGTCAGTACATGGTCGAAATAAGAGTTTGCCCGTAGGTTAGCAGCTTTTAGTCGATTTTGGCTTGATCTCAGTTTGAGTCGGCTCATAGCTCAGTAGCCATAAGTAATGCTAAATCCTGTTATAGTAACGAGCAAAAGTAAGCTGGCAATTATATGACACAGATTCAAGAATTCTTGAATCTGGTTATTTTTGAAAGCGTTCTTTTTTCCCTGAGACTGCAAGTAAAAGGAGCTTTCAGGCAATGGGAGCTCTTTAGCCCTCGAGAGATTGTCTCATGTCCATTTAATCGGAAGCAAGAGGCTGGAACACAATATAGCAAAAGCGTAGTGTTGTCCTGTGAATCTTAATACAATCCTAATAGTTTCTAAAATTGGCAAAGCTTTGAAACTTTCTAGCCTCTGTAAAGATATTTTGATCAAGATTTTACAATAGACCTTTTGACAAAAAAAAAATATAGAGAAAATAATACTGTAATTTTATCGAAGAGGCGAGTTAGTTCCAGTGTTTATTATTACTAACTCAGTGATTACAACACTGATGGAGATCTAAATGATCGAAATGAACTCATGAAAACCAATCAATAACTTGAAAGAAATTATCAACACGAAAAACATAAGTATTCTTGGCAAAACGCTTGACGACTGAACAGACTGAAAGATTTTCTAATAAAATATTCACAGGGTACACAAAATCTTCAAATTATATATGAACAGAAAATCTAACATTCTATACAAACTGGAAATCTCGTGCAAGGCCGCGGCAAGCAACGCGCAAATCAACGCGTTCTCGCTCCATTGCTCTTCGCTTAATTCTGACATAATTAACCGATAAACTGTCAAAATCTGCTGTGGCAAATGTTATTTAATAAATTTATGAAAGCACTTTGCAGCCAGTGGAGCAGAGAGTAATCTGGCGCGCTGCCGGCTAGTTGCATGCAGCGGTTGTTCGCCTGCTTAACTGTCGTTTGCGTATCGCGTATCGCGCCAAGAATGCACACACACGCATACAAATGCCGCGACATAAATAAAAATATTGTGCGCGCAACAAAGTAACAGAGAGGTGCGTACGGCGCATGCATGCGTGTCGCGCGTTCGACGGCGCGTTGACGTGACGCGTGGCATGGCATAGCGTGGCGCATGAAATACTGTTGCGCCACAAGTGCGGTGCGGCTGCCGTTGGAGGCTGCGTAGTGGTTAATAATTGCATTAGTTTGGGTATGTGGCCTCCACCGCCACCACCGGTGGACCCACCTGAAACTGTCACAAGCGATTACATAGCATAGCAATGACATTAGATTAGCGCACACATAAACACCTGCGCGTTGCTATTTATGAGCCGTTTCCGTAGGTTGACATGTGGGTCGCAACAAAAGCAATTGGTCGCCGGCAGGCGATTATGTGGCGTGTTGCGGCAGCGCAATAGCAGGTGTCATGCGATTTTAACGAGATGTGTGACATGCAAGGCGTTTAACCAGTTTTGAGAATTTTTGTATTTCGAAAGCGTCAAAGGTTTTGAAATTTTCATTTATTTACTGTACGAAAATATCAAACAATAATTGGGGACATTTTTGAATTTGTATTTTCAAAAAGAAATAACTAAAGGTATAAAATATATAGAAGAGCCTTACAACATTAGTTAATGGAGTAAGATTAGTCTAGCTCTAGTTTAATGCCTATTAATGTACTAGGAGAATTCCACAGAAACGATTATTATAGGAGAAGAGCCGGAATATTTGCTCTCACATAATTTTCTAATCTTGTTCGAATTCTTTAGACACATCTCTCCAAATTTCGCACTAACCTTACTAATATACATAGGGAGGATCAATAAAGGTTCCCAGAAATTAAAAAGAGAAAATCTGATCGAATATGGTAAACGGACGGAATACGAATTACAAAAACCACAAAATGAAGTGCTTAAATGAGATTTGAGAGAAAACTAAACAGAAAGAATAAAGGAGGAAAAACATGATAAAGACAAAGTCTTTAGAAATTTGGTACTGAATTCGTAAGAAGTGAAGGAGCCATAAGAACCGACGGAATCGGGCTATTGTGAGGAAGAAGGGATGGGTTCCAATAATACAAAGTGAGGGTAATTTATTCCATACAGGATATATAATAGTATATTTGTATCAGAATAAGTTTTAGTTTAGTCCCACGACAGACACTCTAGTTTCGAGAGGCAACTGCTATTAGTATGTAGGTACAATATTTGGTTTGTTTGGATTAAAGTTCGAAGCTGGATGCTATAAAACTTCGATGCCCTCTTTTCCTAACCGAAAGATTGATTTTATTTTCAAATATTTTAAAGGCCATAAGTACAGTTGACTTCGCTAATAATAATCAACGAGTTTTTCAGGATTTCCAAATAGAGTCTAATTCGCATAGCTGCTCTAATGGTGAGATTGTAAAAGTAAATAGGCAGAGCCCTTTATTGCTGTAGGTCTTCATATACTCGAAATTAACTACGAAAAGAGGAATGGTAAAGTAGGAATTGCCACTGACTTCAATAGCAGGGATTTCATCATTCCAAATACAATAATATAATGGATTATAATCAGGCCACTGCAGATTAAGGAGTCATCAGTAATCTCTCGTTAGATCAATGTCGATTCTGCGGCTTGGTAGCTGATACACCAAAGCATTTATTTCTTGATTGCACTGCGATTGCAAGTAAGGAGTCAGGCAATGGAAGACATTTAGCTCTCGAGAGAACGTGTCACGTCTATTAGACCGGTAGCAATAGAACAGTGTCCATTAGTGCACCTCTGAATATCAATCCAATCTATATATATACAGAAATTGCTTTGAAATTCTATTGTCTATGTCAAGATAATTATATTTTCCTATATATATTAGTATAGACTTTATACAAAAGAAAATAAGGTGAGGAACCCTTTTATATACCAATATTTACTCTTTGCAAATAATTTCTCTACATTCTACATATTTCGTTTGAAGGCAACACATAAAATTTAAATTCAACACTGTCATGATATTTGTATGAAATATCTCAGTCTAAAATCTAAAATTTATCTTTCAACTTTATTGCAAATAATTAATATTTCCACTTTTCATTAAGCGCTTAGAGTTTAGCTGCTTGCTTGCGATTGAAAATGCATACAATTTGCTGCACTTACTTATAGTCCGTCAAATAGTTTATTTTATTTGCCGCTTAAATCATTTTCACCGTTGTTTATTTTTAGAATACACTTTTTCTTCCACTACTGCGCTAAAATGCAGCAGTTGCTTGGGAAGAATGCAATGCAATTTATTGGCAACACGCCCCCTTTATGAAACGCCATAAACTAGAAGACGCTTTGCGCTATCAAGCGCGCATGTCGATATGCTCCGCTATATATTTGAGCACATGTGCGTGTGTGTGTGTGTGTGTGTGTTTTAGTGAACGATGTATGCCATGCACGATATAATTAAAATCAACGCCAGATGTTCAGTTTTCCCGGAGATGTGGAAATGCGCGTCGCACTGATAAGGACACGGTGGGCTGCAACACAATTTCAACAGCAAAATGCAACGCAGCAGCAAAATAAAATAAAAACAAAATAATAAAATCAAAAACAACAAAAGATAGGACAACAAGGCAGCTGGATTGTGGCGCAGAAGAAATTAAATGGCTGGCGGTATAAAAAGGTAAAACTATCGCTTTGGTGCTGGCGGAATTGAAGCAGGCAAATCGTTTGTAAATATTTCTATTGCTGTTAATGCACCACTTCGCTGTTGTTGCTGCTATTATTGTTGCGCATGTGTACAACAACCTATTATTAGCGTGTGTCGGTGCAGGAAAATTGCGCTGAAAGTCTTACATAGTTGTTGATAATTTTTCCATTTGCTGAGTTGTTATTGTTGTTGTTGGTAAAGAAGCTGCTGTTGTTGCCTCTGCGCAACGCATAAGGGCAGCCCTTTCGCTTAGCCAACCAATGCGTGCTGGGAAATTAGCCAACCAATCAAACGCTGACACAAACAAACGAGTAGCCGCTACTCGCTACGTGCATTCTTGCCTTAAAAGCTTCTAGTTGTGGCATGCAACCGTGCAACAATGTAATTATGCTGTGCCACGTTCAAGGGCTCTGTAGTACTTTTTAAGTATGGAATGTCCATTGGCTAGTTGAAATATGCGGAGCGATTAAAAATTATGTTCTGGAATTACATGTTTGAAGGTGGTCGGCGTGGTAGAAAAAAAGGTTTTGAAGAACGAGGATTTTTTTTATTATAGTAAATTGAATAATGATTATTGAAAGCTACTCAGAAAGTTTATAATTCATAATATAGAAAGGTTGTGTTGTTGTTAATAGTTTTAAATATTAAAAAAAAATCATAGAAATGTATACTAGAGGGTCTAACGGTAACCACTTGAAAGATATAAACCTCATAGGGTATTTTTGGCATAAATGAGGTTAAACTAACATTTCAGAAGAGGATTAAAATATTTATATTGTAGAAAATTTGTAAGCGCCTTTTAATTGCAAGAGTTCTTTACTCTAAAATTCATAAAAAGTCCAAATTTGCATCCTTAAGTCTCTCCAAGTGTTGTAAGCTCGGCCTCAAAGCTCAAAAGTAACAAAGCAATGACATTCTTAACAATTTTTTATACTCTCGCAACAAATGTTGCTAAAGAGAGTATTATAGTTTTGTTCACATAACGGTTGTTTGTAACACCCAAAACTAAACGAGTTAGATATAGGGTTATATATACCAAAGTGATCAGGGTGAAGAGTGGAGTTCAAATCCGAATGTCTGTCTGTCCGTCCGTCCGTCCCTCCGACCGTCTGTGCAAGCTGTAACTTGAGTAAAAATTAAGATATCTTGATGAAACTTGGCACACTTATTTCTAGGCACCATAGGAAGGTTGCTTTCGAAAATGAGCAAAATCGGACCACTGCCACGCCCACAAAATGGCGAAAACCGAAAACACATAAAGTGCCATAACTAAGCCATAAATAAAGCTATGGAAATAAAATTTGGTATGAAGGATCGCACTATGAAGGGGCATATTTGGATGTAATTTTTTTGGGGTAGTGGGAGTGGCCCCGCCCCTTACTAAGTTTTTTGTACATATCTCGCAAACCAATAGAGCTATATAAACCAAACTTTCTGCAGTTGTTTTCTTTAGCCACTTCCTAATACAGTCCAAAAATGAAAGAAATCGGATCATAACCACGCCCACCTCCCATACAAAAGTTAGGTTGAAAATTACTAAAAGTGGGTTAACTCGCTAAGGAAAAACGTAAGAAACACTAAATTTCACATAAGAAATGGCAGATGAAAGCTGCACTCAGATTTTTTTACAAAATGGAAAATGGGCGTGGCGTCGCCCACTTATAGGTCAAAAACCATATCTCAGGAACTACTCGACCGATTTCAATGAAACTTGGTTTGTAATAGTTTCCTTACATCCCAATGATATGTTGTGAAAATAGGCCAAATCGCTTCACAACCACGCATACTTCCTATATACGAGAACTTTGAAGACAATCTGAATCGTTTACTTTACAATATATAAAGTAAGTACTAGTGAAGATATCGGTGCAGAACTTTGCACAAATACTATGTTAATAGTGTGGCAGCCCCATTCTAAAAATCGCCGAAATCGGACCATAGGTTTTCAAGGCCCCATATATCAAAAACGAGGACCTCGGTGCTTCTAACCTAATATTAGAGTTTCCAACTTTCAATGGACTTTATACAATATATATGACGAATATGTGGGTCAAATTGTGTATTATATAATATAAATAAAGTTAAATAAATAAATTGCGAGAGTATAAAATGTTCGGTTACACCCGAACTTAGCCCTTCCTTACTTGTTTATTAATTTTTTTAATTAATTTCTATTGAACTTTTGTAATACTTGTAATAGAAAATAGAATATGCAAATTGATTAGAAAAGCAAGACATGGCCTTCGTTCGGAAGAAAATAAGTTGTACTTTGTTCTAAGCCCGGCCTTTAAGTAAAAAATATGTAATTATCTTTGGAAATAGCTTGATCACAGGCTAATTTCTAAAATTTACTTGGAATCTTTATTCAAATCATCACAAATACTATAAGTACTATAATAGCTGAATAGTATGCTGTCAAAGTTTTCGAAGAGGGAACAGCAAAGATTCTACATTGATATGCCTAACCCCAAATACTCACTAAAGCTTGATGATTAGTATAAATAAAGTAATATCCAGCAATCTCCGATCAAAATCAGCAACTTTCTTGGAAATAAGCGATATTACTTTCGTTTCTCTGCCACAAAACGATGTAACGGTGTCTCATGTAATGTGCAAGACACCTTGGACTGATGCAATACTTACGCTTTTAGCTAATAGACAAGCTGACTTCTAAGCATGCAGCTGCTTTTTGTGATATAACCATTGCAGAGTTGCATGTGCGCACGCAGCGAGTGAGAAAGTTACAACTAAGACTCATTACAAGCACATAAATACATGAAAGAATTGTTGTTGCGACATTCGCAGTATGCGAACTGTTATTTTCCAACTCAATGTTTATCGTCTTCATCTTTCGCCAGCATCAACGTCACTGACGCTCTTACGTCGTCAACGTTCGCATCGTTGGCATACAAACATACTTGCGAATGTGCCGCAAGTCGCTGTGAGAGTTATGTATGCGACTAGCTCGCGGCTCTTCATTAGACAATCGCAACCAGCATACATTTTGCTATTAGCTATTGACATTGCTGATTGCCGGCTAGGCCACGCGGTCGTCTAGTTGACCACTTCGGTCCATCTATTGCTCGTTGTTGCTGCTGTAGTCGTAAATCATCTAATGCTCAGTGGTTATTGAATGCATTTTTGAAAACAATAAACTTGAATTATGTGCCAATGATAGCGCACAATACACATGAAGATGCATGCAACATACATGCAACACACCACATGACATTGCAACGCTTAGAAATTCTTGTGTTTGTCGAAGCAGGTTGCTTGCCGGTTTCCTAGTTGCGCCGCGCTTTCGCAAATATGCCGTTTCGCGCTATAAATGGCGGCTCATTTTCTACGCATGCGTGCACGAACGCGCATTCGCAATGCGAGATGCCGATTGCTACATGCGTTGCATGGCGTGGTGGTGGACACTGAGGCGCTTGGAAGAAAGTGAAAGAAAAGTATTTCATGCGCAGTTTCAGTTGTTTAGAACATAGTTACTGTTACTGTTACTTCTTTTTTTGCTCTCAAATGGTATTCTTGATGTTGCATAAGGTCTGTTATGTTGACTTGGTATACTTTCTTACTTTGAAATAAATATTTGTGGAATTCTTGAGTTGATATCTATTTTAGTATTGAATTATATAAGTGGATATAAGTGGTATAGGATAAGGTGGTATAGGTAATTCAAGACTGTCTGGACTTTAATTTAATAGCTTCTAGAATATCTATGTTTATAAAAAAAGTGTATACTATGTAGATTTTGAATGTTTATTTCCTGTTCTCACCGATATTGAAAAGGCTGAAGGCTTATGATGGCTTCCAAACCAGGACTTGTGGAAAGATCTTGTTTAAAAGTGCTAGTTTTAAGCCTTCAACTTTAAGCCTTTTACTCTTCACAGGGATATCAAAGGTGATGAGAAAACGTGTGAATTGTCTTAGTCTGGGGAGTCTTTAATAAAATTAAAGCGCGACAATCGCCGTCTTCGATTCGCCATTTCTCTATTCGCTATTGGACGAACCTCTCTTGTCAAAAAATTCACATCTCAAGGCAACAATAAAATTAGCGAGTTGAATTCAATACATTGCAGTGTAGAGATACCTGAATAAAGTGGTATAACCACTTCACGCTACCAAGTTTAATTTTAGACATTTTGGATCAGTTTCAAATTATGAAAATGCAAACGATTTTGTATTTGGAATTAAAACTTACACATTTAAAAAATCATATTATAAAACGAGGTTTCAAATTCTACTGGTCCTTTATGCTCATGTTTGAACAACTGGTATTATTTGTTCGATTCGCTACTCTCTGAAGCTTGCTGAAACGAAGTCGTCTAAAATATATTGTGAGTTTCGATAGCTATTGAGGAAAGAGTTTATAAAGACCGTTGAAAACAGTTGAAATACTTAAAATATTTGACTTTATCTGTGAGTGTCCAGTAATTGCTAATGAGGTGTGCTCCAAAAATAACGGGAATTGTAATTTTTTTTTCCAAAAACCAAAATTAACACCTCGTATATCGAAAATAATTTTTTTGAGATCAGATGCCTATCTAGATTGGCAAAAGGATTTTGAGACCAAATTCTTCGAAATTTTAGAAACCACAAATAGGAAAAAAAACAATTACGAAAAGGTGTTTTTATTTACGAAAATATAATTTTTTAGTTGTTAAATACCTCCAAATTCCATTCGAATTCCCTAACTTACTATTGAAATTTTCCTCTGTGCACCGTCTTTTTCACACATTGTTTGCGCAAATTGCCTTTTTGCCCTTGATTGTGCGATCTAAAACAAAATTACAGCAACATTTGCGCTTGCAACAACAGTAAACAAAAAAAAGAAGAGAAAACATCGAAGTATATTAAAAAATCGTAATTATTGGATAAGCCAACTGGTGTTGAAAGCAATTTTAAAAATGATGAGTATGAGAATTGCACTTGTTTTTTGTGCGGTCGCTTTATGCACATATGCCCACAAACATACGAGTATCAACATAGTAGTGCAGTTAATGCGCCGCCATGCATACTAATAGTCCAACCACACACACACAAATATAGCCGAAGCAATGAATGCTGCTGCGCATGCGCAAAGGAATTTCGCTTAGTGCGAGTGGCCCTACAATCAGCCACCAGCCACAGCCAGCCCTACCTGTTCGCGACTGCCTGCCAACCGTTGCTGCGTCTCGAACTGTCTCTATAAAAAGCCACTAAGCAGTTTTCTTTATCGCTTATTAAAAATCATTTCGCTCTTCGTATCGTATGTTGCCTGCCTTGCTTTTCGGCCCTGCTTGGTTGCATGGCCGAAAAGCTGCGCTTCTACGCTGCTGCTTTACGGCTCTAGTGTTGTCCGCGCTTGTCGATTGCGGCCGGCATACGAGACGCATCGATTTCCGTAAACTGCATACGTGCGCATGCGCATACACACGTAAATTTGTTGTTGCATACAAAGTCAGTGTGTTATAAATACCTGTGGTCGGCTGTGCGTGGCTGCACTCCTTTATGCTCATGTTTGGCTGTATTTCTTGTTTTTTTTTTGTGTGTTTTCGTTTATTCGTAGTGTGTTTTATTTTATGATTTCAACTTTGTTATTAACTTGGCTCAAATGTCGATCAATGCTGATGATTTCGTTCGATTTCATTACAGCTTCACAGCTGCATTTGCCGTTGTGCGCTTATTCGGGTACATACACATGCGATGACTAAGTAGTTCGTCCTCACTTAAAAAGTGAAGAGCTGAAATAATAGGAAAATACGCAGGAAGCAGGCGGTTGTGGGTACAGTGTTTCGATGGCGTTGAAAAATCGCAAACAAAATTTTAAAGAAAAATTGCTCCCAAAATTAATTTAATGCATTATAATAGAGCTGAATTGGGTAACAAGAATGTGATTGATACGATATTAATTCTTTTTTTTAAATTTTAATGGAATATATAGAATTTTTGTTGCTAGTCGAGTAATTCTCAATTGCAAACTTCCCTGTCTTATTATATTTATATGGCTGTTAATCACCTATCCTTTGCACTTCGGCTTTTATAGATCCTATCTTAACGATAATTCTCCATTCTTTGGCATTTTATAAAAGCTTTTAATTTTTCTCTATTCTGGAAGATATTCTGTTTCAGTCGGTTCAAAGTTGGAAACTTCTTAGCATCACTGTCCTTGATATTTTGCAGAATATAAAAGAGTTGACTTTTAAATGTGAATTAACTAACTGGTAATTACGACTACTAGGCGGTATGTAATGTTTTTAATAAGTTTTATGAAATATCTGTCCTTCTCACATTTAATGAAACCAACACACTTTTTCGATTTTTTGGTGGTGAGTCAAAATCTAAAATTTTCTCCCATAGACTATCTACTACTATACTCCGATCATTTAAGTTGGCGCTGAAGCTGGCTACTATTCTCCGATCATTTAAAATTGAAGGATCTGTTAAGATGGACATATTGGTCTTATCAACTATTCGGTTATGATGACGGATCCAAATGATAATCATTTCGTTATCTATTACCAATTAAAGCTTTATTTATAAGCCTCTTGGCTTAATTCATATGTCATATGACGAAAACACTACAGGTTTGAAAGTGTCCGATGCACTACCCGCCGGTGGAAGCACAGGAAGAGGAAGGCCTCCACTCCATTGGAAAGTCCAGGTGGAGAGGAACCTGGTTACACTTGGGATCTCCAACTGGCGCCGGAATGCGAGGAAAACACAAGAATAGCGCGCTTTCTGGAAAATCGAAGCTCGAGTTTGCCTTATCTTTCCTTGGTTATATAACCATTGCAGACAGGTCTTTTCAATTAAATTGACGAAAAATCAATGGCTTTAGCCAAAAAGATTAAGTGGGAGTTATGTCGCCTAGCTCGTAATGATACCAGCTCACAAAAATTATAGTGGCTCTTCCCACAGATATGCGAATTCTTGGAAAGTGAGAGTAAAAATTATCGTAGGAGTAACAAACTTCTTGAATATAGTTGGAGATCACACAAAGTTACTATATATATTGTATATATGACTACGCGGGAGTGAAAAGGGCCACAAAATGTTGGCTTACAAGGCCTTCTATATGCCTATGTTTTGAAAATAAAAATTCCTAATATTTGAAACTACAGAAATCTATCTGTGAACCATTAGACCTAGCAAATTTTCTATCCTAAACAAGCCAACTACTATATATATCGGTGGTAAATTGACATTTTAGAAGGCTCAGCTTATTAATTAGCCGAATGTGTCATGAGATTGTTTGCTTTGTATAACGCTGGTCTTCTAAATAAGAGATCGTTGATGATGATTATTGTGGTTTCTCCAAACCTTTCTATCTCCCACTCTCAAATGAACTCTCTCTCAAAATGATAGCAACCAACACAAAACAGATAAAAATGGAAATCATTTGCATCGAAGCATTTGAGCGAATACAAATTTTCTTAACCTAAACACATGCATTTATTCACTTTTAAGGCACTCCAGTCATTTCAGAAATAAAAGGCAAATGCCACACTGTTCCCTTTGCATCAGCAGGCGCTTGCATGGCGCTGCAGGAAATGCAATCAAAAGCATTTATACTCACAAGTAAATATACACACACATACGCATAAGAAACTACAGCGTCCGTCCAGCTTTATATTACAATATATATACGTACGAAGTATATATATATGTGGCAACGCCAGCGATCTGTATCGTGCCGTGAAAATATTTATACAGCCCCCAAAAATCGTAATGCAACCGCATGGCGCTCCGAATGGCATGAATTGCTGTAGCACTTTACGCTGCGTTGCGGCAACATGATAATCATGATATTGGCAATTATGAACATTGTAATGAGAAAGCGTACAACAACAACAATAGCAACAATAATCAAGTAAATGCATTTTGCGTGAGTTGCTTTTGATGATGACGTGCTGTCAGTTGTACGTCAGGCCAGCAAGTCAGTCAGTCCGTCAGTCCGACAGTCAGTCACTCAGTCACTTATTCACTTACGAGTACTCGCTGTGATGCTTTTGAAAGTTGCCAATATCTGTGCTGCGCGCGTACAACTGCCCTGCGCTGTCGCCAATGTGGCGCACGTGAGTGAATGAGTGATTCAAGCCAAGCGGCACAGCCCTCGGTTACTGTGAAAATATTGCATTGTATTTGGTTTCTTTTTATTTGCACATCTTCAGCTCATCACATACGCCGCTATATTTATGTGGCACCAAGCGTTGCAAGGCGGTCTCAATGCAGGCATACATAAAAGTGGTTACATTTCACTGCCCAACACTGTACTACGCAAGTGTCCATACGAATGCACACACATACTCACGCTGGCGTTAGTGTACGCCCAAAAACAGTTTTGTTGCATGTTGCATGTGTGTGTGCCTGCTACTTATTGCCGCTTGGGCTCTTGCCGTTGACGCTGCTGACGCGCTGTTGCATTTACATTGGCAAATTATGGCAAATACACACCTTTTCTGCCATTTTACCCTCACATCACTCACTCAGTCACTCACAGGCATTCGCTCAACCAACCACTCCACTCTGGCTGCTGCTCGTCCCCACTCCACAGCCCAACCGTCCGTCCAATCATGCAATCTAACCAATTGCCTGCTGCTCGCCAGCAATCATTGCCTGCAACATCTTCTTTTGTTAGCTTTCAACCTTCAGCTGCTGAATTTACTTTTATTGCTGATGAATATTTGTTGTTGCCATACTGTTGTTGTTGTTGTTGTTGTTGCAAGCATTTCCATTATTATTTTTTCTTCATTATTTGATCACTTATCTTCTTTGGGGCGCTTTCATGCTAACAATCATTGGCGACGACGGTGAGCGGCCCCACTTGCGCGTGCGTGCGCGCCTCCACACCCAAACACGCACACACACACACACTCACGCATACTTGCATACATTTACATTGTATATATCAACCACATAAGTATGCTGTTGTTGTAACCAACGCTTGCCAACATAATTATATTTGTATTTTCCATTTTATTTTTGCCTGCTTATGTGCAAGTACGAGTATATAATATACTCGTACATATAGAGTTATAATGTATAAATGATTATGTTTTTTTTGCATTCTGGCAAACTGATTTTCATTTTGCGATAACTTTGAAGGTTTTATTGTTGCCATGTCAACAACTCGAACTCGAGTTGAATGTAATGAAGTTAATTGTTTTTCGCCAATATTGCATGTGTGCGTAAATGCGGTGCATGCCGCTTGGCGAATGGCTTTTTAAAAGCTTTCAACAACAGCGTTGTCGTGTCAATTTCGCTCGAAAAATTGTTGCAAAAGATTGGGCGATTTGGCGTCGATCGCTGTGCGAATTTGTTACGCAGAAAATTTGAAATTTTGTAATTACATTAAGTAATTTCACTAGATATGAGAGAAAGGGCAGATAAATGGAGTTCATCGTGTGAATCACTATTCACTATTCACTATTCACTATCACTATGAATATTATTTTCCATTTCCCAGAGTTTTTAATATTCAAATGCTCTTAATTATTGCGTATAAATATTCTCTTCTTTATCCAGCTAACAAATAATTGAATAAATGTTTGAGATTTTAGTCTAACTAAGTCCATTTAGCTATAGGTGTAGAGGTACTTGAAAATGTAATACTGTTGCTCTACACTCCGACTGAATTATAGAAAATAGTAATTAGTAGTAATTGAAAGACTTACATGGCAGATATTAGGACAATCCCTTAATTGAGCCAATTAATATTCCTTATCTATAATTTATAATATAGAAAATTTGCTAACTGACTTGAATGAACGGCTATATCATTATATTATTTGTATAAATCATTATTAAAACAGTTATAACATTTGGGATAGTTCATTAATTGGGTAATTTTTGGAAAACAGTTAGTTAATTGACTTAATTAGAGCATATCTGTTTCATAAAAAGGGACTCTTAAATTAATATTTTTTCTTTGTGTATTAGATTATAAAATTTGTTAATTTACTTTGTGTTATCTGAAAGACTACAGTATCTTAATTGAGTAAATAAAGGTAGACAATTTGCTAATTGACTCAAAAAGATTATATCAAATCAGAAATTTTAATTTTTTTCTTTGTGTTTTAGTGTCGATAATTTGTTAATTGACTAAATTAAAGGCTATCTGAGAGCTCATAAATTTAAAAAACATTGGTTCGTCTTGTCAAAATTCATCTTAATTTAACTTAATTCTCAATGAAATTAATGGAATAATGTTCCATTAATATTAGGACTTGGACAAATTAAGGTGAAGATTGGATCCAGTTTGAGCGTAGTTTTGGTATACATTGTAAACATGAAACACTTTTAAATCAAAATATATAATGAACAAAACAAACAGTAGTTGCCACATTGAATTCTTCTCTCTTGAATAAAAATAATTATTAAATGAAAACAACTCCTACATACAGATTGTATAGTGGAAGTCAATAAAAGAAAGTATATTGATATCCTTCTATAGTTATATAACCTCATATTATTTGCTTTTTTGATAAAATCTGACTACTTTTTGTATGCCAGTTGTTTGATCGAATCAATTGACATTAGTAATTTTAGTATTGCTCTATTTAAAAACAAAACAACACTCATTAGTGATTGAAGTAAATTCGATAACGATTATTACTTCTTCTTTCTATCTTTGTTAAAAGAAGTCTACACAAATTCTCATTTCAGTTCATAAATTACTTCAAATTTCAAAATAGAATTTGAAGTTTGCATTATAGGCTTCCACAGAAGGAAAAAAATCTGTAGGTTATAATGAGACAACCATTTATAAATTTGGAACAAATAATTTAACTTTTAATCCTGAAATTTACTGCTAAAATTATTAAAAATAACCATTTTCGAAAATGTCTCAAACTTTTATTTTCAACGAATTCGCAGACTTCTCAATCAATTTTTGTCAGTATAAGTTCTAAATTATATTTCATTAGCATATTTTTGCAATATTTTTTTTTAACTCTGTTTCGATTTTCCATAAAATTCTGCCGCTTTGTAATAACCATTTAGCATATCATTCTATTAATAATTCTTTTCATAAGTCGAATTTGAATAAATAATTATGTATATTCAAAATATATATTCGTATGTAGGTTCATTTTACTACAACTATAAAAACTATTACGAAAACAACTGCGTTTGTTTCTGTGAGATCTGTTAACAAATTGCGCCTTTGTTGTGCGACCAAAACAGGTCAACTCTTTGATATATAAGTAATAACCAATCTTGGAATGCCGAATATAAAAATCTGTATGTAAATATGGTTTCTCAAATGTATATGTGTGTATGTATGTATGTATGCTTGCGTTTGGGCCAACAAAGCCAGTTAATTGTGTGTGTGTTGGCGTGTCTCAAGCAGCGAAGATTAGCGCAGTGAAAATTATTTACACGCTATAAATTAAAGTATTTAATTGTCATTATATGATTTAATATCAAAGATTAATTGTTCATATCGATAATTTATAATATTTATATTTATGAGAATGTAAATTTAATTGATTGTGTAGGTAATTTGGTGTAAAGTTTCGTCGTTTTTTTGGTGAATTCCGTTTTAGGCAGTCGATTTGTTAAATCATAGCCATATATGAATATATAAACTTAGTTGTATTATACATATATATACATACACAGTTACCTATTATAGGAATTTGTATAAGTTGGGCGAAGTTATGATTTGTGATTTATTTCGTTAAATGACTGGTTTATCGTTGAATAGGCAAAAGGGAGAGCCCTCCAAAAAAGTGAGTGCCAAAAACATATAAATTCGAAGATATTTTAAGCAATTCACATAGGAGAAGGAGGATTTCAGTAAGACTACAAACTACAAACAGCCTCATTTATTCTTCAATATATTTCGTTGTACACAGTCAGACCAAGTTACACAAGAAGCGCCGCAAAATTTACCAAATTGCATGCATCCATACACTCAAGGAAAGACATTCAAACAGTTACATCTCTTTAATTGAGCCTATTGGCTAATTGATTTCATTAGTGGTTATCTGAAAACATGAAAACATTGTAACCGCATTGAAATAGTTGAAGCTGTCGAGCGATTCTTTTAATTGAGTAAATTTAGTATTTTCTCTATACTGATTTCTGTAGACGATTTGTTAATTAACTCATTTAGAGCTTATTTTAAGGGTGTTACAACTTTGTAGAAATCCTCTCATTTGAGTAAGTTTATTTTTATTATTTGAGAATTGATTAAGACAATTAGTTAAATGATTTAATTAAGAAATTTTTTTAATTGACTTAATTAAAATATTTTGTTAATTGACTTAATTTTAGTCTATTTTTAATTCTGAAAGTTATAACTACTAAGAAAATACCGTAATTGAGTAATATTTTTTTCTAATTGACGTAATTAATTCAATTTGCAAATTGACTTAATTATGAACTAACTGAGGGCGCATATCGTTGAATATGAAACTATTTTTTAAAAAATTTGAAGAATATCTTCACGAAACTACGCCTAAGGGCCTTAAACACTCTTACTCTTCATGCCTTCGTCCAATATATGTATATGCATTCACATGCATAAGAATCGATTTTCGCTTTCTCAGCATTGTCGGGGACAATAGCGACAGCGTCGCACTGATGACACCGAACAGCTGTCAAATGTTTGATTGACTGACAATTCGCAAAATACGAAATCCGTTCATGGAAAACGAGTGTATGGACGACAATTCAACAACTGCACTGCACTGCTCTGCAGCGACGACGTGTCAGATGGCGAGACCTGAGCCACTGGCTTGACAATTGGCTAAAGGATGCTGCGGCATCTAAACAATTGTTCCGTCGCGTCGCCGCTTGAAGACGAACATATCAACGTGCACACACGAGTACAATAGACGAACAGCGAAATAAACAAGTGAACATAAATCGCTGGAAAAGTGGCAGCAACAGCAATGAGAGGATTCCGCAGATTGCCAAGAAAGGAAGCAGTCAGGTATCAGAGGACACACGAACACACATGATAACCGCAATAATAATGACAATAATAGCAACAGAAGCTTGCAATATGCAACAACAACACAAAATCTTGAAACAGTGTTTGCTAAGAGTGAACTAACAGCCAGCCTTAGTAGCAACAACAACAGCTATAGGCAGCAACAGCAGCGCAACAACAATGCAACAATCGCGAAAACAATAAGAACAAATCGTTGACAAAATTTATTGTGGCTAACCGGCAAACTCGTCTGCGGCACACACACTTACTCACATTCAAGAAAGCAATGTTACTTTGGGACAATCAAGCGTCCAGCAGCGGCAGCAGTCCGACCTAAGCGCTTTCAACAGTCCACCCGTGCACTTGCATAGAGACATACAGACAGACAGAGAGACGCAGCGCAGCAATTGTCCAGCGTAGTTCGGCTGAATTTGTGCGAATCACATCCTGCCCGGCGAAGTGACAAACGGCCCGGCCAACGATTTGCACTACTGCATGGAAGGCGCATACTTAGCGCAGCAATGCGGCAGTCAGTCAGGCAGCCGGGCTATTTTGCATACCATGCGACCTGCTGCCACAGGCAACAAGACAACAACAACAACAACGCGCAAAGCCTCTAAACAAATCCGAAACTCAATTGATGGCGGCAGCCAAGTCCCTTTAGCCTCACAGCGCTCCACTAACCACCAGCCGCCCGGCGGTGAACGCCTATTACCGATTGCCGCTCGTCATGGTTGTTGCGTTGCCGCCGCGCCGCCGATGCTATCCTTGCGATAAGAAATTAAATTAACGAGATATGTCAACGATGAATTCATTGCAATGGTTTAAGCCCAAAAGCCGCCATTCTTTTGCGTTTATCCTCTTCTTCGTGTGTGCGCGCGCGCACTCGCCATTCAGTGCGCGGCTTTCGCGGGTAAGCATGCGGTCACATTGTGCTTTTCGTCACCAGTGGCTCGTTGGCAGGCTGGTTGGCTGGCCGGCCGCT
Source organism: Zeugodacus tau (assembly GCA_031772095.1). Lineage (NCBI taxonomy): Eukaryota > Metazoa > Arthropoda > Insecta > Diptera > Tephritidae > Zeugodacus > Zeugodacus tau. Next base: position 54,058,903 of record CM062651.1, on the reverse strand, counting down.
GGTGTTTAGCTTTGCTTGGCATCTTGGCAATTTTTGTGCCATTCTTCTACGCCTGCAGCGCTACAGCTGTATTATTGTTGTTTGTGTTCTTGTGTTGTGGTAGCGATTAGCTGTGCTTTTATTTCTCCCTTTGTCAATTGTACATTTGTAGATTTCCCTTTTGCTGCGCAACAATTTGAAGGTTTGCAAGGGCATTACTGCCGTCGCAAGCGCAGTCAGTGAAATCAAGAGTGAAGCTGGTCAACAAAGACTACTTAAGTATGTGTGTATCGCGAAAGTTGTTGCGGTCTATAGCGAAAAGAGATTTAACAGCGCTATTGAGCTGCAACTTCATGAAGCGCCTGTCAGCGTTCATTGTGCAATGGATATACTGTCAATACTTGATTTTGACTCCGCTGAGTTGTGTCCAAATAGAATGTGTCAGACAGAATTTTCGTTGATTTTTTGTTTTCAAAATATTAGATTAGAGATAATGATTGTCTATGGATTTTGAACCAACAGCAACATTTAAAATTAGATATCTTTAGGATAATGGTATATACACAACCCCATAAACTCGAGGTGAGGTGATCCTATGAATAATTCCACAATAATTAATGGAGTTTTGAAGGAACCTCGTCTTTAAGAACGTTGATTCGTTGTAACAACTATCATTTTTATTTTTAAGTGTTTAGGAAAATCCGACTTTATGAGTTGAGTTTTATATATTAAACTGGAGTTTGAGTTTTCGTGTTTGTGAAACAAGTTCACTACTATCACTGGAGAATTTAAGAAACATGATTTTTAAAAGATTTGGAGTTTTATTAAATAAACTCGGGTTTCCAGATTTTGTGTTATGTTTCGTTTTCAGTATTAACAATGAAGTGTTTAAGAAACTTCGCCTGTATAATATTTGGTATTTAATCGAATAAACTCGAGTTTAGGGTTTCGTGTATATGAAGCTAGGGTAAACCCTCGATTGTTTAGGAAACTCCATTTTGAGTAGAGTTTTAAAAATTAAACTCGAGTTTGTGATTTTGTATTTATGAAAAATTTCACTATTATCACTGAGGTGTTTAAGAAACTTCGCTTTTAAGAGATTTTGTGTTTTATCGAATAAACTTGCGTTTCCAGATTTCGTGTTCATGAAATTCTGTACCCATTATCACTCGAGCATTTACAAGACGCCGTGTTTGTGGGTACAGTTTTATAATTTAAACTCGAGTTTAAGAAACACTTGTGCTTATGAAACACTTTCACTATTATCAATAGAATGTTTAAGAAACTTTGTCGTTATAAGAATTGGCGTTTAATCAACTAAATTCGAGTTTCGTGTTTATGAAGCACTATCAAACTCGAGTGTTTAAAAAACTTCATCATTATGAGTAGAAATTTTTACGTAAACTCGAGTTCGAGTGTTTCAGAGGTTGTATGTTATATCTAGGTGTGTTAGATTTTTGTTTAACCGCCTTTGCATCGCTAAAACAGTAGAGTTTATGGCGAGTTTAAGAAAAACAAGCTGTTTGGAAACTCCGTGTTTGTGATTAGAGTTTAGTGGAGTAAACTCGAGTTTTTATCATACTGTAAATTATCTTGATATTTGATTGATAATATCTTAGCAAGTTTTTCTTAACATAAGGTAATTTTATTCCTTATTTATTAGCTCCAAAAATTTTATCCGTTCGTAATTCAATAAGTCAAAGTTTAATCACATAATATGCCAAAACTGAAAAAAGTCCATTTTCTGCACAGAATATTCATTAAATTCCTATAACTATCCAATAAACTCAGTTTCTCAAACACATATTAAACACTAAATCAGTATCTGCAACCACGTTGAACGTTTAGCCTGGTATGAACTCGCGCTATACCGTTACTTTATGAATGAATAAAGCTATTTGTAGGATAATTTCATATTTCAAGCTTACAAATAACAATAACATTAAAGCAAATGATTTTTACTACGAATGGGTCAAAAGTGGCAGGTGGCAAGCAGAATGTGTTGCATGAAACAAACAACAACTATACATTGTTGCGCTGAACATTGCCCTTTCGAACACTCGACGTTAAGCGACTAACAGCCACAACAAAATAATCAATGAACACATTAAAAAGCAATCCAAGTGAACTCAGCATTCGTTGCTACACGAGCGAGCTAACCGACTTGAATGAAAATCCCATTTGTGGCACGAACACAAGCGATTGGCGGTTAGTGCGCGTACTAGAGAGCAGCGATTGATTTCAAATAACCAAAGCGTGGAGTCATTAAGCAGCAGCAGATAATATTTGCGGCCTTCAGGGCAAGTCGTAGTGGGACTCATAGGTCTTTGTATTTCTCTCTCATAAAACCAGCATTCTATTGATAACAGAGTAATTTGTGGCGTGTGACTGCACGTTGTTGGCTGTAGCAAAGAAGCATAAAAGTCAAGCTTTCGTCGCTTAGACGGCAGATGCAATCGCCAAGCCCTCGCACACTCGCTTGCCACACGAGTGACGTGCGACGCAGCGTTTTGGCATTTAACGATTTTTTGAGCGGTACAAATTCGCACACGAGTGTCTACACACATGAGTACAGTTGCCGACATATGCAAGTGGCTATGAAGTCATATGTTTCGCAATGGCGCTTTGCCACACAAAGTGGCAGCATTCTTCTCGGCGTTGCGGCAAGGCGCTATAATGATGTTAACCTTTTTGGGCAACAGCCACAGTAACTCCCATTTGTTGCATGCCACTAGGCAAAATATTCTATGCGGCGCGCATGTGTGTTGGCGAACTATGAGGTCAACAAATTGCTGATGATTGCCGATTAAGCGTTTAATAATTTCATTAACTGTTGTGAGCTCGTGTAGTCGTAGTAATTTTATGGCGCGAGAATAACGACTCGAAAAATTATATACTAAAGTGGTATTTTGAAATACTTTGTTGCAAGTGGCATGGTCGCACAAAGTATACAGAAATAATTCAAAATGTTGCTGATAATACTAATTTGTATATTTTATTGTAAATTTTTTATGCAAATATAAATATATATTTTTAATAAAATTAATAAAAAAAAAATTATTAAATTATTATTTTTGGGAAACTTTTTTATTGTAATAAATATTCGTTTGCCTACTAAGGTTTTCTAGTATAATCTTAAATATGAGAAAATTATTAAAGAAATATTATAAATGGCATAGTCGCTTTTAATAAATATTTAAGGGGTTATATACAGTTAGACGGCCGAAAAAATGTGAATTTTCCAGAATTTTTTCCGAGAAAACTTTTTAATTTATTGATCCAAAAATTTATACACATAATATGGTATCTTTTAACTGTATTTTAAGACTTAGTACTACATAGTAAAAATATTTATTTGAAAAAGAGCTACAGCTGATCTCCAGGAGCTCCTCGAGAATGCGCACGCTTTTTCTATAATTTTATTATATAAAGAATTTAAAATAAGTGGCAACCCTTCGTTAAACGTACATATATCCGTTAAACATGTTTATATATATATTTATCTATTTTCAGACTCATTCAAAAATATTTTATTTAATTTTACGATTTAATTGAATAAAATTAATAAACCAGGTGGCAACTCTTTACATTTTTTTGTTTTTAATTTTTAAGCTTCCTTAAAACCCTTTTGTTTATTACTCAAAATGTTTAGAAGCGTTAATTTGAACTCGTTCTTAATCTAAATTCTCAGAAGGAGCTCAGCGATAAATTTTTTTATAAAACCTGAACAGTACAAACAAAAACTTGTCTTCATCTTGTAGCTGACAATTTTTTCTAAAGAAATTTTGACATGGAAACCTTTAATCGTGGTTGATATATATTGAGTAAGATGGCCTGATTGAACTATTAATTTGATTGAAGTTTATTTCAAGTAGACATATTACGAAATCAGAGAGTAAATCTATATAAACAGATTATACCATCTCACCAATCCCAAGCGCTTTTAAGGTATAATAAAGTTATCTATTTCCAATACTTAGAAATGAAGAAACTGTCGGCGTGATGTTATTGATCAAGTTGAGTGATAAAATGATGACGACACAAGTGATATTCACACGTGTAGCGTCCGAAAAAGATTAACACGAATCTGATAACATTATTATTCGGAAAGAAAAAACGCCGAAATATAATGAATTCGAGCATGGACCAGAAGATCCTATATTAGAAGGCGCTTGTCATTATCTTTATATATAAAATTCGTCTGTACGTGTGTATGTATGAATGAGTTCAGCTCCTCCTAAACGGCTGGATCGATTTGAATAAAATAGATAAAATTTTTTTGTGTGTCTTCAAGTGAATTAGAAAATGCTTTGTAGTCACCAATCGGTCCAATTTAAATACAGTATTTAATTCATTTTAAATTTATAAATTAATGTTTTATATTTGCGAAAAATAGATGGTGCCATTGTTGCTATATAGAAACAGCGTAAAAATATATAAAATTGTTTTGGAGAATGGTTCCCATTATTTTACTATGTGTGTTTCATTACATACTTTGTTTAATATCCTCATAACTTGAAATATCATGCAGGACAACGTCTGTCGTTGCCGCTAGTTTACTATATAATTCCCAGTTAGAGACTTGGGACTATTGATTATTTGCAAAAGTTAAGAAGTTACTCAAAAATGTATAAGGTACATTAAGTTATTATCTAATTAAGTAACTTTATTTTGAGAGTCTGGACATCTTCTATTCTTTTAAGTAATAAAAAATTAGAAACACCTAGACTAAATATTGTTGAAATTGCTATGTAGAAAATTAGTCCAAAACGAATCACTCATATCGTCATATTAACTAGGTACTATTTGCCACAGATAAGTAGAAGTTCAACAAAACCATTTGTATATCAAGAAATTCAAGCAAGGGTTAAATACCTTGAGTTTTTGATAACATATTTTCGTAACAAGTTTTTTTCCAAAGTCTCCGCCTACTATGAACAGTAAGTATGTAAAGTGACTACGCTTTGGCATTACAATTTTATGAAAATAAAATAATTATAATTATTTCCCTTTCTTAAAAAAAGCAACAACAAATATTCAAAATATGAAAATAGTATTTAAGCAAAGCAAAAATTTCCTTTTGAAAGGAGAGCAGTGCGCAATAATATTTCTCTTGTTAACTATTGCGCTTGCCAACTTTCTTTTATGCCCACATTATGCAAATCCAGCAACACTGCATTGCAGCAAATATAAACAACAACACAGAAGGCGCATATTTGCACGCAAACACACAAACGCAAATGCAGTGAATACAAATATACTAACAAAGTAGAGAAGTATAGCAAAAATATATATAAAGATCAACGCGCTTACACGAAACGCAGTTAAACGCCTGTGGCTAGTTACTAGCCAGACTAGCTAGTACAGCTAGTACGGCCCGATCGGTGGCTTTTTGGTCAATACCAGTTAGTTAGTGGGGTAATGGTCAAATGCGCGTGCGCATGCGCATAACCAAACAGGCAACGAGACACTCCAGCAGCGATAGCATTTCGGTTGGGTGGTGCGCGGGGGGTTGAGTGCGCGTGATAGCGTAGAAATTTGCATGTGCAAAAGTTTCACTATCTCCGCAAAAGCGAGATTCGCGTCACCCGCGACTGCCTGCATTTGCACAAATATTTGGTTTAATACTTCTGTGTTTGTGTGTGTGTGCAACGAGCGATTAGTATTAGCCCCATAGGCTTTCATGGCTGCCTTCCGCATCACCAAAGCACTGCGCGCATCTGTGGCAACACACACAGAGGCACAAAAGCCGCGGTAACATTGTCGCGCCGATAAATATCTGCCTGCTGATGCTGCCGCCGTTGCCTTTGCGGGCTACAATTTTCCTTAAAAGAGATTTATCTCGGCGGCCCCTGGCTGCTGCTGGCTGCTCAACGGCGCACTTACTTGATTTCTATTTTTTTGTTTTTGCTTTTTGACTATTCATGTTGCTGCTTACTGTTGTTGTTGTTGCTTTTGCAGTTGCCGCTGATCTTTTGGCTGCCTTTGCGGTGGCTCTGTTTAAGTGAGTTTGCATGCTAAGGAGATATTTACTAATTGAATCAACACCAAAAATGTACAAAAACAACAGCAACAACAACAACAAGAAGTTAGTATAAAATACACAATTACATTGGGCAACAAACAAGATTACTATATAAACAATAGAAGAAATGCCAACGGCGGAAATGCGCACACAGACTTGCAACACATCCATACATAAAGAAGACGCAGAGAGAAATGCAATTGGCAACTGAAGCTGGAAAATGGCAAGGCAGCTAAAACAAAAGAGTAGAGAAAGAGGGGAGGAGTGCGCGGATAATATCCATGCGATTAGTAGCTTGATGTTGCAGCAGCCACAATGTTGCGCCGCGTGTACTAGGAAAATGCAACACTTTAGAATGCAAACACTCGACGATCGCTGTGGTAATGGCAGACATTGTTGTTGCTGTTGGTGCAGAAAAATTGCTGAAAATCTTCACTGGTATTGCCAGCGACAGTGTTGCAAGTATTCAAAAGTATAATGTTGCAGTGGCGTTGTAGGGTGTTGCAGTTGTTGTTGCTGCAAATATTCTTGCCATATCGCCGCTGCGCAGACGGTATCTTGCCGCGATGCTGGCAAGTTTATTGAACTTCGGCACGGCATTGCGCGAAAAATTGTCTATCGCAAGCACGCACACGATTCTATGCAAATCGCAAAGGCACTCAAAATATATATATATACATTTAAATATATGTATTTAAATATATGCTACCAAAAATCGATAATATCCTAATGATGTGCTAAGCGGCAGTGGCGTTGGCGTTCTTGAAATTCCACACGCCGCTCAAATATGCAAGAATTTCTAGATTAACCGTTATTTTTCTATTTCACAACTGTTATGCTTTATTTTTTATAAATTTATAATAAAATCGTTCTAATTACTGCCACAGCAGAGCAAAGAAAGCACGGAAAAGAGCTTTTTTGGATGAATAAAGCTCTTAATAAAAATAAGGTCCTAAACCCGATAAGATCTCTTAGTTCGGTGATATAAAGCTTCCAAAGTTAGCTTCAAAGCTTCAAAAGTGAGCTTTAAAGCTCTTGAGACCCATTAAACAATAAAAAAAGCTCTTGAATTTCAGACTCTAAATTTCTGGAGTTAAAAATATGTTTATAGTTGTAAATAAAACGGCCTAAAAATAATATGAAGTTCCAAAAAGGAGCTTCTGAAAAGCTCTAAAAGTTAGATGCATACATTTTTTTGATTTTTTATATCGTAATAAGTAGTTTTTTTCATTGGCAAAACACTAAAAATTAGATCAAATTCGACTGTCGTCTAAAAAAATATCCTAAAATATATCAATCATAAAAAAGTGAAATTTTGTGACACTCTGCTCTCCATAACCCAACTACATAACTAATAACTAACTTTTAACAAACTTCCACAAATGAAAGTCCTTCAGCCACAGTCTCAGCTAACAGGCACTATACAGCTCCTGCTCAACTTTAGCCAGCAAAGCCTTTGGCGTTCACCGCGGCACGAAAAGCATGTCAACAAACTTGCTACCGTAGCACAAGCATAACGGCAATGCCACAAGCAAAAAACTAGTAGTCGCTGTCAGTCAACATTTGTAAGCGAAAGCTCTACAGCAACAATTTGTATTACATTGCAGCAGCTAAGCAGCACAGCTGCCAGCAGCTTCATTCTTGATTCTTGACATGCCTTTGACGCTTCAGCCATTCTCTCTCTGCGAAAAATGAGTTAATAATTGCACACTTTTATTAGCAAAAAAAGAAGAAGAAACTTTATTTTAATTCGTGTTGACCAAAGCAAAAAAGCCGCCGCGCGTGTGCTGCTGAGTTCTGCGATTAATTCGTTTTTGATGATCTCAATTTTCTATAATTACATGTGTTTTTGCATAAATAGAAAATTAGCTAGCGCGAACATGAATATTTCTGTTTTTTTTTTTTTATTTCTGCTGTGTATAGTTATTAAGCCAGTGTTGGAACATTCCAGCCGCTGACTTAGAAATACACCGTTGTAAAGTTTTGAAATTGAAAATAACGAATTTCTGGCTAAGAGAAATAGCACAAGTATAGGAATTGTAGAACTAAATAGTAAACACCGTTAGTTTACTTGATTAATAAGCATCATTAAAAGTTGATTAAGGTAAGTGTGTTGGGGAAAATTGCAGAATGGGCTTCTTGCAGATGTCCTTAAAATACTAAGGAATATAATTTTAGTGGAATTAAATGTTTTTAAAAATATGATAAACAGTTGTTTATACAAAGAATGTGTAGTTGTAGAATACGAATAAATCTGAAGATAATTCTTAAATAAATTATTGTCAAGTTTATACTTTATTCAATTCTTCACAATATTTCAACACATGTATGAGTATTTCTAATATAATAAATAGGAACGTAGGATAGTGGAGGTCAGATAACGCATCTATGCCTTTAAGAGCCCCAATCAACCGAGACTAGAATCCACTTACACTACTCCGTGGCCTTTATGAAGTTGATCAACCTAAAAAGTTTTATATGTGCGACGTGATGTCGTCGAGAAAACCGTTTTTCTTCTTCTTCTACTTCTTATCAGCTTCTAAAATAGTCATTTTATGGTATCTCCAGTCTGTCGGCATGTCTTCCTATCAGGCAATAACCAGCTAGCAGTTCGACTAGAGTTCTATTGTCTTTACGTTTGTCTGCTTGCTGAGCAAGTCACAGATTCTTTCCACCGGGACTCAGCCCAACTATGACTAGTTTATCAATTATTAAGTGTCTCAAGTAGCCAACGACGTGTATATGTCCCCTTCACTTGAATCCAATTGTAAAGTTATGCCTAATCTGGTATATATAATAGATAAATATTATGTTGCATATCATAAAATGATAGATTCATCATAAGAAAAGAACAAAAAGAGCTACGTTGTCTTAAACTTTCAAACTTTCTTGCCCCATTCGTTCATGACACCATGGACTGTCGAATATAGTCCGAAACAGAAACTGGTATTAACTTCTGTTTCTGCTCCGGTTATCAAACTACTCTGCTCCTGGAAACAAACGTAGTGAATGAGAGAGTTTTGATATATCACATATTTAATATAGTAGAGATAGCAGCGATAGAGAGTGAGGAGCGAAAAACACGATATCGATCGACTCATTTTAGTTAAAACAAAATTTATTGACTTCTTAAAAGTCGATGGAGACTTCAAGCAGATTCGAAATGATGTGAAGACCTGTGAAAACATCGAGTTAGACCGGCCAAACCATTTTAAACCATCTGCAGAAGCCTGGATACACAAAAAAGCTTGATGTTTGGGTGCCGCATGATTTGACGCAAACAAACCTTCTGGACCGAATCAACGCCTGTGATATGCTGCTGAAGTGGAACGAACTCTACCCATTTTTGAAGCGGATGGTGACTGGCGACGAAAAATGGATTATATACGACAATATCAAGCGAAAACGATCGTGGTCGAAGGCCGTTGAATCAAAAAATCCCAAACAGTGGCAAAGCCGGAATTGACGGCCAGGAAAGTTTTGCTGTGTGTTTGGTGGGATTGGAAGCGGATCATCCACTATGAGCTGCTCCCATATGACCAGACGCTTGATTCTATCATCTACTGCGAACAACTGGACCTGGACTGGAACTGGAAGCAGGCGATTGACCAGAAGCGTCCAGAATTGGCCAACAGGAAGGGTGTAGTGTTCCACCAGGACAACGCCAGACCACACACTTCGTTAATGACTCATCAGAAGCTACGGGAGCTCGGATGGGATGTTTTATCGCATCCATCATATAGCCCGGACATAGCGCCAGGTGTTTACCACCTGTTCCTGTCCATGGCGAACGCCCTTGGTGGTGTAAAGTTGAATTCTAAAGAGGCTTGTGAAAAGTGGCTGTCCGAGTTCTTCGCAAATAAGGAGGGGGTATTATGAAGTTCCCGTTTAGCTGGAAACGGATAATGGAACGAAACGGCGCTTATTTGAACTAAATCCGATTACTGTAACACTTTTTATAAAGCATTGAATAAAGAGCAAAAAACGGTAGGGAGATATTTTCCAATCTAATATTACATAGAAAAAGTAGATAATAAATGAACTTGAGTATATTAATAGATAGTCGATGGTTTTCAATTCCTTTTTGACGCCTTGGAAAAAATCTATTTGAGACACTAGAAAAAATTTGGCTTAAACACTATAATTTGGTCCAAATATATACAATGTTGAGAAAGAAAATATTTTCTGCAAAATTTATGACATTTTAAAGAGAATTTGCTTTTATGAGGGTTTAAACTCTTGCATATCAAACAAATATTTAGATCTCGTTATGTTTAAAGGATATGTTAAGTAAGACAAATAACAATTAGAAGTTAGAAAATAGTACTGGTTAAAATTTTAAAATTGTAATTCATATGATATGACGATTCCAAAGCAAAGATATACATATGGTATAATACACAGCAATAGGCGGAATTTAAAATAATAAAATTGCTTAATATGGTAAATATAGTACATTAAGGTTTAATTTCCCTATCCGCCATTAAAATTTTGTTATTTTTTTTTAATTTTTTTTTAATTCTACGAAACTAGTTTCAGCTTCCCCCCAAGCACACATACACAAACAATCACGGAAATATGACTGAAGTAAAGTAATTTGGCAGCGAATAAGCCATAAGTGGTCAAGTGTCATTAGCGGCAAGCCAATAAGAAGAAACCACAACAAAAAAATAGTAATAATAAAAACAAAAACAACAGATATGCCAACAGCAACAACTGTCACATTGACAGCACTACGTCAAATTTCACTCAAGTTTCTTACGCCAAAATGGCCAACTTGATAAAGCGAAATGAAAACAACAACAAATGCAAAAAAACGAAAAATAAATAAATACATATTAAAAACAACAAACAAAGCCAACGAGGAAAGCAATAAAACAACAAACACCAGAGCCACTCAACAGTTTCGCAGCAACAATGAGGCGGTACAACGACAATCAACGCCACCAACGGCAATGATGAAGACAGCAAGAAAAAAAAAATTACACAACTCATACTTCATATTACAGGGAACAACAACAACAAGAGGGATAGTGGCAGTGACAGTAAAACAAAACCGAAGAACGAAATGAATATAGAATGAAGCCTCGACGGACGGACGGACGTACGGCTGGCGTGAACAAAAAAGTCTACAACGGCAGTGGTGGTGGTAGCAGCAGTGTCGGCTGGCGAGCGTCCAGTCAAAACGAAAGACTTAAGCGACGAACTCGAGAAGCGTTTTAATAACAAAAACTTAAAATGGCTACTCATTGCTGCGCTGTTGTTGTTGTTGATCTTTATTTTTTTTCTGCTTCTGCTTATTTTACTTTACGCTAAACACTGTGCTGCTGTTATTGTTTTTTTTTTGTTTTTTTTGTTGCTACTACTACAACTGCTGCCGCTACTGCGGCGCTGCAAATTGCCATGCGTTTGTTGATGTTGTTGCCTTTGTAGGCTGCCATTAAGTGGCACTCGCAGCATTTGTTGTTGTTGTTGTTGCTGGCTTTTAAGGTACATTTTTCGACTGGTAGCACTCCACCTATTCATTTACCCAGCGCGGTAGGCATGTATTAAGTGCGCTTGGAAGTGTGTGTGTGTGTCGGTGTGTGTCGGTGTGTTGTTGTGTTAGGCCAGCATTTGTCTGTGCAGTTGGTGGCATGTCGTTGGGTAATTATGATTTGTGGTGATATAATGTATGCGGCCATATCTTTTGTCAGTTCGGGCTCACAAACGCGCTGGCCGAGTGTGTGTGTGTGTCTCTTTCTCAAAGCTTGTTTTCGTTGGGGTCACATTGTTGATGTTATGCTGCTGGTGTTGTTTTTGTTGTTCTTTTGCCTTTCTGTTTAGCTGTTGCTGCTGCTAGGTTTACTCTTATTGCCATTGCGGCTACGTTGATCATTTCCCTTTTCGTTTTTTTGTTTTTTTCTTTGTTTTTGGTGTGTGGTTTGACGTTTTTTCCCAGCGTTACAGCAAATTAGCTGCCACCTTAGCTGACTTAAGCCCTATATATACATATACTTTTGTGTATTCATGTAGAGAGCTTTGTGTATGTGTCTCCACATTAGTTGTAGTTGCAGTAGTAGTAATTCGTCCCTTCAGTCAAGCCGACATTTTGTCAGCCATATTAACATGTGCGAATTAAGCGTTGGCATGACAATCAACAACAGCAGCAACAAATATAAAATATAAAAATATTAAAATATGGCTGCCTTAACTGTAGTGCCACCTTAATGGCTTAAAGCAATAGTTCTGTGTTAAAACAGACAGATGCAGATTAGCTATATCTTCCTTCTATAATCTGCTGATGTATATTTCCTGCTGCATTTACATTCTAATTGATATAAAGTATCTAGTGGATGTGCCTTACATTGTAAGCTTCTCATAATTCAATAATTAATATGCGTTTGATGGCCGACATGAACATGTTCGCCATAAATTTGATAAAAGTTTTTAATGTCTTGCGTTACTTAGCTGATATATGTGGTTTGTGCTGGTTCATCAAGAGATTTGCACTTACCTGTAAGAGAGGAAAAATATTTTATTAATTGAAATCATTCAGTATGAAGTTAAAGAATTATTTAATTTACTTTTAATTGTAAACAGTTATTTAATTGAGTTCAAAAAGTATTAATTAAAAAGAATATATGTAAATTGTAAATTATTTAATTTTTAGTTGGAAATAATAACCTAGAAATATACATTAAAGTAAAAAAAATATGTTGAAAATGTTAAATATATTTTTCCTGGGCACATAAATCTAAATATTTTTGACTCAATATATATAACGATTTATAAATTATTGGTCGTCAAATTTTTTTTTAATTTTTTAGTATAACTTAATTATATATATTTTTAACTCGTCCACTTGTCGGTTCAGTACATTTTTTTCTTCTCATAACTTTCTCTTTGGAAATTTTTTGCATAAATGACTCAGACAATATTTTAATCTTTTGAAATACATTCCTTAAAGATGTCGAATATATTACCCAGAATTTATAATACAAATTTACAATGACAACATTCATATGATTTAAGAGGCGGTTCCTGTTATAAATATACCTCGGTAAAGGATGACCTTAAAGTAAGAAGTTTTACATCAAAAATTAATTTGTAGTAAGTAAAAATGAGTATGGTAATAGAAATGTCCAGACATAAGGAAGATAGGACAAGGATTTATCCAAAAATATAAATATCGATTCTACAGAAATGTTTAACGGTGGGAGTACCAATAGCAATTTACTATGGAAATGTTATTTAAACTACAGTCAGGACATTAGCAAACTATAATGCTACCATTAGCCAACTTTTTCAAAGGATTAATCGGCTAACTTAAACAAAAACAAAAAATCTAGGAGTTCTTAAACTTACGAAACCTAAGCTAATCTTCGTTTATATTGATAATTCCAGTTTTTATCTAAATTTGATATTGCTAAACCTCTTAAGATTGCCAGCTACCACATAATTGAACTGTTGATACATAGACTATGTAAATTGTTTTTCAATGGGGACGTTAATAAAAAGACCGATAGGGACAGTAAACGACGCCATTTTTTTCACGCTCTTTTGACAATTCTCTTCAGTAAGATTTGAGATTTTATCATGGAAAGATATACGATCCAACAACGAGTCGAAATTCTTAAAATTTACTCCCAAAAATGGGAGTTAGTAGCCCCAACTTTAAGAGCGCTACGTCCTACGTAGCGATGATGCTAATTTTTGCCAGAATGGCTTTGTCCATAAGCAAAATATGCGTTTCTACACGTACTCCATGAGTCACCATTGCATCCCGAAAAAATTACGGTTTTGGTGTGGTTCATGGGCCGGCGGATGGTGTCACAAGCCACACAGCGAATATCACAATTGATTCATTGAAAAGCAAGATTGATGAACGTATTGTCTCACGAAATGGCCCAGTCAATTGGCCACCAGGGTTGTGCGATTTGACGACTTTTATGGTCTGTGCCAACAAGCCAGTGACGATTGATACGAATATCGAACGTGAAATTGGAGGAATATCGGCCGATTTATACTTAAAAACCGTCGAAAATTGGGTTCAGTGAAGTGAAAATAATATAATTGATTTATTTCTATGATGAATGTATACTGCTGCATAAAATAATATTTAGTATTATCACCAATAATATCAGGCTTAGGAAGGACTTCTTTTCAATCAATTTTTGAGACGAAGAAAGAACAACAAAGTATATGTGATTAATAACAGAGACAAAATAGTAGTATTCTCTAACAGCAAACCTTCCTACCACTAGTGATGAGCGGTATTTCACTACCGGTGATTTTTTCACTGTGATTGAAAAATCACATATAGCTACTGTAATAAATTTTTGCAAATAGCAGTGATCACAGTAGCAATTTTAGTTGCGATTGCGATAATTTTGGGTACAGTGATTACAAAAGCACTTAAATGTGCCCAAAATGTATTAATTAGTTAATTGAGATTACAAAAGCAGGTAAAATTTCGATATTAATAAAAATGTAAATGTAAAAAGTTAAAAAAAAAATGTGGTGTACAAATTCTCATAAATTCATTTTTTTTTTGGTTGTGATCGCAAAAGCCATATAAAATCACAGTGATTCAAAAATAGCACTATAGCTCATCACTACCTACCACTGCTGACCAGCTTCAAACTATTCAAGACATAATATTCATTTCAAAAAGGATCGAAATATTCTATTTCAAAGAATAATGTCCTTTATTACTTAGTTCTTCCAACTGCTCGTGGGAAGAAAAGATATTTCGTAATTAAAAAAATATTGGCCGAATATATACAAAAATAAACTTTAAAAGATATTAACATATGAATATGCTATGTGAATATAATGCATTTATTTATATAGTTCAATATATATTTCAAATAAAGTTTAAAAATTAATAATAATACTATCTAATAATGGGAGCACAAAAATGTCAAAAGCAGCCATGAAAGCTTATAAAGATATTTTTTTATTAAAATATTAATGAAATTAACTAATTAATATACATATTATCAACTGATGTGCAACGAAAAGTACTTGCATATAATAAAAATATTAAATTTATGAATCATCCATGCACTAAAAGCATGCAAATGTGAGTATCTGCAAGAGCGCAACAAGTAGCTGCACAATGCTGCTGCAACAGAGACACAGACAAGACTTGCCTCAAACAGCAGTGTACAGCAGCGAAATGCGTTTATGTCACTGTTGCATTAATAAATGCGCAGAGTTGCATTAGCTGCCTGCCAGCAGCCACTATTTGATATTATCTCTAACAATTTCAGTTGATGCTGGTCGGTTTCCGGTCAATAAGGCCTTATGAAAGCGCTTGGAAATATTTAAATACAATTTAATTTAATATTTATGCGGCATTTGAGGCGGAAATTTGTAAGGGAATGCATGCATATCTATACATTTATTAGAGATGCCAGCACACATCTGCTTTGGTAGAAAATGCATCAACATACCGCCATGAATATGGGCGTTGACGCCACAGCTGAGTATGACTGCTATGCTGGGAATCAGGTATGTACTACATTTGTTCGTATTTAGTTATACTATTGTGCGTATTTGTTACTCATATTTAACGGAGACGGCTTTTTATGCGTTACCTTAACGATTTTGGTAAAATGAGTTGCCATCTGTGGCAAGCTGGCCGACATTGACCACCAGCGCTGTGGCTATTACTAGTTGTATGTGTGAGAAATGTGAACGCAAGCGATTATTTTTTATTTAAATATTTAATTGAATATAAATAGAAAAAAAAAATCGCTTCTTAATAAAAATAGAATGTATTTTTATTGAATTTAATATTGATTTAATACTAATATCTAATGTTTTTAAATTGTCTGTCACATGAAGTTCGTTGCTTAAGTCTTTCGTTTACAAGCACAACACTCATTTAAACACTTGGAATGCCTTTGGTTTGATTCTACCATTAAAAACACACAACAAGCTGTAGTACACACCCGCAATTAGTCACTTTTGATAACTTAATAGCAATTTTTTTACAACAAAAACAAAAAATATTTATGAATTAAGCACTCCTGCACTGTCCGTACATTGTATGCTGGTCAATTTCAAATTGCATATGCATATCTCTAAACCGTTTTAGTTGTTGGCATTTTATAAATTACAGTACCGTTCTCGCGCTACCTTCACATTACCGTTAATACAGCGCTACATACATACAACTATGTACAACTTGTTCTCAACTGTCAGTTAAACACTTGTGTATATATGATTGTGTGTCTGTGTGGCAAATAAAATTGTTGTACATTTCGTTTGGCTTGACATGCCACCCGCTGTTTGCAATTTGCATTCCAAACGTTTCGTTTGTTACGTTTTCATTAAGAATTCGGTTGCAATGCAACGAGAAGTTTTTCTTATTAAAATTTAGTTTTGTTGTGCTGTGCGATTTGTACCTGGCGTTGACATACTTTGCTTGAGGTCGCCGGAGATCGTGTTGCTGATAAGTGGTTTACAACTTTAGTTGGACAATTAATTTGCAAGTTATTAACTTTTCATGTAATGAAGAGTGCGCTTATTGTTGTTGAAGAGTAGTAGATATGAATCAATGGAAACCAACTGACTATCAATTGAGTTTTTTTTTAATTACTGACAATACATAAGTGACTTGATCTATGACATTAGTTGGGTGTAATTTGTGTTCAATTACAAGGTTATTTAATAAGGAGGCACTTCACGGTTTGTTAGATATTTTTTTAAGATTTTAATTTTTTTTTTATATTTTGGAAAACCACTACGGAAAGTCTCATTACGGAAGAAAATTAAAAATTTGGGATATACCACATTGGTCCTGAAGTGACTCTCCAGACTCGTAAGACTTCGATAATAGTTCTAAATATCAGAAAGTAAATATAAAATCATAAAGAAGTATATCTCTTGCAGTAACATTTTTTTTGCAAAAATGCGCTTTCATTATTATTTCAGAAAATGATTAAAATACGTGTGTGCTTGATAATTTGTAAGCGCCAAGTAATTATGAGAGTTCTTTACTCAAAATCTCATAAAAAGTACAAATCTGCATTCTTACATTTCTTCAAGTGCTGTAAGCCCGGCCTCAAAGCTCAAAAGTAATAAAGCGATTGACATTTTTCGTATTTTTTTGTAGATTTGCACATCAACTTAATCTTTATAAAACTTGTGATGGAAAATAGAGTATGCAAGTTGATTAGAAAAGCATTCGTTCGGAAGAAAATAAGCTGTACTTTGTTCTAAGCTAGGCTTTAAAACACGTATGTGCTAGATGAATTGTAAGCGCTAAGTAATTATTAGAGTTCTTTACTCAAAATCTCATAAAAAGTCCAACTCTGCATTCTTACATTTCTTCAAGTGCTGTAAGCCCGGCCTCAAAGCTCAAAGCGATATACATTTTTAGAATTTTTTTAGATTTGCTCATCAACTTAACCTTTATAAAACTTGTGTTGGGCAATCGAATATGCAAGTTGATTAGAAAATAAGACAAGACATTCGTTCGAAATCAAGCTGTACTTTGTTCTAAGCTAGGCTTTAAAGTAAAAATATGTAATTATCTTTGGAAATAACATGACAACGGACTTATTTCTTACGAGTGCTTGGATCCTTTGCCTGAAGGATGAATTAAAAATAAAACATAAGCTCAAATTCAGACTTCACTGCTTCTTTTATTCTTATATTCTTGGTCTCTTAGTTTGATTGAACCTTTAAAGGTGATTAAGCTCACAAAAGTGAATAATAACAAATTTAAACTAATTTCCAAATTCAATTCTAATACCCCAATAATCAATATTTTGATTTAGTACGAAGAGATTTTATATGCACCAACCTCTCTCGTAACCGATAGTAAAATAATGAATTATAGCTGACAGCATAAAACACAAATTAAGCGCTTTGAGCACAGTAAAAGCACCGTTTGTGGTTTCAACAAATGGTTATCAAATAGCGATATACATTAAAGATTTAAGCCAACATAATACAAATTTTATACCAATCATTTGCTTGCGAGCGAACAACAAAGGCACACAAAGGCAGGGCGCATTTCAAACTACTTTGTTAATATTATTAGTTGTCATTGTAGGCTTATGCGCAGCTGTGAATAGCATAAGTATAGAGTAATGCTGCACTAGTATGCAGGCAATAAGTTATAGGCAAATAACGATACAAAAGTTTATGACAACTCAAAAGCTCGTAAAAATCTCATAGAGCAAACCCAAAGACTTGCGCTTGACACAGCGCAAAGCAGAAGCGCACAACAACACGTAGTGAGCTGGTGTGTACGAGTGCAGTCTGTTTTGTAGAGAGAAGATGGTGCTGATGCAGCGCGCGGTTTGTAATGAACTGATTTTATTGATTATGGCGCATAAGAATTCAATAACAAATCAATTCAAAGCAACTTTATGAGCGTCTCAATAAAAAATGGTGGCGGCGGCGCGGCACACAACAAGTGGCGGGTGTTGGTGCGCATGCGCGGCACTGGTTTGCTTGTACTACTCTTGTGTGTGTTTGTGTCTCTCTGAGAATTGTTTGTGTGTTCTCTTCTCCACTTTGCATATGCACATGTCGCCGTTGACGCGTAATTTATGCGTGTAATTCAATGTGCAGCTTAACGGTTATGTCACAATGCACTTAAATTTAATGAATTTCCATACAAAATGAAACGATAAAAAAAATACGAGAAAAACAACGTAAAATATAAAAATGCCATAAAAATGTAGAAATAAATCACAAAACTTATTGGAATTTGTGCAGGTTATTTTATACTTTCTGTTTAAATGCTTGAGAAAAATATTTCTTTAATATTAATTATTATTTTTTATTACATTCACTTCATTAGCAACAAAACACTTGAGTGTTGTTGTTGTTTTTTGTTGTTTGCTATGTTGTTGTAGTGGGTGTAAATTTTCATTTAGTTCCACTAACTGGCAGCTTTATGACAGCGCTACAGCACTGCACTGCCAATGTTGCGCAACATTGTTGCACTGGCTTGTCAATGTTGCTGAATGAAGACGGCTGCTTAAAATGCAGCTTTAAACATAATTAACAATATTTACGAACGCTTATGCATAGTTACTAACACATACTAACATATACTAATGCATACTACTAGTGCTTACTAGCTTATACTAACACATACTAGCACCTCCATCTGTGAGTTAGTGTGTACCCATGTGCCTTTAATTAGTTGCCACCCATGTGGCAAGTGAAAAAGCTGCGCAAAAGTGTGCAAAAAAGTATGCGGAAAGTAGTAAGCATAAAAATTAACTACTTTGGCAAATCTATAACTGCACACACATTCATATATACATATATACACATACATATGTGTGTCCTCTCAAGGCAAATGAGCAATTGCGTTGACTTCCCATCTGCTTCCCAACTACTGGTAGCCGGCAAGTGTGCGCAGCGCTTAGTAGCAGCAAACAGCAGTCAACAGTTGCAACGAGCACTCAACAGTTGCAAGCAGCAGCCAACAGTTGCCAGCACATTATGTTGCACATATGTTTGTTTGTGCATGTGCCCGCGCCGCTGTCATTGTAAATAAGTTACTTTCGCATTATCTGCTGAAAAATCATTTTAACGAAATTGCAAATAATTTAGTCTATTTTATGATTTTTGCGAAATGGCAGACGCAAAATGTGCCAACCTGCTTACGCGACACACGAGCGCCAGCAGCAGCACATAAGCGAGTGATGACGTCGCCACCAAGAAAGTCAGAGGAAGAGCTGCCGCCGTTTGCAACTGCAACTACTGACTGTCCAACTGTTGATTTCGCTTGCCTTCATCTGCATATGCAAGTGATGTTCGCTATGCACTTATACTTGTATGTATGTCTGCCATGTGTGTGTTGTTGCAACTATGATGGCGGCCAGCGTTCAACAACTTCCTGTTTTTATGGTCATGGTTGATTATTTAATGGTTTGTTAATGAGTTGCGTGGCGGACCACGTTCGTTCGACAGTAAATTAGCCAAAAACTAGATGCGCCATGAAATGGGAAACGAAAATGAAGCGCTTCAAAGGAGGGGAAAATTACAAAACAAAAAAAATTAAAAAAAGAAATAATACATACAATAAGAGTTCAAAAGGAGCAACAAAATTAAAAGTATTTAAGTATCCTGTAGAATGTATTTATGAGGGCTGAAAGTATATTGCGTGCAGCCTACGCTTTGCTAGCTACTAGGAGGCGCTCATATAATATATACATACTGAAGGCATTTTAAGTTATTTGTTCGGTGGGAAGTTGCAGCTTCCTTAATCACTTAACTTAGTTGCGCTAATAGCAGTAGGATTAACAAATGGTTTAGAGTAGTTAAAGCTTTAATTGTTGTATGCAATTAGTTTCAAAATACTGAAACCTAGAAAGACTGGAGGTATAACAGCGTAGTAAATAAAATATTATTTTTTTGGCTTAAAGTACACTTTAGGGCGCTAAAGATATTATTATAGCAGCCGAAAAATGTTTCCCTCCCTAATTCGTTGTAGTGTCAAAGCGTCAGGGTCAGTCAGCTGAAGCACGAAATGTTCATAACTTAACTTTTTTTTCAAGTTCGCCATTTTGCGAATAAATGTAAAGCTTATAATACGTTTGTAACATACTTTACTCCCAATTTTTATATATCATATATTACTTGTTTTATATAGCACGAATTCTTGGAAACACCGTCGTCCGCAGTGGGCATTTTATAAATCTTATTTCTGGAGATTGGCCCAATAGGCGCTATTTTGAAACAAAATTTCGTTTCTCGATTTTTTCACACACTCTAATAAATGGTGTTTTTTAGATATGTGGTTTTCTAAAAGAAATAAAACGCATAAAGCAATGGAAAGGCTATATATATATGTATATATAAGATTAAGCTTTATTAGAAAAATAATGGTTTGACATTATGTCTTAAACATGATATCGTGAAAGTGACCACCGCAGATGGCATGAATAAATTCCAGCCGAGAGATCCAATTTTCGACCACTTTTTGCAGCAACAAATTCCATTCCATTCCAGAGTTATTCTATATTAAGTCTGTTCATTATGAAATGCCAAACTAAACTGGGTATAAAAAAAATCTGTCAAAAGATTAACTTCTAAAATGTTATTGTCCACACGCCCAAAAAAATACCGATTATTTATTTAATAATGCCCGAAGGAAGGTTTATTGATTCAAAGCAAGTTATGTTTACCTAGACTGCTTACTTAACCATAACAACTTGCCGAATATCAACAATATACTATATAAGAACTCTTCAATAAGTTCTTTATTTGGTTAAGTGTGGACTACTCTTAAGAATTTCGAAGTAAGAATGAAGTTGTTTTAACGTAAATAGTAAACCAAATTTATATAGATATAAGAAATTCCTTCATCAATGTTCACGCATAATATAGAACTCATAACAGAATATTTCAGAATGGTTTCTAGTAGACAGGTGTTTCAAACAAGCAACAACTCAATGTGGTGGAATAATTGTATTTAGGGTCCACATCTTTGCTATGGGCTTGATGTTTTTTTTTAAATGAACACCACCACATTGTACAAAATTTCGTTGGGAGGAGGAATAAAATACAAAAAATATGCCATAGAGTCTAAAAAATATTATCGATTCATGTTTTATGTTTTAGAAATTATATCAAGCAATAGTTGCTACCAAGTCGTGACGGCAGAGCAAGAAGCATGAAAATATAATATTGATTGTTTGGTGGAATGTTCCCGAAATGTTTCTTCAAATGCTTGAGAGGCAGTAGCTGTGTAAAGAAAGTGCGAATTCCTACTAGAAATTACGTTAGGTAACCTCTATAATTTCACAACAGGATGTCACAGATTTCATTTCAGTTCCTTTTGCTTTCATACACAGCACACATTAAAGGTCTCTTTCTCTCTCTCTGGGTTGCTTTTGTTGAAAAGGCGGAAAACATTTCCCAACTATTTTTTTTAAATACTGCCGATTTTATAGCCCTTGGTCTGATTACATAGACCTGACTGTTGTAGAAACGGTAAACTCTCTATTATATGTAGGTCGTTAGATTTCTTTAGAAGTGTATGTGAATTATAACTTTCCGTTAGCGAGTACTGTTTTTTGACATACTGTTACTTCACCTTCTCAAAGTTTTCGGGGCCCCTTCCTGTTCAAAGTTAGTAAAAGTGGACCGTGTAATCGATTTCTTTGTATAATAAAAATATAATTGTAAATTTGCGGTGAGCTCTGGTTGATAAATCGCTGTTTTGATAAAAAAACTGGCAATATAGAATAAAATACAGCTTGAACTAGACTTTTCGCTGTCCCAGGTAGATGTAGCTGTTCAACTTATCATTGAAACGCTATCAAAAGTAATTAACATTCCTAAGTACTTTCAATTAAAGAAAACCTACTTTGATCTATTTAGAATACTTTCAAGAAAAAGATCAGTTGAAAATTAGATATAGCTTTTTCAACAACAAATTTCTTTTAGTATTCAAAGGAATAATTTTAAATCTAATTATCACAAAGTCTTTGACTGCCAGTCACTCACATTAAAAAAATGCACTTGCTTTTTCGCTACTGAAGCAGATAAAACTTATAAATTGCTCTGCACTCGCAGATTAGTGTGCGATTAAACAAGTGTAAAGAAGCACTAAGATGGGTATTTTTATTGCTTCACAACATCACAACATTTATGGACACGTTGAACACGAAGTCGAACGCTCATTATGATCTCGTAAAATATTTTAATTAATTTGTAATTTCATTTTTATGCGCACAGCGCTGCTTGCTGCCAATATTTCAACGTTCGCCAAACTGCCAAGCAATTGCCAATATTATGTGTAGATTTATGCAACAAAACAAAAAACAAAACCGAAAAACAATAACAAAAAAGCAACGAAATCTACACTTTTCGATTTCCTCATTTCATAGTTCTAATCAAGAGCGGATAAGAAGCAGCTGCACTGCTGCACTTCCTTGCGTTCGGCAATATTTCTTCACTCATCAGCGAATCAAGACGGCTGCCAACAAGGTAACGACAGCACCAATAAAAACAACAACACACGCGCGCACATGCAACCAAAGGTGGTGGACCTGCACCGGTTGGTCGATCGAACGGTTGGTCGCTTGGTTGGTTGGAGTACACAAATTATATAAAATTAATTAAAGATGGTAAAGATAATTGATTAGGAGCAACGATTATTAATGTTGCTGGTTAATTTGCGCATAACGCGAAAAATAAGGAAATAATACATTAAAGTGCAGCGAGCATACACGTACACACACATGCATGCAATGGCAAGGCAGTGCAGAGAGAGAGAATAAAATGAAATTGCCACAATCGCGATTGACCGCTTAAGAATTTCATTAAGCGCGCGCTATCGATGCGAAAATGCATAAATATGAATATGAAGAATGGCGAGCAGCGAACTGAAATGTGCAGCGTGAAAATCGACGAAATGCGCGCGCGTGTGTGTGTATGTGTGTGCCACACTCGCCTTGCGCCTTTGCGCATGCGTAAGCGCGCAGCCAAATGTGGCAGAAAGTGTTGAAAAACATGCGCCTGCAGTTGTGTTTGTGCGGCGGCGCGTTGCAGCCACGCAGCGAGTACGCCTCACTTTTGTAATTTCGCTGATATAGACAGTTGTTGTTGTTATTGTTGTTGGCAGCGTCACTTTGCAAAATATGATATGAAGTTTTACATCGATAACCTGACACTGGAACGTCGGCCGTCGTTTGCCCTAAAGTGTGTTCGCTGCACTTGCGCGCCAGCTTCGCCGGCATTGTGATATGCATGTTTTAGCGCCTGCAAGGGCCAGCATTTAATGAAAGAGACAAGCAAGACATTTATAATAATCTACCGTGTATCGCAGCCGTGTTGTAACGCCCTCTCAATTCACGCACTGGCCACGCTGTGCCACAAAGTGGGCAGCAAAACGCGCGGCATATATGATAAGCAGCACGGGCAATGAAGTGAAAAAGCAAATATGAAAATAAAATAAAACAGTAAGAAGTGGAGTTTTAAGTAGTAATTTTCGCTTTAATGCGAAAACCGTAGGAAGATCCTGATCATAATAAGGGATACCTCATATTGGAGCTTGCCACGGATGTATGCCTCAGTAGTAGGTCCCATTGTTAATGATACATTTAAAATATAGAATGGCGAAAATTCGAATATACTAGCATTTTCCGAGCCCCAAGGATGATTAGGGGTTTCTTATAGAGTATTTTCGACTTCTTCTTTTCTTCAAAAGGTTAACCTATCCTTTATAAAACCTAAAACTACTTGAAAGTAATGTATATTCAAGCCTTAATTTAAAATACAATTACAACAAAGAATTTTTTTCATATTAAAAATTACATATAATGGCCTAGTCAATCAAGGTTATTTTATGCTAGTTGAAGAAGTTTGCCGTCATTTTTACTTTTACTTATACTACTATTTCAACTTCTACTTCTACTTCTACTTCTACTTCTACTTCTACTTCTACTTCTACTTCTACTTCTACTTCTACTTCTACTTCTACTTCTACTTCTACTTCTACTTCTACTTCTACTTCTACTTCTACTTCTACTTCTACTTCTACTTCTACTTCTACTTCTACTTCTACTTCTACTTCTACTTCTACTTCTACTTCTACTTCTACTTCTACTTCTACTTCTACTTCTACTTCTACTTCTGCTTCTACTTCTACTTCTACTTCTACTTCTACTTCTACTTCTACTTCTACTTCTACTTCTACTTCTACTTCTACTTCTACTTCTACTTCTACTTCTACTTCTACTTCTACTTCTACTTCTACTTCTACTTCTACTTCTACTTCTACTTCTATTTCTACTTCTACTTCTAATTCTACTTCTACTTCTACTTCTAGTTCTACTTCTACTTCTTCTTCTACTTCTACTTCTACTTCTACTTCTACTTCTTCTTCTATTTCTACTTCTACTCGTACATAATCATACGTATACTAATTAGACTTAGTCTGAGATTTCGACTTAATTTTAGAAATTGGCTTAGACTTACACTTGAAGTTAGACATACACATTTCTACTTCTGCTTCTAGTCAAACTTATACTCTTACTCAAACTGATACTGATACTGATACTCGTACTCATACTCATACTCATACTCATACTCATACTCAAACTCATACTCATACTCATACTCATACTGATACTCATACTCATACTCACACTCATACTCATACTTAGACTTAGACTGAGACCAAGATTTCGACTTAGACTTCGAACTAGACTTAAAATTAGGCAAACAATTACACTTAGACATACAGATACTTTAACTTACACTTAAATTTTATCAGAGCCCACTAGAGAGATTACTGAAATGTCGAATTTCCTTTATTAATTTATATGATCAGACGCAGGGTCGTGAGAATGTCACCCAGATAATACTTGCGTTCTTTCGCTAAACTTAGCAGCAAGGTGGTGGTGCCATAGGTTAAATGTCACAAGAAAATAATTAATCGAAACATGATTTACTGGTGCTTCTCAAAATAAAAATATATTGAAAACCTTTATCAAAAGCAAGAAAACATATAACTAAACCGTTACGTTATTGTCAGCACATAATCATCAAAAATTAAGAGAATAAGACAACAGCGATTGGCACAAAGTTGTTGCTTAGTACATAAAAGAGGCTAGAACAGTGTGTCAAATCGCTGAGCGCTGATTGGCAGCAACACAAGTGCAAATCTACAAGCATACATACAAAATCTACAAGCATACATACAAATAACTGTAAATCCAGGCATGCTTTTCATATAGCAGCATTCTCCAAAAAACAGTTAGCTTATTGCACCTCCTGCTGCACATTCTTCCTCACCAGTTGTTGTTGCTTGTTGGCGCTGCTTATGTTCGCGAAATTTAATTAACTTTCCGACGTTTCATTAAAGACTTCCTCTAACGCGCAATTAATCAACTAACGAACGCACCAAAAATATGCACTGAGCCGCCAACCGCCAGCTGAGATTGTGGCTTAGACTAAATCGCGCCATCTAAGCGGCCGTTGGCGCCCGTGTGCGCATGTGTGTCTATATGAGTGTGTGTATTTTATGGCCTGGAATGCTGTTGCTAAATATGAAACGATTATGCTACCTGTTTGCGGCAGCTGCGCGCGTCTAAAAAATTGCATAAAACAGCAACAAAATTGTGGGTGTCGATTTTTTACCACCAAACATGCTGCCTATAATTATTTAGTAGATAATATGCAAACAAATAACGCCAAGAGGATACGAGTATATGCTAAGGCACGTCTATCTAGATAGCAGTGTGTGGGAATGAAAAATCAGGCATGAAGGTATTTAATGTAATTTGACCTACATTCTGTTAGTTGATTACTTGTCTTAATTTGACATACACTTTTATTACATTATATATTCAGCAATCTAGCTTTGTTCCAAATAAAAGAAATGAAGAATGTTTTTGAACAGGATTTGAAATTGTTGAATTAAAACAAATAAAATATTATATTTGTGCCTTTAGCAGCCTAGGAACCAACGTTATATTTAAGATAAAAGTCTCAGAGAGACAAAAATGGTAGCATGATTGTTTCAAAGAGACAATACATTACGGTATACAACTGTATCTACCTCATACATATTTGATGATATTCATAATAAGAATAAGTAATTCAAGCGGCAATAAAGGCAATATCCTCTTTCTGCGCATCGGTCAAAGGCGTCTTGTGTAGCAGTACAGCAGTAGATGATGTCGCCAGAAATAAGCGACTACAATTCTACTGGGTGCCAGGCCACATAGGCATCGAGGGTAACGAGGTAGTGGACGCAATTGCCAAGAGAGACGTAAAACTGTCATCTGAATGCGTGATCGACTTAGTTAAACCCAAGTACTGGCTATATGATAATCTAGATAGGAACTTGTTAAGAAAGTTCAAAGTGCGCTGGAAGGATCTACCGAAATGCAAAACCGCAAAACTTATTTGTAAAGCGGTAGTGCAGAAATATACGAAGTTCTTACTGTATGTCGAAATGTAGGAACATGGTCGACATACTCACTGCTCACAGTCTTGGGGCGGCGCACGCCTACAAGATTGGTCTGGCAAAAAGCGAAGAATGCAGAAAATGTCAAGAGCAAGATACCAGAGAAACCATGAAACATCTCTTGTGTGCTTATCCTGCAGTGTCAAGGCAACGGCTTCAGCACTTGGGGGCTTCACGGTACTATAATCTGGTAGAGATATCGTTACTGAAACAACATCATCTTTTGAAGTTCGCGTCAAGCGCTGACATCCCAAAGGATGACTACCTCTTATTGATTACGTGACCGCACTCCATTTGGTATCGCAAAGGACCAAATCGGTGTAGTTGTGGCGCATTGGCCTACCTGATTAACCTAACCTGAAAAAACAGAGATCAAAGTCGGGATGGAAGGGATGGGATTTCGTCCTTGAAAATATTATTCTCGAACGATCAATGCCATTATATGGTTTTTCAACATCAAGAACAAGCAAAAAACAGTTAAGAGAAGGTATATTACGGCATTGTTTTAATCTAAGTTGAACTGGTTCTAGTCCCTCTAGACTTTGGAAGGAATTGGCGATGTAGTGTATAGGTCATCAAGGAAAGTACTTTAGCTTACAAGAAAATCTTGAACCATCAATTTAAGTTTCTCCACTGATGACAGGGTTTCATAACCAGATCTCAGTAAGTCCCGACAAAAATATTTTTTAATAGATAAATATTTTAAGATGCCTTTTTTAAATTTTTTTTGGAATATCATGCATAAAATTTAGAAAATGGCAAAAAAAAAGAAAAGAAAATTTCTATAAAATTTCAAAGTTAAAAAAAAATTATATATTTTATTTACTTTCATTTCAAATATTTCTTTTTTTATTATTTTTAATTTTATTTTTTTATTAAAAAATTATTTACTTGAATATCAAAACAACTGCATAACTTCATATTAGAGAAAAAATGTCCGATTACGTAATCTCACTGAAAAATGTTACTAAAAAAGCACTCCGCAACAAACTCTCCTTAATTACAAGGAAACAAAATTTTACTTACTAATTAATTATTAGCCATAACTTTTTTATTAGCTGCAACAACAAACAACAACAGCAACAACTACAACTAGCGGTACAACTGCGCAGTATCATAATGTTGCGGCGGCAATGCCTTGAACCGCAGCTGTATACAAGTACATGTTCTTTTTGCTTTTGTTATTGGCATTTTGTGCGGTTAACGGTAAGCATTAAGTGCGCCATAATTGCAATAATTTTTCTAACTCAGCGCATAGTTTCTACAACGAAAATTCAATTAAAACTACAAAGATTTATTCATTAACCGTTACACATGTGCGCATGTATTTACCGCGAATTATATATATGTGTGTGTGTGTGTGGGTAAAGTAAAAGCCAGTGTTTGGGGTGGAGAAACTGTTTATCTTTCAAAGTGTTGTACTTCCTACAGCGATGGTTGCTTGCTGTTTGTTGTTTAAGCGCTGGCGGAGGGGGAGGAGGAGGTTGAGGCAAATGTGGGTGTTGGCAATTCATTTTGTTGTGACAACAATCAGTTCTGCCATTGCCGATAGCCAACTGATTTATGAGCTGTTAACACCAGGTGAATGTGTACGCCGCTTAATTGCTACTAAAAATGGGAAGACAGTTTAAATGCGCAGTTTGTAGACACTTGTACTTACATATGTACCTACTTGTATACATATTTATTTATTTACTACAACCTATTTGTAAAGGAATGTTCGTTGAGATGAGGGAATTTTAAACGGTTTTGGTGGTTTTTGAGAAATATTTTTGGTTTATAATAATAACGTTGTTTTTGTTTGTTGTTGTTGTTGTAGCTACACTAACCCATTTGGTGTTAAAAATTAGCAGCTGTCGGCGATATTATCGAAAGGGAGGTCCCGGAAATGAGCTCCTTCAACAGCTTCGATGCAAATGAGAGAAAAGTTTAAGTAGTGATGAGCTTGGGTGGATGGGAATATTTCATATTTCGATAAATAGATCGTCAACTTTTATTTTTCAAAAAGGATATTTATATTTTGATGCTCACGGATATTATCTGTTACCCCTTCTATGAGACGTCATTTCCTGAATGTTTTTACTTAACAAAATTTTCATGCAATTTCGACTGTCAAAGAACGTGATTTTAGGGATGTTGTCTGAGTCTAAATTATTTATTTTTGATTATAGATAATCAGGTTTTGATCCGTAATATGGCTTGAAGTAAGCCGTTACGATTATTCAATGACAGACTAAGTAAGAGAGATCTGGCATGATTTACAGTATAAATTCTTAAGCTGGATTGATGATTGATCAGAGCTTTTGGAATATGTGAAAATATTCGCTGGTCCTACTTCCTGTCAGACCAATCTGAGACAAAGATGGAGAGACAATGAACATCGCGATCTTTAAAATGAGATTACAAACTTCTCTTTTGTACCTTTTGTTGCTGTTCTTCGTATTTGTCGTTCATTCCTTTGGAATATAATCATCACTTTTGATAGCTGATATATGCTTCAAAATATTATCTGAAATGGGTCTTATAGTTCATATGTAACCATATGCCATGGGAAGTCTAATAATTCTAGCAATAATATTTTTGTGACCAATAATTATATGCATATATCTAACAAGTCGAAGCTGGTTTGAATATGAGAGAAAACAAGTTCTAGAACACTCATCTGTATTACTTATATACAAGGAAGAGCAAGTAGATGAAAAATTATATGTTTTCATGCTCTACCAATACAAACCAGCGATTTAAAAAAAATAAATGATTCTTAATACCTTTAAACAATCTAAATAGTAATAGAAAAGTAGTAAGCTGCTTACAAAATGCTCTGAAAAATTTAAATTTTATAAGAATAGATTTTTTTTTTCTAAATAAAATCTAATTTACTCACTCTTCAAAAAACCACAATTCAATTCAACAGTTTCTCACTTTGATACAGATTTTAATCCGCACACACAGGTGTACTACTACATGTACGCATTTATTTCACTCATATACAAACGTTTGCGAAAACTAATTTATTAAAATGAACGCCCAATTTCTCATTAGCGCCAAACAACATGCCACAAAATGGCTAAAAGATGTACAAGAGCCAAGCAAGAGTTGAACAAAAACAAAAAACAATCACAAATAACTGCAGCTCAAAATGGCCACTAATTAGACAGAAACTAAAGTTTGGACAACCAAGCATAAGGCAATCGGTAGATTGGCGATAGCTGTCTTTACAACGCGCATAAGGTACGCGCCGCTAAGGCAGCTGAAGCCATAGTTTCCAGTCAAAAAGCCATTCAATTGATTTGCGCTTAACATTTATGAATGAAAATGCAACGCTGCAACCGCAGCAGAGTGTGTGTCTATGTGTTGCATGCCGACAACGGCCATGGCACCGCAATACCGGGCGCACATTTAATGGTAAATCAACTTTTATGGCCAAATATGCGGTAAAATTGCACAAATCGAAATGCGTTGCACGCCGCTGTCTTTGCGCGTTATTTGTAATGTTGTTGTTGTTGTTGGCGATTTCGAAATTGTTTTTTGGAAAATTACGAAAAATGTTGTACGTGAACGCACCGGCTTTTATGTGCAACGCGCGGCGCGGCGCAGCTGCAGCGACAGCGTTTTAATGTTGTCACATAAAATGATGGAAAATGCAATGCGCTTGAGCAATCGCCAGCAATAACAATAACAACAACAATAGTTTGTTGTTACGGCGCGGCAAGCATCACTTGTGCCAGCAGCAGCAGCAGCATGCCTAAATGGCTTTCGAAATGCTTGCCACATTGGCACTTAGCATTATCGATTACCATGTAAAGACTCGGACAGACAACTCAAGCAGCGAACAAAAGACTTAAGACAGCAACTTGACTGCTACAGCTCGTACGCGCTTTCATATTCATTACACTTTTATTTGATCGCATTTTATGTGCGCGCGCAATAAAGTCGATCGCATTGATTGAAGACTTCAGCTTACATATAATTAATTAAAATTGAAATTCACATACATACATATAGACATACATAAAACCCCCATTTGTGCTGACTTCATTTACAAGCAACTATGGCGACGTTTAATTGCATGCTAAACACTAATGAGTCACACTGACATTTGCAACTCAAATGGCAAAACACCAACACTCCTCATTGATTTCACACACAAAAGCTGCCAACAGCAGGCAATACAACAACACAACAGCAGAGCGCAAGTGGAAGACCTTCAGACGCCAATTGAATAGCAATTAAAAGCGAGAAGTTCGAAAAGAATAATGTTGTAAACACAACACGAGCACCTTAGTGTTCTCCTTAGTGTCGCAGCCGCCACTTGTCCGCTTGAAATTTATTTATTGTAATGTGATGCAAGTGTTGAGGGCAGCAGCAACAGCAGCAGCAGCGGGCGTTGTTGCCGCCCATTCACCTACATGTAGTTGACACTTGTCCAATATGCTAATCGACTGCTAACGCGCGAAATAATGAATGGCAGAACATATGTGGAGCTCGCACACTTGAAGAAAACAAAAGTGCTGCTGCGAAGATGCTGAACTCATAGCAACAATGTTGCTATACAAATATGTATATATTGACATATTGACATTATAGTGTTGGGCGTATAATGGCCCGCTGTCATACAATTGAAAATATTATGGACTGAATATGTAATGAAATTGAGATAATAGTGCTCATAAAGCAATTATTGAAGGCGTCTGAGAGCATATAAGTTTTGGTGTGGTGAGTACTAAAATTTACTTCAAAATTAAAACTGATCCGCTATATTGACACAATATTATACGTAACACTGCAGAAAAATTAAAAATAAATTGAAATTAATAATTCCAACCTATTTAAGAAATAATTTTTTTCAGTGTATTTTATTAAAAATAATTAATTTTTTACAGTGTAAACAAATTATGGGGAAAAATGCATAATAAATCTTAGTAATCAGTTCTTTTTCAACTAAGTTGTCTCACATATTAGATATAAACATATAGAATTCATTACCTACCGCAAAGTTTTCAGACAACTGACAAACAATTTGCATAAAAAATTAAAGAAATATAGCGCTTATTGTGTATAAATAAACAACTTTTATCTTTTGCTGCATTTGAAATTGATTATTTTATGCATATTTAATGAATATTATAAGAATTTTTAATTTACATTAATAAACTTGATTCAATTGTCACACTAATGTAGTCATTAAATAAACGATTTATAATAGCCGCAAAAGGAATGTACTCGTATATATGAATTACTAAGTACTCCTTTCTGAAAAAAATTTCGAAAAAATTTATATAAAGTAAATAGAATAGACGGAAAATCTGAATATTAATACTTGTAAATATTTAACTCTAAGCAACTCCATATGATTTATACAAATTGAGCCATTTTCCATGCAAATTAAATATTCAAGAAATTATTGTATTTGTATTGTATCGAACATCCCGAGAATATCTTTTTCGATCAAATCATTATTATAATAAAATGTCTATGTAAACTCTTCACTCATTAAGTAAGATAAATTTCGTTAAATTAAACTCAATTTGCACTACAATGACTAACTAATTGCTCAATTTGAATTTAATTGTCAATAAATTAGTGATGGAAAACACCATGTTTCGCTCATTAAGTAAGATAATTTTCGTTAAATTATTCTCAATTAGCACAACAACGAATCAATTAACTAATTGTACAATTTGAATTTAATTGTCAATAAATTAGTGATGGAAAACACCATGTTTCACTCTTTAAGTAAGAGAATATTCATTAAATTGTAATCAATTTGCACGATAACGAATCAATTAACTAATTGCTCAATTTGAATTTAATTGTCAATAAATTAGTGATGGAAAACACCATGTTTCATTCATTAAGTAAGATAATTTTTGTTAAATTAAACTCAATTTGCACAACAACGAGTCAATTAACTAATTGCTCAATTTGAATTTAATTGTCAATAAATTAGTGATGGAAAACACCATGTTTAGCTCATTAAGTAAGATAATTGTCGTTAAATTATTCTCAATTAGCACAACAACGAATCAATTAACTAATTGTACAATTTGAATTTAATTGTCAACAAATTTGTGACGGAAATATAGATATTTAAAGAAAAAACGAAATGCCAAGAAAATAAAGGGCAGTAAGATACGAGACTGCGAACTAAGTTGAAACTAACAGTTGTCATTTCAAAATAATTAATGTTTAAGTTGTCAGTTATAAGAAAAGATTGACAACTCTTTAATAAAAGAACCTTATAGATTACAACAACAATTAAGTATGTGGAAAGTTTTCTTGATTATCCTTGGTGATCGATGATATAAGATAAAACGTAGATTTGAACACCGAACACTATGAGTCAATTAATTCCTTAATTGCCTCAACTAATTGAGCCACTGAATGATGCTATAAAACACTTTAATAAAGTTCATTGACGTAAATGCAAGGAAAACGCGATTTCTTTGATTATATTTAACATAAATTCAAAATTTTATAAATACAATATATTTATGAATATTTTAAATACATATGTATTACATATTTGTGTATATGAATTTATGCATTTTTCCCTGCTACTTTACTTCATAGACTTTGTATGCAGACATATAAATTTAATGCCATTACCATACCATTAAGCAATCCGATAGGTTATGTAAATTTTCCGTTGATTAACATGCGCGCGAAAAGGTTTTATGAGTTTTAATAACCATTTAATTTGATTTACGGAAGTGATGTCAACGTTGATTAATTGTAAAAGTCATATATCATAACATATAATGGTGGATTTATGCAAAGGTTCAGACGCCAAAAGCTAATCAGTAAATTAACATTAGTTAACATAAATGTGCAGAGATTTGTATACATGTACATAATCTTGGAAAACTACTTCATCATACCAACCATGAACAAAAGAGAGTTCAGATATTTAAGATGGAAGTCGGATGCTTGGAATGGAATGATAGTCAATATATATGATTTTTCAAGATTTAACTCTAATTTGAGGTTTAAAATATATCAAAGTCTATCCACAACCTTTACTCTGCTGCAACAGCGTGGGAGCATCACAACTCAAGGAAATATCTCTTCGATTGCCATTGTTTAACAATTACGTAACCACTCTCCAAAACCTCATATGAAATATATAAATTTAAAAACAAACTATATAATTAAATAGCAAACGCCATCGCTGTATTTACGCCATATATTGAAAGACACGTTGAACCTGTAATTAAATTTTCAAGCGAAATGTCAAGTAGTAGTAGAGACGTAAAATTCATTGTCTTCGCGTCTAAAGAGTTTCCGTTTTGTACCTCCGCCACATAACAATAACAGCAAATGCACTTCATACATAGCAACACCCCCTCGATAGAGCGTCCATTAAGATCTCAAACGTCAACTTCAAACAGCCAGCCAATAGCCCAGAGCCAACTGAAGTAGTAGTGTAGCGTTAATAGAGAGCAAACACTTATGCAATTGAAGGTGAGCTAAACAAGCGTTCAAACACATACGAGTATTGAGTATATTGTTTGTTTATGTGAGTTGGAGAAAAGTTCGAAACGTTTTGCAATCAAACTGTCAAATAGCTGTCAAAGTGTACATACTCGTTGCCATACGTTGATCGGTATTTTTCATTCGACAAACCAGGAAGGAGTTTAAGTGGAGTACTATGTTGGGTAATTGGAGTTTAGACATACTTTTATATTAGCGAAGCTTTTGTTATGGAATTTAATTTATTGGTCTAAAGTATATATTTGGAAAATTGTTTAAATTGGAAAGCTTAAATAGGTAAGAGGCATTAATTAATTAAATATTTTTGAAATGAACAAAATTTTAATTCATTTTCTAGAAAATATATAATATCTGATCTGATCTAAATTAACTTGAGAACAACTATAAGTAAAACTAAACTATACTATAGTATACTATACAGCTGACAACGTTGACTGACAACTATAAGTGCTCAAAAATATGCAAATTCTCAGCTATTTGAATAGCTTATAATCAGATTAGACTTATGAACATGTTTTTTTGTAACTCTTGAAACATCAATTTTCACTTTTTCTTTTCTGTCACATATTGTCAAATAATGAACTATGTTAGGTTAGGTTATTGCATTTTCGCACAGGAGCTAATTGATCAATTAAACGGTCTTTGCTCGATTAAAGCCTTGATTTAGATCGATCTGCCATGCAAAATAAAAATCTCATTTTTCTACATAATCTTTTAAACGAATTTTAATCGAGTTGAAAATAAAATGTAACTCTGCGAACCTAATTACAATTACGTTATTTGTATGCGAGTTGTTCTCCACTGTAAATTTGGCTGTATTTTTTAATAAAATCCTATTCGACAGTAGATGTCGCTGAGAAAATAGCAATCAGCTCTTGAAACTTACCAATTTCTTATGAAAAGCAAACACAAAAATGTATAACAGCTGATCGATTATCGAGTGGCCAGAAGTGCGAAGGGCAAAAAACGGGTTTTCAATTAAAATTTTAATTGACCAATTAATTTGACTGTGCGAAAAGACTATTAGATATAGTGGATGTTTGTCGAAGCACCTTGTCTTTAAGAATATCCATTGTGAAACCACTGCGACTGGTATACCCGACTGGAATTTCGCATGGATAAGTGTTTTCTATTTATACTTCTTGACAACTTCTAATCACTTGTTGATCGTTGTCAACTCAATTTTCAAGTTAGTTCCATTAAGGAAACATTAAAACAAATACTTTGTAAAAACCATAGCTGGATATAATCTCTCAATCAATGATCAGGTTTTAATTTTCTCAATTACACCTAATTATTCCATAGATATGAATATTTCTGAATAAAATTCAGCTAGTTATGGAAATATTTTCAACTAATGCGTATGTGGGATGTTTTATACATCTCTTGATGATATTAACAGAAATCGGAGAAGGTTACAAATTAAATGTCTGCTCTCTTTAACAACACGAATATTTTAAAATTCTTGCCATAGACTGTGGGACTTTCAGATAGCATTGGTGTCTACGAACACAATCAATAAACAAAGAGAAGAGTTGTTCAATTTTTGATCTCTGCTGAAGTTAGTTAAGGAAATAGTTATTTCAAATTATAAAGAATTATATATGCTTTAGATAAATCGATTGAAGCACATATTTTAGTTCTGTCAGAAATCCTCAGATTGAATTCTACGATGAATACCAAAAATATTAAATTTTTTCAGAAACTGTAAGAACGACAATTGCGCAATATCTTCAACAGCTGAGAAGGTGCAGATATTCTTATAGACCAATACCTATACAAATACACATACAACGCGACAACTATATTCTCCAAAAGCAATAAAAGCATTCTTGTTTATTTCAGCGGCAGCATGAGCTTCAATTGTTATGGCTGCCGCTGTGTTTGCACAGTTGTTGCAACCGTTGACTTGCTGCCAAAGACGACTGCACAAACATACACACATTTATATACAAAGAAATAGTAAGCAACACCAACGAAAACAACAAAATTGTAATGGACATTTGAAGTTATTTGGACTTTTAGTTTATTACTCGAGCCAAGCGCGCCGGCCGAAGCGAGCATAAATGTCCGCCCACCACAAGGCGGTTGTGTGGGTTAACGTCTGTCGGCATTACGGTTGTACGGTTCTACGGTTACGTTTATGCGCGGTGTGTGCGTTGTATGCACGCGCTTAACACATGCGCGCGCTGCTATTTGAGTTTCTCATTTCAGTTTACGTCCGCTTTAGTTTGTTGTAGTTGTTGTTGTTCTAAGCAAATAATGCACGAGCCGAGTCGTCATGGGAATTTCTCAGACACAATTCTAATAGGTTTCAAGTATACGCCCTGTTGTCTATATTATATGGCATTCGATTTGGGCAACCGTCCTGCCTTAAAGCACAGAGAGAGACTACAGCAATAAGTACGCATTTAAATGCAATTTGCACTTAATCGTGCTCACTTAGCTTTGCCCTTTCTGGCAGCATAAATAACGGCGCGCTTACCGGAAATCTTTGACGCAATTTAGCGTCCAGTGTCAGAGCTTAATTGCTCTTCGACGCTCGCTCGCTGCAGTCTGCTGCCATTTGCTTTTACCGCGTAGCATTCTTCGTTCTTATGCTTCGTGTAGAGTGTGCGCGCTTCTAAATGTCAATAATAAATGGCCGCGCGCTGTGTTCGCCACAAGCGCAGCTGCGCGCTCGTAAATGACAGTCAGTTAAGGTGACAGCTTAACGGTGCATGTCAGTGGGTTTGCATTGTTGTGCTTGACTTGACTACGAATATCAAGTGCACAATTTTTGATTTTCACGTCAGTTATGTCAATATTTATAACGTCTCTGTTCAACTCCCATGCGACAAGTTAATTTACAATGAGGATTTTTTAAGCTGTTATATGTTTATACATGAGTACCAGAGAGTTTTTCATAAAGGGGAATGCTTGGAAGAATTGTAGTGGCAGAGAATATATATTTTTTTTATGAATTGAAACAACAAGTAAAATATTTTATTTGAAATTATTATTATTATTTAATATTACTTGTTCTTATAAGACGATATTATTTCTGCTGAATATTAGAATCAAACAGTCGAAGTTGCAGTTTAGCAATAAGACCATTCAAATGAGTGAGCTTAATTGACTTAATTATGACAATTCTGTATAAATATATATATTTTACGATAGTTTTTAGATGTGGCATGGGGCCTCAATTAAGAGAGTTGTTAAGGTTTAATTGTTATCTGTACCGTTTTTATTAGTAATTCTTAACCAAGTCATATTGAAACTTAAAGGAACTAAAAATATGTGTATGCATACATTAAAAATGGTCGCTGTTTCTACAATCTTATAAAACATGTATACAATTTTTAAAATTGAACTTCCGATTTCGAATAATTGATTTGAAGTCGTAAATTTGTACCTATGGTTTGTATTAAGAAATCTCATTTTCTACATGTATATTTGGGTAGATCTGGGATGGAAATGTGAATACACCCTCTGCCTTCTGATTATCAGCCTCACTTTCGCCTGGTTCCACTATTTTGTTTTGTTAACAAACGAGGCTCTGGCGACCGAGTAAAGGCGGCATAACCTTCATAGAGTAAGCTCCAGTCTATACCTTGACACCAGAATCGGATAGATAGGCTGATAATTTGTCAATATTATACTCATCTTTTCAACGAAACCATAAAAGTACACCGTTGGTCCTCCGCGGAGCCATAGATATAACTCTATTTTTGCATTCAACGTTTTTTCAAGATGATAATACTATGGAACTGTATAAAAATGTATTTTTATTTAAAAATTCTGAAAACTCAGCCGTTGGCACCTCATCTCTCGTGAAGTGTTAAAAAAAACAGTCTTAACGTGGACATCATGATTTGTTCATCTAAAATCAATAAACCAAAAATATTTCGATAGTACATGGAAATAAGAAAATATTGGAATTTGAATTTTTGACAGAATTTAAACCAAACAATTCAAATTTTTGGTCAGATTTTCGCCATGTATTGGCCCGAAAAAATACGTCGTTCATTACCTAGATAATGTTATTCCAACTATGTGACAAAATCGCTTCATCCATTTTTGAGATATCATGTCCACAGATATGAAAAATTTAGTTTTGAGATAAACGCGTTTAAAGTTTTACATTCATACTGACGTGGCCTGATGGGCGGAACTTCCAAAGGGTATATCTCTTAGAATATTACTCGGATTGATTTGATATTTTTGGATAATATTTTAAACATATTGCACTATTTAATAAGACATCATTTTTTTTTTCAAATTTAAAAATTTTGAAACCCACCTAACCCCTTAATAAAAACATTGTCTACTTGTTACTCCATTTTGTGGAAGGCTTTGAAGCTTCAATTTATACGATTTTTTAGTGAAGCTTTTTTATTTGTGTACACATTTTAGAAGAAGAAAATAAGAACAAAAAATTTATTGTTAAAACTTCTCACTAGACCGAAGCGCTGCAGTCATGAAAGGCACCATATAATTTAACACAACACATTTGGTAATGGCGACGGCTCAAAATGGTTATGAACAAATATTTTATGTCAACAGCCGATAGAGTTGCAAGCAGTTGAAAGTTATAATACATAAACACATACATACAAATATATATGTACATATTCATGTAACTACCTCACATTACATGCACTTTGAATAAATCAAAAGACTGCAGCAACGAACTTCATGTACTCATGTACGCTGTCATAATTTAGAGCAAGCGACTTTTTAAAATTCTTACACACACAAACTTTCATGCAAACTTCCAACCAACTTTTTGGCAAAACCACATGCCAAGGCATACAACAATGCAACGCGCAAAAGATTAATGAAATCGCAGTAATTAAAGTGCTAAATATGAACATAATGCTGGCATAAATGTAGCCAAAGTGTATGGATCAAGTGGATTTACAAGACATGCAGTGAGGCGAGGCAATCGCAGAAGCGAAAATATGAAAAAATGGCTGAAATTAAAATTGCACACAATTTGCCGAAGCAATGCGGCGGCGGCTGGTGCGAGATTTTTTCTGGTTTCTAATAGATTTGTATTTGGATTTTGATTGATTTGTCATATTTGGTTGTGGGTATCAAATTAATTGCACACGACTGCGGCGCAAAAAACACAAACGGCGCTGCATTTGGCAAGTTGTCTGGCGCGAATTGAGGCACGTCGTAATTTGAGTTGGACGCTTGGGCAAGCGAGCAACGCTCCTTCATGAGCTGCAATCACATATACGCTGTAAGTGGATATGTCTCTATGGTTGTGCGTGTGTCTTGTCAGTGCGTTAGGCTCTTCAAGCTGTACGCATTTGATGTTATGACAGACAGATCTGGCGCATTGTGACAGCTACAACACAGTTATTATTGTTGTTGCTGCTGCTGTCGGCCAGACACAAACGTAACCGAATCGTTGCGGTGGTTTCTAATTTGTCAGCCGGCGCTCAAAACGCTGTTCGTACATCAATACATATGTCAACCGAGTCGGTGAACGGCGCTGTGTGAGCGGGTGGCTCGCCGCAATTTATTTATTTAATAAACAGCATATAATTGTTATTGTTATTGTGATTACTATTATTTTTTTATGTGAAGCGCGTACGTTTTGTTTTACATGCGTGCGGTTTTGTGACACACACATACTTATACATACATATACATTCACATATTAAACTCACATTTTGTTTTGTTGCCACTATTTGTGTCACTTTTTGTGATTTTCTTGTTGAATTTGTTGTTGTTTGTTTTTTCATTGTTTTGTCAACTAACTGTCTGCTGTGCTTGTCAAACTACTCCTTGGCTACTTAGCTACATATGTAGCTCTTTGACCGGCTGCAACGGCATGCATGAGCGCCTTGCGTTGTGGCCCGTTTGTTGTACGCACTCGGCTCTTTGTTGTGACATGGTAATTTGATGCTCAATTCGCCTATCCATTTTCCGTCACATTACATGCATAGACAGGGGAAAAATGAGATTATGTGCACATCACATATAAATGCCTATGTATGAAGCTCTTCATAAGTATATCTGTATGTCTATGCATTTGTATGCATTTTGTCGCGCTTTCATTTCTTCATCAAAGTCATTCATAAGTTTTCCATAAAATTAAATGTAATACGATGAGCAGCAGCACATAAGCTTACATACATGTAAAGCAGATGTCTACAATGTGAAGCGACATGTTTGAAAAAAATATGTATTTTCATATGAAATTGGGTTTAGTAGAAAGCTAAGCCACGATTAGACCTAATAAGCAAGAGCTAGTGTCAACGTTTTTTGTGTACTTAATACAATTCTTCAACTCAAATTATTGTATTATAAAATGAACTATAACACTCAATAAATTGTTTGAACTATGCTAATGAGTGAGTGAGTTTAAAGTGTACAAAGTTTAAAGGCCTCAAAATTATCACAATTTGTTATTGGCTGCTTTGCACCTTTTTCGACTATAACTAACCCGTTTTTTTCTGTCAACTCACAGATTCATTGAAGAAAATATAACAATTTGTAGATCTCTGTGAACTGACTCAAACGCGAATGAAAAGCTTGGGGTCTATATGTATCTTGATGAAACTTGGTACACATGTTCCTTGGGACCGTGAGAGGTTTGCTTTCGCACTAGGAAGGGGCATATTTGGAGGTAATTTTTTTGGGAAAGTGGGCGTGGCCCCGCCCCC
The DNA here is from genome assembly GCA_031772095.1 of Zeugodacus tau. Lineage (NCBI taxonomy): Eukaryota > Metazoa > Arthropoda > Insecta > Diptera > Tephritidae > Zeugodacus > Zeugodacus tau. The sequence continues at coordinate 54,017,796 of CM062651.1, read as the reverse complement.
AAATCGGTTATCTGTATATATCTCGCAAACCAATGAAGCTTTATAAACCAAACTTTCTGCAGTCGGTTCTCTTACGTACCCCACCACACCCCATGAAAATAGTTGAAATCAGATAATAACCACGCCCACCTCCCATACAAAGGTTGGGTTGAAAATTACTAAAAGTGGGTTATCTCTCTAACGAAAAACGTCAGAAACACTAAATTTTACAGAAGAAATTGCAGAAGGAAGTTGCACACAGATTTTTTTACAAAATGGAAAATAGGCGTGGCATCGCCCACTTATGGGTCAAAAACCATATCTCAGAAACTACTCGACCGATTTCGATGAAATTATAATATTTTCTTGACACGTGTGGAAAATGGATGAAATCGGTTCACAACCACGGCAACTTCACATGTAACTCAATTTTGAACTCCATCGTATGCCTTCACTTTATAATATATACATGAGGAACCAATGAAGATAGCGAAATAAAACTTTACACAAATACTATATATGATCTGTGGCATCACTTGTGAAAAAATTGTCGAAATCGGACTATAACTTTTCAATGCCCCGGATATCGAATATGAAGAATCAGTGCCCCATGGTAATTTTCACCGAAAATTTCGGTAAATCTCTCAGGTATCTTAATTTAATTTAGAGGAAATATTTTTCTTCTAATAGTGTGTCTCTGTACCAGAAATGGTTAAAATCGGGTCATAACTTCCCCTAGCTCTCATATACCTAATTATACGATTTTGCAATTGGGTCAAATTGTGTGTTATCTTAATAAAAATATATCAATAAATTGCGAGAGTATAAAATGTTCGGTTTCACCCGAAATTAGTCTTTCCTTACTTGTTTTTATAGTAAATGTTATTAAACTAAATTTGAAAATAATATATTATATATAAATAATAAATATATAAGGTATATTATAACCTTTTTAAGCAATAGTAACCATAATGTCTGTTAATTATCTACCCAACTCTATTGGATGTATTAAATATTAATTTTAGATGTCTTACAAGAGACAGGAAAACATTCATCTGAGCTTACAGATTAACATTACATTCACTATTTTGATGATACTAGACATTAGCAAGTATTGCAATTGCTTTATAAACTCTTCTAGTCGAGTTAAAGGAAAGTTGGTTGGATTAAGATAAACCTTTAATATATACGAGTATAAAAATTTAATAAACTTCACCTTCTATGCAATTTATTTTGAGGCAATAATTTAATGGTATTTATGTATCTGAAATAATCTTAAATAAATCGAGTGGACTTTTCGCGCAGCCATAATTAATATGGAAATCGAAATAAGCTTAATAAGCTTAAATCGAATAGACTTTTACCGCAGCCATAATTAATTGATCAATTAAGATTATAATTGAGAAACCAGGTTTTGCCTTTCGCACAGCCGGCTACTCGATTAACGAGAAGCTGTTATATAGATTTATCAGCTAATTGTTATTTTATCAATAACATTCAAGGCATTCCAGTTTCAACTCGATTTGTATTCGATTATAAATCAATGTTATAAAATATGATTATTATTTTGTAATTAATGTATAGCCTTTTCGCACAGCCAAATTAATTGATCAATTAAAATTTTAATTGAAAACCCGTTTTTTGCCGTTCGCACTGCCGGCTACTCGATAATCGATCAGCTATTATACATTTTTGTGTTTGCTTTTCATAAGAAGTTGGTAAGTTTCAACTGCTGATGGCTATTTCCTCACTTATATTCAGTAGCGATGGTAAATTATGGGAATTCGATCTAAATCAGCGCTTTAATCGAACAAGGGCCCTTTAATTGATCAATTAGCTTCTGTGCGAAAAGGCGTTTATTAATATAAACCTTAACCTTAAAAAGTATAAATAACTCAATATTCTAGTATTCTTATTTTCTGCTAAAAACTGTGGCAAAAATTTTTTGTGCTTACATATATACAAGCATTTCGTAGTTGTAAATACTAAATTATTTTTTACAAGGCAATTTCTTTTCTCAGTAGACTTGAAGTCACAAGATGTCGAAGATGTTCATTAAATTACAAGTTGTGGTTACATAAAAATGTCAACGCCAACTTAATGTATGTATATTGAACAATTATAAGAAAAAATACAAAAAAAAGAATACCCAGTAGGAAAAAAATCATAATTTTATTTAAAAAATATAAAAATAGCACAAAATTGTTAACACAATTAATCGAAAAAGAATGACAAAGTAAGTTGTTGCAAGCTATTTTTACTAGCTTATAATTCAAATTTTATGTAAATAACCAAAATTTCCTACCGGGTATTCACTTAAAATTTCATCAACAGCACCACATAGCTTTGGCATGATTAATAAACACTTGCGGAGACTCCGCCGAATGCTTTGAACGTAGCTCTACATTCAAAGTACATATATAGTTAATGTGTGTGTGTGTGCGGGTATCCTTGCATTAATTTCTCGTTAAACTGATAAACTGCGGTTATCTTAAGCTGTAGTTAAACTGATATCTATCTGCTGGATATATTTTTATAGCGCAACACGCTTTCTACTAAGCAAACGAGTCGATGAGTCGATTGCGGCAAACGAAGCGAATGCTAGTAGTAGAAAACTAAATACAACAACAACAACAACTACTACCTTGTACTGAGCCACGAATGAGACTAAGTAAGAGTTGAGAAGCAAGCGGCCGCTGGCTGGCTGTTGAGCACACACAAAATGCGATACACAAACCGAACATGACATTATTATGGCTAATACAGCAAATGCACAAAGCGCACAATTGACAAATAAAATGCAAAATGACAGGCGGATGGCTTTGGCGGTTTCAACCAAACAGCAAACTCCGTGCCGCCAACAAGCCAGTGTAGATGATAAAAAATGCAAATAAATACAAACAACATGGAAATGGCATGAATGAAGGAGACGACACAAACGTGGCACGAACAGGAGCTCAGCGCAAATAAAATTTACACACAAATGCAGCAATTAGGATTTGGCTGATGCCTCATGCATATGCATGTGTGTGTGTGTGTGTCCCTCTTGTAGTGCTAATCGCCGAAGCGTAACATCAACTAGCAACCATTGTGCCATGCAGAGTCAAGTTGTTGTTGTTGGTACAGCCGACGGTTGTGGAGGCGTTTGCCGCGGCTGGCAGGTGGGTGCTCGGTTCGCCGGCGCTGTGTTAGTCATGAATGAAGCGCGGTTGAGTGTAGAATATATCACAGCATGTGACAGTACAAAGCGGGAATGCATTTCACATGACACACCAATGACATTTAACATGAAAATTGCATAGTTTTTGCGGTTACTGTCTGTCGCTCTGCCTCTCTCCAATTACTTGCTAGCATACCTACTTACTTACTTAAGTACTGACTTACGTAGAGGAGTCGCTTTGAATTCTGGGAAATTGCTTGTGTCTTGTAAGCAATCATCTGCAGTGTATTACATACCTGGAAAGATAAGAGAGTAGTAATATTTAATTACATTTTCGGAATTGTACAATATAATTGTGTAAATATGTGAATTTCATTTAGATCTCGATTGCGAATTGTAAAGGTGCTTAAGGAAATTAAATTGTATGTAGAGCTTATGTTAAGTAATTTGCTGTCTTCATGGCTAGATAAAGTGGTTGGAATTTATTTTTAGTAAATAATCTTCAACTTACTATTTTTTAGCCCTACGTTGAGACAGATATTCGATCATTAAATGCTAAATGTTTTGTTAACCACTTTGTCATGCTAAATTCTTTCCTAAACATAACGATCCTAATTAGAGTTCCATAGAGTTCATTAAGGAAACATCATATCATAAACCAGGAAGTATAATTGTAAATAGATAGGTGTAGTAATTGAAGCCTATCTTCGATATTTTCAAAAAGGTATCTTCCATTCAGCTTACCATAAATGTTCTTAGTTTCCACCTAGATCACATTACACTCAAATCTTCTTAGTTAGAGCTCAAATCAAGCGTCGTCGATATATGTTTATGTTTTTCATAAGTGTGAATGTAAGACCAACAGCTCAAATCACTTATGTTTGGAAGCATTTTGATAAGCGCAAAGTTTAATTTTCAAGGTGGAGCAGAAAGAAATGATACAAACAATCAAATCAAATAGGTTAGGTTAGGTTAGGTTACTCTGGTAGGCTAAAAAGCCACACATAGACCAGTTTTGGTCCTTTGCGATACCAGATGGAGTGCCGTCACTTAGCTAATGAGGAGTAATCATCCTTTAGGATGCCTGCGCTTGTAGCGAATTTCAAAAGGCTTTGTGGCTTCACCAACGAAATCCCTTCCAGATTAACGTAATGTAAACAAATCGAATAAAATATTTACAAAAATCTACAATGAGTGGGCAATTTATATTTTCAAAACGTCCCCGTGACTTGGAAAAGAAAGTGCTACATATTCTAGAACACTGGGGTTATTTTAATAGCCTTTTCGCACAGCCAAATTAATTGATACATTAAGATTTTAATTAAGAAACCAGCTTATGCCCTTCGCAAAGACGGCTACTCTATAAAGGATCATTACATTACTGCTTTTTGCTTTTTATAAGAAGTTGGTAAGTTTCAACAGCTGATTATTATTTTATCAATCACAACAACCATTATTTTCAACAGCGCCATCTAGCGTTGAGTTGTATTGCTGGTATTCTATCAATAAATACAGCCACATTCACAGCGTGGACACCTACAACTCGCAGATTTACATGGCATTTTCAACTCAATTTGTATTCGATTAAAAAATTATGTAGAAAAATTAGAATTTTATTTTGTATGGTAAATCGTTCTAAATCAGCGCTTTAATCGAGCAAATTTCGGTTAATTGATCAATTAACTTCTGTGCGAGAGGCTATAACGGTTGTCCAGACCTGTACTAATGTTAAAGTATTGAGTATTGTCTTGGATGTCATTTAAAGGCGAATTGGTAGAGGAGAGAGTAGTTCAGTAGAGTTATTATTTGTGGAGACATTATGAAACAGTAGATATTAAATGTATGAAACTTTAACTTCCTCATCACTACTCACTAATGATGGTATTACTACGGATGTTTATATGTTCTTGATAAAAAGCTCTCATTTGTAATTTGTTTAATAGTACGGTTTCTTGCAATTTGAATAATAATTTTTCAATGATTCTTTGAAAATTGCACTATAAATCAGTGAATTTGAACTACTCCAGCATGTTTTCCACCAAAATGTTTCTTTGCGAAGGCATATTTATTTAAAAAAGATGACACTTACACCCCATTCTATTGAAAAACTTTAAATTGTCTCTTTCTTCAACGGAATTAATGATTATTATTATAGATGGATAGGTGAGTTATTAATCCAATCTAACCCCCAGATGATAGATCATGGATATTTTCATAATCTCACATCGAGTTCTTTTTTCAGAAGTTCATATATGAGTAAATTTGTTTATTTGACTCCTGAAGATAACTGAACCTAACTCAATGAAAGGTAGTTCTTGAGACCCAGCATTCATTATTGGATAATATTCGACCGAATAGGACACGTCCAGCATGCAGTGAAGAAAATTTAGCCGCCGTAGAATCATCAGTCTATATTTCTTCAAAAATGATGCCGGTAATAAAGTAAACGTCTATGGCGACAGTTATAGCGCCATGATAACCGACTATTTGATGCCTGAAATTGAAGCTCGTGATCTCAGCGACATTTGGTTTGAACAAGACAACGCCACTTCCCACAAATCGCATCAATCAATGGATTTATTGCGAGAACACTTCAGTGATCAGATAATTCCAGGTTTTGGGCCGGTCGATTAGCAATCTAGATAGTGTGATATCACACCGTTAGTATTTTTATTACTGTTGGAATATGTAAGTCTAAAGAGAGTATTATAGTTTTGTTCACATAACGGTTGTTTCTAACACCCAAAACTAAACGAGTTAGATATAGGGACCACTGCCACGCCCAGAAAATGGCGAAAACCGAAAACACATAAAGTGTCATAACTAAGACATAAATAAAGTTATAAAAGTAAAATTTGGAATAAAGGATCGCATTAGGACGGGGCATATTTAGATGTAATTTTTTTGGAGAAGTGGGCGTGGCCCCGCCCCCAAATCGTTTATTTGTATATATCTCGCAAGCCAATAAAGCTATATAAACCAAACTTTCTGCAGTCGATTATCTTACGTACCCCACCACACACCATGAAATCAGTTGAAATCGGATAATAACCACGCCCTAACCACGCACCCATCCCATCATTAACGAAAAACGAACTTGGCCATCTAATTCAAGGCGAAAACCTGATGTGATTTATTATAACGCAACGAATTAGATGGACGAATTAAATGAGGTTCTGAAGGATCTTCAACCGGACAACACTGAAGAGAGACAGCAAAAGACACATTGAGGCGTATCCTTCCGCAGGCCAAAGCTCACAAAGAGCTGTAGGGCCAAATATGTATATGTATGTCATCTTCGTATTGATTTTGGTATAGGAAGTGAGCCGAGCTGAACAAAGTACAATAATGGATATACTGGATTAATGCGCATTCAGTGTAAACTAAAGAATGGAATTTCTAAATTATTGATTTTGTAATTTGGAAAACATATTATATTTTACCGGTATAATTATTTAAAAAAAAAAAACAAAAAAACGATTGAAGTGTTCTTAAGCAAAAACCAATTTGAGTAGCGAATTAATTTTCTAATATTAACTACATTCCAATAACTGTAAATAGAAAACTGTTAGAACAAAAAATCTTTATCAACTCATCAAATATTGTGAATTTATATGAAAAGATCTGAGAAGAAATGCCCTCAAAGATTTCTATTGCATATTTTCACAGAAGCGGAACTGCCACAGCTATGCGCCAAGCGATTTCCCTAAGCTATTAAATGACTACAATCATGGAAATTTTTTATTACAACAACTGATTGCAGTGTAATAATGTTTTTTAACCCAAACACAAAGCAAAAAAATGGGCATTAGCGTTTTAAGCGGAAAAGAGATAAAGCCAAGGAAACGAACAACGATTCTAATTTGCTGGGCACTACGTTCATATGTAGACAGTTTTTATAGCAACATTTGCGTGATGCACGCAACACACATACATACCTACATACATCTATGTACTGTGTGTTAATATTTATCTATTGTTGTTGTTGTTGCTGGCCGTCACAAGTACGTAGGCAAACTGGCGGCCATTTCTATTGGCAGTTCATCAGCTTGAATAAACAGCGGCGAAGTGGTTTTAATCTGTGCATTTGCGGTACTTTGCGAACGCAGCGACAATCAAAGTGGAAAGTGGTAATAGAAAAATCAGAAAATTGTACAAAAACAACAACAACAAAATTTCTTCATCAAGCACAACAGCGACGTGCTTAGTGGCATGAGGAGTCTGGTGTCTGTCCAGCGATCGATGCTTTTCAATCAGCCGCAAGCGCAGCGGTGCATTTGCAACAACAACTACACTTCCATGGACCCCCACTCGCACTTGCCGCAGCGGCAACATGCCAATAAATCGTAAGTACAATTTTAATCTCAAACATTGCGACTAACAACAACAACAACAACAAAAAATAAACAATTCCTCTGTTAATATGTTGACTGGCTGCTGGCAACAAGGTAGTTTGCTTATAATTTGTTGCCACATAAATAGCAAACAAAGTCGCCAGCGTTCAGCAGTAATTAGTGTTTGGTTGCTGCAACATTTGAATATGTTGCTGAGCCCAGTTGATATATGCCATGTGTGTTCATTTGCTAAGGCTATTGCACAAATTAGCATCAAAGCCGACTAGCTGTTCTTGCCGCCATGCCAGCAACATAAACAAATTTTATTTGTGATTTCTCTAATACTGCCACAAATCGTTTAAAAGTTCAATCAAAAAGCTCACATAAAATTCGCGCAAAACCAGTTGCTGCAAGTCGGCGGTAAGCGCCTGCAACAACAGCTGTGTGACTATGTTGTAGGGAACATAAAATCAATTTTTTTAGGATGCTCTGTAAACGCCATAAGTTCGCTGTTGGCATATAAAGTACTATTAGGGTGGGCCAAAAAAATGTTTAAAAGTTAGTTTAAGAAATTTTTGTTGTTGTAAAAATATTCGAAGAGCTCACTATTTGATTTTTTTAGAAATAAATGAGTCCATGTGTTAAAAAACCAAAAACAATTTCCATAACTTTTTGCACCACCCTAGTACTGTATCATATATGTAAATATGTATACATTCATCCACAGTTACATATATGTAGTTATAAAACTGCCTACATAATTATAATTGCCGCCATTAGTGGGTATAGCAACTACTAAGCTGACTGGCATGGGCGGTAGTCGCTCGCCGCTCATAATAACTATTTATGACAAACTACACTCAGTAGCTGAGTGCTGCCGTTGATAACCTGCGTTTTAGTGCCACATTTAACATTGTATGTTCGACTTTGTTGCGAATGTTTTTCAGACTTATCTGCGACTGCGGAAATATGCTTGTGCATTGAATCACTCGTGCATCAAATGGAAAATGTTTATTGATTGTTGTATATCTTCACTTAGAAATTCAAAAGCGGATGAACTCATTGGTGGGTATATAAATCATATATTTAATATTTTTTCAGCTGGTTCCAGCAATAGCTTGGAAGGAAATATTTGGCTTCATTTATAGGGGTAGATTAAAGCAAATATCTACTATAGAATAAATGTGAGAAGACATGCTTTGAAAATATTTTTATACTCTCGCAACAAATGTTGCTAAAGAAAGTATTATAGTTTTGTTCACATAACGGTTGTTTGTAACACCCAAAACTAAACGGGTTATATATACCAATGTGATCAGGGTGAAGAGTGGAGTTCAAATCCGAATGTCTGTCTGTCCGTCCGTCCGTCTGTGCAAGCTGTAACTTGAGTAAAAATTAAGATATCTTGATGAAACTTGGCACACTTATTTCTTGGCACCATAGGAAGATTGCTTTCGAAAATGAGCAAAATCGGACCACTGCCACGCCCACAAAATGGCGAAAACCGAAAACACATAAAGTGCCATAACTAAGCCATAAATAAAGCTATGGAAATAAAATTTGGTATGAAGGATCGCACTATGAAGGGGCATATTTGGATGTAATTTTTTTGGGGAAGTGGGTGTGGCCCCGCCCCCTACTAAGTTTTTTGTACATACCTCGCAAACCAATAGAGCTATATAAACCAAACTTTCTGCAGTCGTTTTTTTAGCCACTTCCTAATACACTCCAAAAATGAAAGAAATCGGATCATAACCACGCCCACCTCCCATACAAAAGTTAGGTTGAAAATTACTAAAAGTGGGTTAACTCACTAACGAAAAACGTCAGAAACACTAAATTTCACATAAGAAATGGCAGATGGAAGCTGCACTCACATTTTTTAACAAAATGGAAAATGGGCGTGGCGTCGCCCACTTATGGGTCAAAAACCATATCTCAGGAACTACTCGACCGATTTCAATGAAACTTGGTTTGTAATAGTTTCCTTACATCCCAATGATATGTTGTGAAAATTGGCCAAATCGCTTCACAACCACGCCTACTTCCTATATACCAGAACTTTGAAGACAATCTGAATCGTTTACTTTACAATATATAAAGTAAGCACTAGTGAAGATATCGGTACAGAACTTTGCACAAATACTATGTTAATAGTGTGGCAGCCCCATTCTAAAAATCGCCGAAATCGGACCAAAAGTTGTCAAGGCCCCATACATCGAACATGAGGACCTCGGTGCTTCTAACCTAACATTAGGGTTTCCAACTTTCAATGGACTTTATACAATATATATGACGAATATGTGGGTCAAATTGTGTATTATATAATATAAATAAAGTTAAATAAATAAATTGCGAGAGTATAAAATGTTCGGTTACACCCGAACTTAGCCCTTCCTTACTTGTTTTTACTGATTTCGGTCATTAAATTGTTGTATTTATTTATTGGAAGAGTTGGAAGAGTTTTATATAGTAATTAATGTGTACACTTACCAGTTAATTTTTGGATAGCACAAGAGTCTATACTTCGATGATAATGTACATTAACTCCGATATTCTGTGCACTTGATAAATTAACAAAATATTGATAATTTATCAAGATTTTTATCAACGAAAATTTGTTGAGATTCAATTACAATTTTAATAAAATATAAAGCTTCAGTGCTTCTCCCATAAAAAACTTCTATATAAAAGGAGCGATCCATATTTTCACAATTTTTCTCTTGGTGTACAAATAACAACTAAAGTGAAATATTTTCCAAAAGAAGAAATGATTTTTCCATGAATCATGAACAATCAGATATTTTATTTGCAAATGGCACTATCAAGAGCATTTGACATCTTGACAATTTATCAAGAAAAGTGTTTTTTATTTATGGTACTGTACACTAAAAGATTGATAAATTGTCAATGTTGCTAAATTAGCAATATGTTGAATTTGTCAAGTTCACAGAATCCGCTCTCTCTAGTAATAAATGTTAGAATTCAAGCGTTTCTTGGTACCTGAGGGCAAAATTTAAGGTATTTCAAAAATGTTTAGTAATCCAAAATACTATATTTTAAATTCGAAAGCAATTTAAGACTTCGGAGGAATATTTCGAAGAAATAATAAAATATAATGGAAGAATGGAAAGGTAAAAATATTATAGAACAGTTAGATTGCATGAACAATTTGTTAATCCTCTTGATTTAGAAAGATTTTTTCGCTAGGTATTCACTACAACAGTTTTTTTTTTCTAAAATATGTATGTCTCTTGGTAGGCTGTTGCACTGCAAAAATAATTCCAAATAAATTTCGAAAAAGTAAATAATTAATCTATAGAATTATTGCAGTTTTTAATTGCAAAAATGCAAGGTTATTAATAAATAGTTTTGAACGCGGTGAATACTTTCTACTAAGAAGTTGTCTACTAAAAGACATGGATTGAAAAAAATTCTGTAAAAGAGAACCGATGCTCTATTTTAAACCTATCCATATTCGAACCTTCTTCTTGTATCGTATGACCGCTTAATACGCTTTCCTTATAGGTATGACTCTGTCGAAACAAACCGTTTCACGAACCTTAAATTAAAACTCACAGATGTGACTTTTTATACTCTCGCAACAAATGTTGCTAAAGAGAGTATTATAGTTTTGTTCACATAACGGTTGTTTGTAACACCCAAAACTAAACGAGTTAGATATAGGGTTATATATACCAAAGTGATCAGGGTGAAGAGTGGAGTTCAAATCCGAATGTCTGTCTGTCCGTCCGTCCGTCTGTGCAAGCTGTAACTTGAGTAAAAATTAAGATATCTTGATGAAACTTGGCACACTTATTTCTTGGCACCATAGGAAGGTTGCTTTCGAAAATGAGCAAAATCGGACCACTGCCACGCCCACAAAATGGCGAAAACCGAAAACACATAAAGTGCCATAACTAAGCCATAAATAAAGCTATGGAAATAAAATTTGGTATGAAGGATCGCACTATGAAGGGGCATATTTGGATGTAATTTTTTTTGGGAGGTGGGCGTGGCCCCGCCCCCTACTAAGTTTTTTGTACATATCTCGCAAACCAATAGAGCTATATAAACCAAACTTTCTGCAGTCGTTTTTTTAGCCACTTCCTAATACAGTCCAAAAATGAAAGAAATCGGACAGTAACCACGCCCACCTCCCATACAAAAGTTAGGTTGAAAACTACTAAAAGTGGGTTAACTCGTTAACGAAAAAAGTCACAAACACTAAATTTCACATAAGAAATGGCAGATAGAAGCTGCACTCAGATTTTTTTACAAAATGGAAAATGGGCGTGGCGTCGCCCACTTATGGGTCAAAAACCATATCTCAGGAACTACTCGACCGATTTCATTGAAACTTGGTTTGTAATAGTTTCCTTACATCCCAATGATATGTTGTGAAAATAGGCCAAATCGCTTCACAACCACGCCTACTTCCTATATACCAGAACTTTGAAGACAATCCGAATCGTTAACTTTACAATATATAAAGTAAGTATTAGTGAAGATATCGGTGCAGAACTTTGCACAAATACTGTGTTAATAGTGTGGCAGCCCCATTCTAAAATTCGCCGAAATCGGACCATAGGTTTTTAAGGCCCTATATATCGAACACGAGGACCTCGGTGCTTCTAACCTAATATTATGGTTTCCAACTTTCAATGGACTTTATACAATATATACGACGAATATGTGGGTCAAATTGTGTATTATATAATATAAATAAAGTTAAATAAACAAATTGCGAGAGTATGAAATGTTCGGTTACACCCGAACTTAGCCCTTCCTTACTTGTTTCATATTATTTTTATATTTGCACTATTATTAGCATCAAGTCTCGCTATACCGAAAAATATTAATATATTTTGCAGCATTTGCCATTTATAATAAATAATCCAACTTAATGAAGACGATAGAAATCGCGATAATCAACAGTAGTTCGGCAGATCGCATGATAAATTCAAAATATACTTTATTTCATTGCGAAATTTTTGAACTCTTTTCACACACGCGCATGCCGCTTTAGAAGAATTAAATGCTTAAAAACAAGTTTCCACTTTTTCTATGCAAATTTGCTTACATTTCGTTTTCAATAATTCGCAAATTATCGGTCGAAGTTTTGCCAGCAGCTGGCTAGCACTATAGATTAATAAGCACATACAACTACAAATATATAATTTACATATATATAAATTATGTTTTTTAAATAACTTATTGTGACTTTTTCGCAATTAATTTTGTTGTAAGGTAAGCAAAAAAAATTATTTCAAAAGCAACAACTACAAAAGGTGAGCTGGGTATATCTAATATATGTATATCGAATATATTTTCTACTCATATGACTACTGTGCGCCAGCCACTAACAACACCAACTAAATGACCTCGGCAAAATAGCTTCGAAACTATGGTGAAACCAAAAATGGTAGGCAGTTGCCGGAGTTAAATAGAAATTATGTAAGAACAAAGGCGAGCCAACAAATAAATACTTAATAAAGTTGTCAGCGCGAGCAAAAACAATCGCATTGCGTGGTTGAATTTATATTTAAATATGTGTATAAAATATGTGCAACTGTTGCTTAAAATATTGCCGCTGATTGGCATAAATTAACGCTTTTGGTGGCCTTTCAGCCAAGTTCTTAACCAAGTACCATTCAATTGACGCGCGAGTGCCTTGAACTCTGCACCGCAGCCGAGTGATAGTAGCTGGAGCTTTTAATTTGGCTTTTATACGAATTTAAATACTTAATATGTCGACGCTAGTGATTAGTTAGTCACTTTTTTTGTTGTCTTATACCGGCATTTGTCTCTGTCGCCACGTTTTGAAACTTTGAGGTAGCAAACAAAATTGCCAAATGATGCCGAAATTGCGTGGGTCAAACAAATTATAAATGATTTGCTTTGTAATTTCGAAAAATTATTCAAATTAAAATTTTCATATATTTTGCGCATTTTTCGCTACTTTTATCGCTACTGTTTGCGCGAGTGTGTACAAAAAGCGCGTATCTGAACAAAAGACTTAAGCAACGAACTTGCTTTGTTTGCACTTTGCTTGTCTTTTGGGTGGGAAATTTTTTGTTTATTGCGATGTTGTGAAGTAAATATATAATAAATGTACATTTTTGTATAATTTAGTGACTTTAGGAAGTGCTTAAAACTGTAAATAACAACAAAATTGCTACAAAACAACGGAAATTACAGTCATTCAAGTTTTTGGCAATGCCGTACATTAAATTTAAGCAGCGAAAGTGTGTGACTGAGGAAATGCATTGATTCCCTTATTTTCTCCGGAAGTCAAATGTTTAGAAATTGGGATAATTAAGTTAAAATTGTGTAAAGTCACTAAGTAAAAAATAAAAAAAACTAAGCTGTAAGAATCTGCGATTATAGCTCATCTAAGAATAGCAATTTAGTGGTCTAAGTGAAGACCACTTTAATAATAATTCTTCAAAAATTACGAAACGAAAAAATACAAATATTAAATAAGAAAAAAAAATATTATAAAAACTATTTAAAAAAATTTGAACCAAAAAAAATTTATTATAAAAATTTTTTAAAAATATATATTATGAAATACTAAACAAAAATTTATGAAAAAGTATTATAAAAAATAAAAAAATATTATTAAAATAAAAAAATATTTAAAAAAATATTCTAAAAAAACTATTATAAAAAAATTAAAAAAAAAAATTTAATATCTAAAATTTATTAAAAAAAGAATATATAAAAAATTAAAAAAAAAATATTTGAAAAAAATTAAAATTATTTTAAAATTATGAAAAGTTAAAAAAACAAGTAAGGAAAGGCTAAGTTCGGGTGCAACCGAACATTTTATACTCTCGCAATTTATTGAAGAAATTTTATTAAGATAACACCAAAATTTACCTATAAATTCGGCACACAGTTTAATAGTATAGCGAAAATCGTCCTATATAGTGTATGAGGGCTGATGAAATTCCTGAACCGATTTCATTCATTTTCACCAGCAAGGTACACTATATCCAAGACTATACATTCACTTAATTTCGCTAAGATATCTCACATATTAATCAATACATATGCAGATTAAAGCCCACCGTATTTTTGAAAAACCTATAATGAGGTACATGGGAGCTAGGAGATGTTATTATCCGACTTTAATAATTTTTGGAACAGAGACAATCTATTAGAAGAAAACAATATCCTCTGAAGTACATTAAATTATCTTAGAGATTTACCAATATTTTCGGTTAAAATTTACCCTTAGGCGCTGAGTTCAACATGTCCGATATCTAGGGTCTTGAAAAGTTATAGTCCGTTTTCGACAATTTTTTCTCAAGTGAAACCAGAGATGATATGTACTATTTGTGTAAAGTTTTATTCCGCTATCTTCATTGGTTCCTTATGTATACATTATAAAGTGAAGGAATCAGATGGAATTCAAAATTGAGTTATATGGGAAGTTGTCGTGGTTATGAACTGATTTCATCCATTTTTTCACATGTGTCAGGGTATCAAGAAAGTATTATATACCGAATTTCATTGAAATCGGTCGAGTAGTTCCTGAGATATGGTTTTTGACCCATAAGTGGGAGATGCCACGCCCATTTTTCATTTTGTAAAAAAATCTGAGTGCAGCTTCCTTCTGCTATTTCTTATGTAAAATTTAGTGTTTCTGACGTTTCTCGTTAGTGAGTTAACCCACTTTTAGTCATTTTCAACCTAACTTTTGTATGGGAGGTGGGCGTGGTTATTATCCGATTTCTTTCATTTTTTGACTGTATAAGGAAACGGCTGAAAAAAACGACTGCAGAAAGTTTGGTTTATATAGCTTTATTGGTTTGCGAGTTATATACAAAAAACCTATTTGAGGGCGGGGTCACGCCCACTTTTCCAAAAAAATTACATCCAAATGTGCCCTCCCTAATACGATATGTTCCAAATTTTATTTTCATAACTTTATTTATGGCTTAATTATGACACTTTATAAGTTTTTGGTTTTCGCCATTTTGTGGGCGTGGCAATGGTCCGATCTTGCCCATTTTCGAAAGCAACATCCTCAGGGTGCCAAGGAATACGTGTTCCAAGTTTCGTTAAGATATCTCAATTTTTCAAAAAATATTATTTTCACTACTAATGCTATATAATTAAATTAAATACACATTTGAGACATATGTCATTTATTTGATGAATTTTACTAATTCAAAACTTTCCTTAATGTGGTTTCAAAATCATCAAATTTCATGAAAACGCATGCCGTAGGCCTTTTATAAATTAAATAATCACGCACAAATTTGCATTAAATCAAGAAATATGCTACAAAAAGTTTTAGCCCTCAAAGTACAAACCCGTCCAACAACTCTGTAATATACCAACATTTTGCTTAAGCTCCACTTAAGTTGTCTATATCGATTTTCTAATCTTTATTGCCAATCGCGCGTTCAAAGTTAAAATAGTTATTTGCATGCTAATAAGTTGGTTTAGAATAAATAAAGGGCTTAGTAGTAAGAATATACTAGAGTTCTGGCATGCTAACATTTCAATTTGCGTCAATAGATTGATTGGTTTCTGATTTCGTTGGAAATAGTTTATATGAGACAAGTGGTAAGCTTGCAAAAAAACGAATATTTTTTTTGTTTTCTGCTAAATTGAATTTAAAATGGTAACGTTTAATTCACCATAAGCACGTTGGTTTAACCACAGCGTGATTATGGCAGTTATTATAGATGCCCATCGTGCCTATTCCGAAAATTGCTTTAGTACTACACGTGTCCCACCGATGATCTTATTCAAACAGTTTGAAACCCCAAAACTATTTTCTTGGACAACAAGTAAATTTTACGACCCTCCAGACTCAGAGCCCTTGGAATCTGTCGACCTAAACAGAGAGAGACCACTGAAGAGATGGTTTCTTGAATGAACAACTTTTTAATGAATAAAATCCAGTTCTAGTAGTATAGTGCCAACTGTTCTTGAAAATATTATGAGAACGACAGTTTAAAATTTATATATCTAGAAGCATATAATTTTCCTAAAATAGTTTATCATGATGATGCTTGTGGTAGTATAAAGTCATTCTTTAATTATGTAGACTTAACAACAATGAGCACAGTGAGGTCTTAGATCTCTTCTTCATATAGATGTCTACCTTAAAAGCTTTTATGGTATCAATAAAAGCTCTATCCAGAGCTTAAAAGCTCCTTTCATTTGTTTGATTATGTAAAGGTCCACAGGAACGAAACACTTACAAGTAATTTATTATAATATCTAGAGAAAATTGCTCAAATTACATTGAAATAGTGGTAATTAGTGAGTAAAGCCGTATATTACAAGAGCTTTTATGTCAAAGCAACTCTAGGAAGCAAAACCTTGTACATGTGACTACAAAAATTAATTATTTAAAAAAAGCATATAATTATTTAACAATAAAATAACAAACAAATTAAAATGTAAATAAATAAATCAAAGCATTAAAACACCTAAATTAAAAAGCTCTTACAGCCAAAACTGTTGGAGTCACTGACTTATTGCTTTCGTCTTCGTATATGTTTCACTTTCAGGCTTTTGCCTCACTCAAATTTCAAACAGGCAACAAAACATAAATTCAACAATCTAGTTTTCGAATGCAAATCAAAACTAATTTAAATCAACTCAAACCCATTTTTATGTATCAACTATAATTGCTTTTTAATTTAGCTGCTCTACTTGACTATAAAAATGAAAATTTGCATACATAGCAAACACCAAAGGCGGTGCTAACACCCTATAATAAGAGCATTTACGCTGCGCGTACCATCAAAAGCTGTTCATTAGTATTGTTATAGAAGAAAGCTTTCAACAGCAACACACCAAGAAGCAGCAACAACATCATGGCATTTTCGTAATAGAGTTCTTCAACATTTTATTGCCATTTAATTGCATACGAAATTAAGATAAGCAACCATTGTTGATACATACAAATTTTTGCACTTCAGCTCATTAGCATACAATTTCAGCAAAGTACAAAAAAGCAATAACAACAAATTTTACGAGTTTCGTACTTTGACGAATTAAATATGCCACTTTGGCGTTGGGCGAAGCGAAATGTTAGACACAAGGAAGGCAGACGAGCCTTGGCGTGGTATTTTGATCGCAATAAAGTATGCTAATACATACCCAATAATAATAAACTATTTGGAAATAATTTTGTATTTTGTTGTATGCTATAAGATCTCATCACTTACTAAAATGTGTTGCCATCGAATTGCTATTTTTGTTGTTGTGAAATGCTGTTGTATTGTCCTAAGTATGTCAAATTCAATATTGCATTAGAACCTATTAAATGGTGGCTTTTTACTAATTATGTATTTTACAACTTCACGGTCGGTTGAGTTCGGGGTATGCTGAAGAAAATTTTTCTATTTTAAATATTACAAAATTTGCAAAATAGTTTTTGGTGGGTTTGCTAATATGCTAAGATATTTTATTGCTTAAAAATAATTATATATTTACACAAATTATTTAACTTGACACAGTTTTGCTTTTACTACATATTGTTGTAGAGTTGTTCGTTGTAATGTACGAGTAGTTAGGAGAGAACTGTTCAATTATGAGGATGCTTTAGTTGAGTGGACAAGGGTTTTCGGAGCTCATTATACGGGCTCGACACTGAAATGTTATATAGTTCTCTTCTCATATATATTTGTGAGTTGATAAGGGAAGCTGGATTTGAACCAGGATTGAGCAGAATCTCACAATTCTTGAATCTGTTCCTTTACACTCTGTTATTTACTTTATTTATTTTACATATATATATATATATATTTTTTACTCTCGCAACAAATGTTGCTAAAGAGAGTATTATAGTTTTGTTCACATAACGGTTGTTTGTAACACCCAAAACGAAACGAGTTAGATATAGGGTTATATATACCAAAGTGATCAGGGTGAAGAGTGGAGTTCAAATCCGAATGTCTGTCTGTCCGTCCGTCTGTCCGTCCGTCCGTCCGTCTGTGCAAGCTGTAACTTGAGTAAAAATTAAGATATATTGATGAAACTTGGCACACTTATTTCTTGGCACCATAGGAAGGTTGCTTTCGAAAATGAGCAAAATCGGACCACTGCCACGCCCACAAAATGGCGAAAACCGAAAACACATAAAGTGCCATAACTAAGCCATAAATAAAGCTATGGAAATAAAATTTGGTATGAAGGATCGTACTATTAAAGGGCATATGTGGATGTAATTTTTTTGGGGAAGTGGGCGTGGCCCCGCCCCCTACTAAGTTTTTTGTACATATCTCGCAAACCAATAGAGCTATATAAACCAAACTTTCTGCAGTCGTTTTTTTTAGCCACTTCCTAAAACAGTCCAAAAATGAAAGAAATCGGATCATAACCACTCCCACCTCCCATACAAAAGTTAGGTTGAAAATTACTAAAAGTGGGTTAACTCACTAACGAAAAACGTCAGAAACACTAAATTTCACATAAGAAATGGCAGATGGAAGCTGCACTCAGATTTTTTAACAAAATGGAAAATGGGCGTGGCGTCGCCCACTTATGGGTCAAAAACCATATCTCAGGAACTACTCGGCCGATTTCAATGAAACTTGGTTTGTAATAGTTTCCTTACATCCCAATGATATGTTGTGAAAATAGGCCAAATCGCTTCACAACCGCGCCTACTTCCTATATACCAGAACTTTGAAGACAATCTGAATCGTTTACTTTACAATATATAAAGTAAGTACTAGTGAAGATATCGGTGCAGAACTTTGCACAAATACTATGTTAATAGTGTGGCAGCCCCATTCTAAAAATCGCCAAAATCGGACCATAGGTTTTTAAGGCCCCATATATCGAACACGAGGACCTCGGTGCTTCTAACCTAATATTATAGTTTCCAACTGGACTCAATGGACTTTATACAATATATATGACGAATATGTGGGTCAAATTGTGTATTATATAATATAAATAAAGTTAAATAAATAAATTGCGAGAGTATAAAATGTTCGGTTACACCCGAACTTAGCCCTTCCTTACTTATTAGTTATTTTTAGTTGTAGTATAATATTACTAGAGTCTAGGTTTAGTAATCTTCATGTTTATGACCTTGAACTTCACTGCTAGTTTAAATACACAAAATGAAGCCTTACAAGTATTTTTCTCTGCTATTTGCATTTACATCCCAGTTCTTCATTTGTATAACTTTCAACTGATTTTTAAGTTGTATATAAGTATTTTACAGTGAATAATGAATCACTCATTTCACATTTATATTTAACCCTTCTGCTATGCGAGGAAAAAATTACACATATAATGTTTTGGGTCAATTTGATCCACTTATAAAAACTCCACTAATAACACTATTTTATTGAAAGAGTTCATATTTTTTTATTTGAATCAAGTTAAGTGTATGTTAATTGTAGAAAATAGTTGAGATATGTATGTTTTAACGGCAATTTTCACAAACTAAGCAGCTGTGTTCCTTGCAAACAAATTTTTGGCACGTACTACAAGCAGCTGAATATTTGTTCGAATTTTTTGTATGATGACAGAAGAAACATCGCTGTCGTTTTTTGGTGGATTCATTTCTGGCAGAGCATAGAGCTCTGCAAAATATACTCGATTTCCGATAACTAGCTTTCCTTGTCGGCATTTTTGATCGAGTGATGTAACAATAAAAGGCAAAATGTATCAAAATACTAGGTGGGTCAAATTGACCCAACAACGTAATAAGTGTAATGAAATTACATTTGGTATCCACCAGCAACATAAAAAACAGGAATAATTTTAATTTTCATATTTATCTATTCCTTTTACAGCAGTTAACAAATAGAAGAAGAATCAATACAATACGACTAGACTAACACGCGAATTTCGACGAGATTTACTGAAAATTGGGTCAAATTGACCCAAACATAGCAGAAGGGTTAAAATCTATTCGTTTCGGTTTTGCACATGAGCATTTGTAGAACTTTCTGTACTATTTTATTACCATATATGATTCATTGATATATGTACGTATATATGTAAATGAGTGAGAATTTATTTAATCTCTATACATTTATGAAATATAGTATTTAATATAAGTAATCCCACAAGTATGTTTTTCTCGCAGTACCAATATGATTTCCTGCATCTTCCACTGGAGTATAGTAGCTCGCATTTTAGTATTTTCTTTTCAGCTTTTTTGTTTATTTAGTATATTGATATTCAGTTTTACTTTATTTCTGATCTTCTTTAAAATTATATATCTGTCGAATGTCCATTGCAAATTATATTACTTACAAGGAATTTATTTCGACATGGAAGCCTTAAAAGTACTTTTTGAAGGAAATTGACAGTTGTGGTTTCTCTGCTTGCTTATATGGTACTTTAACCATGATTACAGTCAATACATTTTGATAGTTCTATGCAAGTTGTTTTGAAGACATTTGAAGTTGTAATTAAGATAGGTTAGATTGCCTTTTTTTGGGGCTTAAATTGTAAACCGAGGATTTTCTTCTTACTATTGCACTTTTCATTTGGATGACATTAAAGGGCTGACAGAATACACTATGAACAGCAATAAAAATATGAGCGAATAACAATTAGGTTATGAGATGAAGAAAATATCTCAAAAGAGTTGATTTTATGATGTACACACTAACTGGATATTCTGTTCTATATTTAGTGATTTTTGCACCAGTTTACTGAATTTCGGGAATTCGATTTCCTATTACTAATGTTTATAGTTTCGAGTCATAATAAATAATGTTTTATTTACATGCATTCAAGAATTTAATTATCTTAATATTTCAAAGGGATCCCGATATATCCTATATAACTTGATATAGTCTCTGGTGAACCAATAAATTCATTTTAAATAAAAGTAACGGTCAGAATAATACGAACAAAGTTTTAAATTTTAGTCGAAATTCTTTATTCAGAGTTCTTATAATATAGGGTTGCCTCCGAGCAGCAAAGTTAAACAGTATGATAATTCCTGTATTCACATAAATATTTATGGAACTATATACTACAAAATAAAAAAAAAAATTGTAAAAATCTACAATTTTTCATAACTGTTTTAAAATAATAATTAAGAAAGAGAAGGTTAGTCAAGTTAACCCTTTCATGCCCATGTACTTACCGGCTTCTAATTCTCGTTATTTCAATTTTTTTGACCAACGGTTTTTTCAATTGTATAGACTTATGTGTTGTGGAAGCTTACAGTTAAATTTTGATATAAGCTGTGCACGCATTCATTCAGTAGTCGTTCTCCGCAGAGTGGAATTGTCAAAATCGGTTTCGCGAAAAAAGTTATACTAAAGTGGTTATACAAAAAGTGTTCAAAAACATAAAAATAATTGTTTTATTTTAAAACAAAGTGAACTATATAAATAAGTAAAGATTATAGAGTTATTTAACACAAAAATTTCATGAGAAAATTGTTTAGTTTATTTATAATAATTTAATTTGTGCCTATAAGCAACATCCTGTAACTAGGGATGGCAACGATTATTCATTTGATTAAATTAATCGATTATTTTCATTCAATTTACGTTTTAATTGCATCGAAACACCTTTTCTAATTACTCGACTATTACTCGAGTAATTGCAAAATAATCGCAAACAGCATTTTGAAATTTAATACATTTTATGTTCATCTAAGTTAGCTACAAGGGCCGAAATTGCAAACGGTGTAAACATGGTTAAATTCCAATATGTCAACGTAGTTTAATATCAACAAATGAATGTCTGGTAACACTGCATTTACAGTTAAGTCAAACGCATTTTACGTTCAGTTGTTTGAAAAGCAATGGTGCCAATTAAAAGCGAAGAGTGGACATTTTTTTAATAAAATAAGCAATAACTACGTTAAATGTCAACTTTGCTGCAAAAATTTAAAATTTTCTAATAACACATCAAATATGTTGCAGCATTTAAAATTAAAGCATGCAACTGTAGCCTGCAAATTGGTGGTAAGTTGGAGCAATCGGTATTACATTTTAAATTTCTTCAGTTATATATAAATATATGTGTACAAATTAGACACTGCAATCTAGGAGTAAAGACAATGTTTCCCTAAGTGATGATGACACTGACACCATTTTGTGCACTCTAGTGCACAAAAGAAGGAGGAAGGACAACGATTTTACATCTCCACAAGATGAATTGAACTTTTATTTGAATTGTCAGGAATTAGAACTAAGTCGAAACACTATTTATACTTGGGGAGAAATGAAAACCGTTTACCCAAACTGTACGGACTTTCAAAAAAGTATTATCATCTACTTGGTACCTCAGTACCAGCTGAGCGGCTTTTCTCAAAAGCGGGAGCAACTGCGACCGAAAAACGCAATCGTTTGACAACAAAACGTTTATCGAAATTGCTTTTTCTTCAAACTTGGTTGAACAGACTTCTAAATTTTCTTGACTTCAATGAATATATTTTCCTTTATGCTAGGACAAATGAATTTTTAATACGATATTTTAATTTTATTTCCGTTTTTGTTTTTGTGTATATACGAACACAATTTGAATGTCTGAAATAAAAATATAGTCTCCTATATTTTATTGGTTTTATTTTTACGCAAAGTTGCAAACATTGGAATTAATCGATTAATCGATTTTTTTACATTTATTGCAATTAATTGCAATTATTTTTTTATATCTTGCAATTAATCATTTGATTATTTAATCGATTTAAAAAAAATGTTTGCCATCCCTACCTGTAACTAATAAACCAGGATACATAGAACTTTGAAATTTTGAGTTAATATATATCTATACTAAACATATGTTAGCTTCGTCCGTTTTAATTCGGGCATGAGAGGGTTAATAAAGATTCATTAGTTCTTGTTTTATAAAAAGAGAGCGTCTTAAGGCTTAATCAGAAGAGGAAGGTGCCAAGCTTTATAGCTTCTAGTCATAAAACCCAATCCCATAATTATCAGTAGTAAATTCAAAATAATTTTAAATTGTAAATACTTTAACTTGATTTCAGAATTCCTGACAACACCTCTCTCTGAAGCTTAAACTTAATGAACCGATTACGCAATTTTCTTTCAATTCAAGGTAAATAATCATCATAATTTATTTTTTGTTGATATTTTTTACATTGCCACCACTCTACTTAATTAGGAAATACATATCTACTCATATATTTATTAACATATACGAGTAAGAAAATATAACTAAATTACGTAAGAGACTACACACGAAGCACAATTAAAATACATAAAATTCTATAAACAGCACAACAACAATGCGATGCTGCGCTTCAACTCATGCTCCCAGTGGAATAATCCGCCACCGAATATGGTTGTAAATAAATGCGTGAAGAAAAATCCGAAAAATTGTTGCGTATAATGCTTATTAATAACGCATAAGAACTATATTTTTGAATAGCACCATAAGCGAGCGAGCGAGCGAGTGCAGCGCACAACACCGTGAAATATGCACGTGACTACGCCGTAGCAGTTACATGCGCATGCGTTTAAGCAGGTGATTGCTAGACAGGCTGCACACTAGGCGCAGCGGCAAGTTGCTGCTGCAGCCGTATGTGGGTAATTGAAGTCGAAGAATTGCAATTAATTAAAAAATTTACACGCAGTGAGCGCAGAGGCAAGCGCTGGTGGTGTAATTCTGCATGTGAATTCCTGACGACGGAGGCGCTGAGTTGAAGGCGCATGCGCGCTGGATGCGCACAAACAAAAATATGCGCATGGATGAGAGTATATATGTGTGTGTGCCAAGTGGAATGAGATTAAGCGCATGGTGCCGGAATTCTTGCCATACATCCAAGCACATGTATATATATTCACACATATACATATATGTACTTGCTGAAGCCTAGAGAGTCGGCCGGCCGCAGCTTAGACGCACGCCGACCAAGTGAACGTGCGGATTCTTGTGGCGCTGCGCCGATGTGTTGCCGCTTCTCGGCAAATCAGCTTAATTAGAAACGAAAATGCATTCTCGACTACAAAACAAAAACACAAGCGCTGAGTGAAGGAGCAACAACAAAGCGGTTGAAGTGAAGGAAGAAGCAGCAACTACGAAGAGCTAGGAAGACAAGCAAGTACGTGCTTTGTTGTTGTTGCTATTTTTTTTTTATTTTATTTGATTTCATTTTAGCTGCCTGTTGTTGTTATTGTTGATGCTGCCGCTGCTGATGATGATGTTCCAATAATGCCGCCTGCCAGAAGAAGAGATCAACGCCGCCACTGAGGTGACTTCAGAAACTCACTCTTCTCGTTGTTATTGTTGTTATTGCTGTTCAGCTAGTTGCTGTTGCTGTGTTGCTGCTTGAATGCGCACGATGAACGCAAAATGCTTAACGAGATCGCAACAATATGCATTCAACGTAATGAGTTGGCAATAACAACAAGTAAAAAACAACAACAAAAACAATAAGAGTAAAATAAAAATAAAATAAAATAAAATCTCGTAAGCCAACAACAGCGTTGTTTGCATTGAGCGACAAGTCGTACGCTCATAGACTTGAATGCCCAACGCATGCGTACATGTCAATACAAATCCATTGCAGCGTACGTCAATGACAACCACCTGTTGCGGTTGCGCGTTGCAAGCGGAGCGTCGTGTGAATTGGATTGGATTATTTGTACTAGGTTGGTAGTTGCTTTCAATTTTGCATATATATTTATATAGTTGTGAATTATTTTATCTGCAGTTTTTACTTCACTTCTGCGGCTAAATGATGAGTAAATTGTTAGCGAAGAGGCAAGTAAGCAAGTAATATATAAGTAAGTAAGTATAAATTGTGATTTTTGTTTGAAAATACAGTATTTTGAAAATATACTTATTCGATTTGAAAGCACTTGAAATTTTTGAAATTTCAGACCATCGATGATTCAGATGATTTGGGTCTGTAAAGTTCGTTGCCTTAATATATATGTATGTCATTCTGTTATGGTAGATAAAATTGTTAATCGCTCTCACTCTCTCACACTGAAGCACTTCTTTCCTTGTCTTTACCTCTCTCTCTCTCTCTCTATCTCTCTCTCTCTTTCTCTCCCTTTCACCTCTCTATCCTTCCCATAGTATCCCTAACTCCGTTTTTATCGTTATCGATAACTCCGCCGTCATCACATATTATTTCCTCAAAATTTTCAACCCATCTTCCGAATTACACTTCAACTTCTACTCGAGAGTTCTGGGAACCAAAAGGTCCAGCTGAGGTTTAATATACAGAACTCCTGCCATTAGTTACGGTAGTTAAGTCTTTGATGAATTTCCCATGAATGGTGAACGTTGAGTTCAATATTTGTATACTTATTGAGTAGGTTTTAAAAGGATTACCACATACAAGCTTTCAAACTAGTCTGGAAGAGTTTAGATCAAACTTTTTTTGTGTCACTTTTCCTCCATATAAGCCCTCCCGAAAAGTATTAAGGAAATCATAAAAATATACTCAACAACACAAGTTCTCGTAAGAAAGCGTATAAATTTAAACCATACCGAGGCTGGTCTTTTCAATAAGGCTACACTAAAACCAACTAACTCCTATATTTTATATTTAGAATGGAACTCTGAACACTGCGACATAAAGATATTTTTTTGTTAAAATAACGAATCTCGAAACCGAGTTTCAATCTCTATAAAAAATAGAGAATGCCGCGATTATACTTATAGTAACTTCACTCAATTTCCTTAGATTCCAACGCTGAATAGCAAAAATCGTTCCGAACTTAAGCGATATAATCATTTTACCCATATAGCATTCATTTGCCTTGAATGGCACACTCCGTTTAAAACGAGAGGTTCCAAGAGCTTCAGGAGTGGATGAAGAAGCCGTTCAGAAACATGGGGCTTGTCAACCTAATTATATTCAAGAACAGTATTCATTTCTTATTGAATATTTTAGGGGACAAATAAAACCTCGACTGATTCCATGTCTATAGATTATAATATGGAATCTTCAAAGTCACTGCTGTTGATAAATACCTAAGTAAATGTCTAAAGAATTACAGAAATCTTCGTTGAATCTGATGTTATAAGGTAAATTCTATATTTCGCTTCGATTAAAGGTTTCGAAATCGGTATGATTTCAGTTCTATTTCATTGCAATTTTATATCTCATTCAGCTTGAAAGGCACCATTGGCTTTGAAATAAGTATTTGCGAAATCCAAAAGCGCTTGAGGCCAACTAGAACTCGTCTGGTATACTTTAATAATGTTCCAGAAAACGCTCCCTACTTTTCAATTTTTTTATATATTTTTTGCATATTCAACGAATCCATCGATTGCTTGCTCATTTCCATTGTTTTTAACTTTTAATAAATTCTTTAAAATATTTCACATAGTTTTTTTTTTTGGAAATGTAAATAATTACTTGTTGTGTCGAGTTGTGTATTGTTAAAATTGAGTGCGTTGTATGTCGCCTGTCAGTTTTGCACTTTTGTCGAATTACTATGCTATGTAACATTTTGTACCACCAACACGCTACAACACTGCAACATGGCAACAAACGATGCAACAACAATGAAAACAAAAATAAACAACAAACAACAGATACAACAACAACAACAGCCACATCGTAATGACAAATACAGCAGTGACATTATCAATTACAAAAACAATTTCCACTGAGCAAACAGACAACAACAATGGCATGGAGGGAAGGAATGAAATCGCACAAATAAAACGAAGAACGAGGAACGAACGCAGCAAAAGTACCTTAACAACAACTATGCATTCCGACAGAAAATCACAGAGACAAAGTGTTAATGAATTATTTCGAGGACACGTCGCAATGTCTGCGCAAATAAAACGATGAAAATGGAGAAAAACGAATTGAATTGCATACAACAATTCGAGTGCGTTGCGGCAACGGCTACGCAGCTGCGACGGCCGCCAGCAAGCCACAGTCCGAGCTGCTGACAGTTGAGGCCCTTTGAATGGTGCATTGTTGCTGCTGTTGTAGTTGTGGCAATTTTGCAGGGCGTTGAGTTGCGTCCCGCGTTGGCCACAAACCACAAACGAAAAGAAATGAATTTCATTAAATTGCCGCAAACACTGGCTGGCAGGCAGCAATTAAAAATAAAAGGAGCCCAGCGAATTAACGTACTAAACAAGCCGAACATAAGCGCACGAACAAGCAGTGAGCTGAATGAGGCAACCGGCCGGGGTTCCTGAGTATCGACAGCAAAGCATTGCAATGAGACCGAGCTACAGACCGATCCACCGACCGACCAAACTGTCGTTCCGTCACTTCGTCGAATAGTCGCTGCGTTTTTCGGACTTTATAAGCTCCAATCGAAGCAATTGCCGAACCGACAAACAATGCAACGAGCGCTCGAGCACTTCAGCGTCCAGTGCAACCTTTGTGGCAAGGTTATTTTTAGGTCGCATTTATGGTCAGCAACATGTAGCTGATATTGCAGCCACAAAGTTGACAACAACGCCACCAACTAATACAACAGCAATGCCAGTTAATCGCAACAACAATAACGAGGCCGACAACAACTAGCCGTTCTTGCACCGTCGTTCCGTTGCGTTGCTCTGCTGCATTTTTATGAGCTTTGAATGAACGAACGAAACCGAAAGTAAAGACAATAAATACCCTACATTGCTTCGCAGGCAATACTCTGGAGAATTCGTGCCGGCGTAGCTGTAGTAAGAGCAACAACAGCAATAAGAGTGCGGTATATCAGCAACATGCGGGTGAGCGCAACTCGCAATTACTTGTTGTTGCTACTCTTGTTATTGCTTGGAAACTCAGTGATTTCAGCACTGCGCAGCGACAACACTTGCATGATCCCCAGTTGGTTCGATATGTGGAGCTCGAGTTTTCGCGTTTGCTAGTGATACAGTCAACTAGGATATTGGTAATAAATTGTGGTATGCGGTTTTAATAAAATGCTAATATAGACAGTAGCAATAGCAGCGATATATTATATATTGAAATCAGCTTTTTGCTTCAGAAATTCATAGCGGTCTAAAAAAACTTTACAACTTAAAGGTTTCCATTATGAAATTTGCAATAAATATTTATACATATTTATAAGAAAGAATTGGTTCTATCATGTTTCTACATATCAATTTCAGTCAATCTAATAGCTTTGATTGAAGTGAAGACAATATATGTTAGTCTAATTTAAACTTGCTTCGAAAAGGGTGAAGACTGTCCTATCACTGTCCTGTAATCAACATCGTCCACTAGCAGAACGGCAAATCGCTCATTGAGCTCTACAATACCGAATTATTGGCCCGATTCAATGCAAAATCGGTTCAAAGTACTCTTCCATCACGACAAATCACACGCCTATACCGCTCCGACTGAGAATTCGAGTAGAATGAGGAAGATCTTTGGTGCCGTCGGCGTTGGCGAGGAGTACCGAAGACGATGAAACCATAAACTGCATGAGATCTACGACGACATGGCCATGTTGAAAGTATGTAAGACGATTATCCGGTGAAAGTTACCGTGGAGTAAGGCCGTCGTCGGCAGGTACCCACGTTAATCCCACCGGACGTTATCCGATGAAAGTATCCTTCGGTTCGAGACTCATGGTGGACAACGGAAGCAAGGGCGCCCTCGCATCCAATGGAAAGACCAAGTGCTTATGGACCTGTCTGCACTTGGGATGTACAACTGGCGTGACAACGCAAAGGATGGAGACAACTGGCGAAGTTTGTGCTCTAGGAATTAACAGAACCACGTTTGTAGCGCCAAACAAGAAGAAGATCGCTACTTGTTTAAAATTTTCGTTTATCTTTGCAGGAAAGTATCTGCTGATTGTAGAAGAGAGCTTCCAATAGAAAATGATCACTCATTCAGACACGAAAAGGCTTCATGATACACCAGAATTGAATTAACCCTGATGATTGGATGTGTAATCCCCAAATTAGATTACATGCTGAATTAATGCTGAATTTTGTAAAGAAATAGTAAAATTAAAATTTAGTCTCGAAAATTTATTGATTTGTTGGTAATTTATATATGATACATAGAATCCTGTTCAGAAAATAGTCGGTGAACAAAGCTTAAGCAAATTGCCGATTTGAATGGCATAAAGCTACAAAGGTAAACCGAAATTCGGAATCAATGGCCTCAACTCATTTCTGGCTAAATGGCTTCGTCAATAATCAATCCACACGTACTTCATGAGTCACCATTGCATCCCGAAAAATTTACGATTTGGTGCGGTTTATGGGCCGGCGGCGTCATTGGCCTGTATTTCGTCCGTGATAATCAAGACCGGCACGCTACTGAGAATGGGAATAGCTACCGCTCAATGATAACAGAATATATTTGGATTGAGTTTGATGATATGAACTTGGAACACAAGCCACACAGCGAATGTCCCAATCAGTTTATTGAAAACCAAGTTTGGTGAAGGTGTGATCTTACGAAATGGCCCCCTCGGTCGTGCGATTTGAAGCCGTTAGACTATTTCCTGTGGGATTATATCAAGTATGTGGTCTATGTCAACAAGCCAACGACGATTTATGAACTGCGTACGAATATTGAACGTGAAATTGCAGCAGTATCGGCCGATTTATGCTTGAAAACCGTCGAAAATTTAGTAATACGTCTGCGTACCCGTGGTAGCCATGCAAAAGAAATCGAGTTCCATACATAATGGCATCGAAAATTTTTTAGCGTTCTAATTGAAAACCCCTTTACAAATTGCATAAATAATTTTTTCGTAATTTTTTTAAGTCAGAATAATAAAAGAGAAGACTCTCAACATAAGCAAATTTCAATATATTTTTTTAATTTACCTGCGATACCACTGAATATGTTCTTAGCCATGTTTTGCTTACCTGCAAGAAAGAGAGAAAATAATAAATCACAGTTTAATAAAATATACTAAAATTTAAAGTAAACCGAGTATAATAATATAAATGCAATAACCTAAATTTAATAATATTTAAATTCTAGACAGAAACTTAATTAAAAAAAATTAGAACTGCCTGGCACATTTACGAGCGATTTTAAGACTTTTCGTTAAACAAAATGCATGAGTGCACACAATACAAGTGCAGAATTATATACAGAGAGTAGTATGTAAACATATATATTGTTTCAAACCTATGAGCATGTATAAACTCAATACCTTTGTGTATTCATTTTAGATTTATACAAGCATGAAATTTTATCGCTACCCATAAGCAGATATGCTGCATGTCAAGCTTAATACACTTCCATGTCCATCAAATTTATATGGAGCTCGCTATTTGCCGAAAAACTCAAAGCCCGATTTTGTGTTTCCACAGAAAGTACTAGCATAATGAAAGAGCTTACTTTCTAATACATACATACATATATACTGCAATTAATATGTTGTTATATGCGAGTGTATGCATATCGGTGTATAACTTTATAAGTGCATTGGTGTGTGTCTCTGCTGACTGCTTGTTGGTCTGACGATTATTTCACCGTTGAAATTTGATATTTTTTGCTGTTTAATGAAACATGTGCACAAATTTACTAACTTGTGAGCAGGCGCAGTTTTGTTAACATGTATTAATTACTCTACTAGCAGGATGAAAAATTACAACAACAAAAACAAATCAACAACAATATAGCAACAAAAACAGTATGCAATTCGGGTTTACCTTAAGGGATGAGTAGGCTTGAGGGGAATAGAGGCTTTTTATAATATCATATATGCAAAGAGACAACATACACATTTACATATATACATGCAACAACACACCATTGGTTGCTGAATGGCAGCGACAATGCATTTAAGCAACAGGAAAAGCAAATTTTGGCAAAAAAAAAAAGAATCTCCACAACTAAGGGTACTCTGGAGGCGCAACAGGCGAGGCAGGCTTGGGAATTTATGGTTATGCACTTTGCGGGTAAATAAAAACAACAAAATATATATGCGGCAGCGGATTGCGAACTCATATCCGAATACAAATTAAGTGCCTGCCTTAATAAGTGGGAAAGGGCTTAAAATGTGCCAGCAACACAAAATATATGCAACTGGTAAAAAAATCAAAATAAAATGGCAACCAAAATGGAAATGAAGCAAAAGCCACCAAATTCGAATGCAAAGTCGATATTCATAAATTTTGGCAAAAAACTCGGAAAAAAATCGAGAAAAAAAGCAGACACATAAAATTTTATGATTTTTCGCAGGCAAAGGCATACAGTGTACACCGTTGTATAGTTGAATTGTTGCTTTTGCCACATTTGTTTCGCGAAAAGTGAAACAGTTATCTTTTAATCGGCTTTTGGCTGCTGTACCCCATTTTAACTTGAAAATAATTGCCAAGAATTGCATCTTTCTTCAACTGTATGTACAGCTGACGGGCCAACTTGACTCCATGCACTCGGTAGCCGGCAGCGCATGCGCAGCAAATGTAGTAAGCCCTTCTGCCGGCCAAGCGATGTGGCCGAGGCAACAGAGAGCTCTAACTACAACAACTAAAGTCGGCACAAATTGGCATTTCGGCCCGGACCGTTTATGGCTTTATGCCTGTTGTGCGCGCTCGTTCGTTCGTCGCTCACTCAAGCGTTCTTAGTGGCTCATAAAAAACTCCAAATTAAAATGTTCTTTCAACTACGAACTTTCGGCAATAAATTGAATGCAACAACCTGAACTAAACGAAATTTCAAAGTGCTGGCAGGGCAAGAAGGGGCGGCCGCATTGCGACTGGTGTGTCGATGAGCAATTCAAAAAGGTGTTTGTGGAAATGCCAAAGGAAATTGCGCGCAAAACACCAAAAAGCATGCCACTGAAGATGAGCAATCCCACAAGAAGCGGTTGTTGCAACAACAAGTGGCAAGCTGCAGCTTTGGGCATGCAACGTCAACACTCGGCATATTGTTGCCACTGCCACTCAGTTGTTGCGGTGCGTTGCTGTTGTGGTCAGAGACATTTGTCATGTCATTGCTGGCAACACTTCTACAAAGCAACAACAACAAAAAGCAAACCGTCGGAAAACTGCGTTTGCTTGGTCAGCCGAGGTGTTGCAACAACAAGCATTTGGCCACTGACCATTACTCAGTGCGTACACCTTCCGGAAGGCAGCAACAATTACAATAACAACAATGCAACATTTCTCCAAAAAAAGTGGCAACAAAAACTGGCTGCTAAATTTAGTGCTGACTTGTGCTCGAGCGTACACACATTTTTTACGCAGAACAAAAATAATAACAAAAACAACAACAACAATAACGTGTCTGTGCAACAATATTTTCTCTCTTACAAAAGTGGCAATATATTTGTTTGTGCTGAACGCCCCTTTGCGTGTGACATACAAATTCGGCGGGTTTGCTGGCGAAAAAAATGCATGCCACATGCACCAAGCTCCCTTACATATATGTGTACATATACCTCCACGCACTTCTGCATGTCGCTTTGTCCCGCTTGGCGTGTGTGTCATGCGGCCAAATGTGCGAATAGCGTCTGGCAGGCAATCGCTTTTGTTCGATGGCTGCTGCGCCGCCCGCCGATATCAGTTCACAAATTAGCAATCAACTGCAATAAAAGCTGGCTGATTGTTTATTGCGCCGCAGCGCAGAGGTGCCGCCCCAGCAAATACGAAGCGTTGTAAGTGTAAAGAGCTGGCGAGAAAAAACTCCGCAAAAAAGGAGTATTGACAAATATGAAAAATCTGCTGTCATTGTTACCTCGCACCCCGTGCAACACCAATGCGCAGCGCGGTTTACTGACATTTTTATAAATTTAATTTAAATTCACAACGTTTAAGCCAGGCTGCGGGCGCGTGTGAATGTTTGCTCAACAGAAATTGCCTCAACTCGCAACCTTTTTTTATTTTCTTGCGAATTTTTGCGTTATTTCGAAGTGGGTGTTTCGCTTGGCGGCTGCAGCAGTGAAAAATTGTACTGATTTCATTTGTGAAACTATTTTACGATAAAGTGCGAAACACCGGAGAACATATAAAATCCTTTGAGGTAACAAATGTGGCACTCAAGTACAGCCGTTGTGATAATTTATAACTGTATTAAAGCGGTTGTTCAGGGTTTTGGAACTGTAAATTTTTACAAGAGCTTCAAGTGTTTCAGACTGCACTAAGTTTTGTTAGCTCCTATCTTTTTTAACAAAAAATAAATAAAAAAACAAAGTTGGAACGAAAAAGCTCTGAAAGCTTAGTAGTGATTTCATTAAAAGATATATTTTATAATATGTTCAACCATTAAAATCTTTCAATCTTTTATCGAGCTCTTGGAAGAGTGAATAGTTAGTTAGTTGCCTAAAAAGCTCTATAGCTCTATTATTAAACTTTTTGTAAAAAAAAATAAAAGCTTAAAGAGTTAGTTTGTTGATTAAAAAAGCTTTAAGTTCTTTGCAATAGCAGTCGATCATAGGAAAGCAAGAAGGATATCAGGAAGAGTTAGTTAGCTACTTAATAAGCTCTAAAACGAAACCTTAATCAAACATATGAAAGCAAGAAGAAAAGCGCGAAAGAATAAATTAATAGCTTAAAAAGCTCTACAACTGAGCTTTTTGCCCTTTTCTCACACTTGAAAGACAACTTGGCTTCAAAATTTTAATTATTGCATTTTACATAACTAAAATTTTAACAGACAGAAACAAAAGCTTCTAAGAGCAGAGATGCATTAAATTAATTGATTAAAAAGCTCTAAAGTTTGGAATACCATTATTTGAGCTTATTATCTAAATTTGAAGCTAAGTAAAACCTAGCCTTATAATACCAAAGTGTGTTAGAGTTGAAGCAACAAAGCTTGATTAAACATATATCACTGATCTGATCGCCATAAGAATATAAATATATATACTTATAGAGCAATATATACTCAAAGAGAGCTTTAAAGCTTTAGAAGCATGAAAAAAGCTCATTGAACTATGCATTAAAGAATTAAATTTTCTAAATATTATAATAAAGGTACTATTATTACTCAACATCAGTCTAACATCGAAGATATTATTATTACACAAATCTTAAGTTGGAAACAAGATATTCTAAAATTGTGTTCGGAAAACAATTCAATGTAATATCTATTATAGTGACTCAGAAAGTGGGACTTAATTTAACGAAATACATTTTTATTGAAAGATCGGTAGGAATAGAGATATGGATAATAAGAACCAATAATAAATATAAAAAGATTTCAAATTAGTGAAACCTGACAATTCCATGCACCGAAATGAATCGCTAAGCTAAAAATTAATATTCTCACTTGCCAAACTTTTACACCTTAACACATTTCGGGAAATTTGTGTTGAATAAAAATAATGCCACGGCATAGCACGAATTTTGGGTCAACATGAGAGTATGTGTTCACACACACATATATATGCAACTGGGCAGCATAAACCAGCAATCATGCAAGAAGAAAGCGAAGCGATCGCGAAAACAGACGTTACAAACTGCAAATTAATTCAAATGAGACAAAAAATCAAACCGAAATTCAGACAGATGCTGAAAGTAGGCAACACAACAAGGACAACAACAACACCATCAACAACAACATTAATTTTGCGCTACAAAGTTTGTTTATTAAGGTCAATAACATGGCAAATAATCAGTAAGTGCAAAAATTACATGGAACGGCAAGAACTAATAAAAAGTAACAGCAGCAGCAGCAACAACAATCAACACAATATACCCGATCAAAATGCATGCTTGTGCATCAATAATAATAACACCAACGATAACAGTAACTGCTGAATTTCAGCAGAAATCAGTGTTGCAGTGCAACAACAGCAACAGCAACTTGAACATCAACAAAGTTGCAACCAACTGTTGCCTGCAATTTGCCAAGCATAATTTTGTTTGCAGCCATATTTGTAGGGGAATTTCTTACCGTATCAAGCAGCAAAGATATTTCATGCTTTTTCCCTTTGCTGTGGCAAAAAATAAAAGCAAAGGTGCAAACAAATGACTGCCACGTGTGGAAATGCGCAGTTATAACTGCTCTTACAAGCATAGACTCGTTTAAACAGCATTTGTTGGGAATGAATGTATAATACTTACATTGTATAGACTTTTGGTAGTCTTGCAGGTTGAGATTTAGAGGTCGCTTTTGGGCAAAATGTGTTTTATAGCTAGATATGCTGAAGAGAATGAAATTTTTCAGTAAGAGACTCGGAGAACACAAGTTCTAACTCTTGTAAGGGTGGATGCTGGATAGTAGCACCTAAAGCATACCTATAGGAACACAGCAATGGCTTTTTTACAACGATCTTCGAGCATATTGTGAGAATTTCTTTGAGAACTCGAACAAAACTGTATCGGTTCGAAAACCCTGAGCTGGATAAAGATTTGTTGGAAGACTTTGACTGATTGGTAGTGCAGAGAGAGAGAGAGAGAGAGAGTTGGACATCATTGCTGGAATACGGAACTAATATTTTTCATGTGGAAGTAACACAATCAAGCTTTGCTATGACAGATAAGATGAAAATACTCCTAATAAGTTTTGATATCAAGGATTTTTTAAACATGTGATTTTCAATGAAGCAATACTTTTTTCGGAGCTGACAACCCCATATCTTTATAATCTTTTTATGTACAGATTATAAGAACTATAGGAGCCGAAGTGCAGACATGGAGAACTTCATTTCAAACTATCAAAATGATCACAAAATAGACAGAGAGGAGAGAGAATAAAGGAACTAAGTGGTTGGAACCGAAAGATTAATGGACAATGGCGGTATCCTGAAACAGAACCTAAACAATTTCAACAAATCAGACTATATCCCCCAAAGTTGGACTTCAATAGTGGCTTTCAGTTGAGGATAACATCTAGACCTGAATGGAAAAGAGGTTTACTAAGAGAGGACGATACTATCTCAATCTATACTGGAACTGCGAAGTAGGAATGGGGGTATACTCCCAGGATCTCGACAGATCTCTCTCTATTCTCTACCAAACTCAGCT
This sequence comes from Zeugodacus tau, assembly GCA_031772095.1. Lineage (NCBI taxonomy): Eukaryota > Metazoa > Arthropoda > Insecta > Diptera > Tephritidae > Zeugodacus > Zeugodacus tau. The sequence continues at coordinate 53,981,523 of CM062651.1, read as the reverse complement.
ATCATCATCCAAGCGGAAGTACTAGGCATAGAGGGAGCTCTATTGAACAACTATGGGAGGATACAGAAAGTAAATATAGTATGGCGACATTGCTGGCTTTGTCGTTGCCAGAAATCAATTCATACGTAGTCAATAACTGCAGAAAGGATTTGAGCTCATTAGCAGAAAAACTCCACCTGACCATTATCTGGGTTCGCGGGCACAAGAACATTATCGGGAATGAAAAAGTAGACGAGTTGTCAAAGGATCCTCTCTAGATAAATCCGAAGGGGAGCAAATTTTAATGTGAATGCCCTATCACAAACCAGACAGAGGACACTTGAAATTCATCAGGCAACAAAGGCTGAATGGTTGGTGGTAAACAGAATAACGGAAGTAAGTAGTTTCATGGCAATTGGTTAAGGATCGTCGGAGAGTTAGGAAAACTGATAAGGATGGATTAAAGTTTTCAATTGAATATGTACGAGGTGAAAATTATATGGGTTGTCAAATTTGAGCACTAACTTTAGCAAACGGACTAACAATATATCATACTCTATTGGTAAGTGGAAGTTAATTTATGCTATAATTAATTTAGAATAGACCTGGAAATTTTTCCCAGCTTAAGCCGTATAAATGTGTACTAATTGACAGCATTATAATTTTTTTTTATAACTACGAAAATTAATATAAACTAAACACTAGAAACAGGAGCTGACTATAAGAAAAATTGTCTCAAACGAACTACCTTACAACTGCGCCAAGAAACTGAAATAAAAAATCAGGAAAAAAACGACAACTCCATAAGCAATGAAATATGAATAATTCACACGGCTTTATGACAGCCAAAGTGATTTTCGCCATTTTTGACATATTAATAATCTTTTCGCCAGAAAAGAGGAAAAAAATAGAAAAAAACACCGAAAAGAGGCAAACTATCAAAAGCAATATATGGCGCGAATTGTCTTGTCTACAAAAATACCAAGCAATTAACGCTGAAGTGGTCAGAAGCACCTAAGCGATAGCCTTGAGTCATAGCGCGGCACACACACGCACATTAGCGTCTTAGCCTGGCTTAGATGTTGTATGATTATTATTTTGTTTTTTTTTCTGCTTCATTCTTCATTTAGGCTTTTTTCCTAGAAGAATTCAATAAAAGATAAAGTTGTTGTCAACTCAGCGTTATAAAGTAAGCTCGTGTAACAATTAAATTTTGGTGTTTGGCGTTTTGTAGTTTCTGTTGTTGTTGTTGCACACCGCCACAGCACAGCAGCGGCAAGAAGCACTTCAAAAGTCAAGCTGTGAGCTGTGAGAGAAGGCATCATCATCAACATCATTGAAGATAACAACAAAAAAAGACAATCATAGTAACAACAACAACAATAATATTAGTTATAACAACAGCAACAACAAATGTCATGTACATCAACATCATCATAATCAACAATGTTTGCTATAGACAACAACTAATAGCAACAACAACAACATATGTATTGAAGTGCACAACAAACACTTTGGAATTAGGTGTGTACGGTGAGCGTATAAAATTTGTAAGCCTAATTGTTTTACGGATTACTACGCGCATTTGCTTCGTGTGGCACAAACGTTCACGAGCACACATACTCACACTTACAGTTATATTTGTTGGCACTAATTCATAGATGCTATAATTATGACAATATATATTCATAAATGTGTGTGTGTGTGTGCGTGTCAATAATGTGTCAGCGACAAAATGACGCATTTGCACAAAAAAAATATTAAAAACAACAACAACAAAAAATTACAAACATAAAAACAAGATGAAACACAAAACCAGACAAATCGTTTTCAACTACATCTAATTTCGATTGCTTGTAAGAGACTTTTTTTACATGCCGCCACAGCCCAAAGCGCACCAGCAACATTTCCCGCAGCTTTGATACATGCTTACATTATATATATATATGTATATATTTTGTAACGGTTACATACTCTTCGCTAAGTATTTGTGTGGGCCGGCCTTGCGTTGCTTGCGGCACACAACATCATTTCCATGCTTGCCTTTAGAGCTTTTAATGTAAACAACAACAACAACTACAGCAGCGCAACAATAATAAATCTAATAGTGACAGAAGTACGCAATGACAATGGTGATAAGCTGATAAATTGACGAAAAACCATTTGTCGGCTTAATTGGAGTAAGCAGTAATGTTTTGGGAGGGTTTTTTGAGAAATACCAACAAAACCAAAGCAACAAAAAAAGCCGCTAGCATTTAATTCGTGGTTAATGGAATTTTTATGTTTTTTTAGTTGCATTTGATTTCTGTCTACATATACATATATATAAATTTACAGCAAAAAGAACTTATGCGCGACCAACCAGTGTCAAGGAGGCTGACCCGCACACACAGCTGCTTATAAACGCCCACCACGCAACACAACCGTTAGACACATGCACACAGTTAAACGAAAACCCATTTGTCTCACAAATGTTCAAGCTTAATGTCCACCGAAATTCGCTTGAACTTTCACTCACCCGCCATTGCGGCGCTCAAAGCTCGGCAAGCGCAAAAAGATTGATGGATTAACCATAAAAATTTACAGCTTTCTTATTAATTGATTGGCGTCGCCGAGGCGGCCTTAAATATGTATAAGAAATACATACATACATAGAGTATATATGTATATACTATCTAGTATAGAAATATGGGCGTCCACATAAACAGTGAGTATACAGAATCAAATAAAAGCTTACTAGTATGTATTTGTAGCTTGTAGCATACGTTGAGCAAAGATTTCTTGTCTTTTTAAGGTACCTCGAGGTGTCTTTATTGCAGTTCTTTAATTTAATTTTTTTATAGAAAATCCTAATTTTAATTAAACATTTTCCTTCAAGCATTAAATTCTCAAATATTTTTTCATTTCCCGTTGCATTCTACTTATTTATTCTACTTACTTGAGTAGAGATGCCATAACTGCAAAGCAGCCAAATTAGTTAATGTTCAAACGGTGTGAAAATGTGTTTTGGTCCAATGAGTTTCTAATGAAAATTTTAGAAAGTTCATTAGGAGGTCATATTGATTGACTGCACATTTGTTGTTGCTAATTGCAGAAGAAGAAGAGCTTCATTCAGTTGGAGTTATTGTGCTACTTACAACTACTCAACAGCTATGTATATATGTAAGGTATATTTTTGATAAAAAGAGGTAAATAGTTCAGTTAATATTTTTTGAAGACAAAAAAATCTTTGGGAAGAATAAAAAACAACGTTGGAACTAACAAATTGATATATTGAAATTTATTTTTAAATATCTGCTGATTAACTAGCGGTTAAAGGAATATTGATTCAGATCAATTATACATTGCAATGTTAGGATCATCTTAATATAATATTTTGAAGAATCGACATTCCATTAGAGAATAACATTGAATTATAATTTTACATAATGCTCTTTTCTCAATACTCAACTTGAATTGCTTGAAAATATTGTAGTCTCATTTGAGTGATTTATCAGTGATATCACTACCATTCTTCTAATTTTACATTATATAAATTCTTGACCACCCTTTCTACAGTAGTAAAATAACGGGTTTGGTTAAAAAAAAATATTTAGCTGGAGAAACTCTTGATACCTATACAAGTACTTTAGGGCTTGTGATGCTGTTCTTAGTCGAAGTCGTTTATGACTACTTTACACTACTTCTTAGAGCTGAAAACCAATAATACAAATATCAAGAAAATATACAATTAATCTAGGTTGAGGTAGTCTACTAAATTATAGTAAGGGTTTAAGAACATTTCTGAGCAAAAATTTTATCTTTAAAACCAAAATTATTTTGTCAAACAATTCTCTCTGACAGGGTAGGAAGTTCTTCCGGTGAGATCAGAAAGAGATCTCTAAGGGTGGGCCTAAATTTAGCAGAATTTTTCATACTACTACTGCTGTATAGCAGTTTGATGACTTTTTGTTTGAAGAACTAATTTAAAGGAATTTCATTACATCTTAAACTCACCGTCTGTAGAACTATTGAATCGGACTTGCTTTTAACCCATTCGATCCCATTGTACTCGCTTGGGTACAGAAAAAAATCTTGTGTTTTTTTACACAAACGAGTACAATGGGATCGATTGGGTTTTCTGTACCATTTTTTATGTGGCCATGCGAGTACAATGGGATCGAATGGGTTAAGATAACGCTCTGGTCGCATCTTTCAGGAGTGACTTATCAGTTTCACAACTGAAGATTGTTTCTGTTTCTACCATTTATTTTGTTCCTAGGTTTATCTATAGCAAAGTTATGTGGATATGACGATGGGATCTCAATCCTAACACCTGATCCTTGTGGACTTAAGAACTTATAGCGGCAAACATTGGTTATTAAACCATCCACAGTATTTCAAACTGTTTCATTACTGGTCTAAATTATTTTTATTATTTATTTTTATTATTATTATTATTTTGATTCTAGATTAAACTCTATATTTTAAGAAACTCCAAAGAATTTCTAAAAAAAATATAGAAACAAAAACAAAAAATGTTTCAGTTGACAAAATTTCTTTGACAACCTTATCGTCATTTAAAAACTTGTATATGAATACAATTGTGAATATATAAAAATTCAAATAAAATATGCCTAATAACACGCTCAATGGAGAAAAAAATCCAATTATAATAAATTTGACTTAAACCATAGAAGCAATGAAAACATATGTTTTGTGCATGCCATAAAAATGATTGACAATTTAATTTTTAGCCAAAAATGCGCAACAATGTCTTATGGAAAGACAAATACAAATATTAAAACTATGAAATACAATAACAACAAATTATAATAACACACAAATCGTATGAACAACAAAAGCAACAAACGAACGCCAACGAAATGTATGCAAATCCAATATACAAGTACTGTGATATCGAAGTCGTTTATATAATCTTGAGCAATGCAGACTTTACACTACTTCTTAAAGCTGAAACCCCGTAATACATATATCAAGAAAATATACAATCAATCTAGGTCGAGGTAGTGAACTAAATTATAGTAAGGATTTAAGAACATTTCTGAGCAAAAATTTTGTCTGCAGAACCAAAAATATTTAGTCAAACAGTTCTCTCTGACAGGGTAAGAAGTTCCTCGGGGAGATCAGAAACAAATATCTAAAGGTGGTCCTAAATTTAGTAGATTACTACTAGAGAACCGGAATGTGTAATGTTTGGACAATGTACTACGAGCCGAGAAAATTATAAATGTGTAGGAAACAATTTTAAGATAAGTTTCTTTTAAGTCTTCTGTACAGCAGTTTGATGACTTTTTGATCGAAGAACTATTTAAGAGGAATTTCATTACATCTTAAAGTCACCGTCTGTAGAACTATTGAATCGGACTTGCTTTTAACCCATTCGATCCCATTGTACTCGTTTCATAACTGAAGATTGTTTTTGTTTCTACCTTTTATTTAGTTCCTAGGGTAATATATAGCAAAGTTGTGGATATGACGATGGGATCTCAATCCTAACACCTGATCCTTGTGGACTTAAGAACTTATAGCGGCAACCATTGGTTATTAAACCGTCCGCAGTATTTCAAACTGTATGTTTCATTCATGGTCTCAAATTTTTTTAACAAGGCTGTTTGTAAAACAATTTATTTAATCCTGTATATATATATATATATATATTGAGGCCACAACTTATACGAGTATATAATTCTAGATCATCTGTAGATCACTTATAATCTGAACTACTAAACTTTAAGAAAAACTTGTTAAGTAAAGAAAAATCTTCAACTACTTTCGAACTAACTTGTTATATCAATTTCATTAATCAGAACAACAGTCGTTTTGAGTTTTTGAGACTGTACAGAATTCTAACTAGATCTCAATTAATCTACACTTATTTTCATTAAATAAAAATATGAATAAATGTAAAAATGTTATTTATTAAAAATTCCAAAAATATTTTGATTCTAGATTAAACTCTCTATTTTAATAAACACCAAAGTATTTCTAAAAAATTATAGAAACAAAAACAAAAAATGTTTCAGTTGACAAAATTTCTTCCGCAAACAGATCGTCATTTAAAAACTTGTATATGAATATAATTATGAATATATAAAAATTCAAATAAAGTACACCTAATAACACGCTCGAAGCAAAAAAAAATCCAATTACAATAAATTTGACTTAAACCATAGAAGTAACGAAAACATATGTTTTGTGCATGTCATAAAAATGATTGACAATTTAATTTTTAGCCAAAAATGCGCAACAATGTCTTATGGAAAGACAAATATTAAAACTAAGCAACAAAACAACAACAACAAATTATAATAACACATAAATTGAATGAACAACAAAAGCAACAAACGAACGCCAACGAAATGTATGCAAATCCAAGTTGAAAACCGAAAATTTTCGAAGCTACAAAAATATGAAGAAAACAACAATAAAACTACAAGCGATTTAATAACGCAACAACAATAACAATATTAAGCGCATGCGCGTCGGCATGGCAGAGGTGGCAAAGTTAAAAAGTTTGAACAACAAAATGAACATGTGAACATATTTTATGTGGCGATTGCCATTGTTGTTGTTGCTGTTGTCAAGTGATTGGTAGCAGCGTTGATGTGCGTTATAGCGATTTGTATATAAATATGTATTTATTGTTGTTGCACATTAAAACAAAATGTGTGTGATGATGTTAAACGCGCGGTAGCACTGACATAAATAAGTATGGACATATACATAGATATGTACATATACATAGATATGTATATGTACGGATGAATATATCCATCATCAGCTCTCGCCGTTGTGGGTGCGTTGAAAGCGTTTGCTCAAGTGCTACGATTTGGCGCATTTGCAATTTAAGTGCTTTGCTGGGTTTCACGTTATTTGTGTGAATTTGAATGTTTTTTGAATATGTTTGCTTTGTTTTTGCTTTAACTTAACCCTTTACTTACTAATATATTTCATAACTTATCAAGGCCTTATAATCAACATCGAATTAAGTTTGCCGAAATTGTTCCTCAAAGCATTCTTAAAAGTCTCTGGTTTGATTTAAATTCTGTAATATTTAGCACGGCTTAACTTTTCTCGAAATATGGTAACCCTATTCAAAAATATAATAAGTCAAAATAATAAACCATCGGCTATTTCGTGGAAGACTTTCTCATGTTAGTTCGTAACTCTATTCGAAAAGATATCTCTAAATATATTCTGAACAATGTGGTCAAATGTGTATCCTCTCAACTGCCTTACATTTAATTTTTTGATAAGTGGTAACCCTAGAAGAATCTCTCTTCAATTGAAATTTAGCCATGAAAATTCCTGAAAGCCTTTTAAGACCATGTAATCTAACCGTGAACTTTCCTGAAAGCTGTTTTAAGCCTTTGACATATACTTTGTAAATATTCAATAATTAATTTTCCAATAGTTGGCAACTCTGTTTCGAAATATCGATATTAGATAGAGATTTCATATATATTTCCGATTTAAATATGAAATAGGTCGATACTTAATTTTCATATAAAAGAAAAATATTTTTATAAATTTTAGTCACTGAAGGGTTAAGGCACTGCTTCGACTTTCCATCCCACACAAAAATATTGCGCGTTTCGTTGCAAGCGTTAAATTTGAGTGGCATATATATGCAAAATAATTTTGATTTTTTAGCTGAAATGTCTTTAACAAATGGCAAAGTAAACAACTTGAAGCGAATATACAGAAGAGGAAATGTTTTATTGTTGTTGCTTATGTTTTCTGTTTTTGTATAAGAAATAGTTTAACAAGTGCATACAAATAAAAAAAATATTTATAATTATAATAAATTCCTGATTTGTGTTCCACAAGTGTCTATTTTGTTGGACAAGCTATTTTGAGGTTAGAAAAATAGTGCATAAAAATACCAGAAATTAGCACAAAAATGCCCAAAAAATTCAAACAAAATTGTTTCTACTGAAAAACTGAGATTTTAATGCAAAGTAGTCGGTAGTGTGGAATTTGCGAATTTTCGATATCTGCATAAGTCTCGAAGTAAGGTCGCAACAACAGCTAGGCAAGCCAACTCTTAGTGCTGCAGTTGTTGTCGGCTGCTGCAATTGCAAGCGCTTCTGTTGTTGCCCAAAAGAAAACGACAAATAAGCAAATAGAAATTCAAAGATGCACGTATGTTGATTTGGTGTGGCCCCTTAGTGGTGCCCCGAAACACACGTTGCGCCATGTCTCAACCTACTGCGGTTGAGAAATGCACTTACAACAATGCCAACAATACACAACGTCGTGGCTGCTGACGATGGCGTACACAGAAAACTATGCGACTGCCAGAGATAATGCCAAAGAAAGATGCAAAGTATCAGGTAATGAAGGATTTCCAAAGCGAAATGAAAAAAGAAAAACCAAAAGACAAGTGCTTCAGAGAAACGTCAATTGCAGCGCTGCCAAATGAGTGTGTTTATATGGATGAGAATGTGTGAGTTTGTGTTGGTTGCAGGCATGTGTTGGGTAAATAAAACATAAAGGAATAATTAACTAATTAAAAAAGTGCACCCGACCAAGTTAACATCAGCAGCAGTAAGGAGTGAAGAAAAAAGCGAAATTCACAAAAATAGTTGTGGTAAAGAGTGAATTCAATCGCTGATGACACCCAATTGGAAATGAAGGGAAAAAATGTGAGAAGAAGTTTGTATAAATGATATTTGAATAAAAAGTGCGCTTAAGAGTAGTATTTTCTTTATGATTGATAGATGGATATTTAGATGCAAGGAGTTCAGAAGACAATAGACCCGTGGCCGACGCTCCTAACGAAGCAAAGTTCCGGAAAAAGCATCAACCCAGTAATGACATCAATTTATATTAATTCTACAAACTAATTCGAACTCGAATTTTTGAGATTTATTTGAAATACAGAGTAACTTTTGTATCTATGATTTTCACACCTAGTAATTTTCTCAGCTTGAGTCTTTGTTCCATAAAATAAAGCGGCATCTTCAATGAATCCCATCGACAAAACTTTTTACTCAGCAACATACTCCAACTTGTTTATTGCCTATAATTAGAAGCTTCTTAAGGGGTTACATGGGTTTTGTCGCGTAAAAAATGGCCAATTTTTTCTATGTAAAAAATTATTTATTGAATTCAAACTTTTTTCTGTCTTATAGATACTTATTTAAAGACTAATTTCAGAAATTTTCAAAAAACAAAAATTATAACTCCTCCATTGTGACGTCATTTCCGATGACCCCTCGGGCAAAAGGTGCTTCCGCGTTGTCAGGATAACTCCTGACAGGATCATCCAAAATAAAATCCTTCGTTCAAGAACGAGTAAATTGTATCTCGAATACCTGTGCAAAATTTCATCAAGATCGGTTGAGTGGTTTTCGAGAATATTTGAAAACACGGTTCCGAGAAAAACGCGTTTAAAGTTTTGAGTAACAATAGTACTTGTCTTGGAGCCCACACCTTCCAAAGGCTGTATCTCCGAAACACACCTTCCAAAGGCTGTATCTCCGGATTGAAATATTTAGGATAATATTCTTGAGAAGTTTTAGATTGTAATAAGCCAAAAAAAAAACAAAAAATCGATTTTTTAAACCCACGAAACCCATGTAACCCCTTAAACAGCATATCGAAGAATATAATGCTTAAATAATGATATTGTATTTCATTTATTTACCAAATTATTATCGCATTTTACTAAAATCATTCTAACAAATGAACGTTTTTATATATTTTGGAACGGAATATAATTCTAGAGCTCATAAATATTTCATGTTCCAAGTAGTAAAGCTAAAGCCTTTTCGCACAGCCAACTTAATCTAATACATTAAGATTATAATTGAGGAAAAAGTTTTTGCCTTTCGTACAGGTGGTTACTCGATTATCGATCAGCTCAATTAGTAAGTTTCATCAGCTGATTGCTATTTTGTCAGTAACCACAACCAAATTTACAGCGTGGACAATACCGCAGAGTTGCATTCCAGTTTCAACTCGATTTGTATTCGATTAAAAATTAATGCAGTAAAATTAGATTTTCCTTTCTTATGGTAAATTGATCTAAATCAGCGCTTTAATCGAGCATATGCCGTTTAATTGATCAATTAACTGCTGTGCGAAAAACATTAAACACTTCACCGAAAATTATTTTTCTCAAAATAGTTATTATTTACAATAGGTGAAATATTTAACATTAATTAATTTAATAAAAACAATGTAAACATGAATAAAACAGCAACAAAAAGTACTAACTAAAGCCATAGATGAAAGCATATTTAAATATTCGCGCCTTTACACCAAACCAATTTGCAAAATTTTGTCCACGCAAACTTCAAAATAACACACCGCATGTACCAACAACACTATCGTAGCAATCTTATGCAGATGACTGGTGGCCAACCCGAACCTCAAGCGCTGCAAAGACAGGCTCTAACCTAAAACACCAAACAAGCCAAGCGGCAGTGCCAGACATAGATTGCACATTTGGTCAGTTAAATAGGGACATACGTGCATTTATACACAACACACACTCGCGCGAATATATGTATGTATATATACAATCACAAGCCTTACTGTACAGCTCAAATAAGCATAGCCACCATTGATATTGTCGTTCTGGACTTGGCTTGGATTTTGTGTGCTATTTATTTTTGTGTTTTTCTTTCTGTTGTTGTATTTCATTTTCGCATATTTGTTTATTGTCTCCTTTTGGGTCAGCAATTTTTTTTTTATAGAGCTCACATGTGCAGATGTTTTGCTCTCGACTGTTAACAGTCAGCTATCCACCCGCTGTTGGCGATTTTACAATGTTAGCGGTGTATTTGCTGCAGATTTTTGGGTTTCAGATTTTATATTTGTTGTTGCTCATTTAGAAGCTGCACGTTTTTTCAATGGAATTTTGCTAAACAGTTGGTAGTGACTTTTTTGTTATTCTTTTATTTTTCAATGAGCGATAAAAAGTGCTAGCAGTTGCCACAACAACTGACTGAAGCGTAAACATCAGTATTATGAATGTGACAGACTTTTAGTTGAACGTGGAGAAAAGAGAAGAAATTTATTTTAGTATGCATATTATTAAATAGTTTAACAACAACAACAAATATTAATAGAGAAATCTCTAAAATAAATTTTCCATAAATTAATTAAATTATAAATATTTATAAAAGTCAAATAAAATTAAAATAAATTATTTTTTTATGCATTTAATATTTACATTTAAAAATATTTATTTATAGCTGCAAACCAAATATGTATATCTACATTTAAATATATGTATGTATATTTCAGGAATAGCTCAACACTGCAAGGTGCGAGTTCGTTGCTTAAGTCTTTCGTTTATTCAAACACAACTTGACTCGTCAGCAGCATCATCAATCATTACACTTTCAGTTTTTTCCACTCAATTCAATGCGAGTCTAGTGTGTGGATACATGACACACACACACGCCAACATATATACTCGCATAAACATACATATGTACATACATATATTATATATAAGCATAATCACAAGCGCACATTTGATAGATATCACTTCGATTTCGCCAAAAACCAAATTAAAGCAAAGGTAAACACCACACACACACAACCAGCCTAAGAGTTGTTGAGCTCCAGCGTTATAAATGCCACTGCTTCGCCTTGCGTACCCTCTACACTGTACATACCTGCCTCTCGGCGTTATTCACTCGCTCACACATAATTATTATTGTTATTTGCCTCACTTGTGTGTTCATTATTTCGTTGTAGTGTCTTTTTGTAGACTCTTAAGCATATCTTGTTAATATGCGTGAATATTATTTGATTTTGATTGATTTTTGCCGACCAATAATTTTCAATGATGTCCATTGGACATCGTCGCCGCCACCGTCGCCGTTGAAATCATGCACGCTGTCGCCAGCATAAGATAAATAAGAACAACAACAATCATATGTGGCAACAATTGTTGGTAAGTAAAACCACTGGCTAGCAGCGAAATACCGAAATGTCAAAGTTGCGTTTGTGAAACGTCACAAAATCATTTGAGTAGTTAATGATCGTTTGCGCTAAATTGATTTCGACAAATTTTCGTTTAGTTGATTTCATAATTAGTAGGCGAGATGACAAAGCGGATTCTTGCTGGTGGTCGATTTTGATGAGATTTGGGGTGTCGCAGTATTGTTTTTTGATCTTGTCAAGGTAATATATATGCACAGATGTGTTAATAAGCAGGAGCATACATAATTTGACATTCTTGGAAAAAAATCATTTTCTAAACTTATAAGGATGTATATATATATGATTCCTCGACACATTTAAACAGAATATTTTACTACCTCACTCTAAACGTCTTCTCAGGACACTAACCAACTTCAAACTAATCAGTTTTAAATGTTCGATCTTGGCTAGGAATTACCAAGCATTATTTTTATTTTGAGAATTAATTTTTTTTTGTAGATTTAAAGATGGATTTGGATAGATGAAGAACTTATATAAGTACAAAACAACTATCGATTTTTATTTGTCATTTTTTCATAAAAAGAACTAAACTATTTCCAAGTAATATAATAAAAAACAAGTAAGGAAGGGCTAAGTTCGGGTGTAACTGAACATTTTATACTCTCGCAATGTATTTATTTAACTTTATTTATATTATATAATATACAATTTGACCCACATATTCGATATATATATTCTATAAAGTCCATTGAAAGTTGGAAACCATAATATTAGGTTAGAAGCACCGAGGTCCTCGTGTTCGATATATGGGGCCTTAAAAACCTATGGTCCGATTTCGGCGATTTTTAGAATGGGGCTGCCACACTATTAACATAGTATTTGTGCAAAGTTCTGCACCGATATCTTCACTGGTACTTACTTTATATATTGTAAAGAAAACGATTCAGATCGTCTTCAAAGTTCTGGTATATAGGAAGTAGGCGTGGTTGTGAAGCGATTTGGCCTATTTTCACAACATATCATTGGGATGTAAGGAAACTATTACAAACCAAGTTTCATTGAAATCGGTCGAGTAGTTCCTGAGATATGGTTTTTGACCCATAAGTGGGCGACGCCACGCCCATTTTACATTTTGGAAAAAATCTGAGTGCAGCTTTCATCTGCCATTTCTTGTGTGAAATTTAGTGTTTCTGACGTTTTTCGTTAATGAGTTAACCCACTTTTAGTAATTTTCAACCTAACTTTTGTATGGGAGGTGGGCGTGGTTATTATCCGATTTCTTTCATTTTTGGACTGTATTAGGAAGTGGCTAAAAAAACGGCTGCAGAAAGTTTGGTTTATATAGCTCTATTGGTTTGCGAGATATGTACAAAAAACTTAGTAGGGGCGGGGCCACGCCCACTTCCCCAAAAAAATTGCATCCAAATATGCCCCTTCATAGTGCGATCCTTCATACCAAATTTTATTTCCATAGCTTTATTTATGGCTTAGTTATGGCACTTTATGTGTTTTCGGTTTTCGCCATTTTGTGGGCGTGGCAGTGGTCCGATTTTGCTTTGGAAAGCAAGCTTCCTATGGTGCCAAGAAATAAGTGTGTCAAGTTTCATCAAGATATCTTAATTTTTACTCAAGTTACAGCTTGCACAGACGGACGGACGGACGGACGGACGGACGGACGGACGGACGGACAGACAGACATTCGGATTTGAAATCCACTCTTCACCCTGATCACTTTGATATATATAACCCCATATCTAACTCGTTTAGTTTTGAGTGTTACAAACAACCGTTATGTGAACAAAACTATAATACTCTCTTTAGCAACATTTGTTGCGAGAGTATAAAAATTCCTAAAAAATATTACTCAGATACCGGTAAAAAGATGTTATACTACAATATACTGAAATCAGGGAGCATCACAAAGACTTTAGTATATTTTATATTATTATTTTATATTATAATGTTTATTTTTCTTATTTCATATTCAATAATTGAAGATAGGATCCTCCGGCTACGATACGAAATACCGCCTTCGAAAAAGGGCAGAGATTTATTAAACGAATATTTCTCCTATATAAGCTTATTTTGATTAAGAAAATGTATAAAACATACAATAAAGGAGTCAAAAGGGGTTTCAAATGCCAGGAAGCCGTATATTTTTTTTCTGTAGACCAAAACTTTAACACTTCAAACTTTAAAACTTTTCATTGACCAAAGTCTCTCGGTAATTTTTTTTCAACCTAACCTAACCTATTAACCAGAGTCCTTTGAAAAATAACAGTTGCGCTATTATTGAATTATTTCAGCATTTTTTTTTTATTTTTAAAAATATACACCTGGATATTAACTTTGTCGTTAAATAGTGAAGTTAGCTGCGCTTCATGTTTGCTGACGGATCTTGAACTAACAGAAGTCCTACTATTCGGTCTCACTTATTTCAATATTTCAGCAAAACTGGCATCAGAGCTACTGAATTGTCTAGATTCTCTCGGAAACAATTTCCATATCTCTTACTTACTAGAAATCGTTGGAGAAAGACCATCTCAGGTCTCTTCTTATAAGTAGGTCTATACTTGTTGCATAAATAACCAATGTTTTATCTATACTATTTCAGTCAAAACCGCCGTAGAAATAATTTAATTCTACTAATTTCAGCTTCTTATATACGTAATTTGAAAGTATTCATCTCAATAATAGTTTTGTGTTGAAATAGTGAAGTTGGCTGCGCTTTCTGTTTGCCGAAGTCTTTAGTGATGACCTAAGTTTAGCTATTTAATCATCACATATAGCAATATTTTAGCAAATCTGCCAGTGGTGTCTTTATTTTGCTTTAAACTTTCTTTATTTATTCATAAAACCAATAAACTTTCTAGCAAGAATATGATTTGAAACTTTTCCGGTAAGCTCAGAACTGTAGCCAATTTTGCTGCTAATCTGTCATACATAATATTAATTAGGCCAAGTGTCAGCATATTGTATGTATAATAAATTAAACATAAGAGTATGAGGAATCACTTATCCAGAGCTTCCACCAGATTGGTCAATTTTAGCGAGTCATATGCATGGCCTATTGCCTTTAAAGTACATTTTTTAGGCTTGAAAATACTGGGTTATTACGAAAAGCAGACTTAATCAGTTATCTTAAATTTTAACATATATAAATAAATATGCTTGGAGTCAATTCACCATCAATATATTTAATGAAAGCACAGTTATAATAACCTAACAACTCATATGGATAAAGTTAAAGCATGACTTAATAATGAGAATTCATAAAAATCGGTTATTCCCTATTGACATTGTGATTTTCAAGCACGTAATGTTGTTGTCTACTCTCATGCATGGCTGAGGCACACAAATATATACAAAATAACTATAAAATGCATGCATTTCACTTCATACTGGTACATATGTGCACAGTTTGGTATGCAAATGCAGTAGCCAATGCCCTGCGGTTGTTGTGATGCGCTACAATTTTACTCTTTCACAAACACACACACAGAAGCATGGATACATAGTCACTATATAGTAATATATGCATGCATGTTGTTGTGTTGTGTTGCACCGTTGCATGTGCGTATCACTGCGATCCGGTCCGGTTCGGCACGGTCAGTTTGCAGTTGTGACGCTACGACGGTGGGACGTTGGGACTGACCAGTATGGCGGCCACGCGCGCACGCGTATTCATTTAGCTCAAAAGTAGCCGCGTTAATGCAGCCACGAAGTGGAGAAATGACTGCACGTAATGACCACAGTGGCAGTCAGGTATTGTTGATACCATGAGGCAAGCAATGCATACATACATATGCGATAATATTTGAGAATATACAATATATATGTATGTGTGAGTGCAACTTGTTTGCGCCGCCAAAGTGACAGCTTTCTTTCCAAGCCATGCCAATTTCGCTGCGCTGCCGCCGCCACTAATGCGTTAGAATTATTTTCATTAGGCATATTGTTGTCTCCATGAAGGTGTTGTTGTGGCAGCAGCAGTTATGCTACCGTCACACACACTACCACCAAAAAAAACAACTATGTTGCAAGCACCATATGTGGCGTTGCAACTTTTACGTTTTCATTTGCATGTAAGCACACATACATCTACATATTTACAAATACATATAAGCATAACTCGTATATATATATGTTGGTGGCATACGAGGCACTCCTCCTGCGTGTGTGTATTTGTAGGTTGGCCATAACCGAGTCTTGGCTTGTGGCGCTTTGTTTGCTGCACAATTCACAGTTGCTGTTGCTGTTATTGTTGCTGTTGATATCAGTTAAGTTTATTGATGTTTTGATTGAAATCAATGCCTGTGGCTGTTGCGGCTTTCCCGCAAAATCGACCAACCGACGCACCGACAACCATGTGCTGCGCTCAGGACGAGGTTGCATATATGTATATTTATTTATTTGCTTATTTGTGTGTGTGTGCCCATGTGCAACCCATCAATATATATGTATGTAGGTATGCATTTTATCGTTGCATAAGTTACTTGTTGTAATTTGTTAATTTTATTCTACGCGGCATCGCCACCGTTGTACGCAGTGCGATTACACGAATGTGGGTAACTCCAAGCCAAACCTGTGTGTGATGTGTGTGACATATGCAAATTTAGTTGTGAAAATACACAAAACTATGTGTACACCGTTGACAGGCAACATAAACAATGCTGACAGGACATTTGTATTTGAGTTTTGTAAGCGTAAAGTTATGAGTATTTTTTAATTTTGTTTCAAAGAGAAAGAATAATAATTTTGCAAATGATTGTCAAAAGGCTTATGTAATTGTAAGTGAATGAAGAAGAAGAAGAATGAAGAAGAAATATGTAAAATTTTAATTTTAAAATTTTACTTTGATAGAGAATATAGCCAAATTATAATTTGAAATGATGATTCAATGAAGGATCATATTTAAGGTTATGTTTTTTTTGGAATTTTAAAACATGTAATAATTATTTAAGACAAGGATTTCTAGCAAATACTGTTTGTATAAAGCAATTTTATTCAATAACATTTTTTTATTTACTTTAACTATATTTTTTTCCTTCTCTAAGTATAATCATCTGTCTAATAATTTACCGATTCTCGGTTTTATGAAAACCTTTAATAGGTTACATTCAATAGACTCTATCTTGTTATATACAATCATCATAATTATACCTTGAACAGGGTATATTAAGTTTGTCACGATGTTTGTAACACCCAGAAGGAAGCGTCGTAGGCCCTATAAAGTATATATATAAATGATCAGTATGTTGAGCTGAGACGATTTAGCCATGTCCGTCTGTCTGTCCACCTGTATATATACGAACTAGTCTTTCAGTTTTTAAGATATCGTTTTGAAATTTTGCAGATGTTATTTTCTCTCCAAGAAGCTGCTCATTTGTCGGAACTGCCGATATCGGACCACTATATCATATAGCTGCCATACAAACTGAACGATCGGAATCAAGGGCTTGTATGGAAAACTTCCGCATTTTACTACATATCTTCACGAAATTTGGTGTGAGTTATTGCTAATAAAAATAATTTAATCTCCGAAAAAATTGTTCAGATCGGTTCACTATAGCATATATCTGCCATACAAACCGAACGATCGGAATCAATGGCTTGTATGGAAAATTGTCGCATTTGACGTGGTGTCTTCACGAAATTTGACTTTTTACTTACGTCTTTAGATTTGCTTAAACACATAGTTACTAAAAGAAATGCACCTGTGAAGGGTATATTAGCTTCGGTACAGTCCGAAGTTAACGTTTTTTCTTGTTTTTATATTGATTTCTCCTTTTCCAGGAGTAGCAAAAGTTTTTCTCTCTTTTTTCTCTCTTTCAAAAGTAAATAGCAAATTAAATCCAACTATATCTCCTTTTGGCTTCTCCTTTGCTCTGACATGAAGAGTATATAGCCAGAGTTTATCGGCTTCAGTTTAAAATAAATATCATAACAGGATATAATTGATTTAAAGAGATCCGAATCATTAAATATTATCCCTCCATTTGCTTCACTGTTATATGATTAACTAAAATAATAAGAACTCACGACAGCCTTATAAAGAGTTCGTAGCATACTTTCTACAGTTTTAATGTTGGAAGAAAATCTTCTCGATTGACTCTCAGAGTTAAAATATTATCAACACTAACGGGATTTCGCTATAAAGGCATGTGATTACGAATTCGATGTAATGACAGTCACCAAAATGGAAATCGATAACTGATTATGCCAATTGACAGAAGACATTCGTAAGTCTGATAGATGGCTATGGAAATCCACTTCTTGCCAAGAATATACTCAGAAAATTTCCTTATCTACTCAGTGGTAACCAAAACCATAATTTCTGTTAATTTCCGACTTCTGAGATCGAGCCCATGTCTACTTAATTTTCCAAAAAACAATCATTGATGTCTTCAACTCAAAATTTGGCTCTGCTAAATTCCAGTAATATTCAAAGAGAGAAAAGACTGTGGCTGCATTATCCCGTTTTTTAATTTTTTTGGTGAAAGACCAACGATTCGGATCTAGAACCATGAACCAACCTATTTTAACCCTGTGCGTCTTACAAGCCTCTTAGCCATAGCCTCTTTTTATATAGAATTTCGAAAATGTTTAACTGATTCACGTACTACCCTAGCATCCGCCATATATTCAATTTTACTCAATAGAAGCATATTTCCTACATTCTAAAATTCGAAAAAAGTAAGTCAAATAACATCTGAAAATATTGAATTACTATATTTTGCTGCATGAAAGTATTCTAGAAGCTAACATACGAGATTATCTCAAAGTCAACACAAATCTGCCTACTTTTCCAATACTTTCTCTACATTCTCGCGCATACGCGTATTTTTTTTTGTGCTCCCCAAAACTATGCCAAAAACGGCATATATCAAATTTTTTGCGACTTTTTCACTGCGCTCCTAGCTGTTTGCTACTTAACCCTAAACTTCAAATTTAAGCCAGACAACCAAGCTGTGTGCTGGCGCACACAAAACAAAAGACTTAAGCAACAAACTTGCGCCGATAAAAGTATTTCCTCTATTTTTGGTGCGTTTGAAAGGGCAGCTGAGCGCGCTGTGTTACCTGCTAGATCTAATGCCGCTACGCTCACATTTCAAGCTATGTATTGGCTCACTTTGCTGCCTCGCTGCGCCTGTTTGTTTGTTGCTTGCCGCCTAAGCAACGGTGCGGGCCTAACTTCACTGCCACTGCCGTGTGTTGTCTTTTAAGAGCCGCAGCAGCACATGCGCTTGCGACTTGCGACTTGTGGACCAACAACAGCCTGAGTCCAAGCGAGTGAACAAAACAAACGTACTGGCTGGCAGCAGCCGCAGCAGTAACCAAAACCGGCTTATTCGCTTGTAGCGCTTGCTGGCAGCAGCGCGCCAACAGCGACCACTCAGACGGCCAGCCAGCCAGCCATGATTTTTGCTGACGTTTTGCTTTGAATAACAAACTCCACGCGTGTGATAGTGTGTGTTGTTAAGACTGTAGGGACCAGAGAGGTGTGCTCGCTGTGGTTCTGGCGCTGTAGAGTCGAAGGAAAAAGTAAAAGGGAAATGAAGAAAAGAAAAATACGAAAACACATAACAGCCAGCAAACAAACGAATAATCAAGTGACAGGTTAAGGCACCCAAGACGTTTGCGATGAGGTGTGGGGAATTACGAGCGCCGCAGTGGCAGGCAACCAACCTGTTCATTGCTGTATTTGGTAAAAGGCAACTAGCGCAAAAGGAGCAAGCTGGCGTATGCGATTGGGAGCGTTGCTCGAGCGGAGAGTGTAAGTGCATAGTAGAGAAAGAGAGAGAGAGAAAAATAGAGTTCTGGGAGTGATAGAGCGTATTTGTTTGCATATGTTTATGGTGCGCTAGTGTGGTGAGTTTTATTTGCGCATAGTGCTGAACTTTAAGCAGAGAGTAAGGAAGTTATGCATGATTTTTTTAAGAGAAAAAATTATTTTTTGTAGGAAATAAAATTTTTTATTAAAATTTTTATTAAAAAAAAAATTATTATAGTAAACTGAATGTTTATTCTTAAATTTAATGAAATTTGATATTTTTCTGTGGAAGATATTTAAAAAAAAATTATTTTGCTCTATAAAATTATAAAAAATAGTATTTATACTAAAAACAAGAAAGTTGAGATTTTTCATATGGTTTATTGATATTTTCAGCTAGGAGTGGAGGCATTTCAGCTTATAAATCTGACTTAAATACATTTAAAATATTAAAGTTTAAAATTTTCATTTATTTTCAGCTCTGATAAGCTTTATAGTGGCTTAAATTGGTTAAATTTGAGTTTTTTTGTGAGTATAAGCTACACTAACTACCATTTATATCAGAAAAGGAGCTAATTTTGGCACTAAATTCAGTTTGCAACAAAAATTATATCAATAACTTATTAAATTAATATACCTCAAGCTCAATTGTGTTGAAAAAGAACACAAAATTTACAAAATTCTCTCCAGTTACGCACTTATTTCTATTTACTACTTAACCACCACTGCTTCTTGCCGCCTTTATCACTCGCTCTCTTTTGATTTTTCATTTTCTAATCGATTTGTATTGCTGCTTTGTGCTTGAGCAACGCTTCAATAGCACTCTACATGGCTTTCGTATTGAGTCGAGTGCTTGGCTACTCGCCAACTCGCACGCTACTCCCCTACATGTTGTTGTTATTGTTTGTGCGGCTAAGTGGCAGTGTAGTGGTGTAGCCACTATGCCTGTAAGCTGAATATGTGTATGAAGCAGAGTAAAGTAGTTGGTAAAAAGTGGCAAACAAAAATATTTTCCTTTTTATTATGATATCAATGTGGTGCGTCTGGAATTTCTTACCGACAACAATAACAATAACTGCAGCAACAACAACAATAACAATAACTGCAGCAGCAAGTGGCAGCGAGTGGTCGTACGTCATAGCGAGTGAGTTTAGCATTATATTTTGTGCCCTTCAAGCGCACTTATGTGTTTATTTAGATTTTAGCCGTGGAATGCATATAAACACACTTACATATGTATATACATATATATATATTATGTTAAATATATTTAGTAAGTGTGTGTGTGTGTTGATGTGTGGCATTGGTATGTAATCGGTAAGTGGGAATTAAATCTCCACTATTTTCCACTCATTGTTGTGGGAGTAAATTACAAATTGCCCAAACAATGCTGGCAGCCACATTGCTTGCGTTACACATATACATACAACCCGAGCACATACGAACACATATACACATGACACACTTACGCCCATGAAGACTTCCCACATTTGTTGTTTTGCTTGCAGCATAGCTTAACACTTAAGTATAATACGTCAATTGTAACAGCTAAAACAACAACAAGCATACCTACAAAGACGACGACAACAACACCAACAGCAGTAGCAACAATTGCCAGCAATTTCAGCTATGCACGGCAATGACAGCAACAATATCATTATCCACACATACACACACACTCACTTACATATACATACATACATATATATAAATATAAAGACTTACATGCCCACAATCACAATCGTGCCCAATCGCTGTTGCTGCTGCTGCTGCTGTTGGTGGTGGTGGGGTGGCGCGTTGCACGTTGCAAGTGCCGCAACATGTAATTCTATGTAATTTCGTGAACCGCACTGCACCAAATTGAACTCGACTATATTTTGTGTTAGGTTCTGGTACTAAGCGAAATTCTAATGGCAGCAGCGTGGTAAGACAATGCAATTGTTGCAGTGCATATCATTGTTGTTGCACTTGATGGAAATGTTTCACAAACAAATCGTTTGGGTTCTGTTTTCACGAAATTTACATAATGACTCGCTTTTAATTCTAGCCTTGTGAATTATCCACTTCCTTCCACAAATGCAATGCAGTTTAAATACATAGCAAGTAGCTCGCTTAAGTCTTTTGTTTGATCTGCGCAGCGATTACCGTGAAAAGTTAAGCGTATAATCGCTGGAATTTAGGTAAGACAGCGCGGTATTTGCACAAAAAATAGTCGTTAAGGTAAATACCTACGAAGTCAGTGTCAATCAACAAGATTTTCTTGTCTGTTTTTGTCAGTTTTTGGTTTTTTTAATTTTTTGTTTTTCAAAACTGTAGAAAAAAAAAATATTTTTCTAGCTATGATAGAAACTTTAGCTTAATTTTAACAAATAAAAATATTATTTTATATAAATAAAATATAGGAATCGCATGTATTTCTGAACTGAACACTTTCAAAACTCTGTGTATTGTAATTCCTTACAAGATGGCAACCCTAATTTTTAATTACAGTTTTTGATTTGGTTAAGATTAAGTATTTAGAATCAGAAAATATTCATCTAACGCCTATCACAAATCTACCAGTCAATAGCAATACCATTTAGTTCTCCCAGATGACAAATTAATTTAATGCTTCACAGGAGCAGGAGCAAAATTTTAGGATATACCATCCTAACAGAGGAGCGCATCGTCTTCCTTAATCCAAGTACCATCCTGGAATTTGTCAGGGTACTGGGACTAATGGAGTCGCAGTAGACTTGGTCGTGGTTCTTTCCTCATCATAATCTATCTATCTATTTGAATAATTTAGTGACTTCATCATTCGAAGAAGTATAAACGGAAATAGATCTATCTCGAGTCTTCCAGATAGCTTCCACGATGGAATAGCCATAATCTTTTCGTAAGGTTATCGTGGGGAAGTGGGAAAAAAAGAAAAAAAAAACAGTTCCGTTCGAAATCGAAAAAAAAGTTTTACAGTTTGCAGGGCTCTCAAGCGATTAGAAGATATATTGGTATAGACATTCTTTCAGAGAGATATGGACATTGAAGATATAAACTACTCTATAGAATATCTGTTATCACAACAGTTGGGTCTATGTAAATGGAATGGGATTGTTATTCAGCAAAGGACATTCTTCTTCTTGACTGGCGTAGACACCGCTTACGTGGTTATAGCCGAGTCCACAACAGTGTGCCACGCATCTCTCCTTTTGGCGCTAATTGGTAATACCAAGTGAAGCCAGGTCCTTCTCCACCTGGGCTTTCCATCAAAGTAGAGGTCTCCCTCTTCCTCGACTTCCACCCAGCGGATACTGCATCGAACACTTTCAGAGCTGGAGCACTTTCGTTCATTCGAAAAACATGACTTAGCCGGCGTAGCTGCTGTCTTTTTATTCGTTGAACTATGTCTATGTCGTCGAATAACACATACAGCCCATCGTCTGAGATATTCGCCGTTGCCAATGTTCTGAGGACCATAAGTCTTGCGAAAAATCTTTCTCTCGAAAACCCCAAGAGTCGTCTCATCTGATGTTGACATCGTCCACGCTTCTGCACTATAAAGTAGGACAGGAATGATGACGGACTTGGACTTGTAGAGGACCTCCTCCAATAAATAAATTCTTTAAAATTATTTGAAGACTACATAAGAAGTTATTGTAGAGCGTTTGAGGTTGCCTTGACGCCCGAGACGATATCTAACGCCCAAACTCTACAAAATTTCCATTCCAGTGCATTGATTGGATTAATTGTATACCAAACTTTTTCGATAAAGTTTTTTTTAACTGACAGAACATGTTTTGAGATGAGAATCAACCACTCGCGAACATAAAAAATTAGATTGTTTCTTACCAAATTCAAGAATCGAAAAAACCGTTAGAAAAAAACCGAACCCAAACCGAGTTCCGCATGCCGAAATGCTGCGCTGAATTAAATTCTCGACTACAGAGCGCAAAAACTGAGCAAAGCCGAGTGAGAACGAAAGACATATTTCAACTGCTTGTCATTGTCGAAGATTTTATGCGGCTTTTTCCATACAGTTTCGAGCTGTATTTGATTTGTGGCTGATTTGTTGGCAGCAGCACGATGGTGTTGTTGGCACAAAATGATAATAAACCTTCATATTGGTAAGCAAAACTTGGCCGTACAAAACAAATGCAACAACAGTGTTGGCAAATAGAAGAGATGTGCTTGCTGCAGAAGACTCTACAATGAACGAACGCTACCGTTTATACCACTCTCATATTTGTTGTTATTGTTGCATGTTTCTTTGTTTTTTCTTTTGCTACTGTAATGATGCTGATTGTCGCTGCTGCCAACGCCGGCGCATCACTCTGTGTGATGACCTGATGAGTTGGCAACAGACGTCACGTTGGCATTTGCCGTCCTCCGTCGTTCCTTCGTTAGCCATCGTCCATTGCCGCCTGCGTTTCGGCGTTTTGGCGCTTCGGCAACGCGGCCGAGGGACGCTTACAAATTGCGCTCACCTTTTGGGCAGCTGCGAATGGAATTTCGGCGAATGAGGATAATTGCGCTGACTGCAAGTGCTGTTATTCCATTTTCATTTTCGTGCGATTTTTTCGCTCACTTGCTGACTTGCCTGGCCTGGTGTGGTTGTTGGTGTTGCTGTTGCCGTACGTGCAGACATTGCTCATTCGCATTCGGATTGCGGTGCTGCCTGCTGATGTTACGAATTCATTTGATTTTATTGTTGTTGTTGTTATTGTTGGTGATTTTTTGACTGTTTACTTGTGCGTCTGTGTCGTTTGCGTTAATTTCAGCAAATTCAAAAGGATAATTGATCCCGTTGATTATGGCTTCCGCCATACATTTTGCTTTGTTTTTTTTTTTCTTCTGCTCTTCACATCAAAATTATATTCGCATTTCTCCGGTTGCGCATAAGTATATATTTATTTTATATTTGTCTGGCGATCAGTGCTGATTGCTGGTTATTATTATACTTATTATATTACTTTCGGCATATATGCGAGTCTTGCTGCGGAACTTGGTGATTTGCGGCTTGCAGAATTCTATGGAAATATAATTTTGTGCGGCAATGATAATAATTCGTGTAATTCACAATGTTTTTGAGTTGCTCAAAATTAGAATTTTGCATTTGAGTGAGACTGTAGGGGGTATGTATGGTATACATGTCCATGTACAACAACTGAAATCAAATTCATAATTATAAAAAGTGTTGCCTTTTTGAATCACTTCAATTCGATTCAAGCTTCCAAATATATTTGGTTTTTGTGGAGACATCAGTATAACGTTTACTTGTAGAACGTCTTCAAAAAATCATTCGTATTAAAGAAAGCTTATTATAAAATAGATTATTCTACTATGTCATATAACAATGAGTTCGACTCACGATCAACTGATTATCTTTCTTATTAATTTTGGGGCTCACCACATCCTTGGCAAGTATTAGATGGATATTTATACCTGGAACATTTTATATCGACTTGATGAATATATCTATATATTCTATAATAATTTATATATACATATATATAAACCAACTAAATTTATTCGTCACAACTTCTTGCTATCAAATGATTTCGCATCTTTATGCGTTTTAGCTTCGCTTTCAAATACAAAAATTCCATCCAAATTCATATTAGTTCTGTTCGAAAACTTTTTTGATTTTGTTAACACGACCACAGCGGGGTGTATTCGCAGACTTATTGTGTTTGTCCAGCTATTGTTCTCGCTCTTATTCTTGTCATTCCAGCGCGCATGCTCGACTTAGCGAACCGACCGATTACGGCATAGCGTGCAAAACGCTTCTAAGTTTCAAACGACTTTTTTCAATAATTTCAATATTTTTTACTTTATCTTTTCACTACTTGTTGTCCAATCAGTCGCCCTTTGCGTGAGCCAATTATACTTTTTTGTATACTCAATCGTTCTATTGTTATTATCACCGACATTTTTGTTTCCGCTGCTCGATGGATTTTGTTTTTGCAAAACTCTTCTAAGTCACACAGCGTTCTGCGTGACTTTTTCGCATTCGCATTATGTATGTTCAAAGACAAAGTTAATGAAGCGTCAAGGGTTAAGTAGCGGCATCGTTAATTGTAGAACGTTGCCATTCATTTAAGGGAAGCATGATTTTAATGAGAAATAATAATTTTAATGAGCGTGATTTTTATTGAACTTTCTACTCAACTAATCAAACTTGAGAATAGTATTAAATAGGTGAGTCAGTTGAGGGCGAAGTTCTTTTGTACATTTCTAGTTTGTTAAAGGTGAATTATAATTTGAAATTCGAAAATGGCTTTTTAATTCGAATGTCTTATACTGGTTGCTGGGAAATTTACAATGAAGTAATGACTTACTCTGACCTTGCTGTTATTATTAAAGTCAAAAGTTTTTAGGGTTGTTAGAAAATTGGAATAATCGACTGCAACGAAATTGTGTTACGCAACGAAATTCCGTCACGATATTTACAGATTGTCTCCATATTGTAGATTGAAGCGATTGCGTCAATTTTAATAATGATAATTTTTTAGGGCTATAAACAAAGTCGCAGGGTTGCCACCCATGTGAAATATTTTAGTAAACTATTTTTTTTAAACAAATACTACTATTCGTAGATTATACGAAGTTCCGAAGAATGAAGAGTTAAAGTAGCTTCGGTTTGAATTTATTTATCAATGAAAGTTGCCACTTGTTCAAGTGTTCCAATTTATATTAAAAATTATTCGAATTGTAATAAAAATGGCATTAAATTTTAAAGTATACAAATTTTATTTAGTAAGCACTACCATCCAAAAAGGTTTAAGAATGCTACCAACTGCATTTATTTAATAATAAGATTTGCCACCTGTTCAAATATTTTAATTTAATTCATAAGATAAATAAATTATCACAATCTTAATAATTAATCTAAATTGCTCGAAAATTTTTTGTTGAAAAAATTTTGGAAGTGTTGCCACCTGTTTTAGTTTTTAATATTAAAATATTAAATTGATGAAATAAATTAAATACTACAATATGTGTAGACAAAATATTTTTGAAAAAGATTTGTAAATTTTTTAAATATAAGGGTTGCCATCTGTTTTAAAAACGTATTAAAATTAATGTATTGAATAAATTGTAGGATAATAAGATCAGCAGTCTTTTTACACCACTCATCATTTGTCATTTCTATATTCAAAATTATCCCTTTCCTTACTATGTTCAAAATATCCTATATATGAAGCCATCGGTTACATCATCGCGGTTACCCGAAATTTATGTTGTAACACTTCATACCCTGTCTATATCATTTCCACATAAGCTTTTCAGAAATAATCAAGACACGAGACACACTGAACAAATAGAGGCTTAGATCTTATTACCAATCGTAATCTAAATAGAACTAGTTACGAAAATATTTATTCAACTAAAAATCAGCCCGATATTCCTTAAACCACTTAATTTTCACATTAATTAATTATTCACAACATTTTGGCTTAGAGTTCATTGGCATGCAGCAATTTCACGCCTCTTTAACCATAACCCTCACTAATTTGCACGAATCTCTTGCAGGTCAAACAGAGTTCACATAACGAACAATCAACAACAAAAAGAGAAACATAGTTAGTGTTATGTTAAGTGCTATGTATCTACACTTTACGGTACTGCTCCTCTTACTACAATAGGAAAATGCGCACATAATCATTTGATGATGAATGGATTAAAACACAATAGCAATTTGGTATTGAAAGGCAAATAACACCCACGGATGAGGAAAACACGCGGCACAATACCCAAACAAAGTGTTCGAGCACTTCAAAATTTTCAAATTACAATTTTATCTGCTTGATATCCACTGAGTGCATTCTGCTGTAAGTACTTACGCACACATACCTCATAGTTGTGAGTGTTTTGAAACTGAGTTATAACTGACAAATGTCATTTGCTTGTCACATTCGATGGTGTTGTTGTTGCTTGGGAACATAGGATTAGTGTTAGATATCCGTTGAGATAGCGTGAACTAAGTTCTCACATCAACTTTTTATATGGCTTTTCGTAGATTGATGGACAAATGAGTGCGCGGACTTCATTTTTATTTCTATTTACACTTTTTTATTTTATTTTTCTTTTTATTTTTTGCTGCTTCGGTTGAAATTTACTCACTTCTGCATTTTTTTTCTTGCCTTCAGCTTTTTTTTCATACGCTGTTGTGAGCATTTTGTCGCTTAACGCTTTACTATTTAACGGCTTAAGAGGTTTTAAGTGTTAAGTCCGAGTTTTATTACGTCCAAAGCTAATTGAGTGGAAATAATGGTAAAAGTGCAAGCGACCATGCCGATCGACAAATTTGCTCAACAAACATTTTAAAATGCGCATTTATGGTACTAACAATTATGACATTTCTAATAGCGCCTAGACGTGCAATTGGCTACAGACGTCTCGTTTTTTTTTTCAAAGCTGTCGAGCCACATGCGACGACGGACTGCCTATTGGTTTGCCTATGCCTTTAAAACCAACTCGTTATTAAGAACTAAGCTCCTATATAACTATTAACCACAAACCAAGCTTAATGACACTTACCTTGAGTATACAGCGTCCGACTGGCTCGTTCTCTGCTACCGAAACATTATAGAAGCTCTGATCGAAAATCGGTTCATTATCGTTGACATCGTGTATGGTTACGAGCACTGTCGCAGTCGATGAGAGTGGCGGATGTCCATTGTCCTTAGCGATGACGGTTAACTGTGGCACCGGTTCGGTTTCGCAATCGATATGCGCGCGCGTCGTTATCAAGCCGGTATGCGAATCGATTTGAAACCATTCGGCATGCGTTTCCGGCGTATCGGCGAGCGCGTAAATCACCGCCGAGTTATTTCCTTCATCGCGATCGTAGGCGGACACCTGCAGCACGGATGTGCCCGGATCGGCGACTTCCATCACATTGGCGTGATAAGTTTCATGCTCGAACTCGGGCGCATTGTCGTTGATGTCTGTGACGCGTAGATAAATCGTTTTGGAGGCATGTAGCGGTGGCGTGCCATTATCCGTGGCCACAACGCTGAGTGTGTAATTCGACTGTGACTCACGATCTAGCGGCTGTGAGACAATCACCAGATAGATAATGTTGTCACGTGTATTCAGTCCAAAGTGTCCATCACCACCGTTCAGTGTAACATTTACGTTGGAGTATTCAGCCTTCGAGTCGGGATCGTTAACAGAGATGCGCGCAACGATCTCACCGGGCTTCGCCGACTCGGAGATCTTGGGTGTGGCGTCATCACTCAGAAAGATTACATTGATAGTTGGTAGATTGTCATTGACATCAGTTACGCGTATAGACACAAAAGCGGTGGTCTCTAGTGGCTGTTCGCCATGATCTTTCGCCACCACAACGAGTTCATGCAGCTCCTTAGTCTCAAAATCTAACGGTTTATTGACCGAAATCAAACCAGTCTCCGGATCTATGCGAAACATTTTGTCTTTGTCACTTTGACGTCGGTTTATCGAGTACTCGACGAGCCCATTTTCATCGGCATCCGTATCTGTGGCATAAACCTGCAGTACGCTCGTGCCAACCGTCGCATTTTCGGGCACAGTGGCGAAGTAACGGCTCTGATTAAAAATTGGCTGATTGTCGTTGACATCTTGTATCGTTATATTCACAGTCATCTGACCACGCAAAGGCGGACTGCCACCATCCAAAGCTTCAATCACCAGGCTATAGGCTGGAGTCGTTTCACGATCGAGAAAACCGTTAATTTGCAAGTCCAAATACAGTACATCATCACGTTCGCGATGCGACGACAAACGAAAGGCATTATTCACATTACCCGACACGATATTGTAACGCTGTGTATTGTATTGACCCAAGTCCAGATCACGTGCTGGATTCAACGTTCTTTTCACATCACGCGGCGTATTCTCGGGAAATTCGATATTCATTACCGGTTGCGGAAATGTCGGCGCATTATCATTCTCATCCAAGACACGCACTACAACGCGCACATTTTCACCACTTAACGGTATCGCCACCAAACTATACGATGCACGCGTCTCCCGATCCAAATACACTTTAGTCCGTATCTCACCGGTTGTATGATCGATAGCCAAATCGGTATCTACGCCACTACCCGGTACCGGCACGATCAGATAGGGCGGCCCGCTATCGACGCCATGTGAGAACTCACCGATAAAACCAATCTGATGTCCGATGGGCACACCTTCGGATACCTCGAGTTCTCGTACATGTTCGGCTGTTACGCACGAAGAGGCGAGCAGACAAATCGTCAAAAGTAAGCTGTAAGCGTAAAATGAGAGCTGTTTTTGAGCGCGGGTGCTTTTGTGTGTATTCAAGTTGTTGTTGCAAGCTTCAACTCCATTGGTGATTCTGCGTTTAATATACTGTTCGGATATGTGCGCTTGTGTGATTGTCTTCAAATTTGTCATATCAAACTGTTGTACAGCTCGTTGTGAATTGCGCATTTTCATATTTACTTTATATTTCACCATTTTGTGTGGAGTTCTTGGTGCCGCCTGCGCTACTCTGCGAAGAGCAGCTCTAGGTGGTTTCTTAGTATGTGATTAAAGCTACTAGTGGCGACTAGTACATTCTCCGCTGCTTACTTATACTTGTCCTATGTCTTCATTATGCTGATATGCCAATAGAACATGCCCGCTTATGACATTGTGGTTAATTTAAACTGAAATTGAGAAATAAAATTAATTAGTATACTCTTCTAAAGCAGATTTAGACTTAAATAACGAAATTTGTATTTCCAATTTAGAAATTAATATATAATTCTTTATATGTAAAACACTTAAAAAATTAAGTTTTCAAAACCCAAAAATTTTAAGGTTGCCACCTGATTGAAAGTCTCAAGTCAAAAAAATTTACCAGGTTGAAGAGTTATTACAAATTAAAGACATCTTGAAAAGTTTTCACCGATTTTTTTTGTGGGGTTGCCACCTGTTTTTGAAATTCAAACTATAAATTGTACTATATAAAGAAGTAATACAACCTAAAGAGACTGAGGTAGCCGTCAGTTGAAAATTTATTTCGAGAAGGGTTGCCACATATTTTCATTCAATTAGTTTAATGAATATTTATGAAAATAATTGAACAATAAAATTTATTTGAATAAAATTTATACAAAAAATGGGGTACGACAAACCGAGAAAGATTTAGTAAGGGTTGCCATCTGTTAAAAAATTAAAACATTTTTTTTTAATTAATATTTCAACATTGGTATCAAATAAAATATATTTTAGAAGTCGAAATATTATTAAAGCGGCAAATAGAGATTACGAATTTGTCAACACAAAATTCCTCAATATTAACTCATCATATTTAACTTTTTATTACAGATTTATTAACTATTGTTTGTAAACATGTTTCTTTCTCAGTTCTTGCCTGTCTATAGCTTTTCATCAGAGTCATAAATAAAATCTTGTTGCCCGCGCACACTGCCAATTGTCAATCAAACAACACAACTCTTTTCGAAATCAACACAATATTTACATACACCAAAGATGGCAACGAATGAGAATCACATTCATAATAGCGATCATAATCGAAAAGACTGAATGAGATTTAAGATATACAATTTCAACAATCAAATGGACATATTCATATATGTATGTATTTAAAGATGGCAAAGTCGTTTATAGTGAGTATTCTTGTTTGAGAATGAATTCGGATACTTTTGTTTTGTTTTTGTATTATTTAAATGATTGTCTAATAACACTAAATTGTTCACCATATAAGAGCAGCAATAATAAACTACTATTTAGATATTTTTGTGTCAGACTCATATCAAGTGAAATTACTGAGTCACTAAAAGATGTTAATATACATGAGAATAACTAAGAATGAAACTAAAAGTTGGATAGTGATATTAGTGATGTCAAAAAAAAGAAAAATTCTCTTATAAAGGCATGAGGCAAGATATATGTACATATATGTGTAAATACAGAAAGACAAGATGAAAATCGCATGGAAGAACGTGGAATTCTATGCAACATATTTTCAAATCAATGCCTTCCCAAGGAGTAAAGTTTAAATAACCAGATCATAGAGGAGGTAATGTAACAACATACTCCAACGGGAGCAAGTCTTACGAATACAATTCGGTCCATCCTATTTTATATAGTATGTGTCCAAAATAATTTAGAGGATAGCTCTAAGACATTTGAATTTTCGGTCCGTTCCAGTTATATAGTTCAAGCTGCCACAGGAAAGCTTTTCAACTGAACTGTTGTACCTAATTCACACGCATAAACAATCGATGTCACGTATCTTCATGAAGAGTAGTAGGCCCAGTTTAAATCTATATGATGTAGTATGAGATTACTCAGTCCCAGCTATAATAATTTACCACTAAAAGAAAGTTTAGAAAAAAAATAGTTTTCAACTCTTCCTCATTTCGAATTCTTTGTAAAGTTGTATTGTTTTTTTTTTGTTCGATTCTTACCCGATTTTCAAGAGATATCAATCATCGTCCTTAACACATGGAATATAACTATTCCCTCTAAAAGAGCGAATTTATTTTAACATCAAATCTTCTTCATACCAATACTAAACCACCAACTAATATTGAAGGTTATGTACAACTGTATAAAATACAACAATAATCAGTACAAATTCACGAAAAGATAAACTGATTTTATATGATTCCAGTATACATATACATACATATTGCTAGTATTATTGCAGAACAATCATAGTCAACACCAGAATACCAAACCAAATGAACTCACTTGTGGACGAATAATGTGTATTCAAAGAAATCTACCTGAATGCTACCAAATGTGAGCGACGCACAAAGAAACAATAAAAAGAAGGTAAACCAGAGGGAACAACCGTCAAAATAATAATGTTGAAAGAACTAAACTGAACGAACGTAAAAGTGTTACGCACAGTTAAAGCAATGCAGCGAGGTCAAAGCGATGTGTGGTTCAAAGAATGTGATTTAGAAGCACGAAAGTTGGTAGAAATGTCTGTGGTTTGCTAAAGAGAAGATGGTATTAAGATGATGATTAAAATGATATAATTTGGTATGTCCGGTTTAAGAGAGGGTTGCTTAGTAGAAAATTTAATAAAAATATAAATAAAAGATAAATTTTTTTTTAAACATTGGTTGTAATAAATTTTATAAAAAATATGTTTTAAATAAAAATTAGAGGAAATCTTTCTTTTTAAATTTTTTAATACAGTTTTCTAGTTTTTGGTATAATTTATAATAGCAAATATTTGTATTTTCGGAGATTTCAAAACACTTTTCAGAGATTGTGACATATTTTCAACACTCCAAAGGCTGAGAAGAAACATATTACATGCAAAAAAAAAAAAACAACAACAACAATGTTAACTGAGGAAAGAATTCTCCATCGAAACATATCAATTTAGTTTTCCCTCGAAAGTGCACACATACATATATAAACACACACATATACTATTATAATTTAGAAAACGCTTGTAAGCACTTTGTTATGCCTTAGAACAAAATTCCCCGGAGATCTTATAAAATAATGTTGTATTCATGTCTACAACTATAATGCAGCCTAAGACTTGTTGTTGTTGTTATGTTGATTTTGATGATTTGGTTTTCTTCGTTGTTGTTGTTAGTATCGGTGATGGCGTTGGCGTTGGCAATGGCGCTAGTGCTGATAAAGATCTCAAAACGGAAATATGTAATGTGCAACAACAACAAAAACAATAAAAATAATGATGATGATTATTGCTCTCAAGGTGCTTAGGCAGCTAGAAACAAACTAACATACAACTAGATATACATACAACCAGATATAGAAAGCATATACATATGTATGTAGATGCACATGCGTGTGTAGGAGTGCTTGTATTATGCCAGTATGAGTATGCATAACTCTGTATGTATGTTTGTATGTACATTCAGCAGTCAAAAGAAAATTCTAAAAAAAAAAACACAGGCGTTGCTCTACAAGTTGCCGACAAAAGCCGGAGAAGCGCATTTTCAAATTACAACAATTTTGAAAAGTCACGGTCATGGCTGTGGCATGCATTTTCCCTGTGCAACATAGTGCATGCACATGCGTGTGTATGTGTGTGTACAAATTAAAAACAAATTAAAAGTATTAAAATACAAAATGCAATGCCACTATGCGCCTGTCACTTTTGCCGCTGTCCAACTGTCCGACTGTTGATTTCTATAATTGATAAATGAGTTTTTCCACACTACGAGCGCGCTTTGCTACAAGCAAGGCAGTCACTCAAACAGCCAGCCAAGCAGTAAAATAAGAACAAACTACTTTTTTTTCTGCTTCTAAAAACAACTGTTTCTAATTATAAAACATTGTTAGTGCATATGTATGCT
This sequence comes from Zeugodacus tau, assembly GCA_031772095.1. NCBI lineage: Eukaryota > Metazoa > Arthropoda > Insecta > Diptera > Tephritidae > Zeugodacus > Zeugodacus tau. The sequence continues at coordinate 53,947,569 of CM062651.1, read as the reverse complement.
AGTTGATTGTTCGATTTAATCAGTTGGCTGTAAAAGCAGCGCGGGAAAATTACATTTGGTTTATAGCAGACAATCAACCACCAAAACAACTCGACGCAACTGATATTATCAGAGAAAGTGGCGCTGGGAAAAGCTGTTGTGGAAAATAAAATTAAAACAAAGAATTTTTATAAAAAATATCATTATTTTTTATTGAGTGAAATAATCGTTTTTCTAAGCATTAGTAAGCTTAAATTCAACATTGCCGTGGCATAATCCAGCCTCAAAGTGATCTCTGCAGGCACTTCAAGTTTCAACTCTTATGAATTGCATATATTTATTTTTAAAAAGTTGAAGCACATAATCACACTTAATTGCCTAAGCACGACACGCGTGAGTGTTTCACTTAATATGTTTCGGGCTTTGCTTGTAAGAGAAGCATGTACCGCTTTGTTGGTACTGGTTCTTAAAGAACACATTCACATGAAGAAATTGTTATATTTGCATTAAGAAAAGCGGAATTGAAAATCCCTTCAATTCGGGATGCAGTTTTTATAAAATAAGAAATAACTTGGAATAAATATTACATTATAATTAATCTTAATTTCTAAGTAAATGGGGTAATCCTGAACAAATGAAGAATTCGAGCGAAGGAACAGTGTCTGAATAAACCGTCTACAGTACACTTTGAAAGTTGGAATAAAATAGAGAGCTCAAACCTCCCATAAAATACCTTTTTCATTGCGCCGGAATAAAAAAAATTGTGTAATCCAATAGATGACGCTGTTGCTGAATAGTTTATTTCATGGAAAAATGCGTCTTAGAAAAAGGCTTTTTCTTCTTCTTGACTGGCGTAGACACCGCTTACGCGGTTATAGCCGAGTCCAAAACAGCGCGTCACGTATCCCTCCTTCTGGCAGTTTGGTTATACCAAGCAAAGCCAGGTCCCTCTCCACCTGGTCCTTCCATCGGAGTGGAGGTCTCCCTCTTCCTCGGCTTCCACCAGCGGGTACTGCATCAAATACTTTCAGAGCTGGAGCACTTTCATCCATTCGAACAACATGACCTAGCCAGCGTAGCCGCTGTTTTTTTATTCGCTGGACTATGTCTATGTCGTCGAATAACACATACAGCTCATCGTTCCATCGTCTGCGGTATTCGCCGTTGCCAATGTTTAAGGGACCATAAATCTTCCGCAAAACTTTTCTCTCGAAAACTCCTAATGCCGCCTCAGCGGATGTTGACATCGTCCAGGCTTAGCCTTGCTATAATAATTATATTTTTAAAATGAACAGCAACACTTTTATTTCCTTTGCTCTAGCCTGAAAAACCACTAAAGTTCTGGTTCGATGGTTATACCTTTGTAGCAGGCTTCTACAAATATTACCTTAAACTATTCAAAAAGATTAAATTTTCAAAACATCTCTATTCATAAAGTTATCCTCACTAAAAAAAAAGTTATGGAATTACAAAACTAAAAATTATTCAAATTTAAAGAAATCAAATTCTAAAGTGTCGCGAGTCGTTCAATCAGCGATTTGAAATTAAATGTTGCCTACCTTTAGGCGGAATATTTATTTAATATTATAAACTGTGTAATTTGTAATGAAACACAATACAGTGGAACTGATCTAACTCGAATCACCATAATCCACAAAAAATCTTCGAGTTAGAGAGACTTATTTATGAATTCTATAAGTGTAATATCATATTTTTTGTTCACTTCCATACGAATATAAAGACTCCTTTAAAATTGTTCCTTGATAGTAAAATTCTAAAATTTGTATTATGCCCTGGTCGAAAAGTTCGATTTATGGAAGGAAATATGTATGAAATTTGATTCCATTGCCAATTTGAGAGTTTGAGTTGTGGAGAACTTAGAGTTAAGGAAGTTTGAGTTATGGAAGTTCCACTGTATTTATTAAGTTTTTTTGGTCAAAGTATAGTTCGAACTTCAATGAAGGTATAAGAAGAAGCAACAAACTGAAATTTAAAATTTTGTATTTATAAGAAATTTAGTTCTCTAACTCAGACTTATATTAAAATATTGACGTATATAGAAAAATGTCACAGTAGATCAAAGGTGGCTTTGTTTTTTGTTTTAGAATAACCATAAAAACACAAAAAAAATTTTAATGCGAATTAAAATTGTTTTCATAAAATAAAATCCAAGATTAGAAAAAGTGTTGATAAAGCAGAGCAATAACTTGTGTAATAAACTCAAGTTAGTGATTCAACGTGAATGAAATGTTAAGATCTCCTCTATTTTCCAAAACATCTTTACCAAACACTGTCTTTTCATAAATTATTCATAACACACATCGGTACATAAAGTTATCGCCGGCTTCTTTACTATTTGTTTATCTGCAATTTTTTGTGAATATCAAAATGTGTACTTTATTTTTTTATGTCCAACAGCAACAGCATATAAAAAGTCAAATTAGTCGGCTTTAAAAAGTTACGTCACATAGTCGCACTAATACTTTACTTTTATTAAACTATATCTCCTTATCCAGCTATTTGGCAATGACTTTGAATTTGCAGTGCGACCGTTAGACATGAAAGTGTGCGGAAATGTCAGTTGAAATGTTGTCATAACATCAATAATTGCATAATTTCGTCTTTTTGTCGGTCGCAAAAAATGTTGCAGCTGCTTTGCCACGCAACACAAATAACGGTGAATGGCGGCAATAGCAATAGAAATAGAAATAAAATAGAAGCGGCAATTGATGCGCTAGACATGCAAATCTTCAGTTGCATGGAAGAAAGAGATCCAAGAAGTGAAGTAGAGTTCTTCAGAATCTCAGTCACAACAACAATATTGTTACTAACAAGCAATCAATGACCGTGTAGTAGTTGTTATATTCTTTTGATTGCCAGTTAATAGAGTGTTACTTATAGAATAGTAGTAAAAAGAAGCATTTTAAAATAGTTCATGTTGGGATCACACTAGTTGGTGCACTTGTAGAGCTCTATGGTCGAGTTTTATTGGTAATCGGTCTTGAGTAAATCTTTTAAGCTTCTAACAGTAAACAAAACTTTGATTCAAATTTCAAATCAAATTTTAATTTTCATGTGCAACCCTGTATCACTTCAATCTTACTTTGAGGTTAGTTAAGAATTGCTTGAAACTACACTCCTCTCTAGAGAGTCCGTAACCTCTCCAACTACCAGCACCATATACCTTGTATGCGTTGCACTGCGTCGTTAATGGCAATATTTACTAGTAAATTACAAAAAACCAAAAAAAAAAACAAAGGAACGTAAAAGCAAAAACAACTCAAATAATGCATCTTCTGCGTTTCGTTCCTCAGTCAAACTTAAGTACATACGCACGCACAACGTGTTCTAATCATTAAAGAAAAGCCAACAGTAATCTCGCATCTTTACTGTGGCAACACGGTACGGATGATTGAAGGTAACTGCGCTCAGAATGACAACAACAACAATAATAAAACAACAACGAAAGTAAAGTGATTGCAGCTTGTTGTTTGGCAAAGACTTTCCATGCAACCAAGCAAAGGAAGCTAAGACAAATAGGAGCGTGCATTTCCGTGGCCAGTAAACCTCCTCCTTCTCGAGTTTGGCGTTTTACAAGCGTACGAAGTTGAGTGCGTTGAAAACTATTTATATACGCTCGTAGGTGCTTTCATACATACATACATACATATATTTGAGCATATGAAATTTAGTAGTTTGCTTTCGTTGTTTTAAGGCAATATTTGCGTTGCGCATGCTCACACTGTGTTCACACTAGATGGCATTCTACTGACTGCTTTGGTCATTTGACGTGTGTGTCTTAAATGGAGCTATTATGAGGTGAGTTTAAAAATAGAAAATATATAATTATATTGCTTAGGCTCAAAGACATTTTAAATGTGTTCATGAAAATAATACGATTTTAGTAAAAATATTGGTTCTTGTTAATTTAAGTCTCTCTCTTTACGAAATAATTCACTTCAAAGGACCTATATTTTAACCATAGGATGAATTTATACCTACAAAAGCATATTAATGAAATAAGAATTGCTATCATTTCTTTCTATGTCTGAACTAACTACATAAAAAGTCTCTATTCTCAACATAATTATCCCTGATGAGTTATGGGATTAAATAATTAGGAAGTAAATCAAAACTTAGAGAGTATGTAATTTACAGTGTTGCTCCTATCGGTGATTTGCAGAAAATGTTGCCTACCTTTAGGCGAAAAATCTAATTAACTTTATAAACTGTTTAAATTGAATGACCTTTGACCTTTTTGATCAGATTTTCTCTTGTAAAACACTTTAACATAATATAAAGATTATAAAAAATAAAAAAACGCTACAACAACAAAAATATATTAATCAGGTGAGAATTGTTATACTTTTCTTCTAACTCTTAAGAAAATTGTAAATAAAATCTCTCCAAGTACTACCAGCTCTCAACTGGAAGTTGCTGATTAACGACAATGAACTTCGAAAGGAATTACTATATATTGTGAGGTGTCTCATTCTCATTAAACTCGATAACTAAATGATTATGAAGCGGAGAAGCGAAGATTCTGTATATATAGCCGATTTCAAGAAATTAGAATTAATCCACCATTTTATTATCTATTAATTATAATCTTTATTATTTTATTATTATTATTATTTTTATTATTATTATTACCCCGAAACTTCAAACCACAAATTTAAAAAAACAAATTCTGTCTGCAAAATATTGTTATTTCATAACTACAATGAAAAAATACTTGTTTATAATTAAAAAATGTCTTATTAAGTGTCAAGAAGATTTACGGTAAACATTTTTTACTACTTCCAACATTTCAAAATATGCAGCCAATCGAAGTAAGAATGCCCCAGGTTTTAAGCTAAACCTTGTCTTAATTAAGTTACTAAATAAATGTTAGGAATCCATGGAATTAAAATACAACTTCTTTAATAAATAATGCCGCCTTTAAAATGAAAATTACTGCGTAGCGCCTGCAACAAACGCTAACGGCAATTTATGCACATAAAAAGTTAAACACATTTAATAACCACTTCATTTCGTTACACATTTCGAATTTGTATTAAAAATTTTAATGAACAACAACAACTAAAAGCCATCTTGCCAGCAACTTAGCAGCAAATACAGCAACGGCATAAAGCGAAATTTGCATTAAAACCATCATAAATATAGAAAACTAATGTTCGAAGCGTCCATGCAGCATGCAGTGTGCCGCTTGAGGTACAATAAAATGCGAGAAGCGCATATAAAGTGACTAGGGTTCAAGTGAAGTTGCAATTTAGCCAGTGTTTAGTGGTAGTGCATATAGTATTGAAGAACTATATAGTATGCATTAGGTTTGAGTTGATATATCAAAATTATCAGAAATTGTATCAGGCAAATGTTGAGTTCAATTAATATTAAATAAATAAACTGGTATAATTGGTATAGACTGGTATAAGAACTGATAACAAAATGTTTTAAAACATGATGCAAAACAGGTATAAACAATTTATAAGACTGGTATAACTGGTCTAAAAACTGGTATAAATTTCTATACAAAAACTGGAATAAAAACGCAAACCAAAATGCTTTAATAATTTGTACAAAACATACTAAACTGCTGAAAAAGTTATTAGTCTGGTATAAAAACTGGTATAAAATTTGATGCAACTGGCATAAATATTAAAATCAATCCTACAGCAATAATCGGCATCTACAACTTGTTAATACCGCTTGGCATTTGTGTCCTGGGTACAAAACGAAAACCTCACCGCAGTGGTAATAAAAGCAAAAGATTCGTAGTGAAATTTTATGCATATCAACATTTCGCTAATGTTGCAAATGACTGCTCAGTTGCGGATTGGCGGCTTGACTGCTGATGCTGAAAATGATGTAGCTCCAGCGGCAACAAACACAAATGCAACAAACAAGTGTGTTCATATGTGACTGCATGCATGCAACTGCGCGTCTGACGACTGGCTGGGCAGCAAGCAACAACTGTGCGCCCAGTCGCCCAGTCAAATTCATTAGGTGAAAATATTTCATTTCACAAACAAAATTTACGAGCAAACTCTTAATTACAATGCTAAGTACATGCTTATCACACAATAGCCAAGGAAATATGAAACTAAACAGCTTCAAAGCAATGGACAACAACAACATACAGCAATTTACAACAACACAAAGCAAAATACAACAACAACAAACAGCTAACATTAACTAACTGCAAATTCACTAACTGACCGACTGGCTGATGAGTGCTGGACGCGGCGTAGTACTCGTGTTTTCCACTGCGTCAGAGACATAAATCTTGGCTGAGGAGTTTTTCGTATTGCCGCATGCGCGCAAAAGCGTACAACTGCGCAGAATGCCGACCCCACGAATGGCGTCTGGAACATAACAGAAAGGCATATGCTTGTCTACACTGTCTGATGTTGGCTGTGAGCTGCAAAATTTTTGCCATTTTCGCCGAAAACTAAACAGCCGAAGGGTCAGTCGCAGTGGCGGCGGTAATAATGCGCACTGCAACAAAAAGAACAACAACAACAACCGGCATGCATGCATAGTTAATATCTGTCTGCGATGGTAGCACAATGACAGCGGTGATTCAATTGGCAAGGCAGCGTTGTCTGCACAGGCTGTCAACGCGTGGTGGCGGCTGCGGCCACACTCGAACGGTGCTTGGCAGCGGCAAAGCTGTAAAATTCATACAACATTCGCAATAAAATCGCAGTTGCGGCAGGAAATTAGCTGCTAGATAATGACAATAATAATAACAACAATAACAGTAGCAAGGCCAGCACTTAACTGCAGCAGAGAAGCAAAAAAAAACAGCAAACAAAAATAAAAAAACAAAAACAACAATGTAGGGATAGTTATGTGTTTTTCGAGACGGACATTCGCACGAAGCGACACGAAGCTGCACTTGCCACATAACGTTGCTTTGTTGCAGCAAATGCTTTAGAGAGTTGTGGCAAGTGAAACTGCTAAATAGCAAAATCAATTTCTACCAAATAATTAACTCTTCTTCTTCTTCTTCTTCTGCTGGCTTCCCTTTACAACTTTTTTTCGATTTTTCAAATACCGTTTTTTATGACACTACAATTTGTTAATTACCAAAATTGTAATTGTCTTTATTTATTTAGCTAAACAAGCAAATATTTACACACACATAACTGTATACATATAAAATAAATTTTGTAGTCGCCACTGCGCATAAGTCAAACGCCCGTGTGCATTTAACCCGCTACTGCGCTTGGTGCAGTGTCTTGTTTGGAAGAAACAAAATTATAAAGTCGTAAATATGTAAATTGTGGCAGGCGAGTTGTGCAGACATAAACAATAATTAATAGTTGTATTTGCATTTGTATTCATAACGAGTAGCGCGATTTTAATTATATGCATGCGGTAGTGTGGTGGTGCACAGTGGGGCAATTCGATGAAATTTGAGTAATATTTTTGACATATGGAGTTCGCTAGATATTTTATTGGTAACTAAAAGCTTGCTTTATTCAATGTTTAAAAAATTATCTAACCTAATATTTAGTTAGGTTAGGTTAAAAGAAACAAGAACCTCAAATATTACCTCGGACTGAACTTTGCTCAAAGAAATTGAACTTTTTCAAAGTAAGATAATTCCAAGATACTTCACTTCAAATGCATCCGTGTAATACTTCATTATTTAATTAATTTAACCCTTGACACTTCCCACAAAAAGGCTCTAAAAGTCCCCTGGGAGCGTTAATGGGTTAATAAGTGCTCCGGAAAAGGTTTTCTACAAGTCTCTTCAAACCAGGGTGATCATAACTTTAATATGATTCTTATACTGAAAAGGTCTATAAGATACCCCCGAGGACTTAAAGGTTAACATGTATTCCAGAAAAAGTTTTCTATAAGTTCTTTAAAACAAAGGAGAACCTTAAAAAAGTGGTGCAGGCTTATATAAATAATCAGTTTATAAAAGCTGTGATGTGTCAGTTAAAAATCTTCTAAAGAAATTCCTCTCAAAAATCAGCAATAATTTTCCTCATATTTTTAGGATATTTGAAGAAGGATCCATCGGTCAAATTTGTAAAATCAAAAGGCAAAAATACAATTTTAATTAAATTTTAGATGAACTTATGTGCTTTCGGGAGCTTTTACTCACACTATAGCTTTTGCGAGATTTTATGCATCGGTCAAATTTGGAAAATCACAAGGCTTCTAAAACCAATTTTCTTCTCTTTCTTTTAAATTTACTTATGAGCTTTGACGAGCTTTTATGCACTCTTAAGCTTTTATGTACTAATGAATTTTTAATAATTAAAGAATGATGGATCTGTAGTTATCTTTTCCAGAAATAAAAAATCAATCTGGTGTTTTTACAGAAAGAAATAATCTATCTGACGGTTTGCAAACTCAAAAAGATTCTAACACAAACTTCCTCCATTTTAAAAAAGCTTTTATTCACTTTTGAGCTTTTATGCATCGATCAAATTTGGAAAATCACAAAGCTTCTAAACAAATTTTACTCCTCCATTTTAAATGAACTTATGAGCTTTGACGAGCTTTACGCACTTTCGAGCTTTTGCGAACTTATGAGCCTTGGAATTACTACGAAAGTTATGTCTTAGATTTCTTTTCCTGAAATAAAAAATCAACCTAGCGATTTTCAAAGTCAAAAAGCTTCTAATAAAAATGTCATCTATTTCAATTAAGCTTTTATACACTTACGAGCTTTTTAATTACAAACTAAACATAGTTTATAGACCTATTATAGATCATTTCCACAAAGCAATACTTATGTCTTTTCGTTATCCTTATAATCAACAATGAAGCATTTTTTAATTTTTCTAATATAAACCATCAAATAAGAAAAAAATATCCTCCAGCCACTGTGCACCGCAAAACAAACCAGTGCAGTCTCATTACAACAAACAACTAGTAGCCCACGTTTCATGAGACACCACCATACTTACTGTCATTCACCGTTCACCAATCACACCAAAACTGAATGACAGCCGCACACAATTAGTGCCACAGACTAAGCTAGCATTTCCAACAAATGCACGGCATACACTGTATATGCTAGTATAACGGTATGCATAGACAGTCAGTCTAATATTTAGTCATTTGTCTTGATTGCCTGCGCCATCAGTCGCCATACATTGGCACATTGGCACAACATGCGCCGACAACTAACTAACTAATTACGACAAAATATTCGCATACAAAGCGTCTAATTACGCATAAATAATATTAATTGTATAGCAGTAACAACAACAGCAAGCGGTGACGCTCATTGCTATGCAGCACGCTCGTGTCGGTAATGTGCAAATAAACTAATGTAAATGTAAGTACAACATGCCACATTAGAAAAATATGATTAAGTATGTAAGCAGCAATTAATTGCAACAAAAAAATTACAAAGCATTTAAGTGAGCTTAATGCCAAGTGAGCATGCATTATTCGAGGAAGTTCGCTGCTTAAGTCTTTCGTTTGTGAAGATGCGGTAGTTGCATATGTTGTTTTGCTATTTTTGGTGACAACCACTGCAATTCACTTTCATTTCAAAGAATGAAATTAAATATTTACGAAGTTGTATGCTTGTCTTTGGCAGCTCAGCTTGTTTACTCATGCGCGCATGGCAGATTAACACATGCGTTCCGTTCTAGTACTTCGCGCCGGATTACCTAGACACACATTCTTCAAATGCAGTCATAAATATATACTACTATATATCTGTATATATAAAATATATATATATATCCCCAAATGCTGTTACCCATAGTGCCACAAGTGTATGTTTTCCACATTGTTACATCGAAAGCGCAAGTATGAAAAGCGTGTGTGAGCTCATGAAAATAACTGTAGCGTTAAGTAACGCTTCAATTGCGCTGAGCATATTCACGTAACGTATTGTAACGTGTTTAATTTTTTCTTTGTACTAAAATGAAAGTGTAAATTAAACAAATTGGCACAAATCGCGTGTTAAAAGTGCATTTTTGTGGAAAAAGTTTGAGGCAATTTAATGCTTAGTTAAGCACCAACAACTGGTGATTTATATTTAAGTCAAATATTCATATAAATTTACATGAAAATTTGGTCAATTAAACACGAATCTTTTTTTGGAATTTTGAGCTATTAATAACTTGCATAGAATGTGATAAATTAACTAATATAGTATTCAAACACCTAACATGATAATTAAAAACACTTCTATAATTTAATTCAATTTAAAAAATATTTCTTAAATTCAATTAAATTGACTGATCGGCACTAAAATTTTCATTTCAGAAATTTTGGGAATTTAGTCCTTAATTAATACCTATTTTACCAAGCAAAATGTGATTAGCTAATTTAAAAATAATGACTTATTGAAAATTATTAATATTTAAATCATTAATTTAAAATTTGTATATAATTGCGCAATTAAATAATTATCTGTTAATAAGTGTATAATATAGTGCATTTATCTAAATTTCATTCATTGCTTAATTATGCAATTAATAATTTGAAAATATGTATTATTTAGTTTAGCTAATTCAAAACTAATTCAGCAATTAATTAATTGTCAATTAGTGCTTAATTATGTAATTACCTAATTTAATTTCTTTTATTTATTCATGCAGATAACTGGTTAGAAATAAACCCTGAGTTATGCAACTGATTTATTGAAAAATTATTTGATTTTTTTTTTCAGCTTCATTGAAAGTTATTAATTAATTGCGCAATTAACTAATAGATTTATGTAATTGAGCACTAAAGTGTAGAGAAATTTTTTTCTTTAATTGTGCAATCAACTAATTGTCAATTAGCGCTTAATTGAGCAATTAAATAATTTATTTTAGAAATTAAATGTCATATATTATATATGTGGCAAATTTATTGCAAAACAACATATAAAATTAACAGTGAGATCTGAATCTTAACCCTAGAACCATAACGTCATTCTATACTACGTTAAGACCAACTATGCGTAAATTTTACGCAGAAATGAGAATCCGCCTAATATAACCCGATTTTGAGCCATTTTGCAGTCTAAATTGATAATTCTTATCAAACAATTTATTTTTAAAATAAAGTATAAGATTTTAAAAGAAAATTCAGTTCATTTTATTAAAGGCGCTGGGTACCGTTACGTCATGGCACACTTGTGCAAACACAATTTGAAAATTGTATATGCGTAAAATTTACGCATATTATGGTTCTAGGGTTAAATGATGAGAAAACTAACAGGCCGTAAATTTAATGTCTATACTGATTACATACATATTAATACTTGAAAGAAAATTCCAACTACTACTTAATTTATTTATGAAAATTAGACTATTAATTAACCAAATTACTATATTAAAAATTCTAAAATTTATTTTAAATTACTAATTTGACATATCATAAATTGTGTGTGTATGAACGACAATGATAATAGCTTAATTAACTACTAATTAACCATTATATTAATATATTTTATGCTGGAAAAATAAAAAATGCTTTTTTTAACTAAAATTTCATAAAAGGAAAGAGATTTTGAAGCATTGCGAAAGCAGATACTACTCTTTCTATTCCAAAATTATTTTTGAAAAGTTTCGGGTGTCAAACTCTTTCATCACACATTCCCACTTAAGCGGCAAGAATTTCGCCAGTATCAGCGGTGGCTTAAAGCAAACGCCGCGCGTCAAAGTCAACCTACGCAAATCACCGTATCCACCAGAAACTGAAATCCGCTTGGAAATGCGCCCAACATTATACATACCAGAACACCATAACAAAGAGAGACAAGCACCAAATGTTTAACGCAGAAAATTTGCCTGGAATGACAGACATTAATAAGCGTGTTACTTTCTGCACCACAAAATCAAGTGGCAACGCACACATCCCATCGTCAACAGACATTCACTCAGACACAGCCGCCGCACACAGCAACAACAGCAAGTGAAGTGAAGTGAGGCAGTCAAGCAGTCAAGCGGTCAACGGAAGAGACATATTCATGCACACCAGCCGAACGATGTGTTACTCTTATCACTTGCAACAACGACAAAAATGTAAATGTGTTCAATGTGGCAAGTTACCAGAAAACCAGAAACAAAGTCACTGTCATTTAAGCGTAAACAACAACAACAAGAAATACAAAAACAAAAACAAAAACAATAGTTAAAGCAATAACCGTCTGGCGACAACGACAGTGATGGCAAATAGTACACAAACACATACACACACATGTATTTATAGGCGTAAATGTAAATGTAGCGACGGATTCAGCCAACCGCACAGTAGCGAACGCAGAAGCTGTCAAACGAGTTTTTCGCATAGCGTCATATTTAAAGCAAAAACACGATTCAACTAATTATTTTGAAGGAAAATGAAGCAACAACAAATACACACCAACCAACAGCACTGCCAGTTGTTGTCTGTTGTCGCTGGTAGAAGTGAAGTGGTGAGGCGTTAGCGCTATTTGCCACAGCGACGGCGACAGCGGCAACGGACACTTTTGGGTGTCAACACATTGGCTAATTATTTTTATCAATTATTTTGACAGTAAAATGTCAACGTCGCAAGCGTTGAAGTGGCGTAGAGGTGGCAGTGTTGTTGTGGCGCTGATATATTGGTGTTACGAATATTCACATATGACGGATGCATATTCTTTAAGATAAAATACCTCCATATAGAAATATGCATAATATCAAAAAAATATATATAAGATTCTTTATTTAAATATATAATATATATGCATATGACTAAGTTCCTTCCATCCGCAGCACCATTTTCACGGCATTTTGCTAAATTACATTTTAATTGGTTACTTTTGTTATCGTTGTTTTTTTCGTTTTGTTCATCTATCATAGTCGCTGTTCCGTCAAATTATGTATTCGTTTTACATTCGAATATGTCGAAAAATTATAATCAATTAAAAATAGATTTAAGCTGTGTGAAAAAGCTCGTTTTTAGGCAATTTTATTTTTTTTCGGACAGGAAATACAGAAATGTATGACTTGATCACGTGTAGAATTTATTTTCTTGCAGCCAATCGGATGTGTTTAATTAACATGCAGTCAGATATTTAAAAATTTCTATATAATAATAAAAAAATTACAGTTAAGAACTTTGCTTCTCGGAAGTAATAAAATCGAAGCTTTTATGTTTACAAAAATAAATCTGATATATCAGATATCTTACTGGAGAAGTTTCTTCAGCCTTCACTTCGAAATTACCTTAATATATTAATGTTATTATGACTCCATCACACTCACACCATTTATGTACAGCTTCTGATTCTCCAGCTGATTTACAATTAAGAAAATTTCAAAAAAATTTCAAATTTTCTAAGAAGTCTAAATTAAGTTCAAATCGAATTGGCATTTGAGGAAATTTCGAAATAAATTAATTATAATTTCGAATAAATTTTACAAAATCGAAATTAAAAAATTTATTACATTTTTAAACAATTCTGCAATTAACTAATTACTAAATTAGTGCTTAATTGTGCAATTAAGTAAGTATGACCTATAACATCCAAAAGTTTCTACAACTTCAAGCAACATTCACCGATTATGACCTGCTGCTGATTTCCCTGCAGATGGACAATTAAGGAAACATTTTAGCATTTAGATTAAAGTAAATTTGTTTAAAAAATGCTAAATTAACTAAATGTCACTCTAATTGACTATTGAGTCAAATTCGAGACAAAATTGTGCGTTAATTAAAACCAAATGTAATATCCGACATCTGAATTAACTAATTTAATTTAATTAATTAATGAGGAAATTAACTAAATTAGTGCTTAATTGTGTAATTATCTAATTGAGATATGAAAATTGGATGCCATTTAATTTGTTTCAAATTAACTAATTCATATTTTAAAGAATGGTCAATGAGAAATTAATCTAATTTGCATCTAATTACAAGTGGTGGATATAATTGAATACAATAAAAGTCGAATTAGCCAAGAGTGTAAATTAGTGGAAGTCCATGAAGTCATTGAAGTTTATGCCATCATGAGTAATTTCATGGTTGCAATATATTTTTTGATCAGTGTAAGGCAAATAATTTAGATTATAGAATTATCTGTATTGCAGAATTTGTCTAGAATAAATAGGAAAGCACTACTGTAAGATCTTCGTTTAGGAAAGTGCTAGAATTCATACTGATTTCAGCTCCGAAGTCTAGCTGAGAACCATCAGGTAAAGACCTATTTATCATATCGAACTGATATCTTAAATCGTTTAAAATGGATGTCGTAAATTTGTCTAGCGGCTTGGTCCTTAAGGTATACCGAATGTTTTTCGACCTCAGAACCTTCATTTCAGGTATTTTTGTACTTTAAACGAATCTGCCATAACTTAAGCATAATAAATTCGAGAATGACTCAAAGATCAAAGGTTTTTGGATTCAAGAAGTATAAGCAAAAGTGTATTTCCACTCAAGTTTCCTCTCAGCAAAATATTTATGTATATATTTTATTACATACAACTATATACAAACTTCGCCCATAGCTCTGAACCGCCAAACACCAACGTACACTTTCTGGTGGCACGTTAAAAGGAAACTGGCCGTCAGCGACAACCATGCAATAATAAAACAGGAAAGCCGCTATAGTTAGATATCTCAAATACAAAAATCGTCTTTTAATAATCTTAATTAGTTCAATTTCTGCGCGTCATAATTGCGATGTCTGTCATATCGCGGCATTCAAGTTGTTGTGTTATTTTTGCTGGTCGTCGTTTCACATTGGCTAGCAAATGAAGCAGACAACCAGCCAAGGAATCACATTGATGACTGCTAAACAAAAGCCAATCCCAGTTAGCCAACATTACAGCAGCGTGAAGGCAATCCAGAGTCTTGGCGGCAACACCAACTGACAGCGCACTCATATCTTATCACTTTTGTGGCTTGCAACAGTCAAGCAAGTTGCTAAACACAAAGCAGTACGTGGCATATTTTGAGTACATGTGAGTTTGTATATTCTATATTCATATAGTAAATGGCAAGTGAGCTTTACACGACAACCGCAACACTCGGTTCAGTGTTCAGTTCCAAGAGATGTTAACAGTGTTGACGTTGACGCGACGTGCAACAACATCCTTCAGATACAAATGGATATTCAAAGGCAAGGTTAAAGTAAAAATTATTTTAAAACACCTGATGACTGTCTCGAATAGAAAAAAAACTCCAAAAATAAAATGTATTTAAAAATGAATTTGAATTAAATTTAAAAAATAAATAAATTAAAAAAAATCCATAAATAGCTTTAACAATCAAGACAATGTTAACATGGATTACTTAGACCAGTTTCTCATATTGGCTGTCATCGATACCGCACTTCTCTGCTCTCTAGCCAGAGTTTATTTATGGAAAATCTGATAGAAAGTTACGCAAATAAAATCAATTCCCTGGAATATGTGAATACTTCATACCTCTTACTCTTTTGTCATCATACTATTATACCAGTCAATATGATTTAAGCGAGTTCCTTGTTCGATTGGGTATTTTGACGACTAATGGACCTCACTTAGTCACGATACATACCCATACTAAAGAATCATATCAGCTAATACATATGTTAAGTTTTATCAGTAAATGTTTTAAAAAATATGTTTAGAGACACGGTAATCGCTTTGTTCCAAAGAAAAAACCATGTTTTCTCAACAAGCTTCCATAACACTCAACAAACTATTAGTCAGGTAATAGTACATTATAGATCTATAAATCTCGACTTACTAGATCAGGAATTATTCCATATTTTCGAAAAGCCTCAACCCTCTTTATCTTGACTTTGTAGACCGAAAGTACTTAGGACCTCGAAAAGGCTAAATTGCAAAGCGGAGTATAGTTGAAAATAAAATATTTTTTTGTACTTTACGATTTGGAGTCGAAGATAGCTGGAACAAGGGCTCATGGAACTTCGATTTCCTTAAAAAATTCAAGCGATTTTCTAAATAAATAATTATTTAATAACTATCTTCACTTCCATTTTATTAAATATTTTATTTACATCCCTTAGATCGTCTACTATTCCAATTTTACGTACTAAATTCTCTGACCACCTCTAACGTGGTTAATTGAGTTAGTCCATAAAAATAAATATTGACAATAACAAAATGAAAATGCCATAAAAGTGTAGGTGAAAAAAGCGTCCGTGCTACTCATAAATGAGTGCAATAAAAGAGAACATAAAAATAAAATAAAATGTATATTATTTAACTATAAACGCATTCAAGTGTTGACTACTTTAAACTAAATTTTATTGCAAAATCTACTAATGCCTTAGCTAAAGTGCAATATGCGCGCGATTTTGAGCGCAATTAGCCATTTGAAAGCAATGAAAATATATAAATATTGAAAGGCTTGTTAGTAAAAAATATATTTGAAAAAATGTATGCGATGCGTGCCAGCGCAGCTTGTGGTAGCCTAGCAACGTCATTCAATTAAACGAACATTAAGCTATTCACACACACTTGTAAATAATTAGTTCAACACAATTACAATAAATGTGCAAATCTCTATGGAAAATCAGCGATACTAAACTGTTGTAGAGAAAACTGAAAGTAAATGAAAGGAAAGCAGATAAACAGCGCGTCCAAAACAATGGTGAGCCCAATAAGGTCTAACTGCTACACATATGGTTATATTTGGCACTAAGTTGCGTAAAACGCTATTACATAGCAGTAGATATATATATAAGAAAGCACGCATGCGCATGCGTATGATTTCGTGTAATTTGCGCACGCTGCACGCTGCGCATGTTGCACGTTGCACGCGTGTGGTCTACGACACCAAAAAAAGCCCACACCACACAGCATATGCCCATAACCATTGACGAATTGTTGGAGTGCGCGCGCAGTCGCGGCAAAGCGCCAGTGCGGAAGAGATCGCAACGATCTGGAGTCGTGCGTGCGCCATCAGTTGCTACATTGAGCATGCAACATTGATAATCTGGCGCGGCTACAGACGCAGCACTCACTCACTTACAACTGTGTGTGTATGTTTAGTTTGCATTTAAGCGTAAATGCAGTGTGTAATTTCTGTTATTTGTTAATCTTAATGGCTGCGTAGAAAAGTTACATTGCCGTCCGCACTCCGCGACGCTAGGTGGCAATTTAAATGACATTAGGCGCATTCAACAGAGCAAACAATGAATTTAATATACAAACATAGCGAGCATTCTACAACTGCAGACGGCATTAAGAACGTGAGGGCCTCTAGGAAATTTTGAGTACAGATTGCAATTACTTTACTAGGATTTAAGTTGAAATGAAGAGCGAGATTATGTGTTAGTGAGACTCCATCTTAAAATCAACTGATGGGACTTGCAATAAGCGCGCCGAAATTATATCTTTTGAATCCGAACATCAAAATACTCGCTCTCTCTGTATCTATCGATTCCGTTCCGATTTCCGTTCTTTAGATCGAAGAGCTAGATATTGTAAGATCAATTATAATCAAGATCGAAGTTCAAAGAACATCTTGTGGTTAAGATGATCAGATCAAGTTACTAAAATCGATAAGAACCAACTCCAGACTCGAAAAATATATAGGTAGATTCTTGTCGAGAGATTTCGTGATCAATCTTATGATCGTAGTTTAACGTTTGGTCGTTCAAAATCGAGATCCAAGAAATATTTGTCTTAATCTCGCAAAGACGGAACACGGACGGAAGAAAGTGATAATACCTTTTTTTTCTTAAATAATCTTAAGACACATATCACTGATCACAACAGAAACTCCGTCAATGTCTAACCAAAGTAAATGTGTTGTTGTTAAGCACATCGATCTCACTCGCTCGAAGTTCATTACTATGAAACTGATCTTGACTGTTTCAAGTACAGATCTTCCCTATGTGATAAAAATTCACTGAAATGGTAAGGAAAGGAATCCATATTTATTTGAAATGAATGGAATGTTAATAATGAGTATGAATAGGACTCAATTCGGCACTTTTTTTTAATCAGAGTCCTTCGGAGATCACGGCCTTTCAAAAATAAATCCATAAATCTCCCATTGATTTTCAGACATCACCAGATCTCTATTAATCACAGAAAACCAACAAAAGTATCTCGTCATATATCAAAATTACTATGTCAAGGCTAATTGGATCGACTGAGGCATACTTCGGATACCACATATAAGATTAATAGGATGGTAAAAGTACGTTTTAAGTAAAGACCAGTTGAGTCCAAAATGAACATACTATCTCATTTTGAGTTTGTATATTTATATATATTCCTTATTGAAGCCCGGTTTTATCATACTATAACTATTTCACAAGTATCTAGTTAACTGAAATTTAAGATTAGAAACACTGTAAGATCCGCCTTCATATTTCTAAGAAAATTTTCATTAGAAACTCTTACTCTAGAGACTTATAGGAAGTGAAAGACTTTTTTAAACTTATACAAATACATTAAGGTAGCAATGTTTGCTTGTGCATGTCTCTTTCTAATTAATAAGATAAACTTCATGAAAGCAAACTGGGAAAAATCCCCACCGCAATGAACCCGTAATATATATAATTTTTATGATTACACCAAAAATATTTCAAGCGTACAAAGACAAAGCAGCAAAGCAGACACTAAATTTAAGGGAATAAGACAAAAATGCATAAAAATATATTTTACACACACTAACGCATACCAAAGCATACACATGAATGTATTATATAATCACACATTGTTTTATGATTACAACGCTTTTGTTATGCTCCGCATTAGCTACTTAAAATGCGTTAACCACTATAATTTCTATGCTTTAATGGCCGACGGTGAATGGGCGAGCGAATTCGTTTGCGGAGGTAGCACTCACTCGTTGTTGTTATTGTTGTTAGTGTTGTTGCGGAGCGTAGGGAAGCCGCTGTGCTAATGTCAAGTGTTAATTAAAAGTAATAAAAGTTAGTGTTTTTCTAGACACATGGCCCGGCCATAAATACACGGTTACCCATACTTGGTTGACGCGCTAGAAAGTGGTTCGTAGAATAGAACTATACTAAAAGTCGTAGAACTAAAACACATAGAACATTTTTGATGGGTTTGTGGGCTTTTTAATTGTTTTTGTTGTTATTTTTGTTGCTTTTTTAGTATTTTCGTATTATTACGCGCATGATATTAAAACAAGATTTCTACATTTTTGGCAATTTTTGTTGCTTGCGTGTGGCATTCTTTTGTGTGTTTTAATTGATTCTCAACTTTTTATGATTTCTAGTAGCTGATAAACGCAGCAACAAAGACGCTTAAGTTTTTGATTATTTTTGTGGAAAAAAATATGAACACACCTGCATAAATATATATATATATATGAACACGCATAGTAGTTGATTTTATGATTTATTTCGTTAAATTAAATTGAAGTCGTAAGAAACTTTGCTATAAAAAAATATTATATAAGACTAGCTTTTTGTGTTTTTAACCAAAATTTTATTCATCATGCACGAAATGGGTTCTGAGTTCTAGTCTCGCTTATTAAAAATTGCTTAAATTTTATTTTATGATATTTTCATAATATGGTTTTCATTAAAGCCTGAATTTTATTTTTTTGCTTCCTTTCCAAAATTCGACTTTTTTTTACTAAAACCAAATCTATTCCAACAACAAATCACCTGTTAGTAATGACTGCATTTCCTGCTGACTTTTTATCACGCATAATATTGTTTTACGCTAAACCAACTCCAGATTAACAATACTGTCATCTTTTTAAGAACAATTTAACTTTATCAGAATTCATTAGGATACTTAAAGACACTTTTTCTTTATGGGAAGGTTGAAGGTTGATGGTTCGAACTCCTTAAAAAAATCGGTCTTGAACATTTACTATAAGCATAAGTAGCTATAAATTAAGCACAAATAACTTCGAAACGTTTTGATCAATATTTAATTTTTTAATTCTTCCATCATTTTCCAACCAAAAGTACTAAAATAAAAGCATCATAGGTGCTGTAGATCATCTGGTGTCTACGGTAATGTTATCTAATAAGCATAAGTCTTAATATTAAAACCAAATATTCGTGAGGAGAGATTTTATAACTCAGGAGTGAAATAAGAACAGAAAAGTTAAAGAATGGCAAGTTCTATGTAAAATCAGCAAACATAAAGCTTATTTTAACATCCAATAATAACAGCATCAGAGACTAGAACTAAAACATTCCAAAGAAACTTAGGGGAGTATTTATAGATTTTGTGCAAAGAAAAGTAATAGGTTAAGGTGGTTCTAAAACAGATGATGTTTGTTAATTAACTTGAGCTTTGAATCCTTAACATTTTTAAGAACTATAAATAGTATTAAAATAAAATTTACGTTAATATTGCTTCTCTAGAATAATATATCTTTAAAATATTTTGGAGCAGACACCATAGAGAGTATAATCAGGGTTGTATAGTAAGGTATTTAATATAAAAACTTGTTCCATATTGTAAAATTTGTATCGAATAACACAGAACAAAATTATTCAAAACCTTATAGACTGGAAATAATACATAAGCCTGTTTCTTTGACTGTTTTGAAGAAGTTCTAGAGGTTCTAGTTACACTCTCTATAATCACTTTCTTATTTCAATGAGAGTTTTCTATTTGCTTGACCTTAAACAGGTATTTTCGAGCTTATTTAGTAAACTATTTTAGTAAACTAAAAAAAATATTTCATTGGTAGTAATTGTTTTTATGAAGTTTGGCACATCTTTTCGGATAATCCAACTCAAAAATAAAATATACCTTTATATTTCAAAAGGTCATCGCAAAAATCAATTTCACTGTTCACAGACTCAATATTTGTTTGTTGAACAATTTGATTTTCAAGATTGTCTAACAATTTTTTGAGGAACTTGAACAAAATTCGATTTTTGGCCAATTTGTTATGATGTATATTACAGGTTATGAATATCTGACATTTGGACTTTAATATATGACATTTGAGGTTTTCATTCATTAATGAAGGCATATGAGTAAGACAAAAACAATGCAGAATTGTTTCCAAAAATCCGCTTTAGATCCCTTTAGAACTAATTCAGATGTATTACAGAAATATTGAAATGAATTGAACTCATTCATCTTAATTAAATCCTTAAATCCGCCAAAATGTATTGTATGAATACCAACGCATCTTCGCAGGATTTTCCAAATTAATTTTGTAAACAAGGCACACGGATGGCATACTTAATCAGCTTTAATACCAACGTAAGCGCCAACAAATGGCATCAACTGCGCTGCAGCCATTCATGCCCAAAAACGCACACTCCAAAGGCAACAACAAACAGGCAGTAAATGGCAAAAGCAACAAAATTCGACAATTCTCAAGAAAACGCATATTCGAAACAAACATTCCGGCAAACACGTCACCATAACGCGATTAGATTTTCCAACAACAAAAACTACGACGAGAATATATATGTGTGTCATTATATGTCTCTATGTATACAGATTGCATTGTACTTATTACTCGTCATATATATAGAAACATATATAGAAATGCATGTAGCTGTCGATTAAAATAGCCGAAAAAATCATACAATCAATTCCATGAATTGCATAAAAATACAATGCACGAATTTTCCTTCCTTTCACGTGTAAGTGCAACTGCAACAATACACAAGCACACACTCACATATATATATATATACAGAGATTTCTATATATATACATATGTAGGTGATTACAATTGTTGTGCCGTGTTAGCCACATTCATTCACCTCCAAACACGCTCAGCTCTTTTTAAGTTCACGATGCACTCGTTTGCCGGTTTTTTCGATTTTCTTATTTTTCATTTTGTTTCTTCTTCTAACTTTTTGTTATTTCATTAGAACTGCGGCGAGGTGAGTGTGTGAGGGTGCAGGATGCCTTTTCGACTGTTATACTCGTACAAATACACACGAAAATAAATCACAATGCACGCACGCATAACTATTCGGCCGTTTCTAGAGTCACACTCACACCAATACATATACATATATATATATACACTCATATATAGAGCCACATGTGTAATACAATTGTAAGTAGTTTGGAAAATTTATTTTCTTAGCTGGTGCG
The DNA here is from genome assembly GCA_031772095.1 of Zeugodacus tau. Classification (NCBI taxonomy): domain Eukaryota; kingdom Metazoa; phylum Arthropoda; class Insecta; order Diptera; family Tephritidae; genus Zeugodacus; species Zeugodacus tau. Next base: position 53,925,625 of record CM062651.1, on the reverse strand, counting down.
CGCTTTTCCTTTTGCTTTATGACTTGTACGTGTCCGCTTACAACAATTTCGTAATATAGTACACAAATATTTTACGCACTTTATTGGAACTACACTGCCATAGTTGGCTGCCAGCCTTTGACAGGCAGGTATGAAAATATTTCCAATAAATCATTTCTTTTACACGAATGCATATATCAACTTGTATGTTGTAATAGTTGAGTACAACTCTCAACTCAGAGACACTGCATGGCTTAGTTCAATGTTAACCTTGTTTTTTTGTTTTTATAATTTTTTCTTCAAATAACTATTTTTTTTCAAAATTTGTTAAAATTGTTAAAAAAGCATGTTATCAAATATTTTTTTCTATTTTTCTAGCTTATTTTTTTTTCAATAAAGACCCTAATAGATCCTATTGCCGTCGAAAAATGAATAACTGAGTGAGTAACTTAACAATGAATTGTCGCTTCAACACCTTAAAATCTCTTTGGACCAGATCATTCTCCAAGTGTTTTTGATAAGTAACATATAAGAGAATACTAGACTTTATAATTTAGAGATTTCAATCATTAAAATACTATAAATTTGATATTATATTATAATATAAGTTTGAAGAAGTTTATGAGGTTTATATTTAAACAACCAGTTAGAGCCAAATACTGCACATACAGAGCATTTATGAATTTGAAACACATTTTTCTTTAAACTAGATTCGATACAGCTAGAAAACTAGCATAATATTTTACAGAATGACCTGAAATTTGGACAATATTTTTCAAAAAATAATATCTATAGGAAGGTATATGTATGTTCTGTTGCTTATTCATTCGTTATAAGCATTTTTACTCAATATTTAAAGCCAAAAAACAGATTTTCTTTTCACAAGGGTTGGTTTTTTTTATTATAAAATATTAAAAGTGATGAGATTTTGTTTCAAAACCTAAATTGGCGATGAAGCCTTTTCATTTATAGGCCACTGCAAATACAGCAGGCTCCCATCAACCATTCGTATAGCGTCAATTGCATTTTAATCCTCACAATATAATATATTATTAAAAAATTTTAAATGTATGGACAATTCATGAATGTGCATAATACAGTAGTCTTGACGTAATTTTCAATGAAAAAATATTTAAGTTGGATGATTTAACGACATAAGAAAACATAGATAATGTCAAAGAGGCCATAATAACGGTTCGACAATAGGGATAGCGGCAAATGAACTGTCACCCAGAAGAGTAGTAAGTATTTTAGCATTTGTTAGAATATCAGCACAAAATATATATTTCGGTGCATGAAAGATTAGCGAACAGTGTTTGAGGAAATTACTCGTATAGTTTTGTGGCCATAAACGAAAAACGATTGCTTTGAAAATTTTTCTAGATAAGATTAACAAAAAATTTAAGACATTTTCTTCAATCATAATTCTATGTGGTATACACATTTTGACATGAAATTTTTTTGATCAAAATATTTAGATTTTTCTTTCTTTGAGAGGTCATCAATATCAATATTGAAGGTAGAAGTAGAAGCATTCCTCTCAGCATATTGTCTCACATTCTATTTTAGATTTTTAAAAAGCAATTCATAATAATTTCCAAAGCAAGTTTGTCGCTTAAGTCTTTTGTTTGACCCATTTAATACAAAATGTATAGTTAATTTTAGCACTGTAACTTCTAACTTTCAGATGTAGTCATTAATATTTAAAGCGATTAAGTGAAGATTTAGCACGAAGAGCAACTAAAATACGCGGTTGCTTTGTTTGCTACAGTGTACCATTTGTAGAAGAAAGTATGGAGTTGATTTAAAACATCTTTAAAAACACAAGAACATTGACAGACATCGAATTAAATTTTACTTGAACCAAAGAAGTTTAGAAAAATCATGCAGATATCACAACGAATTTTGATTGTTTTTCACTTATTCATTGTATGTACTATCGGTTTCAGATCAGGTTCGTTGCTTAAGTCTTTTGTTTCAAAGAAGCACTTTGGTATATAACAAAATTATGAGATTTTCTTCTGATTTAAAGCATTATAAAGCTCTAAATATAGTCTCTAAAACACACACACAGCGCATTTTCTTGCAACATTTCTTCATCAATATTTCATACTGCCACAAATCACCTGTTACTGCTGTAACATACACAAAACTCCTGCTACACACACAATCACTACAACAAAAAGCAGCAACACATAATTTTTAATATTTTTCCAACATACAACAGACTTGATTATCGTTGTATATTCGATTGGAAAACCATTTTCCTGCACATATGCAACACACGCTCGTATATACATACATATGCAAGTTAAGCGAGAAAATTAAAATTATTTCAATAAGAGGTTAGCCATAATAGCATTGCTGCTGCATTGCATTTTACTGCATTTGCTGCCACCAAACAACCAAAACAGCAACAATAACAACACAAACAAATGAACAAACTCGCTGGAGAGCAGCAGCACCAACGGCTAACAACAGCAACAGCCGCGGTCACAGCAGCCGCGGCCGCAGCGACAGTGGCAGCGTCGTTACAAATAGCAACAACCACGACAACAACAGCTAAGCGCACAACAGTTGGAGCGCAAAGAACCCGTTTGACTTGTTGAAAAATATTTCTTTTCACTTTGTTTAATATTTTATTTTTTGCTTTGCCTTTTGCCTTTTGTTTTTCTATTTTTTCTGCTTCTTTTGCTTAATTGTTGTTACCACAGTGTTGTTGTGTTATTGTAGTATTGTATTTTGTTTGTTGTTTCATTTTATTTTATTTTATACATTTTATGTTTTTCAACTGCACACACACACACACACATATTTTAAAGGCAGCAACCGCGGCATGTGCGACGTGTGTTGTTGCCTTCGCCAGTGCAAATACGAGTATACACAATATTCCATATGGAAAATCGCACAGTTTTTCTTTTTCTTTTTCGTTCACTCAATTTTATCAATACACAAAATAGCAGCGCAACTATGAAAATGTTGCTGAAACAACTCTGTATGCTTACTTTTTCCGCAATTGTGTTGCTTGCTGTTGGTGTATTCCTTTTACGGTCACAATTGTTGTTGTTGTTGGTATTCCAGTGGAAATAGTTGCGATTTGTGGCAACTTGCACAAAACACTTGTGATTGTCGCACTTGCCAAATATTAGTTGCTCTCAAATGCCACTTGTTATTATTTCAGAGCGCAACAAACACACAAAAGTGCCACAAAATTGCGAACAACAAACACTTTTTATTGTAATTTGTTGTATATTTAACTTATGAACAGCACTTTTGGCCACTTTATACACACACAGATTTATATTTTCAACCAACTAATGTAAATATTTCATGCTACTCACAACTGCAACTTCATGTTGCCGCAACTTGTTGCACAAACACAATTTCTTTGCTTTTGTAAATGGAAAATTTCAATTTTTCTTTGTCACTACAAAGCACTACGCGTCGTCTAGTGAATCAAGTAAAGATTTTCTTACATTTTCCAAGCGTTGAACGCGCGTTTTCGTTTTGCCACTTTCAATTTATAATATTATTTCCAACTATTGCCAATTTGCTGGCAATTATTTCCAATTGTGAAAATAAACAATTTTTACTTTGCACTAAAACAAAAGACACTTGTGCCCAACTATTGTATGTAGGTAGTTTGTGAGATTTTTGTACCGTCAAAAAAAAACGCGCTACACTACACCAGAAAACCGTCCGCACACGTGAAACGTTCACTGATTTTACAACGAAAACACACGAAGAACTGAATTGGCGTGTTTCTTTTCTACCTGAGCATACCATACCTGGGCAAAATGCTGCGAGCAAGTGTGGTGGCATACAACAGCAACAGTGCAGCAAATAAAGGTGAGCGCCGACGCGAACGCAAGCAGAAGCAACAATAATTTAACAGCAAACGCAAGCGGAGAGGCAAACCAGACAACAACAACGAGCAGAACAACACACAGCATAAATGTTGGCCGCAGCATAAGCATAAACCGAAACTCACCACAGCAGTAACACAACATAGCGCGCTCACTGCCGCGCAGCCGCTATGGAAGATCAAGTGGAATGAACACCACGCTGCAGACACAAAATGGTAAAAATACAAATACAACAACAAAAGCCAAAGCAACCGGTGTAGCGCGCCTGTTGTTGTTGTTGCCGTTGCTGCTCTTTGCCAACTTAATGTAAATTGTTGTTCACTGAGAACGAGCAACGAGCAAAAGAAGTTGGTTGTCAGAGTGTAACCTGTGACCATTTGCGCTGCGCCAAATCCAAGCTCAGCGGGTTGAGTTGTCTTCCATTGAACTGAGCTAACTTTGGCTATTATGCTCTTCTGGATGATCACAGCAGCAGCGACGACAACGGCAGCATGCGTGGTGTACTACCATGGACGCATATGTATTGTATGTGGCGACTCATACACATGCACTCACATCTATGGATGTGTATTTGCGCCGCTCTTGCAGCAAGGTAAGGCGAGCGGGCGTGAGACGCGCTGTGTGTGTGTTTGTATTAAAGAATTTAGAATTGTAAAAAAAATCTCCAAATGCAATAACAAATATGGTGATACACAGCGAGAAATATTTTACCATATTTCGAAAAATTCGAAAAAGGTTTTTAGAATTTTTTTTAGTTTTCAAAAAAAAAAAAACGGTTAAAATGGGTTTTCTTAAAAAATAAAACAATTTAAATATAAAAATTTTAATTAAAAATATATATAAATTCGGAATATGATTACCTTCCTGATATGAAGATCCTCTATATACTAATCAATACTAAAGTACTAATTCTTAATTTATTAACTATAAAATTACGTAGAAATCTTGGTTTTTGATAGATCTAAATGATCTGGAATATCAACATCAGCAGCGTTGGAACGAACGAACTCAGCGTATAGCAACATACTTTTGATCGTCGCTATAGCAATCATTATAAAATGAAAACATTTCACCAATTTCATCAGAAATACCGAACTATTATCACATTCAGCCGAAGATCCCTCCAACATAATATGAGTGAACATGAAACTATAGTTAGAGCTCTCGACTTTTAAACTCCTTACACTCCTTATTTGTTACAGTTTTATCACCAAATTTAATCTTTGTGGAGAACATAAATAATATTCAAACTTAAGCTAATCTAACATTACCCACTTAATCTGACCGAAATCTGATCATCATCACTAAATCTAATACCTCATTTTCAAAGTATTTGAAGTTCCAGGTGATTCTACAAAAAATAAAAACTACTAACAAGACTAGAAAGCTACCTCACGTGTTCTATTCGAAATTATCCCGACTATTATTCTCACTTCTTTTGAACCAATCAGTGCTTGATCTGATCTATCTATCAAAATATCAGCTATCAAAATATTTTAAGAACCATTTTAAAAGTCTCATCTATAGTATCATCTTTGAAAATCGTTTCATAAACTATAGAACGATTTATTACCACCATAATACATCTAAGATATCTTAAGAATTGGCCATGTCATGAACGGTTCCAGATCTGATTTGGATTCCTCTCCGAGACTAACTTCTCTTTCGTTTTAATAGAGAAATATTTAACAGCTGCGTCTACTTAACCCTGTGCAGAACTGAAGTACAGTCAGTCTTAAGCAAAAAATACAAAATTAAATTGCTGAGTTTCGAAAGAAAAATCCGAAAAATTTTCGGCGTAGTTAGAATTGGGCCTGATGAATGGAGCGTAAGATGGAGTAACGAACTTGACCAGCTAATTCAGCTAATGAATAAGATAGCTGGGTCTTGTTACGAGAATGGACAATTCAGAAGCTCAAAAGGATAATAATGAACACGAAAGCATTCATGGGCAAGGTGAGGGGAGTCCAAGATCAAGATCGATAGATGAATTAAACTAAGATCTGAAGAAATTCCTTTTGGAAAATTTGAGAGAGGTATCAAAAGACAGAGTAACATGGATAGGTATTGTTAAGGAAGTCAAAGCTCACAAAGAGCTGTAGACACAAATGATGATTATGAGCTGAGTTTATAAAGACCATAAGTGCAGCTTCCACAACAGATACCGGCGATTAATCTAAGGGCCGAAAATGAAGAAAAACTGATAGAAAATCAATTGTTGGAAATTTGAAGATAATTCAACTTTCTTCTTTAATTTGTAATGCTGCCAAGTTCAAAATTTAGTGATTGTGCGAAAATGTATTCTGGAGGTTTTCCTTTTCAAGACTCTACTTGGAGCAGATATCAATATGTACATATGTATATTTCTTCATACAAGTATTTTTATACCCTGAACAGGGTATATTAAGTTTGTCACGAAGTTTGTAACACCCAGAAGGAAGCGTCGGAGGCCCTATAAAGTATATATGTATATAAATGATCAGTATGTTGAACTGAGTCGATTTAGCCATGTCCGTCTGTCTGTTTGTCTGTATATATACGAACTAGTCCTTCAGTTTTTCTCTTCAAGAAGTGCTCATTTGTCGAAACTGCCGATATCGGACCACTATATCATATAGCTGCCATACAAACTGAACGATCGGAATCAATGGCTTGTATGGAAAATTTTCGCATTTGACGTGGTATCTTCTCGAAATTTGACATAGATTACTGCTTAAGGTAATAATATAGTATCCGAAGAAATTGTTCAGATCGGTTAACTATATAACCTTAATGCAACCCGGCTAAAAAGAATTAGTAAAATTTTTTCTTTTTTTACTTACTTTTTCTTACGTCTTTAGATTTGCTTAAACACATAGTTACTAAAAGAAATGCACCTGTGAAGGCTACATTAGCTTCGGTACAGCCGAAGTTAACGTTTTTTCTTGGTAATAACCTCACTCATAACTTCTTTCTTACATTTTTCGATATTTACTAGGCTCCGTCATAAAAATTACTAATTTCTTCTTCTCTAAACAAAATGCATTTGAATATTATAAAGCTAAAGCAGTTTTTTTTTACCATGTATGCCAGCACAGCGTGTTGCCAATGTGCCTGCTGCTCATCTTATTGTCATGTTGCATTCAAACAAAATGGGCACCGAAATCTCACAAAGCATAAAGGCAAAGCCAAAGCCATAGCCAAGACAGCCAGCCAGCCAGCCAGTCAACCAGGCATTCAGCGAGCTAGTCAGCCAGTCAAACAACCAAACCATACCAATCAACAAACAGACAAAACAACCGTACAAACAAACGACCCAAAGGAGCCAACAATCTAGCCAGCAAGCCAGCCAGCCAGCACATGAGCACATAAGCATAAGAATTTTAAAATGCACAAAAAGTGCTTTAAAATACAAAAAGAACTGACGACAGGTCCACAATTAGCCACACACAAACACACACAGCCATGCAGGCATACAAACAAACACACATACATGAGCAGCAACGGCAGCAACAGCGGAGCGCATACATACCGATATTGCGATAGCGACGAATGCATACGAGTGCGAGTATGTACGAGTGCATGGGCAGCGAGTATGTGTGTGTATGCAGCGACAACAACAAAAATACTGTGGCAGCGATGCTGTGGCAAAAATCTAAAAATCCTCACTATCGCATACAAAATTGTGGTGAATGGTAAATATTAACTGGTGAATGGTGCATGGTGTGTTGCCGTCGAATGATTATTTGCCTACTGCATGCTATCAACATAAATGAGAGTACGAATGTGTGTGTGTGAGTCGAGTAGTTGGGAAAAAAATAGCAAAAATTTCTGAGTGGAAAAAATGCAAAAAGTTTGGAGTATAGAATTTTTATGGAGGCCTCTGCATAGTGTTGAAGCGCAAATGATACGCGAAAAAGCCAAAGCGCTAAGCACCAGTTTTGCTTATGTGTAAGTGAGTGTGTGTTGGTGCACCCACATATACATATGTACTTGTATATGGTTGTTGTTGTTGTGGTATTTTAATGATTGCTTACAAACTGTGCCGAGGTTTTTTGGCTCGATTTAGCTTTTGTTGTTGTTTTTGTAGAAGATTTTGTTGTTGTAATACTTGATGTTTTTGTTATTTTTTTGTTATTATTCTTATTGCTTTTGTTGCTGCTGATAGCGCACCACACCACAGTGGCCACCGGTGCCACCAATGCCACAGCAGTCAAGCAGCCAAAGAATGATGACTCGCAAAGGTCGCCGCAGATGCGCGCCGCTACAACAACAAACAAACAAACACACACATCTACAAATATCAAAGTGAAGCTAAGCGGCTGGTGGAGAAGCTAGAAAACTCTTTGCAAAGCGGCATTTCGGTGCATAATACCTTGAGTGCGCTTTAGTTGCCAAACAAACACAGTCACACTCCCACACAACCAACAAAAAAAATTTATTTGTATATACAACATACTAAACTGTAAACAGCCGACGCATGCTGACTATCTAATTTGGTTGCAAATACTCATTAGAGTGGCGCGCATAACAAGAAATGTGCAACGAGCGCGGTTGCGCGAATACCGCTGGCAGCGTGCTTAATTATCTGGCGATTGTGTGGCGGTTGAGCATGTTGTGCTAAGGTGATGGCTATGCAATGAGCGTATATTGGAAGCTTTAAAATGCTTTAATATATTTCTATTTTGTTTAAATGATTTCTTTTTCATAAATATTATTTTTGGATATTTATCAATAATGTCATTTTGTTTTCTCTCTCCCTTAGTTCTTCGCACCTATCTTCGTAAAAACTAGACTTTATTTACTACGTACAACCAGTGATTACTTTTACGCCCGCTCTCTCGCTACTCTCACGCCTGTGTAAATATTGTGCTCGAAGCATCTAGCGAACTTGATTGTAATCAAAACTCTGTGTGCTCTCTCTTCATATTGGTACAGTGTCTGATTGCAAGTAAATTGTAACTTTTATTGAAATACAAAAACAAAATATTTTTTTAATTATATCTACCGTATTTTTTTCTACTTACAGTTGCTTACCGCAGCGATTTTCAGATTATTTTGAGCATGTATGTAAATCAAAATATTTACAAAGAAAAATTATAACATTTTATTTTATCAAATCGTTATTTAATGAATCTGCTCGTTTGAACCATAAACATAATAATAAGTAATAAAATCTTAAATATATTTCAAATTAGATATGCTCATAGAAGTGGTTGAGCTGTTTTTGTATTACGTTGCCCTTTAGTAGGCAGACATATCTCTTTTTTAGGGGATTTCAATACAGGAATATACCGAGGCATTAGCCAATGGGTTTTCGTATTCACGAAGTTTAGAAATATATTTCTTTCTGCTGTCCTCTATCTCCTATCTATCTATCTATCTGTGTGAATATTTTCATTAGGAATATACCATGGTGAACACGTACTTTTGATTGAACCTATGTATTAAATCAATACTGATCAATACTGATAACAACAGAAAAAAATATATTTCTAAACATCGTGAACATCAAAACCCATTGGCTAATGCCTCGGTATACTCATACTTTGTCTATACGATGATCTGGACCATACTTTTGTCCAAGGAAGATTAAAGCGCTTTGGAAGGATCTACCGGTATGCAAGATCTCAAAAGTCATGGGTAAAGATAAAGATCAGAAATATACAAAATTCCTATTGGGGCTAGATAGAAGGACTTTAGGACTATTGTTGGCATACCTGGTAGCGGCGCACTCCATGGAAGATGGAAGAAGGTTGACAGATCGAGAAGATGGTAGGAAATGTCAAGCAGCATTTCTTGTGAACTTGTTCTGCATTAAACTATTTTTAAATTTTACCACAAGCGCTGACATCGAAAAGGTAGACTACTCGAAATAGACTACGTGACGGCACTCCATCTGGCTAAGGACCAAAACTGTTATATGCGTGGCTTAATGGTCTACCAGGATAACCAAACCTTGTGCGAAGGCATTTGAGAGATAGACACATCAGCCCCATTTCCGTACAAGTCACCATTCTTGGTATTCCCACATCAACTTTGAAAAAAAAAATTTCCAAACTCACTGTTGTTAGCGTTTTCCGTCTACTCCGAGACAAGTTTTCAACGATCTCAGGTCTTTCATCAAATACATATGTACTTGTCATCTCAATATAATAACTTAAAAAAAGTAGTATTTATACCAGCTTTCTGGAGAAGGCGAAAAATAATAAATACTGAATTTATTCGAAATTTTTACAAGCATTTCAATGAATTTTTGATATAAAAACGATTTTGATATAAAATCGAACGCCTTTATTCAGGAAATGTTCACGGTTATTTTTATGTTTACGGTTACATTGATCTCATATTTAAAAAGAATTTATATAAGAATTTTTCAGCGAATGAAATCCCTTAGCCCTTAATTTTGATCGAAAAATAACTATCCATCTTTATGAAAAATATTGAATTCTGAACATTGGACATCAAAATATTATACTTATTTGAGAAATGGAGCAAGTTTCGAATTTCAAGCCGATATTAAGGGATCGATAGTTTTCATGACTAGTTAATGGTGTGAAAAAATATTTTAATTTTTATCTAATTAAATTCAAAAAATAAAACATATTTTCGAGAACATATTTCATATTTCATATTTATAAATTATAATAATTTCCTACAATAAATAAATTATATATTGGCCAAAGAATTAGCCGCAGGTGCCACTGTGCAACAATTTACTAGCCAATATGTAATATAACTTGCGTTGTTGTTGTTGTCTAAATACCTTTTAAAATATGGTGCACAACGGAGAGATCACGTGTACACGGATTGCAAAGTGAGCAACACTCTCAATATGAATATGGGAAAGAGAGCAGCGTGAGCTTGACGCGAACTGGCCCAACACCATAAAAAGGAATTACAACACAGAAACTGGTTTTCTGATAAATTTGGCTAAGAAAACCCGACACCATGGTACCGGTAATAGTTGCAGCAACAACAAACAACATAGTGGCGACGATGACTTCAGTAGCAACGCCAGCTGCACCACTAGCAGCAGCAGCAGCAGCAACAACAAGAGTAAGCAAACTAATCAAATATGTGGTGGCAGAGTCGGTGCCTCGCAGTTGTTTGTTGTTTGTAGTTATTGGTATGCAATGCGGCACTCACTACTCACCAGTGAATACTGGATGCTGCACAATGGGTGCTGCACGAAGTCAATCAAGTCGCGGTGATGGTGTAGCAGCAACAAGCAGCAAGCGGCATGGAACAACATGTGGCGCGGCGCAGCTAGCAGTGGCCGCAGATACTATAAAAGCTACTACAACTACAACTACAATTTAGCAGCAACAACAACACGCGAAGCCAAGTTGCATTTTCGCATTTTTCCATTAATTTTCTTACCACATGAGGCAGCAGCAGCGGCAAAAAGTGTGGTCAATATTTTTCACCGCTCTTTCTTTCTTTTATTCTCTCTCTCACCTATCTGTGCTCGCCGCAATTTTATTCCTTTCCTCTCCCTTGACCCCTGGTCCGGTTACCGCTATTGTGGCATTCTGCACAGCGGTGTTGGTATGTGGACCGTTGGACGGACTCACAGACGGACGGACGGTTGGACGTACGAAGCGTTGTCTGTTGGCATTTCGCCGTGTGCTTGAGGTGTGTTATCAAGCGTATAAGAATGCCTGCCCAAAAATTACTTTTTGTTTTCTTGCTCTTCCTTTTCGGTGCAACTGCGCCGATGTGCAGCAACATAATGACAACAACACAACAAAAAGAACAACAATAGCAGCCAAATAGGAAGACGTACATATAAAGTTAAAAGGACACATGAAAAGGCAAAAACACAGTCCAGTCGAAGGAATAATTTGGTTTGTTTACCATTGACTTGGTTGCATGTTTGGTTGTATGTATGCGAGTGTGTTTTCAGCAAAAATGTGTTCTGCATGAATGTGAGTGTGCGTAAATAATGTTATTACGGCTTAAATCGTAACCAAATCGAGCGATCTGTAGAAAGATTTAGAGGAGGAGAGATATGTTTAGCGACTACATATGTATGTACCCCATATCTTTTGTATCGGGTTCAGAGCATTCCAGGCTCCGGTTTATTAAACGTCCACACCTATAAAGAAGTTCCTCAAAGATTTTTAATTTGGCTAACCATCACATCATTTCGAGTAATAAGATAGCTCTTTCCCAAAAGAAGTCTTGTTGTGATCTATAGCGAGTAAAGCGATGAGAAATGCAAGGAAATAAGAATAAATTTAGCATTTAGCATAGAGGAAGCCTTTATAAAATGGGTCTATTTACCTTGTTCGCGAAATCTAGATTATTATTGTTGATAAAAAATATATGAAATTTTCTATATTTTCATACGTAATTTACCTCGACCTTTATTATCCTTCAAATCAATGAGCAGTTGGCCCGTTAACTCAGTGTTTCCAGACAGTACCAAGTTTAATGTGCCCAAAAACATAGATTTTATGAGTATATTTATATTACAAGATTGACAAAGTATTCTATTTTCAAAAGCTTTCGCATCTTCCAGGACTATATAAATACATTTTGCATGAAGCACTGCACAGGTGATCCAAGTAGAGGTTTTACAATAGCCTTTTTTGACAGACCATGATTGAGTCGTGTCAAGCTGTCATGTTATTTTTGTTCCGTATCCTTTGGTATTTCATCATAGAAATATGCCTGAACTACGTTTACAAATTGTTCAACTTTATTACGAAAATTTTGTAAAGAACGTGTTTTGCGCGCTTCGCTCAACTTAAAGTCAACCATTTCTGGCTCAATGAGTATGTAAACAAGAAAGTATGTAACAAGAAACAAGAAAATTTGCCGCATTTGGGACGAAGAGCAATCTGAAGAAATTCAAGAGCAGTCATTTCATCCAGAAAAACAACGGTTTGGTGTGGTTTGTCGAGTGGTGGAATCATCAGTCCATATTTCGATGCCGGTGAGAACGTAACCCTCAATGACGACCCTTGTAGAGCCATGATAACTGACTATTTGATGCTTGAAATTGAAACTCGTGTACTCGGCGACATTTGGTTTCAACAAGACGGCGCCACTTCCCACACATCGCATCACTCAATTCATTTATTGAGAAAACACTACGTGGAGAAGATAATCACGTTATGGGTCGGTCGATTGGCCACCAAGATCATATGATAACACACCGTTAGACTTTTTCCTGTGGGTAAACGTAAAGTCTAAAGTCTATGCGGACAATCCCGCTTTGATTAAGGCCTTGGAGCAAACAACACGCGTGTCATTCGTCAGTTACCAGTTGAAATCCTCGAACGAGTCATCGAAAATTGGACTCAACGGATTGACCATCTGAGACGTAGCAGCGACCAACATTTGAATGAAATGTTTTTGAAAAAATAAATGCCAAAGAATGTTCTTTCGAATTATAAAAAACATTCCCTATTAAATTTCTGTGGGTTTTTTTTTTATTTAAAAAAGAAGGGAAACTGGAAATGTATCACCCTTTATTTGCGATATCGTTAAGAAATTTTCACCAAAAATCTAAAAAAATATTTTAAACAAGTAAGGAAGGGCTAAGTTCGGGTGTAACCGAACATTTTATACTCTCGCAATTTATTGAAGAAACTTTATTAAGATAACATACAAATTAACCCAAAAATTCGGCATAAAGTTTAATAGAATAACGAAAATCGTCATATATAGTATATGAGGGCTGAGGTAATTCCTAAACCGATTTCACTCGTTTTCACCACCAAGATACAATGTATCGAAGACTATACGCTCATTTAATTTAATATTACTTATAATTAGGTATATGGGATCTGGGGAAAGTTATGACCCTATTTTTACCATTTCAGGTACAGAGAGAAACTGTTGTAAGAAAAAAATTCAGAGGGAATGAATTAAATTAAAATATCTGAGGGATTTACCTAAGTATATTTTCGGGGAAATATTACCCTTAGGCACTGAGTTCTTCATGTTCGATATCAGGGGCCTTGAAAAGTCATGGTTCGATTTTGACAATTTTTTCACAAGTGATGCAATATGATCTGTTGCATTTTCGGGAATTTGTACAGTGTTTGTGTAAAGTTTTATTCCGTTATCTTCATTGGTTCCTTATGTTTACATTATAAAGTGAAGGAATAAGATGAAATTCAAAAATGAGTTATATGGGAAGTTGTCGTGGTTGTGAACCAATTTCGTCCATTTTTCACACGTGTCATCAGCGTGTCAAGAAAATATTATATACCGAATTTCATTGCAATCTGTCTAGTAGTTCCTGAGATATGGTTTTTGACCCATAAGTGGGCGACGCCACGCCCATTTTCCATTTTGTAAAAAAATCTCAGTGCAGCTTCCTTCTGCCATTTCTTATGTAAAATTTGGTGTTTCTGACGTTTTTCGTTAGTGAGTTAACCCACTTTTTTTAATTTTCAACCTAACCTTTGTATGGGAGGTGGGCGTGGTTATTATCCGATTTCTTTCATTTTTGGACAGTATAAGGAAACAGCTAAAATAAACGACTGCAGAAAGTTTGGTTTATATAGCTTTATTGGTTTGCGAGTTACATACAAAAAACCTATTTGAGGGCGGGGTCACGCCCACTTTTCCAAAAAAATTACATCCAAATGTGCCCCTCCCTAATACGATCCTATGTTCCAAATTTTATTTTCATAACTTTATTTATGGCTTAGTTATGACACTGTATAGGTTTTCGGTTTCCGCCATTTTGTGGGCGTGGCAGTGGACCGATTTTGCCCAAAGCAACCTCCTCAGGGTGCCAAGGAATATGTGTTCCAAGTTTCATTAAGATATCTTAATTTTTACTCAAGTTATCGCTTGCACGGACAGACGGACGGACAGACGGACGGACAGACATCCGGATTTCAAATCCACTCGTCATCCTGATCATTTATGTATATATAACTCCATATCTAACTCTTATATTTCTTGGTGACACAAACAACCGTTAGGTGAACAAAACTATTATACTCTGTGCAACAGGTTGCGAGAGTATAAAAATTTAATTTATTTTATATTGCGACAATATTCTCTAGCTCCCATACGAAGACACATCTGTTTTTCGGAATATTAGAAGATTTTTCTTATGTCTCTCTTTGCTTTCAGTATTATTTTTCTGTCCAGATGTAACAAAATTTGCATGGTAAATGTTTCTTGTCTTTTTGTAAAGGTTCTTTTCTAAAACCGATTCATCCAAAAACTATTTGAGTGTTCCCCATGAACCTTATGAAGTATAGTAAAGTCATGATTGATTATTTGTCAGACTCTGTGTGATCCCAAACAATTCAGCTCCTCCAAATTTGAGTTTTTTTTTCAATTTACTGACTACAGGCATTAGTCTATAGTTTCACTCATCCTCGTTTACTATTGCTCGAAGGAAAAACTTATTATTAAACGGAAATCTCATCTTCCTCAGAAAGATAAAGGCAAAAGGCATTTATATTCCATTTGAAATTAATAATGATATTCTTATACTCGCTGATGGAGTCCTTAAGAAATAAAATTGTAATTTTAACATTTCCGGCGTAAGAAATGTATGTATTTACATTAGGAGGTAGCTCACGAAACTTACCAGAAGAAAACATCTCTGCACCTCAAAAACGGTAGTATTGCGAGCTTTCAAAACTATAGAGTAATATGTACCTTGACGACCAGCCTGGGCCAAACGAAATGATAGGATAGATGACAAGGATTTATATATCTGAAACTGAAATTTAGTTTTGACATTCCTTAATCAGTCTTTACAGGAGGCTGAAACTCACACATTTCATATGTCCTCAAAAAGTATTTAGCTACTGCTTTTTGACTGACGATTTCCGGAGCTTCTGTTGTGCTAATTCATTTAATCTCCTTCTAATATAAATAAAATCGCCAAAATTAGCTAAATCATTTTGTCACTCCTGTTAGATTGTTGCAATTTCGGAGCACATACCGCGGCGAAGCACATTCAACACAACAGATGCCACTGTCGTCAGCCTTTCGAAGGTTTACAGCGGAACCTGCATCCTCTATGTTTGCTGCCACTGTGCTGTTGCTGCTTTTGTTACCGCTCACCGACACAATGACTGCTGCCGCACAGCGACCAACCTGTGATCCTTCTGCTGCTGACAACGCTGCTGCTACTGATTCTTCTCTCGATTGATTTTTTTTTATTAATTTTGCTTAATAAAAGATCGTATATATACAAACATATATATGTATATATGTCGAAATGTTCGTTTGTGCTGCGATGTGTGTAAGTTTGTTCGCGCGCCATGTCTTCGATGACATGCCCATTTGGAAACGCGAAACGGCAAAGTGGAAATCGACGCAAAAACGACGCTGCCACCACAAAAAACCCAACCAGTTTACCTGCAATGCAACAAATACAAAACTGAAACGAAAACCAAACAGCAAACAACAAACAGCCAAAGTAACAAACTAAATAAAATTCACAACAATAACAGAGCAGAAGGAAAAAACAGGCAGCCGGCTGGCAAAAAAGCCACGCTTTGAAATGCGATTGCACTGTTGATTGCAACATCAACACAATTCTGCGCCTTTCTTTCACCAAATTTCAGGCTGCCCCCACCACACGCTCGAGCACCCGCTTTCGCTCAGCGCTCGCTGCGCGGCACTTGATTGGTAGCGTGGCGCGTTGCGGCGTGTGTCGTGTGTGACGTGTGTGAAATTCAAATTCCTTCGCACATGCACCGGCGAACACACACAACCGCGCACCTTGAGACGCGTGTAAAAAGTTGGCAAACCAAAGGGAGTAATTCGGTAGTGCCGCGGTGCGGTAGGAGGGGTTGGCGCGCCGAAAATTTACAAAAGTTACCATTATTGCCAATGACAGTGGCGCAAATGTGATATTTTACGAAGTGATGGGAACTCCGATGGAGTGGCAGGACACCAGTGATTTATTATATATAGGTCTGTAATACGTACTGTCGACACTCTGTCCAAGTTATCAACCAAGACAAAAGAAATCAAACCGTACATAAGTTAAGCCATAACGGTACTACATATATCTTATGAATCGCTTTGTACTTTCCATAGCTGATATACATATGTTTAGGTCTTCTGGACCAGTTCAGGTAGTAAAGTTCATCGATTGGAGGATCCATAAATGAAGTCACTTAAGTAAATTAAGATAGATGTTACTTCTTAATTAGTGAGACAAATTTAGCTTAATAATGAATAAGAATGGTGTACATTGAACTTTTAGACTTTTTTGATTACAAATGGTTAAACTGGCTGTCTGTAAATACAATACCTTCATAGTCGGTAAATATCTTTATATTCAGTTGTACATCAAATGCCTACACTTACATATAGCTCTTTTACTTGATTTGTTATACTATCGCAACAAAGTTGATAAGAGAGTATTACAGTTTTTTCACATAACGGTTGTTTGTAAGTCCTAAAACTAAACGAGTGAGAGTGAGATGGGATTATATATACCAAAGTGATCAGGGTGGCGAGTAGATTTGAGATCCGGATGCCTGTTTTTCTGTCCGTCTGTCCGTACGTCCGTCCGTCCGGACAACTTGAGTAAAAATTAAGATAAATCTCTCAGATATATTTTTCTTCTAACAATTTGTCTCTGTACCAAAAATGGTTAATCGGGCCATTACATCCCCTAGCTCTTATATACCTAATTATAGGCTTTTCAAATATAAGGTGGGCTTTATAACTTATAAATAATTCGTTTATATGTGATATATCTTAGCAAAATTAAGTGACCGCTTGTCTTGGATATAGTGTACCTTGGTGGTGAAATTGAGTAAAATGAGGGTTCAGGAATTATATGATATGATTACTCTTGTCGACAATGTTGTCATTCCGTTCATGGATCAGGATTTAGGTAATTCAACGGAAAAATATTCGACCAACAGTCCGTACTAAACCTAAATTATGCAGAATAAAAGGCAATATTATCTCATTGGAAGTACGGGGAATCTATTGTAGAACAGATACTTAAGAGATTCTTGTATCCAGAAACAATTTATGTCTGGTATTATTTGAAGGTGCAGCCACAATTAATCTATATTTTTTAAAAACTGAAGAGGGAGCTAATACAGTGGAAATTCCAAAACTCGAATTTCTAGAACTCGAAGATCTCCATAACTCGAACTCTTGGATTGGCAATAGAAGGTAAATTTCATAGAAATTTCCTTCCATAAATCGAACTTTTCGACCAGGTCAAAATACAAAATTTAAAATTTTACTATCAAATAACAATTTTAAAGCAGTCCCTATATTCGTATGGAGGCGAACAAAAAAAGAGATATAACACTTATGGATTTCATAAATCATGTAACAAAGGAATGTGATACAGACGTTAAGAGCCAAACAATAGCAAATTGCAACGAACAAAATTACACAATACATGCTTTAACGTGTGAACATGAAACTTTATGCGATGTAAATAAATAAAACTGTGTATAAATCTATACTTTAAAGCTTAAAAGAAAATATATTTTTTAGTGAAAAGTCTATAACTCGAAGTCTCTCTAACTCGAAATTTTTTTGTGGATTATGGTGATTCGAGTTGGAGAAATTCCACTGTATTACTGATAATAACAATTTTTATTATTACTTGAGATCGAATTTCCCTAAGTCAATATCAATCGTTTAAGTGATAATTATTGAAACTATCACTTTGTTGGAATGAACTTTTCATATAGCATCAAGTCAAGAAATGGTATCGTTAATTGATCCTTAGGTCATATGATTTGAATCTATTAGACTATTTCTTAGACCAAGTATGCGAAGCCTTCAGGACAATCTTTATAAATGAAGGTATTGCATGGGTTTCGTCAAGAAAAAACGGACTAAAAAATAATTTAAAGTTATATGAAATTGAAGGAAAACAAATCCTTCGTCCAAATCTTTGTGAAATCAAAACACAGTTTTGAGAAGAGCGGACTTATAGTTTTAAGTGACAAGCCATAATACCCAGAAGCGCCACTTCTTCAGACTGTATCTACCGATAAAAATTTCCAATTCGATCCCCAAAGAATTGTAAAATATTATACATTACACTCTAAGAATATAGCATGGCAGCACTTTTAAAAAGAAAACAGTTATGCACATAGCTACAAGCTTAAGAAAATCAATTAATATTAGTTATTCTCATAACAAATCAATATAACGGTGTCCAATAGTTTAGTGGGTTAATACTTTGGTCGTAAGAAATAATTCTTCAATGCAAATCTAATTCTTCTGCAAGTCGTATATACATACGTACAAACTTCTAAAATACTATATATACTCAAATCACATATGAGAGTATAGTACACTCACAGTGGCTGTGCATCATTGAATGACATTGCTGCTGAAGACTTCGTCAACTTCTACAACGGAAAAGAGTTGAACTTTCAGAGACAACAGTTGCAATGCCAATAGGGCGATCGCAATGACAGTGCCACCGAGAACAAGAACAAGAACAACAGCAACGGCACGAATGACAGCATCAGCGACACGATGCGGCAAAAGGGTCACAAACTAATTAAAAATTCACAAGAGCATAGCATTGGCCTAGACGGTTCGAGTAAACAGCAGCAATGGTCAACCTTCGGGCAAATAAAAATATATTGGATACGGTATGTATGCACTTATACATATTTACTTCGTATTTATATATATGTATTTGTTTATATGCATCGCATTTAACATAAGAATGTCGTAACTCAATATTAACTTTTATGTAGAAGTTGCTTGCTTTCAATGACAATATGCCAGTATTTAGGACATTTAACTCCAAATATCGAGAACTGATTATTTACAATAGAAGACTCTGCAAAATTTGATCGAGATGAAAATCTATTAAAACCTATATTTTTATGCATTTTCAGATATTATGAAAAGTGAAGATTCTGCGAAAAAATAAATATCATAAAAAACAATAAAGAAGAAGGTAACATCAAAACATATAATATTAAAGCCGAAGTGAACCGGGCTGATGTATTCTACGTGATGTGGATACACTTTATTTTTAGAATTCAGAGAAATCGTTCTTACTATTAGCGAAGCTTAGATTTTTCAGAATTTAATGTTCCTAAATATCTTGGATACGCTAGATAAACTGGGTATAAAACCACAATTCCATTTATGAATTGGTTATAGTGAAATCACGTCACTTTGAAACCTCGGAATGAAACTCGAATAATTCCACTTAATCTAGACTGGAGTCTTATGAACTAAGGCTATCGTAAACTGCTCATCTAATAGAGTTTCGTTATTTCGAACAAACTTTAGGTTAGGTTAGGTTGGACTGGCAGGCCTCCAGGTCACACATAGACCAGTTATGGTTCTTTGCGATACCAGAATGGAGTGCCTTCATATGTTCCCTGAGTAGTAGTCATCGTTTAGGATGCCTGGCCCTCTAACTTATGGCATTGTGGGGCCCCTAAGTACCTGGAACAAACTTTGATCATATTAAATAATTACTCACAAGTTTCTTCAGAAGTTAAGAAGTATTGAGTTAATTCATTGTTGTTATAAAGGGTCACATATTCCTTTAGCATAAGGGCTAATACCAAGTAAGCTTTGCACAGTGGTGGTTTTGTAAATACAACGAATCGTAGAGTAAATTAAATGCTTCAAAGGAATTCGCATGCTGTGAGACCCAATAGATAAGTAAATACATATATAAACTATTGGCATACACCAACTGGGGAAGGGTGCTATAACGTCTAATGAGGACTAGTTAGGAACTACTCACTTGCGCTTTTTGATGTTTGGTCCCTGAGTTATATTTAATTAATTCAGAAGGTCTTCAGCTATGTTTTCCTTGATATTATATAGTAAAACGAAATGTAGTAGTATGTCATAGAGTAGAGAAGTCTAACCCAAAAAGAATCATGTCTTAAACAATTTACTTATGAGACTGTGAGACTTTATTTCTGGATAATTATTTGGATAGGTTATTCCAACATATCTTAAGACACTGAGAGCGTTATCCCGAATTGATACCTCTAAAAGAGCTAATAAACCCTCAATATTGTTTTGGGGTCAAAAAGTGTCACATTAAAATCTATCAGTCAAAAGAGAACCATATAATAGTAGATTAGAATTTCGACTTGATGGGCCAGAAGCTTGCATATAGACCAAGTCAAAATGTTAATAACTTATACTCACCGAAGAAGTAGTCAAACTCACGAGTAGTTTCCTGGTATCATAAGGTGTCTTATAAGAATCCATCAGCACCATTCATAATTTTCCTTTATGACTTCGTATCGATGGATCAGGGATTTAAATATAGCTCGAAGCAAAATGCTAATAGATAAAATTCATCGAAGAAAACTACCAGCGACTAGATTTTTGATATCAAACAGTATCTCATAAGAATCTATCAGAAGCATATTTTTTTTACTGTAGATTAGGACCTCGATTTGTTGATCTATAGAATACATATAGACCAATGCAAAATGCTAAAAGATAAAATTCCACGAAGACCGTGACAAACCTCCGACTGTCTTTTTATTTTCAAAAAGTCTCTCTTAAAATCTATCAGAATAGAGTGGACCATAAATGATCCGACTGATGGACTAGTGCTATGCCAAAACGAAACGAATTCTGCATTTCTAAAGAACTCGGATAATTATCTGCGTGGCTGACACGGAAAGTGCGTGTAACACGTTTATGCCACACAGCAACGCCAACTTAGTTCTTAAATGCAACGAATTTGTCATGGTCAGCAAGAGCAACAGCAGAAACGGTTTACCGCAAACTTAGATGCTGCTTAGGATGCGTTTGTGTTGTTATTACTGTTATTGTTGTTGTTGTCAACGCAGTTACTCTGGTTGGTGTTGCTAATTTTTCAAATTTGTAGCGAAATTAGTGAGAAATGACAGCTGCGCTTGAGAGCTCATAAAAATATGCCAAAAGACAACAGCAACAACAATGCACTTCTATTTGTATGTATGTATGTGTAGTTGCAACTGTTGCACATGCGTACGCACATATTAAAATCCATATATGAGTACCCAAATCAATTGCTTGAGAAGCCAACAACAACATGGAGGTAACAACACATATACACACGCGCTCATAGACATTTGCTGTCAATATTATTGTAAACTATGAGTATTTTGATGTGATTGGAAAGGAGATTTTCGCATAAACTACTCGCACTTCCAACAAACACAGGCACACACACCACGCATAGGCCACATGCCACATGAGTATACATATACAGCCCTGTGTTCCTGTGTTTGCTTATGCCATATGCAAATGTGGTCCTATCGTTCGCATGTCAGCGTGCAGCAAACTTGAGCCATGCTTTGCGTTAAACGCAGCTTAAGCCATGGCTAATCCTATTACATTGGCATTAGCCAACAATGCGCCACGTTGGCCATTTATCTTGTCAGCGATAATTTGCATTTTCGGCCATTGGTGGCGGTCCTATGCAAAATAGACAACAACAACAGAATAGCAATTACAATGAAATCACATATTGACAAGAATATGCGCGTTCCCAAGCGCATGCGGCAACATCAACATTGTGACAGCGCTTTTACAACAGCAAAACAAAGCAGAAAAGATTGAATGCATCAAAAAATGTTAGAATCGAAATCAGAATACGTCAAAATTCTCGAAAAATTACTTGAAAAATTGCCACGCAAAATTGTTGTGCGCCGAAACAGTGGGACAAGATTATTAATAGTTTCACATAAATTATAATTATAAAATTAATAATAACAAGTAAGGAAAGGCTAAGTTCGGATGCAACCGAACATTTTATACTCTCGCAATTTATTTAGAGATCTACCTTTATTTTCGGTGAAAAATTACTCTTAGGCACTGAGTTCTTAATGTTTGATATCAGGGGCCTTGAAAAGTCTTGGTCCGATTTTGACAATTTTTCCACAAGTGATGTCACAGCTCAAATACAGTATTTGTGTAAAGTTTTATTTCGCTATCTTTATCGGTTCCTTATGTATATATTATAAGGTGAAAGAATCAGAAGGATTCAAAATTGAGTAAAATAGGAAGTAGGCGTAGTTGTGAACCGATTTCGCCCATATTCCACCAGTGTCATCAGGGTGTCAATAAAATATTATATACCGAATTTCATTCGAATCGGTCGAGTAGTTCGTGAGATATGGTTTTTGACCCATAAGTGGGCGATGCCACGCCCATTTTCCATTTTGTAAAAAAATCTCATTGCAGCTTCCGTCTGCCATTTCTTATGTAAAATTTGGGCTTTCTGACGTTTCTTGTTAGTGAGTTAACGTACTTTTAGTCATTTTCGACCTGACCTTTGTTTAGGAGGTGGGCGTGGTTATTATCCGATTTCTTTCATTTTTGGACTGTATTAGGAACTGGCTAAAAGAAACTACTACAGAAAGTTTGGTTTATATAGCTTTATTGGTTTGCAAGATATATACAAAAAAACTATTTGGGGAACGGGGTCACGCCCACTTTTATAAAAAAATTACATTCAAATGTGCCCCTCCCTAATGCGATCCTATGTTCCAAATTTTATTTTCATAACTTTATTTATGGCTTAGTTATAGCTCTTAACGTGTTTTTGGTTATCGCCATTTTGTGGGCGTGGCAGTGGTCCGATTCCGCCCATCTTCGAACTTAACCTTCTTATGGAGCCAAGGAATACGTGTTCCAAGTTTCATTAAGATATCTCAATTTTTACTCAAGTTACAGCTTGCACGGACGAACAGACGGACAGACGGACGGACGGACAGACAGACATCCGGATTTGAACTTTACTCGTCACCCTGATCACTTTGGTATATATAACCTTATATCTAACTCGTTTAGTTTTAGGACTTACAAACAACCGTTATGTGGACAAAACTATAATACTCTCTTTAGCAACTTTTGTTGCGAGAGTATAAAAATATATTTTAGTATGAGTTTCTTAGTTAAAAATTTTGTTATAGACTCCTAGCTTAAAGTATAGGACTGAGAAAGTCTTCTCTTATATACATTCACATGTACTGAAAGCCATTCTCAAAACGGAACTGGTCCAAGGTAAATTATTTTGGCAGTTTGGCGCCAATGGAAATCCCAAGTACTGCCAGGTTCTTCTCCATCTGGTCTTTACAACGGAGTGGGTGATCTTCTTCGGCTACCACCAGCGGGTACTGCGTCGAACTCTTTCAAAGCTGGAGCACTTTCGTCCATTTGGACAACATAACTTAGCCAGAGTAGCCGCTGCCTTTTTATTCGCTGAACTACAATGTCGTTGAATTACTCATACATCTCATCAGCACAGAGGCGGGTGCGTATCTTTGCTGCTATAAGATAATTACCCGAGTCGATATTAAGACTAATGGAATCTAGTACTACAGACAACCATATTTCAGACCCCAGCAAAGTCGATTAGCCTCAGCTCATTTGGCGATGTTTCATCAGGGATGCTGAATTTTCCGAAGGTGTCTTTACCCACCCTAACGATGAAATTGCCAAACACGATTTTGAAATCGTTGCGGAGGCAGCGCTCATAGAAGGTATCTTTGGTTACATCGTCCTTCTCTTATGTCGGGCGTGGGCACAAATCAGCGAAATGTTGAAGAACTTCGCTTTGATGCAGATTGTGGCTAGACGTTCATCCACAAGGTCGAATGCTAGGACTCGACGACTGAGTCTCTCTCCCACCACGAACCCCACACCAAATTTTCGCTCCTTTATATGGCCGCTGTAGTAGATGTCACAAGGACCCACCTTCTTCCGTCCTTGTCCTGTCCATCGCATTTCTTGGATGGCGATGATGTCAGGCTTTACTCTTACGAGGACATCAACCAGCTGGACAGAGGCTCCTTCCCAGTTAAGAGACCGGATATTCCATGTGCATATCCTTAAATTGTAGATCTTAATACGTTTGCAGTGGTCGTCATCAAAATTGGGGTCTTTCAACCGATGCTATTGTTTTCATTGGATGGGCCCCAAACCCTACGCCTTCTCACTTTAGCTCGCCTCCAAACCGATGTATGTTGACTACCCAGAGAATACGTGGTCTAAAACCGAAAGTCGTGAGCTGCTTGAGCCACATGCAAAAGAATCGTTTCTGGCCGCTGTCAAGTGAATGGCAGTCGGGAACTTTCCTCACTTACGTGAACTTTATGACCTCATCCCCGCGTTGTTGTTAACTCGGCTCTAATCGCATTAGCGATGCCTAATCCAGTAATGAAGAAGAAGAATTGAGAACATTGGATCGGTCAACGACGGATATTCGAAATTTGAAGACGAATATCTCAATTGTGAAAGTCAACCTCGAAAGCCGAAGAAATTATTTGTTTGTTTATGACTCAATCACTTGAAAAAAATTGTTTGATCCACTACCAGTCGGTGTTATACATAATATGCAACTGCCGTTATATAACAAAAACAATAATTTTCAAATGTACGCTTTGTGACATTGTTCCACTGCACGTCGACAAGTTGGCTGCAAGCGAAGAATGGCAGCCACCCACACGCAATCGAATATGTGGAGCTAAATAACCGATCAAACAAACGGCAAAGGCGGCTACAACGCCCAACTGCACATGCGCGTTATTAATATGAGCACACAAAGGAATTGACGTGCCAACGGTACCCAAGTACATACATACATATGTATGTGTGTGTGTTTGTGCATACATATGTGCAGCTTAATATTGCCGAAATGCTGACATAATTTCGCAGCAATTTGATGGATCAGCGCACAACGTGCAATTGTTGTTGAAATGCAAGTAATTGCCACCATTGCTACCACCTCAACCGCCAACGAACAACAGCGACGGATGGACGGCGCGCGGTGACCATGACCGCCTCGCCGAAAATTATTCGCGTGGCAATAAATTTATGGTTCTGCGTTTTGGCATTGCAACAATCGTTGTTGTTGTTGTTGGTCATTGTTATACTTGCTGTTGTTTTTGTTGTTGTTTATGCGCGATGGGCGAAGCTCGAGCAGCCAAGGCGATCGAAACTTTTTTCTTTTATTTTATTATTATTTTTTGTTGTTATTGTTGTTGTTTTATTTTAGTTGGACGCCCACCGCTGCCACACAACTAACTGCCAGCTGTGCCGCCAAATATTCTAGCAACATGTTTATCTTGTTGTTGTTGTACTGTTGCATATTTAATTAGAAATGTCATATGGCGAATGCAAAGAAACAAAAACAAAAACAAAACAAGCGCTTTGTTGCCACAATTTAAACGTTCGCCAACTCAACGAAATCAATCAAGTACAGCAAATCGAAAAACATTTTGACATGCTGCCGCCACACAGTTGTTGCCGAAAAACCGCATGTTGCGCGTCAGCAAGTAAGGCATGGAAGGGGCTGTGTGGCAACATTGCGTCACTCGTTCGCTCGCTGTGTGCCCGCTTTGCGCTGCGCAACATTGTTTCCTGCTTGTCCTTGACGACACAACATCCTGAAAATATTACACACACACACACACACGCACACATGCATGCGCATAAATTGACATAGCTTACTTTGCATTCGCTGGCATTGTTGTTGCGACGTCCTCGCCTGTCTTCGACAACATCATAAATTGTTATTGCAACATGTTGTTTGTTGATTTGTTGTTGCTGATATATGTATATTGGCTTTGTATGTCGGAACATGCTGCGATGGGGCTCTTGGTGTTGTTGTTGTTGCGCTGTACTGGCCCTGCCAAATCGTTGGTTGATTTGGCTGTTGTTGCGATTCTCATCATTGTTTTTGTTGTTGTTGTAATTTTTATGCCTGTTGTTGTAATGTTTTATTCTTCTTATTATTGTTGTTGTAATGTTTTATTCTTGTTATTATTGTTGTTGTTATTGCTGTAGTTGTTGTTACCTTGCTGCATACCCTTAATGGCAGCATCTTTGCATTTTCACTTTATTTACTCACTCTCCCCATCTTTGCTAGCCGCTATCCACACCCCCCCTTCTACCCCTCTCTTCTCATTCCCCCTCCAGCGCGTTTCGCTCACTCGCCACATACAAATCGCGTGGTTGGGCGTTGCATGTTTTATTTCTGCCATATTTGATTACTTTTATTGCATTCGATGCTTTTTTGTTGTTGTAGTTTTTGCAGCCATTTGTAACGACCACTTGTTGTTGTTGTTGCTGTTGGGATCGCTGTCTTACGGCATTTATTGCATTCGCCTATTATTTACTCGTCATCACGTTGATATTTTGTTGCTTATAAAATACGTTTTGTTGTTGTTGTTGCTTTTGTAGCGCAAACTATTGTTTTTATTTGAATTTGTTGTTGTTGTTGCTGTTTATTTTTTTCCATTCTTTTGCACTGCCAATATTTCGTTTTGTTTTTGTTTCGAGAACGTCATCTCGCAATGTCAGCAATTCACAAATCATTTTTCTTGCTTCGTTGCCCTCCCGGCCTTCTCGTGGCTTGGCTCACGCGCTCGGCCTCATCTATGTTCTTTTGTGTATAAGAGCACATACTCATGTGTGTGTTTGTGTTTGTTTCTGTTTGATTTCATGTTCTTGGTTATCTGCATCAATTGTTGCTTGTTGTCGTTGTAGTTGTTGTTTTTGTTGTTCTTTGCTCTGTTTGACTTATTGATTTGCAATTATATTTGCTTTACGCCTACGTCAACGTGTTGTCGTAGTAAAAGCATATGCACACAAACAGATACATACGCATCTGTTAGGTCTTTAGATGCGCGCACGCCATGGCTGCTGAGTCACTTGTGAGCGTGTTCTTTGTAAAGTGTTCAGTTTAGAATATCACACTAATCGATCGAATTGTTTAATTATTTAATTTGATTATTAAGAATCACAAGTTCTTACAATAGATGGGCTAGTCCTATTCTTCCTGATTATTTCTTTCATTCTTTTTCTATTTGATAAAATAATATAGACTCTTATCTCTGATGTTTTGACAATTAAGCTTTAGGAAACTGATCGTAAGCATGTAGAATTGTATTTGATCTTTGATTCTGGCTGATAAAGTGCTTATAAAACATCAACATTCCTCAAATAAAACATATGCTGTTGGGTCGGTGAACGCGGGGTTGCCATACTGTAAGGGGCCAAAGTTTTTGTAAAAAAAATTTCGAACCGCCATAACTTTAAAACTAATGAACAGATTTTAAAACACCATGTGACTTTTTTGTACAGAATTTCTCAAACTTTAAAACTTCATTGCAAAAAATTAAAAAAAAAAAAAAATTTTAATTTTTAACCCTTTATGCCCCCTTCGATTTTTTCGAAAATATCTTAAAATATCCCTCATTTCATCACCTTTTTACCCCCCAAAGGGAATTTTGGGACAGCAATATTTGTATGAGCTACAAATAAAAAACCAACTCAGAACATGATGAAAAATTATTGATTTATGCACTATTATTATCTGCAATTAGCGTAACCCAGGATTAACGACGTGGACGTAGGACACATTTAATCCCTTTTAGTTTTTTTTTTATTTTTTAATATATTTTTTTTAATTTTTTTGTATTTTTCAAATTTCTAATTTTTTTTTGTTTTTGTTTTTTATTTAAAATTATTAAGTACTTGAATCTAATCTACGTTTATGTATGCTGGTCGAGACAGGAATTTACTTTTCAAAGAAACGTTAAATTTCATGGTAAAGATGGTACAAAAGATGGTACAAAAGAGCTGCACTCAAAATTCTATACAAAATTTTAAATAGGCGTGGCTCCGCCCACTTATAGGTTAAAAAACATATAACAGAAAGTACTCAACCAATTTCAACGAAATTCGATTCGAACCATTTCCTTGGCATTCCAATGCCAGAGTTTGAAAACCAAGCCTACTTCCCATATACCATAATTTTGAAGTCTATCTGATTCGTTCACTTTACAATATATAGAATATGATGAATAGATATATAGATATATAGATATGAGGATCTCGAAGCTTTCTTCTCACACTAATACTTCTATTAAATGAACGTATAATATTGAAAATAATACAGCTTGGTGGCAAAAACCATAGAAATCGGTCCAAGAATTATCCCAATCCCCATATACTATATTCAAAGATTTTTGTTTCCTAGTGGACTTTATTCCGAATATGTGGGACAATTTGTATGTTCTCTTAATAAAATTAAATAAATAAATTGCGACAGTATAAAATTTTCGGTTTCAGACGAACTTAGCATTT
Source organism: Zeugodacus tau (assembly GCA_031772095.1). Lineage (NCBI taxonomy): Eukaryota > Metazoa > Arthropoda > Insecta > Diptera > Tephritidae > Zeugodacus > Zeugodacus tau. The sequence goes on along the minus strand of CM062651.1, from coordinate 53,896,733 downwards.
CCCTACTTTCACTAGAATTAAATCTAAATTCGTCCTTCAATATTCCCCACTAGAGAGATGTGGGACAAGGGCGAGGTAGACAAGGAAAAAGAAATAAGCATTTATACGGACGGATATAAATTAGATAAACGAGTGGGAGGTGGTGTCTTTTTGGAAAAATTAGATACCAGCCGCCTTCCGACTACCAGACTACTGCAGCGTCTTTCAAGCAGAGATTGCTGCAATTAAAGAAAGCCTGCTCGTGCTGGCAAAGAGGGTGCTTACGACGAGAAATATATATATTTTTACAGACAACCAAGCGGCTTTAAAATCACTGAAGACCCTAAGGATCTCCTCTAAGATAGTAAAAGAATGCCATGAAATATTAATGGAACTGACTTCATACCAAACGATAAACCTGCAATGGGTTCCTGGACACAGTGATATTCCAGGTAACTGTGTGGCAGATAAACTAGTTAGATTAGGCACAACCTTACAATCCGAGTAAGGAGGTTATATGCAAAGCATTGGTCACTTTTCAGCACTTAATTAATTAAGCAGGTCTTAGATTGGGCTGAATCCAGGGGATAGAATGTATGACTTGCTTAACTAGCAGGCAGACGTGGCCTAATTATTGGTATAAAGGCCGTACGAGCCGGCTACTGAAATTTAAAAGGAAGGACATAAGAACTCTAGTGGGAGTGCTAACTGGTCATTGTCTTATTGGAAGACATCCCGACCGACTGGAGTTACCAAACAATGACTACTGTAGAAGCTGCCAGCAAATAGAATAAGAAGAGACTGTTGTGCATCTTCTATGTGAATGTAGAGGAAAGGATTCACAACAATCGGACATGGTTTTCTAGACAACATCTCGGACGTTGCGCACGTTAAACTTGTTGAGCTGCTCAACTTTATAAAAGCCACAGAGTGGTACACAATGGGCCTCCTAAAGGCCTAGGTGCGTTATTTGACAACCACTTTACTTACCTACCTACCTACTTGTCCTTATTATATCTTAAGTTATTGGGCAATTTTAAATAAAAATGTCCATGCATACATACCTCAGTCAAATAATTATATGTGCATGAACTTTTTGCAAAAAAAAATTAAAGATTACAAAATACAATACAAAATACAAAATTGCAAAATATTTCTGAGCATGCAGGTTTGTTATTATTAATGTATACGATATAAAAAACAAAAAATTAACAAATTTCAAAATATTTTTTAAACTATAAAACAAAATTGAAGTTTAGGCTAATGGTAAATATTTATATGTGCATTTTACTATTTTTACCGGTAAAGCCTATATATTTGAGTTTAACTGAAATAAATGTTTATTTTAATAGTCAGTAGAATTGTCCTTATATTTTAAAACTAAATTAAGCCGCTTAATCAGAGAATTAACTACTGACTGTAGAATAGTTATGTAAATATTGGCAAATTCTTGCTTTATGGCTAATTTAAGGTGACGTACTGTCTCAAACTGCTTTCCGTTTTGGAAAACAGTAGCAGAAAGGTTCCCCCAGAGATCCTCAATAGGATTTAGGTTCGAACTCAATGCTGCACATTGTAATACCGGAATTTTCCGGTCGATAAAGATGTTCTTCGTGTGGATTAAAGCGTTATCCTTTCGATATGTCCAGTTATATGCCATAAATATTGCCAGCAAATTTTATTAACTCGCTGAGTGAATATAAAACATGTAGATAGTTTTCCACAGTTGCAAAATGCAGCCCATGAAATCAAGGTACCGCTTCCAAAACATCGCTTGTAGTAGGACCGTCGTTCCTGGTGCGAATCTCTCCAATATTTCTTGCAATTATCTGGGCCGACCAAATTTAATTTTTTTTCGTTACTAAAGACTATATTCTATCACTCATCGGCACAGAATTGGTATTTATTTGCAAACCTCAAATGTGCTTTATTGTGTCTTTCTTTAGCGTTGGTTTAGGTGCCATGGAGGTGTGTTTCAGAAACTGATTTTTATGTATAATTGGAAAAATTATATTTATTGTGATTTTCTGTCTTAACTAGGTCCATATTTGATCGCTGCTTATCAAGTCCGCAACTACTAGCCGTCGTATCATACTTTTGCACCGCTCATCAATGTTGTTTTTCGCCCGCTGCGTCGCACTATACCATAATTAGTGGGGTTTTTAAGAAATTTTTAGATACAATTCCGATGTCGCTTTGGTCTAGAGCCATTTTGGAACCGCTTTTATGCATTCCTATGATTATTACTTGTTTCTCGACTGATAAACTTGTACCACGAGGCATTTTAGGCTTAAAGTTAAATAAATGTAATCAAATTTTTAATAATTCATTAAGTTAATGCACCTACAATAATTTTGAAAACAAATTTTAGCAAAAAAAATTACCTATCCAGTTATGGATAGCGAAATATCCTAATATCGACGTTATCCATTCATACATCACAACCATAATCGACATTCATTATAAATTGCACGGTATAATTCTTATATTTTACAAAATTAACGATGATCACAAACGATTGTAAAAGGGAGTATGGGTAGAACAGCTGACTAAACAAAGAATTATCATCAACTATCGAAAGTTTCAATTATCGATAGTTTACTATCACTGTTCCCCATATAACGTTTGGGTAAATTAATATTTTTTATGAGATAAACAACTCTTGGTTTCCTCTTTCTAAAAATATATAAGTAAACTTGTTAATGATTTAGTCATCGTTTATTTTCCATCGTTAACAGTAATATATAGAAAAATTATATACAAAAATTGTAATTGTAAAATATACTGGGAATTCTTTACTACATTTCAAAAGTCAATAATAAATGCTACACAATCAAATGTATCTACGACAAACCGAAAAATATGGCATATTATTTAAATTATTTGCACATTGCCATTAAAACGTTGGCTCGTTTAAGCGAACCTAAGGCATTCACATGTGCGTCTGCTTATCAAACATTTAAATATACGCATTGGTGTGTGCGTTTGCTTGAAGCACATTGGAATATGCCGCATGTTTTAACGGAATGACCGCTAAAATCACAATCCTGTCAACTCGGCCGGCGCACTTTCATAAATTCATAAGTTTACGACTTTTCAAGCTACCGCGACATTGCGTTGACAAAACGGCCAACAAGACATGCTAATCAAGTACAAAAACAAAAAACGGAAAACAAAATCGAAGAAACAACAACAACTACTTATTTACTATAGGCCAGCGCAGTAGCTATAGGCCGTGCCAACGCCGGCATTTTCTTGTTGCTGAGGCCGGCCGGCCGGTGATTCGAGTTGACTCCGAGTTCATTAATTCCACAAATTATGTGAATTTAATATCAACGGGCAATTAGCGAAGAACCGTTGTTTTGATCTGTGTTAGCTGCTGCTTGATTTTTATAAGAAAAATCAATTTCGCCAATGAATTCTCACAAAAAAAAAAAATTAAAACAAAAATAAAAATAATTTCATGGCTGCACTTCTAGTTGGAATGCCAATAACATTAGCCCGTGTAAGCATAATGACTACCTGGGTGGCACAACTTTTTCACATGAAATGTATTAATATATATGAATTTATTAAGAAAAAAAAATATTTTGTTAAAAATATAAATTTCTTCATATTCTAATTTACTAAACGTGTAAATAAGCGTGTCTTTTTTGTGCCTAATTAAGTATACTGAATTATCATTATTTTTTTTTCAAAATCAGCTAATGACTAAACTTACTGGCAACGCCTATTGGCCGCGCCGCCGCTCATTGCTTCGACCAGTTATCGGCAAACCAGAAAACTTGTCAACCATCAGACGTAGAGGCAAGCCAATGGCCGAATTGAACAACAATGGCAAATAAATTCGTTGCTCTTCTTTAGATAGCTATAACGAAGCTATAAAAAATTAATTGACTCAGTTCAATTCAGTGAGATATGCTCTGCGGAATTTACGAGAGCGAACTAATCAGTTTTTTTAACATAAATAAACGGTTTGCATTTATGTTTACGTCAAATTGAAAGAAGTGTTGGCATTTTTATTATACTCAGAATTCGCATTTTATACGCACCCATACGAGAGAGGTCTAACAAGTACTAAGCCCTACCGCCAGATGGTGCTAATATAGAAAAGAGTCCTATTATGTTGAATTATCTGACCAATTCCAACTGATGAAGCCAATTTTTTATTCCCCACTAAGAAAATGCACCACTCTGCAGTCGATCGGTCCAAATTGTTAGAATTCGACTAAGAACTATTCACATCCACGATATTTGTCGCCTTGAGACTGCTTTTCGTTTCCTAATTCGAAAAAAACATTAAATGAACAAAAATTTCAGTCTAATTAGGAGGTTAGCATCGCCATGAAAATCTACTTTGCAGACCTTCAAAAGTTGGATCACCACTCGATCATGTACATACATATATGGTGGATGCGATAAAAACTCCCATCCGAGCTCCCATAGATTCTGACGCGCCATCAACGAAGTGTGTGGTCTGACGTTGTCCTGGTGGACACTACACCATTCCTGATGGCCAATTCTGGGCGCTTCTGGTCGATCGCCTGCTTCAAACGGTCCAGTTATTCGCAGTAGATGGTAGAATTAAGCGTCTGGTCATATGGGAGCAGCTCATAGTGGATGATTTCCTTCCAATCCCACCAAACTCACTGCAAAATCTTCCTGGCCGTCAATCACGGCTTGGCCACTGTTTAGAACGATTCACCGGCCTTCGACCACGACCGTTTTCGCTTGATGTATTGCCGTATGTGATCCATTTTTCGTCGCCAGTCACCATCCGCTTCAAAAATGGATCGAGTTCGTTCCGTTTCAGCAGCATGTCGCAGGCGTCCAGAAGGTTTTTTTGCTTCAAATCAAGCCTCACCGAAACATAAAGTTTTTTGGGTATCCAACCTTCTGCAGATGGCTTAAAATGGTTTGGTGACTAACTCCCATCTCCTGGGCGATGTCACGAGATGCCACATGCAGGTCTAACTCGATGATTTCCATGATTTGATCGGTATTCGTCGTCACAAGTCTTCCGCCGGCTGGTTAAACCATGGTATCGTTTTCACCCGCTCTGAATCGTCGAAACCATTCCTCCGCAGTTCGAAGTGATAGAATACCATCCCCCAAAACACCATTAATCTCACGGAACGTTTCTCTAACGTATTTGCCTTTAACGAAGACAAAAAGGCGGAAGATATTTACCAACCTAATATCAAGCTAGAAGCAGACTATTTTGACAAACAATCCACAATTTTTGCAAAAAATTCCTTCTTATATTATAAGCCAAGCACTTTTCAAACCGCACTCGTATATACTTAAATTTAATACTCAATAACCCGATTAAAATTCATAAAATTAGAAAAGTATGTTTCTCGTTGTCAAACAATTAGTTACTCTCCTTGTTGTGCTTTGCAACATTGCAAACTACGTATAAACATGCAATGTTGCAGATTGAATTTAATGAAAATTCTCTAGAAGACTTACATGCATAAATATTTATGTTTATGTAAATGTATTTCGATGAATTAGAGAAATCAATTATCAAAGCGTGTTTAGCATAATAAATAACAAATTCTGGGTAAAGAATCAAAGATGCTGCGGACATTATTTCAACATGTTGCATGCATTTGACATGCTAGTGAACCAAGCAGGAAATGATATTGTACTTTTTTGTTTGAGTATAATAGTTCATTATATCTATGCTATATAGAGAGAGACAATGAGACGTAGAAGAGGCATAGTACCAGTGCGATAACTTTATACAATATCTTTTTGACTGGGGTAAACAACGTTCATGCGGTCATAGCCGAGTCCACAACAGCGCGTCACTCATCTCTCCTTTTGGCAGTTTGGCGTCAATTGGTAGTACCAAGTGAATACAGGTCCTTCTCCCCCTGGTCCTTCCATCGGAGTGGAGGCCTCCCTCTTTTTCGGCTTCCACCAACGAGTACTGCATCGAACACTTTCAGTGCTGTAGCATTTTCGTCCATTCGAACAGCATGACCTATCCGGCGAAGCCGATGTCTTTTTATTCGCTGAACTATGTCAATGTCATCGTATAAATAGTACATCTCATCGTTCCATCGTCTGCAATATTCGCCGTTACCAATGTTTAATGGGACCATAAATATTCCGCAAAACCTTTCTCTCGAAAACTCCCAGTGTCGCCTCATCGGATGTTGACATCATCCTTCTGCACCATAAACTAGGACGGGAATAATGAAGAGTTTGGTTTTTGTTCGTCGAGAGAGGTCTTTACTTTTCAATTGCCTACTCAGTCCAAAGTAACACAACAGAGTGATTCTACGTTGAATTTCCAGGCTGACTTTGTTATTGCTGTTAATGCTGGTTCCCAGATAGACGAAATTATCTGCAATTTCTAAGATATGACTGTCAACAGTGACGTGGGAGCCAAGACACGAATGCGCTGACTGTTTATTTGATGACAGGAGATATTTCGTCTTGGCCTCGTTCACCACTAGACCCATACTCTTCGTTTCCTTATCCAGTCTGGAAAAAGCAGAATCAAAGTTGGGGTCTATCATCCGAGGCTGCTGCTTCCTTTTCATTGGGGGGTTTTTTACCCAGAGGATATTGGTCTAAGACCGGAAGACGTGAGCTGATTGGATGACATGAACTTGGATAATATGTGGTTCCAACAGGACGGCGCCATAAGCCACACATCGAATGTCACAAACGATTTATTGAAAACCAAGTTTGCTGAACGTGTTATCTCATGAAATGGCGAGTCAATTGGCCGCCTCGGTAGTGCGATTTGCCGCCGTGTAACTATTTCCTGTGGGGCTACGACAAGTCTATGGTATATGCCGACAAGCCAGCGACGATTGATGAACTTCGTACAAATATCGAACGTGAAATTGCAGCAGTATCGGTCGATTTATACAAAAATCCGTCGGGTTCAACGTATGGACCGCTCCGTCTTCGTCTCCTTGAACGCCATGTAGCTAATTTTCATTAACTCAGTGCAGTACCTTTCTAATCCTGTATGTTTCTACGAACGGTAAATATTTCTTTTCCCCTCGCATAAATTAGGTAGACTGCCAAATAAAGATTAAAAAGAAAGGTGTTCTTCAACAAACATGACTTATCCACAACTCCTGATATTGTACTTTCCAACGAGTTGGGATAACTTGTAAACCTTTTGAGAGGATAAAAGTTTGTCTTACACCTTAGACGTTTCCAAGGTTGAGGTTATTGTTATTCTAACAATTTCTCTACAAGGTGCTTGAGTAATGTACACATAATAAAATTCAACACACTATTATCGAATATTTCAACACAAGTTGTAGCAGATGCTCAAATGTGACACACAAGTGCTGCGCTAGCGCATATTTACATGTTCAACGAAATAAATAAAATATAAAAAAAGACACGAATCATACAATTTCCGCTTTTCTCTTAAAGCTGAAAGCCAATATTTTCAATGTCAACGTCAAATATCGCAGTACTTAAGGAAATCCACCTAAGCGCAGCAGCACGGCAGCGTGCACACATAAGGCATATTAGTAAGCATAATGCAAATGCGCGTGCGCACATGCGCATGTGCGGAACGCACTTCAAATTACTCATAGTTCCATCCACCCATCAGCGGTGTACGTTAAGGCGCGAACCGGTCGCCCAGCTTGGCTATGCGCACAACCAACCTGGATCCACTGGCGGCCGGCAATCGGCGCAACGAAATGTCCATTTGTTCAATTCAACCATTCATCCATCTAACCATCCGGCATGTGCACACGCGCAAGCACTCATACACATCAATCGCCATCCCATCCCATCGCATCCCAACCCATCCAATTCCGCAATTGCATCATCACTGGCCAATCCCTGGCCAACTGATGCCATTCAAATCGCTGCGACTGCTATGCAACAACGCTCAACTAGAGAGGCATGTGTAGGCATTCCAATGAACTAAGCGCCGAAGCAAGCAGCCGACCAACCAACCAACCAACCAACCAGCTAACCAAATAGCCAGCTTAGTAATCTACCCATACGCGCGCACTGCAGACCAACGTGGTCCAGCAAACATCTATGGTCGGGACGTCCATCTGTGTTCGCTCGCCTCGTAGCTGGTTGTGCTCGTAAGCCGCATGCAGCGGCGTTGCGTCCACTCGTCGTCCATTTGTATCTATTGCTTGAAATCTTCACTCCTGCTGCGCGTAATTCTGCGAAGTTCAAAACGGCGCGAGTCTGTGTTTATATGCAAGATCATATATAGCTGCCGCTGTCGATCCTCTAATATTGTATCCATGACTTGTGTCATGTCTACTTTGTCGCACGCTTAGCACTTCACTTTGCCTCTGCCACACACACACACACTTACAAACTCCCGGCTCCGCTCCAAAAACACCTTTTGCAGTATTCCGCAAGCTTGCTGCCCGGTGTTGGCGTCTTTTTGTCAGTTGTAGTGATTTCCCATATTTACTGTCAACTAGACAAATGCCAAGCATAACTCATGTGCCGATTTGTAGTTTTTCAAGTAGATGTCCGTATGTATAAATACCAAACCGGCACGAACGCGCTACACATACAATATTGTTATTGATGTGTGTGAGACAATTCTGACTATGCGTTAACTCGACATTTGCATAAGTTTATTACGACACGAAATGGTGTGTAAATGATCGCTCCCACACGCGGCATTTTTATTTTGTTGCCTGTTTTCAAATTAACTGTACATTTGCATTTTCAAATACTCAAGTGTAGGAGAATACAAGGATAAATTCCCCCACATATGACCTTTAGGACCGACAAAGCTTTGTTAGAAATCTGTTATCTATATTACCCTCTATCAACTACTTACAGTCTTCATAACTCAACCTATATTTCAGTTTCAATGGGATCTCTGCGAGAACCTCACTCAAACTCCGAGCAAAAAGCTTTGCTCCGAAACCACTGTTGACCAGAGTCATCTAAAACAATATCATAATTAACTTATTCCTATCCTTTCATTTCAATCATTATAGTTATGGTGTGAAATGAAGATTAATTTCCTATCTTTAGACCAATGATCATGTCAATGAAGCTTGCAAACACCGACCATAACTAAATATATAGTTGAAAGAAATAAGGATGATCCGAAATACTGTGTAAATAACACTTTTCTAAAATCATTCTTTGGTAATAGTTGTACTTGTAAGGATTTTCGTATGAATTTTGGGACTTAAGTTACCAATAGAGCTATAAAATAAGTACAGAGAATGAGTTTTCAATAGAGAATCTGTATTTCTTTGACAAAATATTGTTTCATGAACAGCTCCAAAGTTCAGCCTCTTTCAGAGAGGTGAGTTTCAACACCGATAATAGAGCGCCAATTATGGCCCTGAGCTCGCTGAATGTATGCTCAAAGATAGCAATGGAATGTTGAAGATCTTTATGGATAACATCCAGCTATTTCACTATCAGACTTGTTTGGGTGCCGGATCACAGCGAGAACTGCAGAGTCGATGAGCTCGATAGAAAGGGCATCTGTTATTCTATTACATCAGGCTGGGAACGAGTCGGGACTTGCGTTTTAGTGCTGTATCAATAAACCTCCCGTGAGTTATGTAAACGTTGTTTAACAACCAGCACCTGCTCGGTTGCGAGATCATTTCCAAAAGTCGGCTGAAATACTTGCTCTTAAAAAGATTCACCTTAAAGCAATAGTCGGCGTACGCATTGGACATTGCAGAATAGGCAAACATGAGATGAGGTTAGGTATCCTGTCGGACACAAACTTCCATTGCTGTATGGAGGAATGCGAGGTGGAAGCATGAAGTAATTTCCTTCTCAACTGCTCAGCGTTACCTAAATCTTTGGCGAACTAACCGAACTGGTTGTAATGAACATTAACCGCATCATAAAATTTGTGATAGGCTCAAAGTGCTTTAAGGGTATTTTATGCGATCCATACTTAGGAGTCTTTTTGGTAATACAATGGACCGGTCTTTACCCGTCTAAGTGCTACGTTTCGTGACATATGTCGAGGGGGTAAGCCTCTACACATAACCGAACTTAATTCCCGGACGTAGGTTTAAATATCCCAAACTTTTAGACAAATATCATATTTGTCATTCTCTCATAAAATCATCTTCAGATTTTATCAGATACTTCGTTCTATATCTATATACTTATGTATAACACTATTCTCTTCTCTCTCTCTTTCTCTTATTAATCACATGATATACAAGGAATATTAAAAATTAATACATGGCCACATATGGTGAATATAGATCTAAAACCTCTTTCACAAACGACGAACAGCCTACATTCTCATAATTATAGGAAAAAAACAATGATATAGGTGTGTATGTACCTATGTATTTTATATGCATTCCAATATTCCAACAACAACAACAATTAAACTTTATTGAAATCGAAGGTGAAATAGCCCTTTTCCAGAACACTCACCCAGTGTGAACTTGCGAGCGCAAGGTCTGCGCAACAGGGAAAGTATGGGTTTCACTTTTAAAGGTAGTAAGTAACACACACCCACTACAGGTCAATGCTGGTCATGCGGAAATAAAAGCAAAAAAGAAGACGTTATCCTTAAGAGAATTAAGTACGGACATTTTACGAGTCTTTTCACTTTTCCCAAGCCAACTGATACCTAAAAACATTGGCCTACTCCGTCAACACGCTATTACATTTCACACCAATAGCCATGCGAAGTCTATGGAGAGGCTTATGGAAATTTTGAACCAAACGAAGGAAGCGCATGTGTGATTACAACGCAACAGAACGAAAAGAGGACTGGATGCGTTGATTTTACGATGCCATAAAAGTGCAAGGCGTCCGATGTGTACGAAAAAATTGCAAAGACAAATAAAACGCAAAGTAAAATAGTTAAAAGAGCGGGTATGAGTATGTGTGCAGTTGAAAGGAAAAAAAATAAAGCTGAATTCGGACAAGCCTTGGGCGACACCCCAAAATTATAATTTCATGTTTGTATACTCGTACATTGGGCGACAATTGAAAGTTGTCAAGAATTTTTGGAAACACTTGATGATGACTATTCTGACCTATTTCTAACAAACCTCGAATGTTTAAGAAATTTGCACTCGCAAGTCGGTATTTAAGAGCATAATAGGTCTTTACGAGAATTAGCTAGGAATTTTATGTTTTGAGTTTCGAAATTCGTTACTTAGTTCATGGTGGATACTAAACATAATTTTTGAATTATTTTTCGAATATAAAAAAGAGTCTATAATTCAGCATGTATCGTCCAATTTGTGTTGCCTCAATAGAATATAATATATTTTACCGTAATTTAGCTTTAGACCCATTCTCTAAATTACAGAATTTTATTAAGGCAGCAACACAAGACTATTTTGGATACATCAAATATCAAAAAAGAATATTATATTCTATCTAATATTACCAAAAAGAAGAAAAGGAGTTTCATCAAATTCATAATCATACCAAGTTTTCGAGGATGGGACCAGTATTTTGTGAAATATTATATTTTTATTTTTTCGAAGATCCGAGTTGGTTGTCCAAATTTAAAATTTTTTTTCACTAACTTTCATACTAGAATTAATAATAACTTTTTCAATAAGTTCAGTTCAAAATTCGAATTTCGAAATAATATATGTATGTATTTCTAATTTGGACTAACTTCGAAAAAGCGAATAATTACATTTTATCTCAATTTCTAAAAAAAATATTCGGTCCAATTTCTAAATTCGAAGTTCGAAGCAAAATATTTCCAATTTTGGGGCTAGCTTTGAAAAATGAAGAAATTACCACTTACGGCTCAAATTCTAAAAAAAATATTCGGTTCCATTTCGAAATTCGAAGTAAAAGTTTTCTAATTTGGAGGTAACTTTGAAAAATGAAGAAAAACTACTTACGGCTCAATTTCTTCAAAAAAAGTTTTATATAGTCTATTTTCGAAATTCGAAGTCAAACATTTTTAATTTGTTGGCTAACTTCGAAAATGTAATCTTTCATAGATTACTACAAATAGCTTAATTTCTAAAAAAATAGATTTGGTCCAATAACCGATAAAGGTATTTTTAATATCAGAAGACATTTCGAATAATTTTTGTTTTTAACTTCCCAATTGTCGCCCAGTGTACTCATTTAAATATAAGTTGAACAAAAAAGTTCGATAGACTACCCAAACTCGATATCGAAAAGGCAATGGAAATGAAAATTGAAATGAAATTGTAAATCGAAAACGAAATTGAAACTAAAAGCCAGCGATAAAACCGAACTGAAATTGAAATCGAATCGTTGGCGAAACGAGCAGGTGAGGTAGGTAAGCAGACGATTGGCAGGCCGGCAGGCAGGTGAGGCCAGTGCGGCATGCATGTTGGTGAGTGCTTTGTGGCAACGCAGTCACAATGCGGCAGCAGCAAAAGTGCGATATAATCTCGTCGGTGGCAAGGAAATGTTGTATAGGAAAACAAAGACGCCACAAATCACAAGCGACGTCTGGCGAAGATATGCATATATATATATATGTATATATACATATGTACGCATGTTGGTAGACGCAACAAATATTCGACATGTGACTGCGATTGCCCACAACAAATTGTTGTAGGAGTGCAACAACAACAATCGCCGCAGCAATGTTGCAAGTTGCATACACACTTCTTTCCCCACAGCTACACGCTAGATTAGTATTTCGTCGAAGCTGCACATGCGCAGGTCTCACACGTCCCATTGTGGTTTCACCCGAAATCAAATCAAGCAGAGAATCAAAATAAAAAAAAACAGCATAATGGAAATTAGAAATGAAAACGAAAAGATGATGGCAAATGAAAAAGTGAAAGAAACAAATGAAAATTTGAATAATCAAGCTGCTAATGCTGGTTAATAACTGGTTATCAAAAAAATCAACAAACGCACAAACAAGAACAACAACAACAACAAAACAAAAGTAATGAGTCAATCGTCAATTTGTGAATTTTGAGTGAAAGTAAATAACGAAGTGATTAAATTAAAGCAGTATTCAGCGCCAATCAACCCCTGCATGTGGCCATCGCGCCAGCTGTGCGTCTCGCTGCAACGCAAGCGAAATATTTATGTTGGGAAACACATTTGTAGAAGACAAATCACTGGCCCGTGGCAGGCCATCACAGGCGACGCATTTGCTCATAATATTAGCAGTCGCTGATTGATGAAACTGTCCGCCTTCTATGCGCCCCGCATTCCCGCTGCCTTAATGTAGTTATTAGTTAAAAACAACAACACCAACAGAGAGAAGTTGCGTTAAAAAAGCGTGGAAATATCTGAAATATTTTTGCTACAAGTTTATTATATACATGTGTTGTTGTTTTTGTCAAATCCACATTTTCAATGCTTCTTGTTGTTCTAGATTTTTGTTGTCGATACGCTAAGTCGGCGTCGGCGCTTTAATTTTTTTCACATTTCTTGGAAATTCCATAATTTGCTGTTTAGTATTCACTCGCCTGCCACAATTGCCACGTTGCGTTGCAGCAACACTTGTTGCATTCTATTACCCCAGCAGTGAATTCAGCGTATGTTCATATAATGAGGTTGTTGGTTTAATTAGACTGGTTAACAATATACTAAAAAATTTTTCATATGAAAACTCGTGTGAATGTACCTGGGCCGCTAAACAGTAATATGTTAATTAAGAAAATGGTACTTTCCTTGTGTCATCAAAACATAAGTATCTACATTTTATTAAAAAGTAGAAAAAATACTACATTTAGAGAAATGATTGCTAAATATAGAAACAAGTAAGGAAAGCCTAAGTTCGGGTGTAGCCGAACATTTTATACTCTCGCAATTTATTGAAGAAATTTTATTAATTTTATTTTTATTATATTTTATTATTAATTTGTGCATTATAAATTTACCCATAAATTCGGCATAAAGTTTAATAGAATAACGAAAATCATATATAGATATGAGGGCTGAGGTAATTCCTGAACCGATTTCATTCAATTTCATCAGCAAGGTACACTATATCCAATACTATACTCTCACTTAATTTTGCTAAGATATATCACATATTGACCAATACATATATGCGTAATAAAGCCCAACGAATTTTTGAAAAACCTTTAATTAGGTATATGGGAGCTAGGGGATGATATTTTTGCAAAACCTATAATTATGTATATGGGAGATAAGAGATGTTGTGACCCGATTTTAATAATTTTTGGAACAGAGACACACTATTGGAAGAAAACAATTTCCTCTGAATTACATTAAATTAGTTGAGAGATTTACCCATATTTTCGGTTAAAATTTAACCTTAGGCGCTGAGTTCAACATGTTCGATATCTGGGGCCTTGAAAAGTTATAGTCCGTTTTCGACAATTTTTTCACAAGTGAAGCCACATATCATATACTGTATTTGTGTAAAGTTTTATTTCGCTATCATCATTGGTTCCTAATGTATATGTTATAAAGTGAAGGATTCAGATGGAATTCAAAAGTGAGTTATAAAGAAAGTAGTCGTGGTTGTGAACCGATTTCATCCATTTTCCACACATGTCATCAGGGTGTCAATAAAATATTATATACCGAATTTCATTGAAATCTGTCGAGTAGTTCCTGAGATATGGTTTTTGACCCATAAGTGGGCGATGCCACGCCCATTTCCCATTTTGTAAAAAAATCTGAGTGCAGTTTCCTTCTGCTATCATATCTGTGAAATTTTGTGTTTCTGACGTTTCTCGTTAGTGAGTTAACGCACTTTTAGTCATTTTCAACCTAACCTTTGTATGGGAGGTGGGCGTGGTTATTATCCGATTTCTTTAATTTTTGGACTATATAAGGAAACGGCGAAAAGAAATGACTGCAGAAAGTTTGGTTTACATAGCTTTATTGGTTTGCAAGATATATATAAAAAACCTATTTGGGGGCGGGGTCACGCCCACTTTTCCAAAAAAATTACATTCAAATATGCCCCTCCCTAATGCGATCCTATGTTCAAAATTTTATTTTCATAACTTTATTTATGGCTTAGTTATAGCAATTTATGTGTTTTTGGTTATCCCCATTTTGTGGGCGTGGCAGTGGTCCGATTCCGCCCATCTTCGAACTTAACCTTCTTATGGTGCCAAGGAACACGTGTTCCAAGTTTCATTAAGATATCTTAATTTTTACTCAAGTTACAGCTTGCACGGACGGACAGACGGACAGACGGACGGACGGACAGACAGACATCCGGATTTGAACTTTTCTCGTCATCCTGATCACTTTGGTATATATAACCCTATATCTAACTCGTTTAGTTTTAGGACTTACAAACAACCGTTATGTGGACAAAACTATTATACTCTCTTTAGCAACATTTGTTGCGAGAGTATAAAAATACTAATGATTTTTGTGAAAAATTGGCTTCTGGAAGGTCTTTTGTTAAGTCTCCAACAATAATCTGCTAAGTTTCCGGCGCCCCATTTTCCTTTGATGGCGCTTCTCCATTAAGGACATGTCCTGATGGATCCTCTTGCCTGGTTCATTCCCCAGAGCACACAAATTTTCCGGAAAGAAATCCAGCAAATATATTTTTAAGGACCTATCACTCCAAAGCTTTATGTGACATTATACTTTCATTTATCAAATCTTTGTAATTTCCGATTTACAGTTTCCTAGAAATTTTTTTTTTAACAACGTTCACAAAATATTTGCAAGCGAGTTTTCCTGATCATTTAGTTTTTTTTTTCAAAACTCTTATCATTTATCAGTTGCAGTATTTGTGGACCTACAAATATTTTCTCCTTAATTTTTGCTCGTTTGGTTTGGGAATATCATCCTGATTTTTTTTTATCGATTTGAAAGCTTTGGCACCTGCAGTTCTATGTACAATGAATATGTTGGCCGAAGACAATCTTGAATACTGGGTAGTGTGTTTGGACTTGGTTGTAATGCCTTTGACCATGAAAGAATGTCTGGTAGATGTTAATAAATCAAAATAAAGTAAATAGTACCTTTGAGATGCTATAATAAAATGTAGCGGAAGCCGATAAATAATATATATCATGTTATGCCGACCATTATAGTTCCTGTTTCTAGACAGTTTTGTCGACTGCCTACTGCCTATACAGTTATACGATTACTTCACAGTATAACCTTTAGAAATATTTATTATTTTCGCTATTGTGGTTGTCAAACAACAAAAATAGTTTTTGAAAGTAAAAATTGAGCGTTATAATCTTCATAAGTATTCTGCTTCAAAAGTAGTAAAAAAGGAATGGATCCAAAAGCTCTATAAATAAACGCCGCATGATAAATGATTTTTTGAAAGGATGAATGACACATTTATGTAAATAAATAAGTCCGCCGAGAACGGAAAATCCTTCATATTATGTAATTATGAAATGAGACCAAGGAAAGGATTTCGAAATCCGTATTTTTTTTAGTCGAACAATGTACCCGCGTCAATAGCTATATGACCAGGCAATATATTTGAGAGGGAAAGGGAATAATTGAGGCATCAAACGTTTCTGAATGTAACCAAGAATGCTGTACGAGAAGACGTATATTAATAATACTTATTATGGCTTTATACATACATCTATTATTTGACAACATATTATATACATATATTTGCCTTATCCCTCTACAAATCGAGGAAAAATCTTAACTAGGACTAAGACTTAGATACCCCTTCTTTATTCTTCATTTGTCGAACACTGGGTTCATTGCGCAAATGCTCCACAATTTCGCTCACTTGCAACAGCCACCTTATATAGGCTGCGTTTACTTCGCCCGTTCGGTTGTTCATAAATGCATATGGCTGTATGTGAAAATATATGTTATCAAGCTTGTAGCAACAGCTGAATGTGGCTAATTAAGTTCTTGTGTGTATTTCTGCGCGTCTGCGCGTTGAATGTTGTTGCGGCTAATTGTTGCCACAATTCACTCGCGTTTTTTGTATTGCAACTCAGCTCAACAACAACAAACACACTTACACCTGTGAACACATATATATGTATATGTATATATATGTGTGTGTGTGTATGTGCGATTATAGGCATTTGAGTGCATAAGCGTCTAGTCAGCGGCAATCATTATACAATAATTATGTAGTTTGTGTTATTATTGTTCGGCTGTGTTTGTATGTTGTTGTTGTTGTTATTATTAATATAATACTCACCCGTTTGACCACTGCCAACAGCAACAGCGTCAACAACAACAACAACAACAGCTGTGTAAATAGTTATCCTGCATTGCGCAATTCACTGCCGCCAAACTGGTCTTGCCTTATTCTAGGCAGCAGCCGCACACCACATCACCGCTCGCGCACCCAAACTAACTGTAGCCAATGTCGTTGCAACAGTGTAGCAGCGTAGCTGTGCGCGCGCCATACTGGAATTGGCGTATTAAATTTCATAGATGATCTACGCATTCTTAGCTTACGTTTAATTTTTCAACACCGCAGGTAATTTTCGCACATTTAAGTCGCGCATGCGCGCTCTCACGAGAACACTTGCACTTGCACTTGCCCCGTCGCATTTGTGCGCGTCGTGCTGCAACGCACATTTAGCAGATGCTGCCGCTGATCGCTGTCGTGTTGGCAGCGACGACATTATAGCCGGCACATATAACGGCGTTGCATGTTGCCACAAAATACCGTGGACTTATGGATGATTAATTGGTGGCATTTAATTGAATTCTTAGCGCTTGCGGTGAAGAGCCGATAGGAAAATGGAAAAAAATCTGATTACTTATGAGTGGAATTTCTCACCTTAGGAATTAAGTGAATATTTTATGTATATAGGAGTGCGTACATTTGTTGCGTTTCTATGATTGTATAAAACATTTAGAAATTGTTAAAAAAAATTGTTTTCGAAAATCCTATTGCTTCTAGGCAAAAACCAGGGCCTGTCAAGCTAAAGCTTTTTCAAAGGTAATGGAAAGCTTTAAAGCTTTCAATGTCTTTTCCCACGATTTATGTAATTTGGCCCCCCCCCCCTAGTCTCATCTGTAAGATAAGTTTACATTGAATTAAAAATAAAATTTAGATTGAATCCATATTTTGGATTTTTTAGTAACTATATTCTGCAATTAATAATATTTTTTTAAAAAACCTTTTTTCGAACTTCAAAAACAAATATTACGAATAAATCTCCCGGAAAAAGTTATTTTGGTTCAATGCCCAACTCAGTGTTGTAAGGTTTATCGGCACTGTACACTGATAAAAACCCTTCCGGTGTACAACAGTTAGACGACATATCAATTTGTTCGGCCATTTCGTCCAAAAATAACATCGGAGAGATAAAGTCTTGAAAATGTACCAACATTGGTCCATACTCTCAAGAAACGCACTTGCGATCAACCGAAGTTGAAGGCTTGATTTTATCAGATCTATCGCACAGTGAAGTAAAAGGGCTCTGGATTGCTATGGTCGTTGGCTTTTCTACTTCGAAGGCGATCGTACAAAATGGTTTAACGAGTTTCAAAGGTGTCGCAAGGCGGTCTTGATGAAACGCCCTGATATAAACCAGGGACCAAGGAACAGTCTGTATAGTGGAATGGTGAAGACCATAATATTCTGGGATTCGCAAGATATAATCTACTGGAAGAATCAAGGTATGATCTACGTGGGTAAAATTAGAACTATTGAACCAATTGAAAAACGGCGGTTTAAAGAAAAAAAGGCCCTTAATTAGGCCAAGAACTGCTCACCATTTACCGTATTCTCTATATTCGGGGCGTAAGACTTTTTTTATTCACCAGCATAAAAAGTCGTTCGGAAGACAGATCGAAATTAAAGAAGATTGCGAAATCAATCGCGGACTTTCTCGAAATCCCCTAAAAGTCATAGTTGAATCTCACCATCGTTTAATATCGAAAAAGTGAGCCCAAAGAAGAGAGAGCTCAGCCATATCGAGCATTGCAGGATATCAACCTCGAAACAAATCAGACTGATAACAATATATAACAGATCAATTTGTCCTCAACAACTCCGTGATATTGGAGCACTTAATATATAGGATCACGCGCCGTAACCGACAGTCATAATCCCAAAACATAAACCAAACAACATAAATCATGCGAATGCACATAAATATTATTTTCATATGTAAATACACGCACAATTTAATACACTCGTACTATATGTGCTTACATTCCGCATAAAGTCTCACTTAACAACCGACAACACAGCTTCTTTACGAGAAATGTATAAATCAGAAACCGCAAAAACATCAGCAAAGGTAACTAGCAAATCAACAAGTTCATCGGCGACCTTAACCTTTGTTGTGTAGCCGAGATAGGCAAGATTTACAGCAGACACAGTCTCGGTCTGGTATGCTAGGCTATGTTGTGTATGTTTGTATGTCAAGAGCGCGGGCGGAAAAATTGTAGTCACATAAACTGGCATTACGCGTTGGTCAATGGCTTGCGGCGGCCGCGGAAGACATCTGAGCCCAGCAACCCCATTCAAGTGCAATAAACCCTGTGAAAAGGTAACAATTTTCGACGCCTGACCGCAGTTAACTACGCATACAGCAATACAAATAAACAAATAAATAATAACAATAAATAAGCTCACGCTACGCACAAAAGTCGTGGCCGAAAAGCAGCGCAGTAATCCGCAACTGACAGCGTGTTAATTTGCCGCAGCCAAAGAGCAATTGTGCGCACTCGTTGACCACAAATTTAAGCCAATTCTAACCGGTCGGTCGGTCGGTCGGTCAACTGATTGTTAGCTAAGCATCAGCGTTTTTTGTATGTGTGTGTGCAACAACAACAACAGTGGGTAAATAATTCGCAGGCACAGCAATTCTGCTAAGCGCGCCTTCTAGAAGACATGAAACTATACACACACTTGCAAGCGCTTGGATAGATAACTCATGCGTATGCGATTCACTATTGTGTCCGCTATGAGAATGTTTATTTTTTTTTGCGCAAATCCAAACAAATTATGAATCAGTCCTTAAGTCGGCATCCAGAAGTGTGAGATGAACGCGAATGGAGGCTCTTCATTTTGCGGATTTAGGTAAGCAGATTTAGCTACAGCGTAAAAGTAAATCAGAGCAATCTGCGTACACTGGTGTGAAAAATATTTTACTCTTAACACCATCTATATTATTCGACAAAAGAAAGGTCTCTCTGCCAGGTACTTGGCCCAAATGGAGATGCTGTTAAAAATAAGTGTGTTTATAGTTTATATTTTATCGCCAGATTGATCCTGATCAATATCTTTTTCTTCTTCTTAGTATTTCTGGCTTCTTGAGGATCATATGTCCGCAACAAATGTGTCCGTTGGTTCAGATTTTGTAAGTTTTCCCAATATATTCAAGTTCTTTTTCCAGCGTTCATTTTCAGGTTTGCTTAGCCTTCCTCCTGCCTTGTGAGTTCAACTGTAGCACTTGTCTGCAGATCCGGTTACTTCCGCAAAATTATGGCATACTGATTAAACCGATCCTAATCCATATATACGCAAAACCTATTAATTACTTACCAACATCATGAAGATGTATTTCGTCTTATTCCACATAAAAAAGTTCTAAGAATTGGTCCAGAACGACGACAGACATTGTATTTGAGATATGTGCACCGAAGATTGTTTTAGACTAATTTCCATATATTTAACCCTAGAATGGTAAACACCGCCTGTGAGGCGAAGAATTTTTTTTTTTTTGCAATATTTCCTGATCGTTCACTCGTATTAAGGCGTGCGCTCGTGCCAACTCAGTTGAGTGTTGTACGAGCTTGGGCACAGACGTATTTTGTTTTGCTACGTTGCGTTGGTTATATATAGATACGTATGTCGCCTCTGAGGCGAAGTTTACCAATAAAGGTACTTTTTTTGTACATATTCGTTTGCGCATTTGTTTTGTTTTTTTGCTAAAATTTTGAATTTTTGCATAATATTTATAGTTTTTAGAGATGGCTCCTCCTGATGTGCAGTTACTCAAATGGCTGGAGGAGATATCGCTTGATGGAAGTGAACTTGATGACGATTTGGATGTAGATATCGATTCAGATGATAGTGTGGCTGATCCCACTTACGTCGACGATTTCGACGATGACATGCAGTATATTGATGTAGCTAAAGAAAATGATGCGTATATTTCTGCGCAAAATGCAAGAAAACTTATTGCTTAGAGCACAGATCACCAAATTGTTGGCAATGTGATGTGAAAAAGTAGGTGGAAAACCCACAAACTTTATTTTGTCTTGCAGAAATTATTTTAAGTTTTAAGATTTATATTATTTTTTAATATGTTAATTAGATATAAGGTCTACAAGACACTGAAGTTTATTTTTTGATCTCAAACTGTTTTTTAATTTTTTATATATTTTTTGTAAAAGATCTATTCATACTACTGATAAAATATGTGATCTATAAATGTTGCCAATAATATATTTAAGATATTTAAAAAATTAATTGCTTTTTGTTTATTTTTATTACCAAGCAATTAATATGTACGTTTTTGTTTTTGTTTTAATAAATTTTTGTTTTTTTAAGGGTAAAATGTGGGTTTTTTATAAAAGTCGCCTCACAGGCGAAGATTACCATTAAAGAGCAAAAAAATATGTTTACCATTCTAGGGTTAATAACCGGTTACTGAATGTTAAAAGGGATACGAACTGTTGGTTTCACTTCCTCCTATTATTGTTAATTTAACCAGAGAAACCTATCTATATATCTAAAATCGAACGATCTGAAAACAAACTAATCAGTAAATATTATTAATAGGCAAACTTCACCCACTTTTGAATATTCTTACTAAGAACTATATTTTTATTGATTTATTTAGTAATACTTATTTATCCATTGAAAAGTCAAGCTAACTGACAATTATTTTCTTATATATAATATGAAGTTTAATGCAGAAGGGAGAACTGGAGGTGATCAGAGTTATTCCTGACATTTGTCAGTTCGGTCTCACTTAGAAAATATATCTGTCACTTGATACCACCTATTATCTTAGCGTTTTGTGAAAGCGACAGGATTTAATTTAGTCCTTTAGAAAGATAAACGTACCAGAACCCTGTGTGGAATATATCATTGAGATATATAAATTTTTACAGAAGGTATAGATTGAGAGAACGGACAGATATGCTTAAATATCTGAGGTAAATATCGTGGAACGTTTTTGGAAGAGTTAAAAAGCTCAAATCGTAATTAATATTTATATTAAATATATTCAGCTTAAGCGAAGACTAAGATACTATTATTTTCTCCGCCAATGTATATATCTAGTATGAAAGCTTGAAAGCATTCCGTGGCAGCAGGAGAAGGCAAAAGTAGCCGGACAAATATATGTGTGGGATAATGAAAGAGTGACGATGTAAAAATCAAAATCGAAATCGGAATAAAAATCAACAACAGTGGCAGTCACATTACTGCGGGCATTACAGTGTACCCGTTTCCAGAAACAATAACACAAAATTCGGAACTATGTAAGCATTTCAATGAAATTGGTAGATACACTAGTTTATTCATCCCTTTTTTAATATGAATGTAGCAAGCTATACAAGTGATGGATAATATTAATTATAATAATATTTGGGGATAACCCAACTAGCTAGCCAACCTTACTAGTTAATATTTATGCAGACAAGTTTTTACGATCTAAAAAGGCTAAATATGCCGATCCAAACAGGATCAGTTTAAAAAAATGGTATCTCTCATCCGACGATGTTGTTTTTTTTTCATTGGGGCAGTTTTTTTATGTGGTGGGTCTGAAACCCTACGCACAACCGCATAAGCGGACTTCGCCTTCTCACTTTAGCTAGCCTCCAAACGGATGTATGTTTGCTACCCAGATGATACTTGGTCTAAGACCGGAAGTCATGAGCTGCTTAAGCCTGGCAACGTTCCTGGCAACTCCCAAGTGAATTGCAGTCAGAAACTTTCCTCACTTACGTGAACTTCTACAAATGATCCCATACCCACTCCTTGGAAAGATCATGTGGAGAAGGGCCTGTCTGGTAAAGAAGAAAAACAGGGTTTTATCACCGAAAGACTAGCCCTTGGCGAGATAAAATCCGGGTAAAATCTGGTACAGCAAAATCTGCCATAAAGCTTATATGAAGCCGCTCTCTACAATTGGCTTGATTTTATAAGAACTTACTTGTTTACTTGTTTTGTGTTAGGAGTTCCACTACCAAAGTTTAGTTGTGATTTGATTTTACCACACAACTTTTCATGTAGCCACGAACTCCACTGAATCGACTAGTAAGAAATAGCAAAAATAGCGCTTGTATTCTCATCTTTCTATTAGAAAATATCTCTTTCTAAATGTAAATAGAAAATACTGTATGTCTCTGTAAGAAGCTCTTCATGGGTTCCAATAAGCTTTAAGAAGCGAAAAATAAAAATCTTTGATCCTCCTAAAAACCCCCTGACGTCACTTTAGCTACTTTTAAACCATACAATATCAAACTCAAGAACACTGTGCAACGAAAGCAACCCCGATAGCTACTACATCCGTGCCGCATGTTGTTAATTTTGACCTCTCAATTCGGCCACAAATACGCAGCGTGTTCAAGGTGCGCTCAGATTGCGTTCAGCGCTTGGCGTTTAACATCCACGACTGACAAGCTGATATTCCCGTGTTCCCGAGTGAGTGTGTATGTGTGTGTGTGGAAGCTGTAAGCGTGCATGTGCGTGTTGGAGTTGTTGCTCCATACACACGTTGTCTGCCCGCTCCTTCGCCCATTTTATTGCTTCCCCCATCTGCCAGTTGCGCCTCATCCAGTTACTTACTCGCTGCTTCCCGTTGGTTCATTGGATGTTGCTGCAATTGCTTTATGTTGTTTTTCCTGTTGCCGTTGCTGTTGCTGTTGTTGTTGTTGTTGCTGCTCATTCAAATTAATCAGAATTAGGCAATTACAGAAATTACAAAAATTACATCGTAATTTTCTGGCTTTTCGTTTAAAATGCTTTTTGAAATATTGCGAGCGCATACATTTCGCTACAGCAAAGACAATGCCACAAACAGCAACAACAACAATCACTATGCTACCTATAATCACCGAAGGCATGTTTTGCAGTTGTTGTTTGTTTTCGTTGCTACAAAAAAAATGTGTAGAAAACAATACAAAGTATCCACAGAACGCTTACGGAATGGCGCAAGGCGCTTGATTAAAAGACGCGTCCGACAGTCGTTCCATAAGAACAATGAATATGTAAACGACTAAACGAGCTCTAGATTCTCTTGCATACTCTTGTGCACATCGATTTTAATGAAAGGGTAAAGCGCTTCAAACAGATTGAGTGATTTTACTCTTGAAGTTTACATTTCAAGTTTAAGAACGATTAAAATATTCCTTCGCTAAATATAGCATACTAGAGATTACTGGGTAAAGACCCGTGAAATGGGGATCTACACACACCATCTCTTAGTCGATTTTAAAGATGCTTTCGACAGCACGAAAAGGAGTTGCCTTTAAGGCGCTTCGTTTGAATTTGGTATCCCAGCAAAACTGATATGGCAGTGTAAACTGACATTGAGCAACAACAAAAGCTCCGTCAGGATCGAGAAGGACTTCTCCGGGCCGTTCGATACCAAACGGGGCTTCAGACAGGATGACTCAGGGGGTGTGTCGATCCTCTTTTCACGGGTTTTCTCCAAGATTTGGCGCATGGTGAATATTTGGTCAGTTGTTGGAACATCTGTGCCATCGTCATCGATTGGGGTATCGGGTTCGTCATCCCCTGGTGTTGTACTTTCAATGCCATTCAGCAGGTTGGAGAAGTGTTCCCTCCACAAACTCAGTGCACTCTGGGCATCAGCCACTAGATCACCTCTGGGGGTCCTACAGGAGTGTCTTGAAACCTTCTATTAGTCGCCGGATCTTTTCGTAGAATTTTCGAGCATTACCCCTGTCGGCAAGCTTGTCAAGTTCTTCATACTCACGCTTTTCGGCCTATTTCTTTTTTTGTCTGCAAACGCGTCTCACTTCCCTCTTCAGTTCTTGATCTCGATCTATCCCATCCCGCACGTGTTGTGGTCGTTTACAACGTTGCGAGGTAGGCAGTCTGTTTTCTCTCCACTGCGAGACGGCAATCCTCATTATACCAGCTGTTTTTTTACTTTTCCGAAACCAACGGTTTCGGTTGCAGCTGTACGTAAGGAGCTTGATATACCGTCCCTCAGTTCCCTTATACCGAGATGAGATGAGTGCTCTCAGAGAGCAGGGTGCAAGTCGAGTAGAAAATCGTTCGGCTGTCGGTTGTGATTGCAGCTTCTCGATGTCGAACCTTTCTTGTGTTTATTGACGTGCGCGCTTTGCTGCACAGAGGCGAGTGCGTATCTTAGCTGCTACAAGATAGTGGTCCGAGTCGATGTTGGGACCACGGATCATACGCCATCTCTCATGTCGTCCATCTATCACAACATGATCGATATGGTTGCGTGTGATTCGATGGGGAGACAGCCACGTAGCTTGACGCCTTCTTTACCCACCCTAGCGTTAAAATCGCCAAGCATGATTTTGTCATCGTGGCGGGGGTAGCGCTCATAGGTGCGTTCTAGGTGCTCATAGAAAGTATCTTTGGTCACATCGTCCTTCTCTTCCGTTGGGGCGTGGGCGCAAATAAACGATATGTTGAAGAACCTCGCTTTGATGTGGATTGTGGCTAGACGTTCATCCACCGGGGTGAATGCCAGGACTCGGCGACGGAGTCTCTATCCCACCATTTGGCTTTGTACCAAATTTGCGCCGCTGTAGTAGATGTCACAAGGACCCACTTTCTTCCTTTCTTGTCCAGTCCATCGCATTTCTTGGATGGCGGTAATGTCAGCCTTTACTCTTACGAGGACATCAACCAGCTGAGCAGAGGCACCTTCCCAATTAAGGGTCCGGACATTCCAGGTGCATACGTTTGCAGTGGTCGTCATCAAAATTGGGGTTCATTATCCGAGGCTGTTGCTTCCTGTTAATTGGTTATTCGTTTGTATGTGGTGGGTCCCAAACCCTACGCACAACCTCATAAGCCTTTCGCCTTTTCACTTTAGCTCGCCTCCAAACGGATGTCTGTTGGCTAGCCAGAGGATACTTGGTCTAAGACCGGAAGTCCTAAGCTGCTTGAGCCACATCCAAAAGAATCGTTCCTGGCCGCTCCCAAGTGAATGACAGTCGGGAACTTTCCTCACTTACGTGAACTTCTATACACGACCACATCAATTTTAGTTGTAAATAAAAAAAAGAAAAGTAGTCGTCAAAGATCTTGTAAACAGAACTGTCTAAAATCTTATCAATATCAAGAAATCTCGACCGATTTTGAAAACACTGCTCTGAGAAAAGCGCGTTTAAAATTTTGATGACAATAAAGCTACCTTGAAACGCTCAACTTCTACAGACTGTATTTTCCTAATTGTTACTCGGATCCTCATGAAATTTTTGGAAAATATTCTAAAGAATTTGTAGAATTTAATAAGACAATAAAACAAATGGGTTTCTTTCTTTAAGCCATGGGTTTCCCATGCAGTCTCATAGATGACTTTTCGGCTTCTGGCGATACTTTAACTCTCGACTCATAGAAAAGTATTTACAAACATAAGGCACACTCACCTAGGCCAACGACATTCTACTCAATCTTCATTAAAACCTGCACATTGTTAGCGATTTCCGTTCGATGTAAGCGTTTCACCATTTTGTTGTCACATAAAGATGAAGAACGCAAAAATACAAATTATGATAACTCGAAGTAGCAATTCGTTTAATTGGCGCTAGACAGCTAAGTGGACCGGCCGCAAGAAAAGAGGTCACCAATGTACATGCTGAAGAAACAAGAATGATTAATTTTGTTGTTGGTGTACACAAACGGTAGACGCGTCAACTACTTTGCCAACAATTAACGGACTATAAATTCAGCAGTTAAATGCAAAGTGCAAGCAAACTGCCTTACAACAGGAGCAATACTGACTACAGCAGCAGCAACAATAATAACAACAACTACTACTACTGGCTAAATCAAATGTTATCTGCGCATCTATGAAGTGTCAGAAATTAACAGGTAATTCGTAAAAATTGTTGCCACGACTGCATGCGGAGAGCACAGCAGCAATGCAAACAACAACAACAACAGTTGCACGGTGACAAGACCAGCGCATTTGGCTTGGCTCGGTACCTAATAGACACTTTGCGTGCCATTGCCACTCACCGCTTCGCGAACGCATATGGTGGCTACTGTTGGTGCGGTTGTTGTTGTTTTTGTTGCTAGCACTATTGTTGCACTGGATTTAGGCTTTGCATCCAGTGTGCTACCAGTAATCGCCGCTTAATGCGCCAAAAGCATTACACAATACCCAAAACCAATTTTCAATTCCCACACGCAGCCATTAATGGCGCGCATGCGCATACGACGCGCGCAACTTGCTGCAACCCGACTGACAGCTCACTGCAAATTCAATTGCAATTCGGATGTTTATTTATTTTCGCATTTGTTGTTGCATTAATTTCATAATGCCAATTAGGCGATATGCAACACCCTCTGTCGCCAAGGCGCGCGGAACTGCCGAAGCGCTGATCCACCGTCGGCAGGCAGTCATTCAGCGCGGCAATCAAGCACCTGACGTACTTCGAGAGACTCGAAGCGCGCACAAATGCACATTTCAATTTAAATTATTTGACCGAAGTGAACATTCGTTCGCCACTGGGCGCCGTTAATGCAGCCACCGCGCTAGCCATAAACGCCGATGGGGCTGGTGGCGTGCAACGTCTTTTACTTTACTCTTTTTCTTCACGCCATGCTTGGCATACTGGTTGCAACGAAGGTGACAAATGGGGCTACACCATTCAACCAATTGTTGTTGTTGTTTAGTACCAAAATACAGTCGACGAATTTGTATGCAAATTGCTTATTAGGCGATAAAGGCGATCGTAGGCAATTAACGTAATTGATTGCAAATCAAAATATTGATTTTTCCTGCTGTAAGCGTCATGTTTTTTCGTTGCTTTTTGATATGTTAATTTGTTTGTTTCGCAAAATGGCATTTGAGACACTAAGTGATTCCAAGTACTTTCCTACTTCCAAAGGTAGAGAGCTGCAAACATTCAGTTGTCTTTTCAAGCCAGATTTGCGTTGGGTTTAGATTCGTTGCAGACGGGGCAGGCCTCGTCTGTGTGCTTTTGATAAACCTCATTGTTAAAGTTCATAAATAATTTTTCGTATATTACTTCCATCTCTCTCACCCAGAGATCACACTCATCAGCTATTGTCATGAGCCACGCCTATAAGCCATACATAAGGAAAGTGATGATGTGGTAGCATGACAGTTCGTTTCTTCTTCTTCTTCTTGACTGGCGTAGACACCGCTTACGCGGTTATAGCCGAGTCCAAAACAGCGCCAATTGGTTATTCCAAGCGAAGCCAGGTCCCTCTCCACCTGTTCCTTCCATCGGAGTGGAGGTCTCCCTCTTCCTCTGCTTCCACCAGCGGGTACTGCATCGAATACTTTCAGAGCTGGAGCACTTTCATCCATTCGGACAACATGACCTAGCCAGCGTAGCCGCTGTTTTTTTATTCGCTGGACTATGTCTATGTCGTCGAATAACACATACAGCTCATCGTTCCATCGTCTGCGGTATTCGCCGTTGCCAATTCTTAAGGGACCATAAATCTTCCGCAAAACCTTTCTCTCGAAAACTCCTAGTGCCGTCTCATCGGATGTTGACATCGTCCACGCTTCTGCACCGTAAAGTAGGACGGGAATGATGAGAGACTTGTAGAGTTTGGTTTTTGTTCGTCGAGAGAGGACTTTACTTTTTCAATTGCCTACTTAGTCCATAGTAGCACCTGTTGGCAAGAGTGATTCTGCGTTGGATTTCCAGGCTGACATTGTTATTGGTGTTAATGCTGGTTCCCAGGTAGACGAAATTATCTACAACTTCAAAGTTATGACTGTCAACAGTGACGTGGGAGCCAAGACGCGAATGCGCTGACTGTTTGTTTGACGACAGGAGATATTTCGTCTTGTCCTCGTTCACCACCAGTCCCATACGCTTCGCTTCCTTATCCAGTCTGGAGAAAGCAGAACTAACGGCGCGGGTGTTGTTTCCAATGATATCGATATCATCGGCGTACGCCAGGAGCTGTACACTCTTGTAAAAGATGGTACCTCTCTGTTTAGCTCTGCAGCTCTTATAATTTTTTCCAGCATCAGGTTAAAGAAGTCGCACGATAGTGAGTCACCTTGTCTGAAACCTCGTTTGGTATCGAACGGCTCGGAGAGGTCCTTCCCGATCCTGACAGAGCTTTTGGGTGTTGCTCAACGTCAACTTACACAGCCGTATTAGTTTTGCGGGGATACCAAATTCAGACATCGCGGCATAAAAGGCAGCTCCTTTTCGTGCTGTCGAAAGCAGCTTTAAAGTCGACAAATAGATGGTGTGTGTCGATCCTTTTTTCACGGGTCTTCCAAGATTTGGCGCATGGTGAATATCTGGTCAGTTGTTGATTTTCCAGGTCTAAAAACCACACTGATAAGGTCCAATCAGTTTGTTGACGGTGGGCTTTAGTCTTTCACACAATACGCTCGACAGAACCTTATACGCGATGTTGAGGAGGCTTATCCCACGGTAATTGGCGCAAATTGTGGGGTCTCCCTTTTTGTGTATTGGGCAGAGTACACTGAGATTCCAATCGTCAGGCATGCTTTCTTCCGACCATATTCTGCAAAGAAGCTGATGCAAGCACCTTATCAGCTCTTCGCCGCCGTATTTGAATAGCTCGGCCGGTAATCCATCGGCACCCGCCGCCTTATTGTTCTTCAAGCGGGTAATTGCTTGTTCTCTCTGACAGTTCGTTTAGAGAGAACTAAACCGATGTTTCTAAAAGACATTGTGGTACTCGGCATTTAGTATAAGCTCATATAAAAAATTAAGTAAGGAATCTTTGTTCCCAAACTCGAATTAATTACTTCAGGGTGAATTA
Organism: Zeugodacus tau; assembly: GCA_031772095.1. Taxonomy (NCBI): domain Eukaryota; kingdom Metazoa; phylum Arthropoda; class Insecta; order Diptera; family Tephritidae; genus Zeugodacus; species Zeugodacus tau. Next base: position 53,866,936 of record CM062651.1, on the reverse strand, counting down.
AAATAAACACGGCAATGAGTCCAAGAACTCATTTTAATATCTCACAGTTACTGCCCTATTATTACGCTTATGGTTTGCACATACTTATATAACATAAAGACAACTATGTTTCATTTTGTCGCAAATTGTTGGTTGATTTTGTTGGAGACTTTCCACATAGAGAGCCAAGGTATTGAAATTAAATTAGTTCTTTGTCAGTAGATTGGCTGCTTTGTACAACACTCGGCTGGGTATTTGACTAAACAATATTTTCTGGGAGATTGGTCATAAGTAGAAATCGTGTATTTTCCGATTTTTGCCTAAAAAATCCTAAATATGGATAATTATATATACATATTTTCCTCTTAATTCAATGGTGTATATATTTTCCGGTCAAGCTTATATGACGGGTGGATCGCCCCTATTTTGTGTTTCGGAATACTCTTAAGTTCCCATTCGTAGCAAAGAAGTCCTATGATCATTTTTATCTTAGAACTCATGCCAGAAATCCATAGTTATCGAGAGTATTTGTATATATGCTGCAATATTTCCACTCGAACTTCATCATTCAATAATAAAATAGCAGTTCCAATGCCTTTCTTCTCACCCCTCTTCCTGTCGACAGATTAGAGAAGTAACTAGTCTATTCGTATTATCAGTTGTAATATCAGTATCGGTGGATAGGCTTTTTATTCCGACAAATTTTTTATTTGATCTTGAAACCTCTTGTAAATATCATATCAATTCTCTCATATAAAACAATTCCTTCGGTCCCTGGCTTCTTTTTCCACCTTCGATACTTCCTTTAGAACTTGGAATCAAATACGTATCTTAACTACGACAAAACAATGACTTGAGGAGTTGATGGGTCCGATATGCGAACACATCCCCTTGTCTTGTTGAATGACTTTCACATATCAAATGGCGACTTTTATCTTGAAACCTTTAAAGCAGTAAATAACAAGTTCCGTGCTCTAACGAAGTTTCAACATATGTGGAAAGATTGGCCGTAAAAGTTGAAACTTCTGTTAATGAGACAGATATCTTGGAATTCATTCATCTGTAGTCGTGTTATATTTCTCTTCCAAAGAAAGGAAATTGAGCATATTTTAAATAAAATATGTTATAAGGAGTTCCTTAGTAGATGGAATGACAGTACTCGATTACATAATTACTCTACTTTACTTGGCCACTGGAGTAGACGTCGGTAGGTCGACCCATATTATTTCCTTGACTCGCCAGACACATTTATGGATCCTTGGATATTGGCATATTTTCAGTGGCATTCACCAACCAAAAAGGAACTTCTCACCTGCACCGTTCATTTCGGATCCTTACTCTCAAGAATTTCATAGTTCTAAATAATTTACGATAGGAACAATAAGCGCTATCCATTTCAGACTTCAGAGCAAAACGGTGGATTGGTTTCTCTCCATTAATATTCATGTTACCTTGAGTTCAAGAACGTTTCTACGTTGATAATTATAAACACCGTTGAAATGACATTGCATACCCAGAAAAGTAATCATATCCCACTTAATCTTTGCTAAATTTATAACACAACGTTTTAAAATTTACCTAAACACCTGTCCTTAACACTATAAAGATCAACATGAGATATATGTACATATATAGACAAATAATATAGACTACGCAGACTAGAAGATAATACCTACTTGCTTCCGAACTCTTAGCATTTTAACTTTTTCTTATCCATTGTAGACTACGGAACTTGCTTTCAATTTCACTAATTCTGTTTATAGCTAATACTACTGTCGACAACTGCCGATGACGTATTCCAAGAAGTAATAATGAGAAATTGAAAACAAATTACAAGGATGTTGGTATCGACCGCAAATGAGTAGCAGCCATGAAACCGCACCGAATCAACTCGGCATTCATGCCACATGCGGACTCATAGGCAACACCGGCATATGTGCGAGTCTATAGTATTGAAATGTCTGCGGATGTAAGGATGATACATTGGCATACCGAATGTTGTCTACCGCTTGCCAAATGTCCATGCACCTATGCGCTTCAACACGCCCGTTGATGAACTGACAGTGAGGCCCATTAAAAATGGCATGATGAGCAGGCAAAAAGTCGTAAAATTATTTTATTATCAACATACGGTGGCGAACAATGCCCAACCTGAGTCGCAGCATAAACGCTCGGTTCGGGATAACTTGAAGAGCTTCCACGCGGAAAGAATAACCAGTTGCTGGTGTTGCGTCCAGCATCGAACATATACACGAATGACCACGATAATACAGGTATAAGAATTTATATATATATATTCTTGCTGTAAATAAGTTCCTTGCAGGGAATAATGTCGAAGGTTTTCGAATTTAGCTAATCTTGGAAGACCTTATATTTTACCTAAGCTTTAACTTACAAAACCGCTTCACTTTACGTTTGAGTATCTTCAATGAGAAAGTCTCTATCCACTTGATCTTTTCTAACCCTCTGTCTTTTACACTTTCAGATAGAACCATATTCAGAATTGGAGACACCATTTTAATGACATCGCATAAGACACTTCGAGGAATTTACGAACATTTACGGATTAACAACGGTGAATTTCTCTTATATATAGTATAATTCAGTTCTTGCTCACAAGAGCAACTCATAGAAACCACGAAAACATTTGTATTAAATTTCCTATGGGGCAATGGTCTCATGTTTCACTGATTATTGACCAACTGTGTAGCAGATTGCTATGGTGCGAGTAGCTTATGTCCGTTCCGAAATCCAGATATCATTTTTATTAGTTTTACGGATAAAGTCCTTAAGTAATGGTTTTAAAAACTAATATGCAATTCGCATTTCATTCGCAACTCAGCGTTAAATTGGATGAACACTTCTATTGAGAATGAGTATATTGCTTCAGCTGTTCAAGGATCTCACTATACTGAGTAGAGCTGTTATTGTTCTTTATTTTTATAACTATAGCCAAAAAGTTCGGTAATAAAGTAATATAACATTTTATATTCATTGCAAAAGCTTCATGAATGTGTGAACTTCAAATACCTCCTTTTAACTCTCTAAGAAAAACTTTTAGTAAAGCTGGTGTTTCTCTCCAAAGCGATTTAAAAATGTAACAATATATTTTAAGAGGCCAAACAGTTTTCTGATATTTAAGAACCGATCAGCTTTCAAGTTTAATGTTTCGTGTAGTTCCAGATCGAGCAAATCGATGGAGTTAAATTTGACTATATAGTATAATGTAAAATATCGATCTACCCTCTAAAATAGCGTCGGTGATTTTGAAAGAGAAAAGGGCTGATAAGAACTAATTATCTTTCCTTTGAATCTACTAACTAATCGACACAGATATATGGTATAAAACTACTCAGGATGACGAGTACGGTTGAAATCGTCTGTCCGTCTGTATATTTATCATTCCGCATTGAGAAATCTCGATGAAACTTGATACACGTATTTCTTGGCACTCCATAGAGGTTGGTATTGCAGATGAGCAAAATGGAGCCATTCAGCCACGCCCATAAAATGACGTTAAGTGAAAAACAGCAATAACTGAAATTCGAAACATAGTATCATAGTATTGAGATGTTTACTTGCTTCCAAATTTTCCTAAAAGTGGATGTGGCCCAATCCTAATAGGTTCTTTAGAAATATCTCGCAAACTTCAAAATTTACAGTAAAGATGCTAGAGCGGGGATGAACTAAAATTGGTATCACATTATTGGACAACGGGCGTTGTACTGACTACTTTTGGGTCAAAACTCATATCTCAGGAACTAATCGACCAATTTCAATCAAAGAATCATATCAATAATAAATCATTATCTTATGATGTACTCCAGCACTGCAACGGTTCACAACCACGCCTACTTCCCTTATAAAACCTTTTAATTTCATCCTACGCTTTATTCTTCACTTTAAAATTTATAAATCAAGCACCAATGAAGATATCGAAATTTTACTATCACTTTTCAAGACCCCAGATACTGAACATGAGCACCCCAGACTTGTAGCTATTTTTTATAGAAAATATCGGTATATATCTCATATATTCAGCAGAAATACAGTGGAGTATTTATTCTCTGTATCAAAAAATAATAAAATTGGGTCGGTACTTCTCCAAACTCCCATATGCCTATTATTTGGATTTTCAAATATGCGGCGGCGTTTATCCTGTATATATGGAATAATGTTTGGTATGTCCTAGCAAAATTAAGTGAACTTATAATCTTGGATATAATGAAGCTTGGTGACATAAATAGTTAAAATCGGTCCAGGAATTATTCCAGCTGCCATATATTATATAAAGGGTTTTCCAATAAGAGCGCTAAAAAGTTTATAAAAATGTAAATTAATTAAATAAAACAAAAACGGTTTGGGATATAAATGAAATTCTTTATTCCTGTAAAAGGACATTCGATGCCATTATGTATGGAACTTTTGCATGACCAAAACGGGCACGGTTCCAGAAGTCCATACGCTGACGTTTTCAAACATAAATCGCCCGATACAATTCTGGAATTCCACGTTCGATATTCGTACGAAATTCATCAATCGTCGCTGGCTTATTGGCATAGACCATAGACTGTAGCCCCAATTTTCAATAAATCGATTGTGACACTCGCTGTATGGCTTTTGACACCATCCTATTGGAACCACATATTGGCCAAGTCATCCAATCATCTAATTCGATCCAAATATTAGGTTGTCAAATGTCTCCCTTCCGCCCTTTTGAATTTCCCGGCTATGTATAAAGCGTTACAGAGCTCGTATCTGGCAATACTATACATCTTTGAAAGGTCTTTGACATAACCTACAAAACGACGCTATGCATGATTAGTTTGGATATTGCGTCCAACAGTTATAGACGTGTAAACATGGAGTTCACTAACGCCGAAATTCGCGCTATTTTAAAGTTTTCCTTCCTTAAAGGCAAATCCGCTAGAGAAACGTTCCGTGAGATTAATGGTGTTTTGGGGGATGCTACTATATCACTTCGAACTGCAGAGGAATGGTTTGGACGATTCAGAGCGGCTGAAAACGACACCATGGATAAGTCAGCCGGCGGAAGACCTGTGACGAAAGGTTTTGCGGTCTGTTTGGTGGTTTGGAGAATCATCCACCACACATCCACATCTTGGGAGCAGCTCCCACATGGCCAGACGCATAATTTTACCATCTACTACAAACAACTGGACCGCTTGAAGCAGGCGATCGACCAGAAACGTCCAGAATTGGCCAACAAGAAGGGTGTAGTGTTCCACCAGCACAACGCCAGACCACACACTTCGTTGATGGCGCGTCAGAAGCTACGGGAGCTCGGATGGGAGGTTTAATCGCATCCGCCATATAGCCCGGACATAGTGCCAAGTGATTACCACCTTTTCCTGTCCATGGCGAACGCCCTTGAAGGTGTAAAGTTGAACTCAAAAGAGGCTTGTGAAAAGTGGCTGTCCGAGTTCTTTGCAAACACGAAGGGGGGCTTTTACGAGTGAGGTATTATGAAGTTGCCGTCTACATGGAAACAAATTATCGAACGAAACGGCGCATGTTTGAACTAAATCCGATCACTGTAACACTTTTTATGAAGCAGTGAATAAAGGTTCTCATTGTGAGGTAGTGATACCCGAATTTCGGTAGTGAATTTTAATAATTTCGGCTCGTTATTGGATCTTATATCTTTCCATGAAACCTTACTGAAGAGAAATATCGAAAGAGCGGGAAACAATATGGCATATTTTATAGCTCAATTCATGCATATATTTGCGCATTTTTCATTTGTCATCAAGAGAGGCGAAGCACTAATTAGAACATTATCTATTAATTCGTTATTAATTTTTTAATGTAAGCAAATATTTCCGGTTAATACACAGCTGTTAATATTTAAATGCAGCTGCATGAAATATTCCGCATTGCCGCCTTTCATAGTTTGGCATAAAACCACTAGCATTAAGTGCAATCGTAATTCATCTGCTGCACTCATTAAATAAAAATTCTGCGCTAATAAAATGAAACCTAGCCGGTGGTCTTTGAAATTTTCGTTTCTTTTCCAGGAACGGTAGCAACCGCCAACAAAGTCGGATTAGGCGATTAGACGAGCAAGCGAGTGGGTAAGTAGTCGCTGGCAATTGCGAGAGGTAAGGTAATCGCGAGAGGATGTGAATTTTTACAGCAAACAATTTTCCGCATTAAGCAAATATCAAACGGCCAACAGAAGCTGCCGACGCAATATACATATACTACGCGCTTATATAGACGTACAGATAAGGATCGATTGTTGTTGTTGGTGGAAATAGAAATTAGTCGCATGCATTAAGAACAATTAACATTGTAGGCAGCGGCGATTTGGTTGCATTGTTAGGGTCGTAAAGTTGGACGGACGACTTGCTCACCGGCGGAACTATCAAAAATGCGTGTGTGTTGTATCTTTGTGTGTGTGCGCACCGCTGTTTGTATGGCGAATGTAAACATAAAATGCCCTAAACATTTAACGACCTTCCTTCCACTTTCTTTACTTTTTTCCACCAATTGCGTGTGAGTGTGTGTGTGTGTTTGTTTGGGCCTAATTGCACAAATCAACAAGTCGTCGGCGATGTAAATATTGAACCTGATCCAGTGTTTGTTGTTGTTTTATAGTTTGTTTGCAAATGGCCAAGTGTGAAACAATGTTGCTGCCCAGTAGCAGCAGTTTTGGTTAATTGAAATTCCCAGTATTTGATGGGTTTCCAATCTTGAGGGTCTCAAGGACTAAAATGATAGAATTTAAAGATTCTTGCAACAAAATTAAGCAACAGTAAGCTAGCGATTAGTATGAGGGAGGAAAGAAAATGTTGTCTAATTAAATAGAATGTATGGAAAACCGGAAATTAAACAACTCCAAGAAATATATATATATGTCTAAGAATACGTACATATGTATGTCTTGCGATTACATTGTATGTACAGTGAAAACTCAGTACATAACTGTATCAACACCACTGTATAACCGTCGCGAGCGGATCAACTCTGCAATAGCACTACAGAGTGGAGTGGTGAAAAAAATCAGAAATCTCTGGCAAAAAACTTCAAACTTAGCCTAGTACACGATTAACCCACATCTTGGACGCGATCATAAATTATTATGCATCTTAGGCAACACACGAGCAAAAATAATACAACAACCACAAGAACAATAACAGAGGTCCAACAACATGCTGTAGCGCGTCGAACATCGTATGACTTTCATACACACATACGAGTACATAGTACATTATCGACCGACATGCATACACGAGTAAAAAATGCCGACCCAAAAAAATTGCATCGAGTCAGCGTATCGTTGAATGTGTGATCCAACAAGCGCTCATTTTTTCGCCCAGCTAACAAAAATGCACAACAACAACAACTATGACAATATAAGATTGCTCTTACATTATACATTTTTTTCAATGCTAACTACATAAGTACGTACTGTTATAGTTCCATATTATGCATAAAGCGTTACTAGTCCATCTTGGAGCTAACTTTATTCCAAACCCATAGAATCAAATCTATTTTTGTTTAGTTCATTCAATGAAATTGTTTTACAACCTCATGGTCCATAATATATATCAATTTTTCTTAAAATTTACATTTTTTTCGCTTCCCCCTTTTGGTAATATAAACTCCTTCCCTTTGCAAAAAACATACATATTTTTAAACAATTCCGAAATTGATAAGTCTCGTACGCCTTAATTTATCAAAATATGTTAAGTTAATCAATGAAAGCCTCAGCTCCTCTCTAATAATAAAGCCTCGATGTACAGAATAATTTGTTTCCATAATAAATTCTAGGGACCTGACAAGGGATACCAAATTTAATGAATCTGTCGGGCACAATTTTTTTTAGACAGCAAACTATTATTAACTTTAACAATTTAATGTTACAATGTTTAAATAAAGTGATTTCAATAAAAAAATTTGATATGAACTGCACAATTTAGAGCAATATCTTCCTAGGTGTCAACAGCTATCACCAAATTTCATATATTAGTGACATGAAAGCGACCGGTTAGTCATGTGTCGTGAGTTAACTGACACTTTTACTGCTGGGTGAACTATAAATATGTACGTATATATGTGAGTGTAGGATGAGGTCGGAACAAAATACTAATTTCTTTTTATTTTTCTATTTTTGATCCTAGTAACAAAAAATAAAATATGCCATTTCGGCATCCCGCACTCTGAAGCTATACAACGGCAAAACATAGTCAAATTTTCTACATACAAATGTACAACGAAACATTTTAAGATACACTAGAATCAAACTCCCAAGAAACCAAAAGTATTAAACATACATATTCTAACTCTTTAGTACTTAAAAAATTTACCCGAAAACCACATAACAAATTTCCCAGAAGCGGTAACAAATCCATTTTAGGTTCTAATTAATAAATGGAGGAGGATTTTGTACATATGTTATGAACCTTCCTTATACTCGTAGATGTGCGACGGCTATTATGTATTATGCGCCTTTAACCACTACTTTACAGCAATCTAGTCAGTCTAACGCACTTTTAACCTTATCTCGATCTCAAAAACTTTTAAGACCCTTAAACAGAATTAGTTCTCTGATTAGATATTTCAAAGAATACCTGGACAACGAGTAAGATATCTGAACCTTTAAATCAAATCTCATATCTATCAAATTTATGTCCTTTACAATAAAGATATTGCAGAAAACTATATCATTAATTTTACGTAAAGATATTCCATGAAGATCAATATACTTTTGATTTCGTAAGACATAGACTTCGAAATACATTAAGTATTTTAATTAGGATAAAGAATCACATGGTTTTGACGGTTTTAAAAAATCTATTTTTTGTGTCTTATTACATTATATCTCTAGAAATTGAAATCGGAGATACAATCTAGAGGTTACCTTTATTGTCACTCAAAACGTTAAACGCGTTTTTCTCAAAACTATGTTTTTAAGGTCAAAGTCAGTTTTCTTCATTTCTCGTTCTTGATAAAATTTTAGACAAGTCTTTGATCTTCAATTTACAGGACTTTTACAAAGAATTGTTTCAATTACAACTATTGACATACACAAATATCCCAAATTTTGCCATTTTTACATTGGAAAAACCTCGGTCAAATATCAATTTTGTTACCATTAATTTTTAGAAGTTTTAGTTCTAAGTCTAATCAAGTAATTTTTTTATTTTTACCTCAGATGGACGCTAGGAGTTATGCTGTCAACCTGGCACACTGTTTTTTGGAAATAACGTCATAAAGGCAAGGTTTTTAATATGTTTCTTAAAATATTTCTCATTAAATGTATATCTTGAATATGATAAATAGTTTGAACTAAATATTTCATTTATTATTATTGAACTAGAACGTTCTTTTCCAGACGTATGACCATAATTCTGGAACAGTCATTTTGTTTAGAACTACTTATTTTAACATAGGAAGTCTTTCCATGTAAGTTTTTTCTTCGAAGTAAGAAAAAAATAAATTATTTAACTTCGATAGATTCCCGTTCAAAATTTCATTGTCAATGTAGACGTCTTTTGATATGTTTTTAAGGACTTTGTTCGATATTGAAAAAAACAATCGATGAATAGTACAATTGATAAAATAGCTTGCCCAATTCTAGAAAGTATACATTACAGACGATTTGGTCTTTTGGTTTATGGGTCTTCCTTTAATGCTATACGTGCATATATATACATATATATATATACACAACAACCACATGTCTGAAATTGTTAAATACTCGAGTAGGCCAACTAGCGCTTAAACAACACAGAATGTCAGCTGCAAAACTTTCTTGCAGATTTTTGAGATTCTACTCACAGAATGTGCCCCCAACCCCAACCGTAGAGTGGAGTACTAGTGTTGGGGGAGAGTTTCGCTTGTTTTAGCTGAAAAAAGTCACTTTTTTTTCCTTTTTGGTCTGACTCTTATTTTTTACTACGACTATGTATGGTGTGCAATGAAACTTTTTTACTTTTAATTATTTCGCCGCTAAAAGGAGCATAACTTTTTCCGGCGCATGCAGATTTTGTGACACACTTACCGCAAACTCATTGCGCTTTGAATTATAAGTACATATATATGAAATATGCACATACTTATGTACAAAACTAAGTACGGTTAATATATATGCGCTTATGTACTGGATCGTCTAACAGTGCATGTAAATGCAATCGTTGCACCAGCAATTGCAATGACAGCAACTCGAAAAGCAACCTCAGTTCGGCTCATAGAAGTGATGTTAAGCGCACACATCAACCGAAAAAACGAGCAGCTAGGCATCAAGCATGATTACTTTATGACAAGTCAAAATAAAACATAACGCAATTGCACAGACACACATGAACACATATTAAAGCGGAGTTTAGACGCACATCAGCGCTATTTCAGTGGGTAATGTGTCGATGAGCTCCAGCAATTGCGGCAACTCGCGCGGCTCAACCACCGACTCCAGCCTCGCAAAATGGAAGGTAGTGAACAGAGTGTGTGTGTTTGTGTTGACAAATGTACGTGTCGGCTAAGTGTGCCGCGCCACCTTATTTCAACTTCACTTACAGCTCCGCCGACACAACAAGTTGACGTTACTTTTTTCCCCCCTTTTTTCTCTTCTCACCTCACATTTTGTGCACTCAATGTTTTCTCTTTTCTAACGGCGGCGATTGTGTGTTAGCTGCCAGCAGTCAAAGTGTATCGAGATTAAGTTAGCAGTTTAACAAGACAACAGCAACAGCAACAACCACAACAGCTGTGATAGCGATGGTGTGATGACGACAACGGATGTGCACCGTTGTCAAAATAATGCAACAAATACGCTTGCAAATAGTGCAACGGCACCCCTTTCATTGTAGCGTTGTACGATTGTATGATTCGTAGCACCTCAAGCTTTCACTAATTGAAAAATAATATGAGAAAATATTGTTGTTGTTCTTGAAAATCATTTCTGGAATGGTGCTGAGTTGACTGTCTTTGGCTTTATCAGAATTCTGATCCGTTCAACTTACGAAGTCCCGACTCTCATGGGAACGGACAACAGCTTCAAACAATCGGGTCAACCAACGTACTATTGTTAGATTGCAAGCCTTAAATTGTTATATATGATCTGAAGAAAAACATTTTCAAGATTAAACTTATGCTAGGTTAGGTTAGGTTAATCTGGAAGCCAACATGCTACTCTCGTGTACCTAAATCAACTACATAATTAATCGGAAGCCACTCGCTATACACGCACTAGCATCGAGCGTCTGTGAGTGAGTAAGATTAAAAGAATAAGAGGACATTTTCAGTCAATCACTCCTGAACTTTGTGTTAATGCAAAGTACACTAGATTGATATCAACCTTCCGAATGAAAATCTTACAGAAAGCATGAATATGTATTTGTTGTTCGGAGTTTGATACAATCTGCAAATATCTATCCTGAGAGATCATCAAAATTGTTTTATTATGAATGAGATCAGAGACATTCTTCTCTTAAAAGAAACGTTCTCCTAGAAAGCACATTTATGTTTTGGCATACCTTTTGAAAGTAACGAAACTAGTGAAGATCATCTCCTTATATGAATTTCATTAATTAAAAAAACTTGGAAAGCCTTCCTTTTATGATTTAAGCTTTAATCATTTTGGATGTGCATTAATAACGCCGTGATAATTAAATAATATTTATAATATAATTATGGTGTTATTCATGATTTTGTCACGTGCTCTCGCAGAGCTCTATCGTGAAATCGATATATCTCAGTACTAATCAATTCATGTATTATAGTTTTGTTCACATAACGGTTGTTTGTGTCACCCAGAAATAAAAGAGTTAGATATAGGTTTATATATACCAAAGTGATCAGTGTGAAGAGTGGAGTTGAAACGCGGATATCTGTAGGGCCGTCTGTCTGTCCATCCATCTGCCCGTGCGAGCGATAACTTGAGAAAAAATTGAGATATCTTAATGAAATTTGGTACATATATTCCTTGGCACCCTGAAGAGGTTGGCATTGAAAATGGGCGTAATCGAACCACCGCCACGCCCACAAATGCCGAAACCGAAAACACATAAAAGGTAATAACTAAGCCATAAATAAATTAAAAAAAAATTAGTACAAAGGATCACACTAGGAAGGGGCATATTTGGATGTATTTTTGTTGGGGAAGTGGGCGAAGCCCTGCCCCCAAATAAGTTTTCTGTACAAACCTCACAAACCAATAAAGCTATATGAACCAAACTCTCTGCAGTCGTTTTTCTTACGTACCCCATCACACACTATTAAAATAGTTGAAATCGGATAATAACCACCACCACGCCCACCTCCCATACAAAGGTTACTAAAAGTAAGTTATTTAACTCACTAACGAATAATATCAGAAACCTTAAATTTTGCAGAAGAAATGGTCCTCCTGTATGCTGTACTCAAATTTTTTTGCAAAATGGAAAATGGTCGTGGCGTCACCCACTTATGGGTCAAAGTGAGTCTACCGATTTCAATGAAATTCGGTACATAATATTTTCTTGACACCCTGATAACACGTGTGTAAAATGGGCGGAATCGGTTCACAACCATGCCTACTTCCCATATAACTCAATTTTGTATTTCATCTGATTCCATCATTTTATAATATATAGTGTACCTTGGTGGTAAAAATGAATTAAATTGGTTCAGGAATTACCTCAGCCCTCTTATACTATATATAATGATTTTCGTTATTATATTGGACTTTAGGCCGAATATATGGGTAAAATTGTATATTATATATATATACATATAAGTAAAGTTAAATAAATAAATTACGAGAGTATAAAATGTTCGGTTGCACACGAACTTAGCCTTTCCTTACTTGTTATTATATACTTTCTATTCGGCACACATATTGTTGTAGTTTTTTTTGTGAAATATGATCTTGATTAATTTCAGCCACTAAGATTAGACTTATTTTTATGAACTAGGCGATTTTCGTTCGTTAAAAGCTCATACTTCGTTGCTTGTTCGTGAATTAATGGTCAAAAACAATACTGTAACGATGCATATTCGCCAGACATGACTCCGTGTGACTTTTTCCTACTTCCAAAAATAAAGAGATCCTTAAAGGATCATCATTTCACAAGAAGACGAGGGAGAATTGAGAATTGCTTAAAAAGCAAAAGACCATCCCAAAAATAGAGTGAAAAGAAACGCTAGCGTAAGTGCATAATATCGAATGGGGACTAATTTGAAGACGACAATCTTTATGCAGGCGAATTAATAAATATTAAAAAAAAACACAAAATGTCTTTTGATTTCGGTAAATTGTTCTGAATTCTTCAGCAAAATCTTTGCAACATTTTCAAAGTATTAACATAGTAATAATAATAATATGGACACATTTAACTGTTTATAGATTATGAAATCTTTTATTTTTCCAACCACAATATTTTCCAACATAAGATAAATATATTGAGTACTTATGCATGTTGCAATATAAATAACAAAATATTAAAAACATGGGCTACGCTCATACCTTACAAGCAAATGAAATGGTCAATTAAATGAAGTGCGTAATTCGATCAACACATAAATAAATGTTGTAATCAAATTCACTTTAAGTTAATAAAATGGGGATATTGAATGTGTTGAACTGGTTTTATTAAATGAAAACACGTCTTTTTAAGATGTAAATAAAATGTGTCTTGTAGTGCGTGTAACTTGTTAGTTTAAAAGATATGAGGCTAACAAGCGGCTCCTTCGAATTTCATTAAAATAAAACATTTGTATATGACCAAAAGCGTTTTACGCACTCAGCTTGCTACATGAACACATATAATATATAAATATATGTACATATATATATATATATATGTATATATATACATATATGAGTATGTGCAACTAAATGTGTGTACAATATTTTAGAATGAGCATTTATGGACTTGTATATTGCATATACATAATAATTGGAGTACAACTTGTGCGCATGCGCAACTTTCGATTTCATTCACTATCAAAAACCATGCACTTATTTGGCCAATTCTGTATGTCGAACAATAAAAGAGGTTGTTGCCAATACATATTGGTAAATAAATGGTTACAAACTTCAACATAGATGTGGTATTGATTATCATCTATATACATAGATATACCCAGTTCAATGTATGTCCCTCTTATAATTTTACACACATAACTATCAATTGAACTATGAATGAACTGTACGAGACCCAAACTAACTGTTGAATTTAGGCACACCGTTCGCCAAAATGTCAAATCAGTAACCATAAACGTATATGTGAGCTCAAAGGCGCGTATGTGTGCGCAAGTTCATTTAGATGAGTTATTGATTTCGTGCGAAATTTATGTTCAGTTGCGACAGCGACTGCGCTTTTGGTTTAATGATTTTGTCAATACATTCACACAAAGTGCAGCAGTGAATCAGTCGCTCGCATTTTGGAATAATTTAAAATTTTATGTGTGATAATCTTTATTGGATTATTACTTTAAATGCATATGACTTCGATATTTTGACTGTCCAATTAAAAAGTTCTGTCGATTGAAAGTTTATATAGTCGACTTACATAGAGAATAGTTCAAAATCCTAGGCTTGATATTGACAACTTGTAGATAAAATGAACAACTTGACCGATTTGAACCGATTTTGTTCCTTCATTTGCACGACCTTTTTAATAGAGTTTAAAATTGCCAAATAGGGTCCTAGTTCATCAATGTTCCGTAGCGTCATATCACAGTCCTATATACAATACCTGACAGGCTTAAAAGTTGGTATTGTTTCTACTTTTAGTGGACTACAATGGATTAAATAGATCTAACCTTTAGGAGCAGCGTATAGAAATTTAACCGTTGACGGACACCGGTTCCTGATATTTTTATTGACACTAGATTTCGATTTCAATAATATTTGTCGCCAAGCTACATTATATCCAAGAATTTACTTTCACTTAATTTTGCAAAGATATCTCTCATATTAACTGATTTGTTAGCCCACCCTATTTTTGAATATATATCATATATCAGGTATATGGGGGTTCAATACTTCCTGACCTATTATAAAACAAGCATCTCTTCTTTCAATTTCCATAGAATATGTATATCAGAGATTTTTCAATATTTTCTCTAAAAAATGTGCCACAAACATTTAGGTCCTCATATTGGATACATTAAGATGTTATAGTCCGATTTCGATTTTTAGACAGACAATGTCACATTAGAATTATAATATTTTTGTGTAAAGTTTTGATTCCGATAACTTCACTGTTGCTTAACTTATATATTGTAAAGTGAAAGAATCAGATGAAATTTAAAATTGTGTTATAATAAGTAGGCGTGGTTGTTAACCGATTTCGCTCATTTTCAAACTATACTATTGGGAAGCCAAGAAAATGTTATGAAACGAAATTCGTTGAAATTGTAGTTCCTGAGATATGGTTTTTGATTCAACAAGTAAGGAAAGGCTAAGTTCGGGTGTAACCGAACATTTTATACTCTCGCAATTTATTGAAGAAATTTTATTAAGATAACGCACAAATTTACCCATAAATTCGGCATAAAGTTTAATAGAATAACGAAAATCGTCCTATATAGTGAATGAGGGCTGAGGTAATTCCTGAACCGATTTCATTCAATTTCACCAGCAAGGTACACTATATCCAATACTATACGCTCACTTAATTTTGCTAAGATATATCACATATTAACCAATACATATATGCGTAATAAAGCCCAACGAATTTTTCAAAAACCTATAATTATGTATATGGGAGCTAGGAGATGTTGTGACCCGATTTTAATAATTTTTGGAACAGAGACACACTATTGGAAGAAAACAATTTTCTCTGAATTACATTAAATTAGCTGAGAGATTTACCCATATTTTCGGTTAAAATTTAACCTTAGGCGCTGAGTTCAACATGTTCGATATCTGGGGCCTTGAAAAGTTATAGTCCGTTT
This sequence comes from Zeugodacus tau, assembly GCA_031772095.1. Taxonomy (NCBI): domain Eukaryota; kingdom Metazoa; phylum Arthropoda; class Insecta; order Diptera; family Tephritidae; genus Zeugodacus; species Zeugodacus tau. The sequence continues at coordinate 53,851,048 of CM062651.1, read as the reverse complement.
TCGACAATTTTTTCACAAGTGATGCCACAGATCATATACTGTATTTGTGTAAAGTTTTATTTCGCTATCATCATTGGTTCCTAATGTATATGTTATAAAGTGAACGAATCAGATGGAATTCAAAGATAAGTTACATGGTAAGTAGGCGTGTCTGTGAACCGATTTCATCCATTTTCCACACATGTCATCAGGGTGTCAATAAAATATTATATACCGAATTTCATTGAAATCTGTCGAGTAGTTCCTGAGATATGGTTTTTGACCCATAAGTGGGCGATGCCACGCCCATTTCCATTTTGTAAAAAGATCTGAGTGCAGCTTCCTTCTGCTATCAATTCTGTGAAATTTTGTGTTTCTGACGTTTCTCGTTAGTGAGTTAACGCACTTTTAGTCATTTTCAACCTAACCTTTGTATGGGAGGTGGGCGTGGTTATTATCCGATTTCTTTCATTTTTGGACTGTATAAGGAAACGGTGAAAAGAAATGACTGCAGAAAGTTTGGTTTATATAGCTTTATTGGTTTGCAAGATATATATAAAAAACCTATTTGGGGGCGGGGTCACGCCCACTTTTCCAAAAAAAATACATTCAAATATACCCCTCCCTAATGCGATCCTATGTTCCAAATTTTATTTTCATAACTTTATTTGTGGCTTAGTTATAGCTCTTTATGTGTTTTTGGTTATCGCCATTTTGTGGGCGTGGCAGTGGTCCGATTCCGCCCATTTTCGAACTTAACCTTCTTATGGTGCCAAGGAACACGTGTTCCAAGTTTCATTAAGATATCTCAATTTTTACTCAAGTTACAGCTTGCACGGACGGACAGACGGACAGACGGACAGACGGACGGACGGACGGACAGACAGACATCCGGATTTGAACTTTACTCGTCACCCTGATCACTTTGGTATATATAACCCTATATCTAACTCGTTTAGTTTTGGGTGTTACAAACAACCGTTAGGTGAACAAAACTATAATACTCTCTTTAGCAACTTTTGTTGCGAGAGTATAAAAATGGGCGGCGCTATGGTGAAATAAACGTTTTAACTGGTTTCCTAAATAGCCTACAACAATTTTAGCACAAAAGGTGAAGTGGAAGGAACTCGTTAGAAATTGAGAAATTATCTTGTTATAAACCATGAAAGTCCATTCAAATATGAAACCATATCATATATTTATAATCGAGAAACAGTCCAGAAGATTACAAGAGGTCTCAGCTTTTATCGCACACTCTTCTATTCCATTTTATAGTCCATTTGCTTAACAAATTTAAAGTAAACATTGCCTACTTAAAGTATCGAGTTATCGATCTCCTGTTGTTAAGTTAAGATTATTATTATTATTGTATTTCAATATACTTCAGAAGAAGTATTCGAAATCCTATAAATTATAAATTCATTCTTTATACTTTTCCTCTGTATAGTATTGCCAATAGTCCGGAGCTTATATATTCGATTTTTAATATGGTCATATGTTCAAGATAACAAATTCATCATTACCGACTAGATGAGAAAACAAAAATACGTTTGCTCATTCAAAAGAGAGAAAATGTGAAGGATTATAGTAAAGAGCATGTCTTAAATTAGAAAACGGGTCTAAATGTGGTTCATAACCAAATCTGTAATTGCGATTTTCTATAAGCTTTCTTGTAGCAGCTTTTGATTATAAATCTTAGCCAAAATCAGAAAGCAAGAAGGATTCGCTCGGTTCTTACCTTTATTAACTGATTCATAAAATTAAAACACTTTAAGTTTTCGCATATAGATACATATTTATTTGCTTATCATTACATAAAAATATTTATAAATGAACTTCAAAGAAAATATAATGCTAATCAGTCTACGAATGTGATATTTGGTTAAGTCATTTGCATTTTCTTTTGGTTTTTCTTTTTCGTCTACAAACATTTACTACAATCGATTTTATATATTTGGTTATTATTATTTCTTTCAGTAGAGGAGCTCACATAAAAATCTATTATTTTGCTTTTTTTATTTCAGAATTTATTTCGGATAGGCTATAAAATGTACGTGCTAGTTTGATTTGCAACTAAAAAGAACAAGTATTTAAACGCTGAATTACTTTTTATAAAATTACTTTTATATCACGAACTCTTGGATGAATGGAGTAAACTGTATCCCACATATTATTAGTTTCTTCCCTGCTTTGTTTCTTGACTTTCTTTCTTTCTTAAACTTTTCTGCTTAAATTATATTACAATAAAATACAACCTTCAAACGGTATATATTAATTTAAAAGATTCCTTTACTTTTTGCTTTTTAGCAGAGCGGTTGGAAAACGCCGGTGACTTTTCGTCTCGAAAATTGGGTTTGACTTCTAGATTATACTAGCTCTAAATTAAACTAGATCTAAATTAGACATCTAATTTGGGCTAGATTTAAATTAGACTAGATCTAAATTAGACTAGATCTAATTTGGATTAGATCTAGATTAGACAAAGTTTAGATTGGCCAAGATCTAGATTAGACTAGATCTAAATTAGATTACATTAGACTAGATTAGATCTTTATCACCCTAGATCTAGATTAGATTTGATCTATATTAGATTCGATCTAGATTATACTAGAACTAAATGAGAACAGTCCTAGATTATAATAGATCTGAATTAGTCTAGTCCTTTTCTTTCTTAACAAAATGTACCTTACTTTTAATACTTTTATTTGATTCAGATTCTCGTCTTTTTTGTAGCTCTAACGTCTAGGGTTGTAATTGTCATTCATTAAGAAATGTTATAAGATCTTTACATTCCACACTTCACCAGGATCAAGGATTTACGAGTTTACTTTTTTCCTGAAATGTGGAGTACATTAAGAATTGTATACACACATAGTATTAATAGTAAATCGTCTTATTACTAGTAAGAATGCCCAGCCCATTTCGATTCTATAGTTCTCATAAGCATTTCTTATAAGCAACGGACAGTTTTTAGATGAGAATGACTGACAAGAAGATACAGATAGTCGGGAATACATATGTCAGTATCATACTAGTTCCAAATAGAAAACTTATCCAGTTGAGGTATGGACCAAAATCAAATTTATTTCATTACTATAATTTTCTTACATTGGAATAAAAGTTTTAAAACTTTTTTGAAATAGAAATCTTTCAAATAATTTGAATAAGGAGATCCCGGAATAGCAATATCATTTCGAACAAGTTCAAATGATACTGCTAGATGTCCATACAAGTAATTATTAAGCTATACCTTCGCTAATTGTACGAATGGGGGTCAGAAATTCGCTTTATGTGCCAATATCGAAGCGTATATACGTAAATATATATAAAAGATGAAGCAATCCTTGCTTCATAATACATTAGTATACATAAAAGAAAATCTAAATTAAAATTGTTTCAATGAATTTATTATTATAACTTCTTTTTTTATATCAAAACATCACAAACGTTACTGAGATACACAATAGGCTTCTCCATCATTACCAAATATCAGCGTCCACATTGCAGCGCCCTTCTCTACTAATACTTGTATATAGTAAGTATAGTGTATATAGTATGTGGTTTACGTACATATGTGTAAGTGGGTATATATAGAGTCTATCGTGCGGTTAATACAATACAATATATGCTTTTAAAATCTTACGAATTTCATAAATATACAGATATGTACAAATATATTGTTTCGCGTTAAAATAATACATATATATTTTTTATATATTCGCTAAATTAACAAAACAGAAAACAACTATGCGCCGTTGAAATTATTTAGTATTTATAGTTTTTAAAAATTTGCTTAAAATCATATATATACATATATATGTAGGTGTTTAGGCGTATATAAACAAGTGATTGCTGCTACAGACTTTGCAACAGATTTTCATTATTAAAATATTTTTTAATTTTAATATTTTTTTAATTTCATTTAGTTTTGTATTTTTATTATTTTTTTATTATTATTATATAATTTTAAAAATTAAATTTATATTTTTTGTTATCAATTTTTTTTATTATTGTTATTATTGTATTTTTTTATTTTAATTTAATTTATTTTTATTATATTTTTTTTATTTTTATAATATTTTTATTTTAATTTTTTCATTATTCATTTTTTCAATTTTTTCATATATTTTTTTTTTTGCATTTTCACTTTGCTAATAGTTAATTTGTATTATAATTATGAACTTTTGTAAACATTTGCTGGCTACTTTGGTATGTGTATATAGGGAACATTTTTATTTGTGTAAAAAAATTTTTTGGTAAATTATTAAAAATAAAAGAAAATACTTTATCAATAAGGTGGGCTCTCACAATTTGCTTATGCACATAGATACATATAAATTTCAAAAAATTTTGCAACATTATTATTTTTTTTTCTTATTTTTGTTGTTTTTCAAAATTGACAGTCTCTATTTTTTTACGGATGTAACGCTAAATGTCACGCTGGGGTGTATACAGACATACATATTATACATAAATGCTAGCATAACAGTATGTAGACATCGGCATTAGAACAGTTATTTGATTACATTTGTTTTTGTTAAATACTAATATTGAAATCACACATATATTTGTGGGTGTGTGTGTATTTATGCCATAAGTTATGTAAGTACGTTATGCAATATATATTTGCTACATCCGTTATGTATATATTTACGTTATAGGATTTTGTTTTTGTTAATTAATTTTCCTGTTATCCGCTATTGGCTTTATTGTTTATGTCAATACTTGTTGAATGCTGCTGATTACTACTATGCTACTTTCTTTGATTTGTGTATTTGTAATTATTTATGAATGTTCAGATCTCCATTTAGTTTAATACTTTTATGTATGTGTGTATAAAGGGTGGTCCATAAACTTTTTATATATTTTTAATATATTTTTTCTTGTCAATAAAGGGTGGTCCATAAACTGTTTGAAAATTTTTGAATTTTTTTTCCTATAGAAATGTATTTTTTTGGCTTATCAACTGTTCATGCGAGAATATTTCATAGAAATTCAATTATGAAAAAAATAGAAATAGTGACAACATTGTCCGACTTTTCGTAGAATGTGATGCCGAAGAGCTATATATGTGGACGGTGAACGAGACAGAGGATATGCGCTAGAACAATCTTAGCTTTCAACATGATAGAGCGACCCTCGACCACGGAACACTCGACACAATCACAATCGGTCTTTTTCGCACCCATTTCGGTAATCGTGTTGTCAATCGTCTCGGCAATGTCAATTAGCCATATCGGTCCTTCAATTAGACGACTTTTCTGGGAACTCAGAAAGATATTTTTTGGAAGATAGTGGAAGAAACTGTTATGAAATGTTATGAAAATCTTCGAAAGCTGATTCGATAGGATGATCTATTGCGAAATAAAAAGGAGTTTCTCAATAAGGGCAAGTTATTGCTCAGCTCGATTCACTACCATACGACGATTTTGGTGGTCAAAGGGCCTCAGTTATTTTGTCAATTTGATCTTGTAGGGATGTATTCCAAGATCTTTTCGCAAAATTCGCCACAACGACGTGCCTGTGGTTTCAAATTTGTTGATCTGACAGGACTATTATGGCGACCATGAATTTGACGTAGCGCTCTTAAAGTTGAGGCCACTGACTCCGAATTTCGGTAGTAAATTTTAACGATTTCTACTCGTTGTTGGATCGAATAATTTTCCACGATGAAATGGCCAAAAATATCCCTATCAGTCGACTTTTGTAGCGTCCCTTTTGAAAGACGTTTTAAACAAGTGCTTAGAAATGAAAAAGATGTCCCAAAAAACCAGGTCCATAAATAATTTTTTCCTAGTTCAAATTCTGCAAAATAGTTTTCTAGTCTGTCAACAACCTTTTTGAGATATTGTCAAATAACAGTAAAAATTACTATTTGAATCCGTTAGTCGATTAAAAGATTTTTGAAAACCAAACTAACAGTCCTGAAGTAATTTTATCAAAATTATTTTAGGGACTTATTCGTGTCTGTAAAATATGACACCGAGTTCAAAAAATATTGTAATTACTGGAAAATAATTCGAATTTTTTTTAATGTTTGAACTAAAAAGATCCACTATATGTACCACCCTCTATATTTTCATAAGCTAATTTAGTGTCGCCTAGGAATGGGTGCTAACGTGAAATGTTTTCAAAGCAAAAATTTAATAAGAGCGCATGAAATTTATGCCAAAAAAGTTTTAAAAATAACGCTACAAACTAAATTTAAAATACATTTGTTATATATATACTCGTAATTCCCGTCTAAATACCAACTCCAATGCATGTAAAGACATTATATACTTTCATACTTAAAAATTACAATCTTGCGTAGTATAAATATTGGTTTAATGAGAGTGCTTGAGTGCGTGGTGAATATTCAAAAAATTGTGGTCTAGTTCTAGGCGCGATAGCCGCTGTTCTCCTTCTGCAAATTACTGCTGTTAATCACATTATTAATATCGATAACCACCGAATCGGTCATCGAACACTTGCTATCCAACTCCGTTTGGCCCTCGAGTAATGCATTACCGTTTGGCGTACCAAGTGGCACTTCCTGTACGAAAGAAATGGGAAGGCATTGAAAGCACGTTATTAGTAACAGTTAGAGTCAAGTTAAAAGTAATAAGTTTAATTTAGAAATATCTGACAACATAGTAAGTGGTATGGTAGCTGTACTTTGTCGCTTCATTTGCCCGGCGGTGGCCGCTGAACGCCATGTACTCTCGTATCTGCAATCGGATTTTTAGTGATCATAGCAAATAGCATGGGCTCGTTTGAATTACACAAACTTTATATGAATTATGTATGTAATATATGGATTTACCTAAGTACATTCCAACCTTAATTCGTCGGTTTTTTATTTTTCACACTTTTTACTGTATATTGAGGCATCAAAGCCGATTGCATTACCTGATAGAGTATGGCGGCATCCAGTGCCATTAGTTCCTTGCGTGACAACTCCTCGACGACGGCGGCGGCATAACAATCGCCCAGCATGTTGTTGGTGGTGCGCATGCGATCTCTGAAAGAAATATAACGAGATATTGTTAGATTCATAGAAAAACACCATTTTTCTAAAAGGGGTTTAAAAAGAGGTTCTGATCAATCCTAGATATCATCGTTCCCTTATCATTTTTACAAAAATGAGGACCAAAAGTTCATATCGCTTCTATGAAAGAGAACCACGGAATTTTAGTCTAGTCTTCAAAAGAGAGATCCATAAATTTCACAGAGATCGGACAATTGGTTGATGAGGTATTACATTCCGGATTATGCCAGGCGAGGTAATATTTGTAAAGACAATTTTGTAGAATGAAAATTACATCGAATTGTATCCACAATTGTACAGACTTGGGCCCTTTCGATTATTCCCAGTCATCAGACTTAAAAAGACTATTCGTTAGGAAGAACCCGACTAGAGTTAGTCTATCTTAATCACCTATGATGGTGTAGTACATTCTTGAAGATGAGATTTCGATTGGCGAGGTTTCGTATCCCAGCCGAATCGGAGTCGTAGTTTTGTGGGGACAATTTTGAGACGATTCCACAGTTCTATTGGAATCGGAATGAGTTTTCACGTCATCGACCGTTCGTCGCGATCTTCGATAAAATATAGATGCTCTGGTACACACCAAATATCAAAGCAAAGTCGATCAGTGGGCTTCATGATCTGTTGAATTCTTTGTCCATAGAGAAGAGACTGCAATTTGAATTGAATAATAAGGATATCGTCGTCACGGAGGTTTGCTCAACTTAACCTATACTCACTAACCTCTCTTCGAAAATAGAGTTCCAGACTCTATTACATACATATATACATGAAATTCAGAACAGATACTCACACAATCCAATCGACAGCAAAGAGTAGTGTCACATCCTGTACCGGAGCATCGATGGCAGTGAGAACCACCAGCAGTAGGACCAGAGCAGCACTTGGAACACTAGCCGAACTCATAGAAGCCGCAGTTGAAGTCAATAAGACAGTCACCAATTCGCCAAAGCCCAACGGTATGCCACTCATCTGAGCAATAAAGATCGAGGCGATCGAAATGAAGAGCGCCGTGCCATCCATATTGATGTTGCAGCCGATCGGTAGAACAAAACGACTAATGCGCTGATCCACACGCAACTTGTCGTTCATGCAGCGAAATGTTATCGGCAAAGCGGCAGCACTGCAGTCGGTGGAAGTGACAGGCAGTGGCAGTATGGTAGTGACAGCCAAAGTAAAATGGCAAGTTTCGAGGTGGCGCAGTAACCCCAAAGGCCGTGTTGAATTGAAGTTGTAGTGATGATTGGATTTCCGGTTCGATTTTTCGATTTCAACCATTTTGTATGCGAGATTCAGTCAGCCATTTTGTGTTTGTTGTTGTTTATCATGATTTTATAAAATTGTGGTTATTGGTTTTGTTATTTTTGTAAACATTTTCAGTTTTATGTTGAATTTTGGTTGGTTTTTGGTTAAATGACGCATTGCGATTGGTTTCGATTTTTCGATTTTTTTGTTTTTTCGAAATAAAAATGTAAATGCAAATCAAAAATTGGAAACCAAAAGAAGGAAAAAAATATTTGTAGCAATTAAAATTAGGTCTAACGGTGCTGCATTCATTAAACATAGGCAAGACCACGTGCCAACAACAGCTTATACACATAACTGAATATGAGTATACTCAGAGTACTCAGAGTATACTCATATTCAGTGAGGCAGTTATTGACCCGTGGTTACTTGAATGCAGCCAACGTTATGAATATACTATATAAGATATACACAGATATATGTGTATGTAAATACTATAATATAATATGATCGTACTCATACATATACCGTCATGAGACAATTTCTGACTATTAAAAGTGCGCTCGCGCATATACAACTTGTACTTAATAATCAATAATCACTAATCAAAAATGCAATTATCACAGATACATTGACTTCAGATACATTATGAGGCTGCACAATAAGTACATATATAAGTATGTATGTATGTATGCTCTTATGCGTTTTATATGATTACATACATACAACAAGATAGTTTAACATAGTTTTACATATTTATGTAGATTATATTCGCTTACGTTGAGGCTGTCGCAAAAGCGGTCAGCATTGGCTGTATAAGTCCGGCATAGAATTTGAATGGATTCCGTCGCACGAAAACAAAATATATCCCCTGCATTATAATGAATTGATATAGGCATACGCCAATCAAATTGGTGAGTATGAACCACATCAGCTGCTCCATGACCAAATGTAAATCGTTAACGCCCAATATCTTGCCAGCTATCACCGAACTAATACCGATGGGTGTTAGCCACATGACGCACGTGACCATCTTCATGATGACCTCAAAGACGGCCGTAAAGAAATCCACCACAATTTGCCCCTTCTCGCCGATTGTACCCAAAATGGTACCGAACACCAGGCAGAAGAAGACAATGCCGAGCGTGTTGGTGCCACTGCGATATTGTACTACACGTATTAGGGCTGGTTCGAGTACGTCACCTCCTTGTTGTTGTTGTGCTTGTATGTCTTCAGTCGGTTCGAATTCGCTGCCGATGGCGGTGTCGTTAAGTGTCTCATTGAAAGTATGCAAAATATTTGGTTTGGGTAGGTAAACAGTGTGCGCTTGTTGAAAGGATGCCTGAAAGAGATTGTCCGGGAAGACGTTTCTGAAAATAAAAAAAAATTGAAAGGAGATTTATGAAAAGACTTAAATGAAGATATGTGTATTATATATATAATAAAAGCAATAAAAAATTAACTACAGGCCATGGAAATAAAACTTATCTCGTAAAATCTCAAATATATTTTTTAATGTGGCAACACTCTTCAAAAAAATATTCGAAAAAACACTTCTCTCTCTTGCTTAGTCGCTCTTTTAGTAAACATTTACTTCATCGAAGAATTTAGACAGGTGGCAACACTTATATAAATTATTTCCGACTGCAAACTTTTTGGAGCTCTTTTATTCGAAGTTCATATCTTGAAAATTCCTTTATGAGGCCAATTAAAATATTAAATAGGTGGCAACTCTTCTTCAAAACATGTTGGAACAAACTTATCTTGAACATTTTTATTTTAAAATTAATTTAACAAACGGTTGGCAACCCTGTTCGTTATTATCAGCTAAATGTGATTTTAAAACTCTGTAGTTTGATACCCATATTGTAAAAATAAGTTATTTGATCTATTAAAATCGTAAACAAGTGGCAACTCTTCTAAAAATTTTAGATTATAAATAAGCTTTATTAAAACTGTTCAGTAGTGTTTTTCATATAATATTATCAAATTAATATAACTAAACTATTTAAACGGTTATATTCAACAATCCTAAAGCATAATAGTTATATGCAATGCAGATACTTATAGATTCCTGATATGTGGCAGCTCTAATCTAAAAATCGGCAAAAAGGGCCTATACATGTTTTTTGAATGTATAATTTCGCGTATTAATTTTAGACATATCGATACTTATCACACTTCTTATAGTTCCCGAGAGACTTCCTTCCGATCGTAAATTTAAAAGCTCAAATGATTTTTTTGTATTGAAACATTGAACAACCACTGTAACGTATACTCCTTAACTTTAACTTACGACTACATATGAGTCACCCTGTCGACACTGCCTTATCATCATGGTTGTTGCAGAAGAAATCTGCATTATCATACTGTATTATGTTATTTTAAACCAGTGCTTCGCAAACTGTAAATAAATTTTGCATTCACATTGCGTACCCTGCAATCTACATTTTACACTGGCTTACAAACTGAACTATTAACAAATTGAAGCAGCGTTTTAATATGACTTCGCTAACAGGGTGATACAAAATCACACTATTTACGAATAAACGTTTTTAAAAACTACGATATCGTAAATACCGATACCGTAATTAACTAAATGTACAGTTAATGGAATTTATTATAAGCAAATTGAAATAAATAGATTTATATTTCATTCACTCACCTTCCCAAATCCAAAAGACTATCCAATAGATTCACAGCCCTTTTGTCAGTAGAACGATCGGCGGTATTATGTAGATTAGGATCACCAGGATGTATGAGCAACACCAAAGCAATGCCGAGCAGCGCGTTGAAAAACGAAGTCGTCACGAAGTAGACCAAAGTGCGCAATGCGATTTTACCGTTCATTTTTGCATTTAAACTAGCCGAACCGGCGATCAAACTGGAAATGATTAACGGTAAAATCATCAGCTTCAAAACGCGCATAAATAGTTCGCCCGGATAGGAAATCAGCATTATGGAATCCTCATGTAAATTCAAGGGCCGCAACGAAAAACCTATGAAGTGGAAGGAAAAAATTATTGATATTATGTAGAAGTATAAGTTTATAGGTAAATAAATCTTAGATTATATGTATGTCAGTAATATAGTATACTGTTCATAAATCAACTTGCAAGTTATTCCTAACTCTTATTACACAGAATCTGTACGTATTGTATATTTTCGTTATAAGATTTTAAGCCACCAAACTCTTCCGGTCCGAATGTATTTCTGTTCAAAAAAGTCCCGTTATCAAGAACGTTCCAATATATGTATGAGAGACATATAATGATTTTATATTGAATGGTTGTCTTCCGTAGTGGATGTCCATACCTTTTAACTAAGTATATTAAGGAACAGTTTTAATGAGGACTTTGTTATAGTTTTTTACTGCCAGATAACTTTACTTGGATATTACTCGGGCCTTTATTTATTTTTATACTCTCGCAACCTGTTGTACAGAGTATAATAGTTTTGTTCACATAACGGTTGTTTGTGTCACCAAGAAATATAAGAGTTAGATATGGGGTTATATATACATAAATGATCAGGATGACGAGTAGATTTGAAATCCGGATGTCTGTCCGTCCGTCTGTCCGTCTGTCCGTGCAAGCGATAACTTGAGTAAAAATTAAAATATCTTAATGAAACTTGGAACATATGTTCCTTGGCACCCTGAGGAGGTTGCTTTCGAAAATGGGCAAAATCGGTCCACTGCCACGCCCACAAAATGGCGGAAACCGAAAACCTATACAGTGTCATAACTATGCCATAAATAAAGTTATGAAAATGAAATTTGGAACATAAGATCCCATTAGGGAGGGGCACATTTGGATGTAATTTTTTTGGAAAAGTGGGCGTGACCCCACCCCCAAATAGGTTTTTTGTATATAACTCGCAAACTAATAAAGCTATATAAACCAAACTTTCTGCAGTCATTAATTTTAGCCATTTCCTTGTACAGTCCAAAAATTAAAGAAATCGGATAATAACCACGCCTACCTCCCATACAAAGGTTAGGTTGAAAATTACTAAAAGTGCGTCAACTCACTAACGAGAAACGTCAGAAACACCAAATTTTACATAAGAAATGACAGAAGGAAGCTGCAATGAGATTTTTTTTACAAAATGGAAAATGGGCGTGGTGTCGCCCACTTATGAGTCAAAAACCATATCTCAAGAACTATTCGACCGATTTCAATGAAATTCGGTATATAACACTTTCTTGACACCATGATGACACGGCTGGAATATGGGCGAAATCGGTTCACAACTACGTTTACTTCCCATATAACTCAATTTTAAATTCTTTTGATTCGTTCACTTTATAATACATTCATACATTAGGAACAAATGAAGATAGCGGAATAAAACATTACACAAATACTGTATTTGAGCTATGACATCACTTGTGGAAAAATTGTCAAAATCGAACCATGACTTTTGAAGGCCCCTGATATCGAACATGAAAAACTCAGTGCCTAAGGTAATTATTCACCGAAAATATAGGTAAATCACTCAGATATTTGTATGTAATTCATTCCCTCTGAATTTTTTTCTTATATGTAACAGTTTCTCTCTGTACCTGAAATGGTAAAAATCGGGTCATAACTTCCCCCAGATCCCATATACCTAATTATAAGTAATATTAAATTAAGTGAGCGTATAGTCTTCGATATATTGTATCTTGGTGGTGAAATCGAGTGAAATCGGTTTCGGAATTACCTCAGTCCCCATATACTATTTATGATGATTTTCGTTATTCTATTGAACTTTATGCCGAATTTATGGAATTTATGGGTCGAATTGTGTTATCTTTATAAAATTACATCAATAAATTGAGAGAGTATAAAATGTTCGGTTACACCCGAACTTAGCCCTTCCTTACTTGTTCTAATCTAGAAATGACAGAACTAGAAAGACTGATCGCTGATACCGCTACATTACCTATAGTATTAAAAAAAACTGTTTAACAGCTTGCTTTATTATATCCATTATATCCGATATAAAATCACCCTGTCCAGTATCGTATACCCAGGTATGGTCCATACGACGGACAATGGTTACATGCAGCCGTATTAAGTTTTTAGTTTTTTTGTTTATATTGTGATTCGAGTTAGAGAAGTCCCACTGTATTAAAAGTATTAATAAATTTATCCTAAAAATTCATAATATACGAAGTGTGTTCAAAAAACAACGGTAATTTCGTTTTTTTTTTAATTATTTATTCCTTTCGATATTATACACTTATGTCAGCCTCGATACCCTTCTCAAACTCGATTTTTGAGATACTCTTTGGTTCTTTTAGAGATGTCTCATATGCTTATAAAACGACGGATTTTAAGTTGGGGGTTTATATCGTTTTTAGACACCCAAATTAATTGATCAATTAAAATTTTTATTGCGAAACCCTTTTTTGGATGTTATACATTTTTGTTTTTGCTTTTCATAAGAAGTTGGTACCGTAGGTTTTTTATCAAAAAATTCAGCCAATCGCAGACAAAGAACGTATGTCGTACGCCTTTATCGCAGTGTTGCATCTGATTTTCAAATCGATTAAAATTCAATTAGAAATATGTGTAGAATTTATTTTGTATGGTTAATCGATCTTAATAAGCGTTTTAATCGAGCAGAGGCCGGTTAATTGATCAATTAGCTACTGTCTAAAAACGCTATTACTCTTTATTTTTGGAAATAGGAAAATGTCCCAGGGAGTCATGACTGGCAAATATGGAAGCTGAGCATATTGTTATATTTACGAAAGTTGAGTATTAAACAAGCGAAAACTGCCAAGCTCATAAAACCACATTTAATCTTAGCAGGTGCTTGAATTTATCTTACTTTAGGGACATTTATATCAACATAATAAAAATGTTGACAATTGGACTTTCCGAACACGTGAAATTTCAAATTATTCAATTCCCACTATTTTTTGAACAGCCCACGTCTTTAGAGTCAGATTTAAAGAAGTTTTATTGAATGCACCATTTGTCAGATAACACCAAGGAACACATATCTGAAATGAGGGCCCCAAAAATGTAGTGTAAGTAAGTGTCTTTATATATTCATCTCATATTGGGGAGTAGCGAATCGAAAGACAATGGAATACTATAGATGTGGTAATATCGCTAATTTCTATATATACTCTCGAGAGTAAAGACCTGTTATTAGTTCTATTATATGTAATACAATTTTAAAATTTATGAGAGTGATGAATTTGAACCAGGCATTATAAATATTGGACAACAGATCACGGAGCAAAATTTACTATCTTTCAAATACTATATTTAACTCTTACTATATACTCTTTTATGAAGCGTACACAAAAGAGTCAATGCAATTTTACTAAAATAATTATGCAATTAACATATTAATTTAGATAATTAGAAATATTGTTTTGTATAAATATAAACATCAATGGAAAGTTTTCAAGGTGCTTCAGATCTAATCCAAAAGTATAATTTTTTTATTACATTTAGATATTAGATATTTATCAAAATGATGGATAGGAGCTAATGTTCTTATGTATGTAAGTATATTTCAAATCCATGTGTATATATACCGTTATGCGCTGGTATTTACATTTGTAGTAAGCTCAAGACATGGCCGAGTAAAAGTAAGAGTACACGAACGTCACTTCGTTCATGTAAACTGGGGCAACAAGCTCAAGGTCACATTCGTTCGTTCGCTTTTTGTATGTAACACACATACATATATACAAATAAACATACAAACATATGTGTACTTATATAAGTGCCTTTGCCATTTTTCCGTGTTTTGACAACACAAGTGAACTTGACAGCCATTCAAGTGTATTGTTTGGCTGAGGGAAAGCCAGTGAACCGTGAGGCACGCCACACACAGGACGGCCGATAAAAGATAATTCGTTTAATTGCAAATTACAGCGCCATATGTACATACATATGTAGACCGCCGTATGTCCTCCGCGTGTTGCGGCAGCGCGTTAATCGTCGATGGATGGGAGCGAGACGTGTGTGCGGTCGCGTATCAATAAAGGAGGCAAACAACAATAATGCTACTTGTTTTCAATGTTGGCACTCTCATTAAGCTAATTATAATATGATAAAGCATTTTTATCGCGCTCTCATGTCAGAGGGCAAACATGCCGCAAGTGTCAGAAGTTTACACGCCCACACGGCAAAAGAAAATGTCATTTATTACATATATATATATAAATGTGGCAATTACAACGATTGAATTTATGCAGTTATTATTGAATTTCTTCAGGTGACCAGGCGGAAGGTGAGCTTTCGAAGATGTTGAAGTCAATTTTTGCAACTTGTTGCAGGATGAGTTTTTTTAATCGTAATATGAGTTACTAATAATAATATGAATTCATTTCGAAATCTAAATTAATATGCGGTTGTCATTTAAATCCAGTCCTGGATTAAACAACGAAGCGAAACCATTACGCTTCAACCAGAAACTTCATAATGATTTTGCCTACCTTATAACCACCGTCAAATTTTATCCATGGAGAGATCCAGTGGAGAAGGTTTTGCAAAAGGCCTTAACTTAGTTTATTGCAAAAACATAGTCGAGTAGTTCTTATATGAATTACTAGCAGACCGCTCTGGCTTCGCACGGGTTTAAACAAACATTTCAAGAGTTATAGGTTTTTAAACACTCTCCCATACATATTACGACCTTTAGTCTTTGATGTCCGTTGTCTCTCTCTCTGATTATGAAGGCGTTGGGAACGCTCAGAGTTCGACGCGAAATTATAGAAGAACTGCAGAAAAGTGTATATTACTAATATTTAGTTCTTCAAGCCGCTGCCCACTCGTTACTTGACCCTCAAGAGCGTACTTGAGAGGTTTTGAAATTTTGTTCAGCAAGCAGCTACGAGCCCTGTTACTCGACTCTCTGGCACGCAAGACGATTTTCAGTTTCAGATTAAGATTCTCCATCACGGAGTCTTTTTGATAACCTCACCTGGGAACTATTTTCAGTAAGTTGAGATTCTAGCTAGAGATAGCCTATGTTACTCGGGGTGAATGTAGCTTTCCAATGGTAAAAAATTTTTGAATTGAAATTTTGAATTACAAATCTTTCTTCTTTATAACAGTAGTATAGATAAAATTACCGCTTACATCTGTACGTCTTGATATTCTCTCAGAAATAGAGATTAATTTGAAGCGGCTTCCTTATGGAAAATGTCTTTTATTTATATACTAGAAGATTTGAAGTTGATATCGGACCTATGCGTAAAAAAGTGAACAAATCGGATCCACAAGTTCATTGAATTATAGCTTTCAATTCTCTCTCTATCTTCCTACTGTTTCCGAAAAATCGATCCACAAAGGTGTCGACCACCTTTACTAACTCTCTTTTAAAATAAGTCTGTTAGGGTTACAAAACAAGTTACAGATTTGAATTAGTTCCAAACTAGTTCAAAATACTCCAAAAATAAACCAGTAAAATTTATGGAATATAATTTGGAGTCACAAATGAGGTGAAGTAAAATAAAAAGGTAGTTTTTTGTTGTTTTATACATTTTTTTTTTGTATTAAGACGATATTTCCGGTCAATATATGTACATATAGTTTTATAACTGGTGTCTTTCGGCCTAGTTAACCACTGAATCAGCATTTCCAGTCGTGAACGAGAATTTCACCTGAGTACTTAGTTTCATATTTCACAACACAGTTTCTTAACTGTTTATATATATGTATATAATTTATATACATATATGGTCATATGTACGTGCAGTTTTGTGCAATTCAGCAAATTTAAACGACCATTCAAGTGCTACCTTTACACAAGCGCCCACGAATTCTAATTATACTCAGCTATCAGTTGCATTATGTAAGCTATTAAAGTGAATGCGACAATACTTTATTTCGAATTATTGCCATTATATATATAATAAATATTTGTGAAGCAAATTATTTAATATAGCGGTAACTAATTAGGTTATTATCTTTTTGTTACTTTTTGTTAAAACTGTATTTAATATACAATGAGAATTTATTTGAACGTGTTCAATGAAAGTAAGTGTTTACTGAACGTGTTTTAAAATTATAAAAGTAACAATGGAGGAACTAACCGTTGACGTATATTGTATATATTTATATATGTTTGTTGACTAAATAGTAGATAGTTGCGGATATTAAATGAAAATTGGTTATAAAAACGCAAAACTATTAACAAAAAAATATATATAACAAGTAAGGAAGGGCTAAGTTCGGGTGTAACCAAACATTTTATTCTCTCGCAATTTATTAATTAAAACCTATGGTCCGATTTCGGCGATTTTTAGAATGGGGCTGCCACACTATAAACATAGTATTTGTGCAAAGGTCTGCATCGATAACTTCACTAGGTAGTTTATGTATTGTAAAGTAAACGATTCAAACAACAACGATTTTCACAACATATCATTGGGATGTAAGGAAACTATTACAAACCGAATTTCATTGAAATCGGTCGAGTAGCTCCTGAGATATAGTTTTTTACCCATAAGTGGGCGACGCCACGCCCATTTTACAATTTGTAAAAAAATCTGAGTGCAGCTTCCATCTGCCATTTCTTATGTGAAATTTGGTGTTTTTGACGTTTTTCGTTAGTGAGTTAACCCACTTTTAGTAATTTTCAACCTATGGGAGATAGGAGAAGCTATGACCAGATTTCAACCATTTTTGCCACATATACACAATATTAGAAGTAAAAGATGTTCTCTGAGTTACATTAAAATATCTGAAAAAATACTCTTAGGCACTGAGTTCTTCATGTTCGGAATCTGGGACCTTAAAAAGTTATAGTCCCACAAGTGATGTCACAGCTCAAATTCATTGAAACGCCACGCCCTTTTTGCATTGTTTTCTTAATCTGAACACTTTTAGTAGTTTTCTACATAACCTTTGTATGGGAGATGGGCGTGGTTATTATCCGACTTCACCTATTTTTATGATATGTAATGCAGTAAGGGAAGTGACTGCAAAAAATTTGGTTTGTATAGCTTTATTGATTTGATATATACAAAAAACCTATTTTGGGGCAGGGCCGCGCTCACTTAAAAGAAAACTTACATCCAAATATGACCCTTTTCAGTGCATTCCTTTGTACCAAATACTATTATCATTTTTTTTTTGTTTTAACATATAACAAAGCTATAAGTGATTCTTTCTCATCTAATTAAAATACTATCATTTCGAATTTTACTATAGTATATTATTGGAAATTTTTATAGAAACAAAATTTAAAAAATAAATCAATATAAATATATAGATCTACGAAGCTCATTGCGAAGAAAATTGTTACTGATTTCATCTAATCTTTATTATTAAAAAATCAATACTGTAAATATCCGTAAACAGCGGCAAACTTCCGAGATCTACGTGACATAAAATACAGTTAGCTGTAATCGATTCGTCACTTCTCTGCTCGCTATCTTTGGGCACTGTTCACTTGTCAAAAATTTTACATGTGAAAACTCAAACAAAGTTATCCAGTTGAATTCGTGAAAGAGAGTATTAGCGGATAGTGCGTTCTATTGGCTTCTCTATAACACCAGCCAATCGATGACAGCTATTGAAAAACTTCTGAATAGACTCCGACCGTTAAATCGGCCTTGGCATTGGCATCGGGAATATTTGATCTATTCTTCGTACTACTTTCGCATTCACTCAAATCAATGTTTTGTCATTTACTTTTTGATTTATTTAAAGATAAAAATATGAATTCTTCTGTTCACCTTCTATAACACTATTTGGCTAAAGTCTAGTATAAATAAATCCATTATTTTTGCTTGAAATTGAATAATTTAGAATAATTCGATTTGGTTTTGTTCGACAACTTTTCACAAGCAACATCGTTCGTCATCGACAGGAACTTGGTGCCAGGCCCGATCTATAAGAAGATTGTAAGAGAACGATTTTCTTTTGACATGTGTGGCCTGGCGTTGTCTTGATGTCAATTCTTCTACATATATGTAAGTAATAGTCAGAGGTGCTGTATATTATTTTTGGGTTAGAATACCTAAACTACGGGATATTAATATAATCACAATAATTATCTCGTGTTTAATTTGTCGTAAGAATTTTTCCACATTTTTGTAAGAACTCCAAAAACGATCTAGGTGCTGTGATGTTAAATGGTCACCTTTATTAACCTCATTTTGAGAGGTTAATTTAGACATAAAGTTTCTTGTGTGAGACACTAAAGAATTTCTTAGTAAATTAACTAACATTTTAAACAATATTGTTCCGTTTCTTCTGTTTAATTTAAAACGAAGAGAAATCTTCGATAACTACGAAATGAATTATGCCATTTTTTCACCAAGTTTATCTAGATGATTATTAAATATCACAGCTCATTAACACACTATAGCTATGTCGGGAGTATATAAAACGCTTCTCTCTTCACCTCCTTAATTGTTTTCGACATTAGTTTAAATTGTAGCAGCTGTTGGACAACAATAGAAAGTAATTTTCCTGATAGAGTTTATGTAGTAAGCAATAAAATATGAGCTCTTCCTTCCATAACATGAACTAAGAAACTGAAGCTATTCAAAATATTCTAATCTATAATTATATAAAATACTATATACACATACATTCATGTGTACGTTGAGTATTTATTCAACTATAGGAAGTAGATGGAGGCACATTGAATAGACAATTACCGTTTAATTTTAGCAAATTTAATGGCCTGTAAATCGTTAACTCTTTGCTCCTTCCGTTGAAACAAGTTTCACTACATCATCTTGTGGCAAATGTGCTGAATAAATGTTTGTGATTATAACTATGTGAGCAACGAATGGTGAAAGTTTTCCTCATTTCATGCTCAAGTGTCCTAGTTACACATACCTACATTGATATATACCAATACTTGGTACTATATATATTAATTTTCTTATTAAATTGTTAATGTCCTTATAATGAATGCATGGCGTGTCTCAAAGCAATTTATTTCGCAGGAAAATAACTGATTTACTTGACATTAAACTTTGCGGCATAGTTTTTCAAATTATAAGGCAAATATATCAAATCCATACTACCCTCCCAAACGATATCAGTAATACGTATATTATTTAAGTGTTCTGTCATATATATAAATATAATACTTATAAGAAATATCAAATTAATAATTTAGTTGAATGTGAGAACAATATGTAAGGAAGCTACATTCGGTTGAAACAGAAAATAAGATATAGGGTCAGGGATAGATATTATGCGATGCATTTTTTAAGCTAAAATACAGTGGACATCTAGAGAGGGCTGGTACCAAAATTAAAGCGGTCTGTAAACCGATATTATATTTTTATATCTAACTGTGGATTGTATAAAAATTTAATTCTGAGATTTTCTAAACATCAACTAATCCAAGGTTTTCCATGAAGAGCCATTTGACGATTCATCACCAATATTCTGCGAACATAATAATATCAACTGTAATCAATATCTGACAATATCGACGCAGTTTTATAATAATTTATTGATAATAAATATTATCGTAGAATTTTTATAATGTTTTATATGTTATCTTTAAAAAAGACAATCTTATCAGAGACAATGCTGTCAATACGATGTATTGACATGTCACTTATTTTGATTACTAATTCTGTTCACCCCTTTCATTGTTTCACCCCTCCTTTTACCGACGGCTCGATACGATTTCACCACTGATTTTTATCAAGATAAGATTTTTATAATAAAAACCAGCACAAATATTTTGACAATCAAAATAGTTTTGTCTGTCAATAAATATGACAAGAATTTGACAATAACTACTGATACTGGAGAAGAGGTACAATGATAATAAATCATGATTGCTTGTTAATATTCTTATTAAATACTTATAAAGAACTTCAGATAACTTGTGGAAACCAAAGAAATATTAAACAAGTAAGGAAAGGCTAAGTTCGGGTGCAACCGAACATTTTATACTCTCGCAATTTATTGAAGAAATTTAACCAATACATATATGCGGAATAAAGCTCACCGTATTTTTGAAAAACCTATAATTAGGTATATGGGAGCTAGGAGAAGATACTTTTGAAAAACCTACAATGAGGTATATGGAAATGTTATGACCCGATTTTAATAATTCTTGGAACAGAGACACACTATTAGAAGAAAACAATTACCTCTGAGTTAAATTGAGATATCTGAGAGATTTACCCATATTTTCGGTTAAAATTTATCCTTAGGCGCTGAGTTCAGCATGTTCGATATCTGGGCCTTGAAAAGTTATGGTCCGTTTTCGACAATTTTTTCACAAGTGAAGCCAGAGATGATATGCACTAATTGTGTAAAGTTTTATTCCGTTATCTTCATTGGTTCCTTATGTTTACATTATAAAGTGAAGGAATAAGATGGATTTCAAAATTGAGTTATAAGGAAAGTAGTAGTGGTTGTAAACCGATTTCGCCCATTTTTTTTGCGTGTTATCAGGGTGTCAAGAAAATATTATATACCGAATTTCATTCGAATCGGTCGAGTAGTTCCTGAGATATGGTTTTTGACCCATAAGTGGGCGATGCCACGCCCATTTTCCATTTTGTAAAAAAATCTGAGTGCAGCTGCCTTCTACTATTATTTATGTGAAATTTAGTGTTTCTGACGTTTTTGGTTAGTTAGTTAACCCACTTTTAGTAATTTTCAACCTAACCTTTGTATGGGAGGTGGGCGTGGTTATTATCCGATTTCAACTATTTTCATGGTGTGTGGTGGGGTATGTAAGAGAACCGACTGCAGAAAGTTTGGTTTATATAGCTTTATTAGTTTGCGAGATATATACAAATAACCGATTTGTGGGCGGGGCCACGCCCACTTCCCCAAAAAAATTACATCCAAATATGCCCCCTCCTAGTGCGATCCTTTATTCCAAATTTTACTTTTATATCTTCATTTATGGCTTAGTTATAACACTTTATGTGTTTTTGGTTTTCGCCATTTTGTGGGCGTGGCAATGGTCCGATTCCGCCCATTTTCGAACTTGATCTTCTTATGGTGCCAAGGAATATTTGTGCCAAGTTTCGTCAAGATATCTTAATTTTTACTCAAGTTACAGCTTGCACAGACGGACAGACGGACAGACGGACAGACGGACGGACGGACAGACATCCGGATTTCAAATCTACTCGTCACCCTGATCACTTTGGTATATATAACCCTATATCTAACTCTTTTAGTTTTAGGTGTTACAAACAACCGTTAGGTGAACAAAACTATAATACTCTCTAGCAACTTTGTTGTTGCGAGAGTATAAAAAGAGATTAGGACAGTTTCGTGCCGGTACTTCTTTGCTTGCGTTTGACGTGAAAATGCATTAATTCGTGACGTTATGAAAGGAGTGGAGGCTCTTTTATTTCAACAAATAAGAAAAATTGAAAGAACGGTGCCTCCTGATTGGCAATTTAATATGTACAATATATGTTTAAGAAATACTACAGTATTATACACAAAAAAAATTATTATTTTTTAAATATATTTTTATAACTTTTTAGTACGGTCACCACCTGATTAAAATGTCTAATTCAATTAAATTTATAATTAAAACAAATTTTTATTGAATTAAAGAGGGTTTAGTGATCTTATAGTTTAAAATATTTTCTAGAAATGTTGCCACATATTTATATTCTTTATTCGTTAATGTTGGAATATCATGCTGTAAAAATTAAATGACAGTATGAAATAAATTCAATATTAAAATATCTTTATCAATCAAGTATAATAAATGGATCTAATTAATAAAGAATTTTGTAAAATGGCGATTTTAATAATAGCAATTTGTAATTTAAGTGCTCTAATGATATCATTAAAAATATATATAAGAGCTTAATAGCAGTTATTGCTTATTAGAAGATATTTACGAAACTTAAATAATATTTATCCGTCTTCTGTAGAATTTACGAAATTTTGAGGGAACATTTCTGTCACGATAAGTTATAAGTAATCGATTTTTTCAAAAATACTACAAATTTAAAAACCTTGTTGAGTTGAAATTATTTTTGACGATCACCTAGTGGTATTCACAAACATGATTTTATATTGTGTGCCTAAATACTTAAATGCACAAAAATAAAAAATGCTTACATTTAAAAATAAAATAAAGTACATAAAATTATTTTTCTACTCACCGAAAATGACACCCAACAAAACACCGGATAGTGTCACCAGCAACATTAGATTCTCCCGCAACCATTTCCGGTAGCCGGTGAGTTCACGTGGCGCACCGCTACGTTCCGTGGTCTTCGGTGGCAGTTCGGTGCCATTTACAGTTGTACTACTGGGCGGGCCCATTTTCGCAAAGAGATAATCTGAAAATTGTTCAGATTTTTCCATTGTATAATTGGACGCGCTGCCCCAATTGGCCACTTTCGATAGATGCGCTTAAGCGCTGAGCGTAAATGTGTACAGTAGTTAGTAGTTAGTGGAAGGAAAGAGAAATGTGGCAAAAGCGGGTTCCAAAAGAAAAAAAATTTAAAGCTTACACTGCGACACCGATGGTACGGTGCGAGTGAGTGAATGGCAAACGGCAATGTAGATACACAAGTGTGTATGCGTTATTTAAGCCGCAGCAATCGATAATGTTGCTTGGGGGTTTTTGCTGTAATGCTTTCGTTTTTTCAGTAATTACAATTTCTTTATCTTCCTGTTTGCTTTGGCTTGTTGGCTCTTAAGGTAATTGTTTATTGATCCATAGTGCGGGGAAATAGGTTTCTATTTTCGTTTAATTGCGTGTGATTATTTGATATTTTTTTATTTTATTTTTGGTTAGGGTTTTATTTTTACGTGATACTTGCTTTACTTTGTGCGTCAAAGTACAGTCTATTATTATTACAGTTATTATTATTATGGTTTATTAATTACTTTTTAAATATTTCACATTAAATTTAAGTATATTAATTAAGTACGCCATTGATTTCGCAGCTATATTCAGTTGTTGTTGCTCACTTTACAGTTAATTGACATAACGCTCGTCTGTGTTGGTGTGTGTGTGTGTGGCGCAACGCAATACTGTTGGGCTACCGATGCGGTATGGTCTTTTTGGGACGTGAATGCCGCCCACTTGTATAGGCGGCGGTCTCGTCCGGTACGTCTAGTAGCAGTTGAAATTTTAGTATTGGCTCCGTTGTTGTGGTTTCTTTGAAAACCTTGTACGAAATTATTTAAAAAGCGTTAATGAGCAGACGAAGTGTATATTTTGGAGTGAAAACAAATTCAAGCGTCGATTTTTAATAGAAAAAAGTTTCAAAAATTCCAATTGATTATTGACACAGTACTGTGGAGGCAGTTATGTGCAGCTGCCGCGAGAAATGCACTCGTTACGTTATTAAATTCGTAAAAATTCCTTTAGAGTCAGTGACGAGAAAAAATCAATTAATCTTCACTTATTTAACACTGCACCCGAATTTTCCGAATTCCGTCGAAAAAATCGATTTTCAGTTTCAGTCCTGCACACTTAATCTGTGTCAAGTGTCGGCCAAATCAGAATGTGTTTGCACTTCTCACTTGATTTGTGGGTACACAAAAGGGCGTTGCACCGTCTAGTCCTGCGAACACTTTGCTGCTTTTCGCCAGTTGTTTAACTTCCTCAAACACTTATTTGCTTATAATATTTAATTAAACTTCATTAGCTTTTAATTTTCGCAACAACTTCCGCTTGCATTCACAACTTTTCCAACTGTGTGCTTAAAAAAATTTTCACTGAAAATATTTTCACTTGAATTGTGCTTCGCAAAACGCAGCAACTCGTCCAATTCAGAATACCAAAACCGAATGAGCGTAACTACGCTCACCGTCGACCGTTTTATAGTCAACGCTCTCGCAACAGGATAAACTCAACGGAGCCAACGTTGTGAGCACGTGCGAAGCTTTTATGCGGCAAGTGTAAGCTCAGCACGTTTAGTTTATAGCAAACAAGTGGCATACCTACATATGTATATATTATATTTTCATATTAAAAAAAAAAAAAAAACGTGTAACTACTGCTGTCAGTAAAGTGCCTACGTAGCAATATAATATTATATATATTTTTTTCATAATTCTCTTACGCTGACTTTGCTGTTAATTAACAATTCATTGCTTTTCGAAAGCTCACAAAATGCACTGCGTATGTTTTTATTGTTGTCACTACCGGCATACTCCAACTGTTGCTTATATGAATATTGACAATTATTGTTATTGAAAAGACATTACATAAATAGTTTGAGTGAGTGACAAGCTTTCACCGGGCAGACACTTATTGAACCGATGAATTGAACTGATATCTCCAATCATTTGTTTTGATATTCATACAGAGAGGCATTTGGATGTCATGTTGGAGGACTTTTATTTGATATTATATATAAATAAATATGTATCAAAATAGAATTAATAAATAAATATGAATGCTTGAAAGGCTTGACATTTTTTAATTTATTCGCTAAAATCATATTTGATTTTAGAGGTCACAGATAGGTAATATATTCGACGTATATATATATATATTACAAAGACGTTTGGGGAAGTTTATTTTCACTTTTCAGTGTCAATTACAACATATCAGAGATTAAATTTTAATCGTGTATACTTTTCATAATGTCAGACATTTAAGGGTAAATAAGCTTACCATTCCTAGTATGGATTTTGAGGTCAGTATTTACAATTAACTAAAAATTAATAATTGCTGGACTTCTTTCAGTGTAAATAACTCAGTCCGTGCTCTCCGACTATTTTTAAGAACAACAAAAATATAATTTTTAATAATTAAGTGAGAAACTTATAGTTCATAACTTATCGATGCCAGTCCCATGATCAAAACGTTCATATAATGGCAACCCCTTACTTTCACAGAGCCGGCTTTAGATGCAATATGAGAACCGGTGCTCATCCCATATCTCTTTGTGATGATTAATGTAATACATAAGTAGTCGAAAGTGATGGGTTTTTCAATTTTTATTGTAATCCAATTTTTAAAAAATCAATAACAAGAAACTTATGTACTTTGCGTACTCTAGCTTGAACAATTTTTTATGGTTTTCGATAAGATTAAGCCAAAGAGTTTAATCTATCTTGAGATGTTATAGATCTGAAGTACGGCTTCAGGTACGATAAGTTTCAAATTTGAAAAACTTTGCTCTCCACTGACAACTGACAAAATTCTGACAGACACCCACAAACGCTTGGAAACACATGTAAAGTTTTTCTTGGCGATGTATTAAAGAACTTCCAACAGCCGTTTGTAGGTTTGATACCCCGTAATTGTTTCAACTTTTCAGACAGCTTCAATTCATTTATTCTTCATCAGTTGTATGAGGGGTAGATATGAGCAATCTTGCGATTGTAAGTAAGTAAGAAATCTAATAAAAAACTCTACAGACTTTCGTAATTTTTAAACAGCTCGAATCCTCAAATTGGCTCCCAGAGTAACGGCTTGCTTTGCTCTAATGCCGGCCCTGAACTTTCTTATGAAGTTAGCTTACCTTTTTTTCTGCATTTCTGGAGAAATACGGTTCGTGTTGTTCATATAGTATATTCCCTATACGACTTCTAACGATCACAAATTCTGTTTTTTATGGGTATTTTAGAAAATTTTCGGCAATTTAAGCCTTCTTTCTTTTTTCTTTCTTCCTTCTAAATACTCTAATTATATTTAATGAAACATATGTATAGATATATCTTTAGAGATAATGCCACTAACTAACCTAGTTAAAATTTAAATTTTTTTATCCCAAAAATTTGCAAACTTTATCTGACTTTTCACCTCTTCTCTCTTACTAAAAGGAATATTGCTCTAAATTAAATCAATTAGATTCTCTACACGTCCACAATACTTAAATTTAATACAGAATCACAATTTTTAATAGACTTTAGGATTACACGGACATGATGAAATAATCTTTTTCAGAAAATAAATTTTTATAAACAGATATACCCTTACCCGATTAAAAAAAAAAAAGTATACACAAATGTATTTTGTTTTAATCATCTTCATCTTCATCAGATCAGATCAATAATCAATAGTATTATTCAATATTTGATTTTATCGTTCCTCTAATTAAAAGCTGATCATCAAAGAGAAATCTCCCTCCAAATGCAAGCCAAAAACAATAATTTTATATAGTACGATCGATTATTAATATTTTAAATACGCAAAAGCAATTTAATGTACTCATAAATCGAAGAATCGTCACATTATTGTGTGTCACCCTGTACAAGAAAATTAAGTAGCCGTCACATTGCATTGCATTTTATTTGCAGAATTTGAAAATGCATTTAGGTGCATGCACAATATTTAAAAATAGTTTTAATTGTTATTAATCTCTTCTGACATCGATTTGGTTGCCCAACGCCGGCGTTGTTGCTCGAAGTTTTTATTTTATTTTTATTTTTTCTTCTGTTTTGTTTCGACTTTCGCGTTGCATGTTGCTCGTACGTCTTCACAAATTAGTGCCCATTTGTGAATCGCATGATTTTTACCTATGTATGGCGTTTGAATAGCTAAACAGAATGAATACACAACACAAACTGTATTGATGATGATGCTTCTCTTTGACTATTTGCCATTTGGCAAAGTAATTTATTAAAGCGCCTTGCACCGACTGACACTTGAAATATTTCAAATAAATGCATTTTGGGTATAATTAAATGTTAAATGGTTGATAAATTACCCAACACACGTGTCACGGCAATAAATATATATCGAAAATTTCCAAAATCGTTGTATAGAAGAAAATACCTTTCTACAACAGACTATTTAGAATAGTTTGAAAATGTCCATTTTCTATAAATTCATTAAATTTTAACTATATTTACCTTTTAATTCGATTTGTCAGTTTTTGATTGTTTTACAGTTATTATGAAGAGCTGCATAGAAATCGTAATCAAAAAGCTAGGTTTCTTCTTAGAAATTTTTAATTTAGTTGAATGTTCTTTTGGCACTCGCTTATACCAAAACTGGTATAATAGTCATACAGAAGAGAGTTGTCATATTCACACTTGCTTGCTAAATAATCGCGTAATATGATATGACTAAATATCTTTGGGACCACCTTTAAGAACCTTCAATAAAAACTAAAAAAAAATCTATTATTATGAAATTTATTTTCAAATGTATGATTTTATAACTACCGATTAAAGACGTGAAGACCGATTCACCTTCAAAAATTATTAAATAATTGGTAAATACACACACTCATTTGACCCGACTACCCACTCTCGCTTTCCATTGCTGACGTCGAAACCAAAATCAAAGCCATAAGCCTTCGCAAAGTTTATTAAATCAATAAAAAGTCCTAACGTCTTCACACTCCTTTCTCCCTGCGCTCGTGTAGTTCAAGTGGGGTCAATCACACTTTCGGACACGCAACTTCCGTGTAACCAGTAATTTTCACACGTATACTTACTATTTATGGAACCCACAAGAAAGCCGTTCATATTGATTTCTACAAGTTAACTATTTACAGACTGAATTGATGACGCGCAATTATAACTGTAATATTCTCATATTCTTCGCATTTTTCGAAAACGAGTGGGAATGCCAGCTGACTAAGGTATTTGACTATTGTGGAAAGTTTTCTTTTGAATTTATAAGTGGATACGACTGATTTTATCGATTTGGTGTGACCTCAATGTGTATATTGAAAGAAAGTAAATACGTAAATGAGCTATTATCTGAGGTAGAAGAATAGCATACGAGAATTTTTAATTCTTAAAATTAAACCATTCTTCATTTTCCATTCATTCATATGAATGACGGCAATATATGTATATATATAAGATTGTTCTAAAAGATTTTTTAACTTAGGGAAGTAAGGTTTAGTAATGAGTCTAGGATTAACAGAGATCTCGACAGAAAATAAAATTCAAATATTTCAGAATTTCTTTTTGAATTGAAATATTTTGCATTTTTTTGGTGATAAACTCGACCGATTTTAACAAAAAATTTTCCGAAGTCTATCGGAAAAGTTGGATAAAAAACATATTATGAATAAACATACAG
Organism: Zeugodacus tau; assembly: GCA_031772095.1. Classification (NCBI taxonomy): domain Eukaryota; kingdom Metazoa; phylum Arthropoda; class Insecta; order Diptera; family Tephritidae; genus Zeugodacus; species Zeugodacus tau. The sequence continues at coordinate 53,821,860 of CM062651.1, read as the reverse complement.
TGGAACTTCCTTATAGTGAATTCGCAGGGGACCTGAAAATCGCTTCACTATATGGAGACTTCATTATATAGAAATTCATTTCAGCACTGCTTCATCAATATCCTTAAACTGGCAAGTTCGAAGCCTTTTGCGTTTTACGCTAATTGCCGCATCTTCTACATTTTTCAAAATCATTTCCTTATTTTTTAGAATATTTGATAAAGTGCTGGGAAGTATTTCAAACTGATTAGCAATATCTTTTTTTCGTACCTTCCCTTCTTTAACATTGTTAATAATTAATAACTTTTTTCAAGTGAAATGCTGCTTCGATGCGTCATTTTTACTTCAATTTCTTAACACAACTGAACTCCTACTACAATGGACATATGTATGTATTTTCATTTTGGGATTCCCCGTATTACATTTCTACATTTCGTTTATTTCTGAGAATACGCAGTTACAAATAATTGAGTGTAACCGAAAACATATTTGAAAAAATTCACTATACGGAGACAAAAACGTATGAAGCTTGATTTTCAAGCAGTAAAATTTGTTCGTTATAAACCTTTATTATATAGAAATATACTTTATTATATAGAAATTCATTATAAGGAGACAAAAATGCACCGAAAGTAGAACCAAAAAGCTGTGTCTTCAAAATGACTTCATTATAGGGAGAGCTTCATTGTAGGGAAGTTCACTATAAAGAAGTTCCACTATATCTAGGAAACGAAGCTTACGTTAAAAAATTTAAGAAAGAGCTTTCCACATATTAAAAAGTATTCATTTATTTAATTAATATTTAATGAATCTCGGATATATTCCTAGAACATTATATTGTAATCGAAATACTAGATTATAGTCTTACAGCTCTTTTCATGGAGTAGTTTAATTCTTACAACTTTTTTTTAAACTGGTTGTAAAATTTCAACCGAGAAATATGAATTTCAACAAAAATTTTTTTTCGGATATTTGAAAATAAAGTAATTATCCTTCTTAGACACTGTTTATTTTTCAATATTCAATACTCGAAATTAAGGGTGGACAAAATATTTTCTATATAAATTCCTAATGATAAGACCGTATGCAACATTTAATACCAACAAATGCCACCAACCGTTGAAAGCAATTAAAGGATTTTCTCTTCCCTTCTTGTACACATTTACGCCACTTCAATGAATATATAAAACACCATATATTTTGATGCCACCTACCTTTAACGACTAACCACAATTTACCCAGTTTCGCAATTTTTGCAGCTCTACGAATATAAGTGAAGATAATTTCGGTATTGCACCTTATGCGGCGCCTTAGCTATCGCCTTTCCGCTTTGTGTACCGCTTCTTTCAAGTGCAAGTCAACTGATAAAACCGTTCTATTTATAATGTTTGCGTTCTCTTGACGCTCTCGCCGTCTGTGTCTGTGTCTCGTCTAATACACTAGAACGGTACGTGGCTCTAGTACGCTAGCACTAACGTATCGCCACCGAACTTAGACTGACTAGTTTCCGCAGCAATTTATGCTGCAGTTGCATCAACAACTTCAAGATTCTTTGCACCGCTGTAGCCGTTGTAGTGGTTTTACTGCAACGACACAAAGGAAATGAAATGTAGGTATTAAATATTATATGTTTCTATATAAAATTCGTTTAAACAAGCAATTTTTCTTTTCCTACATATTTTTTTTACTTGAAATCAGAGCAACTTGTTTTTATACTCTCGCAACAAAGTTGCTAGCAACAAAGTTGCTACGAGAGTATTATAGTTTTGTCCACATAACGGTTGGTTGTAAGTCCTAAAACTAAACGAGTTAGATATAGGGTTATATATATCAAAATGATCAGGGTGACGAGAAAAGTTCAAATCCGGATGTCTGTCTGTCCGTCCGTCTGTCCGTCCGTCCGTGCAAGCTGTAACTTGAGTAAAAATTGAGATATCTTAATGAAACTTGGAACACGTGTTCCTTGGCACCATAAGAAGGTTAAGTTCGAAAATCAGCAAAATCGGACCACTGCCACGCCCACAAAATGGCGTAAACCGAAAACACATAAAGTGCCATAACTAAGCCATAAATAAAGCTATGGAAATAAAATTTGGTATGAAGGATCGCACTATGCCCCCAAATAGGTTTTTTGTATATATCTCGCAAACCAATGGAGCTATATAAACCAAACTTTCTGCAGTCATTTTTTTTAGCCATTTCCTTATACAGTCCAAAAATGACAGAAATCGGATAATAACCACGCCCCCCTCCCATACAAAGGTTAGGCTGAAAATTACTAAAAGTGGGTTAGCTCACTAACCAAAAACGTCAGAAACACTAAATTTCACATAGGAAATGGCAGATAGAAGCTACACTCAGATTTTTTTACAAAATGGAAAATGGGCGTGGCGTCGCCCACTTATGGGTCAAAAACCATATCTCAGGAACTACTCGACCGATTTCAATGAAACTTGGTTTGTAATAGTTTCCTTACATCCCAATGATATGTTGTGAAAATAGGCCAAATCGCTTCACAACACGCCTACTTCCTATATACCAGAACTTTGAAGACGATCTGAATCGTTAACTTTACAATGTATAAAGTAAGCACTAGTGAAGATATCGATGCAGAACTTTGCACAAATACTACGTTTATAGTGTGGCAGCCCCATTCTAAAAATCGCCGAAATCGGACCATAGGTTTTTAAGGCCCCATATAGCGAACATGAGGACCTCGGTACTTCTAACCTAATATTAGGGTTTCTAACTTTCAATGGACTCTATACAATGTATATGTATGACGAATATGTGGGTCAAATAATATAAATAAATTTAAATAAATAAATTGCGAGAGTATAAAATGTTCGGTTACACCCGAACTTAGCCCTTCCTTACTTGTTATTATTTTTTTATTTGAAAGAAACACTTTTACAGAACATTATATTTTGAGTTCCACATCTATATTCAAAGTAGAATTATCCACTTTCAATATTTCTTCTTCCGGTAAATTGATAAATCTACTTTTCTGAAGTTGATTTTGAAAGTCTGATGAGTTTTTATATAAACTTTTTTCTTCACAAAGTCCACTCATGAGTATATTTTTGGGTGATATATTTAGAAATAAGTTGCATAACACAATTTTTTTTCACAGTATGAGAACTTCAATAGATTTTTTACGACAATTTGTTTTTACAAATAATATTTTTTTACAACCATAAATCACATCAAAAAGTGATTCCTTGATCAGATCACTATTTTTTTTAAATAATTGCGGTATAAATTATTGGATAATAATTTTCAAAAAAATGTCATGATAACAAAATTCTAGTGTAGACACCAGGTAACAACTAATGATTTTAAGCGGTGACTCCCCAAACATTTTGAGCTGAAACACCATTTTTGGTTTTTCCGAATTTTTGTCTTTCGAAGTCATTGAACTTTTCGGGGTCTCTCAGGCTGATAACTCCATAATCAATTTTTCGTAATGGACATTTCTTCTTATTTGCCAGTATTTGAAACTTTCTGCTCATTATATATGTTATGTAGCTTTCATATTACAACCATTGTCATATTACAACCGTTGTAATATTACAACTATTACCAATATTCGAATAAGTTAACTGACAAATAAAGAGCCCTAAATACTTTAAATACTTGATTTTGGAGTAGGTTTCACTCTTCAAATAGTCACACTTTAAAGTCTAAAGTTAATCTTGAAATTACTAGTATAGACTTTCTTCTTTAAAAAGATTTTCTAAACTATGACAATTTTTTTAACTTTCTTAAACACCACTCAAATAAATTAATTGCAAACTTATACAAATTTGGATTCGCCGAAACTAACCTTTGAATTCACACGAAAAAAAGCTTTACTTCTCCACTATGATACAAGAGAGAGATTCACTTTGATCAATATCGAATTCCAGTTACCAGGACATACACAGAGATTTGCCTGCGTCTGGTACTTAAGATGCGCGTCAGACGACTTTTCGCTTTCGAATAAGCGTTTCGCTCCACTGTCTGAAGATTAAAAAAACGCACAACAAGCGATCGAATCACACGCAATTTCAGGAAGTTAATTTTCCACTTGCTCACAATGCAACAATATGCCTTACGAATCTACGCACGCCACACACAAGTTATCAAAACAAACAAACGGTGAGAAATTACGCGCCAATCAAATGCGAAAATTGGCGTTGCTTTATTGGCTGCGTGTTGTAAAATTAACGGCAAAATTAACGCTGCGTGTTTTGTAACAACGGATCGTAGCAGGAAAATTGTCGAGCGGAGCAAATTGCCAGAGCTGTAAGTAAGCGTTTGGATGCGTTTAACGAACTGCGAAGACGAACTACGATAACGAAAACGACTGTCATCAAATCGCGCTGAAGTATAACTGCGAGCGTATCGAACGGAAATTTGTTTGGCTGACTGACCAAATTGCACGAAATTGTGGTCGCAGCGCTAGAAATGACGCTAAGCGGTTGCGGTTAACTTGTGGTCGTACGTTTTGCAGATGGAGAACACACCGTATAAGTATATATGTTACGACACATATGTGGAAATGTGCGATCCTCTCTGTTGTATTATTGTATTGTCTATATGTTGCAATGTCTGGGGGTTGACGAAAGCAAAGGGTGCAATTCAGCGCTGCCGACAATATTTAAAGTGAGTATTAAATTAAATTTAGCACAAATTCTCAAACATGGCGTATGCAGGCACATATGTACAAATGCTGTTATTACATACATTGATATATAGATATATATACATATGTATATATGACGAGCAGAAGAATCTCTGCAGGGAATAGAATACTTATTTCTTATATCAAATGTATATATATATATCGAATTTTTATTCGCGTAATTCAAGAGAATATTGAAAAAATATATATGAATATAATAAGTTCAGAATTATAACTACAGATTTTTTCGAACTTTTCTTCAATCTTTTTTAGTATTCTTTCGAAGTGACCCTTCAAAATAAGGTTCTGCTAATCGTTTCCGAATAGATGACGAATCTTCTTCTAAGATTTTTTTGATAAAAATATCATAGAACCCAAAAATTCGACTTTATATATAAATTTTCAAGACCCCGAGATACCAGACACCGATTTTTTTGAGATATCTCAATAAAATTCAGATGGTACACATCCAGATATCAGAGTGTCATTTTGCTAAATTTAATAAAAATCGGATCAATACTTCCGCTAGATAGGGGCCATATATCTGATATATTCAAAAGGACTTTATTTCGATTATATTGGTCAAATTGGAAGTTATCTTTAAAAAATGCATCATAGAAAGTTTAATGACAAGGTTAAATGAAGTCAGTCTATTCCCTTCTCTAGCCCCTATATTCCGATTTTCGAATAATCCGGTTCACTTTTTACCGGTTTACAATAAGGTTTAGCACTAATTCTGAAGATATTCGGTCCCGACTTTGGCCTAGAACCCATATTCCTAATATAATGTTTATAACTCGTCTAGTTCTCTAGTAGTCTAGACTTCACATTCTTGCATTTCCTTGTTGTTTAAACAAATTTCTCTCTCTAACGGGTTGGTTGCCTTCCACCATTGTTGTTGGCAAATTACCAAAGCGAAGGGCTCACGACATCACAACCAATATGCTTGTATAATTTTAAGCTCATTAATGACGCGCGAGCAGAGAAAAAATAATAATAAGTTAGCAATTGCGCCAAAATGTAAACTCAAACACACTTATTTAAGAATGCATATAAAGAGTGTTTTTTTAGAGATGTAATTTTTAAGAAGAAATAAATTGCTTACAATTATTGTTATGGCCAAGAAATTAGCTTTATTATTATGATAAGAGGTTTGGCATTATATGTTTTAAAACAGTTTTCGGGCTGGGTGGAAAAAAATTTAGTTGAGTAGCTCAATTGTAGACCATTTTTTGCAGTAGTTGAGGTCCTCTGTCAACAATAAACGTTGTTCCACAGTAAGTCTGTTCATTATGAGTATGAGATTGAGTAAAAATCAAGTAACAGCTGCCAAAAAGACCGACTTCGAAAAATAATATTGCCTCATTGAAAATCACACGTCTCAAAAGAAACACCCTTTATAAATATATATTCAACAGAAGCGTACGTGCATAGCGATTTTCGTTTTAATTTTCCGCAACTTTCTCTGAGCCAAAATAAAATATATAATATATCGAATTTGATTTCTTTTTTGCAAATGTGGCAACATCAATTTTTCTTTTTTTTTTCAAATTTTCCTTGCACTTCATTTGTGCCTGTCATTGACTGAGTTTACCACTATTATTTAGTCATTTGATTCTTAATTAAGTTCAGCGTTAGACAAATAAACATTCATATTGGATATACATATGTGTATTACGCCACAACATGCTGATGTCAAACGTATTGTCAATATATGTATGTACGATTGCATATGGAAATGTTTATGAACTGGTGACCTTCTCTTTCTTCTGCGAATTTTCTTTGACTGGTACGTTAATTTTAATCTTTTGTTTTTATCGTCATTAGTCTTTCTCACCTTTTTGTTTTCTTAACAATATATGTACGCTTATATATGTAAGTATTTAGGATTACATAGGTCACGTACACTTGACAGCATATATAAATATCATAAAAGTCACTAGATGAGTAAAACCAATGAGATCAAGAAGTATCTTTCGTTCTTACATTTTATCAAGGTAGACCAAAGGGTTATAACCCTAACCGAGGCGATTTATTCGAAAGAGGTAAAATCCTTGCATCTTAGTAGCAAGTTTGGTTAAAAAAATGTAAATGAGGGTTTCTTATATAAAAACTTGTTTTAAGAATATTTATGTAACATAAATCGGGAGTTTTGTATTTTATCTGCGCACCATTGTCTATAATTTAACGAAATCTTTTCTAAAATAATACACATGGATGTATTTATACTCCAAACAGCTAAACTTGATACCAAAACTACTAACTGTGACATAAACAATATAGGACCTTTTATAAAACTTTTATAAACAATACGACATCCAACACCATCCAGCGAGTTACCCCGAAATATAAAACTGACATATTGTATATAGTCGTGGTCGAAACACGGTGAGCCGGCCCAAGCCAAGGCCAAGCCAGGATTAACAGCCAGGAAGGTTTTGCTATGTGTTTGGTGGGATTGGCAAGGACTACTACTACTATGAGATGCTCTCCTTCGGTAAAACATGTTTTCGGACCTATACTGTCGACATTTGAACCGACTGGATGGACAATAGGAGAGGAAATAGGTTTTACGCCAGACTACAAACATCGATCGCGACACGCTCTGGAAGCATGGTTGTGAGGTCCTTATGCATCCGGACCTGGGACCAAGTGATTACTGTTCCTATCTATTGTGTATATTTTTTTTGTGTGAAAAATTCGTCTCAAGACAAGGAAGGAACGCAACTATCCCAATTTTTACAATGAAGGGTTTCTATGAGAACGGTATTATGAAAGTATCTTCAAATGATAACAAATTATCGAACAATCCGATGCATATTTGACCTAAGAAAATAATATACACATCATTCTTCAACTGAAATCTTCTATTTATTGCAAAAATAATGGATATGTTTTTACTTGACCATATATAAAGTGTATTTCTATCTCTTGAACAACACATCCTCTATTTATTATAGGAGCAAGAAAGAAAGGTATGGTTCCACCTTAATCTTATGAAAATGTCAGCAATTATTACTAAACTTAGGGATTCCGGGATTAGAGATTTCATTAATATTTTTATAAAAAAAACAACAACAAGCCTAAAGCAGAAAAAAATGTATTCCTTTTTAGCATTCTTTAATACTAAAATTAATAAAAAATATCGTTTTTTATACCTTTTCGATACTTGAAATTTTATATTGATATATCAAAATTATAAATATCGCTAACAAATATCGTTCTATTAAAAAAATAATATCTATATATCAATGTATCGATATTTTTTCAACAAGCGTAACTAAACGCATTTCCAATATAATTAAAAAACCTTACTTCCATAAGCCACAGTTAAGTTCTACTTATAACAAAAATGTATCTATGTAAGTTGATCTATCAATGTTGTATTTTACAAAATTGATTTTACAAGATCGACCTCAAACTGTCAAGGTCGTCTTTACAAGACTTACACACAAGTCGTATTCATGAATTGGCCAAGCAAATATCTATTCACACCAATATACAAGCCAATTCATGAAATCTAATTTTAGGTTGTGTTTCATGTTCTTTCTCACTTGCTTTGTGCCCACTACTTACGTACATAACTCACACGGTTTACATAATATCTTCTTGCTACATACATATAAATTTCATGTTTTCTAGTTTGTTGTGCTACTATTTACAAGTCATATCCCATTAGTATTTTGACTGTGGTCTTGCTTACGTTGAGTGTGACATAAACGCTAATAGGTAAATTACCCGCTCATAGTCGTATTACTTATTTACATTTAGCGACAGGCACACGCTCGCTCAGTAATTTATGTGCTTACATTGTATTTACATATGCATATGTTCATCTGTGAAATGGTAATTACGCATACGCCATGGTGTCTGCCACCGCAAAAGCAATCTCGTACGTTAAACAGTGCACTGCAGGAATAATTGGCTGCAATTGAATTAATTTTTAATTGTGCTTATTTTTGGCATAATTAGATAAAAAAATATGCAAAATTCAGCAGGCTAAAAAATTTGCTTACTTTTAGTATATAGAATAATTTATAATTAAATATATTATATTTTACATTATTATGTGAATTTAAATAATTTTTTCTTGACATTAATCAGCAAAGGGTAATGATAGTAATAATAATATAATATTATTTAAATATTTTTGTTTAATATTCTCACATTGTTAGACCTGCTAGGGATTTTCCTGCTGGTACATTTTTTATTCAAGCGTATAACGCATTGACACTTCATATTTTCCCTTATGCTCACTTATGTTTATTTACATAACATTTTTTTCGTATTTTATGCGATAGCTTAAATTAGATAGATATATGTGTCATTTAAATTAGCATACACATGGACAGACTCTATTAACTAACATATATTCTAATGTTGTGAAACATGTAAACACATTATACATATATGCGTCTATTATCCGGTAGCTCCAGGCATTGTCTGTGATTTATTTTTCCGCCACCGTAGACAAGTCTAAGTCATGTTCATTGAAGCGTTGTCAATTGATATTAATATTATTTAAGAGTGTTACGCAAGGATTTTGTTACATAATATTAGTTGTTTTCTTTTTTATTGTCACCAGTAAGCTACTACTTGTTACTGGTAGTAAATAAAATGATAAACATAGTAGTATTATTAGTGGATTAAGTTAAATAGTAAATTACAATATTTTATTATTTAGAGATGAAAAAAGATCGCACGTAAATTATAGTAGGAATAAAATCCGTAAATTTGTTATTATGATGTTAGAAAAAAATTTAGACTAATAGACAACTTAAGGGGTAAAGTTGGTTTCAAAATTTCAAAATTTTAAGAAAAAATGTTTGTCTTGTCTGTTTAAAACAAATTTTTCTAAATTTCAAATCAATCCGAAGAAAATTCTATGGCTAGGTAGTTCCGCCCATCAGGTCACGCCAGTTTGAATGTAAAACTTCAAACGAGTTTATCTCAAAATTAATTTTTTTAATTCGGTGGACTTGATTTCGCGAAAAGTTATGAAGCGATTTTGTTCAATTTTTGCGCACATCTTAACCTGAGAAATAACATAATCTAGTTAACCATCTCATGCCCGAATTGAAATGGGCGGAGCTAACATTTTTTAGGACAGATATATTTTAGTCTTAACTCAAATATGAAGTGATAAAAATTTCAAAGTCCTTATCCTGGTTCATTAGTTACAGGATGTTGCTTATAGGAACAAATTAAATTATTATAAATAAAATAAACATTTTGCTCATGAATTTTTTTAATAACTCTCTTAACCTATAGGCAACATTGGGCATGAAAGGGTTAACGAACTAACGAGCTAATATATGGAGAAAATTAGACCAAAAAATTAGTTTTTTTGTTAAATTTCTGTCAAAAATTCATATAAAAAGGCGAGCTAGACGCGAATGGCAGATACATCGCTCTTCTTCTACTTAGCTTCAACTGAAATCTGCTGAACGTAAGTTAAAAAAGCGCTTAAACGCGAGGAAGAATACAGCACTGAAAATTATATAAAGAAACTGTGTCCAAATTCTAGCAAGCGAAACTCTCTTTGGAAAGCCCAAAAGTCTTTTAAGCCACCGGTAGATTCCAACATGCCAAATGGTAATTGAGCACGAAGTAATGAGGAAAGGACAAATTGCTTTGCAAATCACCAAGAAAAAGTATTTCAATCTAATTTCCCAATGAACAATTTTAAGTTGCCAACTTTGTCCAATACCGCTAATGTGTCAAGCATGTCTATTAGGACGTCCACTTCTGAAATTACTAGGATAATAAAAGGCTAAATCTGAAATAGGCTTCAGGACACGATAATACTATATTACTTCAAAAAGATTAATTGAGTTACCAAATATTGCTATAGCAGTGCTCTCCTTGCTCTTTAATGCAATTCTTGGTTTCGGGTACTATCCAATTTCGTGGAAAAAGTCGCAGATCATTATGATAGGTAAACCTGGGAAGGACTTAACACAGACGTCTTCCTACAGACCAATAAGTCTCTTACTCTGTATTTCCAAAATATTCGAAAAAGTTTTACTATCAAAAATGTCTCCTCTCCTCCACGAAAATAATATAATACCAACCATATTTAAGAAACAGGAAGTTCACAGTTAAAGTAACAGGCTCACGTGGCGGAAACATATAGCGAGTAAAATAACCTGCATGAAGTTAAGAGCAGCAAATTTAAATTGGCTTTTAAACAAAAATTCTAAACTTAGTTTAGACAACAAAGTCCTGGTATGCAATGCAATCATAAAACCGATTTGGATGTATGGTGTTCAACTGTGGGGTACGACCTGTGCAACTAACATTGATATAATTCAGAGATTCCAATCTAAAATGCTTAGAACAATCACGGGTTCACCATGGTACATGCGTAACGAAAATATCCATAAAGATCTTGATATTCCTATAATAAGATAAAGGACAGCAGAAATAGATATATTTCTAAACGGCTCAACCACATTCATGAGCTTTTGTAGATGTAAATAGATTTAAGATTTTATTACTTATTGTTAGACTTTAAACAAAAAAATTCAATAAATATAGAAATCTGTATAAATAAAAAAAATTCATATATTAATATTTTCCTTTTTCCTTCGTTCATTAACTAGATTTATCCATTTTCTATCGAAATATTTTTGTTTTATTTATTTTAGATGAAGCAATATTGAGTTATACTGCCACACATTTTTTTGCACACGTCATGGTGGATGTGGCACCAACGGCTAATTTTTGGAAATTTGTAAATAAAATTTCACAAAATACTATTTAAATACGTATCTTTGATTTGCTGAATTGCTTAAAAAATTGTAAAAATACCATAATTTTCAACCTCTGAAACCCACCTAACTCCTTAAGTTTTGACGATTTGAAGCTTATTGTCCAAGTACTCAGTTCTAAACTCAACTATACTCTTATATTCTTATATAGTAATTAGCTAATTATCTCCGATTGGTCAAGCATTGAAAAGTAGTGGAGCAAACAAATTATATCAGTTGTTCAACAATTGTATTGCGATAGTTCCTTTGATCGAGAAAAACATAATAAAAATTTGGATAACCCTTTAGTTTCGATTGGCATCCATATTTACTTACTAATTTTTGACAGTAAATTGTCATTTGAACTATTCACAATTGTAAAACTGGTATAAAACGTGAAAACAAACCTTAGCAGCTTACTTGTCCTTCAGTATTTCATACTATGGATACTATCCATTGGATAATCCTTACAATTCTCAGTAGAGGCAAGGCTTTGAATTATAGGATTTTATTACAAGTTGGAATAAGCGAATGTAAGGCTTCAATGTGCCAAAGTATGGTCTTCTTGTAAAATTATTCACTTATTTTTGTTGACTTTATGATTTTCTCAAAATCGTTAAATGACTTACAAATAATTCTGAGTTCACCGTTTTGCTGTTGTAAGCACTTGAGTAAACGAAAAATAGAAATGCAGCAAGCAACTCATTATGATTTTGGCATATTTTGGAACACCCAAGCAGTCGATTTCTGTTTAATTTCACAATAAATGTCATGCTTCATTACCCGGCACATTATAAGGCACATTTTCAGAATACTTATTTTCTATCATTCGTTATAAGCCTTTTCTGGGATTGCACAAATCTAAGTGAACATATTTCCTCGGAGCAACCCCTCACAGCAGAATAACTGCAAATTCATCTGAAATATATTTAAAAACCAGAGCATTTATGCACATGTACTACATATTGCTTTAGGTATGCACGTTTCACTCCGCCATCCAACTTGTGCGTTCGGCACCCAGCATGCGCTATTTCCAATTACTCATTAGCCATCAATCTTTCTGAACAAAATTTGCACACAGAAAGTTTGGCAATTTGCAAATTACAACTGCCGGCAAAGCCAAGCAAAATATAATTTTTATAATTTATTTCTACTTGTGTGGCGAAAACTTAATTACTCAGCGTTCAGCAAAACAACCGCAAGTAGAATAGGCGAATTCTACAATACTTAGAAATGCGAAGTGCGAGGCGGCCGAGAAGATTGCGTGACCAAAGAGATTTCATTTGCTTATATGCTGGTATGTGCCCGGGTGTATTGGCAAAAGAAAAAAGGGCGAAATAAGTATTGTAAGTGTTGAAGAAATTTCCACCAGCTGGTCACGTCAACGACATGGCACTCTTGTACACAGATTGCTCGGAAATGCCAAGGTGACAATCTTTCAAATATGCTGCACGCAACTTGGGCAATATACCGTAGGTTAACGTAAGTATTACGTGTGTTTTTTAAACAAGTTGATGTAATAAAATTTACTGACCTTTTAAGGTTTCCATGATTCTGGATCGTTAAAATTTAACACTTTTTACATAAAGCATTTGATTATAATCAAGATTGCTGAGGTAAAAATAAACAGGCGTTCTTTAAATAACTGAACTCCACTAAAACGAGATTGCAAGCATATTAAATTAAAGCAATACGGCACTACAGTATTTTATATTCCCGCAATATGTTGCGCACAATATATTTTGTTCATATAATGATCGTTTACATGACTGAATTAAATAACGTTGAACGAAATATTAACAGGTAGGTGCAACCTCGTCCTCTACTACAACTATCCCAACCAAGCTCAGTTAAATTAAAATCAAATATCTCTCACTATTAGGTGAAGTTTCATGTTCACAACTGCAACCTGAAGAGATTCATGAGCTGCCATTTTATTCAGAAAAATTCAAGTTTTACTGTGGTTTTTGGGCCGGTGGAACCATCGGTCCATATTTCCTCAAAAAAAATTGCCGGTAAGAACGTAACTGTCAATGGCGACCGTTATTGCGCCATGATAATCGGCTATATGATGCCTGAATTTGAAGCTCGTGATCTCGACGACATTTGGATTCAACAAGACGGCGTCTCTTCCCACACATGACATCAATCAATGTATTTATTCAGAGAACACTTAGGTGAAGAGATAATTTCACGGTTTGGGTAGATCGACTAGCCACCAAGATCATACCGTTAGACTTTTCCCTTTGAGAATATGTAAATTCTAAAGTAATCACACTTTGGAGCAGAACATCACTCGCCAGTTACCAGTCGAAATGTTCGAGCATTTCTCTAATTATCTAAAATTGGACTCAACGAATGGACCATCTGAGATGTAGACGAGGCCACCATTTGGAAGAGACAGTCTCAAAAAAGATAAATGCCAAAGAATTTTCTTTCAAATGATAACTTTCGCCATAAAATGTGATTCTTCTGTTTTTTTTATAAAGAGATCCCTTTAATAAAATTTTGAATCAGCTTATCTGACAATAGATAAGTGAGACATTATAAGAAATGAAAAAAAAAGTTTGTCACATACAAGTATATGCTGTTTTCGATTCTCCATTACTCTGATTAGCCATCAAGTTGAATTCCAGTTAGATGATTAAAGTGGTATTACTCCCAGATTTTTAAGACCAGTTTACTATTGTGAATGGCGTAAATTACTAATTACTGTCTAAAAAATTATATTTTTATACTCTCGCAACAACGTTGCTAAAGCGTATAATAGTTTTGTTCACATAACGGTTCTTTGTATCACCCAGAAATAAAAGAGTTAGACATGGGGTTATATATACACGCCCACAAAATGGCGAAAACCTATAAAGCGTCATAAATAAGCCATAAATGAAGTTATGAAAGTAAAATTTGGTACAGAGAATCACATTATGATAAAAGTGATTACTAAAAGTGAGTTAACTCACTAACGAAAAACGCAAGAAACACTAAATTTTACAGAAGAAATGGCAGAAAGGAGCTGACCTCAGATTTTTTTCCCAAATGGAAAATAGGCTTGGCGTCGTCCACTTATGGGTCAAAAACCATATCTCATTAACTACTTGACCGATTTCGATGACATTCGGTATATAATACTCGTATTTTCTTAACACTCTGTGAATAATAGATGAAATTGGAACCAATGATTTGAATAAAGCGGAATAAAACTCTACACAAATACTGTATATAATCTGTGGCTGTAAACTTGTGGAAAAATTGTCGAAATCGGACTATAACTTTTATCGAACATGAAGAACTTAGTGAATAAGGTAATTTTTCCCCGAAAATATCAGTAAATCTCTCAGATATTTTAATGTAATTCAGAGATAATCTTTATCTTATAATAGTTTGTCTCTGTAACAAAAATGATTAAAATCGGGTGATAACTTTTCCTAGATCCCATATTCCTAATTATAGGTTTTTCAAAAATGCGATGGAATTTATAAATCGTTTAATATGCGAAATATTTTAGCAAAATTAAGTGAGTGTACAGTCTTCGATATATTGTATCTTGTTGATGAAAATTAGTCAAATCGGTGCAGGAATTACCTCAGACCTCATATACTATATATGATGATTTTCGTTATTCTATTGTACTTTATGACGAATTTATGGGTCGAATTGTGTTATCTTAATAAAATTACATCAATAAAATGCGATAGTCTCTTATCTTAAATATTTACTTATAGAATAAATATTATTGTATTACATAGGTACTCCACAATAATTACAATTTCTTTTCTTTAATTTGCAATAATTCATCACTAAATAGTATATCCTGCAAGAAAATTTACAAAAGTTCATTTGCATAATCAACTTATAATTTTGTAAAAAAAAAAATATTTACAATTTGCAGCAATTTTCACTAATTTCATTGTTTAAGGGGTTATATACAGTTAGACGGCCGAAAAAAAGTGAATTTTCCAGAATTTTTTCTGAGAAAACTTTTTAATTTATTGATCCAAAAATTTATACACATATTATGGTATCTTTTAACTGTATTTTAAGACTTAGTTTTAGTAAAAATATTTATTTGAAAAAGAGCTACAGCTGATCTCCAGGAGCTCCTCTCAAAAAAGACGTTTTGCGGTGACCACTATATCTCGGAACTGGATCATCCGAAATTAAAAAACCAAACAGATTTCGTTAAAATAATGTTAAATCTAGTAATTAATCGAAGGAATAAGCAAAATAAAATTTTTTGACAAAATGGCGGTTTCTCAAAAAAAAAAAATCGATTTTTCACCGAAATTTCGGCCTTAAATTGTTTATAAAAAAAAAATATTTATCGGAGAGAAAAAATCTACGATTAATTACTAAAAAATATATTTAAGAAGGTCGTGTTAAAATTTGAGACTAATCGGTCTAGCCGTTTTCGAGTAATGTTGGTCACCGACTTTGAAAACACCATTTTGAGAAAAACGCGTTTAAAGTTTGGACCTTGTACTTAAAAGCACTCTGAAACGCCTTTTCAAATTTTTCATTTGCTTGTAACTTTGAAAATATTCACCGGAACGATATGAAATTTTCTGTGTGTATTCTTAAATATATGTACATTAAGAAAATTAAATAAAAAAAAATCGATTTTTTGAAAATTCTAACTGTATATAACCCCTTAAAGCAATTACTATACACTTATGTATGAGCGAAAATATACACTGCATGCTGCATGCCAAATGAGCGATATTATACACAACACCAAAAACAACCGCTGTACATTGCTACAAAGTAAACACAAAGTAAACAACGTTTTACCCATTACAGTAGCGATGACCTACAAGTACAACAAATTAACATACTCACACACATTCACATATTTACAGCGACCCATTCAACTTCCTTCCTAAATATGTTAAAGTATAATTTTCAAATAACTGTACGTATGTACGAGTATGTAGGCGAATAGTTGTGTAAATAGGTTGTGAATGATATTATCTGGGGCAAAGCACCATCACCACCACCACCCTCAGTGCGCACAGTTCACGCTCAATTTAGTCTCAAGTTCAAATTGCTGTGATATCAATGAACGCTACAGTTGCGGATAATAAAGCGACACGAAGTAAATTGTGGGTGTTATTTATGTTTACATATATATTTATATACATATACTATGTCTGTCTGTAGCTACAAATAATTGTTTTCCATTCATACTTTTAAATTACGCAAAAGACAGACAAACACAATTTAGCTGGCGCACACAAGTTCACGGTCAGCGTTTCAAGATGAGACAAGACAAGTGTGAATCCGTTTAAGTATGCTTGGACTACTTATAGAAAGTGAAATTGCCTACTTTTCATGAGAATTAAATTTAGTTAGATTTTTAGTATAAAATTTGTAGATTTACAAATTCAAAGTAAATCAAAGATTTACTTAATAAATATTATTTAAATTTTTCACTTTTAGTTCAAGTGAGCAATCAAAAAGTTCCCCTACGTCATTGCTAGTCATTGGCATTTTCAGATTGAGTGCCTTTCCCCGCTACTCTATCCTTAATACATACATATGCCATTCACTTGGTCCGCTGCTTTTTGTCTGTTACCTAAGCCCAAGCAATTAGTTTATCGACAAATTCTCTTTTATATAATTCCTTTTCTCTTATACGCCAAATGCCAACCGCCAGCAGTCACGCGCAAAAATTATATGGCTAAATTGCACCTGACCCACTCACCGTGAAAAGGGCAGCTGTAGCAACGACATTGTGAACCGGAAGAAAGCAAAAAAATAAAGGTGTATCATTAGATAGCTACACCAACAAAGCGTACAACGACATCTGGGCATAGCGTGGCTACTGGCGCTTTACGTGTATACACTATGGGCCATTTTCAGTGCGTCGAAGCTCTGGCGGCCCATCGTAGCCGCAAGCAGCTGTCTTTGTTTACGGTCTGTCTCTTTCTAGCCACGCGATAGAAGATGTCACATGTTTGCGCTGTGTACAGATGCGCTCTCGCCGTTCGCTCTCTTTCGGCAGTGGAGAGCAAACATGCGCAGTTTTGCTTATTCTTTGTTTACGGTGCATCTCGCTCTAGCTCAGGTGTCCTGTTGCATTTCCACACTGCCTACTTAACTTGTGCTATTGGCCAACATATTGTTTGATAATAATGAAGCTTTTTCAAAAAGCTCAAATATGCACGCAGAGAGTGCGCTTTTTATGGTGTTATTTATAGCATGATATGCGTTTTATGAAATTCGGTTTTAGTTATAGTATATTTTATGTGGAATATTTTAAGTAACAAAGGGTGTTTTTTAGGCACGTTGTTTTATTTTTTTCTAAGAACACTGCTTGTAGTACGATAGACACAAAATACTTGCAGTAACTACTATTTCCTTTGGTGAGAATTGTAGTACATATTAATTTGAGCAAACAGAAATAATTAGATTCATTATTATGGCTGTATCTCGATGACAATTTGACGAATTGGGATCTTTATGATATATTTTTATACTCTCGCAATAAGGTTGCACCTAACTTAAAAGAGAGAGATATAGAGTTATGTATATCAAAATGATCAGGATGATGAGAAGAGTTAAAATACGAATGTACATATGTCTTTCCATCCGTCCGTGCAACGGATAACTTATGTAAAAAATAAGATATCTTGAATAAACTTGGTATTTGGGACCGTGGAAGGCTATTTGCTATCGAAAACCAGCGAAATCAGACTAGTGCCACGCCCACAAAATGGCGAAAACCGAGAACCTATAACCTATAAAGTGTCATAACTAAGCCAAAAACAAAGTTATGAAAGTAGTATTTGGTACAGAGGATCACACTAGGGAGAGGCATATTTGGATGTATTGTTTTAAGTCGGCGTGGCCCGCCCCCAAATAGTTTTTTTGTATATTAACCAATTAAGCTATATAAGCCAAACTTTCTACAGTCATTTATTTTACAAACCTTATTACACACCATAAAAATAGGCGAAATCGGATAATAATCACGCCCACATCTCATACAAAGGTTATGTTGAAAATTTCTAAAAGGGCGTTAACTCACTAACTACAAAAAAACATCAGAAACACTAAATTTTGCAGAAGAAATGGCAGAAGGAAGCTGCACTCAGATTTTTTTACAAAATAGAAAATGGGCGTGGCATCGCCCACTTATGGGTCAAAAACCATATCTCAGGAACTACTCGACCGATTTCAATGAAACTTGGTTTGTAATATTTTCTTGACATCCTGATATTACCGATTAAAAATGGGTTAACAATCACGCCTACTTCCCATATAACTCAATTTTTAATTCCATCTGATTCGTTCACTTCATAATATATGTATACATTAGGAACCAATGAATACTGTAATACACACGTTCGAGATTATGTACTTATGCCAGCGCTTCTTCCAATCGTCGAAACACTTCTCAAACTCGATGTTTTTATACTCTCTCAACAAATGTTGCTAAAGAGAGTATTATAGTTTTGTTCACATAACGGTTGTTTGTAACACCCAAAACTAAACGAGTTAGATATAGGGTTATATATACCAAAGTGATCAGGGTGAAGAGTGGAGTTCAAATCCGAATGTCTGTCTGTCCGTCCGTCCGTCTGTGCAAGCTGTAACTTGAGTAAAAATTAAGATATCTTGATGAAACTTGGCACACTTATTTCTTGGCATCATAGGAAGGTTGCTTTCGAAAATGAGCAAAATCGGACCACTGCCACGCCCACAAAATGGCGAAAACCGAAAACACATAAAGTGCCATAACTAAGCCATAAATAAAGCTATGGAAATAAAATTTGGTATGAAGGATCGCACTATGAAGGGGCATATTTAGATGTAATTTTTTTTGGGGAATAATAGAGCTATATAAACCAAACTTTCTGCAGTCCTTTTTTTTAGCCACTTCCTAATACAGTCCAAAAATGAAAGAAATCGGATCATAACCACGCCCACCTCCCATACAAAAGTTAGGTTGAAAATTACTTAAAGTGGGTTAACTCATTAACGAAAAACGTCAGAAACACTAAATTCGACATAAGAAATGGCAAATGAAAGCTGCACTCAGATTTTTTTACAAAATGGCAAATGGGCGTGGCGTCGCCCACTTATGGGTAAAAAACCATATCTCAGGAACTACTCGACCGATTTCAATGAAACTTGGTTTGTAATAGTTCCCTTACATCCCAATGATATATTGTGAAAATAGGTCAAATCGCTTCACAACCACGCCTACTTCCTATATACCAGAACTTTGAAGACAATCTGAATAGTTTACTTTACAATATATAAAGTAAGCACTAGTGAAGATATCGGTGCAGAACTTTGCACAAATACTATGTTAAAAGTGTGGTAGCCCCATTCTAAAAATCGCCGAAATCGGACCATAGGTTTTTAAGGCCATATATCGAACACGAGGACCTCGGTGCTTCTAACCTAATATTATAAATTTCCAACTTTCAATGGACTTTATACAATATATATGACGAATATGTGGGTAAAATTGTGTATTATGTAATATAAATAAAGTTAAATAAATAAATTGCGAGAGTATAAAATGTTCGGTTACACCCGAACTTAGCCCTTCCTTACTTGTTTATATTGTCGTAGCCATAACAGCACAAGCAATGCCTACCGTTCTGCATTAAGCATTCAAGATGGAAATAAAAACCAATTTTGAAGAGCACAAGGTAGGACACTATTGAAACGATATCAACATATAAGAGAAATGTTAAAAAATATTTATATTAATCTCGGTGGAGATTATTTCGTAGATTAAAGCCATTTTTTCATTAAAAAAATCGTCGGTGCTTTTTCGGTTTTTCATAAAAATACATAACTAGTTCTGCATCTATATAATTCAAATCTCATCACATTAGCAATCTGTTTAACATAGCACATCGGTAGCAGTTCGAAATTAGAAAACGTTCTAGTAATAACCCTTGATGGCTAACCAATCAAAGCCACGTTTTCTATTTATTAATTTAACCAAATCAAGTGAAAATAGAAAATATTCCTATCAAAATTGAAAATTGAAATAGGGTAAAATATGCAAATTTGAGCAATATGAGTGCAGTTAATAAATATTATGCACTATTCTCTTCCACCACAATCATGATAACCAAACTGCCTTAATCAAGTAACATATAACAAACTAAACTAAATAAACTATTTAAAAGCAATTTCTTTCAATAAAAAACAATTCACAAAAAACTAAAGCAAAATATTCCACCAGCAACAAAGAGTAATCATATTCTTTTTGAAGGTTATAAATATTCCAGTCAGTTTGGTTTGGCAAATAAGCCGCATGATTTAAACACCACTTCGAATAAATAAAAACTGAATTGGAGAGAAGAAAAACCAACAAGCAGGCCAACCAAAGCAAGAAAAGCCATAAAAAGCGCAACTTTTCAAGCATTCACCCACGCGTACAGACATACAAACACGTCATATTCATAACGGCGCACAAAGCGAGTCGAGCATTTCCAAACGTCCCCAGCGGTCAAAGTTTTCAATTGTTTGTGTTATTTCTCATTTTTTTTCTCACAAAATTGAGCGATCAGTAACAAAACGTTTATTTGCTCGACCGAATGACAGTGCGCGGGTGTTTGTGTGTGTAAAAGTGGGAACCCCAAGTGTATGAAAGCCTAATCCTTTTCTTCGTAAGCACGTTTGTGTGTGTATATAATACATTAGAAATTCTATCTCAGCAACAACAGACGGTCAAACAATGTTCCAGTTCTACTTCTGTGGCATATTAAATACATATAAATGGTGTAGTCTATAAGTAATGCGGAACACAATCTTAGGGATGAATTGAAATATAAATGTTTTGGAAATTTTGATTTTTGGTTTAAATTATAGGTGAGGAAATAATGTGAAGTTTCAAAGGCTCCACTCAAGATATACAATAATTTGGCTTTTCCTAAATATTTCACCTGTTGTTAGAAATATATCTCAACGTCCTAACTTACCGATTTACCACATTTATTATTGTTTCCCCAATTTTGTTTAAGCCTAATGTTACTGTCTTATGCCTTATTTATGACTAATGTTCATATAACGCAACTTGGTCGGACTGGGCGTATGAGTAACCTATTGAGATGAGATCATGAATATCATAAGTACTGCAAAAGCGGCTAAATGGAGCATATTTATACTTTCGCAACAAAGTTGCTAAGAGAGTATAATAGTAGTTTTGTTCACATAACGGTTATTTGTAACACCCAAAACCAAATGAGTTAGATATAGGGTTATATATACCAAAGGGAGAAGAGATGTATAAAGTCTATTGAAAGTTGGAAACCCTAATATTATGTATATGGGAGTTAGGTGAAGTTATGACCCGATTTCACGTATTTTAGGCACGGAGACATATTATTAAAAAAAAGATATTTCCTCCGAATTTCTTCAAAATATCTGATAGACTTAACTATATTTTACATATTGTAAAGTAAACTGTTCAGGTCGACTTAAAAGTTCTGGTATATAGGAAGTAGGTGTGGTTGTAAATCGATTTTTCCTATTTTCACAACATATCATTGGGATGAAAGGGAAATGTTACAAACCGAATTTCATTGAAATTTGTCGAGTAGTTTCGGAGATATGGTTTTTTACCTATAAGTGGGCGGAACCACGCCCATTTAAAATGTTGTATACCATTTTGAGTGCAGCTCTTCTGTACCATCTTTACAATGAAATTTAAGGTTTCTGGTGGTTTTCCTTGCTGAATTAAAACATATTTATTAGTTTAAACATAACCTTTGCATGGGAGGTGGGTGTGGTTATTATCCGATTTCCTCCATTTTTGGACTATATAAGAAAATACCTGAAAAAAACAACTGCTGAAAGTTTCTTTTATATACTTTTAGTAGTTTACGAGCTATGTACAAAAAACTTAGTTGGGCGCGGGGCCACGCCTACTTTCTCAACAAAATTACATCCAATTTTGCCCCTTCCTAAAGCAATCGCTTGTACCAAATTTTACTTTTATAGCTTAATTTATAGCTTAGTTATAGCTCTTTATGTGTTTTCGGTTATCGCCATTTTGTGGGCGTGGCAGGGTCCGATTCCGCCCAACTTCGAACTTAACCTTCTTATGGTGCCAAGAAACGCGTGTTCCAAGTTTCATTAAGATATCTCAATTTTTACTCAAATTACAGCTTGCACGAGCGGACGGACAGACAGACATCCGGATTTGAACTTTACTCGTCACCCTGATCACTTTGGTATATATAACCCTATATCTAACTCGTTTAGTTTTAGTACTTACAAACAACCGTTATGTGGACAAAACTATAATACTCTCTTTAGCAACTTTTGTTGCGAGAGTAAAAAAATGCAATACAATTGTGTTGGACTAAAACAGAGATCATAGAGACTTTTACATTTTTAACGTTATAATCCTTCTGTTGTTCACTTTTGCTTTTACACATTCCTTAATTCCAGATCAGTATGATATGAGCCAGTATGTGGTCCCAAGGGTGTGGGCCAGAATAACATAAACCAACTTTATCTTCCTGGAGAGCAATAAAAAATGGTGAGTACTTTTTCTCAGCTTAGAACAGGCTGTAGACCGAGTGTGGCATCCGAGACTGAACCCTTTTCCACATAGCGATTAATATATGCACAAGAGAAGAGATAATAAGTAAATAAACGAATGTGAATTGTGTCAAGCCAGTGTCTTCATTCTGCAAGGATTCAAATATACCAAGATGAAAAATTTAAAAACAACAAAACATTTTAAGCAAATATCTTGCATATGTTGGTTAAGAGTCTCAACCACATCTGAAGTAGTACAACGTTCAATCCAGAGACTTATAGAAGCACTGAATCATCACTTTAAGCACCTTAAAGGCAGCCAATAGTTGACTTCGTTGAATATAACTTAATGGAGTATTTATTTGTATATATAAAGCCTTCATGTCAATATTTTTATTATATTAATTAATCAGTATCACAAAAATATAAAAATAAATTAATTAATTATTTAAAAAGTTCCAAGGCCAATTTAAAAATTAGTATGCCATTGGACAGCATCGAATTTTCTCATGTGAGCTTTCATCATTGCAAGTCATGCCAAATTTGCAGGTGTATTTTTAGTATAAAAACTCACAACACAAGAAAGTAAACAGGACTCAAGCCAGTACAGAAATAAAGGTAAATTGAATAGTAACATATGTATGTAGTATGTATGTAGCTTAAATAAGATAAACCAATCTCATTCACACCTACAATAAGACGAGTTAAGTATGTAAAGATTACATCAGCAACATTTTTTTTTTGGTTGATTAGCAGTAAATGACTGCTAAAAAATATCGTTTTTTCTACATTTGTTCAACTCCTGCGCCAAATATTATATATTTACATATGTGTTTAAATGACCTACTACTTTATATAAGCACCAGAGTCATTATATCCTTTACGTGAAAACCCGTGTGAAAAACTGTGCAGATCATAGGTTAACTACCACCTTCACATCGCGCTCTTTACGGTGATTAAGCGTTAAACTCATCTGCCTTTGTCTATGTATTTCAGCAGTTTGGCACTACTAGCACTTTCACTTTCGTTGTTTCGCTTTGTTATTTCTGGTTCGGAAAAAACGGTAATAAGCAGCTCGCTATCATTTAACGCTGAAGTAGTTTAGTTGTTTTTCTTTTCATATTACTTCAGCGCAATTTGCTTGCACTAAACTTAAATATTTTCATCTATTATATTTTCAATCAATAAATTTAAGCTCAAATCAGCGCTTAAATATTACTTAAGAATTCTTTTTTAGAAGATATAAAACCGATAGTTAAAGTTTAAGTTTTTAGTTTTGGTGTGAACTATGGATGTCTTAACTAGAACAAATTCCTATGTATGTATGTGATTGGCGTTGCAACCGTTTAGCCGGTTATAGCCGAATCGACGATAGTGCGCCACCTCTCTCTCTCTCCTTCGTAGTTCGGCGCCAGTTGGAGATCCCAAGTGTAACCAGGTCGCTCTCCACCTGGTCCCTCCAACGGAGTGGAAGATCCCCTTCCTCGGCTTCCTCCGGCGGGTACTGCATCGAACACTTTCAGGGCTGGAGTGTTTTCGTCCATTCGGACAACATGACCTAGCCAGCGTAGCCGCTGTCTTTTTATTCGCTGAACTATGTCAATGTCGTCGTATAACTCGTACAGCTCATCGTTCCATCGTCTGCGGTATTCGCCGTTGCCAATGTTCTGAGGACAATAAATCTTGCGCAAAATTTTCCTCTCGAAAACTCCTAGTGTCGTCTCATCTGATGTTGACATCGTCCAAGCTTCTGCACCGTAAAGCAGGACGGGAATGATAAGCGACTTGTAGAGCTTGATTTTGGTTCGTCGAGAGAGGACTTTACTGTTCAATTGCTTACTCAGTCCAAAGTAGTACCTGTTGGCAAGAGTTATTCTGCGCTGGATTTCGAGGCTGACATTGTTCGTGTTGTTGATGCTGGTTCCCAGGTATACGAAATTATCTACGACCTCGAAGTTATGACTGTCAACAGTGACGTGGGAGCCAAGACGCGAATGCGTCGACTGTTTGCTTGATGACAGGAGATATTTCGTCTTGTCCTCATTCCTATACAATCATAAAATTCAGAATATATTCTGAACTCCTATAGGCACCGACTAAATCCATAAATAAGTCTTAAAATGTAGGTATTTACAAGAAAATCAATTGAAGGAGAAAACTCGTAAGACTTTATGGTGAAAATAAAATTTGTTACAGTTACTAAGACCAACCATGAGCAACTCAACCTCAATCAAGACACATTTTCTTATCTTCAACTGAAATCGTTTGCCAATTGATAATTAATAATTTTAATTTTAAAATTAATAATTTTTCATTTAGGTAGTACTTGTGGGAGAACTGACACGGAAACTATGGAGTCTAGAGGAACCAGGACAAGGAAAACCCGATAAAGAATAAATTTAAATTATATGATTTTGGCGAAAGCTCATTGATTCCATCCAATTTCTAGATGGACATTGACATCATCTACACTAAGGCACTGTCCTTGTTATTTTTCACATAACTGCAGTAGATATTGTCAAAGTACAAAGGTCTAGTCGACGTAAAGATTTTATTACTTTTTCAAGCTTAAAACACAACTGCATACCAATTTTGCTTAGAACATGAAATACAAAGATTCAAATGTTACGTATACGCAGTGTACGTCCATTGAATGAATAGTACATAATAATATTAGTAATAGGAATTCTACTGTAAAAATCTAAAATAGATAAAACTCTATTTGTAATGATGACATTATTAAGTATTATACAAGTAATGGCATATATTGGACATGAATTTACAGTTGTTTTCCATACCAAGTGTGGTAGTAGTAGTATTTGAAAAACCTAATGCATTTAAAAGACAATTTCTATTCGGTTAACTAACTTTTAAAAACCTTTAACTTTCTTCACCATGCAAAGCAATTTAATGCAATAATAAAGTATATAATTGAAGAGCAGATACAAATATAAACATACCCACCCACTTCGAAAATTTATGGTTTGAGCTAAAATCTCCAGTATTGGTATCTGAATCTGAAACTACACATGGTTCTTCTATGCATAACAAGCACAGAGGAGTCGTCTAACATAATAGCATTGAATATTTTATGAATAGGCATTTGCATGCTCACATATCAACAGAAAAGACATGTGAAGTAAAGGAAAAGTAGATTGCAGTCAGCAAAATCATTTTCCATTGATTGAATTTTATACTACGATTTTAATTTAGTATGCAATTATTTTAGGAAAGAATTTATAGAAATTCATAGGAGAGCTTTTAATAAAAATGTTTCGTTCACAATAATAAGAAAATAAAACTTTAGACAACTTATTAAATCTTATTATATATTCTTATATTAATTCTACAAAAAATCCTTAACTGTTAGCTCCCAACTCCAACTGAAATTATTTATTGCGAAAACGTTGTCTAGACAGCCTGCAGTTGCATATCATTTTCACGTTTGCTTTAATTAACTTTATTTCATTCCTTCTTGTGCACTTTGCATCACTTTGCTGCATCTTAAATTTCACAGTGACAGAAGCTGCTAGAAAGTATTCAGAAGTGAAGAGAGGAAAATAATTACGCATTTGTTGGAGGACAAACCGCATGGCAGTCAGTCATAAATGCAATTGTTTGGATTACTATGTAAACATTGCCATATGTACACTTTCCACATTCAAGCCACATAACAAGCATTTGTGGACAGAAATAATGGCACGGACGTTAGTTTAATGATGCATTTGTCAATCAAGCTAAATATTGACATTGGCAGCAAGGGCATTGGCCTTGCAAGTTAGTGTGGTACGGGAACAACTTAGAGAAGCAGTTCGAAGAAGTTGTTTATGTGTATTTCCTTAGAGTATATGAATATATTTTCTAATTTACGTAAAAAAGTACATGAGTAGGCACAAATAGCCACGAGAGACATTTGGAGATCAATCTTTGCTTACGGGTACGTCTTCAGAATGGAAATGTAAAAAAATATTAAAATTCCTAAAAACTACTAAATTGTAAACCGTTAGCGTACAAAAGAACACAATTAGACTCGACAGTGCATATCAGAACCAACAAAGGCATGTCTTAAACTAAAGTATTTAAGATTTATAAAGAGTGCATTTTGCATTAGACACATTTGAGTGTTTTTTTTTTAGATAAATGAATCGGAAAAGAAGCTGATCGATCTTTTTTTGTTAAGGGTGGACTTCACATAGGAAATATTATGTAAAATTACTTATTCGATTATTATAATGAGTGTGTGTACATTTTTATGAATCTCAATAGTAGTGAGTCGTCTTTAGTTAATCTCTGCTGGGATCAAACATAATATAAAAGCCATAACCTAATGAAGTGCAGTACATAGAAGATATATATTTCAAGAGATCTATAGAAACACTTCAAAGTGAGATAACTTAAGAAAAGTTTAAATCGAAAATATCCTTGGAAGTGGGTTGCCTTCTGTCCATAAATTGTATTTAAATTAAACTAAAATTATTAAAACGTTCAGATGAATATATTAAAACAAGAATACTTCCTAACATGTAAGAACGGCTAAGTTCGGGTGTAGCCGAATATTTAATACTTATTTATTATTTATTTTTTATATCTAAGGGATTTACCAATATTTTTGAGAAAAAATCAGTCACAAGCACTTAGAAGGGTGTTGAGTATCTGACTTTAAAAAGTTATAGTCCGATTTCGGTCTACGGGTGACGTCACACTATAAATGCAGTATTTGTGCAAATTCTTGTTCCGTTAACGAACGAATCAGATGGACTTGTGGTATACAGGAAGAAGGAGTGGTTGCCAATTTTCAATCAATAACATTGGGATGGCAAACATATGTTTGATTGATATAACTTTACTAGTTTGCGAGATATGTACAAAAAAACTTAATAGAGGGCAATGTCACGACCACTTAATTTCATTCAAAACTGTCCCTTCTGTATTAAAATTTGCTTGAATAGCTTTATTGGCTTAGTTATAGCTCATTATAGGTTTTCGGTTATCGGCGTGGCAGTTCATCAAGATATATCAAGTTATAGCTTCCATGGGCAGACGGACGGATAGACAGACATTCGCATTTCAAATCTACTCGTTTCCCTTATCACTTTGGTATATATAACACTCTATTTAGTGTTAGGAGTTACAAACAACCGTTATGTGAACAAAACTACAATATTACAATGGAAGTATAATAATCTCTTATAAGCTACATATAATCTTTAATTGTTTCTAAAATTGAACGAGTCTTCATATGGAGTTTTGTAAATTTCAAACAGTCGTTTATATCATAATTTTGAGGAATCCAACTGTTAGACTAAAAATTTTTACAAATTGCAGTTTGATAATATTTGTTATGAATCCCCATATTAGAATTTCATAAATGGAAAACTATATAAAATAACTTATGGAAATATTTTAAGGAGCTTTTTATACTCTCGCAACAAAGTTGCTAGCAACAAAGTTGCTAAGAGAGTATTATAGTTTTGTTCACATAACGGTTGTTTGTAACACCCAAAACTAAACGAGTTAGATATAGGGTTATATATACCAAAGTGATCAGGGTGAAGAGTGGAGTTCAAATCCGAATGTCTGTCTGTCCGTCCGTCTGTGCAAGCTGTAACTTGAGTAAAAATTAAGATATCTTGATGAAACTTGGCACACTTATTTCTTGGCACCATAGGAAGGTTGCTTTCGAAAATGAGCAAAATCGGACCACTGCCACGCCCACAAAATGGCGAAAACCGAAAACACATAAAGTGCCATAACTAAGCCATAAATAAAGCTATGGAAATAAAATTTGGTATGAAGGATCGCACTATGAAGGGGCATATGTGGATGTAATTTTTTTGGGGAAGTGGGCGTGGCCCCGCCTCCAAATCGGATTTTTGTATATATCTCGCAAACCAATAGAGCTATATAAACCAAACTTTCTGCAGTCGTTTTTTTTAGCCATTTCCTTATACATTCCAAAAATGACAGAAATCGGATAATAACCACGTCCCCCTCCCATACAAAGGTTAGGTTGAAAATTACTAAAAATGGGTTAATTCACTAACGAAAAACTTCAGAAACACTAAATTTCACATAAGGAATGGCAGATGGAAGCTACACTCAGATTTTTTTACAAAATGGAAAATGGGCGTGGCGTCGCCCACTTATGGGTCAAAAACCATATCTCAGGAACTACTCGACCGATTTCAATGAAACTTGGTTTGTAATAGTTTCCTTACATCCCAATGATATGTTGTGAAAATAGGCCAAATCGCTTCACAACCACGCCTACTTCCTGTATACCAGAACTTTGAAGACGATCTGAATCGTTTACATTACAATATATAAAGTAAGCACTAGTGAAGATATCGGTGCAGAACTTCGCACAAATACTATGTTTATAGTGGGGCAGCCCCATTCTGAAAATCACCGAAATCGGACCATAGGCTTTTAAGGCCCCATATATCGAACACGAGGACCTCGTTGCTTCTAACCTAATATTATGGTTTCCAACTTTCAATGGACTTTATACAATATATATAACGAATATGTGGGTCAAATTGTGTATTATATAATATAAATAAATTTAAATAAATAAATTGCGAGAGTATAAAATGTTCGGTTACACCCGAACTTAGCCCTTCCTTACTTGTTTTAATAGATAATTCTGAGAAAGGATTCCAAATTGGATTTATTGGTATAACATAAAATATGTGTTTGCAATACTTCCACTGCAGTTATAGTATTGCAATCATATTACTACTAGAATAAATTAAGAAAACAATTAATTGCAATATAGCACTAATACATTCCCCTCGCCGTACTAAATTCAATAGTTCGTTCACACAAGCTTAATTTCCCATTAACACATTTCATAAAAATTGCACAAAAAAACACTGACTCAAATTGGTTCAACACTCTAATTCGTTTAATAAAATTATCAGAATCACACTAAATGTGGGAAACAATGTTATCATTAGCCCATTAACAGCACTAACAACAATTAAATTAACAGAAACAAGTTGCAACAAAACTAAACGACAGCTCTTCGCATTCCGCGTGACAACTGGATTCTGCAAATCGATGAATCAAATTGCTGTAATTGAAAAACCAAATGAATAAAATTAAAATATCCAGCGGGTATGATGAGAAGATTTACAGCAAACAATCGAATAATTGCAGAATAGGTTAGCAACAACAAATATGTTTAGAGTGGCACGTGGATAGCAAGCAACCACACATCTACATATATACATATATGAAATAGAAGTAAGTATTTATGTAATTATGTACATCGGAGCAATATTGAAATGCGCAATTATGCAGATTACACCGACGTCTGTTGAAAGCGCAGCAAACTGCTTGACCATTGATGTCTGATGATGGTGAGTAATTGCATCAGCTTAAGCCACGTTACCAGAGATTTCCATTTCGCAAATATATGTGTATGTGCACTTATACACATTGATATCCAGTAAACGCATAAGAATCCCACTCCCCGCCTCCGACTCTCAACAAGTTGTGGCCATCCGACTGTCTGTCTCTTGCAATTTTCCACATGTTAAAGTTCACTGTGGCAGTTACCTGCGGCAGTCAGTAACACATTTATAACACTAATAACATTAATCACACCATTCTGTAAAGAGTTTATCTTTTATCAGCTGTCAGTGGAGGAGCAGTAAGCTGCCAATTGCCAATGGCCAACTTTACACTGCCAACAATTTCATCTTCACAATCCAGATGCCGGTTAAGTAGCAGGCAATGTGCGGTGTAGTTTGCTTTCGCTCTCGTTGCGTTACTTATTTGTGTAAGTGCGCTCTTTTATATACATATAAATATGTTAGGGTGTTACTTCTATGTGAAAATAAATATATTTCTGATTTGGTCCGTGATCAGGCTTAGAACTAATTTCTATTTTTTTATGGAAATATTTTTTTCAGCTGCCTTTCTCTTCTCTGAGCTTTCAAAAGACAATTAAAGATAACTTGGAAGAATAAGGATCACCCTAGTACACACTCTTACTTTTGCCCATCTTCCCTGTGGCTCTTTGCCAATTGCGCCAACTTGCGTATTGCAAACAATTTTAATTGACTTTTCCATTTACTATTTAAATATTTAATGTAGCAAGACGTTGCATGTTTGCTTTACTTGTTGTTGTTGCTCTGCCCTGTTACTTTGTAGTTGTTGCAGAAATAGTAGAAGTTCTAATGTATTTTTGTATAAGTTTGAGTTGAAACGTGAAAATGCATGATTGCACAGACAGGTAAGATTTTCCGTTGTTATTGTTGTTGTGGCAATTGAAATTGTTTGTACGCGCTATTATTGTCATTGGCCTTGTCGGAAAATAGTTACAACAACAAAGCAAAGTAAAAGTCGAATTCAATAATGGATGGATGGCTGCTGAATTGAAGGCACGCAATTACTGATGAGACATTACTTGAAATCAAAAGTGATAGTATATAATACTGCATGCGAGGAGTTTTCTCATTATTTTAACTTTTCAATAAAATTGATATTATGTTTTCAAGTATTGATGTATAAAGGTAAAACATTTTTTTAGATAACATAGAACATACTTCAAGATCGCAGAGTAAACAAAAAAAATTTTGAAACTACAAGTCAATGTTTCAGTAAATTGAAATTCGAAAAATTTCGCCAGTATTGAAAATAAGTTGTTCGTTCGTTGCTAGAAGGAAAGATCTGTGATTTTATGGAATTCCTAAGATATAATCTAAAATATGTTGGGTACATGGCATAGTCACACACCCTCACTGTAAAGTACGAGTTGTGTTGAAAAAATAACCGTGACCTTAAAAAATTATTCATTCGTCTCTTTTAAGGGGTTACATGGGTTTCGTAGGTTCAAAAAATCGATTTTTTTGTTTTTTGGCTTATTAATTTCTACAACATCTCAAGAATATTATCCTAAATTTTCAAATCGATCCGAATAAAAGTTTCGGAGATACAGCCTTTGGAATGTGTGCGCTCTAAATCAGGTATTATTGTTACTCAAAACTTTAAACGCGTTTTTCTCTATTCATTCGTCTCTTTTAAGGGGTTACATGGGTTTCGTGGGTTCAAAAAATCGATTTTTTGTTTTTTGGCTTATTAATTTCTACAACATCTCAAGAATATTATCCTAAATTTTCAAATCGATCCGAATAATAGTTTCGGAGATACAGCCTTTGGAAGGTGCGTGCTCCAAGTCAGGTATTATTGTTACTCAAAACTTTAAACGCGTTTTTCTCGGAACCGTGTTTTCAAAGTCGGTTGTCAAATTTTCTCAAAAACTACTCAACCGATCTTGATGAAATTTTGCACAGGTGTTCGAGATACAATTTACTCGTGCTTGAACGAAGGATTTTATTTTTTTTTTTTCAATTACAACTATTAAACAAGTAAGGAAGGGCTAAGTTCGGGTGTAACCGAACATTTTATACTCTCGCAATTTATTTATTTAACTTTATTTATTTATATAATACACAATTTGACCAACATATTCGTCATATATATTGTATAAAGTCCATTGAAAGTTGGAAACCATAATATTAGGTTAGAAGCACCGAGGTCCTCGTGTTCGATATATGGGGCCTTAAAAACCTATAGTCCGATTTCGGCGATTTTTAGAATGGGGCTGCCACACAATAAACATAGTATTTGTGCAAAGTTCTGCACTGATATCTTTACTAGTGCTTGCTTTATATATTGTAATGTAAACGATTCAGATCGTCTTCAAAGTTCTGTTATATAGAAAGTAGGCGTGGTTGTGAAGCGATTTGGCCTATTTTCACAACATATCATTGGAATGTAAGGAAACTATTACAAACCAAGTTTCATTGAAATCGGTCGAGTAGTTCCTGAGTTATGGTTTTTGACCCATAAGTGGGCCACGCCACGCCCATTTTCCATTTTGTAAAAAAATCTGAGTGCAACTTTCATCTGCCATTTCTTATTTAGTGTGTAATGTTAGTGTTTAATTTAGTGTTTCTGACGTTTTTCGCTAGTGAGTTAACCCACTTTTAGTAATTTTCAACCTAACTTTTGTAAGGGAGGTGGGTGTGGTTATGATCCGATTTCTTTCATTTTTGGACAAAACTATAATACTCTCTTTAGCAACATTTGTTGCGAGAGTATAAAAAAAGTCAAGCAAATTTTACTGAAATTTTAATTTTTTTTGGAAAAATGTCTGCCAAAATTCCAATTTTTACTTTTTTTGTCTTTCCTTCGTTCAACCACGAGTTTATGGTCTTACCTAAAACCCTTATTTTTGTTTTTTTCATTTTGGATGATCCTGTCAGGAGTTATGCCGACAACGCGGACGCACTTTTTTTCGAGGGGTCACCGGAAATGACGTCACAATCGAGGAGATTTAATTTTTTATTTTGAAAATTTCAGAAATTATTCTTTAAATATATATCTATAAGACAGAAGAAAGTTTGAATTAAATAAATTATTTTTTTTACATAGAAAAAAATATTGAAAATAGGCCATTTTTACGCGACAAAATCCATGTACCCTTAATGTTGTCGCCATTAAAGTAGTCCCCTCCAACCGTTGAAACACTTCTCAAACTTTTGGATTTTCGGGTTAGCCTTTGGCTCTTTCAGCTATTCCTCGTTCTTGTTTGTTCTCCAGTGGTAGGGTTTAAAATTTTAAAATTAAAAAAAAAACAAGTGTATTGTCTTATTAAATAGTGGAATATTATCCAAAAATATCAAATCAATCCGACTAATATTCTTAGAGATATACCACGTGTAAGTATGGCCACGTCAGTATGAATCTAAACTTTCAAAACTGAATTTTGTAAGTCGGTAGACATGATTTCTCGAAAAGTTATGAAGCGATTTTCTTCAAATTTTGCACACACCTTTGGAATAATGTTAATTAGTGAAGCATTTTTTCCAATTTTTTTTCGAGTCAATAAATACCGAAAATTTTACCAAAAAAGTAAGTTTTTGGTTAATATTCTGTCAAAAATTCAAATTAAAATGTTTTCTTCGTTCATTAATAGATTTATCCATGTACTATTGAAATATTGTAGGTTAATTGCTTTTAGATGGACCAATCATGAAATATGATGTTCATCACAAGACGTTTAGTTTGAACACATCATGGGAGATGAGGTGCCAACTGCTGGGTTCTTCAGAATTTGCAAATAAAAATTTCCGAAAATACTGTTTAAATATGTATCTTTGATTTGCTAAATTCTTTAAATGAAATATATGATTACATGTATTTTAAAAAAATGTAAAAATACCCTTGTTTTTAGCCTCTGAAACCCATCTAACTCTTTAATTTTAGAAAGTCACGCGCGTGTTTATTACTAGGTCCAACAAATAATTAACCTCAGGTCCCCACGGAAGATAACGTTGCAAAAGTTCACGATCATGTATTGGCATACCTCGAATAAAGTTGCTACGAAGAATGCGAAGACTGTCTGATCGAACTGAATTTTCTGGGATTCACAAGGTACGATCTATAACGGGTACCTGGAAAGGCCGCAGAACTCCAATATCATATCGATACGATGTCTATTGAAAAGGAATGACCTGCTTAGAATAGAAAATATGCTATTTTCTCTTTTATTCAATACTTGATGAAATCCCTCGCAGAGCATTTCAGTCCAATTATTACCAGTTGTCGACGCCACGATGGCTTACTCAGAAAACCTCCAGAAAACGTGTGTTTCAGATTGTTTATGTAAGAGAGTAGGAGCTTCGCTAGTTCAAGTGTATCGAGCTTACAGGAGACACACACAGATCACAAAAAGTAACTAAAAAACCTTTAAAAACTGCAATAATATTTTCTTCATTCTGTGAGGCTTAAAGTGTCATGCATATATATTGATTACATCGATAATCCAAGTACCCATACATTGTAACCTTTTGAAATGCAATAAAAGGAGCACTCAAATCCAATGTTAAAGTCAATGCCATGCTTGACAAATCCACAAAAACAACAAACAAATCTCATATGCGCCCACTACCAATGACATTAGAAAAGTTCTTTTGTTATTTTCCTTCAACATAACTGGAACAGGGTCAATGCAATTCAATAAACATTTTTAATATGAAAATCACACAGATGACAGCATATGTTTGTAGGCACTTTGAATATTCATGTCTGAAACTAACAAGCATTTGGTCACATAGCAATAACGAAAAACAAAAATCAAATTCGCTTAAATGCCTACAAATTGTCTGTTAGAATGTTAAACGACAACAACATAACTGATTGCAAAACAATGAGCAGTCTGCAAACGATAACGGCAGACTGCTACAATTTATGAATGAAATTGCACTACGCAGTGCAACGCATGCGCCGCCGATGAAGCCAAACGAACAACGAAAGCAACAGCACAGCATCTCGGCAAAGGATGTACGCAACGAACAACGCAACTGTGCAGCATCCATTTGATTTGACTTTTGCACGCATATAAAGCATGGATCTGTGGCGGCGAACTTCAGTTGCGGCGGAGAACTCAACCAGTGTGGCACACTGGCCGGAAAACCCGAAACGGAGCGGTGGTGTTGGTAATAGCAATAAAGAAATATAATAAGTGTAAAATTAAATTAATTAAAAAATTAATAAAAAATATAAATCAGATTAACAAAAAAATTAAAAAAATATTTAAAATAAAATATTTGAAAAAAATTGAATTTTGAAGTGAAATCATGAAAGTGTTTTTTTGTGAGACGTGTATAATAACGGTTTATTTCGCTTATAATTAACCTGTTTGTATGTCAACAGACAGACAGTGCTCTAAATGTATATATATTATCAATCTCAGCAACAGCAAAACCGACAGTAAAATTGAAAGCCACCATAAAATATCAATTAAATGCGTTTGAGCATATGTGTGTGTGTTTGTGCGTGTTTGCCGTTATGTTTGCAGCATAAATTTCACATGAATACAGTAAGGATAACATTAAAACAGCGTCTTCGTCACAATCAGTGTCAACAACGATGAATCTACAACGATAATAAAAAGACAACGTTTGTACAAGAACAACAACAACAATAACAATATACACAAGGAGCGACTTAAAGGCCCCAACAACAACAACAGCAATCTGCAGGTGTGCAACTGAGACATTAAAAAGAAAACGTACGTGCTTTGGTGTTAGTTTAAATTTTACAACGGCTAAAGCATTTATGCCATGCCACCTACTCGCTAACACATAAATATATTGTGCAATATGACTGAGTAGAAAGGTAGAGAATGTATAGTGCTGTTATATGTTTTTGTATATCTAATATTAAATTATTAATCTGAGATCGTGCATTCAAATTATATTATAATAAAGCAGAGACACATATGCCTAGTATATGCTATACAGACGTATGTTGAATGGTGCGACATGGCGTATGAGTAACTAAATAAAATATGCACAAGCAAATCTGCTCACAAAACAGTGCAATGTTTTTGTTGTTGTCACGTGATGTCTGTGTTGCCTAAAAAATGCTTTAAACTAAATATTTAAAGATTAAAGTTTCAGTGAAATTTTATTAAATGTTTAAATATGAATTGAATTGAAAGATATCAAATTATTCAATTAGTGAGTTCGCGCAATGTAAGTAATTAACTATAGTTGCCGTTCGCTTTAAAGCACGAATAATTTCCTTCAATTAATTAATAAATAAATAAAATATTAATTTAATATTTACTTCTATCTGTGACAAATTCTTTTTATAATAGCTGGCAGAGACTTCATAAATTTGTTCTGTCTAATAATATATGGGTTCACTGGTGAACAAAATATATCCAGATATTCGAACTAATTTGGTATCAGCTTTGTTAATACTATAGCTAACACACTGTTTTGTCAAACTGAGAGATATGTTTAATATCGCAAATATTTTAATTTACTTTAAAAAACATCCAATTACTTGACGTTGTGTAACTAATTTACCCTATACAACTTAGTTCTTCAATTGAATGACTTCAAAATACTTACGCAGTTATTAAGAACTATTCGAAGTCATACTATTCAGCATATGGAGGAATGTTTGAACAGATTTCACATTTTCTACTGCCAAATCACTATAAATGAAGAATAATAATTTCATAAAATCGCTTCAGATATTTCATATACAGACCCTAATATACTGTATTAAGTCAAAAAAAGGAAAGGAAAAAATTATTAATGTAGACATATGGAAAGTATAAAGTATAAAATTTTTGGTACGGATGACAATTTTCTAAGCAAGACTTACGGAAAAGTATTTCATATTAGCAAATAGATGAAGTCTAGGAGAACTTATGTCCATATATATGTGCGTCTATTCAATAAATATGTTTTAAAGTCAGCCAGATAGACGTAAATTATTATAATAATAACACAGGTTCTGGAGGATATTTCAGACCTATTTTAACCGTACAACCAATTATTTTAAAAGAAATATGCTCTCAAAGTTTGATTGAGATACTCCATATATTGACTGATATATACATACATATATCGTATCAACCAAAGTGAAGGTGATCTATTTATCCGTTATACGAACTTGACATCAAAGCCATAATAAAATCTTGAATACCAAAATACAAGAGCTTTCTAATTATTCCAACAATGTGCTTATAAAAGGCTTTTTCAATTATTGTTGAAACCTGAGTTGTAAATAAATTTAGAAATAATCCTTTCATTCACTGAATTCTTCCACGAAAAATATATAATATTCTAAGAAGAATAACATGTTAGCCTTAGACATGATATATTCAAACAATTTTCTCAAAGAGTGAGAAAAACAAAGAGCGGAAAAACAAAAATGCTGAAGGCTCAGGACGTCAGCTACTCGCGGAAACAATGATTTCCACGGCATAAAATCAACCATAGAGGCGGGAATATAATTCCATAATATATAAATATATGGGGAGGACTCCATGTGTAGAAGTTCACTTAAGTGAGGTAAGGCAGGAAAGATTATGTATTTTGAATGGTCTTAGATCAAGTATTCTCTGGGTAGCCAACAGACATGCTTTTGGAGGCGAGCTAAAGGGACATGACAGGGTTAGGGACATACCACATAAACAAATTTCGCGTAAGCGGTGTCTACGAAAGTAAAGAAGTAAATAATATATATATGGGAGATTATACATTGCAAAAATGATGCTACTCACTTTACTCATAACCAAAAATATTTGTGTCATGTATCGCTCTCTTCGTTCAGTGTGCATACTCATTAAATATTAACGTTATCCACATGCTATTCTGTCTACGAACAAATAAAAGTATAATGTAAAAAACTTGAAGATTACTGCTGCAATGCCATTTATACAATCAATCTGGAAAAATTCCTTAAAATAAATACCGTGACATTTAAATGCAATAGAAACAAGTAAGGAAGGGCTAAGTTCGGGTGTAACCGAACATTTTATACTCTCGCAATTTATTTATTTAACTTTATTTATATTCTATAATACACAATTTGACCCACATATTCGTCATATATAATGTATAAAGTCCATTGAAAGTTGGAAACCATAATATTAGGTTAGAAGCACCGAGGTCCTCGTCTTCGATATATGGGGCCTTAAAAAGCTATGGTCCGATTTCGGCGATTTTTAGAATGGGGCTGCCCCACTATAAACGTAGTATTTGTGCAAAGTTCTGCATCGATATCTTCACTAGTGCTAACTTTATATATTGTAAAGTTAATGGTTCAGATCGTCTTCAAAGTTCTGGTATATAGGAAGTAGGCGTGGTTGTGAAGCGATTTGGCCTATTTTCACAACATATCATTAGGATGTGAGGAAACTATTACAAACCAAGTTTCATTGAAATCGGTCGAATAGTTCCTGAGATATGGTTTTTGACCCATAAGTGGGCGATGCCACGCCCATTTTCCATTTTGTAAAAAAATCTGAGCGTAGCTTCCATATGCAATTTCTTATGTGAAATTTAGTGTTTCTGGCGTTTTTCGTTAGTGAGTTAACCCACTTTTAGTAATTTTCAACCTAACTTTTGTATGGGAGGTGGGCGTGGTTATTATCCGATTTCTTTCATTTTTGGACTGTATTAGGAAGTGGCTGAAAAAAACGACTGCAGAAAGTTTGATTTATATAGCTCTATTGGTTTGCGAGATATGTACAAAAAACTTAGTAGGGGGCGGTGCCACGCCCACTTCCCCAAAAAAATTTCATCCAAATATGCCCCTTCATAGTGCGATCCTTCATACCAAATTTTATTTCCATAGCTTTATTTATGGCTTAGTTATGGCACTTTATGTGTTTTCGGTTTTCGCCATTTTGTGGGCGTGGCAGTGGTCCGATTTTGCTCATTTTCGAAAGCAACCTTCCTATGGTGCCAAGAAATAAGTGTGCCAAGTTTCATCAAGATATCTTAATTTTTACTCAAGTTACAGCTTGCACAGACGGACGGACGGACGGACGGACGGACAGACAGACATTCGGATTTGAACTCCACTCTTCACCCTGATCACTTTGGTATATATAACCCTATATCTAACTCGTTTAGTTTTGGGTGTTACAAACAACCGTTATGTGAACAAAACTATAATACTCTCTTAGCAACATTTGTTGCGAGAGTATAAAAACAAAATAAACTAAATGTTTTACAAAACTGTTTAAAGCAACTGATAGTTAACAAAAGTGTATAATATTTATGAATAGTAAGAATTATTATACAAAATATAAATATATTTTTAATATGAAGTGGTTCGCAATGCTTTTGAAGTATGTAATTAATTTTGGGAGAATATTCGGATATTCTGTAAAAATATTCAAATAAGGACAAATTAGGTCCTTATGTAAACCAAATATTACATAAATGAGAAACGGAAATTTTAAGCGACTATATTTCGGGAAGTTAACTAATTCTTGAATTATTTAAAATGAAATATAATTCGACTTCGAAGTTTGTTTCGAACTCTGACTAGTATTGAATATTGGTTAAAATAGATAAATAAATTAAGTTGTGAAATACGATGTTTTTACTATCGCTATAGATAGTTCAGTACACTATCGTATCTGTTTTCTTCTCTTCGAGGGTTAGCAATTATAGTAGCTTTAGTATTATTGTATAAAACTTTTTGCTGTGCTTAAAAAATGTCCTGTTCTACGTATTTACGAAAGCAGTCTTAGCTGTTTACTATAATAATTTTAACTCAATCCCTTCAGTTATATTCAGATATTTAAATTTTGGTTGAAGTGAACCATTGTCTGGATAGCTGTCAGGTCGGACAGCCTGATATCGTGAAGTCAAATGCTCTACATTCCAAATTCTCTAATAAATAGGCATAAATTATTGTCATAAAAGTACAGAATTAAAAATATTCGAAGTAAAAAAAAATCGAACCTTCTTCGAAGAGCTATGACTAATATATGATAATATTAATTCATCTCCGTAAAGTTGGTTTCACAATATGCAGAGTAAAAAAAGGCTTAACATTTCTATACACTCGCAACAAAAGTTGCTAAAGAGAGTATTATAGTTTTCACATAACGGTTGGTTGTAACATCCAAAACTAAACGAGTTAGATATAGGGTTATATATACCCAAGTGATCAGGGTGAAGAATGGAGTTCAAATCCGAATGTCTGTCTGTCCGTCCGTCCGTCCGTCCGTCCGTCTGTGCAAGCTGTAACTTGAGTAAAAATTAAGATATCTTGGTGAAACTTAGCACACTTATTTCTTGGCACCATAGGAAGGTTGCTTTCGAAAATGAGCAAAATCGGACCACTGCCACGCCCACAAAATGGCGAAAACCGAAAACACATAAAGTGCCATGGGAAGTGGGCGTGGCCCCGCCCCCTACTAAGTTTTTTGTACATATCTCGCAAACCAATAGAGCTATATAAACCAATCTTTCTGCAGTCGTTTTTTTTAGCACTAATACAGTCCAAAAATGAAAGAAATCGGATCATAACCACGCCCACCTCCCATACAAAAGTTAGGTTGAAAATTACTAAAAGTCGGTTAACTCACTAACGAAAACCGTCAGAAACACTAAATTTCACATAAGAAATGGCAGATGAAAGCTGCACTCAGATTTTTTTTACAAAATGGAAAATGGGCGTGGCATCGCCCACTTATGGGTCAAAAACCATATCTCAGGAACTACTCGACCGATTTCAATGAAACTTGGTTTGTAATAGTTTCCTTACATCTCAATTATATGTTGTGAAAATAGGCCAAATCGCTTCACAACCACGCCTACTTCCTATATACCTGAACTTTGAAGACGATCTGAATCGTTTATTTCAATATATAAAGTAAGCACTAGTGAAGATATCGGTGCAGAACTTTGCACAAATACAATGTTAATAGTGTGACAGCCCCTTTCTAAAAATCGCCGAAATCGGACCATAGGTTTTTAAGGCCTCATTTATCGAACACGAGGACCTCGGTGCTTCTAAACTAATATTATGGTTTCCAACTTTCAATGGACTTTATATAATAATATGACGAATAAGTGGATCAAATTGTGTATTATATAATATAAATAAAGTTAAATAAATAAATTGCG
Organism: Zeugodacus tau; assembly: GCA_031772095.1. Classification (NCBI taxonomy): domain Eukaryota; kingdom Metazoa; phylum Arthropoda; class Insecta; order Diptera; family Tephritidae; genus Zeugodacus; species Zeugodacus tau. Next base: position 53,780,479 of record CM062651.1, on the reverse strand, counting down.
AGAGTATAGAATGTTCGGTTACACCCGAACTTAGCCCTTCCTTACTTGTTTTAGTTTCATTACTACTGTCGTTTTTCTTATAAAAAATTTCAAAATCTTCTAATTTAAATCCTTTGAAATTTTTCTCAGATTCTCTTTAACTCACAACTTCTCTCCCTCCCTCTCTTTCACTGATGTTAAATCCGCAAAGTTTCATTTGATTGTTTGACTAGTGTAGAACATATTGCTAAATACAAAATGTCTTAAACTATCATTAGACTTATTACGTAACTAAATTAGTTATTTGTTTGTTTAGTTATACCAAATGTCACACTACAATCAAACTACGACTGTTGCACACATTCCCAATTAAATGGCAATTTTAACTTTTCAACTTTGTTAATTGGAAATTCGGCATTTGGCTGCTGCTGCAGTGCTTTAGCTTTTTGAGTAAATCGATGAAAGTCACCAAAGTATCTTACAACAATTATTGCCACTTGAGTAAGTAAACACGAGTTTGACAAACTTTTCGCCAGAAGCACTAACCTAAAGGGCTATTAAATGTACATTTGTATTTTATATATTGTCTTATAAGTGATTGCTTGCTCCGAAACAAGAAACAAAATAGAAATATAATATATATACATATATATGTGACCTTCTAAATATAATATTGTCAACTTCTGGTGGTTTGCTGAAAAAAGTTGTATAATATAACAAATGAGTAAAATAGAGTGGCTAAAACTTTGTCATGGCATTTAATTGATTAAATTGCACAAATTCAATAAAATGTATAAAAAATAAAAAAAAAATTTAGTTAACATTTCAAAACAGGGACCGGAAATAAGAGTTATTTTACAATTTTTAATAAAAAAAATCATACATAAAGGAACATCGTAGAAAAGTTTTGATTACACCGTCATGATTTTTAGGTGAACTATATGCGAAATATTGTATGATTTTTAAATTTTGATTTTTATATATTTAGATCAAAAATAAAAGTTATTTTTGATTTTTATTTTTTTAGATCAAAAATAAAAGTTATTTTTGATTTTTATTTTTTTAGATCAAAAATAAAAGTTATTTTTTGATTTTTATTTTTTTGGATCAAAAAATAAGAATTATTTTTGATTTTTATATTTTTAAATCCATAATAAAAATCAATTCAAAATTTGTGACATATAAAAATTGGAATGATGCAGCATATTGTACATACGGCATAAATAGATAAATAAAAATTTTGAATTGATTTTTATTATGGATTTAAAAATATAAAAATCAAAAATAATTCTTATTTTTTGATCTAAAAATAAAAATCAAAAATAACTTTTATTTTTGATCTAAAAAAATAAAAATCACAAATAACTTTTATTTTTGATCTAAATATATAAAAATCAAAAATAATTTTTATTTTTGATCTAAATATATAAAAATCAAAAATAACTCTTATTTTTTGATTTTTTTGATAAAAGTCATAAGAGTTACGGTCCCTGTTTCAAAAGTATTCCTGGAAAATCAACAATGGTCTCTAGAAATTTCTCTTCGATATTTTTTCCTCTCGCATTCTTAATTCTACATTTATGTCTGCATTTTCGCATCCTAGTCAGTATTTTTACAATTTCGTAGCTTCGTGTATTTATTTTCCATACTTAAATATTTAATGCCGCTGTGAAATGTGTAAACAGAGGTGATATTTACTTGCTTAAATATTTATTTTAAATAAGCATGGCAACAATAACTCCACTTTATGTGCGAGGGGAGCAAAGTACGAGTTGAAATGTTGCCATGTTAAATGAGGCATCACAAATTTATTTACATTCGATTTATGTGGGAAATGGTTGCCCGTCAAGTAAACATCATGTGTACAACAACGAGAAAGGGGAGTCATTTTGCAAGAGTCACGTCTGCAGTTTATTCACTTTATGATTCAATTGTGTTGTATACAAACAAAAGCAAAAGCATTGCTGTTGGTTTTTCAATTTAAAACCTTAATTGAAGGTTAACATTGTGTTTCGTTCATTTGTGGCACACTCAGGTGTAACTCGAAGTTTGTAGAGACCAGCAGTGCCTGTTTACTCATTGTAATTCACTGGAGGTACTCTAGCTTGCGAAATTCACTGTCATTTTAGATTACTTTTGTGATCCATTCTAATATTTTCAAACTAAGTCCAGATTTTAAGTATGAACACCATTTACTATATAGAAGATATAGAAGTGCGTATGCTTATGCACTAAATATATCAAATATGCTTTACCTCTACTAAATATTTGGCTCAACTTTCCCTCTAATTTACTTTGATAATGTTCAAACCTAGGGAAGACCTACAAAAAAGTTAAAAAATAAAAGTTAATAGATCTTATGATAATTTTTTTTTTTTTTTAAATGCAGAACACTCGGTTTTCCGTGGACACTGACTGGTGTTTGAATATTGATCGCAACAGTCTAATATAAGACTTCCGACCCACTTAACCATTGCTTTGTAAGCAAAATACTTTCATATATATATGTACATATATTGTTATTTATTACCATTAATATTAATTTGGAATATTCAGAATACTAAATATGTCAAAAGGCACAACAGTTTATGTGTTGCTAAGCGCATAACTCGGGGCCAGCTGAACCGATTTCACTACTTCTTTTTTTAAACATTCCTTGAAGAACAAGGATGGTTCTTACGGAGAGAACAATTACAAAAATTTCCTGAAAATGTCTAAAATCCACACTTTTCTAATCTCACATACAAACAATTTGTAATCTATAGATATAAAAATGAATTGCTGTTCGTTAGTCTCGCAAAAAGTCGAGAACGGCCAAACCGATCTGGCTAATTGTAGTCTTGAAATACTCGGAGAAGGCCAGGTAAGGTTTAGAATGTAAGTAAATATGGAAAAATTGCGAGGAAGATAATAATAAGAGAATTTTATTTAAATTGGCAACAAAAATATAAAAAAGAAAACAAAAAATAATAATATTTTGAAGGTGCTTATTGCTGTTTTCTTAAAATATTTGTGTCATTGTTCAATTGTAAAAGGTTGTGTCGATAGCTCAAAACAATTTGCAACAAGTAAGCAAAGGCTAAGTTCGGCTGCAATCGAACATTTTATACTCTCGCAATTTATTGATGTAATTTTATCAAGATTACACACAATTTTTTTATATTCGGCATAAAGTCCACTAGAATAATGAAAATCATCATATATAGTATATGAAGGTTGAGGTAATTCCTGAACTGATTTCACTCATTTTCACCACCAAGGTATAACGGGAATAGGGGTAATTTGGCACCAGTTAGTAGGCAGATAAACGGTATATTCAGCCTTAAATTTACTCCTAAATTGCAAAGCTGATGAACTAAACGCATGCCAAAAATCATCTAATTTGTGGCAAATAAAGAATAGCCAATTAACACTAACATAGAAACAATATAAAATTGCGATTGTAGAAGCAGTTGGGAAATGGTAGGGTCGCAGTTGACACCTCGGTGGATTAATAACATTTCCGAAAGATCTCTGTCACTTCATTGACTCGAAAGAGAAGCTTATTCATCGTGTTTTTCCTTACATGAATCCGCAGTATAATAACCAAAAATGGCTCATTGAATGACCTAAATCAACCTCGACTTTGCAATAGAACAAGACTGGCTGTGAAGAAGATAATCAATATCGTCACCGAAGCCCAAATGGAGCCAGCTATGAAATTTGCTCATTTGTTACATACTTAAATATGAGATTAAAAATACAAATGATAATGTATTTTGCTTATGAATTTTGATATATTGAAAAATTTACTAATTTAATGAATACCTTAGCCACAAAAATGAGTGGTCGGGTCTGCTAGTTATATTATAAAAACCATTTCAATTCTGCATACACTGTCAACAATGTATATTTAAGGCCGAACATGCCAATACTAATTTTTCTATAAAAAGAAAAGTGATATGTACCTTGAAACGATGATACATTTCGTTATTGGATATACATAAGTATTGCCAAGTTACATTTGATTACTTAAAATTGAGCGCCGATGCTTTTAGATATTAAGCATAGTTTTTGTTTTATTTCAAATGTTTCGAAATGTCAGTATTCATAGACACTGGCCATCTGTTAAGGCATACGTGAAGATAATAGACCAAAACGTCCAACAGTATTTTATTTTACTTCTAAGCTGCGTTTGTTATCTCATATTCCATGTTGAGCTGTCAAGTAAACTGAATAGGATGGTTTTGCCAAATAATGAACGGGCAATAGCATAATATAGATAACTAAATATCAACACTGAGCGAATAGGTATAATAGTGAGTGATTATCGATATGTATACATCGATGAATTTTTAATCTGATATATCGCTTAATTTCGATGCATGGAATGGTGATGGTTGATATTTCAGATGCATCAATGTTTTTGTTGGATCTGTCTCGTTGGGCACTTGCTTTAAAATAACAAATGCAAGTAATCAATTATTCTAGTTCAAAGGCAGACATCTGAATATACAGTCATTTGATTAAACGCACTTTTTTGTTATTTTTTTCATTTTCAATCTTTCATAAATCTATTTTTTTTATTTTCATTTAGAAATCATTTAAAAAATAGTTTTTAGTTAATTTATAATACAAAAAAAAATTACTCAAAATAATAATATTGGGAAAATAGCCAGAAATACTTAGACACTTGATTAAACGCATTTGACTTTTTTTGAAGAAGGAGATTGAAAATTTTTTTTCTGGCGAATATTCAATAATTTATTAATTAATTACACTTATTTTGATGTTTTTAGTTAGGAAAATCGAATGGGCATTGTCTCTACTAATTTTCTAAGGACCACAGGGACAATTACCATCCAACAAGCTTTTATTCGTACCTTAAACTCAGAACACGTTTTAAATTGCTTTGTCTTGAAACCACTGTTTCATTTGTTTCGACACATGTATGGCAACATTGTCTTGCTGAAAAATTCACTATTTTGTATAAATGTAGTTAACACATCGTCCAGCAACTCTGTATCCTTCATTGAGTTCCTTTTTGTAGTAATAAAGTATGGCGACAGCTAATGGTGGTACGTAAAGGCACCCTTTACAATTAAAAAACCACCTCCGAAGTTTCGCATCGTTCTATGGACATCTTTTTTGCCGGTATCCTTCCATGAGAAACTCAAACTATCAGGACCGTCAAGATTGAATTTCTTCTCGTCTGAAAATATGACGTATTCCCACTCTGTACATACTTTTGAGCAAACGCCGACCTCGTTTCTATGTAGAACTTCGACCAGCTTCGACGGTTTTAGAATATAGATTTATTAATGTCACATACATATACGAGGGCTGCTATATATATTTCTGGCCTAATAATGAAAATAGGAATATTTATCAACGAAAATGGTTTTATTGTTTGTCAAAATATTTTCCATCAAGATTTATACACTTTTGAATGCGCTCAAACCAATTTTCGAAGCACTTTTTTAGCCTTTTTTTGAGCGATTGTCAAATTGTGCGGGATCCAACGAGAACGGCCAGGTGTTCATGCAATATCGAATGTATGCTGGTGGGAGAAATGCATAGGCATGCCTCTATCTGAAGGTATGTTACATGACGGTCTTGCATTATCAGTTCACGTACAGCATCGATGTTTTCTGGCACAACGGCTGTTTTTGGACGACCTTCACGGAATTCGTCTTTGAGCGAGCGTCAGCCACGATTGAATTCGTTGTACCAGCACTCTTGTCGCGATAATCCACGTCGAAAGTTGTGAAAAATGATCGCACGAAAATGTTCACGAGTTAATTCCATTTTTTGGCCGGGGTGAATTTTTTAATTCCCTGTAAATAAATGACAAAACGTTCTGATTGATGTTATGCTAAAAAATGTCAAACTTTCCAATGGAAATGTCAGATTGCACCTGGCAACACTTAGTGTTGTCTAGGCCAGAAATATATATAGCAGCCCTCGTATAAATTCTTGAAATCCAGAATAATTTTTAATATATTTGTTTCAGGTTCATAAAAGATTTTTGAAGTTATTAAAAACTATTTTATAGATTTACGAATCTCTTGTCGCATATAACATGTAAAAAATTACTTACATCTAAAATTATTTGTAGTCATTCTTATCATTTTTTTGAGATGGATTTCAAGGTACTAAATAAAAGGTATAGTTTATTTTCGACTCACATATTACCACCATATGTGCTAAGGCTTTTGTCGATATTCTTATTAATAATATGGTTATTTTATTTGTTGCAAAGTAAAAGGAACTGATGGGATTAAAATGGGTAATGTATGTGTAGTACACGACTCTATGTTACATTCGGTTCTAATTGTTGGTAATGGGATCTATTTGGTTAAAATACCGTTGCCTGGATAGCCTACATATAGTTCGAGGAATTATAGTACCTTTAGTATGATTATCGTTTCTCATTTACGAAAGCATTCTTAATTCTTTACGACTTTTAAAGGGGCATCTTTCAGTTGCATTCTGATATTTAAGTTTTATTTAAATTTCATGTGATCCATTGTCCGTATAGCTGTCACATCGGACAGAGACAGATCGCTAACCCAATTTCTTTCGTCATTCTGAATATTTCCGTATAAACACACAAAAATAACTCAAAAATTTAAATTTAATCTTCCCTTCTGAGTTGTATATGCATCACTTTAAGTAGAATCGACAAATACCATTCTTTGGCCACAAAATCTCCGCTATGACGCTGCAAACTCTTTAGCGCCTCGTTGAAAATAGTTCAACACCAGACGCGAAATGTTGCAAACACGGATGACAATGGATAAACGAAAACCGCATATAGCTTCATATAAAAAAACGCTGAAAGTAAAAAATAACAATAACAGTGTCAACAACGTGCTTCAGATGAGTCCGAGTGCTGCAATTATTGCAGAAATAGCAACAGACTTAAAGCAAAATTTACAAATATACACATTCATATATTTTTGTATTTAAAGGGTGTTTGTTTAGAGATATAGTGATTTTTTATTTTAAAGCATATGAAATGAAAATGAAATGGTGGTGATTTTGACTTAATTAGTTCAAAAACTGAATTACATTAATTTTTAACAGAATTTCGGTCATATGAATGAATGGAATTAAATTTTAGTAATGATTAAGTCATAAATTTTTCAGATTACTGTAAATTATTTGATGTGTTCGAAATACTCCATAATTTTAGCTATTCATGACAGATGTTTCGGAAATAAACTTTCGAAAAATTTCCAAACATTTCGTGTATAAATCATTGTCAACCTATAATAACCATAAATGTCAAACACACGACATTACTTGAACAAGCTGATTTGACAGCTATCTTGCTTGGATTTTGCCTAAAACAACACCCTATACTTATACTTGGTATTGTATACTCGAAAACATGAAAACATCTACAAACAACCGTTCTCGCATCCCAAAAAACCTGCAGCCAACCAACCTGAGCTGAAGCACTCAAGCATACGCCATTATGGAGAAAACACTTTTATAATCGTTAGCGCTTACAAATATAACTACAAATTTGGCGAAAGACATACACACTTGCCACGAGATATCTACATATGGCGCCCGGTGACTCAGCTGTGTGCATTGTTGGATAACGCGAATGTACGAAATTGCGCCAGCAGCTATAGAGCGAACGCTGGTGCAAAAACGACCACAATTGTGGAGCCACTTCACTTTCATGCAAGTGGAAGTGCTATGCATGTCTGTAAGTACGTCGTTGTGTGTTGACGTCGAAGGGATAACTGCATTGTTATGGCTACATTGGTGAATCGACATATGAGTGTGGGCAGTCATAGCCAGAGGCGGATGTCGGTCAAATTCTGCTATCACGCTGTGAACACTTCGAAAGTGTTGAAATCGTTGCAAAATTTTTCACCCAATCGATTCCAATAGAAAAATTGTTACAGAATGTTCAAATTGAAGTTGGGCATGCATCTACGAATCTATAAGTGGTACATAGTGTTGAAGTACTCGAGGTTTTTGATGAGATCAGTTTGGTGATTCTCTTCTATTGTGTTTATTATTTCTTTTTATACTCTCGCAACCTGTTGCACAGAGTATCATAGTTTTGTTCACATAACGGTTGTTTGTGTCACCAAGAAATATAAGAGTTAGATATGGGGTTATATATACATAAATGATCAGGATGACGAGTAGATTTGAAACCCGTCCGTCCGTCTGTCCGTCTGTCCGTCTGTCCGTGCAAGCGATAACTTGAGTAAAAATTAAGATATTTTAATGATGTTCCAAGTTTCATTCCTTGGCACCCTGAGGAGGTTGCTTTCGAAAATGGGCAAAATCGGTCCACTGCCACGCCCACAAAATGGAGAAAACCGAAAACCTATACAGTGTCATAACTAAGCCATAAATAAGGTTATGAAAATGAAATTTGGAAAATAGGATCACATTAGGGGGCACATTTGGATGTAATTTTTTTGGAAAAGTAGGCGTGACCCCGCCCTCAAATAGGTTTTTTGTATATAACTCGCAAACCAATAAAGCTATATAAACCAAACTTTCTGCAGTCGTTTCTTTTAGCCGTTTCCTTATACAGTTCAAAAATGAAAGAAATCGGATAATAACCACGCCCACCTCCCATACAAAGGTTAGGTTGAAAATGACTAAAAGTGCGTTAACTCACTAACGAGAAACGTCAGAAAGACCAAATTTTACATAAGAAATGGCAGAAGGAAGCTGCACTGAAATTTTTTTACAAAATGGAAAATGGGCGTGGCGTCGCCCACTTATGGGTCAAAAACCATATCTCAGGAACTACTCGACCGATTCGAATGAAATTCGGTATATAATATTTTCTTGGCACCCTGATGACACGTGTGGAAAATGGATGAAATCGATTCACAACTACGTCTACTTCCCATATAACTCAATTTTGAACTCCATCTTATTCCTTCACTTTATAATATATACATAAGAAACCAATGAAGATAGCGAAATAAAACTTTACACAAATACTGTATTTGAGCTGTGATATCACTTGTGGAAAAATTATCAAAATCGGACCATGACTTTTCAAGGCCCCTGATATCAAACATGAAGAACTCAGTGCCTAAGGGTAATTTTTCACCGAAAATATAGGTAAATCTCTAAATAAATTGCGAGAGTATAAAATGTTCGGTTGCACCCGAACTTAGCCTTTCCTTACTTGTTTTTTGTAAAATTTATTGTGTGGGCAGAGATCATTATATTCATTATATGGAAACCATTGCGTAATTTTAGTTAGTAGCGCACCAAAATTTTCTTGGGTCCTTCACTAAGTAAATTTCGTTTGATGACAACACCTGATCTTATTGAAATTTTTCACAGCCAACTTCACACTTAACCGTTTTACCGTTAAGACTTTTTGTATAAAAATTTATACATTTTGTATTGCAAAAATTCGTTCCGGCAATTTAAATCGTGTGGATGCAGAACATCATAGAAGGACGCTTGAAGCCGATGGATGATTGTTGAAACATTAAATTTGTCTAGCAACCATTCACAAGCACATCAAACGTCTTGGATTAATTTTGAAGCTTGACATATGGGTTCATCATGTTCTTAAATCACATCGAAGGCCTATAGTCACCAAAACTAGGTTATATTATATGTTTGATTGATTTTCAAATGGATTGCTTTGGTTGAGCTTTTGCTCGAGAATTAATTCCGAAGTGTATTTTAATCAGCTGGACAAGACAATCAGCAGTGATGCACTCAAACAGAAGAGGTCAGAGAATTGATCAATAGAAAATGTATAGTGTTCCACGAAGATAAAACGAGATCTCATATAGGATGACTCCTCCAAAGCTTTTACATATTCTCCTGACTTGACAGCTTCGATCTGGTACTTGTTCCGTTGTTCAGGTCATCAAAAACCTCCTGTACCAGTTTTTTCCTGCAAGAATCAACAACTTTATGAGCATGGAATCAATATCAAGTCCGAAAGATGGCGAACGGTATTGGATCAAAATGGAGACTATATAATTTCATAAAATGTTTTATACCATAAACAAAAAGGAAATTACTTAATGAACGACGCAAAATGTATTAATGATAGAACGAATTTAATATTAGGGGACACAGTGCGGCTTAAAATGGTTTAAAAATGGCTGTGACTCCGTCCTCTAATACATTTAAAGATTATTTGGTAGTCTTACTCCGCCTTCTGATAGGGGAAATTTCATATCGCACAAATCACTTCTAATATGGAGATATCTCATTCTTATGATACAGTTTAAAAATTACAGAAATCAAACTACAACCATGCCTACTTCCTATATAACGGTTTTTTAAAAGACATGAATTCGGTAATAACCTTTACAAAGTCCTCATAAACTAAATATAATGATTTTCGATTCCTTGATTACCTTTATTCTTTATATATCAGTAAATTTTTGAGGTTTCTTAAAGAATTTTAATGACATGTTTCATTGAGTATATAATTGATTCGATTTAGACCCCACCCTTGTCTCCAAATACCAAAAACAATTATTTTCGGCGCCTTGTTCGTTTTACCTCAGATAGTTACGAAAAAAAAATGGTAGGACTTTTTAAACATTTTCCAGCAAACTTAAATTGAGCAAAACAGCGAAACTTCTAAGCCGGTTTTCACGAAATTTCAACACATTGTATTCGCTCATTGTGTTGACACCATTCACACGCTTCCTTTGCGTACTTAGTTGTTGCACTTTCGCCAGCAGCGCGTCGCTCATCCGTCAAAGCGGCGGAAAACGGAAATTAATTTGCTGTGCGTCTGGTGCGAAGTCAAGGCTTCGCAAACCTTTTCAATCTCTTTGCATTGTCATAATGGATGCCTTTTCAGGTGTTGTCGACAAATGCCAAAAAGGATAAAGGCCATGCAAAATTACAAAATTTAATGGAAAAAGCCAAAGCAAAGATGAAGAAACAGAGTGGCAATAAAAATTAGTTTATATGTACATATCTATTTATATGTCATAATAATATTTTATATACAGACTAATAAATGCATGAAACTGTTATTAATAATTGTTGTGAGACCTATATATGTATATGCATTAAAATTATTATTTTTTGCTCTTCCACTCTCTCTCTCTCTCTACCTCTACACAGTTACCTCGCATGTCGCTGTAAGCCGCTTGTTGCGCCAACTGTGCCGTCAAAGTCGCAATTATTTGTCACGAGTACACACGGTATATGACATCCTGAGAAACGCAAAAGTAAAATTTTAAATGACAAGTATTTGCAAGCAAATCCTAACGCTCACATCACCAGCATATCGCCCGAGTAATGCCAAAGCCACGACAAAAACGTCACTGGCATTGGCTGAAAACGGGCCAATTATACCGTCTCACACTTATTGTGACAACCATATGCATACCACTTTGCGGTGTTGCTTCCGGCACAACGACTGACTACTTAACCACTGAGACACTATACAGCACCCACGAAAACAACAATAACAATAACACCAAAAGCCAACTGCAAACGACAACAAAACCGAAAACTGTTACAATAGCGCAGGAGCTGCTGGAACTGCAAAACTTACAGACAACCCAAATCAAACTAACCCACACGCAGCAAAACAAACATAAACTTATCCAACAACCAACACAGCAGAGTCATGAGAGTGTGCCAAGTGAATATGCTGCCGCCTTGGCGCCGACAAGAAACCGTCCCAACGTCGAGCTTAATTTGCCTACGCCAGCGTTGGATACAGCACCTACCGCTGCTGCTGTTGTTGCTGGTGGAGGTGGTGATGGTGTGTCGTACGCTACAAAAACAATGGTGGAAAAGCAGACGCGTGTAGCATATGGTCTACAACAAACACCGACCCATGACGTCGCACACGTTAAAGCGCAAAACGTTAGCGACGCCATTCGGCCTGACACGCAGGCTGTGGAGAAGATAAACTTTAGCCGCAGCTCGATGCGAATTTCAGCCAATTGGCCTCAAAACAATTTGAAGGTTAATCAAGTGTTTGAAAGTCAACGTCGCATGACGACGGCAGAAATTAGGCGCAACAGTCGACGTATTGTGTTGCTTGGGCTCTTCGAGCTCTCCAACCGGCAGGGACAACGGCTGGATGGCTGGAGTGAATTGAGTGCGGCCCAAATGGCTGTGGAGCATATCAATAGCAAGAAAATCTTACCCGACTACACACTGGAGCTGCTGACTAACGACACACAGGTGAGTGGATGGCAAGAAGGAGTGTAAATGTGAGTTTAAAAGTTTGCGTATAGTGTGCAATAGAGTAGAACTACAATAGTGTAATATTATAAAAGCATATAGAGTATGACAGGAGGTAGTAAAAATTTGTCAAAGTTCTAACAAATCGTTAGACACTTCAAGCTAATTTGTTTGATTGTCAAAGTGAATTGTTATAGCTTTTTATACCAAACTTGTTTGCTGATACAAACGTCTTCAATCAGAAAATTAATATTTGTAAAGTTTCGAATACTTTTCCAGCCTTTCAAATACCAAGTCGGTTCAAATCTTAAGCAATACTAGATATATCGTCAATTGACTGGATGGACAAAAGCTGTATTGCTGTTAATAATTACTGTTCATTACAATTTAGGAAAACTCCACATGTAAACATATCAGTAAACATTAATACGGATTACTAGTGTCCGACCGATACCAAAATTTTGGCCGATGCCGATTAATCGGCCAGTTGGCAAAGAATCGGCCGATGCCGATGCCGATACCGATTCTTTCATCAACAACTTTATTTAGAAAATTAGTATAGTAACAGAATAAAAACAAAGACAAATAACATCACAAAATAAGGAAACAACTCAGTTCATATGTAAATATGAAGTTGTTTATTCATTTAATTAATATTCAAAACTAAATAAATTCTTATTATAAGATATATGTTGACAAATAAGTTATTCGCGTTTTCTCAAAGCGAATCAGCAATCAGCAATATAGCTTTTTTCGTTTAAGGGGGTATACCGGTGTGACATTTTCAAGAAATCGATTTTTTATTTTTTGCTTTTTCTATGGTAAGGTCGTATCTTGAATAGTTTTTGAATAGCAGCGTTCTAAAGAGCAATCGCTCACAGGTATAAGTCGCTATACTTGAAACTTTAAACGCGTTTTTTTCGAAACGACTTTTCACAAAAGTACTGACATCATAACTCAACGAGATTGACTGAATGTTCTTGAATATATTTACTATACAATGACCAACGATCTTTTTGATTTGTTGAAAATTATCAATTTGGCATTTAAAAAACTACCTTTTTTCAGAACTACGCCATTTTGTTAACGTTTGATATTTCAATAATCGTAGGTCATTGTATAGGGAATATATTCAACTTTAATAACCTTTTTGAATTTTTGTGTTTCAGTTACTCATTCGGCGGGAATCATGTCAGCAGTTGGGGAACTATTTTTTTTGACACCTCCCAAGACAACCCATAACTCCTTTATTTTTCAAAATTTTTGTAAAATAAAAATCTTAAAATATAATTGAAAGTACTCCTTATTATGTCCAAAAAACTTCGAAACATTCGACCGAATACTTTCTTTAAACAAATCTTTCAAAGAGATGACTTTTGTCATTTATATCTGGCATTGTGAAAGGCGGCAAATAGTGATAGTAACTCAATAGAAACTTTGGAAGCTTGTTTGGGAGGTTCTTTTCCATGCACCTTATAGTTCAGGCCAGCACCAAGTGATTATTACTTGACTCTGTCTATGGCAAACTTTCAAAAATAGATTAACCTAGTTACGAATGCATCTTTAATAGTGGCTTTATGACATTATCTTCAAAATCTCAACAAGTTTAATCAAAACTGTACATATATGACATAAATCGAATGTTTCTACATTAATGCAAAATTATTGAATTTCTTTATACTAGACTTAAATTATCACCATGATGAATTGTTAGTCAAATGTGATTCGCTGTGTTTTATATGGTAAACAGAAGAATTCAAATTTTATGCTCTAAAGAAATCAAAAAAGTAAAAAAAATTATTTTAGTATAATCCGAAAGAAGTAGAAAGAATCGGCTAAGAATCGACCAAATATGGCCGATGCCGATACCGATACCGATGCCGACGCTTAATTTTGTGGCCGATACTGGCCGATGCCGATACCAAGGCCGATTAATCGGTCGGTCTCTACGGATTACCCGGCTCAATATGGTTAAACTTGTACACAAATATGGTATATAGGTTTACTATGAAGTTCTCAAATATTCTGTAACCATATTTCCTATTGTAGTGCAGTATTTATCGAAAACGTATCGCTAACTTCGCATATAAAGTAGTGTAATGTTTTCTTCATTGAGGGTTAAACCTCAAATCGAGTCATAAGCAATAGGCTTTTCGCACAGCCAAATTAATAGATACATTGAGATTATAATTGAGAAACCAGTTTTTACCTTTCGCACAGCTGGCTACTCGATTAACGATCAGCTGTTATACATTTTGGTTTTTGCTGTTTATAGGAAATTGTTGTTTCTTCAGCTGATTGCTATTTTATCAATAACCACAACCAAATTTCCACAATTACTTGTAGAGTTATATTCCAGTTTCAACACGATTTGAATTCGATTAAAAATTAATGTAGTAAAATAAGATTTTCTTTTGTATAGTAAATTGATCTAAATCAGCGCATTAAACGTGCATATTACAATTAATTGATAAATTAACTCCTTTGTGAAAAGGCTATAAGATGCCATAATGAGACCACCTATGTCTTAACACGTTTGGTGACTATATACAGTATTGAAGGACGATCTTAAATCTTTTACTATTTTTTTACTGTACGTTATATCTACATTAAAGTAAATATTCAACAAATAATTAAGCAGCTGAGTCGGTTTTTCCACATGAAAAGAACTCCGTACTTGAAATATCAATGAAGCGAGAATATTTACTTATATCCCTCTTAATACGTAATATCTATGGATGTAAATGTATGTTTACATAATTTTCTTACGGCACATTTGATATTACTCGCTAATGTATTTATACTTAGGCGCATCCCTGTAGTAAAAGGCACCATACAACTATGTTATACAACTAGGAGTGTCTGACTGAAGTCGAACTAGTCAATAATGTACAATTTCTCTCTACAACTGAAATTTTCAGACTGAAAATCAACTAGTCCTACAAGGTTCAGAATTGTAATTGTGCATTGAAACTGAACGAATTACTTTAAATACGATTAAAAACGTTTTCAATGATTTAAAGCCATTAGTTTCACGCTTTTTGTTTTCGCTTATTTCACTAAATGGAAGTACTCTTGTGTCTCATAAATAAATTAAAAAAAATAAAATTTTTGAACTTGCCTCTGATCAAAGTCTTTCAAATGAAATATCTATGATACCTCTCACTTTATGGTAAGGATATTCGCCTTACTAGCTAGATTTGACGTTAGTACTAGTTACAAGAAAGCTAAAACCATCCCATGTTACTTCAAGGATATGTGCTTGTAAGCACACCTAAACATATGTTACATGAGTATATATGCTATAAGCCAGCGACAATTCTGTTAGATCATTTACAACAAACTTTTAATGTGCTAACCAAATTAAACGCTTAATTATGAAAGCGCTTAAATGCACATACAAGTAATTTCAGCAAGAGCGGAGATAAGTGAAGAAACTTCAGCATTGGGAAATATGCGTGAGTACACTGTTGGGCAAATGTATGCCACATTTCGAGGTGCAAGTGAAATTGTTGTATAAGTATTTGTAATCGAAGTAGAGGGATGAAAGTGAAAAAGTGAAGAGAAATCTAATAATATTAATTTATTTTCAAAATTATTAACCTGATGTCGTTTTCTGTTTTTTGAAGAACACTTTTTCATCTCGAAAATAATTTGAAATTATTAATTTATGTATTTTATTAAGTGTATCATACTCAACTTCCGAAATTCTTTAAATATCTACGTTTTCAGTACCATACAGGTTGTATAATGTACTTCCAGACCCTAGTTTTACAAAACTACAGAAATAATGATTACCGATCATAATGATCAGATCGCCCAGAGTACCATTTCGGAACGTTATGTGAAAGAAGGAATCCATTCTCTAACTTCATAAATCATTTTTGGGTATACTGAAGCTCATCATATAGATCTTAAAATCATAGTAACAATTTCTCAAGAGATGGTTATAGAAACCACGAATATATTCCATTGAAAATTAAAACTGCTCCGTTATTAGATTTTTACCGGGATCGGGTTTTCATCAGACCCGAAGAGATATAAAACATAAAGCCAAGAGATATACTTAAATGTTTTTTTTACGATAAGACTTGAATAATAATTTTCAAAATGCGTGATGACTAGATTCTAAAGTAGATTTAGGTCTAAAGAAACGCGGTAGTTATTTTATCATAGAATTCACGTATACTTTCATTAGGTTGTTCTTAACTCTTAAGTACAGAATAATAACAATAGATTTTCTCCTAAAGACTGCACATATTTTGAACAACACTATAGTACATCTAATAAGGGAGGAAAATCTCAGTCAAGCGACTTAAACGCAATTTGTGCGTGCACAATTTTGCATTAATACCCAAATTTGTTGGGAGGTGGGGATATGTATGTTATACCACTTGTATTTTTACACCATAACACCTGTATATGTTGAAATTTCTTAGCTTACGGATGCTAGTGTATAGCGTGTGCTCTAAGGAACTATAAATATACTCACACGTAGCAGTCTTCCTACTTATACATGTAAGTGGCTACATATGCTTATATATGGAAGGACCTAAGCATATCCATACCTAATGAAAGGAAAGCTCGTTTCGACTTTAATGCACAAAACTATATAAAATATTCATGGGGACACAATGTAATCTGCCGTTTAATAGCCTGAGCAGCATTTCTTTAACGAACTTTTGGGCGCTTAAAGCGTGCCATGCTGAAAATATCTGCAGTTAAGACTATAAATATGTTTCTTGAGTACTTTTTTACCAAAAATATTTCAAATTTAGTTATAAATGGGGAAAATATTTTTTAGTAATTTTATTTGACTTAAAGTCAATGCAAAAATTGCAACATTTTCCACTAAACATAAAAAATAAACACTTATCATAATCAGCCTTCTTATGTAACTATATACAAACGTAGTTGTATAAATAATATATTATATATTTACCTTTGGATTTTCTATCTGAATGCTTAACCGTCTGGCTTAGTGTGATCCCGGTGTTGGAGTTGATCGATTTTTCCATGCCATCTACACACAGCCTGACACACGTATGATTATGCTGTTGGGCTCCGCCTGTTCGGAGGTGACTGAAAGCTTAGCCAAAGTGGTGCCGCACTGGAGTATTGTGCAGGTAAGTAATCTTGAAGACATTATACCAACAATATACATGCCATATATGTATGTTAGCAAATGTGTATAAAATATATCATTGCTATTATATAGTTTGCTGTTGAGCTCAATTAATCTAAAAACTTATTTGATAAATGAAATCGGTACAGAAAAGTTGAATTTTAAGTGTAATAATTCTTGGGAACAGAATAAATGTATGTACATATGTGAGAAGTTAAAATTAGTGAGAAGCCATTAATTATTCAATAAATAGATTTTTATTAAGACAGAGAAATTTGAGAATAAGTGAATGTTATTTGAATTCTTTGTTCGATTTGGATATATACTTTTCCAAAAACTTCTTTTGGGATATCAGAGTCCTTAACAGAGTAGCACCCGAAAAAATTGAAATTTAAAATTCGACTGCTGGATTCTAATTCGTTGTGAGAGATGATTTCCCAAGACATGTTTTCAAAAAGGCACTTCAATATAAGACAATCTTATACATTCTTACTACAAAGTGATAGAAAGTTTTAGACCATAATGTGTCCACGGATTAATACAGTTTTCATCTACCGGTTTTCTGCCCATATCTCTGATGGAAAATTCTGAGTTACACTGACTTTTCATGTTCAGTTGTTTAGTCTTGGATTATTCATATTTACCAATTTAAATACGAGCACTTAACTCATCCAATTATAATAATATAATAGTGCTCCCGAGACTGTCGGATGATTATCTCCGGCGCAGCTCAAGTCTATCCAAGGCGCGAGAGATCTCTTTATCAATAGCATCCAGCTATTCCGTTATTCTAATTCTTTGGGTGCTTAGTCACAGCGAAATTGAGGGGATCGCAAAGCCGATGAGCTTGTTAATGAGGGCACCCTTGCTTCTAGTTAGTTGGATTGGGAACGAAAGTACCGCACTGTTGTACGCTTTCGTTCTAGCACTAAACCTATAGGCCCTGTGTAAGCTCAGAGTTGAATGTAAGAGTCCCTCTGAACTATATGCTTTTAAGATGAAGTGAAATCATCTATGCACTTCATCTCTACTATCTAGCTTTCATTAGTCTGTGGTTGAAACATCTCGGTAAATGTGAGTTGGCAAAACTACACAATTGGCTGTAAGTAATAGTACCGCCTTAAGACATTCATGATAGCATTAAATGGTGGTGCCGTCAACACATGACTGTCTTTTAATCCATATCTACGAGTTTTCACATATCATTTATTTGGATTATCTGCCCTTTGATGTAAGAATCAACTTCATAACATATATTCTAAATATAATTCAAACCCTCAGCAATCAATATATCCTTATTTTCTTATTTAAACATAAATTTAAGAAACACTGGATCGATTTAATATATTATAATACCACCTTGCGAACTTGACCTCATTTTCATAGAAAAGAACTCTCTCTTGATTCATGCAATCTGTCAAATTACAATTTGACACAAGAGCGAACTAACCAACTTGTTGAAAAATTTTAAAAAGAAACCACAGAAAACAAATATACATATATATAAAAATATATCAATTTGAAAAATTGACTGCCCCAAGGCCACAATATGATTGGCATTTTCACATTCAAACATACATATATTTATGAACCGCATTCCCACACACGCACACATGCAGCATGCAAATTGCAAAGAATGAAATATCGGCATATGTATGTATTAAAGTCTAACGGAAAGTCCTTTTGGTCGTTATTTATGCCCACAGGTTTCGTTTGGTTCCACTTCACCAGCGCTGAGCGACCGCAAGGAATTTCCGAACTTTTACCGCACCGTCGCACCAGACTCATCGCACAATCCCGCGCGTATTGCTTTCATACGCTTCTTCGGTTGGGATACCGTAACCACATTTTCCCAAAACGAAGAAGTCCACTCATTGGCTGTCAATGATTTAGTAACCGAACTGGAGGCGGCAAATATCTCCTGTGCGGCAACGATTACATTTGCAGCGACGGATTTCAAGGAGCAACTATTACTGCTAAGAGTAGGTAGATTTATCGGCAAACATACGTACATTTATAACTGTATGTACATAAATCAACGGCACAAATATGTACACATACTAAGCCATACACATACCGTTATATATATTTAATGTGGTGATAATGCTCATAAGCGCATCAACTTTGGTTTTGATTTCTGGGCTTCTTTTGGTTGGATAGGCTTATCTTTATAGTATATGTAAAGGTGTATATTTATATATTATAGCATTTATATTTTAGCAGACTTGTATTCACTGAATGGCTGAAAGCATTTTCATATTCACTCGAGGATTAGAAGCAATTTGTAATTAATATTTTTCCAGACGAGCTCATGCCTGAATCTTGAAATTATAATATCAATGGTTTGGCATATGAAGAAGATTTTAGAGGAAGAATCAGAACATATTATTTTTTAATTAATTTCTAAATATAATACAATATATAAACCGAACGCTATCGCAAATTAAGCCAAAATTAATTTAAGGTTTTCATTGGGGTTTATTCCCATGTGATAATATAAGTTTCAATTTTTTTCTAGCACAACAGTTAAAACCAAATAATGGTTTGCGACTGGTTTGTCATAACTTTTTTTTATCAGAATAGCCCTTTACACGACCTGTCTCATACAAAGTAATACAGACGAGTCAAATCAAATAACCTAGTTGAGCAATTGGTAATGATTTCACGCGCTATATCTCCTTAGGTGCCGTCCTTATGGAAAATTTTAGAACTTAGATAATTAATATTGACATTGGGAACCAAGAAGAAGATTCAATCCACTGCAAACTACACCATTTTGTTGCTTTTTATTGATCATATGGATTCAAATGAACCTCAAGATGCTATTCCCAATTATGCGTCCTCAAAAACCCGTTAACCCAGAAATGGACCATATAGGTGAAGATGATTTGTGGTGTGGAAAGATTATAATATATATATAATATATAATAAAATAATTATTTATAAAACAGACACCTTTTCTTGTTAAGCATTTGAGAATAGCGAATCGAACAAACTATACTAGTTGCTTAAAACTACTGACAGCACACAATTGTACTGTATTTCTGTTTTTGGTGAAGAAATGTTTCTTTCTTTACCGAAAACATTTTCGTAACCTCTTACTCTCAAAGCAAAACTCAGTTAATATAAATATAGTCTTAAGTATTTTTAAAATCAATACAAAATATTTTTATTTTTATTACTGTAGGCAATTTTTAACCATTCACATTAGTACAGGTTAGGTTAGTTCTGAAGGTTCTTCCCTTAAAAAGGGAGACACACTTAGACTATTAGGGGCATTCATTTGTATTAGTATACAATTCAACCGCCTCACTTAAATTTAAGAATCGACAAAGCGCCTAGAATCACCCAAAAATCTACAGAGCAGTTTCTGCAGGTAGCATTCAAAAAAATTTGGTTTGACCGAGTGAATCTCGTTCGAACTCCTATGACTAAGGATATATTGACCTTGCTAAGGGAGAAGAGTTCCCTTGACCTCTTGCGATTTATTTTGCGCCAGAAGGATATAGCGACTGAACAGGTACTAGTGAGTGCCCAACGTCTGCTCAGTTCAGCTGCGAAACATTAATCTAGAAACAAATTGCAAGAGGATAACGATTCTCCATCCACCCCCGAAAGGTATTCACCTCTAATAGTTCCAAGGTTGTCTCGTAAACGAGACCATGGCAAAGATTGACGTATGTCTTTATGGGGCTATACAAACATTCAGAGCCGACCAGCGTAAAGAGCGAATTCTTTCAAGCAACATCTACCACACCAACTTAATGATGACAGGGGGAACGTACTCCGAGGCCTGTCATGGTTTTAACGGGACGAACACAGTTGAGACACTAACCCGCCAGTCATTTCTAATGAGTGTCACCCAATCACACTGAGGTGACAGAATGCCTCAACTACCAGCACAGGATTCAACCGAAAATCTAAACAAGGTATCTCGTTGTCCGTGTCAACGTGTATATTAATAATGAAGTCTTATAATTGTTCCCATTATCATCTAGCCTAGGAGCCTTGAATTTAATATCTCAAAGGGTCTGTAAGATATGCTCTTAAGAAAGACTTTGCGTTTCAATAATTTAACTTTGTCTTCAAGGGGTCAACTGTTCTTTTCGGTATTGAAATAATTTTAGAATATTATAAACACCACACTTTTAAATATTGATTTGGACATTTATAACCCGTGTACTGCAAAACTAAGAGCCATCGCGATGAGTCAAAATTATATCTTCTTTCAATATTAAATAAGTTTGCGTTAACCTCAAAATCTTAACTTCCCACGCTCTTGCGCTAATTTCCATTAATAAAAGCAGATCTAATTATAAACAAGGTCGAACTATAAACTTCTGGACAGCACCGAGCGAATGAACTCATAACCAATGCAAAGGCGCGACATAAAATCGATTAAACTGTCGTAAATGCAAGCAATTCGAACACATAATTGTTCATGCGCCAACTTTCCTCATTCAACTGCATTACTGAAATAAAAAAATATACGACTATATAATGTGTATATATGTATATGCTTTCCTCATTTTCTTTTATATCAATTTTCTTATTCAACTATTTTCATAAAACGCTGACCGCATTTTCGCTAAACGAACGTATCGACAATTGGTGCCCACCCGCCGACAATTGCCAACCGCTTACGAAACGACACATCTTCGACACTCGCAAAGGAAACGGATACGCGCATTATTATCGGCAGCTTCTCCCAGGATTTAGCGCCACAAGTGCTTTGCGAAGCGTTTCGGCTACGCATGTTCGGTGCGGATTATGCCTGGATATTGCACGAGAGCATGGGCGCGCCATGGTGGAACGACATCTCGGCCACGGGTACCCATTGTACGCCGAAGGAACTGCAGGATGCCGTCGAGAATTTGATTATCATTGCCAGTCACAATAAGATTGTAGGGAATAAGACCAGCTACAGTGGATTGGTAAGTCGATGAATAATAATACTACTATTTAATGATATTTAATATGAGAAAAAAACGAATAAAAAGAGATTTCTCGTTTTACAACAGCTGTAAAAACGGCTTTAGTACAAGTGGGTGTTGGGGAGATTTGATGGGATGTCATATTGCTGACAAAACTGTATGCATTAGCGTGTCGTGGGATGCCTAGGAAGCATGTGTTTGCTTTTATTTGCTTGCAAATTGTGTTGACTAGTTTGTATGTGTGTGTGTGTGTGTCTGTACGTCAATTCGTCGATTTATCGGTTTTGCCATGTTGATTTGCCCGTTGTTTATTTGCTTGCTTGTTTGTTTGTTTGATTGTTTACTTTATGGCAGATTGGTCAGCGACTTTGTCGGCATGAAAAATGATTTATTTGATTAGACTATTTCGTGGTGGCAAATGGATTTGTGCTAAATGGGAATTGAAATGCGAAATGTATTTATTTAGCAATGAAATAAATTTGATCACAGCAAATAAATTTGCTCAATGAATTTATTTAAATAGTTAGTGAATTGTTGTAAAAATTAAACGTGTTTAAACTTATTGTTTTGGAAATGAAAAATAAATATTCGTTTACACTATTTGTCTGGATATAATCAAGAAAAGATATAATTTACAATTGAAAGACATTAAAGAGCATTCCAAATAAAAAGTTTGAGATGAATTCCAACATTATGTAAAGATAAAGACATATAAGTTAATCCTTGGTTCGGTCAAAAATGTACATTAAATTCTCTCACAAACTCTACCACCACAACCAACTTCACTATTTTCATACCTAATTTCAAGGAGAATGACCAGTTCGACTACTTTTATTTTTGTTGGAATTTTTGTATATTTTTTCGAAACTGTTTAAATGGGATATCATAAGAATAGTGTATGTAATGAGTCTAATGGTTGAATGGTTGGTTAAAATGATATTCGAGCTCCACTTAAGACCTCGAAGTTTAGCCAATAATAGACAACTGAGCATTCAAGAACTCACCATATTCCACCATAGCAGCCCAATTTCTGTCTTAACACAATCAACCTTCCTCTAAAAAAACTTCACGTACTCCAATATGGCTAGTGTTCCAAGACGTGAAGTCTTACCTCGAACTCAGCTAGCTTTAAGAAACATTTAAGAATGAGCTGAACGGTCTCGAGCCGTTTACTGACTGACGACTAGGGAATTGATCCACCTTTTCGAATCTAAATCAACCTAATCTTAATAATATGCTTAACTATAGTCTTTCTTCTTCAGCTTGATATAAGAAAAGGCGCTAAGTCTAGGCAATTAAGCTCTCTTAAATTCCCAAGCGACAAAAGTGATAGATAGGGAATCGGGTCTCTATTGGGCACTTTCCGTTACACCCGTAATCACAGCCTGAAAGTCTAGGTCAGTTAGTTTGAAGTTCGATCAAATAAAAGATTTATAGTTTGGTATCAAGCCAGACGCCAGCTGCCAAAGCTGCTTGGAGGAATGCGAAGAGGAATTATCCAAACACTTCCTTCTTCAATGTCCAATGCTAGACTAAGTTTAAACACCTACGTAGGCAAAACTGCGTCGAACCCAGCGAAGTGACTGTAATCGACATCAGCCGCCTTAAGAACTTTACAATAGAGTCCAACCGCTTTGTCGAATCACAGGAGTCTTGACGATCCGTCAAGAGTATAGATAGTTTTTAAGAAATTTTTTCATGTGTTCGGCTTCAAATTAAATTCATTAAAATTAACGATATCACAACTCTAGTTTGAGTTAATGTAACAATTTTCAATATGATTTATCCTTGAAAATCAATTGCTTGATTTCAACAGTTTTATTAAAAAACTTTCTCTTCCTTCTCCTTCCTTTCTGTAGAACAATGAGATGTTCCTGACCGAATTGCGTCGAAGAGCAAACGGTCTACTTGATGATGGCAATGTTGATAATCGAAAATCGATTGCGGCACGAACTCATAAAACAACTTCATTAAGAGACAAAGCGTTGAACACCAACGACATACCCACCCTAAACGCTGTAGCTGTATCGACTTATGCACCTCAAACTTATGACGCTGTTTGGGCAATCGCTTTAGCGTTACGAGCTGCCGAAGAACGCTGGCATAAGTTGGGCATGCAATCAAAACTCAATCAATTCGATTATGTGCGAGCGGATATGGCACGGGAATTCCTTCAACAGATGGCGAAATTGGATTTTCTGGGAGTGTCGGTAAGTGAAGTGCACGTTGAATATTTTCGGCTTTCGACTCGAAGTAGATAAATGAAAACATGGTGTGTAAAGAAGCAGAAATTATATTCTTATACTATATTTTTTTATAATTGTATTTCGTTCCACATTCTTCCCTTACTGAAAACAGGGTCCCGTTTCCTTTAGCGGCCCGGATCGCATTGGCACCACCGCCTTCTATCAAATACAAAACGGCACACTCGCACTGATTGCCCTCTATTACCCGGCCGCCAGTCGTTTGGATTTTCACTGCCCCCACTGCCGTACGGTGCGCTGGCATAGCGGTCAAGTGCCCATCGCCAGACGAATATTCATAGTGCGCGTCGCCACCATCGCAACGAGCGCCTTCTATACGATAGCCACGCTATCGGTTGTCGGCATCATATTGGCCATAGCGTTTCTCGCCTTCACATTGCACTTTCGAAAAATGAAGTAAGTATCCAATTGTAAACTTAAACGCTCGGATAGTTTGGCAAACTGCAAGTGCACTGCAAAATGGCAAATATGAGAGTGCAAGTTGAGTTGTCAACTAAATGCTTGACACAAGCTTATATTTGAACCATTTCGTAGAAAGTGCTACCCACTTCAACAAAGCTCACTAACTTTTCGTTCTTTTTTGTTTTTCTTTTCACTTTTTTTCTACTTCTTTGATAAAGAGCAATTAAGCTCTCCAGCCCTAAACTGAGTAATATTTCTGCAGTTGGTTGCGTTTGTGTGTATGTTGCAGTAATTTTGCTTGGACTGGATTATTCCACGCTACTCACACCGGAGAGTTCCTATTCCAATGTTTGCACGGTAAGTATTGTAGGATAAATATCTGACAAATTTTATGTATTCCGAAAAAATAACTAAGATATGAAAATTTAAGTACCTACTATTTACCAGAATTTATTAAAATATATCAACCAAACTCTTTAGAGTTATTTCCTTTAGACAGCCAGCCACGCCTACCTGTCATACAAAGATTATGTTGAAAACTACTAAAAAAGATTTAATGAAGTAAGGAAAAGCACCAGAAATCTTAAATTTCATGGTAAAAATGGTGCATTATTTCTATCAAAAATTTGAAATCACCGTGGCTCCGCCTACTCTTTATCAGATCCCTATCTCAGAGACTACTCGACCAATTTCAATGAAATTCGGTTCGTAACATTTTCTTTGCATTCCAATACTATATTTTGGAAATGGAAGAAATCGGTTTACAACCACGCCTCCTTTGCTAAAAAGATATAATATATGAGTTAGGTTAATTTTACATATCTCGTATACTTCTTTTTGACTGGCGCAGACACCGCTTACGCGGTTATAGCCGAGTCCACAACAGCGCGCCACGCATCTCTCCTTTTGGCAGTTTGGCGCAAATTGGTAATACCTAGTGAAGATAGGTCCTTCTCCACCTGGTCATTCCATCGGAGTGGAGGTCTCCCTCTTCCTCGGCTTCCACCAAGGGGGTACTGCATCGAACACTTTCAGAGCTGGAGCACTTTCATCCATTCGAACAACATGACCTAGCCAGCGTAACCGCTATCTTTTTATTCGCTGGACTATGTCTATGTCGTCGAATAACACATACAGCTCATTATTCCATCTTCTGTGGTATTCGCCGTTGCCAATGTTTAAGGGACCATAAATCTTCCGCAAAACCTTTCTCTCGAAAACTCCTAGTGCCGTCTCATCGAATGTTGACATCGTTCACGCTTCTGAACCATAAAGTAGGACAGGAATGATGAGAGATTTGTAGAGTTTGGTTTTTGTTCGTCGAGAGAGGACTTTACTTTTCAATTGCCTACTCAGTCCATAGTAGCTGTTGGCAAGAGTGATTCTGCGTTGGATTTAAGTAGTAAAGTAAGGAAAAGCTCGAGAAATCTTAAATTTCATGGTAAAAATCGTACAGTATTTCTATACAAAATTTGAAATAGGCGTGGCTCCGCCTACTCTTTATCAGATCCATATCACAGAGACTACTCGACCAATTCCAACGAAATTCGGTTCGTAACATTTTCGTGGCATCCCAATGCTATATTTTGAAAATGGAAGAAATCGGTTTACAACCACGCATATTTTCCTAAAAAGATATAATATATGATTTAGGTAGAACGATAATTTGTTAATTTTACAAAAACAAAATACTCGTAAAAATAATAACGAACTAACAGAGCCGTTCCGAATGCCCCTATTATACATATTTGTATATAATAGGAAATCTCCAAAAAAATAACATTTTAGATATCAAAAATATATATCTCATTTCACAAAGAACAACTTGGATGTAAATGTAAAAATATGACTTCCAATTTGAAGGTTATTTTGAAGGATTTTTTGATATATGTAACTTCGATCTTTCGCAGAGATCTAATAGGTTTCGATCTCCTCACGTTCTTGGAAGACGAAATAAGTATTAAGTAGAAATAATGAAACATGTTTTGCAAGTATACATACAACTTATAATCGACCAAATAGCTCGTTTTTACTGGATCGTCTTTTCCAGTCCATATCTTCCATAAAATCTAGAATGGACAGATTTTTCATTTTATCAGAGAGCTGAATTACTCAATTTAGGTCTTCTCAACGTAAAACCACAAATCTCTCTTGGGTATAGACTTTCCACCCTAGTCGGTACCGAAATTTTTGGTCTTAAAATCCACAAACCGGTAAAGTATTCGACATTCCATTTTATTTTAAGGGACTCATGTCTTTTAACTGATATTTCTTAGTTTATAGAATACTTCGTATTATTTTCAGGACCACTTTTTGTTTCATTTAACTTTTATAAACAAATTGAAAACACACTCGAGATACAAAAACACATTGCAAATGTATTATTATTACTGAAAAATTTAACTTATATCCGGATTTAAATTCTCCAGCCAAATTTGAGAGATTTATTTTCATGTTAATAAATTTTTATGCAAAACTGTGAGAACAAGGCAAACCATCGGCTAATTTACATAGTTGAATAACTGAATTCACGGCAATTGTTTGCAAACACCAACACTCTCTCACACACACACACATAAATTCACGCCCGCAAAAGTGAAAGTGTCGCAGACAATGTCAAATTTTAATTTGCATAATTTGAGGGACGGTGACAACAAATTTGTGGCAATTCGTTGTTCATACATTTTTACATATTTTTCCACTGACATTCACAAACATTTTATTTAATGCCACTCTTCTCATGCCCACCTTTTGCAGGCACGTGTCTATTTGCTCTGCGCCGGCTTTTCGCTGGCATTCGGTTCGATGTTTGCCAAAACATATCGCGTTCATCGCATTTTCACACGCACCGGCAGCGTATTCAAGGATAAAATGCTGCAGGACGCACAACTTATAATGTTGGTTTGTATACTGTTGGTGGTCGACGCGTTGCTTGTCACTCTCTGGGTGTTCGTCGATCCGATGGAGCGGCATTTACACAATTTGACGTTGGAAATCAGCAGCATTGACCGTAGCGTCGTCTATCAGCCACAGGTGATTATGTTCAAAGTTGTAGACATATTTTGGGTTTTTACGCAAATACATATTGACACATAGGCACCCAAATATATGTATATATTTGTGTGAGTAAACTTGGTATATATATTTATCGTCAAGCGTCTGAGAAATAGCAATTACTAATGGTGTATGCATATATGCTTGTATATTATTCTGGTTATTGGCATGAATGGCTGCTAAGCTTTTGCTAATTGCCTGTAAATTACTCAAGATGTTTCCAACTCTGATATCTAATGGCACATTTGCATTATTAGGTTAGGTTAAGTACATTACAGCAATGGTGCTCAGAGCTCAGAGCGCTGTGGCCCGTTAGGAAGGAAGTAAATCGAGGGAATAGTTATTAGGGGCACAAGCAAGAAGTCAACAGGATTTATGATTGAGGTTAACATGTGATTAGAAATGACAAGAAAAGTATTGTGAAAATATAGGCATTTCAGATAGATCTTCTTGAGAACAATTAATTATGAAATATAATATATAAGATGGGTAAAGGTAGAGAACCGTGAAGGAATGGTATAAACTAAATAAAATAAGATTAATATTCTTCGTTGATAGGCTTACTGAAACTCAACAGATGATCTCGGAACATTAATTTTCAACTCGCACTTACCATTACACAAAAAAATCTTTACACCAAAGAAAGTTCAAGATCATGCTGCCTAACTTCACGACAATTATTATTATATCATACCTAACGAGTTCAATATCAATCTAGCCGACCTCTTGGCTTCAGTTGTAACTGTTTTAATGCAAATACTAATAGTTGAGTTCAGATGAGGTTTCCTCCAAGCAAATATCTTCTGGAATGGAAGGGTTAGGTTAGGTCAAGGGATTTCCACAACTACAGAGAATCACACTTAGACAGCTTCGACAGTTCTACGTGTCACCCAAATACTCCTAATGGTTGGTGAAGACGCTAATGATTCGACAAAGCGCTTGAACTCTAAATCAAAGTCCGGATAATGTAGATTCCAGTCACTTTGCTGGGTTCGGCGACGGTGTGCCCTACCCAGTTGTTTTAACCTTAGTCTGGTCAATGGAAGGAGAAAGTGCTGGGATGATTCCTCTTCGCCTTCCTCCAGCCGCCTTGGAAAATGGCGACAGATTTGATCCCCAATCTCACAGCATTTATTCCTATTGGAGAGTGACCAGTAAGCACACCAATTATATCGGCAAAATGAGTCTTCCTAAGCGACAGCAGCTGGAAGGACCGTTTACAGTCCACCGCGGACAAAAAAGACCTCGCTCCCTCTTTTGCAAGCTGGTCCGCTATGCAGTTTCCGGCGATTCCGTTGTGACCGGGTATCCACACAAGTCTGAGCAAGTAACTTCTGGAGTAAAAAAAGACATTAGAAGTAATCATCTGCATTTCAAGAGCAATTTTGCAAAGAAGACCCTCTCAAATAGTTGCATTTGAGATAGGAAATATCTTAAAGACAAATCATTATTACTTAATTTATTGTAATTATTTATTTTATATTATAGTTTTAACCTGAACCATTATAACAAACAATAAAACTCCAACTTTCCATCAAAACAGGTCGAAGTTTGCCGTTCGCAACACACTCAAATTTGGTTGGGCGCCTTGTATGCCTACAAGGGCCTCCTGCTTGTTGTCGGCGTTTATATGGCGTGGGAAACTCGTCACGTGACCATACCAGCGCTCAACGATTCGCAATATATCGGCGTATCTGTGTATTTAGTAGTAATTACCAGCGCTATTGTTGTGGTTTTGGCAAACTTGATTTCAGAACGTGTGACACTAGCGTTCATAACTATAACTTCACTGATACTGGCATCAACAACGGCAACATTGTGTTTGTCATTTATACCAAAACTCTATGATATTTGGGGACGAAGTGAGTATTGAGTAGAAATTTTCAAAAAATTTTAGTTTCAATACAAGAGAAACTTAGTTTGTATAGATTGTGGAACAACTAGTTCCTTACCTAAGAATCAGGAACGTATTTTTCATTATACCGAACATATTTTGAGAGCTTAATACTATATTATCATACCAAATTTCTTAGGATTTCCATATTGTTTTTACCATCAAAAAGAACTCCAACTCAAACTCAAGTTATTTTTTTTTTGTTCAGATGTTATAGTCGATCCAGTGATCCACAGCATGGGTTTAAAGATGGAGTGCAACACGCGGCGATTTGTGATAGATGACAGGCGAGAGCTACAGTACCGGGTGGAAGTACAAAATCGTGTTTATAAGAAAGAAATAGCCGCGCTAGACCAAGAAATACGAAAGTTGGAGCGTATGCTTGAATTTGGTACGACATCGTCAGCTACGTCTTCTTCCTCATTAGTCGCAGGACAACAAAGGGTGAGTTTACAAAAGTCTTACATAATTCTAAACTTCAATTTTAATATAAATACCCTTCCTTAAATATGAACCTATGCTAATTTGTGAGCTCTGTCGCATCTTTTATACTTTTCCTGATTTACTCACATTTAATCACACAGCCTGAGTTAACAGTGACCAGCGACACATCTATATTTATGCATCAATCTTCACCAACTTTTCCACCCGTTTTCTCTGCCTTACCACCGAGTAATAACAAATCGCGCGCTCCAAGCATATCAGGCATACTGCCCAATCTTTTACTATCCGTCTTGCCACCGGTGATACCGCGCGCTAGTTGGCCCTCCGCTGAGTACATGCAACTATCGATGCGACGTTCCATCGCGTTCGCCTCGCAGCCACAGTTGGAAGAGCGTAAGAGCGCTGCCACCTGTCTGGCCGAACAAGACCTATACAATCTACGCATTGCCCACCGACAAGCCACAGAAACCAAAACCGGACTAATCAATCGTCTACGTGGGATATTTTCACGTACAGCGTCTAGTAACAAAGGTTCAAGTTGCAGCCTGGGGGAGCAAAAGAGTTTACGTGCTGCATTTAAGTCGCATATGGGACTCTTTACGCGTCATGTACCCACCGCACAGGCAGCCTCCTGTAATGCCATCTACAATCAGACAACACGCAACGATGAAGGTTTGAATGAGTCGAATGGCGCACCACTCAAAGCTATGAAGCGTTTGTCATTCGCTAAGAGCGGTACACATTTGGATGCCGCTACGCCGGACCCCAATTTTCTGCAAATACCAACGATATCGGCGGAAACACCAGAAGAGCCGACGCATATGGGTTTGATACTGCCACTGGACGATAGCGAATTGGAGCGCATCGGTGTAGCGCGATATACCAAAGTACACGAGACTAAAGTGAATTTCCAACTGCCCGCAAATCGGCGTCCGTCCATACTACAACCACAACCCTCTATGCGCGAACGAACGCGTTGCTCACCGCGTTTTCCGCATCGCGTGGTACCTACCAGCAGTCTCGGTGCATTGGAGGAGGCTGACGATCGAAGTAGCATAGCGCTAAAGGAACGTATACCGTTGGGACGTGCGACGGGCGCCGGCAATTGGAAATCTATGGAAGTAACTACCGAATCTAAGTTGTCGCTTAGTGTGACACCGAGCGAAAAAAGCAGTACACCGACATCGGGCGACGTCGAGGATATAATCGAAATTGAAATCACAAAACCAATGGATTAAGTTTAATTTTCAAACTTCGAAAAGTTATATAGTTAAACAGACAAGTGGAAAACTGGGAGCATTCTAAAATAGTAAACGAAAGAAAACTCCGAATAGTAGTCAATTACCCCTTTAGGGTAAAAGAGTTCTTGCAGTGTTAGTTTATAGTAAATAAATCCCGTAAGGAATTGCAGTTATTTCAAATTTTCTACCTGATACTTTTACACAGACAATCCTTTAGCATCTAAATATGTAAATAACTAGGTAAGTAAATTAGAAAATACCATTTTAATGAACTCTAGAAAGTATTTGTAAGTAGCAACCCTTTAATGATAAGAAAGTTAAAACAAATTTAAAAACTCAACAGCGCCAGTTAACTGAATATTAGGTAGGAAGAATTTAGTAGTTGCATATTTAGTATAATTATATATCCAAGTACGATAAAAAACTTTAATGAAATAATACCGAATGATGTTGTTGTTTTAACATACTTTAAAAAGTACAACCCCTACGATTCACTCTACATTAAACTTTTGTTAAAGTCGTATTTATCTTTGATCGTACTGACTTAAAAATGATCCAAGTGTGGCGAGCCGAGAACATTACTGCTATCAAATTCACTGAGACTAGAGATAACACAGCTACCCAATCTCATTAGTATACATATATTCACAAAGAGTCAAGAGAACTAATGAAAAACCGCTTAGTCATCACATGATCATGATGGTATATCCGTTGAGTCCAAGTTTCGATGACTCGTTCGAGCATTTCGCCAGGTAACTGCTGAATGACACGCATGATGTTTTGCTTCAAGACCTTAATCGAAGCGAAAAAGTTACACGAACTTGGTGGCCAATCGATCACCGAAGTGTTCTCTCAATAAATACATTGATTGATGCGATGTGTGGGAAGTGGAGCTGTCTTGTTGAAACAAAATTGTCGCCGAGATCAAGAGTTTCAATTTCAGGCATCAAATAGTCGGTTATCATAACGCGATTACGGTCGACATTGATGGTTATGTTCTCATCGGCATTATTTTTGAAGAAATATGGACCGATGATTCTACCGGCCCACAAACAAGACCAAACCGTGTTTTTTAATGAATGGAAGTTCTTGAATCTCTTCAGGTTCCTCTTCGTCCCAAATGCGGGTATTTGGTCCGTTTAAATATGCATTGAGCCAGAAATGGGCCTCATTGCTGAACGGAATTTGGCTCGAAGACGTCAGATCTTCTTGGATCTTTGCAAGAACCTATAGAGCGACGCAATATCGTTTGGGAAGGTCGAGCGGTTTCAGTTCATGCACAAGCTGTATTTTGTACGCTTCCAATTTAAGATCTCGACGTAGAATGCACCATGTCGTCCCAATTGCTGCGTACCGGACCGAATCGACTATCCACGGTCTTCGTGTACACTCTCCGCTACGGCTGCCATATTTTCTTCACTGCGTGCGGGACGTAAACTATTCGATCGAATATTATCCAATAATGAATGTTGGTTCTCAAAATAGGTGATGGTATTGCGAATAGTATGGTCCGTAGGCCGTAGGACAAGTTCGCGCAGCGCACGAAACTCATTCTTTACAGAACGTCAATTTTCGTAATAATGTTGACCACTTTGAAAACGACACACGCGTGATCTGTCAAAAAAATGCTATTGAAAAAAGTACCTCTACTTGTATCACCCTTTATAATTGTATAAATTTTGAATTAAAGACACTTTATAAGGTAACAATTGGCCGATTCCACCCAAAACCAAACCAAATCTCCTTACAACATTAGGAAACAACATATCTTTATATACATATACCCAGTTTCATCGAAAGATCAAAATTTTTAACCAAGTACCACTTTAGAACAGAGAGACGAAATCGGTGAATCCGATTTATACAAGTCGTTTGTCACCTATTCTTCAAGTCACTTTTTGATTTTTGTTTCAAAATAATATTATTCCACAAAGACTAAGACAGTCATTATAAAAAAACCAATACTAAGTTAGATTCCAATACCGATAGTAGACTCATTCCCATGCCACATTCTATAGAAAAACAACAAAATATACGATTTAAGTTAAGCCCAAGCGACATCGACATCGGTTCTCTTAACACTCTCAGAATTTAAGAAAAATAATTTTAAATAAATTTGTTTATAAAGCTAAAGATGATATAGTATATGTATATCCAATATTTTACTAAACTTCACTTTGAAGTGCACTATTATCAATATCATTCGAAGCAATCGAACAAATTCCTAAATGTGATGTAACTCTTTTCGAATCCCTAGGTGTACAAACTGTCCCTCCATATAAACGAATATAAGTACATGCAATATACTACTCACGGTTTATTTAGATTAAGTAAGTCTAGATATAGTAGTATAGTAGTAGCAAAACAATCCTAGATATACTTGTCAAATTATATATAAATTTCCGTTGTAATATCTAGATTTAAGTAGAACTTTAAATTTGCAATATTTTACACCATTAAGCGCTCATTGTGAGCCAACTACGGTATGAGGAAGCAATATTTAATGAAAAGTAAATAAATAGGTGATTTAACGCTAATAAGAAACAAATACCATTGCTCAAGCGGATTTAAATACATACATATGTACTAAGTAAGTAACTAGAAATTTTATGTAATAACTGGTACACACAATTTAAGAAAAACTGTAGAGAAAAGCAAAAATGCGAAATTTCAAAACGAAATATTTTATGGTCTCAATGTACAATATAGGATTACTATATACACCTTTAATGTATACACCACCAACACCTTTATAAAGCAATAAGTTTAGAAATAAAGTAAAGCAAGTCACTCAATGTACAAAAGAAAAGAAAATTTGTTTTTAATTTATGACTCGAATATTTTACGTGTCAGTTAGAGGTAAGTAACGAGGTTTTTATCTTCTATCTATTATATATGCCTACTATTTTTATAACCGCGAAATAAATAACTCTTCAGAAATTTGATCGAAGCTCTACAACATCTTTATTTGAGCAAATTTCCTTTACAATTCTCATTTTATAGAGATATATAATTTCCGACAATGATAGTTGTCCAACCAGCTGTCATGGTCACCACAAGTGTTTGACATTTATTGCATATCCAGTATTCTCAAGGTGTCTAACTAAACGGTGCAATAAACCACACAGGCTAAAGCAACTTTGGTGATCATGACAGTATTTTTATACTCTCGCAACAAAGTTTCTACGAGAGTATTATAGTTTTGTCCACATAACGGTTGGTTGTAAGTCCTAAAACTAAACGAGTTAGATATAGGGTTATATATATCAAAATGATCAGGGTGACGAGAAAAGTTCAAATCCGGATGTCTGTCTGTCCGTCCATCCGTGCAAGCTGTAACTTGAGTAAAAATTGAGATATCTTAATGAAACTTGGAACACGTATTTCTTGGCACCATAAGAAGGTTAAGTTCGAAAATGGGCGTATTCGGACCACTACCACGCCCACAAAATGGCGAAAACCTAAAACACATAAAGTGTCATAACTAAGCCATAAATAAAGCTATGGAAATAAAATTTGGTATGAAGGATCGCGCTATGAAGGGGTATATTTGGATGTAATTTTTTGGGGACGTGGGCGTGGCCCTGCCCCCAAATAGGTTTTTTGTACATATCTCGGAAACCAATAGAGCTATATAAACCAATCTTTCTGCAGTCGGTTCTCTTACGTACGTCACCATACATCACGAAAATAGTTGAAATCGGATAATAACCACGCCCACCTCCCATACAAAGATTAGGTTGAAAATTACTAAAAGTGGGTTATCTCACTAATGAAAAACGTCAGAAACACTAAATTTCACATAAGAAATGGCAGATGCTTTCATCTGCACTGAGATTTTTTTACAAAATTGAAAATGGGCGTGGCGTCGCCCACTTATGGGTCAAAAACCATATCTCAGGAACTACTCGACCGATTTTAATAAAACTTGGTTTGTAATAGTTTCCTTACATCCCAATGATATGTTGTGAAAATAGGCCAAATCGCTTCACAACCACGCCTACTTCCTATATACCAGAAGTTTGAAGACGATCTGAATCGTTAACTTTACAATATATAAAGTAAGTACTAGTGAAGATATCGGTGCAGAACTTTGCATAAATACTATGTTAATAGTGTGGCAGCCCCATTCTAAAAATCGCCGAAATCGGACCATAGGTTTTTAAGGCCCCATATATCGAACACGAGGACCTCGGTGCTTCTAACCTAATATTATGGTTTCCAATTTTCAATGGACTTTATACAATATATATGACGAATATGTGGGTCAAATTGTGTATTATATAATATAAATAAAGTTAAATAAATAAATTGCGAGAGTATAAAATGTTCGGTTACACCCGAACTTAGCCCTTCCTTACTTGTTTATACTCTTTTTTTACAGAAGAAATAAGCAGAAAGAACCTACACACAGATTTTTTTACAAAATGTAAAATGGGCGTGGCATCGCCCACTTATGGGTCAAAAACCATATCTAAGGAATATTTAGGATTTTCTAAAATAAGATGACCTTCATAGCTTATAAATTAAATCTTAGATATAATGTATGTTGGTGATGATAATGAGTGAAATCTATTCAGGAATTACCTATATATTATGAGGAGTTCTCGTTATTCTATTGGACTTTATGCCGAATATATGGGTCAAATTGTTGTGTTTTCTTAACAAAAATATAGCAATAAATTACGAGAGTGTAAATTGTTCGGTTGCAGCCTTTCCTTCCTTGTTGAAATATATATTTGTTTGATATGCATAAAAGCAATAAATTGATTCAAAATGGTGGTGGGAGAGTTTAATATGAAAATCATTAAAATCATTTACTTATTGTAAAATGTTTCAGTATTAACCAATCTAAATAAAGTTTATTTTAGCAATTTGGATTCAAACGTTCCAGACAGCAACTACATTCTAAAGAACGTATATATATTAACGGTACATATAACGTTTGTATTTTTCTCTTAAAAAAGATAAAGATTCAATGCCCTTTCTACCACACTTAAAAGCATACGCTGAAAACAAAAAATAAGGAGCAATCATCATTAGCAAAGTAGAATTTCCTTTAAAATGCAATTTTATTGCGGAAAATCACCGTAAAATGCTCGCTTAATATGATATAAATGAGCCGATAACTACATCAGACTACAATAAAAATTTAATGCCCAAGCTACTGCTAAGGATATACAGACACACACCCACACACATATATGGATACACACTTGTATTCATATGTACATATAATCTGTGAGGCAGCCACTTGTAAGAACTGAAGTTTAAAGGCCAATCTAACGCAGAGTAGACGATTGCCACACACAAACTTACATTGTAAGACAGTCGCAAAGGCATAAATACAAAAGTATAGGAGAAAGCAACAGGATATAAAGAAATCGAAAACTGTTAAGAAACTTAATCTTTAACAAATACACGTCATGAACAACGTTGACATAAAGCAACAACAACAACAGCAACATAACAATCGGTCTCTTTGGAATTACTCGAAGGGATTTAAGCTTGAACAAAAATTAAAGTTACAAAATTGTCTGTAAAAAGCTAGCTGGGTCCTGCCACAAGCAGTACATCACTTGGAAAACAAAATGTGTTCAGCGACAGACGCAACAACAACAACTGTAACGGCAATGTAAGTGAAAATAAATGCGAAAGTGAGAGTCAAAGCAACGGAGAAACACAGGCAACAGCGGCAACAAAATACTCATATACGAAATGACACACTTGGGAAATGTCTGTAAATCACGCCGAAAAGGAGCAACCGTTAAGTAAAATGGGCTTAAAGCACTTACACTTAAACATCCAAACACACATACATATATATTATATACGAGTAAGTGCGAGCGTGTGAATGTGTGAATTCACTGTATCGGCACGTGAAGGCGAAAACAGTAATTTAGCACAGAAAGCGGTGTGAAAAGGAGAATCGCGAATGAAAAGCGACAATTATTGTGTTATATCCTTTGCTGGTCGTAAATAATTTCGGTGAGCTTTGTACTATACATATAGGGTGTTTTGGAGATCAAATAAAATAAAGGATAATGACTGGAATGCCCACAAATTTTAAAGTAGCCTTTAGTGTTTCAACAAGGTTTTTTAATCATTACACAAAACTGATTTATCACATTGGTAGAAGACCTAGACGGCGAATTGTTAGATCAATTTATGAAACATAAAGCTGATTTGACAGCTTACCCTTTAGAACTCTATTTACTCATAAAACCACCCTTTAGAGACGAAATTTTTATTCTTGTTTCACAATACGGTATGTATCGGTCCAAGTTCGAGATAATATGTATTTTTTAAATTTTATACGAAATTCGACTTAAAATGCATCAGGCTTAAGAAAATTGATCAGTTTATATAACATAGAAAAGATTCGACTTTGTTTTTCGGTCACTTACTTCTTAAATTAATTTAAATAATTTCAATATTATTTGAAAATTAAAACAAGAAAATTAAAATATATTTTTCTGAGTTGTACATATAAGTATGTTACAATTTACCTCACAAGCTCAATTCTTTCAACAATTAACAGAACAAAGTATTACTAATGACATGGTTACATGACGGAAAAAAATTGGATAATCTTATGTAATTGACGTTTTGTATCCGTTCAACTCAAATAGTGTGAAAAAGTGAGAGCGTATAATAAAACCTTTTCCAATAAAATTTAAAAAATACATATTATCTCGAACTTTGACCGATACATACCGTATTAAACCGATTCTGTTTTTAGTTAATTGTGGAACAAGACTAAAGACATGACCTAGCCAGCGTAACCGCTGTCTTTTTATCCGCTGAACTATGTCTATGTCGTTGAAAAACACATCATCGTCTGCGGTATTCGCCGTTGTCAATGTTTAAGAGACCGTAAATCTTCCGCAAACCTTTCTCTCGAAAACTCCTAGTGAGTGAAATCTTGTAGAGATTCGTTTTGGTTCGTCGAGAGAGGTCTTTACTTTTCAATTGCCTACTAAGTCCGTCGTAGCACCTGTTGGCAAGAGTGAATCTGCGTTGAATTTCGAGATTGACATTGTTGGTGTTGTTGCTGCTGGTTCCAAGGTATACGTAATTATCTACGACTTCATAGTGATGACTGTCAACAGTGGCGTGGGAGCCGAGACGGTAATGCGCTGACTGTTTGTTTGATGACAGGATATATTTCGTCTTATCCTCGTTCACCACCGGACCCATACGCTTCGCTTCCTTATATAGGCGGGAAAAAGCAGAATTAACGGTACGGTAGCTGTACAGTCTTATAGAAGATTGTACCTTCTCTATTTAGCTGTGGAGCTCGTATTATTTTCTCCAGAATCAGGTTAAGGAATTCACACGATAGTGAGTCACCTTGTCTGAAACCTTGTTCGATAGAACCTTGTATGCGATATTTAGGAGGCTGATCCCACGGTAATTGGCGCAGATTGTGGGATCTCCCTTTTTATGGATTGGGCAGAGCACACTGAGATTCCAATCGTCAGGCATGCTTTCTTCCGACCATATTTTACAAAGAAGCTGATGCATGCACCTTATCAGTTCTTCGCCGCCGTATTTGAATAGTTCTGCCGGTAATCTATCGGCCCCCGCTGCTTTGTTGTTCTTCAAGCGGGTAATTGCTATTCGAATTTCTTCATGGTCGGGTAATGGAACATCTGTTCCATCGTCATCGATTGGGGGATCGGGTTCGCCATCTCCTGGTGTTGTACTCTCACTGCCATTCAGCAGTTCGGAGAAGTGTTCCCTCCATAATCCCAGTATGCCCTGGACATCGGTTACCAGATTACCACATTGGTCTCTACATGAGGATGCTCCGGTCTTGAAACCTTCGTTACGTCGCTTCATTTTTTCATAAAATTTTCGAGCATTCCCTCTGTCTGCCAGCTTCTCAAGCTCTTCGTACTCACGCATTTCGGCCTCTTTCTTTTTTTGTCTGCAGATGCGCCTCGCTTCCCTCTTCAGCTCTCGGTATCTATCCCATCCCGCACGTGTTGTGGTCGTTTGCAACGTTGCGAGGTAGGCAGTCTGTTTTCTCTCCGCTGCGAGACGGCACTCCTCATCGTACCAGCTTGTTTTTTGTCGTTGCCGATAACCAATTGTTTCGGCTGCAGCGGTACGCAGTGAGTTTGAGATGCCGTTCCACAGTTCCCTTATACCGAGATGCTGATGAGTGCTCTCAGAGAGCAGGAGTGCAAGTCGAGTAGAGTATTTCATGGCTGTCTGTTGCGATTGCAGCTTTTCGACGTCGAACCTTCCTTGTGTTTGTTGACGGGCATTCTTTGCTGCACAGAGGCGGGTGCGTATCTTCGCTGCGACCAGATAATGGTCCGAGTCTATATTTGGTCCTCGGAGCGTACGCACGTCTAAAACACAGGAGACATGTCTTCCGTCTATCACAACGTGATCGATTTGGTTCCGCGTGTTTCGATCAGGAGACAGCCAAGTAGCTTGATGTATTTTCTTATGCTGGAATCTGGTACTACAGACGACCATATTTCGGGCCCCAGCGAAGTCGATCAGCCTCAGGCCGTTTGGCGATGTTTCGTCATGGAGGCTGAATTTTCCGACTGTTGTGCCAAAGACACCTTCTTTACCCACGACTTTTACATCGTGGCGGGGGCAGCGCTCATAGGTACGTTCTAGGCGCTCATAGAAAGCATCTTTGGTCACATCGTCCTTCTCTTCCGTTGGGGCGTGGGCGCAAATCAGCGATATGTTGAAGAACCTCGCTTTGATGCGGATTGTGGCAAGACGTTCATCCACCGGGGTGAATGCCAGGACTCTGCGACGGAGTCTCTCTCTCACCACAAATCCAACACCAAATTTGCGCTCCTTTATATGGCCGCTGTAGTAGATGTCACAAGGACCCACCTTCTTCCGTCCTTGTCCCGTCCATCGCACTTCTTGGATGGCGGTGATGTCAGCCTTGAGTCGTATGAGGACATCAACCAGCTGGGCAGAGGAACCTTCCCAATTAAGGGTCCGGACATTCCAGGTGCATGCCCTTATCCGAGGCTTTCGTAGATTTTTCATTGGTACTTCGTTTTTATGTGGTGGGTCCTAAGCCCTACGCACAACCGCATAAGCGGGCTTCGCCTTCTCACTTTAGCTCGCCTTCAAACGGATGTCTGTTGGCTACCCAGAGGATACTTGGTCTAAAACCGGAAGTCGTGAGCTGCTTGAACCATGTGGAGAAGAATCGTTTCTGGCCACTCCCAAGTGAATGACAATCAAAAACTTTCCTCACTTGCGTGAACTTCTACACATGATCCCATCCTCCTAATTGATCCATGATCCCAACACTTAATTATAATTGCAAATTATGACCACTAAGCATCACAGTAAAAGAGTCAAAGAAGTATTTGTCAATCAACTTGATCTAAAATGTTACCATAATTGAGATTATGCTAACCAATCAAGTTGGAGGAAAATTTTGCCACCATAAATGGTAGTCACACAGTTTTAATTGCTTCTTTCAATATTGTGGAATTATAGGGATGGTTTTATCGAAACTGTATAATTATCAATTTCGCATTTCTAGTGCAAACATAAGTAAATAACAAAAGTAATAAAGTTGTAATAAATACTTATAATAGATAAGAGCTCTCTCCTGTCATATTTATGCCCTTAAAATTTCCCAAGTATGAAAATAATAGGACAGTAAATATGGTTTTCAAATATAAAAATTCATTTGTTCTCAGAGTGTTTTATTTAATTTAACGGGTATTTTTTAGACGTGTGGTCTTTATGGTACAACCCACACCAGATTAGTCAAAAGCGACTTTGAGTAATAAGACACAAAAATTTATATTGCTATAACCTACACCAAGCGAACTTGTGTTTTTTGTCTCGTCTTCTTCGATGTGGGTTGTCGAATATGAATGCAATGGGATGTTGTCGTATCAGGCAAGAAAAGA
This sequence comes from Zeugodacus tau, assembly GCA_031772095.1. Lineage (NCBI taxonomy): Eukaryota > Metazoa > Arthropoda > Insecta > Diptera > Tephritidae > Zeugodacus > Zeugodacus tau. The sequence goes on along the minus strand of CM062651.1, from coordinate 53,739,063 downwards.
CCTCTTGACAAATCCGGCGTAGGTTGAGTTTAATGAGACTTTTTCAGAGTTTTTGACCATCTGTATGAACAGACTTACTCCGGAACAAAGTTTATTTCTGACATATGACCAAAATTTTTAGAAAAAGTAATAGAAAATTGGGTCTCTCGTCTAGACATTTTTCAAACATAATGGTAAACGCTTATCATTATAATAAAGTCGGATATTTATAAAAAATAACAAGTAAGGAAGGGCTAAGTTCGGGTGTAACCGAACATTTTATACTCTCGCAATTTATTTATTTAACTTAATTAATATTATATAATACACAACTTGACCCACATATTCGTCATATATATTGTATAAAGTCCATTGAAAGTTGGAAACCCTAATATTAGGTTAGAAGCACCGAGGTCCTCGTGTTCGATTAATGGGGCCTTGAAAACCTATTGACCGATTTCGGCGATATTTAAATTGGGGCTGCCACACTATAAAGGTAGTATTTGTGCAAAGTTCTGCACCGATATCTTCACTAGTGCTTACTTTATATATTGTAAAGTAAACGATTCAGATCGTCTTCAAAGTTCTGGTATATAGGAAGTAAGCGTGGTTGTGAAGCGATTTGGCCTATTTTCACAACATATCATTGGGATGTAAGGAAACTATTACAAACCAAGTTTCATTGAAATCGGTTGAGTAGTTCCTGAGATATGGTTTTTGACCCATAAGTGGGCGACGCCACGCCCATTTTCCATTTTGTAAAAAAATCTGAGTGCAGCTTTCATCTGCCATTTCTTATGTTAAATTTAGTGTTTCTGACATTTTTCGTTAATGAGTTAACCCACTTTTAGTAATTTTCAACCTAACTTTTGTATGGGAGGTGGGCGTGGTTATGATCCGATTTCTTTCATTTTTGGACTGTATTAGGAAGTGGCTAAAAAAAACGACTGCAGAAAGTTTGGTTTATATAGCTGTATTGGTTTGCGAGATATGTACAAAAAACTTAGTAGGGGGCGGGGCCACGCCCACTTCCCTAAAAAAATTACATCCAAATATGCCCCTTCATAGTGAGATCCTTCATACGAAATTTTATTTCCATAGCTTTATTTATGGCTTAGTTATGGCACTTTATGTGTTTTCGGTTTTCGCCATTTTGTGGGCGTGGCAGTGGTCCGCTTTTTCGAAAGCAACCATCCTATGGTGCCAAGAAATAAGTGTGCCAAGTTTCATTAAGATATCTTAATTTTTACTCAAGTTACAGCTTGCACAGACGGACGGACGGACGGACGGACAGACAGACATTCGGATTTGAACTCAATTCTTCACCCTGATCACTTTGGTATATATAACCCTATATCCAACTCGTTTAGTTTTGGGTGTTACAAACAACCGTTATGTGAACAAAACTATAATACTCTCTTTAGCAACATTTGTTGCGAGAGTATAAAAATACATTTTGTTGGAATATTTGATCTTAGGTAATGAATATGTCCCTCTTTCATAGCAATACAAATTAGAAATGTGATAGGCTTGTCTCCCATGTCACTTAGTAAACATCAACTATCATAAGCATGGTAATTATTATTGGCAATATAAACACGTAATTACAACTTAAGTTATTTAAGCTCAAACAATCATTACTTAATTGACTGCCGATTATATAATATTTGTAATATACGTATGTGGTTAGTCGTTATGAACTCACATATGTATATTGGTAAAATTACTAAATTACCTAAGCTATTGAGCCAACACAAATATGAACGAAATACTTTTCCGAACCAGTGCATAGCGGGTGCCGCAAGCGTATAGGCCAAAACAAATATGGCAATTAATTGACAAATTTCAATTCGTTCACATTTATTTCGATGTAAATAAATACGCATATATACATATGTGTGAAATAGAAATATGAGCTTCACACCAATATATAGGGTCTTTTTTAGAGAAAATTTATTAAAATTAAAATTTTATTAACTTCAGCTAGCAAATTTCTTTATACAGTAATTTGTTTTTGTATGTAAGTGAGTCTAAAGTCTTCTTTTCATGATTTCTCAGACTTTAAATAATGAAATGTTAGTAATTTTGGGTACGGAACGAGTATTTTGGAAATAGTTTTAAACGTATTTATTCGATGTAAGACTTTGGTCAAAGCATAGCGTACATAAATGTCAAACTCATATGTTTATTTTGACAACTGTCTCTCTGGAAATGCTATCCCTCTAAACAGACACTCTATACCATATAGTTTCTGTACAAAACCAATTGCAGCGCAAACACGGGAAATGCACTTGCAATCTTACCGAAAAAACGTGAAAATGGAAATGTATTTCAAACTGTGCGCATATGGGGGAACGAACTATGAAAATCGTTTAAATTTTTTGAAAATAAATAGTTTTGTTGATATAAAAATTCGGATCAAAGCAAAAGCAATTAAAGAATCACGCTGTTTGTTATTGTTTGATAAATATTATTATTATTATTCTGTAATGTAAAATAACAATTAAATACAATATTTACATTGATATGCAGGACAAAAAATGAAAATCAAATTCTATAAATGAATGAAAATTGTGAAATCATCAATTTGCATAGTCTCATATTAATAAACGTAAGCTATCAAACACCTGTGGCGCGGCAATGTTCAGAATTTCGTTAATTTCCCAAAACTCAATACAAGCCTTAATTTAGTCCTCATCCATATACACTCGCTTATTGTAAACTCTTTAGCATTTTTTTTCATTGCTTGTTGAATGTTAACTGAGTGACAGGCAATTAAAACGTTGCTGTAAACATATTTGCTGCGTTCTGTAATGATAAAGGCGCACGGGGCGTATGAGCAACATTTCTTTCATATTTATTTAAATAAGTTTTTATTAAACAAAATTCAATTATGTGCTTCATAGGCTGTTAAACTGTATAAAGTATAATTGCAAATCTTGTTTGTGTAATTAATTTTACGTAAATGTTTTCAATCAAATTTATGTAGAATTCAATGCCTGTGGGAAGTCTCTTGTTTTTGACAACACTTTATGGTAAAATAGTATATGGCTTAGTATATATATAGTGAAATATGAAAGTTAAACATTTTTGCCATAACCTTTACTGTACAATATCAGTCCATAATGTGAACTATTATCAATCACCAGACATTAATGGATTTTTCTAGAAAAAAATAATTTTTGAGGAAAGTTTTTACTTTTTACTTGAAATGCCTGAAAATTCTGATAATATAGCATATATTACGAGTGTATTACATAAAAATCCAGCTATGATTGTCACTTACCATTTAAAATAGTATATATAAATAAATTTAAATATAATATAAATTAAAATAAACCCTTCTATTTCAATCCTTAACCTTATTTCCCTGTGGAGAAACACTTAAAAATTCTTGTAAAAATTAACAAACTACAATTTTTGCCTAGCAGTACATACATACATGTCAAATATTTCCAGACTGTCTATAGTGTAACTTTGTGGCTTAAATTTTATTGCTACGTTTGTGGTTAGCACCATGAGACTGCATAACTACACCTATTCCATGAACTTTACTTGCATATTTTTGTGCTGCCAAACCGAAATGTAATCGGAAGTCAAAAAAAAATACAACAAAATATTGACATTTACGAAAACCACCAATATTTTAAATATAGACAAATTGGATTTCCATGTACTTTTTGTTAGTTTATTTAGCAAAACGTAAATTTATTTTTAGTTTTTGAGGTAAAATATTTTTCGTATAATATAGGAAGAAGTATGTATAAAAACGAAAAAGTAGCAGCCATCGAATGTGTGATATATTTGCGTATAATTAATATTAATATTTTTTGGTTGTTCAGTACAATAGTTTTAAACAAAATAAAGTTAGAGAGTTATCACTAACTTGAAGTTTTTAATGAAAGGAATTTAAAAACAAGTAAGGAAGGGCTAAGTTCGGGTGTAACCGAACATTTTATACTCTCGCAATTTATTGATGTAATTTTATAAAGATAACACAATTCGACCCATTTATTTGGTATAAAGTTCAATAGAATAACGAAAATCATCATAAATAGTATATGGGGACTGAGGTAATTCCTAAACCGATTTCACTCGTTTTCACCACCAAGATACAATATATCGAAGACTATACGCTCACTTAATTTAATATTACTTATAATTAGGTATATGGGATCTGGGGGAAGTTATGACCCGATTTTTACAATTTCAGGTACAGAGAGAAACTGTTATAAGAAAAAAATTCAGAGGGAATGAATTACATTAAAATATCTGAGGGATTAACTATATTTTCGGTGAAAAATTAACATTAGGCACTGAGTTCTTCATGTTCGATATCAGGGGCCTTGAAAAGTCAAGGTCCGATTTTGACAATTTTTCCACAAGTGATGTCACAGCTCAAATACAGTATTTGTGTAAAGTTTTATTCCGCTAGCTTCATTGGTTCCTTATGAATACATTATAAAGGGAACGAATCAGAAGGATTCAAAATTGAGTTATATGGGAAGTAGGCGTAGTTGTGAACCGATTTCGCCCATATTCCACCCGTGTCATCAGGGTGTCAAGAAAGTGTTATATACCGAATTTCAATGAAATAATGGTCGAATAGTTCTTGAGATATGGTTTTTGACCCATAAGTGGGCGACGCCACGCCCATTTTCCATTTTGTAAAAAAATTTCAGTGCAGCTTCCTTCTGCCATTTCTTATGTAAAATTTGGTGTTTCTAACGTTTTTCGTTAGGGAGTTAACCCACTTTTAGTAATTTTCAACCTAACCTTTATATGGGATAAAGAAATGGCTAAAAGAAACGACTGCAGAAAGTTTGGCTTATATAGCTTTATTGGTTTGCGACTTATATACAAATAACCTATTTGGGGGCGGGGTCACGCCCACTTTTCCAAAAAAAATTACATCCAAATGTGCCCCTCCCTAATGGGATCCTATGTTCCAAATTTCATTTTCATAACTTTATTTATGGCTTAGTTATGACACTGTATAGGTTTTCGATTTCCACCATTTTGTGGGCGTGGCAGTGGACCGATTTTGCTCATTTTCGAAAGCAACCTCCTCAGGGTACCAAGGAACATGTGTTCCAAGTTTCATTAAGATATCTTAATTTTTACTCAAGTTATCGCTTGCACGGACGGACTGTTTTTCGTAAGTGAGTTAACCCACTTTTAGTAATTTTCAACCTAACTTTTGTATGGGAGGAGGGCGTGGTTATGATCCGATTTCTTTCATTTTTGGACTGTATTAGGAAGTGGCTAAAAAAACGACTGCAGAAAGTTTGGTTTATATAACTCTATTGGTTTGCGAGATATGTAGTTACAAAAAACTTAGTAGGGGTAGGGGTCACGCCCACTTCCCCAAAAAAATTACATCCAAATATGCCCCTTCATAGTGCGATCCTTCATACCAAATTTTACTTCCATAGCTTTATTTATAGCTTAGTTATGGAACTTTAAGTGTTTTCGGTTTTCGATTACGCCCATTTTCGAACTTAACCTTCTTATGGTGCCAAGGAACAAGGTTCCAAGTTTCATTAAGATATCTCAATTTTTACTCAAGTTACAGCTTGCACGGACGGACGGACAGACAGACATCCGGATTTGAACTTTTCTCGTCCCCTGATCATTTTGATATATATGACTCTATATCTAACTTGTTTAGTTTTAGGACTTACAACCAACCGTTATGTGGACAAAACTATAATACTCTCGTAGCAACTTTGTTGCGAGAGTATACAAAAATATCGGAAACTAAGAAAATCTAAAAACAAGTAAGGAAGGGCTAAGTACGGGTGACACCGGACATTTTATACTCTCGTAGTTTATTTATTTAATTTTATTAATAAAACAAACAATTTGACTCTCATCTTCGGCATATATATGGTATAAGGTCCAACAAAAGTTTGAAAACCCTAATATTAAGTATACGGGAGATAGGGAAAGAAATTACCCGATATCATTCTTTTTTGTCACGAAGACATATTAGGCGTGTTTTATTTGACCAGCAAATTAAGCTATTAGCTTATTTTGTATGGAAGACTTAGCCAACATAATTATGTTGGCTTGTCATAAGCTATCATGGCTTGTATATTGAACTAGAGGCGTTGCCAGTTCATAGCTTTTTTTCATTCACAATAGTTAGGTTTTTTCCAAAAAAAAAGTAGTTGGCAATAGCGAGAAACACCATTTTGACAGATAAAAACAAACCTAAATTTTAAATTCTATCGAAGTTTATCCATATTTATTTAAACCATCCCGGATCTAATCATGAATGTAGATTCCTTAAAAGCTCAGAATATTATAGAAAGGAGGTAAACAAAAGGAGATTTGATTTATAAATTCAACTTTTTTTTTTAAATAAATTACATTTCATCTGAGAGTTCAGGCCCGCATTGCCAACACTATTCATTTTTAAAAGAAGATATGAAATAAGCTAAATGCGTTTTATTTGTCCATGATTTAGCTATTAGCTATTAGCATGAGTGTGGTGGACAAATAAAACACGCCTATTGTAAAGTGAACGATTTAGATTGACTTCAAAGTTCTGGTATATAGGAAGTAGGTCATTGGGATACAAGGAAAATATCACAAACCGAATTTCATTGAAATTAGGCCAGTAGTTTCGGAGATATTGGTATAGACCCATAAGTGGGCGGAGCCACACCCATTTAAATTTTGAATACCAATTTGATTGCAGCCCTTCTATACCTTCTTTATAATGAAATTTAAGGTTTCTGGTGATTTTCCTTACTAATTTAAAGAAGTTTTAGTACTTTTCAACATTACCTTTGCATTGGAGGTGGGCGTGGTTACAATCTTATTAATTGAACCGTTAATTTGAAAAATGTCCACTTTTTAATATCTTTTATAATACTTTCAACTTCATATTCGCTCCCAAATTGTTATTTCATTGTAGACATTATTTAAGAATCGTTAACGAAAGGAAACATAAATGCTATCCCAAATCGTGTAAATTCATATACATTTATACTACTCATTTGTATGGCATCGCTAAAGCGATACTTAATTAAGCATTCTCTTGAAAATGTCTTAGCTAGAGACAGTTGATGTATGCAAACATAGGGTCTTGTTATATAGATTTTATAAGATGTTAATTTTATTTTGATATCTGCAAACTTTAGAGACGCAAAATAAGAGTAGCCGGTTCTGCGGTACCGAAATTGATTCGAATTTTATCCGGCCAAAGCCTGTTATTTCGGCAATCTAAAACCCGTTTGGATCAGTAGACGTGGTGTGATGGAATCTGATAATTTTTTTTAACCCTGCGAAGCGGTCATCATTTGACATTTGAAATTCATGTCAAAGAACGGCGACTTATTGACTTTCATAAGCCCCTTCAGAGTTCTGTTAAAACTGGGTAGAGATTTATCATATCTTTAGTAGTTTCCTACTCATAACAACTTTATATTTGACCGGTTTTCTGCCAAATTGGAGAGTTTATGGGCTGTGGTTACAATTTTATCGCTTGCAAAGTCGTACATCGAGATAGAGGAATATTCGTGAGAAACGTTATTGACTTAGTAAACTGGAACGTATTATACTCTCTGTGAAAACCAATATCCAGCTTTCGACAGACTAAGGTCTAAGCATCTCGGTAGGCATTCTTTCGGTGAACTTAGCGAACTGGCTGGTGAACTGGCAAGAGATTTGTAAAAGTTTGAAGCGCTTTGTCGATTAGAGAGGATAGTATTGATCCATAGATAGGAATGTTTTTTGTTGGCATCAAAAAGGATCAGCATGGCTAGCTTTCTAATCCAAATAAAATCCACTGCGACCTAAACCCCAATATCGGCCTTTCAACCTAATCTAACATATATCATGGCTTTATCTTCTCGTATTATTTTATGGTGACAAATGAAATATAAATAAGCAAAGAAGTGTATTCTTATAGTCTTCAAAATTATACTTAATTTCTTTTAAAATGTCATTTAATATATTTTAACATTGGAAAACCATTTCCCTCAAGCAGCAAAAAAGTCGTTAATTTGTATGACAATTTTAAAAGAACCAACGACACTAATGAATGCGGTAGCCTGCTGTGGTCACTTCCAGGTCTCGAAACAATAAAAACATTTACAAAATAAATTGGTGGCAAAAAATGCAGATTCATGCACACTTACAAGCAAGCATAAAAGCAAATACTTCAAAAGAAATGTTTTTGAAAGGAAAAGACATTTTGTTTAACCATTGAATACATTAAGGGTACATGAAATGAGTAGCGCGACTGATCCGACGCTTGCATTTAGCACAGCAACTTAAGCGCTTCGGATACACTCGCGCTTTGCGCACCGCTGCTTTGCCAATTGAGAACCCTTTCATGGCGCACTTTGACAATTAGAATTGTCGTAATTTAATTTGCTTTGTAGCTGAATAAAATACAATAATAAAACGAAATGAATAAAAATTAAACAAAGGAGCAACCGTAAGTGGAGCACATGAAGGCGTAGCAGCCTTTCGGTATGAGAACGCAAATAATTCGTCAATTAAATTTATTACTTACTGAAGATTGCGATGAACGCAAATAAATGCTTGATTTATCGCTAAACATAAAATGAAATTGGTTTGGATGTATTAATCTGAATAGGACTGTATTTGCTTAAGCAAACCAAAGACATCTTTAAAATCTATATATTGTGATAATAAAATACACATAAAAATAATTTTTTTACTTATCCACCAAAAGCATGTGTGTTCAAAAAATAACGGGAATTTTCGATTTTGAAAAAATAATTTTTCCATTCGTCTACATTAAAATAGTCGCCTTCAAATATTCGTATCATATATACTTGACGTTTCGCACACTTCAAACCTTGTTGGACATTTACATTTCCTGATTATTTTATATATAAATGCATTTCTGATATCCCTACTCACATACTCCTACTCAAACCGCGCTCAACCACCATCAAAGAGCCGCTACCACCAACCTTTATCGCATACTGCTGCACTCTGTGGCATGATAACGTGCAGCGAAATATTTAACTAACGGTTGTCATCTTCATGTACTCGTATATACAGAACTCTAAAGCAAACTGTTATTTCCATTGCCAACGTCAACGTATTCGGGTCAGTGGTCAACGTAAAGTCCATTAGCATTTTAATCTCGTGACCACGCGCAAAAACACTCGTGACCCCCATTGTGAGCATTACCGTAAATTTACGCATATCCATATGGAAGTGAAAAAGTGCAGGCGGAAAGGAACAGAAGTATTTTAAATATACATAAATATTTCGTATATCTATAGCTCTCATCCAACGAAAAAATTGTGGTTTATGAGTGATCAGTAATGCAAATTATGAATATTTCAACTAAATGAGGATACTAAAAATATACTTATACTTATGCTTTAAAATTCATTATTTACCTTGACAGTTAAATATATTTAATAAATTCAAAAATCACTTCCCGGAATTGTTTTTTTTTTCAAAACAACATGAAAGCTTGATGAATTGGCATAACTAAAAATCAAAAGAAATACAAGTTAGAAACTTTTAAAATTAATGATGGATGAACACAACTACCTCTCAAATTAATTTATTAGCAAACAATTTGAGGGTGGTGAATCGAAGACGGAACTCGCATAAACTAAATATAGAAGCAATTAGCAAGTGTTTATACTGACTCTTGAATGAGCATGCAAAAATTGCTTTGTATTGAAGTCATCCCGATAGCTTACAAAAGTAATTTTTCGAACCAGAGAACAGTATTTCAAAACATCGAGCAGATCCAAAATATATTGAGAAGTAGTAGAGGCAAATCATTGTCGGTATTCTTACCTTAATCGCATATGCATGTACCGAACATTTTTCTGCAATTTAACAACGAATTATTCATATATTTCTTTAATTAATTGAAGAGGATATCTCAAGAGAACTTTAGATATTTCCTTATAGTATTACTTATTTACATAAGATGACACAAGTTCAAGCTAGGATTATCTATTTGAAGCTTCAATCGAAAGCTTCAATTCACAGATCATTTCAATAATATTTTTATACTCTCCTTCCGCCTGTCCATGCAAGCGACAACTTTAGTAAAATTGAGATATCTTTATGAAACTTGGTACAAATGTTCCTTGACCAAATTGGACCAACGCCACGCCAAAAAAATGCTTTGAGTGAAATACTATGAAACGCTTTAACCAACAGAGGATCACTACAAAGAGAGCCATCTAATGATAGCATTTTGGTGGGGAAGTGAACGTAGCTTCACCCTTCTACCATTGTTTGGTATTAAAAGGTTTAATAACCACGCTCACCATCTCCCATTTTATGTTGAAAATTACTAAAAGTGCTTTAAATTCTTAACGAAAAACGCCGGAAGCACTAAATTTGCTTGCAGATTGCTAAAATATGGAAAATGGCCATGACATCGGCCTTTTTGGGCCTAAAACCATATCTCAAGATCCACTCGAACAATTTCAATAAAAAATTGTACATTATATTATCTAAATACCCTGATGTTACAGTTTCGTCATCTGTTTCGTTCACTTTACAGTGTATAAATTTAGACTATACTTTCCAAGGCCGAATATGAGGATCTCAATGTACATGGCTTTTGTTGAAAATATCTGCAAATCTTTCTTTTCCATGTAATTATATGCCTCCGAGCCAAAAATGGGTAAAATCGGGTCTTTAAGTTTCCTGGCTCCCATATACCTAATGTTTTTAACTTCAGGTGGACTTTACATCTTATATTCATATTTGTTATTATGTGAGATATTTTAGCAAAATTGAATAGAATTGTGGATATAATGTAGTGAAAGTAAAGATCCTGCAATTATGTAACGATTTCGATTACTTAAGCTGGACTTTCACTTAGTCACAATATACCCAATGGCGTGGTGACATCGTTCTAGACCTTAATAACGAGCAGAAATCGTGCCATAGTTTTTTATACCTCCGTTCGTCATTGCAAAACCACTCTATAAAAATTACATGAACCCGTGCGATGGCTGAAGTGGGAAAATACAATTATTGTCGACCTACTGATTTCGTTTATGCCAATATATCAGTCAATCCCACATATTGATCTCAAGAAATTTTATCGGTGATAATTCAATGAGCCTATAATGTTGTGGTTAGGTAGGGATTAGTATTCAGTTGGTTCCGTCTCCTAACAATCATTTTAAAACAAGATGTCTTAATCAAACCAAGTGGATACGTGAATTCTGCCATAAGTTATTTAATTTTATAACATTTTGGAAATATGCAATTCACTCGTGTTTAATACCTACAAATTGCGAGAATACTATATTTCATATTCGGCTGCTCCCGAACTTAGATATTCCTTACATTTATATGTTCGCACAGGTTTGCTCCATCGCCGATTTCTATTTCATTTAAATATATATACAAGAATTCTGTACGATTGCAAGTTGTGTTGTCTTCTTATTGCACTTTTACTTGCATGCACCTCAAAACTTATTCCCTAATTCGGCAACCAAGGGCAACATTTACGCGTTCAGCATACAGCAACAAATTTCGTTTCCGCTCAACTGAACTGAAAGTTGATAAACTACAGCTAAAGCAAATCAAATGTTATTTCAACTCGCTTGTTACTATAAAATCGTTATAATATTGTCGAGCGTAAATCCGATTAGGAACTTGTCACCAACACACCTACGAATTTGCGCCCAATGTCGATGTAAACGCCGGGGCAAAGAAAAAAACACGTCGAGCGCTAATGAAAGCAATGAGAGCGCACTCGATATAATTGCATTAAATGCAACTAGTAAAAATAAATTAATTTCGGAAAATTTTATGCTACAAATTATTAAACGGAATTTATTGGGAAATTTTATGCTGCAAATGTTATTTCAATTAGCTGTCAGGCAGTGGAATTTAGAATATTTAAGTTGTTAAAATCGCACTTTGCCGTATTGCTTTGCGAATTACCCACACATTAATTAGTTATTAAAAGCTTAGCCTCAATTAAGTTGCATTTAAAGCGAAATCTACACTATTAAATTAGTATTTAATGTCGTGTTTAATATTTGAAGAGGAATTTGTACTATTTCTGGCTACAATTAAACAGCTGCTTACAACAAAAAATTCGGTCGGAAGTGGATTAGATAGAAATCCCAAAAATCTGCTTTTCATAATGCAGCCAGTTGAATTTAGCTTTCAACAAAATGAAACAGCTTTTAGCAAACCTGTTTTGAAAATTAAAAGTATTATTTTTAAAGAGCAACAAATCGCAAATTTTGCATATTGCAATTATCTAAGAGTCTTAAACATACATATAAGACACTTGTTTATATATATGTTTATTCACATTCAATTCACCATATGACACCATTTTGTTTCATGCATGAGACTTGAAAATGACGTACTCTTATCTACTTGTATTCTGTATGTTTCTATTATACTTGAGCTTCTACAAAATTAACATTTTCTTTGCTGATTTTATGCCACATGAAGTCTTAGTAAGATATGTTTAAGCGCTAGCCGGAGTACATCCCGAAATTTGCAATTCCAATTACACATCTGGCGCTGACATGCTTGTAGGCGAAAAGCAGGGGTATACCCTTTTTGTTATTTTCAAGATTCTTTTACGAAGCTTTAGTGTTAGGGACGTCTCCACTCTGAGAGCAAAATATACCGTAAATAATCATAAAACTGGTTTAGTTCCAGTACTAAATTTGTATATAATGTTTTGTTACTCAAGGACTAATATGTAAATCTTTAGTTAAATTAAAAAAAAAAATAAAGTATCCGATCTAATAAAGCTAACTGAGGAATGCTACTGTGCCAACGTTGTTGTTGTAGAGGCAGAAAATATACCCAAAATAATTTGGAGAAATACTCCTTGGTTAACAGTTGTTTTACGGTTTAAAACTCCGCTCTATTCGGCTTACGTAGACCCGATTATCGTGAAACTGTCTACAGGCCCAAACTTCAGAATCACGTTCTTGATGAGGGCCTCTACAGGCGACGATGTTTTTAAGAAATGATGCTATCTAAAAATGATGCTATCAAACAAAAGAAACAGCATCTTAATCTACATAAAATTTACTAACAAGTATGTATGTTTCAAATAGCCTTTTCGCACAGGAGTTAATTGATCAATTAAGCGGCCTTTGCTCGATTAAAACTCTGATCAGGATCGATTTACCATACAAAAGACAAATCTGATTTAATACATTACCTTTTAGTCAAATAAAAATCGAGTTAGTACTGGAATGCAACTCTCGGGGTAGTTTTCCACGCTGAAAATTTGGTTGTGGTTATTGATAAAATAGCAATCGGCTAATGAAACTTGCCAACTTCTTATTAACACCAAAAAATAATCTTATTGTACGAAATTAATATGGCTGTGTTAAAATTTCGCAAAATGGCTGACTTTAATAAAATGGTTCAAAATTTAACCAAGAAAAACATGTATAAAACAAGTAAGGAAGGGCTAAGTTCGGGTGTAACCGAACATTTTATACTCTAGCAATTTATTTATTTAACTTTATTTATATTATATAATACACAATTTGACCCACATATTCGTCATATATAGATTATAAAGACCATTGAAAGTTGGAAACCCTAATATTAGGTTAGAAGCACCGAGGTCCTCATGTTCGATATATGGGGCCTTGAAAACCTATGGGCCGATTTCGGCGATTTTTAGAATGGGGCTGCCACACTATAAACATAGTATTTTTGCAAAGTTCTGCACCGATATCTTCACTAGTGCTTACTTTATATATTGTAAAGTAAACGATTCAGATCGAAACAGAAGGAAATTATTACAAACCAGTTTCACTGAAATCGGTCGAGTAGTTCCAAAGATATGGTTTTTGACCCATAAGTGGGCAACGCCACGCCCATTTTCCATTTTGTAAAAAAATCTGAGTGAAGCTTCCATCTGCCATTTCTTATGTGAAATTTAGTGTTTCTGACGTTTTTCTTTAGTGAGTTAACCCACTTTTAGTAAATTTGAACCTAACCTTTGTATGGGAGGTGGGCGTGGTTACTATTCGATTTCTTTCATTTTTGGACTGTATTAAGAAGTGGCTAAAAGAAATGACTGCAGAAAGTTTGGTTTATATAGCTTCATTGATTTGCAAGATATATACAAAAAGAAACGAGTTCTCGATGCAAGGCAGACCTCGAGAAAATTGTCAGTATTGCATGTTCGGAGTACGATATATATCGTTTAATTCTCTTGCTGCTTTCTTTCAAAATCAAAATATTTTTCAAAAAATAAGGGCAACGATTATGGCAAAACTAAGAAAAAATATAAATTTACTTGTTCATAGTATTTTCTAACATTTTCACCAATGTGCCACACTAGTTTCTCCTCAATAACTATACAGAGCAATAAAAGCACTGACACCTTAAATATTCAAACGAAACAATCTCACAAAAACAGCGTCAGAGTATTTTGCTGCTTGTCACTGTGGTCAACAACATATGTAAGTGTTAATTTGATTATCCTGAATATATTATAATATCGACAGCACTTCTGGAATAATAATAAGTGTTAACAAAGAACATTTTATGGAGCATTGAAAAAGTCGATCATCATTTCGCAAGCAGTCAATAGGTTTACTCAGATGCATATATAGATTATTACATATGCACATATGTACATACATATATGAGTGCCTAACGAACTGCCCTATAAGGTGTTAAACAAAATGCTTGGCAAACCAGACCAGACCAGACAAACGAATACAAAACAGTTATCGAGTTTTTTTGTTCTGCTGCCGCTCACTCTGTCATAGGCTGGGGCCATAAGCTTGTGGTGATTGTATTGTATATTGCATTTGCAAACAGGTGAACGAAGTGTTGTGGTCAAATGTCCAGGGAAGCTGTCACTTTTCCGCTGCCAGTTACAGCTGCTGCCCATATGACCTTTAATGTTTGAAGCCTTTGTGTGCGCTCTTCATTTGGAATTCAATTTACAGCGCCGCATGAATACCACAAGGTGAAAAAGGTGAACAAAGAACTTGTCATAAGGTAGGCTGTGTTGTACACTGCTTTACGGTTGCTTTGTTTATAAATTATTTCGTTTTATGTTGTGCAACTGGATACACTTGCCATCGGATGGAAATTAACTAATAAATATAATTAAATTTGTGAGCATGTACTTGAGAGTGTCAATTCGGAGAAGGAATCATACTTATGATAAAGATCTCCGAAGGTTTATAATTTTATTAAATATAGAACAGAGGTAAATGAAAGATATAAGAGGTTGATAAATCAGCTAGATATTGTCGATTATTTAAGATGAGATTTAGTTTCCACTATAATATATTATGTTGGCTAACATCTCTCTTCCGCCTTTTTGTCTTTTAAATTTCGCGGCTATGTATAAAGCGCTACAGAGTTCGTTTCTGGCAATAATACACACCTTTGAAAGGTCTTGACATAACCTACAAAACGATGCTACGCATGATTAGTTTGGATATTGCGTTCCACTGTTAGAGACATGTAAACATGGAGTTCACTAACGCCGAAATTTGCGCTATTTTAAAGGTTTCCTTCGTTAAAGGCGAAAGACCTGTGACGACGAATACCGATCAAATCTCGTGACCTCGCCCAGGAGATGGGAGTTAGTCACCAAACCATTTTAAACCATCTGCAGAAGGCTGGATACTCAAAAAAACTTGATGTTTGGGTGCCGTATGATTTGACGCAAAAAACCTACTGGACCTAATCAACGCCTGCGATGTGCTGCTGAAACGGAAAGTACTCAACCCATATAAGCGGATGGTGAATGGTGACGAAAAATGAATCTCAAACGACAATATGAAAGGAAAACGGTCGTGGTCGAAGACCGATGAATCGTTCCAAACAGTGGCCAAGTCAGGATTGAAGGCCAGGAAGGTTTTGCTGTGTGTTTGGTGGGATTGGAAGGGATTAATTCACTATGAGCTGCTCCCATATGGACAGAAGCTTAATTCTAACATCTACTGCGAACAACTGGACCGCTTGAAGCAGGCGTTCGACCAGAAGCGTCCAGAATTGGCCAAGAAGTAATCTTGGGTAACCCATTTTGAAACAAATGCTTCTTCAGAAAACTGCTTTTTAATGCGCTAAGAGTTGGACGAATGAAAGATTCTATGAATTAGAAATGTATAACTCTGTGCTAAACGAGCTCCAGTTCGTAGTTTAACACTTTTCCAAAATCATATGAGAGTATGCGAACTTCTCCGCCTCCTTTTTATATTCTCATTTTTCTTGCTAGCAATGCATTGTAATGGAGCTATTTGTAAAAAAAGACAACATTACACCTGTCGGCATTTATTTCGGAGGCTAAAAAAGGGCAAAGCGTAAATTCATGTTTACAAAATTGAATCTCAAATACTTTACAGCGCTTGGGGTAAATGGAGACAAGTGCAAAGCATTCGCATATCGCAAGCACACATGTAAACACTCCAAGTATTTACACACAAATATGGCCGAAATATTCACACCTGCGATAATCCGGTAGCAAGAGCACATAAAATATGAGTGGCATTACAAACACGCACAATCACACAACCGATGCCGAAGTTTTTCACCTAATAAATCAATTTTACCTCGAAATTTTCACTCAACTGACACCCAAATGTGTGGCATGCAAGCACGATACATATGTAGGGAGGTATGTAGGTCTCGAATATAGGTATATGTAGCTTTGATATACGAAACTCAAGAGCAAAGTTGTATGCTCCGCTCCATTTTAATTTGAATAAAAATGCACCTTCTCCTTGTCTAACCCAACTCCATATACACACTTCTTTAACTTCCATTTACCGTTTGTTGTAACTTTTATTTGTCATAGATTCTCAACATTTAAGTTAACAAATTTTCATGTCATGCTACATATACTTACTTATAATATATAGATAAGGGCTTCCACACAATCCATTCAACCCAATCGCAAAATTAAATTGAACGAGGCCGGAGGGTTGTGCCTTTTATTTTTGCACTTGTCTGTGATCTTTGAAAAGGGATTTGCGCGAAATCTCTCTTGAAATATGCGATACACATAATTGAAATATGCTGAAGACAATAATTCTAATAGAGGATTTGCGCTATCTACTGGAAAATCTTAAACTTTAATGTAGACGTGTTTTTGCCGTACAGCTGAAAATGTAAAGTGCATGTCTATGTGCCATAAATGAATTGTGGTGTTGGTTAAACATGAATTTTACATTAAAAGGATTCGATCATTAGGAAAATTGGATTAGTTGAAATCAGAGAAAGTTATAAGGGTGAGTTTTCATTATGAGACAACAAGGCAAATATACATATTTTGCTTGTTCGTTGAGAAAAAGACACCAATTTTAAAATCTTATTACTTTTTACTAAAACATCTTAAAAAGTAACTTAAAAGTTAACTTATTGCTTTTAGACTTTAATGGATCGTAACTAAAAACCGTTTTCAGCAGCACAGACGGGCTGGAACGCCTTTTCTGTAGGAGCCATTATAATCAAAATAGTTAGTCTTAACCTTCAAAGGGTACGTATACAAATTCCACAGAGATCGGAATGTTGATTGTTGATATATGACATTTTAAGTTACGAAAATTTCGGATTTGAAATAAAAAAAACTGGTGCGCGGAAGAAGTTATACTTCTTAGTGATATTCCAAGAAATGCATATCATTTTGTATGAAAGAAAAGAGAACTAGCGAGAGGGAAAGGATAAAAATATGGTGGAGTGACCAACACTTTTCAGCAGCACAGACGGGCTGGAACGCCTTTTCTGTAGGAGCCATTATAATCAAAATAGTTAGTCTTAACCTTCAAAGGGTACGTATACAAATTCCACAGAGATCGGAATGTTGATTGTTGATATATGACATTTTAAGTTACGAAAATTTCGGATTTGAAATAAAAAAAACTGGTGCGCGGAAGAAGTTATACTTCTTAGTGATATTCCAAGAAATGCATATCATTTTGTATGAAAGAAAACTAACGAGAGGGAAAGGATAAAAATATGGTGGAGTGACCAACACTTTCTTAAATTCACATTTTATAAATTTATTATGCACATTTTATAAAGCAAAGTCCAAATCAATTATCATTTCTGGGTTCTGACGGATTTGATATCTATATAACTAATGATGATAACTAAAATACGATATGAAATGTCTTATCTATTTTATCTATATTTCTCGCGAATACCGCATCAATAGTCGTACCTCCTTTTGTCGTAGGATCGTTTCTGCCATTGATCATTTCTAATGAAAATTTCTCTCTGAGGAATACCAGTAATGGTTCAGCTTCTGGCAATGAGAAATTTACATTGAAATCTCCCGCAAGGAGTACCGGTTGTTCGCTATACTCTACTGGTTCTCCGATAATATCTGCAAAAGCTTGCAAACCTGCAGTTGACAACGGTAATAATAAACACTGTCTACAGAAATGATCCTGTGAAGTCTTAACTTTTCAACGGCCAACGCAGAGTATTTTAACCAAAAGTCACACAAAATAGTTGAGAATTCGCAGAAATGAAGCAGACACGAAAGAAAAACAAATAATACACAAGCATACAAACATTCATATGCGTACACATGTGAATATGTCACCAACCAAAAATTTAAACAATGTTCTACAAGAACAAGAATTGCTCAAATAGCATAAGCATGGCAAGTGCTTTAAGTTGCTTTACTCTCATTCACTCTCTCTCTCTCTGTGGTTAATTGTTCAACGCTATTTCCTCTCCACTGAAGCGTTAAACAATTATCGCAACCTTTTCCGAAATCTTATAAGAAGTATAACTTCAAAAAAAAGTTTGAAAACAAGTTCCCTATTTTTTGGTAAAAATAAAATACTGCTGAAACCAAGAATCGTGAGGGGCTTGCAAAATTTATGTTTCATATGAGCACCTAAGACGATTAACCCACTACAGGTTCAAAATTGTTACGAGCGAAACTATAAAACACATTTACAATATGATTTTTAATGTCTTTGAAGTGTGTGTTATCGATAAATCCAAAGATATTAAATTATATCTTTAATAACTCTTTAATAAAGTTATATACTAAACCCTTAACTGAAACACCAAAAATTTTAAATTTTCCTTGCGGTTCCAGAGTTAGGAATTTTGTAGCGAGAAGTATTTTCCCAATTGGCTCTACATCCATATATTTTAGTTTACTCATCGCTCAGCAATTGAATCTTCTTCATATTTCTTCTTACCTCTAGTTCATTCACGGTTCATTCTCTCACTCGATTCCAGACTTTTTGCGATTGGATAATTTGCGGCACGATATTTTTCGGAGTCATTCGCTCTATTATTCATATCACGGACACCCGAAGCATATGTGTAGTTTTTCACAGGCATTTCTACATAAGGAGTCTTGAGATGTTCATTCCATTCCCTAGGGCTTCTAAGGCATCAGCCCATGCTTTTAGTTTTGTTGAAGATTATTTTTGGTTCCAAAGCTATAATGTTTAGTGACATGGACCGGATAGGATCCCGACAGTGGAGATGCTTTCCCCACTCCCCTACAGGAAACCCTGATTACGCTTAACCGCACCATTAACTTCGCCTTTTCCACATATGATTTATGCTAAAGTGCTGTTCTCCATATAAGTACCACGTACATACATTAATACAGACTAACTCACTTGTGCGTTTACTCTTGCTACCTCCACCCATATTGATCATTATCTTCGAGAGTGTCGACGTAACGCTTGTCGCTTTTCCACAGGTTTCATATCTATCATAACATCATCATATTCTGAACCCATCCATTTTTTTGACCTTCAACATCATCGAACAAGAGTTTATTATGTTCGATTCGGAACTAGTTTATGTCTATCTTATATACAGATACAATGTTTATGGATATATTATGGATTGTGGTTTAGATCGAGACCAGCATAAATGTACTATATAGAATATAGAGTGACATATTTTATATCAATCATTTATAATTCCAACTGAGGTTTCCTTCCAAACTTCAAGTATCCCCCTCACATTAAAAAGCACAAAACATGTAAATTGCCCACAATTTTATTCCACTTATTAGTGACAGTTCTGTGACTTAACTGTGACAGGTCTTAAATAAAATTCTTTCGAATGTTGCTTTGTATGTCTCACAAATCTGCAATTTCCTTTGTATGAATTCTATTTCCTAACGAAGCACAAATATCCTGTCGCACAGTAACTTCCTACACCCCAAACCCAAATGCAGATCAAAAATGTTAACAACAACTTGCTTTAGGCATTTTGATGAGCCCACATTTATCGACGACATTCGCATTTATTCTGATGAGACGCAATTCGACAAATAATTGTTGGTCTTTAATAGCTATTAATGAAACTTTGCATTTGTATAACAATAAATACTTGTGTGTCGAACATTAAAATGTTATCGTACGCAATTTTACACATTCACATACATACATATACTTGTACTTTGTATTGACAAGGCAACATGACATAAAATTAATTTGCCGGAAATAAAGTGTTTAACGAGGCGTGAAGATCTAAGCAAATGTTCACGGCTAATCACAGAAATACACACAGAAACATATATACATACATATGTATGTGTTGTGGGTAGGGAACTGTAGGGAAAAGTCGCAAACTTTCTAATTAGGCGTTGATTCGAATTCGCGACAATTCCTACTCTAGTTAATATTATATTTGGCATTCTTCTGTTCATCGATGGCTACAGATTCGAAATTTTATTTTGGAGAACCAGTTCTTGAAAATGTGAGTTAAATTATTTATTTCTTATCAAAGCAATCCAAAAGAAAATCATTGGATTTATGTCCTTCCGACTAATCAATAAAGTATTCACAGCAGATTTACCCGATCCACTGATGTAGTCCACACCGTACTTTAATAGATATTTATTCGAACTAATTCATTAGAATTGTCCAATCCATAAAAAGGGACACCCCATAATCTGTGCCAATTACCGTGGGATAAACCTCCTAAATATCGCCTATAAGGTTCTATCAAGCGTACTGCGTGAAAGACTAAAGTCCACCGTAAACAAACTGATTGGACCTTATCAGTGTGGCTTTAGACTTGGAAAATCAACAACTAACCAGATATTCACCATGCGCCAAATCTTGGAGAAGACCCGTGAAAAGAGGATCGACACACACCAAACAAACAACACCAAAAGCTTCGTCAGGATGGGAAAGGACCGTTAGATACCAAACGTGGTTTCAGACAAGGTGACTCACCATCGTGTGCTTCTTTAACTTGATGCTGGAAAAAATAATACGAGGTGCAGAGCTAAATAGAGAAGGTACAATATTCTATAAGAGTGTACAGCTGCTAGCGTACGCCGATGATATTGATATCATTGGAAGCAACAACCGCGCCGTTAGTTCTGCTTTTTCCGGCCTGGATAAGGAAGCGAAACGAGTGGGTCTGGGGGTTAATGAGGACAAGACGAAATATCTCCTGTCATCAAACAAACGGTCAGACACTAGGAGTTTTCGAGATGAAAATTTTACGCAAGGTTTATGGTCCTCAGAACATTGGTAACGGTGAATACCGCAAACGATAGAACGGTGAGCTGTACGAGTTATACGACGACATTGACATAGTTCAACGAATAAAAAGACAGCGGCTACGCTGGCTACGAATGTCCGCATGGACGAAAACACTCCCGCTTTGAAAGTGTTCGATGCAGTACTCGCTGGTGGAAGTCGCGGGAGATGAAGGCCTTCACTCCGTTGGAAAGACCAGGTAAAGAGCGACCTGGTTACACTTGGGATTTCTAACAGGCACCGAATTGCGAAGTAAAGAGAGGAATGCCGCGCTGTTGTCGATTCGGCTATAAACGGTTAAATGGTTTCTACGCCTATTACATACATACATACAATTCATTAGACACAAATTTTCTCTCAAACTGACAAGGTCAGTAATTGAATTAGGTCTATGTCTAGATTTGAAATATTAATTTCAATAGTAGGCACCTATTCGAAATTAAAAGTGATTGAATAGTCCAGATTGGCTATTCAGCTTTTTCCAACCCAGTTAGAGACTTCTTATATCTATGCCGCCATCAGCTGTACCAGCAATTTTCAAAACTTGAGAGCTGACATCTATTAAAAATATTGATCCTAATTTTAACAGCAGAACCTTTCAAATAATCTAACAACTTTTAGGACCCTCCAGTAATCCCAAAATATAATCGAAGTTTGGCAAAAAGTGCGGTTTTCAATACGATCTAATGGAGTTTTATAAAGGTTAGAGACTTTTTCACAAAAAGAAAATACTAAAGTAATATTCAAAACGCTCCGAAAAAATTTTAATCAAAATATTTATATTATAGTCATGCTTAATGTGATGAATCGTCAGCTTATAATTTCGTGAATTTAATTGAATATACATAAATGGAGCGATATGTGAAAGCCTAAGTACATAAGTACATATGTATATACACATACAAACATTCATTGGTCATGACATTTGTAGAAATGCGCGTTTTAATGACGTGCTTGCGTGCCTTTGACATATGTACAAGAAACACATGAATATGCTTTGATTGTTAATACAAAGGAAAGCAAAGCCTTGATTCAGCAAAACTTTGCTTCGTTTGCCACAACTAATTGCCAACGGCTGCAATATTGCTTTGCGCTTGTTTAAGATGCTCAAATGCCAATTGCAGACACATAAGTAACCGGTCAATTGTTTTTTTTTTTCATGTTTATTTATTGGTTACGCAAGCATATTTCGATTTTATCGTCATAGAACTGGAAATTTAATCGAAATCGAAATCGCGTTTATTAATTTCACTAAAAGTCACAGAAAAATTAGTATATGAAATTATAAATATTATATTTTATTGTTCTCACTTGGAATATTAAATTGAAATTTCTATATTTTCCTTCAAATTATCTAATGCACTTAAAAAGTATATTTTTATACTCTCGCAACACGAGAGTATTATAGTTTTGTCCACATAAAGGTTGGTTGTAAGTCCTAAAACTAAACGAGTTAGATATAGGGTTATATATATCAAAATGATCAGGGTGACGAAAAAAGTTCAAATCCGGATGTCTGTCTGTCCATCCGTCTGTCCGTCCGTCCGTGCAAGCTGTAACTTGAGTAAAAATTGAGATATCTTGATGAAACTTGGAAGACGTATTTCTTGGCACCATAAAAAGGTTAAGTTCGAAAATGGGCGTAATCGGACCACTGTCACGCCCACAAAATGTCGAAAACCGAAAACACCTAATGTGCCATAACTAAGCTATAAATAAAGCTATGGAAATAAAATTTGGTATGAAGGATCACACTATGAAGGGACATATGTGTATGTAATTTTTTTGGGAAAGTGGGCGTGGCCCCGCCCCCTACTAAGTTTTTTGTACATATTTCGCAAACTACTAAATCTATATCAAGGAAACTTTCTATAGTCGTTTCTTTTAGGTACTACCTTATACAGTCCAAAAATTAAGGAAATCGGATCATAACCACGCCCACCTCCCATACAAAGGTTATGTTGAAAACTACTAAAAATGCTTTAATTCAGTAAGGAAAACCAACAGAAACCTTAAATTTCATTGTAAAGATGGTACAGAAGAGCTGCACTCAAAATGGTATACCTCATTTTAAATGGGCGTGGTTCCGGACCATAGGTTTTCAAGGCCCGATATATCGTACATGAGGAACTCGGTGTATTCAACCTAATATTAGGGTTTTCAACTTTCAACGGACTTTATTCCATATATATGACGAATATGTGGGTCAAATTGTGTATTATATAATATTAATAAAATTAAACAAATAATAAAATGTTCGGTCACATCCGAACTTCCTTTCCTTTCTTGTTTCAATATTTCTCTATTTATTGAATCTGCTCTTTGAAGCCTAACAATAAGTTATAAAATCTTAAATCTATTTAAAACTAGAGAAGCTCAACCATTTCACTGTTTTGGTGAAATGTTCTTCTTTAGTACCATGATTACAGGTACTACTAAAGCATTAACGAATGTATTTGGTTGATCTCGGAGTTTGGGTATATATTTATTTGTGCTATCCTCTACTTATTTCTTTACCATGAGAATACCAAGATCTTTATGGATTTTCATTACCATGGTGGGATTGTTCTAAGAATTTTTATTGCAATTTCTTAATTATATCTGTATTGGTTGCATTCATACCCCACAGTTGGATCCCATACATCCAAATCAACTTTATGACCGCGTCATATAACAGAGCTTTGTTGTCTAGGCTAAGTTTCGATTTTTTATTTAAAAGCCAATTTAAATTTACTGCTCTTATCTTCATGCAAGTTATTTTACTCGCAAGTACTATAGTGCTTATATATAAATAATAGTCTTGACGCTATAATTGGGCATTTGCTACGGCTCACTAAATCTGTATCATCCAGTCAATACATTACTGGCTGTATATTATGTCGGCCCTGAAATACTGCCCTGTTCAATCGTTCATCAGATATGAAATCTCCTTCATTAACAGTAAATTTCCATTTTTTTAAATATGACTCCAACGTTTTGTGCAATTCGAGAGGTAAACTTTCTTTAATCTTAAATAAAAGCCCTTCATACTTTAAAACGCCTGAGTCACATCAAGAAATATAGCAGAACAGTCCTCTCTCTCTCAGAATTGGATCGTTGGTATTACATAATTTTCATGAAGTCCTTTCCTTCATCTTTGATAGTAACACTATTTCAAATATTTTAGAAAGACAGGGTAGAAGACTATTTGGTCTGTATGGAGACAAATGAAAGTGATGGGGGAATGAACAGACGGATAAAACGAAATCAAATATTCTTCCAATTTTTAACATTTCGATATATATATAGCTATATTCTTTCAAGATATTGAAAACAACTACATAAACATAACATTTTATTAACATTTATATATTTACAATGCGCAATATTTTTCTGGACTAAGTGATACGGAATAGTAGTTGATCAACATGTCGTATGAGTGATTTTTTATTTCTACTAGTATATTTGTGGTTTGGCTCTACACAACGCTTTCTGGAGAACTAAAATGTAGAATTAAGCGTGCATTATTTATGTACATTTGCTTTTCTTGTCAGTGATTACAATACAACAAATTCATCTAATACCTGAATCTTGAATGAAATGCATTTAAACTCAACTCACTTTCTTTCAGTTGAAAATAATTAGCGCCTAGCAAATAAACCTCAAATATTCTCTTTTGCTCCATATGCCAACATATTTTAAATGGAATTCGCTAACATCTTGAAAATGAAGACAACGCAATTTTTACACTCCACGGATTCGCTTTCGCTTTCACTTTCATCTTCAAAAATTCATTGACAGCCGCTTAACGAAAGGCGGAGGAGCTAAAGAAGAGTTGCGTGTTCTTTATCTCCACCTTCTGCGTACCCGCCACAAAATTTTGAACATTTCATTTGCTATGGTATGTGGCGTGCCGTTGAACCGCTGGAATCGCAATTTTCTTTCGCTTTGCAGCTCAATTCACTACACAAACACACAATCGCACTCAATCGCATATGAAATTCGTGCTGACATTTGTTGGCTGTAGAGTACAGGTGCTTATCTACGTACTTTCTGCTGTCATTTATGCTTGCTGCCAAATATGGTTTTGACATGCATTGCGCGCGTGTCGTTTATTTTATTTTCAGACATTTTTGCGGTGAATTATGGGAAAACAATCAAATACCATCGAGACTGAGATGTGATGAATAAAGGGAAGTTATTCGCCGTTGCGGTTTTGCAAAATACACGCAGTACAAAGAGATGCTACACATATTTATGTACTTTAAAATGAACATGTTTACTTACATATATACATATATGGTGTACTGAAAAGTCTATATAACATTTCATTTATTCTGAAATTAAATTCTAAACAGCAAAAAGAAAGAAATATCGCGTTTATTTTATAAATCACTACATTTTACAAACACACCACAAATGTTAGCGCAAATAAAAATAAATGAAAGCATTAAGGGATTTATGATAAGTAACTCCGCCGCTAATTTGCATAAAGCAATTTGCTGAGGAAAGAAATGAAAGCGCAGACTGCAGTAAGTACATACAGTAAAGGGCCATAATTACGAATACCATTGGCTAAGAGAGATATGAAGAAGACGAAATAATATAGTTTCGCTTAGTTTTAAAGCTCCTTAATACAACAAAAATCTTGGTGCGCAAAATCATTCTTTGTAGGCTATAAATTAAGGAAAAACGATACATTTTGTGGAAAGGAAAAATAACCAATGAAAACTGTTCAAATTTAAAAAAAATTCATGAAATCCAAGGGCAGTCCGATGAGCATTTATTTACAAAGAAAAAGGAAAATTTTGGAAAAAATTAGGTTTTATTTAACAACATAATCTACATTTTCTTGACCAAGCGATGCTCCGATTTCCAGAAGTTTTAAGATATAATGGGTCAAATCTGGAGAATACAGTAGAGGGGACAGTAGTTCGTAGCGTAATCTGGCGTATTTGAATGTGACGACGGCGGAGAGATGAGTCCTTGTGTTGTTGTGCTGAAAGAACAATTTTTTCTTAGCCTAATGATACTACTTTTTGTTCTCCGACGTCAAATCAGCTCACTAATTCGACATAGTATGAACCGAAGACCGTTTTGGGCTTACCTAGATAGTTGATATACATAAATCATACTTTATGAATTCAAAGAAAACGAAGTGACCAACAACTTTCTGGCCAATAGAACAGTCCTTGTAAATTCGCTGGATGAAGCCCAATTTTTCGACTATTGTTTGATCTTTACTTTGTTATAAGATCGATACTTAGTCGAAGGGTCGTGGAACAGCACACCTTAAATCGATCGACCTGCCAATATGAAATCGGGAAATTCATACAAATATCGAGTAATTCTTCCTTCAACAGGCGTATTCCCATCATCCACGTGACAAACGGACCTTAAGTATGTTCTTCAAATAGATGTTGTTGCCTAGCTCTTAATAAATGATAGGGAATGTAGGTATAATATAAAATATATGTAAATGGATGGGATGGATGAATCGAACAAACAACTGGTATAAATATTACCGACTATCATAATCAAAAAAAGGGTTTTATGAAGTGTCCAAAAACTCTTTTGCAGTGAATACATTTGGATTACTGGATTGTGACGTGTATACGTAATTCTTTCAGAAGTGAGAAGAGCTTAAAAATAGCGAGTAAAGAAGTGTCGAATCGAAGACTGCTAGTAATAGAATAAACAGTGAATATACCACACTTACGATATACAAATATAATATCTATTATAATATTGAAGCGAATAAATTTGTTGTTCCTCTATTATATAAGTCTTTTAACAATATTTTTTATCAATATGCAGTACAAATCTTTACAACATCGATTGAAATACGAAGATAGATATGTATGTATTCTCTACAGTATTTTTTCCATTATCGCAAATTATAAGATGTTTCTCAAGTCTTAAGCGATAATTCTCTTGAGTAAATCGCTTGATGATCTGCGAAAATCCGAAATGAGCTGAAAAGAAATTAGAAATTAATGCTTAGCAGCAATGCGCACACATGTGTCTACAAATTACACAGCGTACATACTTAGGAACATATATTTGTATGTATGTGCACTTGCAATAAAAGTGAAAACATGTTATTTACACAGATATACATATGCACATACTCACACTTAACTCACAATATCCTTGGGCAATAATAAAATCAATTTAATTGTATTCTTAAAATATTCCCCCGCAACTGCTCAAGAGTAGAAAGTAAAATGTTGGGAGCGACATGTGAGAGAGAGATGATAGACAGCGACGTGGGTGCGCTAATGGAATTAGTCTTAAGTTGTGTGAATGTGTTGGAAATAAAGTAAATTTTCGAAATGCGATTAGTCCATCGAGAGCAGGTGAGAGTGACAGTGTTGTTCAGTGCAGGGTGTAATATATAAGTAGTCAAAGGTGGCATTACTAGCGATTTGTTAAGGGTTTTTCAAAAGGGAAGGTTTCCAAAAAAGAGTCGACATTTCTGGCTGAATAACTTCGTCAATAAAACTCCACGACTCATCATTGCATCCCAAAAAAATTACGGTTTGATGCGGTTTATGGGCCGTCGGCGTCATTGGGCCGTACTTCTTCCGTGATGGTCAATACGCGAATGTCACAATCGATTTATTGAAAGCCAAGTTTGGTGAACGTATTATCTCAGGAAATGGCGCAAGTCAAGCCAGCGACGATTGAGGAACTTTATATGATTATCGAACTTGAAATTGCAGCAGTATCGGCCGATTAAAGCTTGAAAACCGTCGAAAACTGGAAACCGGTTTTGTTTTATTAAAAATAAAACGCGCTCTTAATGAAAAACCCTTTATATCTAACCTTATTTGTATATCACGAAATTTACATCTTTCTATAACAAGTGAATCCCAGTCAGTTTGAGATAAATTGTGCAATACGTTGGAAAGGTGGTTGGTGGTTTACCAGGTGCTATAACAGGTAAAAATAGAAGTCTAACTTAGAAGAATTGAAAAAAAATACTTTTTCACTTACACTTCCTTTATGCCTCAATCTCTCGAAAAAATTTAATTGGTCTAATACCCAGGACAGTATTTTTATACTATACACGCAACATGTTGAACAAGTATAAGGTTTTGTTCACATAGTTTTTTCATAGGTTCAAAGTTAACAGGATGACGTGACGAGTCGAAATCCAGGTGTTTGTGTGTCCGTCCGCCATGGCCACTCTCACAAAATGCTATTGATCTAAAAGCTATAAAGCAGGGACCGTAACTCTTATGACTTTTATCAAAAAAATAAAAAAATAAGAGTTATTTTTGATTTTTATATATTTAGATCAAAAATAAAAGTTATTTTTGATTTTTATATTTTTAAATCAATAATAAAAATCAATTCAAAATTTTCATTTATCTATTTATGCCGTATGTATTACAATATGCTGCATCATTCCAATTTTTATATGTCACAAATTTTGAATTGATTTTTATTATGAATTTAAAAATATAAAAATCAAAAATAATTCTTATTTTTTGATCTAAAAAAAATAAAAATCAAAAATAACTTTTATTTTTGATCTGAAAAAATAAAAATCAAAAATAACTTTTATTTTTGATCTAAATATATAAAAATCAAAATTTAAAAATCATACAATATTTCGCATATAGTTCACCTAAAAATCATGATGGTGTAATCAAAACTTTTCTACGATGTTCCTTTATGTATGATTTTTTTTATTAAAAATTGTAAAATAACTCTTATTTCCGGTCCCTGCTATAAAGTGCTATAATTTAGCCACAAATAAAGCTATAATAGAGAGCTGTACTCAAAATGGTATAAGAAATGAAAAATGGGTGTGGCGTCGCTAACTCTTGGGTGTTTTGACCCATATCTCAGAAACGACTCGACCAATTTCAACCAAATTTTTTATATACTATTTTCTATTTCACCCAAATGTTACGTATGAAATGGACGAAATCGGTTCATAACCACGGCAACTTATATATAATACAATTTTGAATTTCAACACATTTGTTCATTTTACAGATACAAATCAGAAACTAATGACGATATTGAAATAAAACTTGGCACAAATACTGCAGTGAAGTTGTGAAATCAATGGTTTAAAAATTGTCGGAATCGGACTATAACTTTTCAAGGCCCCATATGACGATTATGAAGTCCTAAGGGTCAATTTTTACAGGAAAATCGATAAATCTCTCATATAGTTTATAGAAATTCAGAGGAAATCTTTTGTCCTAATAATGTGCTTTAGTATCAAAAATTTATTTAATCGGGTCATAACTTCCACTAGCTCCCATATATCTAATATATGGATTTTCAAACATACGGCGAGCTTTATACCGTTTATAACCGTTAATATGTGGGAATGAAGGTAAAGTATAATCTTGGATATAATGTAGCTTAGTGGCGAAAATGTGTGAAATCGGTCCAGGAATTACCCCAACTCCCATGTATTATATATAGTAATTTTCGGTATTCTAGTTGACCCTATGCCGAATATAAGGGTTGAATTGTGTGTTATCTTAATAAAATTAAATAAATCAATAAATTGCGAGAATATAAAATGTTCGTTTACACCCGAACTCACACCTTCTTACTTGTTAAAATAATAATATGCCAACATGCGAAGATATTTCGCCGATTTTAGGCCTTGTAAATTGAGAAAGTATAAAAAGTTCACTTACAACTGAATTTAGTCTCCCTTACTTGTTAATATTAATTTTCTTTTAACTTACCAATCAGAGAAGAGACGAATCGCGCACGGATTTTATGTAGTTAATGCACCTTTTATAACCAATTTATCGTTATTTCGGCAGGAAACTTCTAACAGCATTATTTACATCATTACAAACTAATTACATGCAAACCGTTTGAGAATAAACCTTCGTTCTTAATAAGTGAATTTCTTTCAAAGCAAAACGCAAAAAAGGCTCTTCTTTGAATACCAAAATACCGGTGACAACACCTACTTCTTCATAAATATTACAACCCACACTCTGAAGCTTCGACAGGGTCCATCATAAAAATGCACATAATTAATAATAATACAATCACGCTTAAATTATTACTCGCGTTCGCAAAAACAATATATACAACAAAAAAATGGTGGACCTTCAATGCATTCATTGCTTAAGCGCGTAATTAACTGTTTCTATTTGTTTGTAGACAAAACACGCAACGCTACCGCGCTACGAATACATATATTTAACGGACAATTACGCCAGGATAAATGAGGATATGAAAAACATTTTCGCGCCCGCAGTTACTGTATACCGTAATACAACGACAACAATGCAAACTGCGGCGTCCGTTCGTCCACGGCTATGGTTGAATGGTCCATTGGGCCAGCGCACAGTGGTGCCGCTTCATACAAGCCGCGGCAAAAAATAGAAGGAATCGAGGTAGGGCTTTGAAATTTGGCACACATCTCTCATATTGCCAAAATAGATGAAAATAAAAAATTTGTTAAAATCCGCCCACAACTACGCCCACCTCCCATATAACATAACCAATAAATATTCAAAAATGATCATATATTATTAATTATTTATTCAACAAGTAATTTTTTAACATCATCGTCCAATTCTAAAGTTTTATTTTTGGGATTTGTTCTGAAACCATTAATAAAAGGAACCGATGAAGCTAAAAGCAAGTGCATTACATCTTGATTAGTAGAAATTCTGTCGCATTTTCTAAAATGATTAAGCCTATATTTCTTGTAATCTTTATTGCGAGCTTCTTGAGCCTCCTCTGATAGCATGCCCAATGGTAAAATAGAGGATGAAACAATTCTTCCATGCATTAAAACTTTATGTACCGTCATTGGCATATAGTAAAATTCATAAAGGCTGACATATAACCTCGCAGTTTTCATGCAATAAATTTCAAATTTTTGAGGATCTATTGCTGCTTGACTATTGATTGTATTTAATATTATTTTAAATCTATGCATCAGGTTTTCGTCAACGCCAACAATATCGGCAGTTTTAGCAGGATTCTCAAAAAATGTTCGTGAGGTATTGCCATCATTTGTCGTACCCAGTCCCTGCTTCACTACATCAACATTTATTCCCAAGGATGACTTCAAATCTGCTTGAATACGTGCTTTTTCATCTGTCTTCAGTTTTTTTGGTACGATCGTCAGTTCTCCATTTGCGAAAATGTTTGTTGTAAGCAATATGCAGAATACACTCCATAAACTTAATTATTGCATGCAAGGGAGAAATTCCAAATCTTAGGGAACCTTCGTTTACTGTTCTCCTCAATATATCATCTAAATCATTAATTTCCTTTGGTTTTGCTGTACATATGAAACATACACTAATTGCTGAGGTTTCAGTTACGGTATTAACAACTTTACCATCAATAATTGTAAGAGCAAGGCAATGACATATTTCGAAAATTCGGTTTGAAATAATTACTACACTGTTATTTAAATTACGAATTTCGTTTTCAACACGGTTGACTTCCTCAGTAATAACATTGGCTGTTTCAATCAAAAAACAAACAAAATAACGAAGCAGGCAAAAAAACAAAGCAACGAATCAAGCAAACAAACAACGCAGTTGCAGTTGCAGTAAATTAAAATGCTAATTACTCATGAATTGGCAGCTAATTGCAGCTGATTTTTTTTCTATCGATTAAGGAGATTTTAAAGTTTATTTTGTGTAAGTGGCTAACCTGCGCGCTCCT
Source organism: Zeugodacus tau (assembly GCA_031772095.1). Lineage (NCBI taxonomy): Eukaryota > Metazoa > Arthropoda > Insecta > Diptera > Tephritidae > Zeugodacus > Zeugodacus tau. The sequence continues at coordinate 53,706,943 of CM062651.1, read as the reverse complement.
GCGCACAATAGTTATATTCTGTTGAAGTTGTGAAATATATGATTTTTTTGGACCATGAAAAAACATCATATTAAAAAAAATCTTTAAAAATAAAGTATACATTTGATGATGTAAATCCCATCTATAACATTGGTTTTAATAAATAAAAACTTTACAATTGATATTTTATGGGTAACTTTTGAGTTTTAACCTTTGCAATATTCATCACATTTTTCTGAGTAACTTTGCCTTGATACTTTGTTGGACTTTGAAGCTCTCCCAACAAAAAACCATTGAATATATCAAGCCCAAGTATTCGGATAATGTTATTTGATTAGTTCTTAGCTTAAATTGAAAAGATGGTACAAATTTGGAATGATAAAAAAAATCCTTTTTTTCCGCTTTGGCACCACTGTGCAGCGGCCTTACATTGGCGGTCAGGTGAAGCGCAAACATTTAGCATTTTGTGTCGGCGGCATTAGGTCAACGAGTTGCTGCGGTTGACCCAAGCAAGTGCTTTGCGTGGTTCGCGTGAAGGATTATTTAAATTTCGGCATGAATAATTCACTCGCTCACAAAGCCGATGAAAGAGAAATAAAAAGATGCGCCAAAACTGTGGGAAAACATAAGGAATAAGGAGGTCGGTACTTATACACCTCCCTCCAAGTGAAATATTTAAACGTTCTGTACTTTTGCAAGCACATGATTTATTCCTTTGTTCGCTTTGCGGAAATGCGTAGATTTGCATTACATAATTTCAAAGCACGAAGTAATGAAACAAAAAAGTTTTTTTCCACCTAGAATTACGCATGACAAAAGTGCAACTTTCTTTGGGTGGATCGTGTAACAAGAGCATGCAATTCAATGAATATATTTATAAGTACTTTATGCAAGATTTTATCCATTACATTATATGGTAAAATCGATTTTGGATGCTAACTTTGAAAAAACAGATATTACTTTTTTAATTATAACTCAATCTACTGAAAAATTTATAGTTTGGTCGAATATTCAGCCAAGTGTAGTATAGTGTTATATATAAACTACAGGACCTATTAGAAAAATGTCTCAAATGCCATCAATTTGATATCAATATTATCAGATTGGATGACAACATGAAAACACAGAACAATTCGGATAGTTGGAGATTTTTGGTATTCAACACAGTTCTACATTATTTGCGTATTCATGTAATAAAATTCCAAAAGCGTGCTAATTATATGGATTTCCATGTCGTTCTTATTGTTTCAAAAAGGAAAACAATATTTGGAATATGTTTTGCCACTGACGGCTCTTTAACACGATGTTCTATTATGTTCAAGTCAGAACAAAATGTTGCAAATTTTTATACTCTCGCAACAAATGTTGCTACGAGAGTATTATAGTTTTGTTCACATAACGGTTGTTTGTAACACCCAAAACTAAACGAGTTAGATATAGGGTTATATATACCAAAGTGATCAGGGTGAAGAGTGGAGTTCAAATCCGAATGTCTGTCTGTCCGTCCGTCCGTCCGTCCGTCTGTGCAAGCTGTAACTTGAGTAAAAATTAAGATATCTTGATGAAACTTGGCACACTTATTTCTTGGCACCATAGGAAGGTTGCTTTCGAAAATGAGCAAAATCGGACCACTGCCACGCCCACAAAATGGCGAAAACCGAAAACGCATAAAGTGCCATAACTAAGCCATAAATAAAGCTATGGAAATAAAATTTGGTATGAAGGATCGTACTATTAAGGGACATATCTGGATGTAATTTTTTTGGGGAAGTGGGCGTGGCCCCGCCTCCTACTAAGTTTTTATACTCTCGCAACAAATGTTGCTAAAGAGAGTATTATAGTTTTGTTCACATAACGGTTGTTTGTAACACCCAAAACTAAACGAGTTAGATATAGGGTTATATATACCAAAGTGATCAGGGTGAAGAGTGGAGTTCAAATCCGAATGTCTGTCTGTCCGTCCGTCCGTCCGTCCGTCCGTCCGTCTGTGCAAGCTGTAACTTGAGTAAAAATTAAGATATCTTGATGAAACTTGGAACACTTATTTCTTGGCACCATAGGAAGGTTGCTTTCGAAAATGAGCAAAATCGGACCACTGCCACGCCCACAAAATGGCGAAAACCGAAAACACATAAAGTGCCATAACTAAGCCATAAATAAAGCTATGGAAATAAAATTTCGTATGAAGGATCGCACTATGAAGGGGCATATTTGGATGTAATTTTTTTGGGGAAGTGGGCGTGGCCCCGCCCCCTAATAAGTTTTTTGTACATATCTCGCAAACCAATAGAGCTATATAAACGAAACTTTCTGCAGTCGTTTTTTTTAGCTATTTCCTAATACAGTCCAAAAATGAAAGAAATCGGATAATAACCACGCCCACCTCCCATACAAAGGTTAGGTTGAAAATTACTTAAAGTGGGTTAACTCAATAACCAAATACGTCAGAAACACTAAATTTCGCATAGGAAATGGCAGATGGAAGCTACACTCAGATTTTTTTACAAAATGGAAAATGGGCGTGGCGTCGCCCACTTATGGGTCAAAAACCATATCTCAGGAACTACTCGACCGATTTCAATGAAACTTGGTTTGTAATAGTTTCCTTACATCCCAATGATATGTTGTGAAAATAGGCCAAATCGCTTCACAACCACGCCTACTTCCTATATACCAGAACTTTGAAGACAATCTGAATCGTTTACTTTACAATATATAAAGTAAGCACTTGTGAAGATATCGGTGCAGAACCTTGCACAAATACTATGTTAATAGTGTGGCAGCCCCATTCTAAAAATCGCCGAAATCGGACCATAGGTTTTTAAGGCCCCATATATCGAACACGAGGACCTCGGTGCTTCTAACTTAATATTATGGTTTCCAACTTTCAAAGGACTTTATACAATATATATGACGAATATGTGGGTCAAATTGTGTATTATATAATATTAATAAAGTTAAATAAATAAATTGCGAGAGTATAAAATGTTCGGTTGCACCCGAACTTAGCCCTTCCTTACTTGTTTGTACATATCTCGCAAACCAATAGAGCTATATAAACCAAACTTTCTGCAGTCGTTTTTTTAGCCACTTCCTAATACAGTCCTAAAATGAAAGAAATCGGATCATAACCACGCCCACCTCCCATACAAAAGTTAGGTTGAAAATTACTAAAAGTGGGTTAACTCACTAACGAAAAACGTCAGAAACACTAAATTTCACATAAGAAATGGCAGATGGAAGCTGCACTCAGATTTTTTACAAAATGGAAAATGGGCGTGGCGTCGCCCACTTATGGGTCAAAAACCATATCTCAGGAACTACTCGACCGATTTCAATGAAACTTGGTTTGTAATAGTTTCTTTACACCCCAATAATATGTTGTGAAAATAGGCCAAATCGCTTCACAACCACACCTACTTCCTATATACCAGAACTTTGAAGACAATCTGAATCGTTTACTTTACAATATATAAAGTAAGTACTAGTGAAGATATCGGTGCAGAACTTTGCACAAATACTATGTTAATAGTGTGGCAGCCCCATTCTAAAAATCGCCGTTTGAGAAGTGTTTCGACGATTGGATGAAGCGATGGGATAAGCGCATGATATCGATTGGGAACTATTTTAAATGCGACAACATTAATCTAGACGAATGAATATATATTTTTTTTTCAAAAAACGATAATTCCCGTTATTTTTTGAACATATCTCGTAGCTCTGGCATTAAGTAAAATAAAACATAGTACTAATAGTACTCGGATCTAAAGTGGAATTACATCAATTTTAAACATCTAACATGATAATAGGCATTAGCCGACATTACTTTATAATGATTTGTCGAATCATGAGAGTCTTAGCGATCCGTTAGAAGTATATGGGTGCCTGAAATGACAGTTGAAGCTATCTAACTGAGTCTCTTCAGTTGCTGAGATCTACTCTTTGACCTAATCTAACCTATAATAACATGATGATAGTTGAACTCAGTTCATACCGCTGAGATAACAAAAATTGTTGAAATAATAACGAAAAACTATTTGACATGAAGCATATCATATCTGCGTCTGCACATAGCCTTTCTTTACTTGTATATTTTGTAAAAATTGTATTTCAATTCTTGCTAAAATAAGCTTAATTATTGACAATATTTAAATTTTTAATAAGAAAACTAGCAGCTAAAGTGCCATTAAGTGCTGGACTAAACAATTACCATAAAATATAAACAAGTAGATATACAATAAACACATATATGTATAAGTATCTAGTTATGTACCAACTTCAAGTAAATATGACGCGTTGCCTGAATTTGCGGTCAATTTTGTCACAGGCATTAAGAATGCATGACATTTTCATAAGCATATGCACAACCACATATAAAAACATATAGTAGACAAGGTTATTAGCAGTAAAAGTTGAAGTTGGAATTAAACAACTTAATATACACATAACTTACGAGACTCTTAGTCCCAGTAAGACTTACTCAGTATTTGTCTAACATAATAGCATACATACTTACATAAATAATGCTTATATTTTTGAGAAATATTTCAGACAACTTTTTTCCCCAGCTTACCAATTAAAATGAATAATAAGATTAATAGCAATTATAATAAAAATGTCGAGATTTTCCACCAAACGCTGCTCTTATTTATATATGTAGATTTGTTTGTAGATTATGAATATCGCTATATAATCGTAAAGAACACAATTTACACACATGCACAAGTCATATAAATATTATGCTTACTAAACGTTAGCTAAATATTTTGCTTAGCAACGCTTGTAAGTTAAGCGTACTGCGACGGTGAAAGGTTGCTCATACGCCCCGGAAACTGCTTATGACAAGCACGAGCCGTATGTCTGTCAACCTATGCGCCAGTGTGCTGTTGATTGTTTGTATTAGATTAAACTTTCGCACATTCGCACACATGCACACGCACAAACGTACATGATTTTTTTCATGTCTGTTCACAGCACAGCACGTGCTTCCTTCGCCTTTTCTTGTGCACACTTAAGCCTTTCACGGCGTATGCATGGCTGTGAGTTCTAAGTAAATCGATTTTTCGCTACTTTCATTGGTTGTAGGTTAAGGGCAGTGCCCTTAACAAGGTAAATATGCATCTGCTAAGGTAAGCAGTAATCAAGGTTCAGTGGTTTAGTAATTTGACTTCAATGTTACATACATAATTGTATTAGGCTAAGCTAATTCGCATGTGAGTGCGCGTGGGATGGTGTTGCGGTATTGTGATACTGGATATATAAAATGTTCCATTTTATAATTAAAATAGCAATTGTGTGTTAGTCAAATGGCATTTAATTTGAATGTGATACTGAGGGGTAAAAGTTTACGCATTAAACTCGTTTTTTACAGCCAAAGTATGCAAGAAAACTCTTTAAAACAAGTGAGAAAAGGCTATGTGAACCGAACATTTTATACTCTCCCAATTTATTTATGCAGTTTTATTGAGATAAGATACAATTAGACTCATATATTCGGCATAAAGTCCACTGGACTAACGAAAATCAATAAATGTATATAGTACGAGTATATGGAAGCTGATATAATTCCTGGACCGATATCACTTATTTTACCATCAAGCTATATCTAAGTCTATAAGCTCGCTTAATTTTGATAAGATAAATATCTGAGATATTTTCCAATATTTTCATCAAAATAGTATCGTTAGGCACTGAGCCTCTCACGTTCGATATCTGGGGCTTTGAAAAGTTATAATCTGATTTCGACGCCACTCCTCCTATACAGTATTTTTACACAGTTTTATTCCAATATCTTCATTGGTTCTTGATTTATATTATTGGAACGTGAACGAATAAAGTGGAACTCAAAATTGAGAAGGGTTTTGCTATCCGTATTTCTAAGATATCCGTAAATATATTGCCAGGTAGTTCTTGAGGTATGGTTTTTGTCTCAAAAGTCAGGTTAGGTTATGTTAGACGTCATTTTGAAATAGATTCTAATCTATATAACTCGTTCAGTTTTAGGCAAGTCAAGATGGAAACAAACGCCTATTTTGAACATCTCGTAGCTTCATACTATCTATATAAAGGGGTTTTCAATAAGAGCGCTACCAAACTATAGTTTTTTCGGAATGTAATGTTGATTCATGCAGTACGTGTGGATTGCTGGCTGACCAATAATATTTTTGCTTATTGCCGAAGCCATTCAGCCAAAAATGAGCATCATCGCTGAAAATGATTTTTAGATGAAAATCTGATTCATTTTCAAGTTGTTGCTCAGCATAATTCACGAACATACGACGATTATGGTGTGTCAATTTGATCTTGTAAGGATGTAGGCCAAGAACTTTTCGCAAAATTCGCCACAACTATGTTGCAGAAATGCCCAACGCTTGAGAACGACGTGTGATAGTCTGCTTTGGGTTTTCCTCAATTGATGCGCTAGCGGCAGCAATATTCTCGACACTACGGGCACTTCTTTGTCTCACTGGCACAGAAACATTTTACACTGTACCTGTGGATTCAAATTTTTCCACTAGACGCTCAATTGTTGATTTGACAGGACGATTATAACGATCATAAGTTGGACGTAGCGCTCTTAAAGTTGAATTTCGGTAGTAAATTTTAATAAATTCGACTCGTTGTTAGAAACCAAACCTTACTCAAGAGATATGTCAAAAGAGCGTAAAAAAGTATGGTTTCGTTTGCTGTTCCTATCGGTCTACTTTTATAGCGTCCATTTTTGAAAACCCCTTTAGAGCAAGTCATGTTAGAGGACCTATTGGAACAAAAGCAATACACTGGAGAGAGATTAAATCGATTCTTCATCATTCGAGAGCCTTATTTTCTATCAAAAAACGTTCTTTCAATACCAGGCCAAAAATTTTTCAGCTCATAAGGCACTTATATTTTAATGTATATATGTAAACATTTAGGGAAGGTAAAAATAAATATGCATGCTATAATTGCTATTAAAAATTATGTGGAATGAGCATGAGAATCGTATATTAGTCTTGGTTATTTTACCTTTAGGAATTGCCAATAAAGAAAGAACGTTGTATGTATATATACATAAGTTAGGGAATATTAATTTCTTCAGACTTATTTTATTGCTGCTATTATTCTCGTCGCGGTAAATTTATCACCACGCTCGCGAGATTTTATTGTGTAGTAAAAAGAAGTCGAAGCTCGATATGAAAAATCTACAAATTAGTAAGTAACATTGCGGTGTTTTAAGGAAGCAAAAAAATTAATATGATGAAAGATGCTATGAATATGTATCAAGTCTATGAGTATCAGGAATTTAATTTTAAACGTTGCCTTCACTCCGCAGTGATTATCAGATAGAAAAGTTAAGTAATCAAGTGTTTCCGAGAGGAAAGTACAATCTCAGACAGCTAACTTGTGATTTCGAAGCTTCCGAATGAATGAAATACGTGGGCGGTCCAATAAATGCTTAACTTTACCACCGAATAGCGCGACTATCACATAGTACATTTTCTTTTACAGTTAGTTTCCTAATTTCGGCCGAATAGTTCTTGACGGCGTTTTGAAGCGAATGTGTCAACGGAAAGGTTCTACTTCAATGCTCTCTGCGCTTTCAACAATGTCTTCTAAGTTTCGCTCTAACATTACCGAACCATATCCACTGTTTTCATAATTCGAAATATTCCAACGATCAAACTGCAATATATTGTTAACTTTGAGATAAATCTTTCTCTTTTGGAAGCATAACTGACAACAAAACAAGTAAGGAAGGGCTAAGTTCGGGTGTAACCGAACATTTTATACTCTCGCAATTTATTTATTTACCTTTATTAATATTATATAATACACAATTTGACCCACATATTTGTCATATATATTGTATAAAGTCCATTGAAAGTTGGAAACTATAATATTAGGTTAGAAGCACCGAGGTCCTTGTGTTCGATATATTCTTCTTCTTCTTCTTGACTGGCGTAGACACCGCTTACGCGGTTATAGCCGAGTCCAAAACAGCGCGCCACGCATCCCTCCTTCTGGCAGTGTGGCGCCAATTGGTTATTCCAAGCGAAGCCAGGTCCCTCTCCACCTGGTCCTTCCATCGGAGTGGAGGTCTCCCTCTTCCTCTGCTTCCACCAGCGAGTACTGCATCGAATACTTTCAGAGCTGGAGCACTTTCATCCATTCGGACAACATGACCTAGCCAGCGTAGCCGCTGTTTTTTTATTCGCTGGACTATGTCTATGTCGTCGAATAACACATACAGCTCATCGTTCCATCGTCTGCGGTATTCGCCGTTGCCAATCCTTAAGGGACCATAAATCTTCCGCAAAACCTTTCTCTCGAAAACTCCTAGTGCCGTCTCATCGGATGTTGACATCGTCCACGCTTCTGCACCGTAAAGTAGGACGGGAATGATAAGAGACTTGTAGAGTTTGGTTTTTGTTCGTCGAGAGAGGACTTTACTTTTCAATTGCCTACTTAGTCCATAGTAGCACCTGTTGGCAAGAGTGATTCTGCGTTGGATTTCCAGGCTGACATTGTTATTGGTGTTAATGCTGGTTCCCAGGTAGACGAAATTATCTACAACTTCAAAGTTATGACTGTCAACTGTGACGTGGGAGCCAAGACGCGAATGCACTGACTGTTTGTTTGACGACAGGAGATATTTCGTCTTGTCCTCGTTCACCACCAGACCCATACGCTTCGCTTCCTTATCCAGTCTGGAAAAAGCAGAACTAACGGCGCGGGTGTTGTTTCCGATGATATCGATCGATATATCGTGTTCGATATATGGGGCCTTAAAAACCTATGGTCAGATTTCGGCGATTTTTAGAATGGGGCTGCCACACTATAAACATAGTATTTGTGCAAAGTTCTGCACCGATATCTTCACTAGTACTTACTTTATATATTGTAAAGTAAACGATTCAGATTGTCTTCAAAGTTCTGGTATATAGGAAGTAGGCGTGGTTGTGAAGCGATTGGGTCTATTTTCACAACATATCATTGGGATGTAAGGAAACTATTACAAACCAAGTTTCATTGAAATCGATCGAATAGATCCTGAGATATGGTTTTTGACCCATAAGTGGGCGACGCCACTCCCATTTTCCATTTTGTAAAAAAATCTGAGTGCAGCTTCCATCTGCCATTCCTTATGTGAAATTTAGTGTTTCTGACGTTTTTCGTTAGTGAGTTAACCCACTTTTAGTAATTTTCAACCTGACTTTTGTATGGGAGGTGGGCGTGGTTATCCGATTTCTTTCATTTTTGGACTGTATTAGGAAGTGGCTAAAAAAACGAGTGCAGAAATTTTGGTTTATATAGCTCTATTGGTTTGCAAGATATGTACAAAAAACTTAGTAGGGGGCGGGGCCACGCCCACCTCCCCAAAAAAAATTACATTACAATAGGCCCCTTCATAGTGCGATCCTTCATACCAAATTTTATTTCCATAGCTTTATTTATGGCTTAGTTATGGCACTTTATGTGTTTCATCAAGATATCTTTTTTTACTCAAGTTACAGCTTGCACAGACGGACAGACAGACATTCGGATTTGAACTCCACTCTTCACCCTGATCACTTTGGTATATATAACCCTATATCTAACTCGTTTAGTTTTGGGTGTTACAAACAACCGTTATGTGAACAAAACTATAATACTCTCTAGCAACTTTGTTGCGAGAGTATAAAAATGTATTACCACATGGACCAAAGTTGCCCATATGTAACTTGTGTGTTGAAAAATTCCGACCAGCACTAAAAACAAACTCACTTACCAATCAATATTATATGATATGTATATTTCGATCCAAAATGTAAAACTAAAAAAAAAACGATAAATAATTTTGTTAATTTTGTTTTGATAATCATTCTTCAAGTAAAAATATAAAACACAGCGGTAGCTTTAAAACATCAAACTGTTGAAGTTGCTTTTAGGCATCGTCGGGGTCGAAAGGGTTAAGAGATTAAATTAGGACCGCGGCCTAATTGCCATATGCACATGTTTGAGAGAATAATAAGTACCATGCCACAAATCCCACACCACACCTTTCCCGTCATAATCTTCGTCAAATGCTCCTTCCAAATATTGACCATTCAGATTGCTGGAAATTACAACAAATTGAGTTATCATTAAATATCATACGAGTTAAAAGTTATTCATAGATATTCGGTATTTACTGTTACCTATTAAGACAAGCATTATACCACCAACCGCTTACATTAGCTTTTGCGCAATTAAACCCAACGAAGTTGTCATTGTCACTATCTCTAGTTGAGAATTTTTGACCAAAGTGATATCTCAGAGAATCTCTAGTTGTGCCATTATACTTTCCAAGTTTGTTCAACGCATACTTTTCATCGGCATTGCCAATTGCGAAACTATCATACTTGGGAAAACGTGTCTCATTCTCAAAATCCTCCAAGTGAATCCACAGCTCATGTGGTCGCGTTTGTGTCAGTGCATGTATTTTATCTAAGCCAAGGAAAAAATTTGCGTTCAAATTACCAAATCCTTGTTCGTAATCAATCCAATCGCGATAGAAGTCGGTCTCGTTGCTTTGTCGACGTTGAATTAAAGTCCATGGTTCACCGCCATCGACATCTTGCAGGCAATATACTTGGAAAGCGTGAGGAAGAAAATCAGCTAAGTAAAGTTCATAAACGCCGCTCGCTGCATATGCGCCATTTGGCTGAAGCATCGCCTCAGCACAGGACATTGGAATTTTACATGTAGGTGTTAGTAGAAATTTGTAGTCTTCATTATGAGATCCAATTAATTTTATATGATCGCATTTTGTTTTTCTTTCCGTCTCTTCACGTGCTAGCTGTTTCTTTATTGTCACCAACTCATTTTGCAAACTAACAAACAAATAAAATAATAAATAAACAAGTAAGGAAAGGCTAAGTTCGGGTGCAACCGAACATTTTATACTCTCGCAATTTATTTAGAGATTTACCTATATTTTCGGTGAAAAATTACCCTTAGGCACCGAGTTCTTCATGTTTGATATCAGGGGCCTTGAAAAGTCATGGTTCGATTTTGACAATTTTTCCATAAGTGATGTCACAGCTCAAATACTGTATTTGTGTAAAGTTTTATTTCGCTATCTTTATCGGTTCCTAATGTATACATTATAAAGTGAACGAATCAGAAGGATTCAAAATTGAGTTGTTGTGAACCGATTTCGCCCATATTCCACCAGTGTCATCAGGGTGACAAGAAAATATTATATACCGAATTTCATTGAAATCTGTCGAGTAGTTCTTGAGATATGGTTGACCCATAAGTGGGCGACGCCACGCCCATTTTCCATTTTGTAAAAAAATCTCAGTGCAGCTTCCTTCTGCCATTTCTTATGTAAAATTTGGTGTTTCTGACGTTTCTCGTTAGTGAGTTAAAGCACTTTTAGTCATTTTCAACCTAACCTTTGTATGGGAGGTGGGCGTGGTTATTATCCGATTTCTTTCATTTTTGGACTGTATAAGGAAACGGCTAAAAGAAACGACTGCAGAAAGTTTGGTTTATATAGCTTTATTTGTTTGCAAGATATATACAAAAAACCTATTTGGGGGCGGGGTCACGCCCACTTTTCCAAAAAATTACATTCAAATGTGCCCCTCCCTAATGCGATCCTATGTTCCAAATTTTATTTTCATAACTTTATTTATGGCTTAGTTATAGCACTTTATGTGTTTTTGGTTATCGCCATTTTGTGGGCGTGGCAGTGGTCCGATTCCCATTTTCGAACTTAACCTTCTTATGGTGCCAAGGAATACGTTTTCCAAGTTTCATTAAGATATCTTAATTTTTACTCAAGTTACAGCTTGCACGGACGGACAGACGGACGGACAGACAGACATCCGGATTTGAACTTTACTCGTCACCCTGATCACTTTGGTATATATAACCCTATATCTAACTCGTTTAGTTTTAGGACTTACAAACAACCGTTATGTGGACAAAACTATAATACTCTCTTTAGCAACTTTTGTTGCGAGAGTATAAAAAATGTCAATGATGATTAAATGATGACTTTCTTATCAAATTTATGAATATAATATATATATATATGTAATTAGCTATGCCAAGTTTCTACTATGAAGGAATTATGTACGTGTAAACACGAAGCTAGGAAGTGATAAGTTCGGATGTAATCGCAAATTTTATACTCTCGCATTTTATTTATATAACATTTTAAAGATAACACACAATTCGTCCCGTATATTCGTCATATAGTCCACTAGAATAACGAAAATCATTATATATAGTATATGTCTTTGACAAATTTCAACCTACCCAATATACATTCAATATTATACACTCACTTAATTCAGCTAAGATATCATACATATCAAACGACATATTTGCTATAAAGCCCTAGCTGTGTGAAAAATTTAAAATAAATATACATACCGGAGTTTGAGAATTCACTTGAAATGATATTTCACAACCCGCTGCGCACAACATAAATACAAAGAAACCGTAAAAATGTAGAAAACGATGTGCCATCTTCAGTGTCTAAATCTTTACTGAATTATATATGGCAAATCTTCGATTATGCTGAACGCTGAACGTGTGCCATATATTATTCACAAAAATCAAGTTCTGATAATGAATGACCTTTTGATCAAGCTTACTGCACAGAAGCACTTTAAATATTTTCTATACTCTGAGAGTTCAGTATTGACTCTGGTTTTCTTTATTTAAATTTCTTTCTTTTATACATTTTATACTTTCGCAACATGTTACAAAGAGATTACAACAGTATTGTTAGCACAACGGTTGTTTGTAACACCTAAAACTGAAAAAATCGGATATAGATCAGGGGATATAGTGATCAGGGTGGAGGGTAATGGGATATCTCGACGAAATTTATCTTGGTCCACATGTTCCTTGAAATTGTGGGAGGGTTTCTATTGAAAATGGGCGAATCGGACCCACGTCCACAAAATGGCCACAATGGCGAAAATCGAAAACCTATTCAGTATCATAACTACGCCATAAATAAAGTTATAAAAGTAAAATTTGGTATAAAGGGGCATACGTGGATGTAATTTTTTTGAAAAGTGGCCGTGCCCAGCCACCAAATTGTTTTTTGTGAATATCTCGCAAAAAATAAATTTATATAAATCAAACTTTCTTCAGTTATTTCCCTTACATACCCCATTACACACCATACAAATTGATATAATCGTATAATAACCACGCCCACCTACCATACAAAGGTTATGTTGAAAATTACTAAAAGTGTGGTAATTCACTAACGGAAAACATCAGAAACACTAAATTTTAAAGAAGAAATGGCAGAAGAAGCTGCACTCAGGGTTTTTTTTATGGAAAATGGTCATGGCGTCGCCCACTTATGAGTCAAGAACCATATCTCAGGAACTACTCGACCAATTTCATTGAAATGCATAATATGTTCTTGACACCCTGATGACACAGGTGGAAAATAGGTGAAATCGGTTCACAACCACGCCTACTTCCCATATAACAAAATTTTGAATTCCATCTGATTCCTTCACTTTGTAATATATATGTACATAAGGAACCAATGAAGATAGCGGAACATTTTACACAAACACTATATTTGAGGTGTGGCATCACTTGTGGAAAATTTGTCGAAATCGGACTATAACTTTTCAATGCTCCGAATATCGAACATGAAGAAGTCTATATTTAGACTTAGTAAGTGACGGTTTTGGTCTCAATTCTGGCTTATAATGGATTTGACGATGAAAAAAAGTTTTTCGACGGAATTAAACGTCGCACATGGGCTTTAGAAAAGTCACGCGCAAGTGCCGCCGGCTACAAATAGTATAGCGTTACAAAAGTCCCCGATCTGCTCTTGGTAACTGTTGATTAAAGGTGCGAAAAATAGTTGAGACAGTGGACATCTCAGAAGACGGCGTTGGATCATATCCTGCATATGAAATATGAGGTCGGTTGTCACTCCGGACAATAGACGCAACGGTGAGATTAATCCATAGTCGTGTTTTTAGATGAAATTCGAGGAAATCACGTCGTAATTTCGGGACCGCCGAGTGAAATACAAGACCAAGGAATCGGGCATAACATGCTTAACCAGTTAGCGACCCTAGTTGGGGAAGAAAGCAGTACCTTCAAATTGGAAGAATTATGCCACGAACTGCAATCCCCTCCTTCATATTCTCCAGATTTCTTATTGTTTCCAAACATGAAAAAGTCACTTGCCGGTTTTTAGACGAATTAAATAATTTTAAACGTCGCTGATTCAAGGAAAAGGAGATATAAGTCACTTTCGTTTTTCTTCAGGAAGCTAAGTACTTATCGGATCTCCTTCGAAGACAACGTCATGCATGAATAATTTTCTTTAAAAGGAGTTTTGAAATTACGGTCAATGTGTGTTTACATACGTATTAAAGTATTTACACTGACCATTCACTAAAGGCTCACATGATTTACGAGTACGAGCATACAAATTTCGCGCAGTAACTGCTATTTGCAGCCATGCAACTACTAAAGTAAATTCAGCTAAGTAAATCTATGTGCCAGTGGTATGTGCTGAAATGAATGAATGAATCGCTATTGCAAACTGAAGCAGTATCCTATTGGTATTTACATATGAAGAAATCACGTGTGAATTGAAAACAAAAATACATTGATGTGTTTACATGAATGCAAGTGCAGATGCAAATGAGCGCTGGCTACTCTGCATGGCCAGTGATTTAATTTGTCTGTGTAATTGCAGCTAACGGTACCACGTGTATGGAAAACAGCAAAATCAATTAGTTTAATGCATGCAAATGGCTGCGGATTGTGGATTTGAAGCACGTTTGTATGTGCTACTTACAGACATATCACACGTATTCGTATGTGCTGGCGCTTGTAAGCAATGCAAATGATTAAATTTACGAAAAAAATTATAGAAGCGTGTATAGACAGCTCAACAAAGCGGAACAAACTCGAACTCCATGCTGTTAAAGAAAGCGGAAACTCACAAACACTGTGTTATTGCAATTTACGCTTTGTCTACTTTCAATGCATTCAGGCAAACCAAAAAAGTAAATAAAAACAAGAACTTTCAACTCTTTTTAATCAGCACTTAAGCTCTTAGTATTATAGCGTTCGGTTTTTCATTTATTTATTTTAATTAGTATCATTTTTTCTTTAATTATAATATTTTTTTATTTATTTTTTTTGTAATTATTTTTTTAACATATTTTTTATTTTTTTATAGTTAATTTTTTCATGCTCGTTTAAAATTTTCCCCCCCATGTATGCTAGTGGTATGCATCCCGATTTGTGTTCATAGATACAGTAGCGGACAGTGAAATCCGGACAACTAAAAAATCATAGTTATTTCATATTATTTTAGTCAAATGTTTAAACTTTTTACTTTAAAACAATAATATATGTAGAATAATTGAGTATTAAGTGTAAACAAAGTCAGTGTTGTTGATTGCACTTATTCTTCCATTTATTTTAATTCATTTTAGATATTTTATCATTTTGGTAGCTAACAATATAAACAGTGTTATCTTTTTTGTTCTTTACACTAAAGAAATCTTTTTTTAGTATTAGTTAAAGGGATCATTAATTGATACAAAAACATTATAATTAGTATTTTGTCGAACCTCCTTTGTTTTTTATAACGGATTTTATCCGCTCTTCCATTGAATTTATCAGATTTTGTAATGTTCCTGCTGCGATACCGTTATACCACACATCTTAGATAATTCTATGCAATTTTGCTAAAGTTTTTGGTCTCTTCTGTGATATCTGAGTCTTCATTATAAACCAAAAGTTCTCAAGTTGATTGAAATCCCGACTATTACCTGAACACTATAAAGTCGAAACCCCGATTTTTGATAAATAATTCTTCACATGAAAGAAAAATGAAAGGACAATTAAAAAATTTGTAATTTAAATTATAGCAATTACCTCTAGATGTACAAAAAAAATCATACTTACAATTTTGGCACGCTGGCATGGCGCAGAGTCATCCTGAAAAATAAGGACATCCGCTTATGAAAAATGGTCCTCTATTGAGGGTATTAAATTCGTCTCAAGTATCTCTTGGTACTTAAACCCGATGACCCAATTTTCATGATCTTTTGCCCATCGTATACGGTTTTGATGCATTTTTGAGGTCCAAAGTCGTTTTTTGGCGGACCGAAGAGCGTTCAAATCAACATCTTGAAGCCTTCAACGATCGGTTCTTGCGCAAATTTCTGTACCGATATCTTGAAATAACTTCACTTTAACATCCTCAGCAGTTTTGAAGCGATTCCTCAAACAAATACGTCCCATCACTCGGTTTTCCTTTGAATTTGTCTTCATCTTTGCTCCAGAGCCAGTTTTTTTCTTAAGAGACCTGGTTCTATCGATTTTTTTTAAGAATTCTCCGACGGAGGACTTGCTGAAGCCAACTCTATCACTTATTTCACGAATTGTCAGTTTTTATTTTTCCAAAATCAAAATATTACTTTTTTGCATTTCGGACATTTTTTTTGAAATTCGGCATATTTAATTTTTACCGAAGCACAAGCACAAAATAAATTATTAAACTCTTAAAAAATAAACTAAAAGTTGCTTTAAAACGTGTACCGAACACGTATTTATGTGAAAGAATAAGCCTTTCGGCAGTAAAATACACTGTTCGGTCACAATCGCCCGATAAATACAAATAAAATAGTTGTCCGAATTTCACTGTCCGCTACTGTATATCAATTTGTATATAACTATTTACATACATATATATATGGCAAATACAACCGACTTTGACAGCAGAGGCGTGTAAACCTTAGTTTTGGTGCAATTCACATTTGTGAATTGTGTATGCCATAAGCACAATCACAACGAACACCAAGCGAGTTGGCTTTATTTCCCCCAAAACAATAAAAATGGCTACACTTGCATTTTTGCCCCAAACAAGTCGGCACGTTAGTTGAACTCGTCATTTTTATACTCTCGCAACATCTCTTTCAGATAAATCGGTAAATCTTTCAGAGGCCTGGAGGCCTTCTCCTTCGTCGGCTTCCTCCGGCGGGTACTGCGTCGAACACTTTGAGAGCAGGAGTGTTTTCATCCATTCGTACAACATGACCTAGCCAGCGTAGCCGCTGTCTTTTTATTAGCTGAACTATATATATCAATGTCGTCGTATAAATCGTACAGCTCATTGTTCCATCGTCTGCGGTATTCGCCGTTGTCAATGTTCAGAGGACCATAAATTTTGCGCAAAACACCAAGAGTCGTCTCATCGGATGTTGTTATCGTCCGCGCTTCAGCGCTAAAATCAGGACGGGAATAATAAGCGACTTGTAAAGTTTGATTTTGGTTCGTCGAGAGAGGACTTTACTTTTCAATTGCCTAATCAGTCCAAAGTAGCACAGAGTGATTCTGCGCTGGATTTCGAGTCTGACATTGTTGGTGTTGTTAATGCTGGTTCCCAAGTAGACGAAACTATCTACGACTTCAAAGTTATGACTATCAACAGTGTCTTGGGAGCCAAGACGCGAATGCGCTGACTGTTTGTTTGATGACAGGAGATATTTCGTCTTGCCCTCATTCACCTCCAGACCCATATGCTTCGCTTCCTTATCCAGTCTGGAAAAAGCAGAACAAACGGCAATTTCCATTAATAGATTGAAGAAGTCGCACGATAGTGAGTCACCCTGTCTGAAGTCTCCTTTGGTATCGAACGGCTTGGAGAGGTTCTTCCCGATCCTGACGGAGCTTTTGGTGTTGCTCGACGTCAGTTTACATAGCCGTATTAGATTTATAGGTATACCAAATTCAGATATCGCGGCATAGAGGCAGCTCCTTTTCGTGCTATCGAAGACAGCTTTAAAATCTATGAAAAGGTAGTGAGTGTCGATTCTTCTCTCTCGGGTCTTTTCCAACAATTGCCGCATGGCTTAACAAAATTAAGTGAACGAAAAACCGTGGATATATTGTAGCTTGGTGTTGAAAATGTGTGAAATCGGTCAGGGATTATCTCAGCCCTCATATACTATATATAATGATTTTCCTTATTTTAGTGAACTTTATGTCGAATATTTGGGTCAAATTGTGTTATCTTAATAAAATTACATCAATAAATTGCGACAGTATAAAACGTTCGATTACACCCGAACTTAGCCCTTCCTTACTGGTTTTTCTTAGGACCTGTTCAAATATTTAAAATATTTGGATATTCACCAACGACAATTGAGGCACTTTATTTTTTTTTTTGATTTTTTATCGCTTAAAGTTTTCGACCCAAAGGAAACTATTTGAAAGATAAGATATTCCCTTATCTTTGTTAAAATATCGATAGAGATTGATATACATATATGATGCAAACCTAACCGGAAGTGCCTAATTATTTGTTAAATGAGGTTTGGAAAAGTACTGAACCGATTTTATACATTGTTAATACCAAGTCACATTATTATCTGGTAAAGTTGTTCTTTTCATTTCTTTAAGATACCTCGCCAAATGTTCTATATTTTATTACTATAGCCTTGGGCCTCATTGCGTAATATAAAGTGATGGAGTTTAAAGTTGTGATGTAGGGCATGTAGGTCTGAAAGTACTTCGATTACGTCCATTTTCATACTGTAACATAAAAATCATATCAGAATAATGTTATGCACCAAATTAATTTAAAATCGGTCGAGTTGTTGCTGAGATATGGAATATCGATTAAAAAGGGGGTGTGTCCTGTCATACAATCTTTACTGTAAATATTAATGTTAGTGATATATTTTCAGCAAGTATTGTATGATCGGGGGGCGTAGTTATAAACCGTTTTCAGTCATTTTCATACTGTATGATTTGTGAATGATATAGTAGTTAGTAAGATACATATGTGTGATATTCGATCACTTTTTACAAAGTTATAAACCACAGCTGTCGTTCCCTAATAAAATTAATAGACTAACGACATTTTGAAGGAGTGTCATTGGTTCGATTTCGCCCATCTGCATTATCAATCAGTTTAAAGGATACGAGTACTACATTTTAGTTTTATTTCTCATACCTCAGTGCATTTATTAAATTGCCTCAAATAACTAAATTTCTATATTAAACACATTTTTATTATTCTCTTACTACTGCAATGAACTCTCTTGCAATGTTTATACAAATACATATGTACATCCTTGTGACTGAAAAAAATGGCGACACACACGTTAAATAGCATTACACATTACTTGGATTAGAAATATAGTTATGTACTGTATGTGTGCATTTATATTTACTAATGCAAAAAAATATGTTGTTCCTGTCAAAAAAAAAAATAAAAGTTACAACAATAAGTGTGTTTACATCTACGAATATATACAAATGTATGTGCTTGTGTAAGTGCGTTTGCATGAAAATGTATTTTTATAGCAGTCACTTGTTTACTATTTTACTACGTACAAATGTAAACACTTTTCAAAGTACATAGTTAAACGAAAATGTACATGTGTGTATGCCAGTGAACAAAAGGCAGCACTTGACATGCATTTTATATATGTATTGTCAACAGTGAGTATGCAAATGTCAAGTGTACATGCCCTCTAGGGAAAATATGCGAACTACCAGGAAATGGTAAGAAGCTTTCTTGAAATGAAAGTGGTGTAGTTTAGTTGAAGATTGTTTACGGTTCTGTTATATGTAATATAATACTATATATGTATTTCCCATAGCGCCTCAAAAGTCCTGTTACTTGGTTATTATTAAATAACAAACTTTCAATAGCTAAATTAAACAAGGAAGGGCTAAGTTCGGGTGTAACCGGACATTCGTATGTATATGGAGCTCCAGTAAGTATTAATACGATTTTGCTCAATTTTGGCATAGAGGTACACTAGTAGAACAAATAATTTTGAATTTGTTTAGAATGTTTGAGAGTTTTAAGTATATTTTTCGTAAAAAATTGGTGACAAGCACTAAGATCCTTATGTCGGTATCTGTGACCTTGAAATATTATGGTCCGATTTCGGAGAATTTGAGATGGATGATGTCACAAAAGAAACGCAAGTATTGTTCAGATATCTTCACTGGTTATAGATTGCTAAGTGAATCAGATGTGCTTCAAAATTGTGGTATAAAGAAAGTAGGCTTGATTGTGAACCGGTTTCTCCTATTTATAGGGATGCCATGGTAATGTTACGAACCGAATTTTGCTGCAAATAGTCCTTTTTTCGAAATTCGAATCCAAATATTTCGATTTTGGAGGCTAACTTTGAAAATCGAAGAATACGCTTTTTTATTTATGACCTAATCTCCCGGAAAAAAATAGTTTGATCCAATACCCTGTCGAGTCTTGTACAGAGTATATTTTTTCGCCATGTCCTATGAACTAATTAATCTCTTCAGATTAAATTATCTAGAGAATTATTGTGACATATTTTAGTAAAAGTATGTCTTCGTTCTCAATTTTTATACTCTCGCAACAAAAGTTGCTAAAGAGAGTATTATAGTTTTGTTCACCTAACGGTTGTTTGTAAGTCATAAAACTAAACGAGTTAGTATAGGGTTATATATATCAAAATGATCAGGGTGACGAGACGAGTCAAAATCCGAATGTCTGTCTGTCCGTCCGTCCGTCCGTCCGTCTGTCCGTGCAACGGATAACTTGAGTAAAAATTGAGATATCTTAACGAAACTTGGAACACGTATTCCTTGGCACCCTGAGGAGGTTGCTTTCGAAAATGGGCAAGATCGGACCATTGCCACGCCCACAAAATGGCGAAAACCAAAAACTTATAAAGTGTCATAACTAAGCCATAAATAAAGCATAGGATCGTATTAGGGAGGGGCATATTTGGATGTAATTTTTTTGGAAAAGTGGGCGTGAGCCCGCCTCCAAATAGGTTTTTTATATATATCTTGCAAACCAATAAAGCTATATAAACCAAACTTTCTGCAGTCGTGTCTTTCAGCCGTTTCCTTATACAGTCCAAAAATGAAAGAAATCGGATAATAACTATTCCCACCTCCCATACAAAGGTTAGGTTGAAAATGACTAAAAGTGGTTTAACTTACTAACGAGAAACGTCAGAAACACTAAATTTTACATAAGAAATAGTAGAAGGAAGCTGCACTCAGATTTTTTTACAAAATGAAAAATGGGCGTGGCATCTCCCACTTATGGGTCAAAAACCATATCTCAGGAACTACTCGACCGATTTCAATGAAATGAAAAATGGATGAAATCGGTTCATAACCCCGACAACTTCACATATAACTTAATTTTGAATTTAAAAAAATTGGGATTTTGTTCCAGAATCTAAATTTAAGGTCATACCGCTACAATGACGTCAGGCCTATAGTAAACCAACAAGGTAATCATTGATTAATATAGATAATATAGTGTCCTCAACATATATTTTTGTTATTGTTCTCAAAAAAAATAATCTTCGTTTTTTGTCGCATCATGTGACCCCTTAACCATTTCCATACAATGAAACCCTTAAATACATGAAATCAGCCCCAATATGGAGACTTCCGACCACTTGGTTATTTCTCTGTCAACTGAATATCAACTTCAACTTAATTTAAACGAATTACGAACCCTTAATTGCCTTAAATCGCATGTACCATATATGGTACGCTATGCATTTAAGGGTTAAACAACAATAAACTTGTAATTTAATAAATCTTTTGGAGCTTTTCCTGTTTATTCGACTGAAGTTCTTGACGATTCATGAATGATAAAAAAATACTGTATGGTTTTAAAAGAAACCTTGTACTTTCGAATTACTTCATTTATTTCAGATTTTTTTGCTAATAGTCTCATTTACTTTAATTTCATTGCGATCCAAGAAAACCTTAGATTTAACTTAGAGACTTAGATAAAAATTCTAAATTTTTTCTTATTGCTTCCACCAAACTGACAAGCTACCTTTAACGTTTCATCATCTTCAGTGTTTGTTCTACATATTTTCTCAATTTTCGGTTTTCTTAATGCATCGATTTCTTATGGGGTCAAACCTTTCCGGATATGCTCACTTTAAGTTATATTTTCGTATGTAGGTGGATTAGAAGATTATATTTTTACATTTTGTGAGTTGAATGTATAAACTCTTTCAGATTTTAAACGGTTCTTGGGGTAACTTTATACGGCTAAATTCCTTTAAATCCATGATATCTTACTTATATAACAAATTGTTGCTAATATTGCCACACCTCTTTAGAAAGGTTTTATATTTTTTACTAATGGACATATAGAGCAAAATGACATTTCTTACAGAAACTAAAATTATTCTATAAATGATGAAGTTTCAAAGCAATTTGATTAACCAAAAAATCGATTCTACATCATTCGCTTAATTTATATAATTTTACCTGAATCACTTTCGATATTCAAAATTAATATATTCATACTAGCAACTACAACAATGATATGCAAACTATAACACTGTTAAACTTTATTTTCCGTGCAGTACTTTGCGGAAATACCATTTTTGAATGCGCACAGATTGTGCCAAGTTTTCTATTTCTTCTCGCAAGTCATCTTCATTGTGTTCTGGTTATGCATAAGTCGTTATTTTTATTTATTTGTACTATAAAATGAATTTCCCTTTTGTGAACTTTGCTGTTTCATTGTGCGGATGAACTTTCTGAACTCAACCAACTTTCAACTTGTTGCATTTGCAATGGTTTAACTGACAACGTTGTGTGCATTTGTAGGTAGGTGTCTTTCTACGTTGTGCCCTAAGTGATGGGTTACAATAGCGCCTCTGCAGCTACTGGTGAGCTAACTAATTTTTCTTTGTCATGTTTACGTAGAAATTAATCAGGTTAAAAGGATTCCTTTCAATTTTCTCACTCACGCGGCTGACTTTAAATATATAATAGAGGTGTCTTCAAACATAAATGCATAAGAGTATTTTTGTGTAGCTTTTAATGTGTAAAGTCTTCTTGTATCGTATTAAATTTTTCGTATTTTTAAGCATTTGGCTGAAAATCTGAAAATTCAAATTCAAAAATAAATCATTCAATTTGTCTGTTTGTTTTGGGTGCATCACTTTTAAATTTAGCTTTGTACCTTATTTCATAATCTCGACGAAACAAACCAGCCGTTTCACTTATAAACTCAACACAATTATGACCCTATTCAATTTTTGAAAAGTAATTTTAGAAGTTTGAAAACTCCCCCCTCCTCTGGTTGTCAGTCTTCTTCGCCATAAAATGTGCTGCCATTAATGATGCTTGTTAAAGCTGAGTTGCTGTCAACTTGCGGTCAATTTCTATTTTTAAATTCATAAGAATATTTGTAGACATGTAACTCATGCTCGTTTATATTAATATCTGAAGGATAATTCTGTTTATTTGCTCTGTTACTTTGATTAAATACATTAATTATACTGACCTTGATATTCAGTATGGATAAGGTAATTCAGGTGGCAGTGAGTTCGCTTCAGCTTTCTGTTTTTGAAATACAATTCGGGGGTTCTGGACAAAATTTCAAAACATTGGTCGAGGAATTCACTACACAACCGATTGCTAGAACATTTTTCAGCATCAAACTTTTGTAATGGTTTGAGACATTAAACCATCTTCTACAAAGGAAAAGAGAGTGCTGTCAGAAGGAAATGAAAAAACGGTCCAATTGGCACGCTGTGTTGAAACAGGGGACGTAGACCCCATGAACAACCCAAGACTGTTCCATTCCTTCTAGTCTACTCAAAGCAATAGAGATTGAAGAAACTGCGTAGGTCTTGAAACTTTACTAATAAAGAAT
The DNA here is from genome assembly GCA_031772095.1 of Zeugodacus tau. NCBI lineage: Eukaryota > Metazoa > Arthropoda > Insecta > Diptera > Tephritidae > Zeugodacus > Zeugodacus tau. Next base: position 53,683,287 of record CM062651.1, on the reverse strand, counting down.
ATCTGTGAATACCCGGTTGGAAAAAATGTATGAAGAATTAAGTTGAAGTTGAGACCCTCTTAGGAGCCCGATGAGTTTAATGATAGTTAAAGTGTGGCAGCTTGCAGCTAGATCTGCTTTCGACCTCTCTTCAATTCATGCCTATACGAATTTAAATTTTAACAAATTAAATGAAATCACTTAAATCCCACAATCTTAAATCAAAATACAACTTCAACAAAATATTCACAATCTTTCATAATCTCTATTTCAATAATTCTCATTAACAAAGTCACATTAACACCCTTGAATTATTTATATTATTTATTCGCTGTTGGAAACGCTTGACATACGGCGAGAGGCATGAAATAACTTTCTCACCGAGCAAAAACGAGTATTCAATTACGACTTTTGTCAACAGCTATGAAATTAATTAAAATCTTATTATGTGCCTATAATTAGCCAAAAGTTTTTGTCTGCCACATAAATACATACACACAAACATATATACATATATATACATCTGTATATGTACATATATATGTGCAAACAAACAATCCGTTTTTTTCTTGTTTTAAATAGTTGACATTTGATGCGTTTATAGCAAATAATTACCTTGATTTGTAAAATTTAATTAGAATTTAATTGAACTTTGATATGCTTATATACATACATACATATATGTATATATAGTGTATTAAAATAATTATATATTCAACACCTCTAGCTGAAATATAGTTTTTTAATAAGCAAATGTGTTGATGTTGCAAGTAAGGACAACGTCGCCTCATTTTCGACTCAGACTGGGAAGGAGCTGTCGTCACTTTGTCCTCATGCATTCTAACACTAGATCTATGGAACTCGCATTGGATACTTCCAGCCCAGAGGGTGTGAAAAGGTCAATCGAGCTATTTGCTCTTAGTAGGTTTGTAATTACAGTATACTCTCGAAAAGTAAATTCTCAGAAAGTAAATAATCGCGGAAAAGTTAATCACCTTTAAGATTACACATGCACCTCGAAAAAGTAAATTTTTGAATTTACTTTTCAGAGAGTGTGATAAAAATTTAGAAACGAAGCAAGCAGCGTTTTTTACGATGTTGCAAAAACACTTACTCTCTTGTTTATCGCGTCTTTTTAGTAAATAAACTCTCCTACTTGATCCATTGGTTTAAAAATGAAAACGATGCAAATCAGGTGTCAGACTTTTTGATTTGTCGTACAAAAATGGTCAGAAAATATATTGCAAAAGAAAAAAAACAAAAGAATATTCAAGATTTTTTCTCTTCATAGTAAATACATATGTATGTATGTAAATGTAAATATGTTTTTCATGTAAATCCATATGTTTTATTGACGCAAATAAATGAATGCATTTTTTAAGTTTAAAAATGCATATAATATTATAAAAACATATAATATATGCATATATTTGGAAAAGTAAATTATTCGAAAAAGTAAATTACCCAAAATACCAATCGATTTACTTTTCGAGAGTATACTGTATAAAAATTGTCGAAATCGATTGTCCAGTTTAACGAATTAAAAATAATTTTTCAGGAAATCATCAACTAGTTTGCGATTTCACTTAATTCATTGAAAATATAAAGATAAACACGATTTTATCTACATGTATCCAAAACTGTTAGTTTGGTGTTTACACCCATTGCAACATGTTGCAGAAGTTTCAACAAAATTGTAAAATGTGTATTAAAGCCGTTGTGTTTGAGTACATACACTCATTGCAACATGTTGCAGAAGTTTCAACAAAATTGTAAAATTTGTATAAACTGGTAACGCTATGGCAAATAATCGATAAAACTTATGCATATCACACATCCCTATCACAGCTGTTTTTATCCCACGCGATATAGATGTTTCTGTTATCAATCGCACATATTACTTAATTAAAATGTTGAAACAAACTAAAAATAACGCTTTTCTTAGTATATTTCGTTTATACACATCGGTGGCGGCAACGGCAATCAAACCACAAACAGTTGCAGCACCTGCCAAAAAACAAAAACCATTAATCAGTTGTAAGCGCACGCAATTTAATTTATATGTACCCGCACCGGTAGATAGTGAATTTGGCACAATACCGCTAGCTTCCAGTGGTTGGAAGCATTACAAATCGAAAGATGACTTTATGATATTTAATGCTACCTTAAGTAAGGCAGCTATACAAGCTGAGATGCAAAACATAGCTGAATTTCTAAGCACAAATAATATTAGTTTGAACGAAAAGCTGTTGGAGAATCTCAAAAATGATTTCAATATAAACGCATTTACCAACATACAAACCAAAGCTATACCGAAAGTGTACGATAGTCATCATGTGTTGATTGCCGCCGAGACTGGTTGTGGCAAGACACTTGCATATATGCTGCCCATCTTACAACAGGTTATTGAACGAAAGCAAGCATGGAATTCAACGCAACCGGAGAAAAGCAAACGAAAGTTCAATACTCCTTTGGCGATCATCTTAACACCGGGTCGTGAATTGGCAGCACAAATAGGCAGTGTGGCTGAAAAGCTCTGCCAGCACACAGATGTGCAAATAAAAACAATACTTGGTGGAAACACAAAACGCTTAATGATCAATCCAGAATTCGCTGATGTTGACGTGATAGTCGCCACTGTAGGTGCGCTCAGTAAACTTGTAACCACCGGTATATATCGCATGGAAGAAGTACGACATGTTGTGCTAGATGAAGCCGATACATTGTTAGATGATAGTTTCTCCGACAAACTGGGATATTTTCTGAGACGCTTTCCGGTATGAAAATTTTATGAATTATTTTTAAATATGTTTATTAAGTAAAATAATAAATCCCCAAACAGTTTCACAAAAACCACACGCAGGATGAACACACTGTCGGTACACAACTAATTCTTGCGTCTGCCACAATGCCTACGAATACCGAGGAAATATTACAAAAAGTGATAGATGTGCAGACACTGCACGAAGTCGCAAGTCCAAATTTACACAAATTGATGCCACATGTAGAGCAACGATTTATGCGTATTTCAAAGCAAAGCCGTCCCAGCAATTTGCTAAATTTAGTCAAAAAAGATATCGCTAAAAAACAACCCGTCATAGTGTTCAGCAATAGATCGGCCACAAGTGATTTTGTCGATATATTCCTCAATAATAACGGTGTGCGTAGTGTAAATTTAAATGGTGATATGCTTATGAAAATACGTATTGGACGCTTTGAGCAATTCCAAGACGGCAAATATGATGTGCTATCGACAACGGATATTGGCAGCCGTGGTCTAGACACTACAAGCGCACGACATGTAATCAATTTCGATTTTCCGCTGCACGTCTCTGATTATATACACCGCTGTGGACGCATTGGACGTGTAGGAAATTTGACACAATCCTTAGTTACAAATTTCATATCGTCACGTCGCGAAGTAGAAGTAGTGCAGAAAATTGAACACGCGGCTCGTACGGGCGGTCTGTTACCGAACGTGAATGCGAACATAAAAAATATTATAAATAAACGAATATTGAAGGATATGCAAGCGGCGGGCATAGCAACGCCAGAGGAGGAAGCCTTCTAATATTAAAATATTATTTTACTAGTCTTCGAGCGTAAAGTTTTGTTTTTAATAATTAAGTGTCTTAAGAAAATACATTACTTAATAATAAATATAATATTTATATTCTAACGTAATAATAACTACTGAGTGGTATAATACGACGCTCGTTCGTTAGTGGTTTATAAAGTTTGCGTCGGGCTATAAGTATATCGTTATGTCCAGTTAAAATACCTGACGACTTTGTTTCCGTGGACGTTATTGCAGCATTTGTCGCTACTTTCGACTTAATTATTACTGGACGACAGCCTGCAAACTTGAAACGTATATTGCCCGCACGGTTCAATTGTAGATTCGGTGCTACCAAATCTGGGAAGACCTCTTTTATTTTCGGCTTGGGCTTCAATGCCTTATTAGGATCATCGCCATGACACATGGCCGCAGCCAAAGCGTTCCATTCTAAACGACGTACACCTGGTTTAGAGTATATTTTAAATGTACCCAACTTTCGCCGCAGGAAACGCGTAGTCAAGAACTTTTCAAAATATTCTATGATATAAAAAGTTAATAAATATAATATGTAACGAGAATATAAGTACATACGCGCATAATATAGTAAAAAGGGTTGTAGTTTGTCTGCGCCACATAAGTATTCCAGCCACTCATATAAGAAAATATCATCAGGTCCCTTAATAAACACGGCGCTGAGCTTTAAGCATAAATCTTTGAAATTAACAATAAAAACAAATCGTATTTAATACAATTACCGAGAAATCATTCCAAAAACTTTCAGGTACATCATCAACATTGAATTTGTAGATGAAAGGTATGAATTCACGAAAGGCGAACTCACCCAAAGCAATCAAACCACGCACAGCACGGCTTATGTATTTAAAATCTGTAGTGCGATATAATTTTGTAATTGTCATTAGTTCAAAATATTGTTGTTATTATGACACTCACCCCTTTCGTTTGATACACGACGCCCATTGAAGAATCGTTGTAATCTTCTCGTTATGTGAAATATGCATTCTTTCTGGAAGTAACCATTTGAAGTTGCCAAATGACCTATTGTATCACACAAATCATCTACATGCTTCCACTCAACGGGACTGGCAAAATAAGGTGATACTTCAGGGCGCATTTCAACGTCTCCATCGTTATCATCATCAGTTTGCAATTTATAAACCTTTTCCTCATTCGTATTTGGTATATTAAATATATCAGATTGGTCCATAAATTCTGTTTTTACTTCCATTTTATCCTCAGCCTTTACTTCTTCTATTTCGGTTTTTATGGTCGCCTCATTGCAGTGCTCTTCTGTTTTCGTATTTGGTTGTACTTTTATGCTCTCATACGGCGCCAGCAGTTGTGATATAAGTATCTCTGATAAATGAAAATATTCCACACGTACGTTTTGCAGACGTGAATGTGTATTAGATGCGCATGCGCGTAGTAAGCGCCAACAGCGCAAACTGATATCTTCATTTTGTTTAAATGCCAAGACTTGTATTAATTTAGAAAGTATGACACGATAGCAAGCACCGAGTAGTGGAGAAAACGCGGCTTCTGAGAGAGCGGTATCTAATTCATCCTCATTCCCGTACAGCACAACTTTGTTATGAAAGAAAAAGTTTAATTTTAGTAAAATCAAAAAAAATCTAAACAATTTTTTACCTTTCATCAAACTGGGAATAAATTTTTTCATCAGTTCATTTTGCTTTTCGTCAATGGGCCAAGTGCATTCGTAGTCAGGACCATCAGTGATTTCCATGGTAACTTCTTTCTGATATTCATCTCGTAACTCTATAATTTTATCCTAAAACAACAAAATTGCAGCATGGAATTTCACTAAATCATTTATTAATTTACCGAGTAAAAGAAGTAACTGCCATCATAGTCAATGCGATCCCATTCGCTATCCATTGCACCCAATGCAGGTGGTACATCAGCATCGGTTAACACCTCGTTTACCAAATCGTATGTTACAGTGCCGCCAGAATGTCGTGCATATGTTTTAATATTCTTAAATTTAAATATACAAATTTTCATTTATATTTACAAAAATAAAAACACAATCAATATTAAAACACCTACATTCACTAATTCCCACAGTTTATAAGATACATCTTCAGCGACACGCGTACATACTTCTGTCGATAATTCTAAATCACTCTGATCATGTTGCTCCCAAATAATTTTCACCGATCGCCCTTCCAGTCCAGCATAACTCTTTGCATGATTCTATACAACAATTTTATGTTTTATTGACGGCAAATATAAATATCACACCAAAACTTACCCTGGAATTGCTATTGGCGTCCATGCCACTGCCGCCACCATTTGTTATGGTATTTAAAGATGTATCAAATAAATGGCTGGGATTGCTGGTGGTAGGCGTAGTTGGTGTAGTTGCAATATTGTTCGACGAAACACTTGTTTGGTTATTGCTAGGACCGGTCGAATTTTTCAGACCGCTACCACTGGCACCGGCTGTGTCAGTTTTAGTTGCTTTAGCACGAGATTTTGTAGACTTTTTGCTGGATTTACTTGACGGTGTCTTTGCAGACTCTTCTGCTGAATTCGAATTATTAGCCTTCATTATGGATTTTCTTTCCATACAATAATAAAAAACAATATTCACATAACTTCCAAACGAATTGTATACAACTAATGATGTGAGTCGCAATAAAAATAAAATTATCGTTAATTACCAAACGATATCGATTATATTTCGATAACTTGAAAACTATCGTGTATAATGTTTAAACTGTTTAAAATTAAAACTCTTTCTATTAAAAGTACTTCATAAAATATTTAATATATAATCTAAATATGTATTTAACTTAAGAAAATTCCGAAGTTTTTAAAAAGTTATCAGAAAACATATGCTGACAACGTTATTTTGATATATTCGATTTATCGGTTCTTAATTCCAAGTGTTATAAATCACATGTTATCGCTAAACTCACATCTCTAAATCAGCTGTAGTTTGTTTTGATAAGAACTAATTGCACATATAGACTGCTATATTTGTTTAAAAAACTTTAAATTACAAGAATTAAGATGTCAGAGAGTGCTAATTTACGTCAGAATTTACAAAATGTACCTTCAATATTTGAAATAAGTGCCGCTGAAACTTTGGATTCCCTTATCTATCCAGCGCTTAGTAAAATATTTGATTACCTCCATCTCGGTGTGGACTTTAAGCTTTTGGGTGCATACAGATTAAAAGGAGAGGTGTCACCTGTATTGACATGGGTACTCCAATATTTATATTTGCGCAACAGAGGTTCTTCATTTGGCGAAAGTTTCTATGGTTTGCACAGAACTGGCATGACATCTGGTGAATTAATGACACGACAGCAGAAATTCATATCCGCCAGTATCTTAACATTAATGCCCTACTTGGAGAGAAAATTAAAAACACGCAGCGCTCATCATGAAGATGTTTCGTTTTGGGAACGACAATTGCTGAATGCATTACATGTGTACCATGCTTCCAAAGCCATACACACCTTTCTGTATCTAATAAAGTATGCCGGAAGTCATTCTCCAATTTTTCGCGCTTTAAATTTGTCATTGCGATACCCTACCGAACCACCAAAAGATGACAAAACCACCTATGTCTTTCTCAAATTACTTGAAGTCTTTGCTTTCTTTCTGCAATTCATACAGTGGTGGTATTCCAACGACCAGCGTCGTAAAATAGGAGGAACATTAAAAAATCCAGAACCATTTAAAAATAAATCTGACATGTCAAGCGAAAATTTACCAGAAAAAGGTAATTGTCCGGTGTGTCTTATGAAAATTCAAACACCCACTGCATGCAGCATATCTGGTTATGTTTACTGCTGGAAATGTATAATTTCGCATTTAAAAGGACGTTCTACTTGCCCAGTTACTGGACACCAAATCACCTTAGACGATTTAGTACGAATTTACGAAACATGAGAATATATCAATTGTTATTGTTTATCACAACCTTATGAAATAGTTTAAGCATTGAATTTGTAGAACAACAGTGGACTTTAACGTTACTGTTTTGGTGGCTGTGCGATGTAATGTACCTTGTGTTTGTTCAAAATAAAAACAAAATTTATTTAATATCTCAGCTAGATTTATTGTTATTGCTATCTATCTACTTGTATAATTTAATCACTAAAAAGTGTTTTGAGCAAAATATAAAATACAAAGCACGTACATATGTATGTATGCATGTACACTGTTTTGAGCGTGCATTAAATATGTTTATTATTTATAAATCACTACTGAAGTTTCGGTAAAAAATAAGTTTTTCAATTGTAAAGTTAAGTAATCTCTCGACTTAAATTAGTTATACATATATATACTTGCACTTAAGCTGTTGGAGTAAAAAAATTACATATGCTATTGCAATTATTATAATTAATTAAAATTGAGATAAGTAAAGCCCTCGTTCCCAGTCAAAAGTAACATGCATTGCATGAAAATCCCAGTATGCAGTCATATGGTAAGCCATATTCGTTAGCACGACGATATACTCGAAGAGTGCAAAAAATGTGTAAACTGCATAAGATACAAAGTTCATTTGTTATTAGATTACAATTACTTTTTCTTTCATTTTACAAACTTACCGCCCGGCTCGCAAGACGAATTATGCCGCAAGAAGCAATATCCCGCCAAAACAAAAGCTGTTACATTTGTTATAAACAAATTTCTTTTGTACAACAGTGATTTTTCTTCCATTTGCAAGAGCGGTACTTTACGTCCATTTTTGTTGAGGAAGTAAGATAAGAGCATATACATTTCACTACAGGCAATAAACACAACGAAAGAGTTTCGATGTATCGGATAATTATCTAACGATGTCCACAATGATAGACTTAGAAGCGCGAAATTCTCCACCATATTTAGTAGGCAAGCAATAATAGCATAAACACGTCTATTACGTCTTATTGTATCTTTATAGTATTGCATGTACATTTTGACAACAGCTATTCGAAAGGGTAGTTGCATTGTGATCGCCAAGCGCCAAACGGTTTTTTGTGGTTCATAATTTCCAATCGCCGCTGATATGGAGGGTAAATAGTTGGGTACATCACAGTGTGTCGACGTGGAACGGTCAAATTCGAAGATTAACGACCAAATTACACAAAATGCAAAACTGCCAAGTGGCAGACTCACAACTGCAAGTGCAATTTTTCCAAATGGAACGCGGAATAACGGTTTTGAACCATCCAAACGGGTATATGTGGTTAATGTTGGTAACATATCTTAAAATAGTTTTGTCACAATTTCGTCTACTTAATAATTAACATTGTATATCAATATATTAACTCCATATATTTTCCACGCCCTCAATATGAAGACATTTTTGCTAAAATCGAGCTGAGTTAGCACCCAAAACAGCTGAGGAGTTTGACAACTTCTTGTTATTGATTTTGGTAAACAAAAACAATTAATAATAAACGATAACTCGATAAGCTGATGTTTTGTTAGACGATAAATAATCAACATTGCTCTACATGGTAGTTCCAAATTTATTTCCCCATTAAATATCCATCTTTATTTGATCAACGAGAATATAAAGCATATCTCTTTAAATCTTAGTTTTACAATAATTACAAAGTTGAAATTAATTTCCTAAAAAATTCTAATTTTTCTATAATTTATTAACTATAAAAATATTTAATAATTACTTGCAGTATATAATGAAATTTATACAAATAATTTGTATATTGGTAGATTAATAAAATTAACAAAATTTTACAAATATGTTAAAATTTCATTCATAGACCTGTTTTGAAATGCAACTCTACATTCAATCGCAATTACAGCCGTCTTCATAATTTTTTCATGTTTTTCATTACTCTGTATTCATATTTTCGTTGCAGAGAAAAGAATTTAGAACGCAAAAATACTTTGAGAAAAAGTACTGGAATTTAATTTAAATTAAAATATTGGAAAAAAGAACACTTGTATAACATTTTTTTAAAATTCAAATACATTCGACTGCTATAATCTGCAGAAAAGATGACTATTTTAACAAAACCATCGAATGAGAAAAAAGCGGAGAAGGTACCACTGCCATTGGCTTTGGGTGGCCATGACGATGCACCAACATTCCGAGGAGGAGCCGCACATGGAAATCTTTTGGGCGTAAGTTTGTTTTTCCTTTTTTTGTCTCCTTTTTTCTTTTGCTAACTACAGCTATATTGAAAGTGAGTTTTAAATAAAAATATATTGCATATATATGTATGTATGTAGTAGGATAAATATTTGTATGCAAATAAAGGGCACAAATTCAAATTAGTTTCCACTTTAATTTTATATTATACAACAACACAAGTGTTAACCTTCCAATTATTGCATTTACAAGTGTAAACAACAACGTAAGTGGTCGTAACACATTGAAGTTCATTTCATGCTATGTATGTAGTACATATGTTTGTATATATTATAGTTGCAATTGTGTCCTTTATAGTAAGGACACTTATTGATTTTCCCAATATAAGAAAAATATCATAAATTTACCTATTGCAATTTGACTAATGCGTACTATATTAATGTGTAAATGTAGGAAAAATTTTTTACAAATTCTTGCAGACAATGTCAAGCTCTTAGCGCATTATGTGCAATGTATTAACAAAAAAATTATATAGAAAATACAATCCATACATAGTGTGCAATCAATATAAACAATTACAGATTAGTTTAACTCTACTGTACTTTCTTATGTTGTCATATTCTGAACAAAGATTGTTGCTGTTTTACGTTTGTGAAATTTTCACACATGCAATCAATTAGTTGAATTCATTTTTTAACTACTTATATGCAAACATGTATATCTATGTAGTAGTATATGCAACTCTATGTATTTTTTTTTTATAAAAAAACTTCAACAATATTTCAAATACATTTAACAATATTTTTTATAAAATAAATACTACAACAGAAATAATGAGTAAATTAGAAACATAGCTCGGCTTTATAATATATTTCTGCTATTATTTCGTAGGAAAATAAATAACCACTTGTTCAAATCCACAAATTCCGACATACAAACTTATGTATTATGGTTATAGCTGTACATAATGGTTATAGTCTGAATAAGCAATTTTTGTAAGCGAACTGTTTTCGCATCAAGTTTATAAAAATGAAGTACATTCAGCGTTATTCATTGTTCTATTGAACTTTAGCACCTTTTGTTTTCATTTTTGTTATGCCTTCATTTTTATATATGCATATATCATATATTTAGATAAGCGCAATACAAATGAAGTTATAGAAAGCAATGTAATTGAAGTGTTGGCGGTACGAAAACTCAGAGACCACATTTCACTCCCCTAATGTTCTTTCTTCATACAATTTGCATATACGACAGCTCATTACTAATTGCTTACATATAGGTTTTCAGATATGACACTATGAGACATGTTTTGTGGTATATAGAAAAATGAGTAATTTGATCAAATATGGGTTTTTAAATGTATAAGAAAACCTATTCTTGGCAATATTGGATTTAAAACTTAGTACAGCTTATGTCATAAGAATATTATTAATTTGTTTTTCTATATACATATTATACACCCAGCCTCGCTATCACGGTGACTTAGATGGCGAATCTATGGTTTTCAATCGTCCACCATCGTGCATCAAAACTGTGTTGTTATTCCTAATCGCTGTTGTAGTCATGATGATGGGCCTGCTCGGTGGATTTTCCTTATATCGCGCATATGCGCCCACCCCTTCAAATTTACATTATCGTGCACTTTGCGATATCCCATACATGCAGGCTGGCAACATAAGTATGCCACGTCTATATGAACAAAATGATGATCTAGATTGGCGTAACTTCTTTACGCGGTTCACAAATTATAATGGTAATAATGATTTGACTGATGACTTCTTCCGTGAGGAGATCGAAATGGATATGAGCGATAATGAAAGTTATGCAAAAATTGATGTACCCGATTTCAAAGATGGACGCCGTGGTCGTTTTATGCATGATTTCAAAAAGAATCAATCGGCCATTATTGATACGTCAGCAAATCGTTGTTTCATAATGCCACTTGATCGTGACACCACATTACCGCCAAAGAGTTTCGTAGATCTAATGCAAAAGATGGGTACCGGTTACTACAACATCGACACTGATCGCGTACGTCGCAATATGCGTGTGGTCACACCACCTGTAACCGATCTCACAATGATCTCGGAGCGTATTGCTAACGAATGCTACGATATGCGGGTTTACATGTTGGAGAACTACGTTTCAGGAGGTTAGTATTTATTAAATATATAACTTAAACTTAACACACACAAAAAAACACAATTTAATTCTTCAATTTTTTTTTTTAACTTTCAGTATTTAAACGCGAGGCTAATCCTGTGGCCGATTCGGGCAAATTCGCTGAATTCATGGGCAAAGGTGTTGTTGAATTCAATTTGGTAAACATTGATGATATCGAGCAGTTCGAAAAGAATCAGGAGTAAGCTCATTTAAGCAAATGCAATGCAGTCAAATATTCAAAATTTATTTACAAAACGTATTAATTCATTTCGGTGCTTGCAACCATTTTTGTAGTATGTAGTTTGTATGATTGTTAAACTTGATGTTGATAAAACAGCGACTAACTCTAAATTTAATATTCGACAACAAAATTTATTTTTACTTACATACTCAACGACTGAATTACTGTTGTATTAACTGCTTATAGCGAATTATTGTATGAAAAGTATTTGCAATTTTATATAATTGTACATTTTTTATCATTCAAAATTATCATTATTAGAAAATTATTGGTCGATGATCAATACTTATTTTTATTAGAAAATATTTTTAAATAACTATTAGCAGAAATGTTTATGAAAATTTATTTTTTTCATTCATACAAAATTGTATTTTATATATTTACATCAAAATTTCTTGTATTCACTTGGCTATATATTATTATAATAAATAAAATCGAAATAACAATCAAAATTGCATCAAGTTGAGCGATCAAGTATGGTTAACAAATATAATAAAAAGAAAAAAACAAAAATGAAAATTTAATGACAACCAAATTAAACAACCCGAAATATTATCAATTATTGTGCATAAGAAACAATGGCGTACCTAAAAGAAAATTAATTGTGACAAATATTAAAAAAAAACAAATCATGCTAGTATATATATAATAACATATATATGTATGTCATGAACTCGCAGTGCGGCAGTACCAACAGCTGTAGGTGTCAGGCAAGTTGTTAGTAAAATTGGGAGAGTCTTCAACAATATGACTAAAAATAAAATATGCATACTGAACTTCATTGTCGCACTGTTTATACATTATAATTATTTCCTATTACAACTTTAAAAATGCTTTAGTAATATACTTTATATATTCCAATGTACTATAAAGATGTTTACATATATATTAATATTTTTATTGGGAACCTCTCTTTTTAACTCATAAATTGTTTTACATAATTGTAAAAGGTATTGTATTATAATCGATTGTGATGCACTAGTTCCATTTTGTATTATTTGAAAGTGCCCCCATATATATATTTTATAATCTATGCATATGATTGCCGAGTTTTGTTTTGAATCGTTTGCAGCAACTACTAAAGAATGCTCTCTCGATTTTCGATATAAAAATTAGTTGAACAAGTTAAATTTTCAACATATCAATATAATTGCTTTTTACGATTCATTCGATATTTAATGACAACCAGAAATGCAATAAATCAACTTTTCAATGTTAAAATATGATGTTAATAAAGGAAAATCCACTTCAAGTCTTAGTTGTTGTTGTCTTATTATTTCACTAATTAGAGGGCGGTTTCATACTTGTTAGATGTGCTGGGAAGTTATTTTGATGAATTTTTGGGATATTACGCCTTGAAAAAACCATATTTTAACGTTATCTATGGAGGGTGGAAGGGCAAACAAAATTTGACCTTTGACCTTAATATATGTAGATTTAAATGTTTCATTTTTTTTTTAATTTATTTATTATGCTAAGTTTGCTTACAACTACTTAAAATACATTTTTACAGTTATTCAACCTTCAATACAATAGAAATATTTATATAAATGGCCGACACAGTGCTAATGTGTGATCAACTCCAAAAGCAACTTTAATTACTTTGCCATTCACTGCTGTTTTGAAGGGGAAGAACTGATCTTTTTTATGCCCCAATCCTAGATGACCGAAGCGGTTTTTGCCCCACATAAAGAGATCACCATCAGAGTTTATTGCACCCATGTGAAATACACCACACCCAATAGACGTCACACTTGTTTGGTCACTGAAGTCATTACGACCGAATAAAGGTGGCAATAATTGTTGTGGTTTCGAAGTTTGCTCCACATAAGGACCAAATCCGAGTATACCGTAACCCCAGGTATATACAAGTCCCTCCTCGTTTAATAACATGCAAAATGAGCCGCCGGCTGCTATATCTTTCACCTTTCCTATGCCTTTAGTTAAGGTTAATGCGCGCGGTGTATTGACTTGAGTCTCGGCATTTTCGCTATCATCTAGTTGTCCATATTCAGAATTTCCCCAGCCAAATACTTCTCCTTTATCGTTTAAAGCCAAAACACAATCGGAAGCGCATGCCAATTTCACTATACGCTCACCACTGATATCTCCTTTGGCTAAATCAATTTCACCACTTGTTTCGTAATGCCCTTTTCCTGTTTGGCCATCTGCACCCCAGCCACATGTGTATACACAACCCAATTTTGTTAGGAACATAGTGTGATCTTGTCCACATTGTACAGAGACAATTTCATCATCTGGCTTACAAATTTCCGTTTCGGATATACGGTGTATAAGCGCACTACCACGATAGTCTTCATTTTCGATTATAGCACGCCCGCACTGACCATAGGCATTGTTACCCATTGTGAAAATGGTGCCATTTTGTGTAACTACAACCAAATGTGCGCGTCCAGCTGCCATACAACGCACTTGCATGTCTGCGTCGGTTTCATTTTCGCGCCTTGGCAGATTTATGGCGGTAGGATAGATTATTACATCTAAATTTGTGGGCTCCTTTATGCTACCCTTAACTTGAAATCCCAACTGGGAATCAGTGTTTAATCCAGAACCAAAGAGTGTCTGACCATCGGAACGCTGCACTGCAAACGCAGAGAATCCGTAACCGGCTGCAATATCTGTAATATCTGTGTTAACTGAGAACTGCATTCGTGTTGGATGATGTACCATTTCGGTGTAACGCTCCTTCGATTTGCGTATATTACTTTGTAGACCCAAAGCTCCTGTCTCTTGAAACCCCCAAGCATAAACACGACGCTGTTTCGGATCTGACACTTTGGGAGTGTAAGCTGTAAAGGCAGTTAGTTGTTAAACGTTTCGCGCCATAAACCGTTCTACTTACTTAAAATCTTCGATTTGTCTTGCATTAAAACACTCCGTTTTGCTTTCGTAGTATATTGACGATCTGACAGTCGGTAAATTATTTTTAAGTTTCGCAACATTTTTGCAATCGATTTAAGGATTATTTATTATGAAATTTAGCAAAGGAGAATCCACCCCACCTGAATAGGAATGAATTAGAACAGTTTACAACAGCTGTTTCCGTATCAACAGCTGTTCGTGGGCATGTCAAAAATCGTGTACTTATGTATATTATGGTGGTCCATTCTCCAAACGGCGTTTGAGTAAAAGTGGTGATATTTAAATTTATTTTTATATTCAGTTTCTGAAGTAATCAATGCAGACAGTCATTAAGGATATTGTAATTGGAATTCTGTAGGCGGTGCAGCACGAAGTTGCCGGCATATACATATTTAATGGCAAATTCATATAGTTTTGTTATATATATTATGTTTAATCCATTTGCTCTTTTTTATACATATTTAAGGCAATATGTATGTTTTTAAGTGATAAGTAAATAAGCTTTCCCATTCTTAAAAAATAAATGTAAAATGTAAAAAATAATTTATATAACAGCGCCATCTATACTTTGGACATAATAACATTGATAGTGTGATTAATTCACGATAATATCACGCAAAAAATATTGATTTGGTAACACTAGCGAAATATATGGAATGTTTACTTGGATACCCTGGTTCAGGCCGCAGACAGATGGCGATGAAAAAGAGTTGTTGAAACGAAGTTGTCAGAGTGTCAAAGTGTCGGAGAAAAATCGTGAACCAGTGAAAATTTGATATGATTGAAAATATTTAAAATACTTAGTTACAGTGAATATATTAAGGCTCATATATTACAGCGGTATTTAATGATATGAGTAAAGTGCATTAAACCAATTTTTACGTTAAAACGTATTGGCTAATGGGCAAAGTCACTAAGTGAAAATTTCAGTGAAGCAGCGTAATTAGCTATACAAATCAATATTAAATTAATAAAAAAATAATAATAAATACCGTGAAAAAGTGTTGAAAAAAAGTAATTTACTATTATACCGGTAAAAGTCAATTCGTCGATTTTTCTACTCGGTGAAAAATTTGTTATAATTAACGAGCGCCGCCCTTAAATAGTGTACCAAGTACCTACCGCTAAGCGAATACATTCATATAGTTCATTGAATTTTTATTAAAACAATTTCTAGGACAATATAACTGGATTAACAACAATCATTTTTGGCAAATCAGCGTAATGTTATTGCATTAAAAGGCTGGGGCTGTGCGAAATTGCTTTTGCCATAAAACCCGAAAATCGTCTCCGGTAGGTACACACAAAAATTCATTCTACTTTTTGCTCCTCTTTTCATACTCTGTACACATTCGCTCGCGTGCAATATGCGCTCCTGTTCCACAATTATACTTGTTCATACTCTCCACTCAATATATAGGGGACCTTACTACCTATAAAATCCTTTGCCAATAAAGCCGTATCTTTGGCTTGTGAATCTACACATGTATATTGATACAAAATTTTGAAAATTTTTCGTATGCCATACGTTTGGCCTTCCTGTTACGGTTTTTCACATAGACATATGGTGGTGGGTGGATAATGGATAGGGTGGAAATCCGTTTAAGCTCATTCGGTATGTTTCGGTTTCACGAAAATACGAACACAGCGCTTATGATTGGAGTATATGGTTCTCCAGTAGTGGTTAAACTCACCACTCAATGCTCAATATGGCTTATAAGTTTTAAAATAAATAAATATAAAACTAAACAATATTAAACAAAACTTTTTAAAGATAGTTTCACATTTTATAAACAATTGTATTGGAAATAGAAAAAAGGAGTTGGTATAATGTACAATTTAGAAATTAATAATCTTCCTTTTTCATCCCTTAAGGAGTTTCTCTTTTGCATTATGAGAGCTATGTTTTGCAGACTTCGGATGGGAGTATGTGTTCATATTCACCTTATTTGTTTTCGCGTCTTCTCACATTCTACCATCCCAAAAGTTAATAATGCTCCTTTCGCACATTTAGCGCCTATTTAATAATTATTATGTTTTTACTCCATATGTTTAAAATAAAAAAAAACTTGGGCGTGGTCGTTTCCATATTTTATAAAATTAATTTTTAAATTTTGCAAAAACACATTGAAAAGAGATTGGTATATATTATTTACAAGTGCACATTGGAAAAATGCATATATTTTTTGTATAATTATCTGTACTTTATTCCAATAGTTAATATGTAACTGGAAACAGAAAATAAAATCTAATACTAAAGTATGCCGCGTCTCGTAAATTCATAAAAAGTTTATTTTCGTGTTAGTATACCAGTAAGAATAACTAACATACTTTTCTGTTAAATAAAAAACCTTTATATATATACTATGGCACACGTTTAGTATGAAGCATGTATGTAGTTCCATATTTATATGCGCGGATTCACATCGGTGGTGGTGTGACAAACGATAATTCATTTGTGCTGCATTTCCTTTTGTGCCAACAACTTAACCTTTACCGTATACTTCCAAAATGGGGGTTATCGGTAGTGCACATAGTACATGTTGTCGTTCTCAATGTTTGCCATACTATATTAAAAAAAAATAAAACACCACCTCCCTCCTGGCAAGGTAAAGTGATATTCTCAACACACCACCCTTCAAAGCACTTTCTTTAAATTAATGTTTACATACTACTCTTACTCAGCGTCAATATATTTCTATAATATATCTACATATTTATGTTCATACATAATATTCATATCACATGCCGTCTGCATCAATAGACTTTGGTACTTCTACTACTACTGTACCTGCAGTGACCAATGATCAGCATCCCTCTGCTGATTACCGTTATATAGATTTCTGTCTAGCCCTTATTTTATGTCCAATTTTTGACGTTTATATTACAAATTAAAACCTTGTTGAAGATAATATGTCAAGCCTGTTTGTACCAAATAAACTTGAATATCGCAAGTGATATTTTTATATTATTTGCAAAAGTTGTGCCAGAAAGTATTTTAGTATTGTTGATAACATGAACGACATTTTTGAAATCCTCTCATATGTACGTAGAAAGAGTGGACCTTTTACCCGGGTCAGCTTGAGATTTTACTTATCAATTTTTGAATTTTTTTATTGCTAGAACAACAATAAAAACAATAATTACAACCGATTTTGGGTAGTTTTCATAACATGTTTTTGAAGTATTTCATCCTTTCAAATAATCTATAATATGTTGACCACCCTAATGCCCCCTAAAAGCATACATACGAATATACAATAAGTTCTATATCCTTGTATGTCCATTGAAGTGTGCGCACGGCAACAAGCAATCAGCAGCAAAACCGGCATCAACAAATGTGTACCAAAAGCAAAATGTCCATGCATAAAGTACCGCTGCCTATGTAAATTTACCGATTATTTACAAATTTTACTAACATCAGTTTACGTTCTATATAATGGATATGTATGTATGTCACTATACAAGTGCAAATTTTCATTTTTGTATACGTTGAAATTCTGATGACATTCTCTTTCAAAGGATTATTTCGCAAATGCCATTTCATTAACCACCTACATACATATGAACTTACATTACCTACATACATATGAACTTACATTCATACATATGTATATGTTCATATATACATACTTACATATGTATGTATAAGCCAATTTTAGTTTTTGTTTACTTCGTAACTCTTCTGGCTTGTTGTCATTGCTACAGAGCATATAAAAGTTAACTACTCTGTAAACTGCTGTAATCATGAGGAAAACAGAGTTCAGCAAATTTACTCTTCCAATATCAAATATTGACATTCAAATATTGTCTGCAGATTTCAGATATGTAGTTAGTTCTAGGCACACGATTTGGTTTGGAAGCAGATATGAACTCTTTGGAAACAATTTATTTTACAGTTTTGTTTGTCAAATAATTAAAACGTTTGAATATTTATTTCAAACAATATTAACTATGAACTACTGCATGCCTCTGAGGTTCGTTATTTAGCAATTCGTAGTTTTCCGAAATAAACACTGCTTGTTAATGGAATGTAGAGGGTTTGTTGTGGAGCTTGGTCAGAAGTGTTCATAATTTTCATAAAATCGTTATAATTCGTCATCATATGATCGAAGACAGAGAGAATTAGTTTTTAAACACTTTAAACATGACGTGTTTACGTCATGAGTCTGGATAACCATTACAACAATAACAGAAACAGATTCTTCTTAAGTGGGTTTGAAAAAAAATACCTCAGTTCGTGACGTCATAAACAAAGAAAGCGGCATTATTTGTTTACAGTGGCTAAAAACAAGATTGACAGTTCGTTATGCGGTAGTACCTCACACTCTTGTACTTATTCATTATTGCAAATTATCAGTCTGGAAAAACTGTTAATTTCTACTTTTTGGCAATTCAGTGTGTAGCTGTTCGAAATGCGAAAGAAAACTAAAAAAAAGTTTCGTTGAATTATCCAATAATGAATTTGTACAATAAACGGCCGGGTGTGAAAAAACAAATGTTAATCTAAATCAGTGCGTGTGTCAGTGTTTTAATTACTACTGTACGGAAACCACTTTCTTTAGGGCGGCATGATGGCATGTTACTACTTTTTCAACACTCAATTTATTTTACGTGATTTTCTCATTTTTCTGTAAAGTTATGCAGCCAATTTAAATTACTGTCAGCAAAAAATATATATTTTTATTTCCTATATTTAAATTTACCCAACTTCACGTGCCATCTCGGTTTGTGCCAGTTCTACATTGCGTTGGTATCTTCCATTTCACTGTTGTGGGTTGACATTTTGACTTTAAAACTTTTCTACCTCGTAAACTTCGATGTGCATACTCGTACATTAGAAATTATGTTGACTTTTTTGTGCGCTTTCAAGGCGTGCCCGCCACCGTTATAGTTGTCTGCCATTCACGTTTTGCTTCAGCAGAAGAACATGGCACAGATTTTGTGTCATTCGTCATTTTCTCTATACTGTAAACTGAAAATATTATTGTAACATACCGAAAGCCAACGACTGTGGTTATTTGCCGCTTTGCTGCAGAGACCTGAAGGTCTTCACTTCATTCTAATGAAGATATGGTGTGGTCATAAAGCGAAAGAGTGACGAAAAAGAGCTACAAACAATGCAAGAACTTAGAAACAAGCACTTTGAATAATAATCACACTCAGGCAGGAAAATATCCACATACATATCTACGTTCATATTTACATGGAAGCAAGTGCTGCGCGAGTATCAACCTCAAAGTGAAGTTCATTGGCCATAAACTGCAGTCGCTGAAGCGCCAAATGAGGAGCTACTGTGGCAAAAATAAATTAAGTAACAGCAATGCTTGTCAGCAACATTCGTTTATTTACTATATACAAACATACCTACATATGTAAGTATGGCTATGTATATGGTGCATGCAATTAGTAAGGTGCTATATTGCTTTTGTCGTTTTCTTGCCTCTGTTTGTTGTTGTGCGGCACAATGCGATCTCTTAGCTGGCGCATGTGCCCCAAAGTTATTGATTGACGTCCACTATTTTTCACAACAACAACAAAAACACATAGATAAATAAATAAGAAAATGCAAAGTGTTGAGTGCGTGTGCACCAAACGTCGGTTAGAAAGTCAGCCGCAGCACAGCCCCTTGGCAATCAATATTTATGTGTGCTTTACTCGGAGGCAGTTTAAAGCACTTCAACGGTGCGCCACAAATTTAAGTGAGAATAAAACCGATGCTGTGTTATGATTTTACGGAGTATACAGGGAGCTATGTAGATATTTTCTTAACAAATAACTTAGTTCACAAAAAATGCTGATGGACTTTATAATCTATATATTTGTCTATATATACAATTAAAGCAATTTCATCGTATGTATATTTACTGGTCGCCTACATGTTTTGCAAAAACTTTAATTTGCCACAATGTTTTTATTGAAACAGGGTTGCCAGCTTTTCAATGTTCTAATTCTAAAAAACAATACAATGCAAATATTAAATATAAACAATAAACTTGTTTTTTAATTTAAAAAAGTATATAACATAAGAAATTTAAAATAATTTCTTGAATTTTTATCAATACCCTAAATTATGAAATAAATCTATACTAATATATAAAGCTGAAGAGTTTGTTTGTTTGTTTGTTTGAACGCGCTAATCTCCGAAACTACTGGTTCGAATTGAATAACTCTTTTTGTGTTGGATAGTCCATGTATCGAGGAAGGCTATAGGCTATATAGGTGTAAAAAACGGGGGAAATTATTTATCTTTGAGGGTTTCCGTTCCTTGCGCTGCGAAAGCGGTTCAAGATTAGATACGCTAAGGATCGAGAACGGTTGGACCATTCTTGATGAAATGTTCAGATTGTTCGTTGTGGATCTTGCAAGGTTTAGTCGGAAAATTGTAAAATTCCAAAAAGTGACTTTTTTTCATACATTTTTTTTTTCAATCTATCTATAAAAAAACAACAATTCGGAAAAGTCGGAAATTGGCAAGTGGCAACAGAGAATTCAGAATTGCAAATGAGCGGTGACATCTACAATGAAGCATTGAAATTCATATGCCATCACCAAATCGTCAAATTAGAGATCTACTGAATCGTGCATACGACAGAATAACTTTGGAACAACAAGTATAAAGAAATGTTTCATTATTTAATGAGCAGCAAAAGACGACCTATGATGAATTGATTAAGGCTGTCCATGATGGAAATGGTGGACTTTTATTTCTTGATACGCACGGTGGAACTGGGAATCCTGATTGATTCTGATATCATTGATTTTGGCATTACGTTGGCTCTCGCATCTACTGAAATTGCAGCAACGCTACTTGAAGTTGGAGAAACGGCACATTCGACATTGTAGCTTCAGTTAAACATGCAAATCTATGAAACATCTATGAGATGAGTGCAATTTTCTAGAAGCACTTGACAGAACAATGAAAGATCTGTGGAATAATAATCGTCGCTTTGGTGGCGTAATGATACTGTTATTGACAAACACATTCTGTTATTTCGAAATCAATCGAAGTCATTGTACTTGTGGCGGCACGCGAAAACCATATGATTGACCATGAATATGCGTGTGTTCCTGCAACAGAATTAGCACCGCAAAAGATTTGCAAAGGACTGGGCAAATTCTGGTTAATACTTCTAATGGTTTGATATCAATCCGAACATTAGCCAAATTTATCGTAACTACGATTGGTTGAGTGCACGCAGATTTTTAACTGGCAAAAACCCGATGTCGATGATTTAATCTATACGACTTAAAGTCAACTTCCGGTGTTCATACACATCGATCGATCATGTTGAAAATGAAGACGAAGCTGTGAATTATCCAGTGAAATTTCTAAATTCTTTGTCATTATAATGCTTTGTCATTTATTATGCTTCGCAATCTTCAAGGAGCTATCGAATAATGTAATAGTTGCAAGAATTTTTTAAAGGGACTTACAAGGGGGTAGAATGCTTGATTCCACGAATTTCTTTGAGTTCCAACGATTTGCCATTTCAGTTCAAACGTATTCAGTTTCCAATGAGACTTGCATTTGGGATGACAATAAACAAGTCTCAAAGACAGTCGCTGGAGGTGTGTGGCATACATTTCATTCACGAGTTGAAAAATCATCTTCTCTGTACATTTACGCACCGGAACAGAAAACAAAAAATGTTGTTTATTAAGCTGAGTTACATTGAAAAAAATTTGAAAAATCGCAAATAAATGTTTTCTAACACTATACAAATTCAACTTTGTTTTCAAAACAAATAATTTCACGCAGTGCAACGACTGCGGAGTCAGCTAGTTAAAAATAAAATTATTCTATTATAGAAATATTTATACAATGTTGTAATTATAACTGTAAAAAAATACAAACCAAACCAGTATTTTCAACAAAATGTTTAACACTACTTCAACTCTCGACATTTCAATTGCTAGCAAGTGATAAACTACCATGATCCGCGCAATGTGCAAGTGTTTACATTTACATATTTCTATGTACTCGGTAACCTAATTAACTTCCTTTACACTGCAATAGGTCTGTGGATATGTAGTATGTGTTTATTTTGAAATACTTCATTATAGTGTTGTCATTGAGTGGTTCTTTTTGTTACGCCCCTGAATTTTTTTAGGCGCTTGCCCTAACTCAAAATGCATGTGCATAAACATCCGTAAATATGTTTACATACATGTATGCGTGCTGAAACCGCATCTGCTGTCAGTGTTAGAGATAATGTTTGGTTTTCGATTTCATTTTTACATTAATTTTACATGGTCTATCAGCTAAGTATCTAATTAATTATGTTTACACATGTACTTAGATAAATCGTTTTGAGTTCTACCGGAAGAAGTCACGATCTTGTGAAAAAAATTAATATAGAATTTCAAAACTTGATTAATAATCTTCTTGAATAATTTTCAGTAATCTGACCAAAAAAATTATGAAAAATAATGCTTCAAACTCCACCCCGTCGAAAAGAAGTTCTTTGTGATCCAAAAAAATGTCTTGACGTATATGATTAATTTCGCCTCCAGATAGTTCTTCTGGATAGTAAATTGGAATGTTTAAGTCTAAATTGAAGCTACTGTTAATGGCATATTGACGACAGTGCTTTAATGGTCCCACCTTTTAATTTTACAGTCATAGGTTAGGTTAAAGGGCTCATCCAATTGATTTTAGACGGCTATAATCGTCCGTTCTGTATGATACCGCGAACTCTTAAATATAAATATCGCAGACATTCCAAGAGTCGACCAAACGCTTTGAGCCTGCAACGAATTTGTTGATATCTATTCAGGTTAATTCATCCGGTTCGCCGAAACTAGTGTCTTAGTCCGACGAAGGCGGGACAGTGAAGGAGAGAGTGTTTTGAGGTTTCGCGCAGGTGCTGGTCGTTAAACAGCGCCTACAGAGCTCGTGCGAGATCCACAGATCCAGGAGGATAGTGGGGCAGCAGCCGGTCCCAGTCTGATGAGATTGCGTCTAGAGCGCCTTTATGTATAATATTCACATTATAATATGACTAACAAGTTCGGGATATTACGATTTTTGTCCCTTTAATAATACCCGTCAGAGAATGTGTCACTTATAAAAGGCATCAATGTATCAAATTTCATCCGCAAATTGACTCTTCATTCCCTCGTTTACTTTATACAGTCCCAAATAACATATAGGGGACCGTCAGTTTTCCCATATTAAGTTTAAACTAGTGCTCTTTTATAGCAAATCAACCCTTTGCATTTTCACTACACTTCACACAGTGCATTTATTTCAATTGAGGACGTAGTACATTTAAAGCACGCTCTGCAGGGTGACAGTCCTGAAATATTCATTGAATAGCAGTAAAGTTTTTTTAGTGACTGATGCCTAAAAATAAAGCAAACATAAAATAATATTTAAACTGATAATCAGTATTCATATAAATTTAGTATTTAGTGAAATCAGTTGATACCAACGAGAAAAATAATTAATGAAATAATGATGAAAATATTAAACAATTTTTTTTTAGTTTAATTAATCGCATTATCATTGCATTTGAATTTATTTTAATAATGATTTTTCACAATACCCTTGGACGCAATTAAAGTAGGATCTATAATGTGGCCACTGCAGACTACGGTGTCATCTGCACAAACTGCGAATCTACTCGTCGGTTCTTTGCCGATTCTGTGATTCGGAGGCGGAGATACCAGAGCACTTACTCCTTGACTGCCCGGCGATCGCGAAGAAAATGGGACAGACAATTGGATTTTAATAGTTTATGAGGCTTCACTGACGATATCTCCTCTAACTTATCGTACTGTGGGGCCCCTAAGTACCTAAAACGCTGTCTCGCTAACGCAGGACAAACGCACAAGAGATGCTCCACTGTTTCCTTGGTGCCCCGCTCTTGACATTTTCTGCATTCCTCCCGATCTGACAACCCCATTTTATAGGCATGTGCCGCTACAAGGCTGTGATCGGTAAGAATGCCAACCATGGTTCTACAGCCCTTTCTATCGAGCTCCAGTAGGAACATTGTATATATTTGATCTACCGCTTTGCACATGACCTTTGCAGTTTTAAACCCCGGTAGATCCTTCCAGCGAGATATGATTCTTCTTGCCATGCACCTGTCTATGTCATCGTATAGAATGTGCATGGGTTTAGCGATGTTGATCATGTTTCCACTCTTGACAATCCCGTCTACGATTTCGTTGCCCTCGATGTCTTTATGGCCTGGCACCCAGTAGAAGTATAGCCTCATATTTCTGGCGACCCTCACCACTGCTGCCCTGCTGCTCATGACACTTTTGGCCGATATTCGACACGAGGTTACTGCCTTCATTGCCGCTTGGCTGTCTACGTAGATGTTAATTTTAGAGTATTGGCCTTGTGCGCTGGAGGCTAGCTCTGCTGCCTTCCCAATAGCAAAGACCTCTGCTTGAAATATACTGCAGTGGTTCGGCAGTTTGAACGGTTGTCTTATGCCTAATTCCGGACAGTATATTCCTGCACCTATTCCCTCATCCATTTTAGAGCCATCCGTATAGATATTTAAGGTGTTGCGTGTAGTTACGGTGCCCTTGCGCCAACCTTCCTTTTCCATGTTTACCATGAAACCTCTTTCCCAGTTGTAGAATGGGACCAGATAGTCGATACCTGTCAGACTGCCCTTAGCAATCGAGCTGTGTCCGAAGGATCTGTATGTGAATTCACCTATTGCCATCAGTCGACCCGTCGCTTTCGCCGCGCAGCTTTCGGCAAAGAGATCTATAGGTGGCAGGTTTAATATTCGTTCTAGATCAGCCGTTGGGCTGGTTCTTAGGGCCCTACATAGCGCTGTAAGCCGCTGTACCTTTTCCATCGGCTTCCGATACGTAGATTTTCTAGTACCCGTCCACCATACCAGAACCCCGTAGAGCAGAATTGGTTTCACTATTCCACTATCCACTATCCTCACTATATAATCTAATCTATAGCACTTCTTGTTTTTACCATTTATCGCTTCGTTGAAACTCCTTTGTATCATATGCATTTCAAGTACCTCATGGTATATAAGCGTTATAGTCTGATAACACAGCCACACAAAAAAAATTGTTGGTTCTGACCTGGGGGTCTCACTATGTAGACTTTATGTGTTTTGGGTCGCTGAATCCGAATCCGAGGTCCATTTAACCCCATCAGTTCAGGATTTTGACATAACCTCAAAAAACCAATATGGCGGACACGTTTTCGAAAAATTCATCGGATTCGCTTGAAATTCGTTACTCGGGGGTTTTTGGGGTCGCTGATTACGAATTTGAAGTCAGTTTTTGAAAATTCAAAATGGCGGATCCAATATGGCGGACACTTTTTTGAAAATTCATAGGATTCGCTTGAAATTCGTTACTCAGGGGTTTCAGGAGTCGCTGATTACGAATTAAAAATGAGTTTTTAAAAATTCAAAATGGTTGTGGAAAGAATTTTAGGTATCAGTCGAAATTATTTTAGCGATTTGTCCTGATGGAGGTATACTTTACTCGATCGAATTCTGCTCCATGAAGTCTTCAGTGTACACTAAAGAAAAATATGGATAATAAATCTTATTTATTTTTGAAAAATATAATTTATTTAATAGTATATATTATGTTATATATATAATATATTAATATATATAATATATTAATATATATAATATATTAATATATATAATATAATATATTTAATAGTTTTCTTTTTTCGAGCTATATCGAGTTCTTTTTTCTTCAAAAGATCTATGTAATGGATTTCTTTTGCGCTTGTTGTTTTGTCCAAGTGATTCTTTTTTTAGCATCCAGCAAAAATCTGCCAACATATTCACATCCCACACTCCCTGATAGCGAGTTTCAACAACTTTAATGTCTTGGTGGAAACGTTCACCTTGTTCTTCACAAAAATGTCCCACGTTTTCAGGAAATTTGTCCAGATGAGAGTGCAAGAAATGCAGCTTCAAACTCATCAAGCACCCTAGTTTCTCGTAGTCATGTAACATTTTGGCCACAATTTCTTTATATTGTGGACTTTTTCGATTTCCCAAGAAGTTTTCTGCAACCTCTCGAAAACTCAACCAAGCTGCTTTCTCCTG
Source organism: Zeugodacus tau (assembly GCA_031772095.1). Lineage (NCBI taxonomy): Eukaryota > Metazoa > Arthropoda > Insecta > Diptera > Tephritidae > Zeugodacus > Zeugodacus tau. The sequence goes on along the minus strand of CM062651.1, from coordinate 53,656,294 downwards.
ATCATTCATTTGACTAATAAAGACATTATCCTTAAACATTTTTCGAATTTGAGGACCGTCAAATATACCTTCTTTAATTTTGGCCTCAGAAATTTTAGGAAAAATCGTCTGCAAGTATTCGAAACATTTTCCTGTCTTATCTAGAGCCTTGACAAATTGTTTCATAAGACCTAGCTTGATATGCAAAGGAGGAGGCAGGATCTCTGATGGATCTACGAGAGATTCATTAATGACATTGTGCGACCCAGGTGTAAGGGATTTTCTCTTTGGCCAATCCCTTACCTTATAATGCTGTTTTCTAGCTCTACTATCCCATAAACATAAGTAACAGGGGTATTTTGTAAATCCAGACTGTTGCCCGAGTAACATGGTTATGATCTTGAAATCTCCACAAATCTGCCACCTGTGTTGCTTGTAACCAATTTTATTTAAAAGTATTTGCATATTATCATATTTTTCCTTCATTACAGTCGAGTGGGCTATAGGTATAGGAGCAAAAACGTTGGAATTATGGAGTAATACTGCCTTAATACTTCTTTTCGACGAGTCGATGAAAAGTCGCCATTCTGTTGCTTTGTAGCAGTCTTTTTTCATTTCATTCATCAGTCCGTAAATATCTGTACAAAATACAAGATCTTCATCTTTAGAAAAGTATTTCCGAAATTCTAATTCTCGATTTCGATATATGAAAACCTTTGTTTTTTTCTCTAGGAAAGCATGCTGCTTAAAAAACGAAGCCAAAAACTCCGCACTGTCCTTTGGCAAACCTAAGTCGCGTATGAGGTCATTCAATACAGGCTGTGAAACCAGCGTTAGGACTGGTTTTTTATTGTCTTCACTTTCAGAATAGTCAGTGTCGCTATCGTTATGGTCGCTCTCAGGCTCGTAATCATCCACATTCATCAATTCGTCATTTTTCACTGCGTTGATGCTCTCGAAATCAGTTCTTTCATTTTCTTTGTCAGATAAAATTGGAGCCTTTACTGATGTCACTATTTTATAGACACACGCAAGATCCAATTACTCAGCATAGGACTTAAGCAAAATGTACTCTTCTCAAACAAAGAACCGAAATAAGATTTATTATCCATATTTTTCTTTAGTGTATCCGCCATTTTGAATTTTCAAAAACTGACTTCAAATTCGTAATCAGCGACCCCAAAAACCCCCGAGTAACGAATTTCAAGCGAATCCGATGAATTTTTTGAAAACGTGTCCGCCATATTGGTTTTTTGAGGTTATGTCAAAATCCTGAACTGATGGGGTTAAATGGACCTCGGATTCGGATTCAGCGACCCAAAACACATAAAGTCTACATAGTGAGACCCCCAGGTCAGAACCAAAAATTTTTTTTGTGTGGCTGTGTAATTGAAGGACCAGGGTACTCACAAATAAAATCGATAAATCTCTATATATTCATATATAAAAGTATACATTACCTCGACATGTTGAATAGATCATTTGTATTTACATATATAGTCTATTAATAATTTTTTTCCAACGGTGAACTATAAAGAGTAATGCTATATATTGGGGCGTTTTTCTGTTAGGTTTGTGTGGCATTCAACATACAAATAAGAAAAGGTATATCAAATATATTGGTTACTTATTCCGCATAAAACTCACCAATATTAACATAATACTGCCATCAGCCTATTCACATTTGTTTATAAGTTCCGATCGCGACCTTCACCTTTAATGCTTTTCTCTTTAAGGTGTCAATGTGCACATTTTGCGTGGACGCACTGCTGTAGACAAATGGAGTAAAACAAATAAATGTTACGCATATATTAATGTAAACCAATGAATGATTTGCTGACACAATCGAAACAAACCAGTCTTGCATTTATGTTTTCTTTCTCACGCTCTTCCGCTCCCGCTCTGTCTTGACTGCGCATACGTAATTTGCAGATCTACATTCAAATCTATATACATATGTACGTATGTATGTATAAATTAAGTAGATCGTTTAAGCCGAAGTGCTTATGATTCATTGGCTTTTGTATATTCATAGGTACAAAAATATTTTTTACGATAAATTTGTATTTATCATAGACACGACTGTATAGTAAATTCAAAGCAGCACAATGGATTAATAAAATTTCAGAATTACTCAGCTTACTCTGTTTAGTATACGAGTTTACTGGATTGTAAAAGACATATGTTTAACAATTCGTTCTTCTCGAGTTCATTTGAGGTCGTGGGTGTATCGGAGTTTCCTTGAACAAACAGACTTTTTAAGGCTATTAAAAAGATTTCTTATGATTTTCATTTGCTTATTTGAGTTATGTGAGTTGAAATCATAATTATTTACATATATATCTAAGATCTTGACGGCTTTGCTCCGTTTGCAAGTTCTACATACATATATTTGGCCTATAAAAGTAAGTTAAAGATACAAAAAATGCTTGTGATTAGTTCAATTATTTAGATTTCAGAATAGTCAATTGCATAATTCATAAAATAATGAGGTCATACTAGGGTACAATATTTATGGTTACATTTTCACATGGCATTTCAGAATTGGTTTTCTAAAATGTTATTTTGTGTTTAGGAAAACAAGTTTAGGATTCTAACATGAAAACTGTTCTAAGATGGCCTCTCAAAGATTCTTGAATTCTTTATACCAACGAAGCATTCAGCTTCTTACCAATCTTCGAACTGTATAGATTATCACATTGGTTTATCTCACGATTCAAATTAATTCTTTTTACTGAGGTAATACTTCAGTCAGGTGCAAAGCACTAGTTCTTTATAATTTTAAGTTATGTTTAATAAAATATAAATGTATAAATATTTAAAAAAACTAAAAAAAGATTAAGTATATTTTTCTCATTAAGAAAATTGTTTAAGGTTTAGATGGTGTTTCCGTTGGATCATTTCCGGAGACCTCAGTCTGTGTATCAGAGCTGTGTTGTGTTCGAACATTGAGAAAACGGCTCGGTCCGTTTTATAAAGGGCAGCAAGATAATTTCTAATTAGAAGATGATAGTGGATAAATTCTGATCGAATTACCATTTTCGAATCTTGGACGTATTTACACCTTTAAGATCCCAGATTTGTGGGATGAGATGAGTCGAAATATTTATCATAAAGTCTACAGCTGGTCAGTACTATAGAGATATGGAGAACTTCGAGTTAGAGTCGTTCGAGTTATGGAAGTTCAACTGTATTTAAGTCAAATTTAAACCATTTAACTGATCTGAAGAAGAATTAGGAGATAACTAGGGAGTATATTCTATTCTTACCAAATATTAAAGGTCGGAAATAATTTTATTCTGTATATAAGGGCTGGGGGTGTTATGGAACTGGGATGTAATCATCAAGGATGCAATTACTCGAGGTTATGAGTTATAAATATGTAAATAAATGCAAATAAAGTTCTAGCCTTATAAATATGGCCAGACATAGGTAATAAAATATAAATAAAATGTCCTAGTACTGGAATAATGTAAAATACCGTAATGATCAGTTCGCTGACTCATTAACATACGAACTTTATTTTCATATAACTAAATGAGGGTGAACACGATATTATTGTAAGCTGCGCACATTATAGGTTTAGCTGTTAATTTTTCCTTCATGTGCTATAAATACTTTCCTCTGACCCATAGCGGAGTCTGATAAGCAATTTCGTCGTTGTGAGCCGCACAATGAATGTCTCTCTTTGAGAACCAACAGCGGCAAGTGTGTCGAATTGCATGACGAAGTTTTATTTTTATTTTTTTTCCGATAGTAGAAACCGCATTACAAAATATTATATGAATGCATATGCAGGTTGAGTAATGCAATAGAGTAGGACTTGACATACGTGCAAATGTGCATTTGTGTTTAAAAATAATGAGTTTAAACTAAATATTTCAAAATTTTGATAAGCCTACAAGTTGGTTTATTCACTTAACCAACTAATTACTGTATACGAGTGCAACAAATAGGCTCGAAATAGAGCTTATAATTAAAGTCAGCTCGCCTACGTACCAGACGTGATTATTGGTTTAATATTTTTTGTCGCCGACATAAAATTAATTTATGTCTTTTAATTTTTGATTTTTTTTCTATGATAGTACTGTGAGTGAAATGTGAATCTACTAATGTTTCGTTTTTTGTTGTTGTTAAATTGAGTTTTCTATTTGGCAAGCGAAATGTTTTACTTTTTCCAAGCACTTTTATAACCACACTTGTTGTAATTGTTAACTTTTTGGTTTTGCTGCGGTTGCCTACTGTCGTCGTCGTCGTCGTCGTCATATGCCAGTAAATGTAGTTTTTGCTCCCAGATACTACAACTTTCACTTGTTTTCGTTTGTTTGCATTTTCAATCTTGTCATGGCTGCAGCTACAACTGAGTTGAAGCATAACATGAGCCACATGCAATTACGAATAACCAACAATTATTATTATAAGTTTCAAACTGATTTTTACCTTTTTCGGCTGTTACTCACTACTCATGTCTGATAAACGGAATTTAAGCGCTTATGTATATAGATATATGTATATATACATATGTATATGCGTATGTTTATATATGTACGAACTTCTGTTTACTATTTTCGCACGAAACAAATGATAAGCATTTAGAAAAATTTTATCAGTTTTGATAAAACGAAAGTTAATATATACATATGCATGTATGTATTTACATTTTGTATAAAAATAGCGAATTTTGCAATAACAATTTTTTCTTCTTGCCTAAAAAGTTAAAGTTATAAAATTATAGAAAAGAAAGTTACCATTTTTCCAAATTATTAATTTTTTCATTATTTATCTGTGAGTGATTCAATATTTGTAATCAAAATTAATAAGAATTGATTTCTATGATTGATTTTCGGCAAATCTCAAATAAGTAATTATTGTGTACTAATTTCTACACACACATAAAAATTTTATTCAACTGTAATATTTTAATACATTGTCTTATTAATTATATAATTTCTGCTATTCTGTCAAATTTCTTCAATCATTAAAATTTTTTCTTTCTAAATATACAAAGGACGAATTTCGAGTGAAATAGATGACGATATTTCATTTACCATTCAATAATAATTTTCATTTCGTCGAAGAATATGAGAACTGATTTCATGGATTTTTAGCTGTAAATTACAATATTTATGAAAATTCAATTAACATCAGTAAAATCGCTCATATATCAACCGATATTCAATAACGTTAATAAAACTAAAATAGTTTGAATATTCGTTGTTTAAAAAAAGACCAGTATTTCACATCTGGTTTCAAAAATTATTTGAAACATAGGTAAATCTAAAAATTATGTACAGATACAAAGAAATGGGGTTCAGTTCTTGGTCGAAAAGCATTACAGGGACGCGGCATAGAGTTGACTAGGCCTTCATAACGGGCTTTAGGTATTTCTTCCCAAGAATCCTTCACTATTACCCAATATTGCTTTTCTGAATATCACCCCATAGGTTATGTATGGGATTTAGGTCGTACAATTGCTCAGACCAAGGCATGACATTGATCCCTTTGATACGAAACTCCTCCTTGATTAGTCGACTTTTATTATTCGGGTTATTATCCTGCTGGAAGACCCATTTCAGAGGCATTTCGTTTTCAGTATAAGGTATAAGGTAACATTGTGCTATTCAAAACATCAACGTACGATATATGGGCACCATAAAAATAAAAAACCAACTAATATTTTTGATCCTCCATGTTTACCGTTATGGTAGTGTGTCTAGGGTCTTCGGTGGACGATGCACATACTGTCGTCAACCTATACCTCCAAAAATCACGTAATTATTACGTATTCTCTCAATTCGTCTCTTTTTTCAATTTCAATGATAAAACTCTAACAGACGCACTATTATTATTTCGAACACAACTGTATATATTTTATATTGTAGAAAAATCACATCGTAGAGGTAGTATGATGTAGAACCTACCAAAAAATTCTAAATGTATTCTGGTTTTAAACCGAAACCGTTTTTCTTTTTTTCCGTCTCTATGAAATATATATCTGAGTGTTTATATTGACAAAATGTCGGCTACAGAGCCAATATTCGAAATAAATTTTTTCTAATGGATTCGGGCCTTGCTGTTTCTAGGAGCTTGTAGAACGAAATATTCTACATAAGGCTTGCTAATAAAGTACGTTTATTTGTAGCTTTAAAAATGTCTCCCAAAATGGCATATTTACCCATAAAGGTGCATTAACAAATTATTTCTAAAAAAAGGAAGGACTCAATTCGGCTGTTACCGCTCATTTTATATTTCCACAACTTATTTATGTAATGTAATAAACAAGAATAACGAAAATCATTATATATGGTATATAAGGGCTGGGGTGATTCCTGGGCTTTCACTTATTTTCGCCAACAAGTTACATCATATCCAAGATTATCCGTTTACTTAACATCGTTACGATATCTCACATGTTAATCGATTTATACGGTATAAGGCCAACTAAGTTTGAAACCCTTGGTACATAAATATATGAGAGCTATGAAAAGTTTTACCCGATTTAACCATTTTTTGCACATCATTCGAAGAAAAGTGAACAGATTAGGCCCATTTTCAACCGATAGTATCAGAATGTTGAGAAATTGTATGTATCAAATTTCAAATTTCGAGTAGTTTAGTAAATGACAAGTGGGGGTGATTATTATCCGATTTCAGTCATTTTCATGGTGTATAATGGGGTACTAAACTCGTGTCGTCATCCTGATAAATATGATATACAGTGGAACTTCCATAACTCGAATCACCATAATCCACAAAAAACTTCGAGTTAGAGAGACTTCCGAGTTATGGAAGTTATGGAATTTGTATGAGAATTGACTTCTATTGCCAATTCAAGACATCGAGTTATAGAGAACTTCGAGTTATAGACGTTCACCCTCCATGAACATGTTATGTTATATTAAACTCTCTGTGCAATATGTTTGCGAGAGTATAAAATTTGCAATCATAAAAATGCTACGTAATTTACTTGCTATAATGGCTGTAAAGCAACAATTATTAAATCTGTTATAGTCTCCGAGTATCATCGTTGTCAGATTTGAAAAATGCAGGTTAGAGAAAAATTATCGGACTCTAATAGAAATAGGAAATGTTTTTGTACTTTCAGCAAAAAAAAATCGATTTATTGAAAATCCTATGAACTAACGCCTTAATGTTAATGAATAAAAAAAACCATATGGGAAAAGAAATGATTTACAAATATAATTATTATCTATTGTATATTCATTTTTATTTGCAAGTAAAAATATTTAGTTTCTGTCAGATAATTTTGCAAATATACCATTTTCATTCATCTGCATACATATCTACATACCATGCATATTTGAACTTATGTAACCTCAGTTTATCGAAATGACGCAAGAGCTGTGCAGTGACGTTTTTCGCTATAACATAACATAATATAATTGAAACGTACCGTAAAAGCATATTTGATGTCAAATAGTGCATCTGTTGTAGTGTCGGAAGATTTGTATGTATGTGACATGAGATAATCAAAACTCTGATAGCAGATGTGTTATGATATCTCAGTGATGATTTATTAAGAATCAACTGAACAAATAGTATGTAGGTTCGCACATATATCATACAGAAATCGAATTTATTCGCCTTTTATTTGAAAAAACAAAAAACATTGCATAAGTGTACAATACATACACATACACATACTACTATGTATTTATACAGCACATCATAATTTGAATTTTTTGCGAAATATGTTTCTTTGCATTTGCTATTTTATTGTACATAATTGTTATTCTATATTATTGCTTATTAACTGCTAGTGAATGGCTTCATTTTAATTTGTTGGCCTTTTTCTCTTTCTTTATTTATTTTCTTGCTGCATTTCTTGTTTGATCACATCAACTACAACAACAACAACTCGTATGCACAACAACAATTTCGCTTCACACACATCCATACACATCGCTTGACTGTCTGTCGTCCAATTCGTTGTTGTTGTTGTTGCTAACGTTATGATACTAGCAATGAATGAACTCAATTGGCGACGAGTCAGACTAACCGAGGGCAACATTGAAACTATTTTCACTTATACTCAGGACGCGAATTGCCAACGTTGTGAATAGCAAAGTGCAACAACTGCCAAGCAACTAGTGAGCACCCGTAGGACGTCGCCTCCTCCGCGCTTAGAGGAGCACTGGAATGTTGGAATATCCCCAACGCTTTGCTCGCAATATCCCCGATTCCTCAACGGCGAGTAACGTACCGATAAATCAACAACAACATCAACATCAATTACACCATCACAACAATCATAATCAACAATCATCACACGTACTGATAGGCAATAGTAGTGGTGGTGGCTTAGTCGGTGCCCACTACCACCAACAATATCCACCCCAGCCATATCCAGCGACACCGGGTTCACCAGCACACCAACATCGTCACATACCACAACAACAAGCAATTGCCGTGGCTGCCTCATATCAACCACGTACACAGTCGCAACAGCAACAGCAGCAGCAGCAGCAACAGCAACAACACCAACGCACCCTGTCGACCGCGTCCAGTTGTAGTGCACAGCACAAGAGCGTGACCTTTGGTCAAGTGACGGCAGCGTCCAATATCGCCGGTTACGCAGGCGATTACAGCGGCGGCAGCAGCAGCGGTAACTCCAGTTGCGGTCAACAATCAATGGCGGGCAACATGAAACACGGTGGGTACAAAAACAAAATTGTAGCTCGCAAACATACATACATACATGAACAATTGCATAAGTGGGTCGATATTTAGTAAATATGCATATAAGTAACGCGCTGTGGCTTGGTTAGGCCACAACTAAATTAAACTGTTGCAAAAAATGTTGTTCCGAAAAGATTTACTAAAAAATTTTTAATCAAAAATAAAATTTTTAAAATTAAGAATTTAAGAATTTAAATAAGATTTTTTTTTTTAATTTAAGAATTTTTTTTTTTAATTTAAGAAATTTTGTTTTTAATTTAAGAAATGTTTTTCTGTTGAAACATGCTTTATGTTTTAAATCAAACACCCAGCGCTAATGCTTATGCGTATGTATGTGTGTGTTGCTGCTTTCAGTTTCAGTCGTTTGTAATTGTTTATATTGAATGCAAATGACTTGTTTTGATATTTTTCTCTGGTACTTCACAGGCAAATCACAAGAAGACGTTTGCTACGTTGTAGCCAAATACGATTATGCGGCGCAAGGTGCGCAAGAATTAGATTTGCGAAAAAATGAACGCTACTTACTGCTAGACGATTCGAAGCATTGGTGGCGCGTGCAAAACAATCGCAATCTGTCAGGTTATGTGCCCAGCAATTATGTGAAGAAGGAGAAACCGTCATTGTTCGATAGGTGAGTTGGCGCGCCTACTACATAAGCACTTAGTAGGAGAACATTTACAATTTACTGCAACTGCAACACTTACACTTTTTACTGTTTAATAAATTCTATTTGCTTTTTTTTATGAATGCAACACTAATTAGAAATTTTAATTTCTGTAATGTGTTAGTTTTATTGTATATAATTTTATTTTATTTTGGTATTCATGCTGCTTTTTATATACTTTATGGTTTATTCGTATTCGTAGTTTGCTCGCGTATTGTTTGCAATCATTACACAAAAGACACTAAAACCAAATTGAAGACATCTTTTTTTGTAGAATGATTCGATTCGATTTATTCTTAGATTGGCTGACTGGTAGTCTGTTAAGTGCAATCTTTGTTGAAAAAACAATATTTATACTTCTGGCATGTTACAAAAGTAATTCGGTCCATCTAAAATTAATCTAAAAATTATCGCTCCAAACAACCTTGGGCAGGTAACAGGCAAGGTTTGCTTTTAATTGATTTAATTGTTTAATTTGTGGAACAATTCGATGTAATAGGGGAAATTTCAAATAGAACAACATTGGGCTGTAATTCCGATGTCAAATTCTATTCTCTCAGATAGATTATACAGTTGATGGTATTTGGTCCAAGATATTTTGATTAATATAAGAGTGTCTCGTTATTATAAATAAATGTTTCTAAAAATATAAAATTTGGCTTTGAAAACGGTAACAACCGATGTTAGAAAAAATATCTTACACTATTAAATCGTGTTTAAAGTTTCAAAACATGTCCCCCGAATTATGCAGTTCTATTTTTTCCCGCAAAATAAAAATCACTCCCATATTTGGCTACTATTTTTTACTTTTTCTTCTTATTGAAATTTGAACATCTTGAGATGGGTAATCCGACAGACATTATTTCGATTAAAACGAAAGTCATTCCGAGACAGAAAATAGTTTTATAATTTCAGTCTATTCTGCAGTTTGAAATCACTAAATTATGTTAAGATTATTCGCGGACAAAGCACGATATTGGCTTCTGGTTGACGTATTGGGGAAACAGCAACTAAGTGTAATATTAAAAACGTGTATTAGTGTATTATTAAATTCTATGTTATTAATATTGGGTCGTTCACTAAGTAATTTCGTTCTTTTAGTGTAATTTAATCAAGATTTAAATAAGACAAGTCATCGACCAACGACTTTATTTTATCCACATCGGCTTCAAGAGGCCTAAAGCTTAACCCACACCAGATTAATCAACAACGTATTTGACTAATAAGACATACAAACGTATTTTGCTGTAGTCAAAACCAAGCGAGCATGCGCTTTTGACTCGTCACGTTTTTAGGTTGTCACATATGAAGCAACTTGCAACAAGCAAGAAAAGACGTTTGGACCAATATGGTGAGGGTTAAGCCTTACAGGACGTGGTGCATACTCAGGTTCGAAATTTTCAGAACAGAATTTTGAAAACCAATTTTGGCATTTGCGTTTTATCAACATATCTCCGTACTCATCACATAATTTTAGCCTTGCTTAAACTGCATTTTTAAACTTTTCAATAGTAAAAAGTAAAATAAGTCGGAAATTGTGTTTTTGATCTACCATCTTCGAAAGGCACCAAATAAAAACAAAAAAACTGTTCTATATCATCTGTTCAAATATATAACGGTAAATCGGTTATACGGTAAATCGGGTACGAAAAACAGCCTTTGTCATCAAACGAAATTGCTTAGGAAACTACCAAATAACCTAAATAAAAAGAAAAACTAATATTAAAGTTATAATCTTTTTCAAGGTTCAGAAATATTTTAGTGAAAAAATATATTGAATAAAAATACATGTACTGATAACAAGGTGTACACAATTTGAAAATGAAAATTATTCTAAAAATGTCTATAAATGACCGCACGACTTCATACAAATTTATTGTACTCAAAATCCTTGGGTATCACTTTTTATTTGACAAAGAAAATTATTTTTGGAGAAAAAATTATATTTGGTAAAATTAAAAAAAATGAAATTCAAATATAATTACATAACCTAAATAGTATTTAAAGCTCCCTCCTGTTATATACATTCCTAAAGTATTTTCAAACCTGTAGAAATGTTTCATAATTCATTTACTTGAATTTCATTTATTCGAACAATCATGTAGTTATACAGTCGTCAGACATGTACAACCCTATGTTTTGTAGATATCCTGCATCGTTAAAAGAAATGAAATTCACATATTCTATGCATATATTTTGAATAAACACATCACCCTTGAATTGCATTCCATGACTTGTAATCAACCCCCATATTGAAGTTGTGGCGCTAGCCAGTATTTTATCCAAGCATTAAAGCATTCATCCTTAGCTCTGTTCATTAAAAAAAAAATATGAAAATATGTTTTTAAAGTCATTATTAATTTCGAATTTATTTACTTACAGCATTAAGAAAAAAGTGAAAAAAGGCTCGGGTTCGAAAACTTTACCCAATTGTTCGCCCTCAAGACAAATTGAAAGTCCAACAATGTCACGACGTTTACCACCAGATCCAGCCGAAGCTATTGGCACTGCAATCGTTAAATATAATTATCAAGCCCAACAGCCAGACGAACTGTCACTGAGCAAAGGCACACGTATACTCATACTCGAAAAGTCAAATGATGGCTGGTGGCGTGGCCAGAGTGGCAATGCCGTCGGCTGGTTTCCAAGTAATTACACAACTGAGGATTGTGATAATGACGGTGAAATACACACATATGCCATGGCGGAGAATGTGCTCGACATTGTGGTAAATATTTGTTTTTTTTCTGATTTTACAATTATTTACCAATTTTGAGGAATGTACAATAATGGCATACAATTCACTTTAGGTCGCGCTCTACAGCTTCTCATCGAACAATGACCAAGAGCTGTCATTTGAGAAAGGCGACAGACTCGAAATTGTCGATCGTCCAGCTTCGGATCCAGATTGGTATAAAGCCCGAAATAACCAAGGTCAAGTCGGTTTAGTTCCACGCAACTATCTCCAAGAGTTAAACGATTATCTAGCTACACCTTTCCGCAATAACAGCGGTGGCAATGGCAATGGCGGTGGCGGCGGCAGCAGTGGCGGTGACTCAATCGATCGACGCAATGACGGTATGTCAGCGCAATCGTCACCACCTATGGCACCGATGGAGCGTCCAAATCTCGCTGGAAAATCTTGGTATTATGGCGCTATCACTCGCAGTCAATGCGACACAGTATTGAATCAGCATGGACACGATGGTGATTTTCTTATACGCGATAGTGAGACTAATGTAAGTGTGAATATAGGAGTCGTTTAAAAAACGAAACTTTTTTGTTGATTATTTTACGAAATTCTTGAAGAAGACTATATTTTTAATCTATATCGGTAAATGATTGAGATCTTAGCTGCATTAACCAAAGCAAAAACAACTCCTAATCTATGCGCCTTCTTTAGAGAGGTATGCATTCACTCCGACAGCAGCAATACTAGCATTGAAATCGATGACAGTACGCTCAAAGGTAGTTAGGATAGGTCGTTGTCAACAGCTAAGCGGACAAGCTTGTAATAGAGGATACCCTAGCAATATTGTCGTCGGAATGGGAGCGTATTGGCAGTACATGGCTCACTTCCGCAAGGGACAGGACATACAGACAACGCATGAACTCATCAAGCGCTGGACTACAACCAGCACCTGTCATTTGGCGGGCAGTGGAGCGTAAAGGTTCTTCGAACTGTTTGCTGTGCTTACAGGACATTGTCCGATAGCACCCATGCGTTTAAAATAGGGATTGTGGCTTCTTCTAAGCATTTCCTTCTCCAAAGACTAACTTTTGACTGAGGTTAAAACACCTTGGAAGGCTCAACTTCGGTGAACTTAGCGAATTGGCTAGAATTGACATTTGCCGATTCAAGAAGTTTGTAACAGATTTCAAGCGTGTTGTCGATTCATAAGGTTCTTTTTGATCCATTAGAAGTTTATTAGTTTCACAAAGCGCGGCGCTCAAAACTGTCTAAGTCAGACCTTCCTTCATATGCCTATTAACCAAACCTAGCCTAATCTATACCATACCCATCCTTTATGGAATCAATCGCCAGTTCCTGGTCCTCAACACTACTGTCTAAACTACATCAGAACTTGACTTGGGTCAGGCTACACTCCTTGCATGGCCGGTGTTAGTTACAACAACAACAGATGTAGACTCGACCGTGGTCCATACAGGATTCTTTTTCAGAAACAAATTAAAATTGAGCTACAAAACAACACCTAGCTGCGACAACCACTCCACTCTATAGTACTCAAAATTACCATATATTTGACTTCTCCAATTTAAGATATAATGTATACAACCGTAGAAGATATTTTGCAAGGGCTTAATAATTATTTTAAACGGAACCCTCTCTAAGAAATTTCAATCAGTAACTCGTGAAATTGACTACAAATACCTTTAAGCCTTGAATGATTTTATTTGAGTGAAAACTGTACCAGTACCTGGTTAAACTTCTACCCAACCAAAGATGATCCCCAAATCTACTTCTTCGTTTTTTATGGTTCCAACAAGACGAAAGAGTTCCTTTCTTAACCCTTACGTTAACACCGACACTTCAATTTTACAATACAGATATCTCGTCAGCAACATTAATCATTCTCTAATCTATTACTGAATTGCCATACAAATGATTCAAAGGATTTTTTTTAATTTCTATAGTTTGCTTTAAGAATCGAAAATACTCAAAAAAGTAATTTAAATATAATTCCATATATTAAAGAAATTTTATTTCAATTACAGATGGGCGATTATTCCGTTTCTCTGAAGGCGCCAGGCCGCAATAAGCACTTCCGTGTACACGTTGAGAATAGCATGTACTGCATTGGACAACGTAAATTTCACACACTAGATCAATTAGTAGATCATTACCAAAGAGCACCGATTTATACGAATAAGCAGGGTGAAAAATTATATTTGGTACGACCGTTACCAAAGGCAAACGGCACGTAAGCAAACTACATTTGCACGGCAGCAGTTTGGCATAAACCTCGTTATGCCAACACCATTACATTCATCAAGAAGAAAAAGAAAACTCAAGCAACTATATAAATACACACAACTCATATACATCATCTATACAAATATTCATCGATACTACGCCACTACAGGAAGTTGGCTGCTGCTAACAGCTGCTACTACCCGACTGCGGCGGTATCACCAACAAATCTAGATATTATTATATAATTTTACTGATATACATAAATGTAATAAAAAAAGAAAATACGATATTACTTACTGATAACGATTAATGTGTAAATGAATAGCTACAGCAAGCGCTAAAACGAAGTAAGCAAATTCCAAAACCACAAACAACAAACAACAAAATATGCTAACAATTAGAAAGAGATGAATATCGTCAAATTATCACAATTTAATGCGAAATCTTTGCTATTTTAAAAACTATAAAGAGCAAATTAACGTAGAAGCGACTACCAAAAAACGAAAAAACTTAAATTTATATATATATATACATAAATATATATATATTGCATAAACTTATGAATCAATTAATGGATACAAAAATACATATATATATATATACAACAAACAATAAATGAGCGTAAACCACTGGCACTTGCATAGTATTGTATTATATAATTTAGTTGTTTAAACATTAACATAATTATTAATTTAGATTATTTGTGCTTCTTCAACTCGACGAAATGAAGACAGTTTTGAAGAAGGCAAGCACGGAAAAAAGCGGGTTAATTCGATTTAAGTTGCTAACAATTTTCAAGTTGCCAGCATTTTCGACAACAATTGTTGGAGCGCTTGCAAAATGCGTACGCAAGCGCACTGAAATCTCATTGTTTATTGCAAACATATTTATATAGTTATTTATATAAGATTTGGTAGAAGTGTTTAATTTTAAATAACAGTTAGGTTTTTTACAATATATACGAGAGAACAAAACTTTTGGTTGTTGCTGGCATCAATTTAGGTAGATATGTAACGCAAAATTAGCGCTTATTTGACTTAAGTAAATGCTGCACAATTTTCAAATTTATTGCCGCATCTAATTTGAGAGCAATTTTTGAAGCGCGAAATTTGTTGTAAATAATTAAATTAGTGAAAAATAAAATTTGGCATAATATTTTCGAAAAATAAAATAAAAAAAATAAAGTGGCATTTAAATAAATTCTATCAAGGAATTTATTATGAAATGCATATTTGCCGATTTTCTTAAAATGTTTAAAAATACTCAACGTATTGCTTACTTTGTTTATTTTTATATGAAATAACTGCTTGTAATTTAGACGAATGCAAATTTTCAAATTTTTTAAGTTATATGTATGTATATATGAGGAAAATTCGAAAAATCAATTTTGGTTGATAACACTGTACAAAACTCGGCTGGGTATTGAACCAAATTAAGTTTTTTCAAAAGATTCAGTCATAAGTACAATAATTGTATTTTCCGATTTTCGAAGTTAGCGTCCAAAATCGAAATATTTGGATTCAAAGTTTAAAAAATTTATTATTAATTACAGGATTAATTAATTAGTAGCTAAAAAATCCACAATATAGTTAAAATCTAAATGTTCTTCTTAAATCAATGATATATAAAACTTTTTCGTCTAGCTTATATGACAGATGTTATAAGGGGTATTTTTCGATATATAATTTTTTCTTTTTTTCGAAGATCTAATCTAAAGTCGATTTTGTCGTACAGTGTAAACTCTGTTTGTTTTTGCAGTTTGTCTACCACTTTTATGAATGTAAGGTCTGGAAATAATTTTTGTAAAATTTCTATGAATTGTTTATATGCGTTTGAACTCATTTGTAGCAGTAGATATAAAGGCTTTTATACTAAAGAAAGTGGAAACATTCAAACGTTTATTGGATCAAAGTCAGCAGAAGAGCTCATAGATACATATTTTTAATTTGGTGAGGATTATTCAAATTTCTTTTACAATATTCAGACTATTCTGACCTATATATTTTGAGACAAGATTGCCTAATTTCCTTTTTTTCCATGTATAAAAATAAAAAATTGCGCCATTTACTACGTTTGCTGAAAATTTATTAGTATTTTCGACACACTCTCGCTGGTTTAGTGCAGTCCAACTAAACAAATTGTGAATATAATTTAGTGAATTTGAATTTAAACTAGCTTTTAATACGATTTTCACTACATAGTAATGTATGGTATGCTTTGAATGCAATTGTAAAATAATATAAGCAGATAATACACAGTAAAAGCTTTTTTAAGACAGGTCTGATATGAAGTCATAAAATGTCACAAATATAATTAGCATATACCGTAATTAAAAAAAGACAAAAAAATCATACCACATGAGAACATAACGAAATAATATATGTATGAGGCCAGAGACTTTGCAAAAATGTGCTAAGAAATTAAATACAAAAAAGAAAACGAAAAAACGATTTTGAAGTGTTTGTGTTTATGCTGTTACGAAATTATGTAACTTTTGAGTTGTGCAAAAAACATTTCCGCAAAAACACAGATTACAGAAACTAAATTAGCTTTTTAGAAAACATTTAATAAAGCGAAACCTGCATACTCACAAACAGCACACTTCAACTTCGTACAGCTTGCACAGACATACTAGTGTGTTTGTAAGCTATATAAAGTAATATAAAAACAAAAAAAATAATACTTTATACATACATACACTATAAAAAATATTAAAATATGTATACTATACTATGCAAAAATATATGTACGAATTTTCATTACTATATACATATAAAAATTATTCGAAAACTTGAATTGGTGATGATTACAAATGCATATACACGTACATAAAATATACAAAAACACTAAAAATATAAAATAAACATATTTTAAATAAAACAGCGTAATGTAGGCAAGTAAAATATAATGTTTATATACACATACATACATACATACATATGTACTCGTATAGTATGTGTGTTAAAGGCATTCGTGGTCTCATGCATCTCATGTACTCTCGTATGTTTGTAGCTGCTCAGCGCTGTAGTCAACTATTTAGCACTAAAAGCAACTATATAACGGAGCGCCAAAACCCGCTTCTACCTACCTTACAACGGTAAACACTTTCGAACCAGCCCAGCTGCTTCCTTTTTATTATTAAATGTATTAAATTATTATATTATAAATATAAATATTATATAAGTAATACGACATAAAAAAACAGTAATATTCTAAAAGTCCCACTTGCGAATATAAATAGTTTAATTCTTAACTTTTTAAATTTATAATATTTGAAAAAAAAACTAAAAATAATTATAAGACAGCTAATGTAATGAATGCAGACAACTACTGCTGTGCTGCTAGTATGCAAAATGTGCAGGAGTTATGAGTTTCAATGATAAATGACGAATATTTAGATGAAATAATATTAATTAGCTGCGTATTTTAAAAGTAAAGTAATTTTTTAATTTGTTTTAGTTTTTCACTGTGTTCAAAACGGAGTACATAGTCATTATTGTTTGTATGCTAAAACTTAGGATGCATACAAAGCAAGTTATTTATGTTCGTAATTTTAAGTTTTTTGTTTTTTTTTTTTGTATTAAAATATAAAGAAATTGTACAGTTTTGTTTTTGTTTTTGTATTTAAATATAAAACTATTTTTTATACCAATGTCTTTTCAAACGTAATCTCTACTAGATATTAATGGCCAAGCGCTATGCTTCCATTTCTTAAGCATATCTCATTCTTGAACAAAATATTAGGCGAATCACAAATGTACTGCGCTCATGATAATATGAACATTTCGTTTCGAACAAATATTCATATATTGGACACAAGCGCTCAACCGACTGTAGCTATAGTAAACGTGCCGCAAGCAGTATAGCAAATTTCCAACATTCACTGAGCGCTGTACTTGATTGAATGACATGCTTAGCTATTGCTTTCTCTATATACTATATAACTAAATAATAAAATATTATTTTATACTTTTATGTAAGTATTGTAAAAAAAAACGTTTTTTATTTGTTAAATGAAAATGAGTAAGCGAATGTAAAAGAAAATAAATATAAATGAATATACAATTAATATATAATAAATAATTATTAAATGACACAGTAAACCGAATTAGTACCATGTGTAGTTGTATCTTTTTTCTACTTATTTAATATGCGCAATTTTTTACTATTGAATAATGAATGGAAAACATGAAAACTATAATAACAAAAAAACAAAAAGAAAAACAGCATACACACACGCGTGTGCAGCAGAAGATATCGTGTGCAAGTTGAATAAATAAATGCAACAAGGTGAAGCGCAAAAATGCTACTAAAGATATTAAAAGAGAAAATAAATGAAATGAGTGAACAAACTAGTAATTAAACCGAAATGGAAATACGAATAATAAAAATGCAAATACATATGGAAATAATTGAAAAATATATATTTGGCTTTTTATTTTATTCCAAAAAGTGGCTCTTAAGAATGGTAAGAATTAATTTATGTATATTCTGTTATTACTAATAATATCCTGTAAATTCGAATCCAAATATTTCAATTTTGGAGGCTTTCGAAAATCTGAGGATACAATTTACTTATAACGCAATCTCCTGGAAAAAAAAGTAATTAATATAATATACATATATTATAACCTTTTCGCACAGCCAAATTAATTTAACATAACCAAACTCTACAAGTCTCTCATCATTCCCGTCCTACTTTACGGTGCAGAAGCGTGGACGATGTCAACATCCGATGAGACGGCACTAGGAGTTTTCGAGAGAAAGGTTTTGCGGAAGATTTATGGTCCCTTAAGAATTGGCAACGGCGAATACCGCAGACGATGGAACGATGAGCTGTATGTGTTATTCGACGACATAGACATAGTCCAGCGAATAAAAAAACAGCGGCTACGCTGGCTAGGTCATGTTGTCCGAATGGATGAAAGTGCTCCAGCTCTGAAAGTATTCGATGCAGTACCCGCTGGTGGAAGCAGAGGAAGAGGGAGACCTCCACTCCGATGGAAGGACCAGGTGGAGAGGGACCTGGCTTCGCTTGGAATAACCAATTGGCGCCAAACTGCCAGAAGGAGGGATGCGTGGCGCGCTGTTTTGGACTCGGCTATAACCGCGTAAGCGGTGTCTACGCCAGTCAAGAAGAAGAAGAATAAGATTATAATTGAGAAATTAGTTTTTGCCTTCCGTACAGCTGACTACTCAATTATCGATTAGCTGTTATACATTTTTGTTTTTGATGTTCATAAAAAATTGTTAAATTTCATCAGCAGATTGCTATTTTATTAGTAACTACAATAAAATTTCCAGCGTGGTCAACAACGCGCAGAGTCGCATTCCAGTTTCAACTCGATTTGTATTCGATTAAAAGTTAATGTAGTAAAGAGAGTTTTCCTTTGTGTGGTAAACCGATCGAAATCAGCGCTTTGATCGATCCCTAGCCCTCACAAACAGTGCAAATACAATACCCTTCACGATCTGGTGACGAAGTGAGATTGAAAATCAAAGGAAAGGGTAATAAAACTAGATTTTGATATACATATGTATATTAGTATTTATTATACCACGGTATTTAGTGCATGGTTTCGTCCGAATCTAACCCTTCCTTCTATACATTTTTCTCAAGGGTTCACTTTTTTATATCCTTTTATTTGCATAATTCAGGGGTGTTGTGGAATCCAAGAATGTCAGAATGGCAAACCAATTCTGATTTTCATTGGTGTCACAGAATCTGATTGGATTTTCGCCTTTTCGAATATAAGCAAACCAATATTCGAATCAGCTGTTCTGCTATTTATTCATGGGGAAAAATTAGCAAGACATGTTTTTGGAATTGTAATCATATAATTAGTTGAAAATATTCATTAAACCCAAAAAATATAATTAAAATGAGAAATTATTTCAGCTTTTAGTTTATTTGGCAAAGAAAGTAGCGCGAAAAAATGAAAGTTTTAAGGAATCACAGTAATTCGCTTTATGCTCAAAGGAAGTCAAAAATAGTAATTATTTTTATGTAAAAATGTACATATTTAAGTGTATATATACAGTGGAACTTCTCTAACTCGAATCACCATAATCCACAAAAAAACTTCGAGGAAATTTGTATGGAATTGCCTTTCAATGTCACTTCAAGAGTTCGAGTTATGGAGAACTTCGAGTTATAGAAATTCGAGTTATGGAAGGAAATTTGTATGAAATTTGATTTTTAAACGCTATTGCCAATTTAAAAGTTCAAGTAATGGAGATCTTCGAGTTATGGAAGTTCCACTGTATATTGTTTAACATTTATATAAAAAGTTAGATATTTCCATGATCTAATCTGAATTACTTATTTTGTAAAATTCTTAGAATATTTTATATTTTTTCGTTGAATTCAATAATTACGTCATTTAGCGTTCTTATCTTATTTTTTAATAATAATTATATTTTTTCCAAAGCGCTTTAAACTCTGTCAGCCCTGAAGCTCTTGGTTTGTTTCTGATAGTTAAACCGATAAAATTGGTTTCCATGACACCTAAAACCACTAGAATTTCTGATTCGAACATCAAACTAATAATATCAAAATTCATGACATGAACCAGAATTTTTTGTTGGTTTGAATTCTGATTCCGACAACTGTCAAATTCCACAACAACCCTGATTATCTTTTATTAAATAAATTGTTTGGACGATATCAGTGTAGCTTTAGACCTGGCATCTCCACCATAGACTACATGTTTACAATAAAATCGTCAATTCCTGGAAAAGACCCTCTCAATAGCAGTGACAGGAGCTGCCTATTCGAAGCCATGGTATACCTGCGAAACTCATACGATTATGTAGAATGACGTTGAGCACAATTAATAACTCCGTCAAAATCGGGAAGAACCTCCCAGACCATGTTTTAGACAGAGTGCGTAATATGAAATATAAGGCTGGAAAAAGTTATATGCGGCGCTAATCTGAACCACCCTAACACTCTCTATTCTAAAAGCACTGGGATAGGCGGATGACCGCGCTTTTTTCAGCCTAGAAGGAAAAGCAAAAGTGGTTGGTCTTGTGGGGAACGAGGGCAAGAAAAAGTCCACACTTGGAGGCCACACACAAAGATTCCTCGCGTCTTGGGGACTATGCCACTGTGGGCAGCTATGAATTTGAAAAAGTTTAGGACTTTGCTTATCTCGGAACCGACATAAATGCCACCATCAATTGAGAAGCAGATCCCTCTCGACGAACAAAAACTACGCTCTATTAGTCACGCATCATTCTCGTTCTATTATAGCGCGCAGAAACATGGACATGGATGACAACCTGAAATCGTACTTGGAGCATTCGAGTGAACCGTCCGCATATCCGCAAGATCTTTAGAGCCCTTTACGTGAGCGAGGAGTACCGAAAAAGATGGAACCATGAACTGTATGAGCTCTACGCCGACATGGATATAGTTAAGCGCATACAAATCCAACGAATGCGTTTGTTAGGCCATGCCTACTAGCGAAAAGATCCTTCGATGCGAGGCACATGGGTGAACAATGGAAGCAAGAGCGCCCACGCATCCAAAGGAAGTGAGGGACCTACCTGCACTTGGGATGTACAAATGGCGTGACTTCGCAAAGGATAAAGGCAACTGGTGAAATTTCGTGTTCTCGTCCAACCCGATCGACCCGACCCACGATTGTAGTGCCAAAGAAGAGGTATCTTTTATTATGTTATATGTCCGGAGAAAAACTGCAATGTAATTTTTGCAACTTACCAGAAAAACAACTACCATATGCATTTTTGCATAAATAACTCGTACTAGGATCGGTAAGTTATGTAAGTATATTTATTGATTTATTTGTATACATATAATTTCGTTATGATTTAAACTTTTGATTAGCCATGTAAATAGATACATTGCCACAAATGTGACAGATGTATAAATGCGTATTGTTGTAATGAATAAATGTATGCATTCTCCACAATATGACTTTAAATACATAGAGCATAATGAGAAATTTCATTTTATTAGTTATTTTTTTTAGTTATCGCAATAATTTTTTTTCAAACAAATTCGAATACAAAAATATTTTATAGACATGTAGTCATTGAAAACGTTGAATTTATACGAATAAAACATGTATTCGTTGACTTAACTAATTAAGGCCACAAAGCAGTTAATTAATCCTTGCATAAGTAACAAAATTCATATTTTTGTTAATTAATTTTGAAACAACAAGCGAGTAATTTATATTTTGTTAATTATTATACATACATATTTAAATAGAATTATTTTTAATAAAAACAATTTTATTCTTTTCCAAAATTATGCTTTTAAAGAAATTCACACAATTGTATTTCAAGTTTGTTGAAAAATATACACATTCCACTGAAAAGTAAAAATAAAAATAATAAAATAAATAATTTTTTTAATGTTGCTTTTATATTTAAAAGAACTCTATGAATCTTTTTCTTTAACAAAATAATGCGTTCATCAATATATGACAGCTATTAATCAGGTCTGTTGTGTTTGTTCTTGATAAACTGAGTGTTGCCCGCTAATAAAAACATATTTTATTTTCTATGCTATTACGCTATATGGTGCTGTAACTTCCTTGCTACACAAAATAACACCCTTTTTAGCTTAAAATAAGGTCTACTTTGCATCCGCTTTATTTTTGTAAATTTATAGCTTTTTTTTTGTATACAAAACGGTTACAAAAATGTTATTCAAAATATTGGCCGTCGCTAGCTACTACCTTTGACTATCTTTCTTGGCAGCACGCGTATTCCGAGCAAATGTCGAGAATTCGGCTCAAAAAGTGACATTTTCAGTTTTGAGAATAAGTTTGGAATACAAACAGATCTCTACAAATACAAATTTTGTTGGGTTAATGTTGACACAAATGTCCAAGATCGATATAAAACGATTTAATCGACAAGTGCTTGACCCTAGACACATCTATTGGAAAACGGCGGAAGCAAAGTTGTGGACCTAATATACTTTAGGAACTGAAGTTGAAGGAGGTTGAAGTAAGGAGTTATTTGGAATGTTTACTGTTATTTAGGGCTGTTTGATTCAGTTTTTTAAAGCTTTTTCATATGGCGGACCATTTCACACAAAAAAAATATTAGGACTGAATCCGAGGTCCATTTAACCCCATCAGATCAGGATTGTGACATAAGTCTAGAAAACCAATATGGCGGACAGCGCTTTTAAAACTTCATCGGATTCGAGTGAAACTCGCTACTCGTGTGTTTTCGGGGTCGCTGATTATAAATCCGGTGTCGGTTTTTAAAAATGCATAATGGCGTATCCAATATGGCGTACACTATTTTGAAAAATTCATCGCAATTGCTCGAGACTTGTTATTCGGGGGTTATCGGTGTTGCTGATTACGAAGTTGACGTTACTTTTCAAAAATTCTAAATTTTTATAACATTTTTTTTTGTTAATAGAACAGTGAACTCATTAAATTGTTTGAATTTATACCTATACAGTAAGATATTAAAAAGCAGAAATAAATTGTAGTAAAACATTACATAAAATACTTTTTGGTACTCAAGTGCCACAAAAAATTATCAACTCTTATGCAATTCTTCATTAAATATTTAACACTAGATTTACAGAACCCATCAATTTGGCGGGTTTGCAATTTAATGCTCAACAAGTAAGGAAAGGCTAAGTTCGGGTGTAACCGAACATTTTATACTCTCGCAATTTATTGAAGAAATTTTATTAAGATAACGCACAAATTTACCCATAAATTCGGCATAAAGTTTAATAGAATAACGAAAATCGTCCTATATAGTGTATGAGGGCTGAGGTAATTCCTGAACCGATTTCATTCAATTTCACCAGCAAGGTACACTATATCCAATACTATACGCTCACTTAATTTTGCTAAGATATATCACATATTAACCAATACATATATGCGTAATAAAGCCCAACGAATTTTTGAAAAACCTTTAATTAGGTATATGGGAGCTAGGGGATGATATTTTTGCAAAACCTATAATTATGTATATGGGAGCTAAGAGATGTTGTGAACCGATTTTAATAATTTTTGGAACAGAGACACACTATTGGAAGAAAACAATTTCCTCTGAATTACATTAAATTAGTTGAGAGATTTACCCATATTTTCGGATAAAATTAAACCTTAGGCGCTGAGTTCAACATGTTCGATATCTGGGGCCTTGAAAAGTTATAGTCCGTTTTCGACAATTTTTTCACAAGTGATGCCACAGATCATATACTGTATTTGTGTAAAGTTTTATTTCGCTATCATCATTGGTTCCTAATGTATATGTTATAAAGTGAAGGATTCAGATGGAATTCAAAAGTGAGTTATAAAGAAAGTAGTCGTGGTTGTGAACCGATTTCATCCATTTTCCACACATGTCATCAGGGTGTCAATAAAATATTATATACCGAATTTCATTGAAATCTGTCGAGTAGTTCCTGAGATATGGTTTTTGACCCATAAGTGGGCGATGCCACGCCCATTTCCCATTTTGTAAAAAAATCTGAGTGCAGCTTCCTTCTGCTATCATATCTGTGAAATTTTGTGTTTCTGACGTTTCTCGTTAGTGAGTTAACGCAGTTTTAGTCATTTTCAACCTAACCTTTGTATGGGAGGTGGGCGTGGTTATTATCCGATTTCTTTAATTTTTGGACTATATAAGGAAACGGTGAAAAGAAATGACTGCAGAAAGTTTGGTTTACATAGCTTTATTGGTTTGCAAGATATATATAAAAAACCTATTTGGGGGCGGGGTCACGCCCACTTTTCCAAAAAAATTACATTCAAATATGCCCCTCCCTAATGCGATCCTATGTTCCAAATTTTATTTTCATAACTTTATTTATGGCTTAGTTATAGCAATTTATGTGTTTTTGGTTATCGCCATTTTGTGGGCGTGGCAGTGGTCCGATTCCGCCCATCTTCGAACTTAACCTTCTTATGGTACCAAGGAACACGTGTTCCAAGTTTCATTAAGATATCTCAATTTTTACTCAAGTTACAGCTTGCACGGACGGACAGACGGACAGACGGACAGACGGACAGACGGACGGACGGACAGACAGACATCCGGATTTGAACTTTACTCGTCATCCTGATCACTTTGGTATATATAACCCTATATCTAACTCGTTTAGTTTTAGGACTTACAAACAACCGTTATGTGGACAAAACTATTATACTCTCTTTAGCAACTTTTGTTGCGAGAGTATAAAAATTCTTAACATAGAAACAGCATTTTTTATACTCTCGCAACAAAAGTTGCTATGAGAGTATAATAGTTTTGTCCACATAACGGTTGTTTGTAAGTCCTAAAACTAAACGAGTTAGATATAGGGTTATATATACCAAAGTGATCAGGGTGACGAGTAAAGTTCAAATCCGGATGTCTGTCTGTCCGTCCGTCCGTCTGTCCGTCTGTCCGTCTGTCCGTCCGTGCAAGCTGTAACTTGAGTAAAAATTGAGATATCTTAATGAAACTTGGAACACGTGTTCCTTGGCACCATAAGAAGGTTAAGTTCGAAGATGGGCGGAATCGGACCACTGCCACGCCCACAAAATGGCGATAACCAAAAACACATAAAGAGCTATAACTAAGCCATAAATAAAGTTATGAAAATAAAATTTGGAACATAGGATCGCATTAGGAAGGGGCACATTTGAATGTAATTTTTTTGGAAAAGTGGGCGTGACCCCGCCCCCAAATATGTTTTTTGTACATATCTTGCAAACCAATAAAGCTATGTAAACCAAACTTTCTGCAGTCGTTTCTTTTAGCCGTTTCCTTATACAGTCCAAAAATTACAGAAATCGGATAATAACCACGCCCCCTTCCCATACAAAAGTTAGGTTGAAAATTACTAAAAGTGGGTTAACTCACTAACGAAAAACGTCAGAAACACTAAATTTCACATAGGAAATGGCAGATGGAAGCTACACTCAGATTTTTTTACAAAATGGAAAATGGGCGTGGCGTCGCCCACTTATGGGTCAAAAACCATATCTCAGGAACTACTCGACCGATTTCAATGAAACTTGGTTTGTAATAGTTTCCTTACATCCCAATTATATGTTGTGAAAATAGGCCAAATCGCTTCGCAACCACGCCTACTTCCTATATACCAGAACTATGAAGAATATCTGAATCGCTTACTTTACAATATATAAAGTAAGCACTAGTGAAGATATCGATGCAGAACTTTGCACAAATACTACGTTTATAGTGCGGCAGCCCCATTCTAAAAATCACCGAAATCGGACCATAGGTTGTCAAGGCCCCATATATCGAACATGAGGACCTCGGTACTTCTAACCTAATATTATGGTTTCCAACTTTCAAAGGACTTTATACAATATATATGACGAATATGTGGGTCAAATTGTGTATTATATAATATTAATAAAGTTAAATAAATAAATTGCGAGAGTATAAAATGTTCGGTTACACCCGAACTTAGCCCTTCCTTACTTGTTAATTATTAGGGTACAGCCAAGGTGGAGTTTACATACAATGAAATGACTGGTTTCGTATCTGTAAATCTAGTGTTAACAACCATTGTTAACAGTCAAAACCCTTCACATCTAGCGAAACGACTAGTTCTCAGCAAACTACATATGTTTTATTTTTTTGTTGTTGGTATCCCGAAAAATTTTGACCATATCGCATTTCTTTTTATTTTTCAGGTTTACAAGATCTGTTTGGAATCTATAATATTTTTTTTGGGAAAACAATGTCTTCTGTGTCAGAAATATAATTTTTTAGTAGCTTATGGAGTAAACATAGATAATGTATTGTTTTAAGTTTTTCATCTTGAAAATAACAAAACGCTTGGACGGAAAGATTTTCAATGCAATGAACTGCACTTCAATCGACCAAATATTTTGGTATCTCAGTGAAACGCTGTTTTTGACTTTACTACCAATAAATTGAAGAAGTAATGGCAGCGCTTTATTTTTCCAAACTTTAACGAATCGAAATGCAGAACATGCCTGTTAGTTTTTCAGGTTCAAGTTTTGCGTATTTTATATAATCCACTTTATTTCAACTATTATAGCATTCAACGAGACACTAACTACTATTATATTTGCAGTTTAAATAAAACAAAAACAATTGTATTTTTCACATGTTAAATATAATGTGTGTGTGTATATATTTCGTTAAAAATGTAAAAATAAAATTTAGTGCTTACAAATGAAAAGACTATAAAGTAACGTAAAAAATATTGCATTAATAGAAAAAATAGGCTAACATATAGAAAATAAAAAAAGTCGTACGTATATACATACATACATATATTTAATTTACAAAAGAGAATACAAATTTTTTTTATATTTATTTTACGTTATACATACACATGTATACCAAATGATAAAAGGCGAATAAAATGGTGTTTCGAGTATTAGCTAATTTGGTAAATAAACATACACACGCACATACAATAGTTTATATCTAATTTGCTTGAAAATAAATATTAATTAAGAAATTTGATGATTGTTTGAATGATCGTTTGAAGCATTTACAAATTTTTAAAACTAATTTTACATTAGCCAACAGCAAATCAATTTCGTTAGCGCTTTAAAATAAAGAATGTATTAACATTTGGTAACTATACAAAGCCACATTGGACAAAGCTTATCGATTAAATTAACTGTTTCGTAAAGCGATAATATATATGTATATACTCGTATGTATGTAAGTTTCAACATGTTTGTTGTATTTTACATTTATGAAACCGCCTTTCCGCATATGAGATTTCTGCAAAACTTTCTACATGTTGTGGCTATCTAATTATTATTATTATTTTGTTTTCATAATAATCAAAATATTTCATTTCATTTATTTATGCAACGTTTCTATTTAATATTTAATATTTAACATTTTTGATTTACAGTTTACTTTTTCTAGTTGAAAATTTACATTTTTTGTTAGGTCGCTGCTAAACCTAAGTATATTTTATTTAGTATTTAGTTAGTTTCATCTTAAAGCATTTCCGTTACATTTTGTTCTATACAGCTGCTAGAGCATTTTTGTTGTATGTACGATAACTCTATGGATTTGTTCTTTTCAATGGCCAGCAAAGGTTGTTTTTGTTGTTGTTGTGTTTGACAAAACTAAAGGGAATCCAATACTAAAACTTCCAAATCTTTGTTGGTTGTGTGTGTATAAGTGTTTCGTTTTGTTTTTGATAATTATATAGACGAATTTATGCATATTAAGTTACCCGATTATTCATACATATTATTAGTTGTAGATGTATGTAAAAGAGCTTTACGCCTACTAAATGGTTTTACTCCGCATGAAATGGACTATTTTACGCGGTATTTATAGATATTTTAATATTTTCACTATTTTAAATTTTTTCCGTTTTTTTGGAGTTTCTTAAACACCCGTTGAGCAATTTAAATCGTGAGCAATTCAGGCAAATCATTTCTACTTCTTTTTGGTTGGTTGTCATAAAAAGTATCGTTATTAATTTTTGTTTTTGTTTTTGTTTTTTTCGTATATATATGTATATATACAACAATTATATATATACATATATAAATTTCATACGCACGTTCGCAATTTAAATATATTTGGAAACAATTAATTTGGTTAAATGAACATTATCAACTTTCGCCACAGCATTAAACTAAACTATTCTTCCTGGAAATCAAGTATGTGTGCTGTCCTTGTGGCAGTACCACACGCTGAGCCCACAAAATTCCACTTAAATATATAAGTAATATTTTTTATATAGATTTAGTAAGGATGCGCTTTGTAGTTGCGCTTCGGCTCCGTCTCATAGCGATTACCGCAAATATCTCATAAGAAGGGATTATTGGTGGCCATCGCGCCGCTTGCCTGTGAATGGTAAAGCAAATATTCAGTTATTTAAGAAAATTGAAACAATTAGTAACAACATACCGCAAAGGGATTGTTGAAAGCTGCACCGCCGCCGGCGCCAGTGGCCGCAATCGCCGTTGGCTGTAGTGCACCTAGACCGAACCCACAGCCGCTTGGTCCAGCCGCCATTACAGTGTGCGGAAACATAGCAGTCGCTGTGCCGGCCGTAGTTGCTGCATTGCCAAAGCCATTGGTGTAGTTGTAGAATTGGGCGGCGGCAGTTGGGGCGTGTGACGGCATGCCATTGCCGTTCGTTATCACTGTCATTTGACCAAAATAGTTCTGCGTTGCTGTTGGCGATGTGCCGTGATTGACTGCCTGGAACGGATTTGCCTGCTGATGCTTGAAGGGATTAACGCCGTTACTAATGCCAGCTGCAACAAAAAATTTAAATTATTTTTTAACATTTTAATTGTGTAGTTAATAGGGTTTACAGTACATAAAGCAGGTATTTTTGTAGAAAGCTAATAGGTTTAAATACTACCATAAAATATGAAACAAATTTAGTTAGAAAAAGTTAGACTAATCATTTAATATAAGAATCATCACGTTTTGAGGTGTGACAAATATTTGCTTGTTTACCTTGACTTGACTTTGAGTTTTAACTATACTTAAGAAGATATTTTGTTGTAGAAATGAAAAAATTGATTTTTTTTTTCAAAGTTTAACTGTTTAAGAATACAATCAAGCAAATCAAAATTCTAATTATTTTTAGAGATACAAGTATTTTCCTGATGCAACATTCAAACTGGCTCGGCTTGACTAGAAACTTTAAATGAGTTTATCTCCAAACTGTCTTTATCAAAACGATAACCACGAATTATCCATTTTATTGGAACGATTTATTGGACATTTTTGGAGAGTTTTCATTATAGACAAGAACTAGTCATCTCATCTCCAAATTTAATTTCTTTAATTTTTTACCATTTAAAAAGAAAAGTTAAAACAAGTAAGGAAAGGCTAAGTTCGGGTGCAACCGAACATTTTATACTCTCGCAATTTATTGCTATATTTTTATTAAGAAAACACACAATTTGACACATATATTCGGCATAAATATATTTCACATATTAACCGATTTATAAGCTATTAAGCTCATCGTACTTTTGAAAATCCTATAATTAGGTATATTCATATATAAGGAGTTATGACCCGATTTTAACCTTTTCCGGTACAGAGACACACTATTAGAAGAAAAATATTTCCTCTGAATTAAATTAAGACACTTGAGATATTTACAGAAATTTTCCGTGAAGAGTTACCATGGGGCACTGAGTTCTTCATATTCGATATCCAGGGATTGAAAAGTTATAGTCCGATTTCGACAAATTTTTCACAAGTGATGCCACAGATCATATACAGTATTTGTGTAAAGTTTTATTTTGCTATCTTCATTGGTTCCTTATGTATATATTATAAAGTGAAGGAATAAGATGGAATTCGAAAATGAGTTATATGGGAAGTTGTCGTGGTTGTGAACCGATTTCGTCCATATTCCACCCGTGTCATCAGTTTGTCAAGAAAATGTTATATACCGACTTTCATTGATCTGTCGAGTAGATCCTGAGATATGGTTTTAACCCATAAGTGGGCGACGCCACGCCCATTTCCCATTTTGTAAAAAATCTCAGTGCAGCTTCTTTCTGCTATTATTTCTGTGAAATTTAGTGTTTCTGACGTTTTTCGTTAGTGAGTTAACCCATTTTTAGTAATTTTCAACCTAAACTTTGTATGGGAGGTGGGCGTGGTTATTATCCGATTTCTTTCATTTTTGGGCTGTATAAGGAAACGGCTAAAAGAAACGACTGCAGAAAGTTTGGTTTATATAGCTTTATTGGTTTGCGAGTTATAAAACCTATTTGGGGGGTGGGGTCACGCCCACTTTTCAAAAAAAAATTACATCCGAATGTGCCCCTCCCTAATACGATCCTATGTTCCAAATTTTATTTTCATAACTTTATTTATGGCTTAATTATGACACTTTATAGGGTTTTGGTTTTCGCCATTTTGTGGGCGTGGCAATGGTCCGATTTTGCCTATTCATTCCTCCTCAGGGTGCCAAGGAATACGTGTTCCAAGTTTCGTTAAGATATCTCAATTTTTACTCAAGTTATCCGTTGCACGGGCAGACGGACGGACAGACAGACATCCGGATTTCAACTCGCCTCGTCATCCAGATCATTTTGATATATATAATCCTATATGTAACTCGTTTAGTTTTATAACTTACAAACAACCGTTATGTGAACAAAACTATAATACTCTCTTAGCATCTTTTTTTGCGAGAGTATAAAAAAGAAAAATACAAAAATTGTTTTTTTTAGTCGCCTTTTTGTGATTTTTTTGGTTCAAAATTTCGGTAGTTTTTGTGGTATGGTCATTTATTTGAGCCAAAAATCAATATCCCGGGTATGTTTGGTTCAATACCCAGCCAAGTGTTGTACAGTGTAATCCAATAACAATCTCAACGTTTACTTACTGTTTCCGAATGCGTCCACACTATAGGCATTCACAACTGTGGCTGCTGCTTTGCTTTCGCGCAATTGCTCGTCCAGATCTTTGAGTGCCGCATATCTATCCTCGCTGGGTGTTGAGCTAAGTGCATTATTGTTATTGTTGTTGTTGTGGCTATTATTCTGGTGAATGTTCATCGTTCGAGAGTTGTTATTATTATTGGGTATCGGTAGACCTGTTAATAATTAAATATTTAAAGAATTTGTTTAACACTCGTAAATATTGCAAAAATATGTTAGTTCTAAAAATGTGTGTAACGTGCGAAAAATAATTGGTAAATAGTTATAAATAATTAGTTTATACAAATCAGGTATTAATATGGCATTTGGCATTTTCAACAGTAATTGCAGTAATCGCCCCAATATACATTTGCACCAGGAAACTGTGGGAGGTAGCCTATAAAGGAGAATATTAGTTCAACAAGTTGGCAAATTGACGATATACTAGGAGCTAACTACCAATTTGAACACGACGATACTAAATAATAGTTCTTGCACAAAACTAAAAAAAATATATAAAAAATCTAAAAATACTTGTTAGCTATTATTTTTTACTACAAAAATGGTGTCAAATGATAAAATTATATATCATTTACGTGTTTATGCAAAATATTTTGATTTGAGTGTGGAGAAAAAATTTCAGACCTCAATTCGAAGCAAAAATGCAATATATTTTCCAAAATTCATGTTTATTTAACCCTTCCAATTTGGAAAAAAAAAATTGATTAGAATTTAATAGGAGTTTTATTAATTAGATCTGACAATTTAATTGGGATTTTTCGGGTATTCAGATATTAGAATCTAATATTTGACCACATATGAGCTATTAATGATATTCGCAGTAATTCAGTTGTGTTCACTACAAACTAAACGCCAAACTTGAAAAGAAACCAAAGTTCAACAGGTGCTACTTTGGACTGAGTAGGCAATTGAAAAGTAAAGTCCTCTCTCGACGAACCAAAATCAAACTCTTAAAAGTCGCTTATCATTCCCGTCCTGCTTTATGGTGCAGAAGCGTGGACAATGTCAACATTCGATGAGACGACACTAGGAGTTTTCGAGAGAAAGGTTTTGCGCAAGACTTATGGTCTAACGGCGAATACGGCAGACGATGAATAGATGAGATGTACGATTTATACGTCGACATTGACATAGTCCAGCAAATAAAAAGACACCGGCTACGCTGGTTAGGTCATGTTGTACGAATAGATAAAAACACCCCAGCTTTGAAAGAGTTCGATGCAGTACCCGCTGGAGGAAGCCGCGGATGAGGACGACCTCCACTCCTTTGGAAGGTGACCTGGCTTCCCTTGGTGTTTCCAGTTGGCGTCAAAAAGCAAAAAGGAGGAACAAGTGGCGCGCTCTGGTGGATTCGGCTATAATCGCTTGGATACTACATGAACCAGCTTCGCTGGAAGGATTCTATGTATTATGTACATCTACAAGGGACAGTTCAAACATTTATTTATGAACGTGTTTTCGACAACCGTTCCGTAAGAATTCATATTTCATATACCACCGGCAAATTATCAACCAAATCTAGTACACTCTAATCATAATATATGTTCTCTTAACATATATTAGAAATCGACAAAAATAAGAACTTTATTAGGGGTGTTAACAGGTCAATGTCTGATTGGGAAACACGCCAGCAGACTGGGATACCTTACAATGATTATTGTAGAAGCTGCCAAGGAGTGCAGATGTAGATCCTTCTATGCGAATGTAAGGCTCTGCGGACGCGGTTTCCTCGATGATGTGGCGGAAATTCTACATATCAATCTAAATGAATTTAATATTTCATGACTGGGTGGTTCAAAGAAGACATATATAATATGGGAGGGGATTCCAGTACCGATGGTGTCACAATGAACCTCCCAAAGGCCAAAGTGCGGCGACAGACAACCACTAAATCTTACCTAAACTAAGTGAGATCGTTGATGAAACATGTCAACTGATAGACGTTGGGGACGAAAAAATATTGAAATCGATCTATTCCCGACTTATAAAAAATTCGTCGCGGTAAAGTTGAAAATAGCAACCTTATCTTATAGGCTGGTCAAGCTATCAGAGAGCACTGGGTTTAAAAAGTAAATTAAAGTATTTGCAATTGCAAGTTGCGAGTTATACTTTTAAAAGTTTAAGCAGCAACGAATAAATATGGCCAACTAGAATACAACGAAAGCAATAATAAAATAAAATATGCAACAACAACTAAACAATACAACAACGTATCGAACAAAAGCAGCATAATCAAAAAACAGAAACCATAATAATAGTAAACACAAACGAACGGGAGTAGCAAAAATGAACGGCAAATTAAAAACAGAACTAAAACAGAACTTACACCAATTGCTACAGAAGCAATTACTATAAGGTGAGTGCAAATTGCAGGATGGATCTATTAGTGGATCCCCCACGGGTATTGAATTAATTGGCATACAACCCTTCGCACAACTTCCTGAAATGCAATTTGGATGAAACGGATTGTAACATTCGGGGGGCACTGGCATTGGTGCCAGCGGTTGCATTTGTGTTTGTTGTAAAAATGGATTCGAATATGCAGACGCATGTGGCTGACAGTAAGATCGATTATATAACGTACTGTACGATGGTGTTGGTTCCAAACATGCTTCGGCATTGATTTCAGGTCCATGTTGTGGTCGATTCTGCGCTGTATTTATAATGGTCTGTTGTGGTATGGCGGCGTAACTGAGGCCAGCGACAGTAGCGTCCACTTGTGGCGGTGGCGTACAGATATTTGGGGAGCAGGGTGTGGCAAAGCCTGTCGGACCATAAAATTTTGGTTGCGCGCAAAATATTGGCGGACACTGTTGTGGCTCGGCATTTAGGGAATTCGGAGCGGGCGCAACATTTGATACCATGGGTGTATTGCCTTGCATATTTGGATTATTGGGTGGCCAAAAGGGTGGACTATTTGCATATTGAC
Source organism: Zeugodacus tau (assembly GCA_031772095.1). Classification (NCBI taxonomy): domain Eukaryota; kingdom Metazoa; phylum Arthropoda; class Insecta; order Diptera; family Tephritidae; genus Zeugodacus; species Zeugodacus tau. The sequence continues at coordinate 53,621,684 of CM062651.1, read as the reverse complement.
ACCAATCCATTTGCGGCACATTACCATTACCAGCACAGTAATTGCCCTGATCTTGATTCGGCTGTTGACTGAGTGCTTGATTACACATATCAGGCGATTGCGGCACACAATTGACCTGTGAACCATAGGCACAATAATCAGCTTGTTGTGGTGTCGGACAATGGTCCGGTGGTAGACAGGATTGTGTATTTCTCAGTTGCGATGTCAATTCGCTGACGGCATTTTGCATTGTTGCACCAAGCACTTGCGGTGATTTCTCTACACTATTCAAGATTTTAGCCGGTTCCATTGGAGTATTACTGACATTTTCCGCAATGATTACGCTCGATTTACGGTTGCCATTGGTGTCACTGGTGCTGGCAGTTCCAGAATGTGTTGAGGCTTGTCTAATGTCGGCGTATAGATTTTTATCTAACACATATTCTGTAGCTGATACAGACTGTGGGGTAGATCCAATATCGGTGTGAACTTCCGAACTTTTCGCACTTGAAACAGAATTCTTTTTACTGTCTTTTTGCGAGCCACCGACATCCGAATTTTTCGCACTTGATATTGAACTTGGTTTACTGTCTTTTTGCTGACCACCGACGCAACGTTTAATCACAGTCTTTCTGACAAAACTAAAATTGGCTGTATGGAAAACAATTATAAGTTGTATCAAAGGAAGACCAAAACACAATGACAGCATATCGAGGTGAAAGTGCAAATGTTGTGTGTTTTTGGAAGAAGATGAAATGATAATGTTTCCAATTTATAATTCGTATGCTTAGAAAATATGATAAATAACCGTTAGTCATAGCACAGAATATTGATAAATATGGCAAGCTTCATACAAAATATCTAACACGATTCAAAGTAGTTCGTAGTTAAGCATTAAACTCTCCTTATGGATCAAGAGTCCATTCTAGTTATAATTTTAATGATTTTCCTTAATGTCATTCGAAATTATCCTCCAAAATCGAAATATTTGTTTTCGAAGTTCGAAAAAAGTTTTTTTTTTAATATCAATTATTAATTTCATGACATACTATATTGACAAAATCTATATATTCTTCTTAATTCAATGATGTATATAATTTTTCCACCAAGCTTATTTGACAGATGCTATAAGATGACCAATATTTTTCGATATATACAATTTTAATTTTTTCGAAGATCTAACTTTAACCCTGTAAGTAGTAATAATTATTAAAAAACCCTTTGTATCGAACTTTGAATATTGTTTATGTCTTAATCCCTCGGAAAAATTAATTTTGCCCAATATCCATCCGAGTGTTGTTCAGTGTAATGAACAGTTTTGTAAGAAACCTCGGCTAACTTCACATTCACTTTGATCTAACAATTAGATCTAACTTTGAACTCAACGTCCAATTGATTCTACAACACACAGAAATATTCGAGGCAGTCGATGAATAAAATTCCAGTTCTTCTAATTCTAATTCTTTAATAAAATATTGCTTAATTATTGCGGTCTTCCTGAACAGAGTTATGTTGATGTTTAAGAGCAGATATATTAGTTTAATGTCTATAGGGTTACTAAATATATCTATTAATGGTTAATGATTTGAAAATGATAAGAAGTGATAAATATAAGTTATTTGATTTATTTTGCCTAGCACCTGACAAAAAAAGGTTAGAGAATAAAATTAGTTTTGTTAAGCGCTGAACTATTTTTGTTAAAGCTACCACAGCAAACAGGCCCAGTAGAATACAGCGACTACAAATCGAAGATTGAACAGATTCTTAATGTGGGTTATCGCTGCATTAGAAATTCACATATATACAAACATTTACATATGTAGACAGAAATGAGTAGAGTCTATTATATTATATTGCAAACAAGCTTGTATGTAAGTACTTACCGGCCGCATTGAAAATGGGCGCATGCTCGAAATCGGCAAAATTCTCCGATGTACCATTGTCGATCGTATCGCCGTGAGAGCTATGACCATTCGTCTGTCCATGGCCATTTAATAGTTGGTATTGTTGTTGTTGCTTCTTCAATGGTTGTATTCTAGCATAACCGTTACTGGATATCGCACTGACACCGCCATTCAATATTGGAGGCGAACTTATTTTGTTACGGCTCACCGTTGTGGCATCGAAAATATTCGCCGAACCAAAATCGGCAACAAAGTCTGCATCCGCGCCAAAACCATTCACACTTGTCGAACTGCTACTGTCCGACATACGGCTGGATGTCATATGCAAGACATTTAGCTCATTATGATTGCTGCCGCCATTGCTGTTGTTTAGATTACCGTTTTTCGGCATAAACGCATCCTGCAAATGGCTATAGCCGTTTTGTTGATGCTGCTGCGGCCGACTTATGGCGGACGTTGACTTGCCCGAACTATTTGGTGCCGACACCGATGTCGTAGTGACGGATTTATGCAAACCATTCATTGTGGTACGCTGTGTACTGGGCGGCGTCAATTGAAAGCTGCGCTCTCCATTTTTATATTGATTTTTGGTATTGTGCCCATTATGACCAAAACCATTAGACACGTGCGCAAAATCGATTTGCCCATCACCGTTGCTCTTGTAAGTGCTGCTGCCGTTTGTTGCTGCTGAGGAGCTACCTGTTGTCGTAGCCGCCCTTACGCCTGATGTTGTTGCCACATCCACACCCGTTGCCCCTGACGTCGAACCGTTTTTGAGCGAAACCGCATTCGTCAAAGATTTAAGTGGACTAGCTGGCTCCAAATAGTAACGTTTACGCTCATATTTGTCAATCATCAATTCCCGCTGATCTTGATGCACGGCACGCTTGGGATCCCAAAGGCCCAACCAGGTTTTAGCGCATTCATCATTTCCATGACTTTTCAGAAAATCGACATCGTCTTGTGTGAAAGTAGCCATAGAAATTGATTTGACTCGATGTGGTGGCGTGAGACCGCGTCTGTGAACAATAAAGTGAAGAGGCATGTTAGTGACTAGGTTAAGCTGGTGTAATTAATATAGAATAATTTTGAAAATATTTTTTGCAATAATATTGAAGTACAAATAAATTTCAATATTAGTTAATTTTAAAACGGAGGCCAAAAGGAAATTTCAAAATTTAATTTGAAAGGAGTAGAAAGGTAAAAGTTTAAATTTAATTCAAAGGTAATATTCTAGAGTATATTTGAAATACGTACATACATATATGCAATGTACATAAGCATGTGTAAGTTAATAATTGTGAAGGATATAACCAAGCAGGATCTGTCCTCTCTTATGGTGCAGAAGCGTGGACGATGTCAACATCCAATGAGACGGCACTAGGAGTTTTCGAGAGAAACGTTTTGCGGAATATTTATGGTCCCTTAAACATTGCCAACGGCGAATACCGCAGAAGATGGAATGATGAGCTGTATGTGTTATTCGACGACATAGACATAGTCCAGCGATTAAAAAAACAGCGGTTACGCTGACTAGGTCATGTTGTTCGAATAGACGAAAGTGCTCCAGCTCTGAAAGTGTTGGATGCAGTACCCCCTGGTGGAAGCCGAGGAAGAGGGAGACCTCCACTCCGATGGAAGGATCAGGTGGAGAAGGGCCTGTCTTCACTTGGTATTACCAATTAGCGCCAAACTGCCGAGAGGAGAGATGCGTGGCGCGCTGTTGTGGACTCGGCTATGACCGCGTAAGCGGTGTCTACGCCAGTCAAGAAGAAGAAGAAGCAGGATCTGACAATAAAGTTTGTATTGCTTGAATTTATGGATAGTTCGATTTGAAAAATCAGGTTTCAAAGAAATGACCAATTTTAAAAGTATTCATAATTATTTCGGAAGATATATAAAGTATAATATGTATGTACATATATAGCGCGAAATCCTTCTTCGATATTCTACTGAGTTATTCTCCCATCTCCCAGTGCGTCATAATAATATCAACGAACAAGTTTAAAGAATGTCGGAAATGCACTTGTTAGATTTTGACAGCGCCTGTCGCTATTCCAATAATATTAGTAAATAATTTCAAATCTTGGAACGGCTGTTTGCCGCACTTTGCATTGCCGTCATCAGTATATGTAAATATGTATATTATATTATAATACATGACAGAGCTGTTGAAAAGAATTTCGAGGCAATCGAATGAAGTGTACACAATAAAAATTTTTGTATTTGAAAAATATAAATAATTCAAAATTTCCTTAATGCCATAAATGTCAAATGTTCCACAGTACTAAATTTGAACTAGCTGAAAAATATGGATCGGTAGTTCTGTAATTCTATTTACATAAAATTAAGATTATTTAATTTGAATTATTAAGATTATTTAAAATTGTGTTCTTTTTTTGTTTGGGAGATTTTAAATATTTGTGTTCAAATATTTGTGTAACAAACAAAAATAAAAAATTATGATTTTCAATGAACAAAAATATCGCTGAAATAGTAAGGTTTTAACTAGAAAATTCTCATTATAGTTGTACAATCTTAAAAGTAAAGCCGACGGGACTCTTTTCACTCCTTCTAGCTACAGTCAGTACATTGTTCTTAAAAGGTATGTTTTTGAAAAGAAAGATGAACTATTTCTTGTTTTATTTCATAAAACCAACCTTTATTTGTTTTTAAGTGAAGTTAAGCCTGGAGTAATCATTTATAGATCCCATATTGGGAATTGGTTTCGGATTAATTCCCGACTAGGCTATTTGTAGTTTTATTATACTAGCAAGCAAGTTATCTCTTAGACTTAATTTCTTATTTAGACTTAATTTCTAACAATAGGCGATATTGATATATAGATATATACAGATTTGTACGAAACAGACAAGGAACAAATTTTAAGTCAAACGAACCCTCATTCCAGCAACTTTGATCTTTCAGATGTATCAATTTTGTCTTCTCTTAATAATAATACTCTAAAAATTTAAAACTTTTTTTAACGTAATTCTAAATCTTAGCTCTTGAACTGTTTGTTTCTTTAGCTGAGCTGTTTAAGATCTTAACATTTAAAAAACTCTCTTTGCACCACCGCGTCGTTTGGGCGGGATCAGGGTAATCGTTGTGCATATTATTATGCTTCAGAATGTAGAGAGTGGCTTTGATTAAATTCATCACTAGCTTGCAGTAGCTTATACTCAAACATAAAGATTAGTGAAATGACTTTGTATTCACCTTATCCGGTAAAATTCAAACACACGAGGGGAAAAAGCTCAAAAACTGTTTTATGTATTTCCGCAGTTAAATGAGTCATGATAACTTTGAAAATACAATTTGACTTCAAAATAACGCTTTGCTGCAAGTAATTTGGTAGATAAGAATGTTTCAATTTACTGCGCTTTGAAGTACACAAACCATAGTTTTATTGCCATTTGTACATACTAATGAACATAACATACATATGCATGTGTGTGTGAGTAAATTTGTGCCTGAGTTATTAACTGCAGGAAGTCACTACAGCATATGGATAGCCGCCACTCAGCATGCCGTTCCAGTAATAGCGCTGACAACAAAGACACACAAAATACTTTACAACCGCCTACGAAAAAGTATTTTTATTTGGAAATTTAACGCCTGTTGCACACAAAATCCAGCTGGCACAAACGTTCAGATACTAATCGTCGGCATAACTATATAGTATACACGTACATACATATATTAGTAAGTACTTGCATAGGTAAGAAGTGCGGTAGACATTATATCCAACAGACAAAGGCACCAGGCGGCAACTGCATAACGGACCGACAGAACGGCAATCAGTTTGGAAAGGTCGTTGTTAGTCGCTTTGTCTGGTCGACTGGAAATAATTACCTACCGCTGACAGATATACATATGTCCATACATACAATAATACTTATATGCATGCATGCATAAGTACTTAAGTCCGTATGCTTTATGTACATATTTAAGTTCTGCAAAGGTACGTTACGGTCTGTTTGCTTGTCAGCAAAGACTGAGACAGTAGCTTTACGTAGCAGTCAATTAGACATATTGATATGTGCATACGTAAGTACGCATGCATATGTTAATTCCAAGTTTGTATGTGTGTATTTTGGTGCATTATTGTCGATTCTTTAGGGCAACAACCCACAAGCAGGGCAGCCCACGCAGTTGTTGGGCGCTTTACAGTCAATCGTCTTTTGAACTCTTGTGTTAGTCATGTACAAGAATAAAGTGAAAACAGGAAAATATTGCATTGGTTACAATGAGTTGAATTTTCAATACTTATATTATAGACATTGCGGTTTCTCATATATTTATTATTCGATGTCAAAGATTTTACAGTTTTGGCTCACTAAATGAGCTGTTTTGACTGGTGAAAATGGGTTTGGTGTTTTTAAATTCAGTTGGTGACAGTTTTGAAATTATTGGATTATTATTCTGATTGTGTTCATCTTTAACAGATAATATTATGAATATATTTCTAATAAAATATATCAGTATTTTTGGCTGCCCATAACTATGTATAAGGATCCTTCATTTAGTAGATATCTAGGAAATTCAAAATTCAGAGTTGTTTTATGAGAACAATATTTTGTTTCTTTTAGAATTTACAACATAGATTTTGTATTTTCATATTATAGATTTTATGTGCAGAAAGTTGAAGAAAATAAAATATTGTCAAGAATTAAATGTTTTTATTGTAAACTATGCTTCGTTATCTTAGTGTTCCTCGATATATCAAGTAAAAAGATGAAACAGCGGTTCTAGGACCCATGAACAAGCCAATGAGAAGACTTGATGAGACGAATCATGTGTATTTTCCAGTAGAGTTAATTTACTAAGTGAGTGAATGGTAATTCTGATAATGTCACTTCGAGACTTAATTCCTCTACGGATATGTATTGGAACCTTTGCTAAAAAAATGGCACATTGATATAATAGTATTGTAATAGATGATGGAGGATGGAGTCATATGTAAAAGTTCACGTAAGTGAGGAAAGTGAGGTTTCTGACTGCAATTCACTTGGGAGTCGCCAGTAACGATTATTTTACATGTGGCTCAAGCAGCTCACGATTTCCGGTCTTAGACCAAGTATCCTCTGGGTAGCCAACAGACATCCGTTAGGAGGCGAGCTAAAGTGAGAAGGCGAAACCCGCTTATGCGGTTGTGCGTAGGGTTTGGGACCCACCACATAAAACACCCCCAATGAAAAGGAAGCTTCGATCCCCGCAAAACTAATACGGCTGTGTAAGCTGACGTTGAGCAACACCAAAAGCTCCGTCAGGATCGGGAAGGACCTCTCCGAGCCGTTCGATACCAGACGAGGTTTCAGACAAGGTGACTCACTCTCGTGTGATTTCTTTAACCTGATGCTGGAGAAAATAATAGAGAGGGTACAATCTTCTATAAAAGTGTACAGCTACTGGCGTACGCCGATGATATCGATATCATTGGAAACAACACCCGCGCCGTTAGTTCTGCTTTTTCCAGACTGGATAAGGAAGCGAAGCGTATGGGTCTGTTGGTGAACGAGGACAAGATGAAATATCTCCTGTCGTCAAACAAACAGTCAGCGCATTCGCGTCTTGGCTCCCACGTCACCGTTGACAGTCATAACTTTGAAGTTGTAGATAATTCATCAACCTGGGAACCAGCATTAACAGCAATAACAATGTCAGCCTGGCAAGAGTGATTCTGCGTTGGAAATCACTCTTGCCAACAGGTGCTACTATGGACTAAGTAGGCAATTGATAAGTAAAGTCCTCTCTCGACGAACAAAAACCAAACTCTACAAGTCTCTCATCATTCCCGTCCTACTTTACGGTGCAGAGGCGTGGACGATGTCAATATCCGATGAGACGGCACGACGGAATGTTCGTGATAGGAATAATTTTTCGACAAAAACCATATACAATTGAACTTCCCTAACTCGAATCACCATAATCCACAAAAAAAAAACTTCGAGTTAGAGAGACTTCGAGTTATAGAATGTTCATTAAAACATACAATATGATAATAACTTTAATACCGAAAAATAAATCGCTATATAGTGTCAATTTCAGTTTGATATTAGTTCTTTGGCTAAGATGTATGGGTTCAGTGCCGAATATATTTATTATACAAAAAAATAAGAAGGTGTGGAAATGCATTCAGTTTTCTTGGAATCAACTAGCGACATAGAGCATGCTGCTGAGTTACTATGAATTCCATTTAAATTTCAACGGCGGTCTTCAGAAATAGCAAACATTGTTAATTGATTTTTTTGCAGCCTTTAGAAGTTAAGTGTGAGATTCTGCATTAGATACGCGTTAGAATAAACAAACATTCAAGCATTTGCTTATGTGCATTTGTGCATATCATAGAAAGGTGTGTATTTGTAGAACTTCAATGTAAATATTTTTCCCGTATGAGTTGATCTTGACACAGTTCACTTAAATGCACACAAATAAACAAAAGTAGCCAAACGTAAACGATTGCATTTGTATACAGGTATATCTCTGTGCATATATATACATATTTACCTAGAACAGCGAGCGCACGTGTATGCTTGCCATTTTGCGCTTAAGATACGCATTAACCACCTCATGCGCACATATGTGAGAAGTAATCTTCACATCTGTGATAATTTTTTTTCTCGAAACTTGCCTTGCATTTGCGCAGAATTACACAAAAGAATCAGCGCCATTGGACTTCTCATTGTAGTGAAAAGAAAAAAGTTTCTAAACGCCTGCAAAGTCATTAACAACGAGACAAAAGCGAGCAAAACCAACGGAGACGACGACGAGAAGGTGGTGTAGGCGGGCAGGGATATATGTAAGATGAAAAGGTAAAACGCAAATGTGCATATTGGATTGTGTTGTAAGAATGTAAGAAAAGACCGGCCGTCCGCCTCGGTGGCAATTTTTCGCATTGACATACAAACACACATCCTAACTGCGTATTTTTTTTTACGTTGCATGTATACATTAAAGGTACCTGCTACGCATTTGAAATGTGTGCTAATGGCCAATGTCATAATGAATGCATATTTACCATGCACTATTTCATGCCGCACATTAGAAATTGCAAGGCCTTTATGGCGTTATGGTAATTTTACAATTTTCTGTGGTGACTACTATTACATTTTGCTATAAATACATACATATATATATGTATTTAAATTTAAGAAATTATTAACCGATGTCAGAGGCTTTAAATATATTTCGTAATAATACTCACGTCTTAGATGAAACCGGTAACTAATTTTCGATAGAATTGATATGAGTATAATTCTAAGAGATACTCGTATACCCTGTGGCAGTTTCGCCCATCACGGCAGGTCAGTTTCAATTTCAAACTTCAATCAAACGATTTTGTTCAAATTTTGCACAGATATTTGAAATTACAATAGATGTCTCCAGGGTCAAGCACTGGTCGATTAAATCGTTTAAATCGGTCTTGGACATTTGTGTCAACATTAACCCAACAAAATATTTGTGGAGATCTGTTTGCATCCCAAACTTATTCTCAACTGAAAAATGTCACTTTTTGAGCCGAATTTTCGACATTTGCACGGAATACGCATGCTGCCAGAAAGATGGTCAAAAAAAAAATATTTTGAATAACATTTTTGTAACCGTTTTTATATAAAAAAAAGCCTTAAATTTACAAAAAAAAAAACGGCAGAAGCAAAGTTGTAGACCTAATATATTTTGGGTTTTTGATTTTTAATGAACCAATAATGAGTCATGCTGTCCATGGCAATAACATTTTTTTAGACGTCAAGTGAGATGAGATTTCAAACGTTTGAGTTTTCGGTATTTTTAAATAAAATATCACCTAATATTATTTAAATATGTATCTTTGATATACTGAAGTGAATGAAATAAATGACTATATATAAACTCTGAAACCCACCTAATCCCTTAACCTGCATTAACCCACGATTACCATATAACGCAAAATTATCCCTATATTTTCATAAATAACTTGAAAATTTCACTATAAAACTACAAACTAAGCTGGTTTTTCGCATTTTCCGGAAAATTTATATATTGAATATAATGAATCGCAAAACTGATTTCATTTTCGTTCTCAGGCGGTCAATATACATAGGTGTATTTCATTTCAGAAAACTCTGAAACGTAAAAAGTTCTGGGCAGTACTGTGTTAAGGCCAAATAAAGACACAATAAGTTATGGTATATATAGAATGGAAGAGTGTTGGACTATCCATGATATTAGATATTGACATCACTTTTAAAAACGGAAATTAATTTCATATATCATTTTGGTTCTTGGTCCATAAAAGATTAAAATTGTCTAGATTACTATTAAATTATTCACCCAGTTTAGACTAGCAGAATTTAATGGTTCTTTTTTTTTGAATATTGTAAATCTTCATTTCGTTACATGTGGATTATTTTGGTTCTAAAATTATAAATAATTTGGTCTTCTCAGTCGAAAAGCATGGCCTTATCAAACAAAAATGTAAGCCAGTAAATTTTATGTAATACTATGATTTCTATTAATTATATTATAGACCTTTTTCCATGATGTAGTAAATAGCAAAGCTGGAGCCCAGAAAACTGATGAGGGATTCAATATTCTCAACATATTCCACTTTCACAACAATCTTGTATTTTTTAAACTCGTCGTATATCTTATTTTTAGAAGATAAAATGATATAGTAAGGGTTCTCTTACATTACATAATACTTATTTATGGATACAAAACAGTAATATACTAATTATTCTCTGAATGCAACACTGCTATTATTGAGACTTTCTCTGTAACCATAATTCTAACAACCTGTGTAGTACCAAGAAAACTATAAGACAACTAACCCTACTGGTTTCACCGTCAAACGTCCTTGTTCTATAAATAGAATCAGAACTAGTGACCTTATTGACAGCAATTGTAATAAGAATTGAATATATTTTTGGCAGTGTGAAAACTTTCCAGTTAAAGCCTTGAAGTGCACGTTTTGCTCTTCCGTTTTGTGTTGTGTTTACAGGTTTTTCAGTGTTCTACTCTGTAACGCTTCGGTTAGTTGCTTATGCTGCTGAATTGGTAATTCATAGAAGAAATGGTGCACTTTGCGACGAAAACGATTTTTCAGCAACACAGTGAGCATACACCTACAAATGTATGTGAATATGTATGTGTGTATGTTTGCATGCGCAGTGTACATAAATGCACTTACACGTGTCACTGGAGATCGAGACGACCTTGAGCTGGGCATTTTGCAACGTTTAAGTTTATTTTTATACACTTCTGCAGTGCGCTCGTATACACTCATATTATATTACATAAGTACATACAAACACATAAAAATTTACCCCACTTTAAAAAATCTATTGCGCTTTCGCATATGGCAATGTAGGTATGTATGTGTTTGTAGAGTGTTCGGTCAAAACAACTGATTGCGGTGTTTTCCATATTTGAAAAAATACTTTTATGCATATGCAGCAAGTTAAGTGTTTGTGTACCTAAGTAAGTAGGTTTGCATGCGGGTATTTGTAATCAGCATAAGCTAAGAAAGTAGGCTATAGGATTGCAATTACACACTTATGTATTTATGTCACTGGGTACAATATGGAAAGACGAGACTTTAGATTCAAATACATAGTAAGAATTATTAGTGTTGGGGAGTATCACGAGGGAACAAACTCAGTGGTAGATTTTGAAAAGAATCGGTAGTAAGCGGTTTTTAAAAGTACTCTGATTCGAAATTACGTAAGATCAGAATTTCTACATCTGAAATTTAATATAATATAAATATCGAAGTTTGTAAGAAATCACTTCTTAATGAAAATAAAGACCATTTACTGTTCTGCAGAAAGTTGCAGATATTTATTATATTTTTTGAATATTCAATTATAATTTTTCTGTTTTGCCAAGGTGGTATATTTAAGTAAAATTCGCGGTGTTCTGTTAAGTACAAGTAAGTATTTGGAATAACCGTACATGTATGCCATTTTCAGTATAAATTTTTGACAATATCAAGACAACAACAAATTATGTCACAATTTTTACCGTATCATATGTACTTTAAAATAAAATAATGCATAATATAAAGTATTCCTTTTCAGCAGTTTGGATTTTGCATAATACTTGAGACACTAGATTTACGAATTGCTTAGCACAGCGATTTTCGCACTTTAAATTAAAACAACTAAAAATTTATGAAATTTAGGAAGTCCAACAGGCTCGTTTTACGATTTAAAAAATAATATTTTGTAACTGTAAAATAATTTTATAACTGTAAAATAATTTATAACTTGGTTAAAATGCTATTTTCGTTTGAAGATTACAGGTCAGGATAAAATGAGTGATTCCGAGGACGACTTGAAAAATATTCAATTACAGTGGAACTTCTCTAACTCGGAATCACCATAATCCACGATATAGAGGGACTCTTTTAAAATTCTGCTTCGATGGTACAATTTTAAATTTTGTATTATGCCATGGTTGAAAAGTTCGTTTTATGGAAGGAAATTTGTATGGAATTTGACTTTCAATGCCACTTCAAGAGTTCGAGTTATGGAGAATTTTGAGTTATAGAAGTTCGAGTTATGGAAGCAAATTTGGCTGTGGTCAAGAAAGTTATTAAAATATTTTTTTTGTTTTCTACAATTTGTGCCTCAACGCAATTCTTAATCAACTTCTCTGAACATGATAAAAATAGACGCCTTTGTGTTGTTGATTTGAAATTTCTTGTATGTTAATGATAACCGTTGCTGTTATAAGTAATTTTTAAAGAAACCGTTGTTTACGACTTATTTGAGTTGGCACCAAATTTGTTTAATGTTTGTATATTTACTTTAATTTTAACGATATTAAAAATAATGTGTTAATATACTCATACGTTACATACATAAATTATTAACAAACATTCTATTGAACTGATTTTCTTCAATTTGAATTGTGTTCTTTATTTATATACTATATATAATTTATTTAACATAACAGTGTGAAAATATATAATAAATATTATTTTCGCAATAATTAAATTAGCTGACTGACTAAGTGACAACTTTTAAAAAGTATGTAAAAATGTATGTGTAAGTTTATCTTGTATATTAAGTGCTATAAAAGAAGAATTAAAAAAAAACAATCGGGTCATTCAATATGGGTATGCCGATGTTTCATTTATTTATAGGTTTGTTATGTGTAACTTCCTAAACTAGAAGCTGCTATGTACCACAACAACAAAATGGCATATTCATGCTGACAAAGTATTCGAATTTCAATAGCTCAGACAAATTGGAAATTTAAAAAGCACACCTTCATCACTTAACCTGGCCATGTATGACACATACATTTCAGACCTCCGATCTTGCTACCCATTTACCTGCGCCAATTACAACACCCGTTATATACACGCTTATATAGAGTAACTTTGGAATGAATCTGAGTATCTTAGATGCATACAATTTATTATGATTTGCTCAGAGGCTGTCGTACAAAGATTATTCAAGTAATTTGCACTTTCCCTTGTACGGTATACATACATATGTATATGTAGCAACAATGGCATCAAATTTTGCACAGGCGACATGTTAATTACCGGTCAACGGACAACTATTGACGTCAACATCTCAATGATAAACTCATAAATTCAAATATATACAAGTAGATAGATAGCTATATATAAGAATATTATATATATAACAATAACATGCATATTCAGCATGCAAATATATATGTATGAGTGAATGCACAGCATTATGAATAAACGCATTGAAATGCGAAGTTCCAGGATGGAAGAGAATTTTTATTATTTGATTTGTATACATTTATATACATAGCTTTGTGATATAAATATCGTACGCTTAATAATATACAAATATATATAACTCAGCAAAATTTCGGGGATAGATATTAAAGGCGTCATAAAATATGCTATAATATATATCTATATATATATAGAATATTTCATACTGAATTTCACGATTAAATTTGTTGGAAATTACATCGCACAAAATTATATAATATTGATGTATTCGCTAACTTTTAAGACATAATAAATTATCTTAATTTGATTAATATAATTTTTTTTTTTCAAATATATTGACATGGAAATTCGCTTTAAAATTTTTAAACTATCAATTTGATTTTGATTTGGGTATTTAAACGATTCAATGATGATAGTTTATAGATAATTTTATAATATTCATAATAACTTTTAGTTAAGATTATCCTTCAAGATATTTAACACCTATGGGAACCCCACTCCTCTGCACTCAAATAACTGTTCATTTTGGTCGCATTCAAATAAATATATTTATCTCGTTGAACCTGAACAAAATACTAGATCTACAACTACTTCAAACTACTATTTTAAATTTTTGCAATTTAAGTGAAAAGGAAAGTCAAAGCACATAAAGCAATCAGCGAAATATATATAAATAAATATTCATATATTAATCATTAAATATATGCACACAAAGGATATACATATATATAAATTGCCAAAAGCCTTGTAGCGGTACTTTCCAGTTGTCATTGGAGCACGTACGAGTACTCAAAAACATGACGGCAGCTGGGCATTCGAATTATTTGTGTTCATACGTAAACTGATACACCCCTAACAGGAAACTTGTAGACGGAAGTAATATTACGAACATGCATCACATTTAACACGCTCAAATTTTAATTGGGTTCAATGTCATGTTGGTGTTAATACGTTTGGAAAAGATTCAATCTCGAGAAAGTGAAGAAAATTTAATTTATCTGCCTTCAACCTACCAAAGAACTCGTATAAAGCAAATAGACTGGCATGATTAAATAAAGCTTAAACAGCAGAAAGCTACAGTAATATATTGATATAATTCTGTTCACTCTTCTTTAGGCGAGAGAACCTTAGACCTAGTGAACAAAAAATTGACGAATCGAAGACGTCTGATATAAATACAACACTGTCATATTTGTTTTCTACTAAAGACAACATATACATTTCAGTGCCTTCTTCTCTTTAGTAGATAGCGCTCATAAAATGATTAGAAATCCCTGCAGGGACACTGCTCACCATGTGCATGTGATAAATCGTTGGCGTGAGTCGAAAGCTGAATTATTTTCTCAAGCGTCATATAGCAAACACGTCACAATCAGGTTTACAACACTGTCAACTATTTGGCTTTTGGCCAAGCAAAGAGTCATACAACAGCTACAAATAGCACTTGGCACCCAGTCACTTGTACGTGTAATTTGCAGGATATGCTCTTCACCGACAATGGAATGGATATGCTAGCGAATACGAGTACGTACATAAGTATAGACATTTTCGAGTGGGCCTTCGTGTGGCGCTTAAGCCATAATGCATACTAGTTAGATACTTGTATTTTGTTACTTGAACTTGTTTTGTTGGCAGGTCAAATATGTGAAAGAAAGGCATTGTATTGTTATGGAGAAAGAAAATGATATTAACCTTGCACACATTTTCATAAAAGTTAAGTAACATGCATATTCATATTCAATCCGTTGATTAGCAGAGTTGTTAAATTAAGAAATTTACTGTTTTTAATGAACTGAGTAAACTGAAATATAATCCGATTTTTGAAAATATATGATATGAATAAATATTTATTATAGAATATTATAAAATGTGGTATATGATTTCATGTTTACGTCTCAATTTTAACTCATGTCATTCAATGACTCATAAGCGTAGAATTACTTTCTTAGAATTCAAAGTTTAGTCATCGTTTCTCAGATAGGATAAGGAACAGTACCTATTTTAACACGTACGGTAATATAATAGTTGTTTTTAATTATTTAATGTTAATGTCACGAGAAAAAAGTGAATTTCACAATAAACAGGTTGTTTATCATACATTATTGAATAGAAAAGAAAGAGGAAGAAAGAAAGACGTTTTTATCTAAACTATACTTCTTCTTGTATCGGAGTTTCTAGTTGTAATAACTTATTGCTTTTGCTTCATCTAGTGTATGGATATATGAAAAGTATCAAGAGTAAGGTTGTATCTTGAGATCAACGAAATGGAAACCGGTATTTATAATATATAATTAATTTCCTCAAAATATCCTAACTTTTAACACGAGTCTATATAGTTCTAGAACTATATTTCTTATCTAGGATAAACGAGTTTGTTGCAGAAGTCTTATGTTTTTGGTTACCCGTACATCGAGTTTTTAAATTTCTTTGGAGCCTTTGAAATGGATGTCAGTCACATTGAATGGTGGAAATGTACTTGATTGAAATAATAAAACTGTCTTATAAAAACCATTGCTTAGTGTTTAGCGATCTTTTATGAGATCTTTACCTATTCTGTCTCCAGATTGTACTGATCTGATTATTGAACTTAAGATCAATGCGGAATATCATTAAATAATTGAGCGAAGCCACTTTTACAATTTTTAGATTATTATTTTCGTTGGTTGGTAGCTTGAAAGGAGAAATCGAACGAATGTATACCAGAAGCGGTCGCAATTAAGTCAACATTGGATTTCCAAGATTAGCTTGGATTAAATTAAACAGAATATTTCTAAAAGAACGTAACGTTCAAATAACAGTGATAAACTATCTATGACAGCTTTTTCAATAGAGCAATGATATTGAACAATCTTACAAAATATCGCAAAATATAGTACATAGATACATGAAATAAACAGTAAAGTACAAAAAAGTCAAAATATGTCAAATTTGTTGCTGTAGCATTTATCGGCAATATGTCTACAAAATCTGGTAAGTAAAGAGACCGAAAAATAATGACATAATAGAGTTGTCTGGCGCATGAAATTATTGCCGCTACTTAAATTGTTACAAGGGTAAACTTTCTACTTCACACAATATTATTTAATATTGTTTATGTATTATATTAGGGTGGTCCATTTTTTGTCAATATAATATTAGTGTTTATAAAAGCTTTTAATGTATGTAATTAATGGAATTATTTTGAAAAAGGTGTACTAATAACAAGCAAATTGAACTTATCAGTTTAATTAGACTTTACGTATATTGAAATAAAGAAATGTTAAAAATTTAAGTTTGCCTGTTGACTAGGGCTGTCAAAGAAAATACACAATCGGATTGAAATCCAAAAAATAATTTAAACCGTTGCACAAAACGGCATAAAATCAAAATAATAAAAATAATAAATATTCAACAATTTAGGAATAAATGATTAAACAAGATCGAAATGTATTGAAAAAAAACTAGATTTTTCAATAATATTAGGTCTACAACTTTGCTTCCGCCGTTTTTTGTAAATTTAAGGCTTTTTTTCACTTAGGACAGCCTCGCCGTACGTATCCGAAAGCATTCGATAAGCCTCAGCCGCACTTTTCTTGAAATTTTAAAAAGAAAAGCAAAATTTCCCGCAAATGTCGAGAATTCGGCTCAAAAAGTGACATTTTCAGTTGAGAATCAGTTTGGGATGCAAACAGATCTCTACAAATATTTTGTTGGGTTAATGTTGACACAAATGTCCAAGACCGATATAAAACGATTTAATCGACCAGTGCTTGACCTTAGAGGCATATATTGGAAAACGGCGGAAGCAAAGTTGTGCACTTAATATATAAATGGCTAAACAGTCAAATTTTTACCAACAAAAAAATGTACCACCCTAACAATAAGCCATTAACCAGCAACATCAAAATGAGTGCTCATTTGATCATTAAACGTTTGTGCTTGTTTTGAGTTGACACTTGCGGCTGATTGCGCAATAGATGCGATAAAATTACAATACAGCGTGGTTTATACAAAAAAAAAACAATTTAAAATGTTACGCTACAAATGCGGACAGTGCGTTACATTGACATACAACCAGTGACAAACCGGTAGCAATTAACTGATGATTAACTACTACTGAACAAGCGAGACACGTAAAAAATGTAACAATAACAAAGGCAAAAAAATAAAAACAAACCGCACCAAAATTATGAATTATGGAATTATGTACTTATACATACATACAGAAATACATTGAAATTATATTGAAACATCGGAAGCATTGCGATAAAATCAAACAAATTGGCGTTGATAAATGTGCATCCGCAATGAGTTATCGACAAAAAGTCACAATTTTTAATGAATTATCGTAATTTCGTCTGCACCAACCACAACTAATTTCTGCTACGTTGCAGTTGCGACAAATTTGGTGTGTATCATTCAATATCGGATATATGAATATGTGCTTCAAATGTGTGATAAACAAAATGCTAAAAAGTGGCTTGGAAATTCTCTAATTGCAGTTCACTAAACTCGCAGGTTAATTGAGTTTAAAGTTCATATTTTTGTAAGATTTGATTGATGTTTGGGTTCAGCAAATGAGACACCCACATCAAACTTTCGCTGATATCTACTGATGTTAATTTCGACTCAAATTCTTATTCGCCGAGTGGGTTTTAGAAATTTAACGGATCGCATTAAAACAACATCAATAACTACTTCGAAGTGGTTTCAAACTGAAATGCTGGAACCTTTTCCATGCCCAATATTTCATTCAGGCTTGATCCACGCGGTCCTTTTAGATGCATATTGTCTCAGCTATTTAGTGCATGCATCGGTGTTCCACAAATTCGGGTTGATGGACGCAAATTTATTGAACAAATGTTCAAAATAAAGCTACTAGTCCAAATTCGACAGTTATACAAGATAGAAAATGTTTCTAGATGATAACTTTGACAGTTGACTGGATTGGATAGGTTTAGACGTTTAGCTATTGGAAAGACTGGAAAGACCAGACTGAAATGCTGCCAAAAAACCGAGACATTTGTAACCGTCGGACAAGATCAAAAATAAAAATTAAAAAAAAACAAGTAAGGAAAGGCTAAGTTCGGGTGTAACCGAACATTTTATACTCTCGCAATTTATTGAAGAAATTTTATTAAGATAACGCACAAATTTACCCATAAATTCGGCATAAAGTTTAATAGAATAACGAAAATCGTCCTATATAGTGTATGAGGGCTGAGGTAATTCCTGAACCGATTTCATTCAATTTCACCAGCAAGGTACACTATATCCAATACTATACGCTCACTTAATTTTGCTAAGATTTATCACATATTAACCAATACATATATGCGTAATAAAGCCCAACGAATTTTTGAAAAACCTTTAATTAGGTATATGGGAGCTAGGGGATGATATTTTTGCAAAACCTATAAATATGTATATGGGAGCTAGGAGATGTTGTGACCCGATTTTAATAATTTTTGGAACAGAGACACACTATTGGAAGAAAACAATTTCCTCAGAATTACATTAAATTAGTTGAGAGATTTACCCATATTTTCGGTTAAAATTTAACCTTAGGCGCAGAGTTCAACATGTTCGATATCTGGGGCCTTGAAAAGTTATAGTCCGTTTTCGACAATTTTTTCACAAGTGATGCCACAGATCATATACTGTATTTGTGTAAAGTTTTATTTCGCTATCATCATTGGTTCCTAATGTATATCTTATAAAGTGAAGGATTCAGATGGAATTCAAAATTGAGTTATAAAGAAAGTAGTCGTGGTTGTGAACCGATTTCATCCATTTTCCACACATGTCATCAGGGTGTCAATAAAATATTATATACCGAATTTCATTGAAATCTGTCGAGTAGTTCCTGAGATATGGTTTTTGACCCATAAGTGGGCGATGCCACGCCCATTTCCCATTTTGTAAAAAGATCTGAGTGCAGCTTCCTTCTGCTATCATTTCTGTGAAATTTTGTGTTTCTGACGTTTCTCGTTAGTGAGTTAACACACTTTTAGTCATTTTCAACCTAACCTTTGTATGGGAGGTGGGCGTGGTTATTATCCGATTTCTTTCATTTTGGACTGTATAAGGAAACGGCGAAAAGAAATGACTGCAGAAAGTTTGGTTTATATAGCTTTATTGGTTTGCAAGATATATATAAAAAACCTATTTGGGGGCGGGGACACGCCCACTTTTCCAAAAAAATTACATTCAAATATGACCCTCCCTAATGCGATCCTATGTTCCAAATTTTATTTTCATAACTTTATTTATGGCTTAGTTATAGCTCTTTATGTGTTTTTGGTTATCGCCATTTTGTGGGCGTGGCAGTGGTCCGATTCCGCCCATTTTCGAACTTAACCTTCTTATGGTGCCAAGGAGCACGTGTTCCAAGTTTCATTAAGATATCTCAATTTTTACTCAAGTTACAGCTTGCACGGACGGACAGACGGACAGATAGTTTAGATAGATAGTTTTTATTGAGGAAAGCACCGCGACCAGTGGTCTATTGTGCCCTCTCCAAGTCTACATCGACTCCATAAGACCCAGTACCCTGAAAAACTCCAGGATAGTACTAGGACTAAGGGAGACGATGCGCCCCTCTGTTGGGATGGTATAACCCAAGACTCTGCTCCTGCTTCTGTGAAGCGCTGCACACTTTAGCAGTAAGTGCAGGGGAGTTTCATCCTCCATGTCACAGAAGCGACAGGTTCGCGACGAGACCAAGCCCAGATTGTTGAGATGTGTCCTGAGCTTACAGTGGCCCGTGTATATACCCACCAATATCCTCAGTTTGTATCTTGGGAGGTTTATTAGGCATTTGAATCTTTTGGTATTGTAACCTCCCAATAGGCCTTTTGACTGACGCAATCCAGCCGAAAGGCGCCAATGCTCCTCCCTACCCCTTTTTTCCTCTGCCCGGAACATATCCCTAATAGTGTGGGGGCCCACTGCTAGAAAGGGTTCTGGTCCAGTAGGTATAGTTGCAGCAGCTGTACGAGCCAGCTCGTCTGCAATTTCATTACCTTCTATCCCCTTATGTCCCGGCACCCAGATGAGGTGAACTTTGTTGCACTCTGAAAGGTAGTTTAACCTATCCTTGCACTCTCTGACCAGGCGGGACTTCGTTTCGTATGAGGAAAGTGCTTTTAGTGCCGCCTGGCTATCGCTCATGATGGCAATTCTCTCGTTATGATACCTGCGCTGAATGTTTATTTCGGCGCACCGGTAAATTGCATAAACTTCAGCCTGGAATATGCTAGGAAAAGCACCCAGTGGCACAGAGAGTTTAGTGCGAGGGCCTGTTATTCCCGCACCTATGCCATCAGACGTCTTGGAACCGTCAGTGTACCAGTGCAGCGAGTTGCTTTTCAATAAAGCTTCGAAGGCCTGACTGTCCCAGTTATCTATTTTTCCTAGGGTGATCATGAATCTCCTAGTAAAGTTGGTCTCTTTGATAGTGTCATCTCTAGGAAGGAGTGCTAGAGGAATTCTCTCGCCAATCTCCATCATGTTCCTGGATGATATTACTTTGCCTTTTCCGTGCCCATCCACTGTCATTTGCAGAATGGTCTGGTCGGCGCATTGTTTGATCACAAGGTGCAGGGGGGTGAGGTTTAGAATAGTCTCCATCGCTGCTGTGGGACATGTCCTCATCGCTCCGCAAATGCACACGCAGGCTAGCCTTTGCAGTTTGGCCAGTTTTAGCTTCACTACAGAAAGGGAAGCCTTGTCTGCCCATGCCACTGCTCCATAAGTGATAATTGGTCTAACTATCATGGTGTACATCCATCTGATAATGTGTGGGCTGCAGCCCCAGGTCCTGCCAGCCAGACGTTTACATACCATGAGTGCCTTGGTTGCCTTGGTAACCATATTATCCACCTGAGGGTTCCAGCGAAGAGAAGCGTCCAGGGTGATTCCTAGGTATTTCACTACGCTGGAGAATCCTATATCACTGCCACTAAGTTTAATGGTCCTTAGAGCCGGCAGGGTTCTCCGTCTAGTAAAAGGGACGATGGTAGTTTTGGCAGGGTTGATACCCAGACCAACCTTGTCGCACCAACGTTTTGCAGACGGACAGACGGACGGACGGACAGACAGACATCCGGATTTGAACTTTACTCGTCACCCTGATGAGTAGTTTTAGGACTTACAAACAACCGTTAGGTGAACAAAACTATAATACTCTCTTTAGCAACTTTTGTTGCGAGAGCGGAAACGTGATATTTAAGAGTATTTGAAGAATGTTTTGTGATCTGCAACACCGGGTAATGAATTTTTCATGAAAAATTTTAAAACCAAAAATGAGTATTTCGCCTGAACTGATTGCAATTTGATCACTGAAAAGATATTTAGATTGGATGAAGATGTCAGCAGTGACCAAATACCTAAGATATCGAATAATAATAAAAATGAATAAAAAAAACGTCTGTTTTAATTTTTTATATGTGAGAAATGGAATTTTTACACATTCTCGGCGCTAGTAGGAGCGATAACTACGTAGATATATCGATTTGTTTAATACCATACAATACGAATACAACTGTATATTGTACATACTCATTTACATACTAAAAAAGTATGCATAATTTCCGTAAAAAAATGTTTGCCTATGACTTATCACCAGCACAATGCATAATGTACATTAATACGTATTATGACTTCTTAAGTTTGAATAGCTAATTAAAAAATCTTTAGAGTGTACATATGTACATACATACGCTTTCCAAGCAAGTTTCTGTTACGTTAACAATAAATAGCTAGATAAATAAAATACATACAGACACAGCGCCGTTAACCACAAGAAAGAGTTAAGAAATTTGTAAAATATATGTATGTATGTAAATAAATAAATAAATAAAAAAGTATTTTAAGGAGGAAAAGAGAAAACTTAAAAGTATTAACGTCTATGCTTGATAAGCGTAACCACGCGGTAAGCGGCTAAAAGAAAGTGAAAGTCTAATGTTGAATACGTTTGTATATATGTATATGCATAATTACATGTATATATATATATATCTGTAGGTGCCTTTAAATCTGTGTAAATGCTTGTTTTTCGACATTTTCCAGTTGCAACGTATTTCGTGGTCGCTGAAGTGTGTAGTATATTGCATTTAACCGCACAATGGCAGTGAGGAAACTTTAAACGAGTCTAAAACAAAACCGCTAAAAATTAGCTACAAAGCCGCAGATAAATACTGTATTGTGAACATACAGACATTTCTGACTATATACTTATGTATATATGCATATATTCATAGTAATTGCATTTAACTGGAAGTAAAAGGCAGTACTGTAACCGCTGCAATTTCAAGGCAGGCTGTTATATATATAATACACACATACATATGTATATAACAACACATATGCATATACATGCATATTCATCTCCGTCGACTTAATATCAAATAAATTGAGTTTAAATGGGTTTTACCCTAAATGCATGTGAGAATTACGTCAAAGGGCTGCTTGTCAAGCCATTTTACACAAAGGTCTCTCTGCCAATTTGTCATAAATTTCTTTCAGGCGTGTGCCCCCAACAGCGCATAATTGAATGAAAAGTTCACTGCGTCCTAATAACAAAACAATTATATTTTATATGAAAGGATTTTCCAGTTGCAGTGCCATATGCCGCGTGGGTCCAAGCTATTGCTTTCTGTCAAGTGGCAGATGTGGGAATTAAAGTGCACGGGCCATTTTTTTATTTTGCTATATACACCGAGTCACGAGTATTTAATTAGCTATTTCTGCTACGTATCTATTTGCCAATTATGAAGTCGGTCATGTTTACACTAACGTGGCAAATATTTACAACGAAGCAATAAAAAAGTGGGTGATGCTGATGCATACTTAAGTTCGTTTTTAGCTTAGAGATGTAGAAAAGAGGTTATGTTGAGTATGTGATCGCCAAGTGATAGTTCGTGAGATCAAATGCTGCCCTAAATCTAAAACTTAAATGCAAGTTTTCTAGTAACAATCAGCTCTCTGCCATTATATCAAATATTGAACTCTATTTTTGACTTCAGAATTTTCCATTAACTCTTCGGTAGTAGTATACAATTTGCAGCCACATTATTCATCGATTGAAGCGCTGCGAATCTGGAGTGAAAAGGGATTATTTAATGAAAGATTTATCTATGCTATTTGTAAAATCTTCGGATAATTTATGGACTGAAATGAATAAAAATAATTTGAAGAAACCATAGGTGAATACAAGGCCGCACACGAAGTCATTGTGAGAGCCTTCCTAGAAGAGCGAGCAAAATCAGTCCTACATGGTTGCCCAAATTTCGTACCTCCGGTGTTTAGATGGGTTTTAATTTTCTACTAATACTTGGATGTCGGATTTTGTTTAATATCCTAATAGCTTGAAATATCATGCAGGTCAAGGTCGTTCGGGTCCGCTAGTTATATATAAATGAGTTATCTATACACAGATTCGAAACCTATAAATGATATTTGATAAAATCCCAAAACCACCAAACTAGTCTATGTCACTTTGACATAAACAAACCCCAACAAACACTAAGAACCAACTAAAAATATTACTTCGAAACTGTGATTGCTATTTTTTTCTGCCAGCAAATTATGTAGACCTGAACAGAAAATACAATGTTTTTAAAATTACAAAGTTTTTTTATACTCTCGCAACAAAGTATTATAGTTTTGTTCACATAACGGTTGTTTGTAACACCCAAAACTAAACGAGTTAGATATAGGGTTATATATACCAAAGTGATCAGGGTGAAGAGTGGAGTTCAAATCCGAATGTCTGTCTGTCCGTCCGTCCGTCCGTCCGTCCGTCCATCTGTGCAAGCTGTAACTTGAGTAAAAATTAAGATATCTTAATGAAACTTGGAACACTTATTTCTTGGCACCATAGGAAGGTTGCTTTCGGACCACTGCCACGCCCACAAAATGGCGAAAACCGAAAACACATAAAGTGCCATAACTAAGCCATAAATAAAGCTATGGAAATAAAATTTGGTATGAAGGATCACACTATGAAGGGGCATATTTGGATGTAATTTTTTTTGGGGAGGTGCGCGTGGCCCTGCCCTCAAATAGATTTTTTGTACATATCTCAGAAACCAATAGAGCTATATAAACCAAACTTTCTATAATCGTTTTTTTTAGCCATTTCTTAATACAGTCCAAAAATGAAAGAAATCGTATAATAATCACGCCCACCTCCAATATAAAGGTTCGGTTGAAAAGTACTAAAAGTGGGTTAACTCACCAACGAATAACGTCAGAAACACTAAATTTCACATAAGAATTGGCAGATGGAAGCTGCACTCAGATTTTTTTACAAAATGGAAAATGGGCGTGGCGTCGCCCACTTATGGGTCAAAAACCATATCTCAAGAACTACTCGACCGATTTCAATGAAACTTGGTTTGTAATAGTTTCCTTACATTCCAATGATATGTTGTGAAAATAGGCCAAATCGCTTCACAACCACGCCTACTTCCCATATACCAGAACTATGAAGACGATCTGAATTGTTTACATTACAATATATAAAATAAGCACTACTGAAGATATCGGTGCAGAACTTTGCACAAATACTATGTTTATAGTATGGCAGCCCCATTCTAAAAATCGCCGAAATCGGACCATAGGTTTTTAAGGCCCATATATCGAACACGAGGACCTCGGTGCTTCTAACCTAATATTATGGTTTCCAACTTTCAATGGACTTTATACAATATATATGACGAATATGTGGCTCAAATTGTGTATTATATAATATGAATAAAGTTAAATAAATAAATTGCGAGAGTATAAAATGTTCGGTTACACCCGAACTTAGCCCTTCCTTACTTGTTTTTTTTAAGTTTATGCGCTCTCAATTGTTTACCACACAAATGCACACAGAAATATTTGCAAATATTACATCATAGCTTTATCGGCACTGGAAATACTCAAACACAGAATTCTTTGTATACATTTGAAATGATAAACAAATTACGTACAAAACAATAAAATAACACAACGAAATGAAAAAAAATTGATTGCTTCCGTTAAAGCAAACACCGAAACCAGAAGCCGATAGCCAAAAGCTTATAGAACATAAAATCAGCCAAACATTACTAATACTTTTATATGTGCAAAGGCATATTTGAAAGCAGAAATTGAGCAACAAGTTCATAAATATGAGTACAATTCTTATCACACCAAAAGAGTTAAGGTTTGTTTTATAAAAATACTTTTGACTTTATGAAAAAATACATTATTGCTGGATTAAATTGCCATTAGCATCCATCAACTACACTTATGCCAAGTGACACTTAAACAATAACAAAATGCGCGCTTAGTTTCAATATGTACATATGTATTGTATATATTAAGCTTTGTGTACATAAATATATATGTACATATGTATATACTTACTCGCATATAAATAAAGTAACGTCATTATTGCAGTCAGCTAAGCACGAAAACCCAACCTCATTGTCGGTCTGCTTTGTACTCGCAGTGCTAGGCACCGGCCGACACAAAAAATTTGCACTAACAAAATTGCAAAACCCAAACAAACCGAAAGGTAAACAATAAAAATAATTACGCCGACGACTCAACAAGTCATACCCCACACGCGTACGTAGGTGTGCGTTTGGAAAGTTTGTATGTAAGGTAGCCCTGCACATACTACTTATAACTTGTTGAGTAGAGTATTCAGCAAAGATTAACAATGACTGATGTTGACAATAAGACAGCTGATAGCAAAGTACCGGCGTATAGAAATGTATAACGAAAAGTGGTATATTTACCTAAGTATATGTGAAAAAATACAGATAAGTTTTGGGCAAATAAAATCACATTTGACAAACTTTTGTTGTAGAACAGCTGATTTCCTTTGGAATACAGTTCACTCTACGGCTAAAATAATTTAAATAACACAGAAAATTCCAATGATGTTGAAGGTGTGCTGTATGTATATATTTCCAAAATATATACAAACGTAGATATATTGTTGGAAAAGTTTAAAATAGCAATGAAAAATACCCAAGATACTGAGACCAAAAGCAGCACAATTAAACTCATTCATATAAGCATATATATATATATATATAGACATATAGCACATAGTGGAAATGTATGTATAAGAAAACTGGTTTTATTTATTATACTAACGTACATCTTCGAAGTTGTTGCTTAAAGTCTTAAAATTTGCACTCGCTTTGTAGATAGTTTCATATGTGTTGTACATTTATTTGTTGTATTATATATAAGTATGTACAAGCAACGAATACTTGTTTTTGTTCCATGCCATCTTCGTGACTTGTTTCCTTTCCTTTCCTTTTCATTACTCATAAGTGTGTGTTAATTGATGAAATACAAAAAATTATGTATGTATATATATACATATATTAATAATAATTATAATATATTTGTAGAGATAGGTAACACTGGTTATAACTGCAATTTGTATGCGACCGGTGTGCCGGCATAGTAGCTACAAATCTCGGCTAAAGCAGAATAATAACAGCACCGGTTTCAATTTGGCAGCAAGCTTATGTGTAGGCGGTGCGTTCGAGCCATTCATCCATACTGAATGTCGCCCGATTCAACTCATCCGTGTCGCGTTCGCGGAATATATCGATGTAAGACTTTGTCTTCACCGAGCACATCAAAAAGTCATCAAAGGTGATTTTCCCCTCGCGTGACGTGTAACGTCGTCCCAGCGCATTCAACACACGATTATTCAGGCGGTAACCAGCCGAATTGAGTGCGTCACGCAATTGGAAACTTTCTATTTCACCACTGTGTTGGCGATCGTAGAATTTAAATACCGCTTTCCATTTGGCAATGTCTGTGAGCAGTGATTCGAATTCTTCGAAACCCAAATTGCCCGATTGGTCTTTGTCCATCATGGCGACCATTGAGCGGCAAGCGTCTTTCGAGAATGTGTTGCCATCTATCATAACATCGCGCAATGAATGATCCAATATGCGTTTGAGTTCCATCCAATCCACTTCCATGTCGCTGCCAGCGATACTCTTGAAGAGGCGTCGTAAGTTCTCACGTTGTGGATCCTCTTCTTTGGGTGGCGGTATATTTGGTTTGATGCGATCATCCACCTCACAATAGCCAACCGAGTCATCGTTCTCATCCATAACGTTCGCAGTTTCAGAGAAAACGCGTATAATGTATTCACCCTCTTCGTTGGGATCAAAGGTTGACGGCACAATGAGATAGTTGCCTGGCGGCAACTTAAAGCGCGCACACACCTCGCGTGTGTTAATGAAATGCGGTGAACGCGCCACAGAAGCGCGATATTTGAAGAAATTTAGACCTTGTGGTCGTGTCTCCATATCGCGATCGGTTAAGTGATAAATCGCAAAACCGATGGTCAGACATTCCATGCCACGATTACGTTTGGAGCGACGATTCTTCTGCATCAATGCAACAATGACGGTGCACTTGCCATCATCGTCATCCTCATCCGGATCGGTCAGTGTGATCACATATTGCGGGTTATGCCAGAAAGTTTCTAAGAAATTACGGCAACCGCCAGCTGTAACACCGGATAACCATTCACCTTCAAACATTTTCATTTCCCATTTTCGCTTGCCACTATCTTCTTGCTCTTCGGTCAACGAGTCGGGTGATAAATTACAAATCTCTACGCGATCGAAGTTGTTCAAGAAATCTTGGAAAGGCATCCAAAATTCGCCATCTGCGTCGAAAGTCAGTCCCAACTCTTCTTTCTGTGAATCGGGTATGTAACGCCATTCTGCTGAGTTATCACTGAATGGACCATTCCATTCGGCATCGTTTCCCCATGGATTGCGCATACGTATCATCGGTAATTTGCCTTGACGATTTGGCGTATGTATATCGATCATGCAGACGCGCGATATCGAATAGGCATGACCACGTATCAATCCTCGTGGAGTTTCTGCTTCAAATACGTTTGGATCTGGTTCCAAAGAACAGCCCATTAATGAATTGCGATTCATAGCCTTAATGAGTATATTAAATAGATTTGGTGGCGCTTCCTTCAAGTCATACCATTCGGTAACGCCGCCAGTGAAATCTTCCATAGCCTCACATGTGGTACCGCCTTTGAGCGCCTCATAGGAACCATGTAATTTAGCATATGCTTTTTCTAACAAAGCACTCCAGAACTCATTGCGCTCCGTGGAGTGCATATAAATCAGTTCTCCACGGTATGTTGGCAGACGATCATCCACCACTACCTCCACCCATTTGCCATACTGCCAGAAGCAAAAATGAAATATGCCAGCGTAGTTGTCTTCAAAGCTTTGATCAGGCGGCACCACACGGAAGAACAAGTTTGGATCCGAAGTCAAATTGGCTGCAGCTGCCAGCAGCCAACAGTCACCCAATTCACCTTGCTGCACATCAAAACGCGAGTAACCGTCAACAAAGAACTGTGGATCATCGGCAATTTCATGTGGACGCAACCATTCAATGTAGCGATCAGGGCGTCGTGAAAACATAAGTGAGTCATTATTCGCTGGAAACTCCGGATCTTCAAACATTGTGCCGTTGTCTAAACAACTACTACGTAGCGTATCATATGGCACATGTGAATCATCTTTTGCTTGCAATGCAGCCGTCTTCTCCTTCATCCAGAACATGTTCTCACTTTCAGGTACCTTCACAGCGGCGAAGGGTATCTCCGGCACCCCCACAGAGGGCTCCTCATCTGCTGATGGTAGTGTCTCATTCGCTGACTCACTTACAATACAACCACCACCACCACCATATGTTGGCATTGCACCATCTGGTAGTGTTGGTATCGTCGGATAGAGGCTGGAAGGTGACGTAGGTGGTGGCACACTATACGGCAATGGCATGCCAGTTGGCATCGATGGATAGGGCAATGCTGGCGCCGCAGACGATGGATACGCAGTCGGATATGGCGCCATTGGGTATGGCGCATACGGTTGTGGCATACCAGTCGGGTAAGGCACGTTTTGTGAAGGTTGCGGCCCCAAGGTCGGATACAGTGATTGTCGTGGGGGATATGGCATAGCAGATGATGGTGGATATGGTGTGGACTGCTGAATTCCAGGCATTTGCGGTGGTGGCGTTGGCATGCCACCATAGCTTAAACGCACCGCATTTGGATCTGGCGGTGCTGTTGGGTATGGCAGCGCTGGATATAGACCCGTTTTAGGTGTTTCACTAGCACTTTGTTCATTCTTATTATAGCCCAATGCGGCTAAATTCACCAAACCAATTCCAGTGGAATGGTAATTTTTTGGAAAATAGTTTCTTGGATCGTACATTTCGATTATTCTGTACGAATTACAATTATATTATTATAAATTTGCCTTGTTTTCTTTACTGGCTTTGACACTAAATCGATACGAAAGAGATTCACTCGCACAGACGTTTCACTTCATCAACTGTTTCCATACACTAATTTCAACGCATACCACGACAAGGCATCAGAACTGCTGCTGTTGTCTGACATTAGAGAATTGCTGACTGGCTGGTCGTGTTAAGTTAATACAGTGTTGCATTGCAAACGGGCAAAAGTATTTACACACAAACGGAGTATACAAAACAATAATACGGAATGCTTTTCGTTCGTTTGCATGCTTTCAGTTTTTGTTTTTGCTTTCATTTTTCTCTCTCGCTTTTCGTGTCGTAAAGTTGAAATTCGTTGACAACACGCTCTCTCTCTCTCTCTGAGGAGAAATTGACAAATCATCTTGAATGAGAGAGTGCCAGGTGTAAAAGTGTATGAGAAAAAGCTTGGGCTTTTAGGGAATTTTGACATATTTTTTTATGCTAAATGGTTATGTTTATGATTTTGAGTAAAGAAGAAATATGTAAACTCCAACTATTAAATATCATGTCTGATTTAGGAAAATATTTAAAATTTTTTAATTTTTAATAGACGGAGCTAATCGAATTTACTCATTTATATTCTGTCTTTTTTAAACAAAGTATTTTAGCAAAAGCTGTATTATGCTTCTTCGAATTCTTCGAATTGAATTATATTAACTGACTTACAAATCTAAATAATCTCAATTAAAATAACTGTAAAATTAGTATTAGATTAGCTCACAATATTAAATACACTTTACTAATTGCACAAGGGAATAATTCTATTTAGTTTGTGTCAATTGCAACCCTGTGCTTCGTACTAAATACATTCGCTTCGCATACAAATGCAATCAAGGTTGAAGCGACTGTGCGTATTTCATATGCCTGTGTGTCTGTTTTAGCATTTTACTTGCTTGTTGGCGCTCTTGGGGCTAAATTTATTGCTGTTAAACTGAATTTTCAGGTTATTGCTTGCTGCTGTAGTTGTTGTTTATGTTTAAAGAGAAATAAATGTGACTCACTGAGCACTGCCGGGCCAACGTAACATACATATAATGCGCAGAGCTCGTTATACATTCATACCAAAGCACAATTGTACCCACTTTGGAGAGTAGCGGCGAACATATGGAGGCATATAAAAGCAACAGCTGAGTTTTAATAGAAACGAATTGCAAAACAACGCAATTCTTTTCATGCGATAAAAAATGACGATTGGTTAATAGATAGAGCGCATACAAGTACATACAAACAATATATGTATTTGGGTGTGGGGCAATTTAGAAAAAATATCATGTATACATGTGTGTATTTTCTAAAAAGCTTATATAAAATGTTAAGTTAATTATTATTCATTTACTGCACAGCATACATATGTACATACATACATATATAAGCATCGGCAATGCCCTACAATTTTAATTTATTTATAAAATTAGATTGAATTATATATTATATAGCTAATTCGTTGAACTTTAAAATGATAAGCAAAACAATTCGAAAGAAATTTGTTTTTACAAAAAACGAATTCCGAGACATCGTATATAATATATCAACAATTAAAATAAATAAATAACAAGTAAGGAAGGGCTAAGTTCGGGTGTAACCGAACATTTTATACTCTCGCAATTTATTGATGTAATTTTATAAAGATAACACAAGTCGACCCATATATTTGGTATAAAGTTCAATAGAATAACGAAAATCATCATAAATAGTATATGGGGACTGAGGTAATTCCTAAACCGATTTCACTCGTTTTCACCACCAAGATACAATGTATCGAAGACTATACGCTCACTTAATTTAATATTACTTATAATTAGGTATATGGGATCTGGGGGAAGTTATGACCCGATTTTTACCATTTCAGGTACAGAGAGAAACTGTTATAAGAAAAAAATTCAGAGGGAATGAATTACATAAAAATATCTGAGGGATTTACCTATATTTTCGTTGAAAAATTACCCTTAGGCACTGAGTTCTTCATGTTCGATATCCGGGGCCTTGAAAAGTTATAGTCCGATTTTGACAATTTTTCCACAAGTGATATCACAGCTCAAATACAGTATTTGTGTAAAGTTTTATTCCGCTATCTTCATTGGTTCCTTATGTATATATTATAAAGTGAAGGAATAAGATGGAATTCAAAATTGAGTTATATGGGAAGTAGACGTAGTTGTGAACCGATTTCGCCCATATTCCACCCGTGTCATCAGGGTGTCAAGAAAGTGTTATATACCGAATTTCATTGAAATCGGTCGAATAGTTCTTGAGATATGGTTTTTGACCCATAAGTGGGCGACGCCACGCCCATTTTCCATTTTGTAAAAAAATCTCAGTGCAGCAACCTTCTGACATTTCTTATGTAAAATTTGGTGTTTCTGACGTTTTTCGTTAGTGAGTTAACCCACTTTTAGTAATTTTCAACCTAACCTTTGTATGGGAGGTGGGCGTGGTTATTATTCGATTTATTTCATTTTTGGACTGTATAAGGAAATGGCTAAAATAAATGACTGCAGGAAGTTTGGTTTATATAGCTTTATTAGTTTGCGAGTTATATACAAAAAACCTATTTGGGGCGGGGTCACGCCCACTTTTCCAAAAAAAATTACATCCAAATGTGCCCCTCCCTAATGGGATCCTATGTTCCAAATTTCATTTTCATAACTTTATTTATGGCTTAGTTATGACACTATATAGGTTTTCGGTTTCCTCCATTTTGGGGGCGTGGCAGTGGAGCGATTTTGCCCATTTTCGAAAGCAACCTCCTCAGGGTGCCAAGGAACATGTGTTCCAAGTTTCATTAAGATATCTTAATTTTTACTCAAGTTATCGCTTGCACGGACAGACGGACGGACGGACAGACGTCCGGATTTCAAATCTACTCGTCATCCTGATCATTTATGTATATATAACCCCACATCTAACTCTTATATTTCTTGGTGACACAAACAACCGTTATGTGAACAAAACTATTATACTCTGTGCAATAGGTTGCGAGAGTATAAAAATATAAAATAAAATACAGAAGCGGTCAAATGAAGAGTGCCATAAATTTATATTCTAAAGTAACTTAAAAACATATCTAAAATATATTTTTATTGATAATAATGTACAGCACCCGGCTGGAAATTACACCAAACTATTTTTTCCGGTAGATTGACTCAAATTCTAATTTTCGAAGTTAGCCTCCAAAATCAAATATTTGGTTTCGAAAAAACTAAACAGATTTGGATAAAATCTACATTTTCCTTTTAATTAATGGTGTATAAATTATAAAATCTCTATGCTATGAAAGTATTCAGAAACAATAAAATTTTATTTGAAAGTCATAGAACTCAAGAATTGCAATTTTAAAAACCCAATGTAGTTGAATAGTTACCTCAAAAGTATACACAGTACAGAAAAATAATAATTTTTAAACTAAAAACTGCTCATAAATGGTGCCAAAAAGATTATATTATGGTGTTACAAAAAATTATACGTCAAGGGGCGACCACTATTGGGTAAGAATTTTTACAAATCGGTCATAAACCAGGCCTTGTGGACAATTTAACAACTAAGAAAAATTTTATTCTTTATTTTTTTTATCTTAAATAATTTTCAAATATTTTTTTTCGATTCAATTCAATTTGCTTCAATCAATATGTTACTCATACGCCATGCTGTACAAATAACCATTTTGATACTTTCCACTACTACTACATATCTATTTCTTCCTGAACTTATATTATAAAGCTTATTAATTACTGATGAGCCAAGATATTGCTCACACTTGGAAATTGTATGATGATAACCTTTATGTGGCCACTAGTGTATAATGAAAACAAATAAAAATTAAAACCTAAAAGTAAACTTTTTTTTTGGCAATGAGAAGAAGATTCGTTTCAAATAGTATATTTAAAGAGAAAATATTGCATTATACACATTTATTCAGAAAATATATAGTATACACAACATATTTATGCACATTTATCAAAGTCTTAAAGTAGACAGAGGAAATTTTATGTTGACTGCACAAACACATGCATACACACATAGTTCTAAGACAATATTTTATATAAGAAATTGGCTTTTACGCTGTATATCTATTTCCATTAAGATCACATATAATATATTAAATACTGTGTGTAACTATTCTCATGGGAATTTCATTCATTTCTAATAATTACATTTTCTAAGAACGAATTGTTGTGTTTAACTTGTGTTGAATATCTATCTGATTAATATCTGATGATTAATTTTGATTTATAATTTTCTTCGAAATCTCTCTGTCTCTCTGTTTGTAAATAAAAGAAAACAACTGACTAATAATTGATTTGTTTTGACCAACTGTTTAGTAGTCCGAATGACTATTTAATCCAAAGGCAATAAATGATATAGAAGATTTATAATATAGCCAAAAACCAATATTATTGTTATATCACTGTAATGAGACATCCACAATTAAATTCAGCTTAACTTTTTTGTTGCTTGCTAGACAAAAGACATAGGGCGCAGTAAAGTGGCAAGTCGAAGACGATGGTACAATCTTTCACCTTGGAACACAAATCCAAGAGTAATAGCGCAATTTAATGTTAGTGTAAATCAAAGTATTTTGAAAAAGCCAATGCTCAATTTTCAATTATTCTCAAAAGTATTGGTACTACAAATTGAATTGAAATTGCGCAAAATCTTTTGTCAATATTTATTGAAAACACAACTGAAAGCCATAATTGTGTAGTTTACATGATCACAAAAATTGTCTATCAACAAATGATGATCAAAGTGACGTTTTATGTATTCCACGAGCTAATACGTGAGACGAAAACACTATTTTCATGAATTCCTTCATAAATTTCGCTTTAAATTGCCGCGGCGAAATTGTTTGTTTTATTGCCATTGTTTATTGTGCATCGTTTTTTGCACGTTTCTTACGAATATAGATGTAAACAGAAGCGGCAAACGACGTGAAATAGTGTTTAGAAAATGTTAAATAGATATATGCGCCAGATTTCAAAATATGTATAATAGGTGTTCCCCCCACTCCCATTCTGCAGCACCAAACAATTCATTCGTCGTTCAAAACACGCGCTGTCACATCGTGTCTGTCTGCTTTCTTTCTTTTTATTCATTTTTATACCCACGTGCCAATGGGTGCACAAAGGTATTAGCATAGTAAGAACGAACTTATATATTATATATTATAGTACGAGCGAGAACGTGATTTTTACGTCTGGAAATGATTTTTCATATTAGATCATTAAACTATACTTTAATACAAAATGACCTCGAATAGCGGGCGTGCATATAATGAGTCTCATGATAAAATAGTAAGCTCATGCTCAGATTCAGTTTTTCATTGACGAAATGAGCTCAAGCTCGTAACGGATACTGATATTCGCGACAAAACATAAACTCATTTTTTATGGGTGAGAAACAATGACTTTTAGAAAATATTATACAAGAAATACAAATAGGCCATAGTCGTTTTGCAGCTACCAATAATTGTAATGTCATCTTTTATTTGTTAATGGATATTTAGAGAATAATCTCCTTCTTATAAATAAACTAAATTTTTTGACATTGATAAACCCCTCGTGACTGTTGATAGTTATAATTTGGGCTTCATATACTATAAGTTTTTTTATTTCTACAAAGCAACCAAAAAATATATTACCAACAAATATAATGGTATATTTTTTTATAGAAAATGTGATATTTGTCACTGTCGTGTCATAATTCTGTCAAAATTTCGATTCCTTTATTTTGAATATGTTTATGTCTTTATTTTGATTTGAATGACATATGGACATGTTCCTTTATTTTCAGCAATTTCTCTACACTTTGTGGGAGTGGGACAAATTGACACATTTTAACCTCGAGGAAATCTGTCAAATTTGAACTCAAAACTTTTTTCAGTTGCTTTACACTTTTTCTGCAAAATTGGCGATTTAGATGAAGAACTTGCTTGCTAATGAAGTATATAGATTCTAACTATTTTAATATTTTTGCTTAATGTTCGTAATATAAACAAATCTTTAAATATCACTATTGTCAATTTAGTGTCATAGAATTTGACATAAAAAACCGCGCATTAGCCATTAAGTTTATTACTTAATTCACGTACCATGAAGATAAAGATTTTTGCTTTACATACCGAACATAATTATGGTCTGTCCATTTTGTTTCATGTGATCAAAGCGACCTAACGAACAACTAATAAACTTCTTTGGAGGGAGTACATTTGAAGCAGGTTTCATTCTAAATCACAATATAAACAATCGCATTGTGCACTGGGTATAGAAAAAGTTCGGTTACACCTGAGCGCAAGTTGCCTTACTACATTTGAAATTATTATTTTTTTATTTATTTGTACCTTGTTGACGTCCACTTTGTTGCGTTTTGTATGCATTTCTAAATCTTTAGTAACTTTTTGGCTTCTTTGCTGGTGAAACCTAAACAATTGACTTGGTTAGACCATTGTCGTCGTCACACTGCGTGCAGTTAAATGAGACCAGCTGTGAAATCAAATTGTTTTGATTGTGTGGGCGCTGAACACGTACAAAAACATTACAAAGTGGGAGTGACAAAAGTGTGGATAGACAAGTAATGAGTTGACGCAGATAGCGAGCTACCGCCACTGATGACAGGCATTTATTATGCATGGTGTATGGTACAAATGATTTTATATATGTATGTATATAAATAAAAACGCATATTTTTATATATATATGTGTAGTTAAAAGTTGTATGTATATACAATATATTCTGTTGTATAAAAACAAAGAAAATTTTCTATAGTTATTCTATATGCTCACTGGCATAATGGAAATGTTGAATAATTTAATCAGCGTTTTTTGCAATTGCTCACATGTTTCACTTCCTGATAATTTTTTTCTAATTGTGGAATATTTTATAACTTTTACTATATGTTTGGCCAAGCATCTCAATTAATATACAGTGCATGTTTTGACTTTTTAATCGGCATTCTCAGAAATCCAGCACGCTTTTGGCTGGGTTGTATTTTACACTTACGTATATATTGCCATTATATAAAACACATATACTTATATACTTCCAGAACAGCTGAACTTGATATTGAATTATTGTAGTAATCGTTTTTATATTGCAATAAAGCAGCAAACTACGTTTCATTTCAAAACATAGCTTACTGTATACTATAGTGCTTTTTATAAATACGCAGATGTATAAATAATTAAATAGTTCGAATGTGATAAGAAAATATGTGAAGAATTTATCCATAGCGCATACCCATGGTTAGAGAAACTTCATTTAATTAAAGAGACGCTTACATTGTCGTTCTACATACATATATACCAGGAAGGCAGAAGAGTGTGCTATTAACGCCTACGAGGTTGCATAATAATTTTCGAAATAAATGCAAAACAATATACGATACTAAAAGACGAAAGGTACTGTTATATAAAGGAATGCAACATGGAATCAAATTTGAGCCGAGCTGTCACCGCCTAAAAAATGGACATTATTCCGTATGTAAAACATAAAGTGCCATAACTAAGCCATAAATAAAGCTATGGAAATAAAATTTGGTATGAAGGATCGGGCGTGGGCCCGCCCCCTACTAAGTTTTTTATACATATCTCGCAAACCAATAGAGCTATATAAACCAAACTTTCTGCAGTAGTTTTTTTTAGCCACTTCCTAATACAGTCCAAAAATGAAAAAATCGGATCATAACCACGCCCACCTCCCATACAAAAGTTAGGTTGAAAATTACTAAAAGTGGGTTAACTCACTAACGAAAAACGTCAGAAACACTAAATTTTACATAAGAAATGGCAGATGGAAGCTGCACTCAGATTTTTTTACAAAATGGAAAATGGGCGTGGCATCGCCCACTTATGGGTCAAAAACCATATCTCAGGAACTACTCGACCGATTTCTATGAAACTTGGTTTGTAATAGTTTCCTTACCTCCCAATAATATGTTGTGAAAATTGGCCAAATCGCTTCACAACCACGCCTACTTCCTATATACCAGAACTTTGAAGACAATCTGAATCGTTTACTTTACAATATATGAAGTAAGTACTAGTGAAGATATCGGTGCAGAACTTTGCACAAATACTATGTTAATAGTGTGGCAGCCCCATTCTAAAAATCGCCGAAATCGGACCATAGGTTTTTAGGGCCCCATATATCGAACATGAGGACCTCGGTGCTTCTAACCTAATATTATGGTTTCCAACTTTCAATGGACTTTATACATATATACCAGCGGACCCGACAGACGTTGGTCAAATTGTGTATTATATAAAATAAATAAATTGCGAGAGTATAAAATGTTCGGTTACACCCGAACTTAGCCCTTCCTTACTTGTTTTTATTTATTTTTCTTTTGTTGGAACAAACTGGAATTAATATATAATTGGATTGAAGATATGTTCCCAAAACACTTTTGTATTAGCCATTCTATTTTTGGGCAAAATTTAAAATTATTTAATTTTAATTTTTAAAATTTAAAACTAATTAAATGCACTGCATAAATTGGACCGAATGGTGACAACAAACCATTCTCGAATCCAGCTGAAGACACATATAAAATTTTATTCAAATCGGTCCAGCCCTTTAGGACCAGTTCAGTGACATACACAAGTACAGAAGAATTTTATATATGTATGTATAATGAAATAAACGTGTACTTTGGGAAGTTTAAGACTCATGGTGCGTCGAAATTAAATTATTTTTATTAGTTATTTATTTATTATTGTATTTTACGCTATAAAACTTGCAGCTCAGGATCGTTCCAGTGATAATAATCGTACTGAATATGAATCATCGTGTTAGCAATTAAAAACATGATTGAAGGAAAAACAATGTGTTCATAAGATAACGCGGGAAAGGTGAAATGTTAAGAGGTTTTAATTCCAGGAATACTTAAATTCGTGATAAGACAGTTTCAAGCATATACTAACACTGGAACGTTGAAAGGTTAAGAGGTTTTAATTCCAGGAATTTTTAAATCTATGATAACACAGTATTCAAACAAATTTTTGTAGGTGCGACGCTGACCAATATTTACGGTAATTAATATACTCAAAGCATTACTAGCAGTAATAATGACGAGAAAATAAAATAATACCCTTAAATCAATCAGTCTATTTTTCGTAAATATATGTAAGGCAAGTTTTATAATACTATTTATATAATATATAACATAGTAAGCACATGTTACAGATCTTCCTATGTAAACAGTATTTACCATATCTGTAAATGAAGCTATAAAGTCGCATTCACTTCACAATCAAATGAGTATAAAGACATTTTAATGACAGCAGCCATCAAAAAAATAAGGCCGTTTTATATAATTGATTTAAATTTAATTAAGTGCCCCTTTTCGCACTCAAGCAAGACGATTGCAAGTCAACCATTCCGCCAGCGAAAATAGCGATAATGCACTCACCTATTGACTCTGGCGGAGAAATTCAAGGAAATGGAGAGGGCAACAATACATTTGCCTCAGAGGGCAGACATATATAAATACATATGTTTGAAAAACCCCAATGATAACAATATGCGAAAATTTATATAATATATACATGTATGTATCAGAGTCGACAAACTTAACAGTTTACAACTGAAAAACAGCGAACTAAAATCGAAAAAGTCACAAATTCAGTTTCCAGCAGGAATTTTTGATAATCTAGTACGAGTTGATTTCTCACTGGGTCATTACAGCGCGATATGTACAGTGGATCCCGTGAACTGGATGACGCGCTACGTTGAACAACACGTTAAACTTTAAAATTCAACGTTTCACAACTGATTTGACTTGATGAATGTGTGTGATAACGCATAACGGGGGATTTATTAATATACGCCTACGGAGGGGCAAATTGACGCGCGAAATAACAAAATTGTGCATTGAACTTTGTTAATCGGTGCAGATAAGAGTGTTTTTTAAATTACCATAATAATTACCGTAATGATAATTAGCTGACTCATGGGTTTATTGCTAATTTTGGTATTCCAGAGTTTAAGCGAACATTAAAATATAAAAATCATTAAATATAAAATATCATTTAATTGTGGTATTGTGGTCTGTGGGTTTTCTCGAATTTGACGAAATTCTAATTAAATTGGATTTGTTATCAAATATTAAATTATTGATTAGACTTTCTTCGTACAAAATACTAAATATGTTTTAAGATAGTATGTTGTGGACCGGTTTTAAAATTTCAAACCTTATCTTATAATAATATAAAATTCAAAAAATTTATTTTTTCGATAGCATCCATTTACATTTGTCAATTCAAGAGCATTTCTATTATAAGACGCTGATTTACAAAATATACACAATGTCATTCCAATCTAAACTTCATTGTTATGAAACGTTTAATGTAGGATCTAGATGAAATGTCTAAAATAGCAAACGATGTAACCTTCACTTGGCCACCACTATATGCAAATAGTTACTGTTTGTGGATTAGTATGCACTTAAGTACTTATGTATATACCAAGTACGTTGACTTAAGCAAGAGTTAAATTGTAAACATAGACACTAAATGATATTGCTCTATGAACATCAAGTGCTATAGACTTGAATAAATTCATTCATGGTGCTGCTTCAATGGACAATTCAAAACGCTCGTGTATATAGTTTGTATATGTATATGATATATTCAATTCAAAGCAAAAGTTTTTATTTTTAAGTAATCTCATGTACACACACTACTAGTCTAGCGTCTATGCAAGTACAATAGCTTTGTTTTTTGAATCCATTCTTTCTTATCTCGAGATGGAAAGTCGCAAATATTGATTTGCTTTGAAGTGTACTCGGATGTAGTTAACTATTTGTATACATATTTGCGTAAAGTATAAGTACGTACTTGTGTGTGATGAGTTTGATTTCAATATTCGATTAGTTTTTATAAACTACTGCTGTTAACCTGACGTCGGGTCGGCATCTTTGCGCTTGGTAAACGTGAGCTGGCATACAAGTTATTAAAGCATACAGTAATTAAAAGTACTTAAAGGAATGAGACGCAAATTAATATTTATAAACTTCCCGTAAAGCATACATACACGAGTTTACATAAATTCAAAATATATCACGTTTAAGAGCCGCTTAATTGCCATTTTCCACAATATAGCTACATCAGCAACGAGTATACATAAACTTAGCTTATTCAAAGCAATATTACTGATCTGCTGATTTGATTTTTCTATTTGCCTCGTGTTCCTATTTACTTGGCTACATTTGTTTTGATTGTCTATATACATAAGCAAATGGATGTAAACTGCTTTAATGTATTTACTGCTTATATGCCGATTATGTCCCTAATGACTGTTGCTGCAAAAGGTAACTTTTGTTGTTATAGATAATTCCTAGTTACCCTAAACGAACTCGTGTGTGGAATGTTCAAGAACCATACTGAAAGTATGCTTCAGCAATTGTCTCATACAATGGACTATGCACATACAGTTCAATTAGTTGAGACAATCAAGGTGTAAATTAACTCAATATTTTTATACTCTCGCAACAAATGTTGCTAAAGAGAGTATTATAGTTTTGTTCACATAACGGTTGTTTGTAACACCCAGAACTAAACGAGTTAGATATAGGGTTATATATACCAAAGTGATCAGGGTGAAGAGTGGAGTTCAAATCCGAATGTCTGTCTGTCCGTCCGTCCGTCCGTCCGTCCGTCTGTGCAAGCTGTAACTTGAGTAAAAATTAAGATATCTTGATGAAACTTGGCACACTTATTTCTTGGCACCATAAGAAGGCGTAATCGGACCACTGCCACGGCCACAAAATGGCGAAAACCGAAAACACTTAAAGAGCCAATAACTAAGCTATAAATAAAGCTATGGAAGTAAAATTTGGTATGAAGGATCGCACTATGAAGGGGCATATGTGGATGTAATTTTTTTGGGGAAGTGGGCGTGGCCCCGCCCCTACTAAGTTTTTTGTACATATCTCGCAAACTACTAAAGCTGTATTAAGGAAACTTTCTAGAGTCGTTTATTTTAGGTACTACCTTATACAGTCCAAAAATGGAGGAAATCGGATTGTAACCACGCCCACTTCCCATACAAAGGTTATGTTGAAAACTACTAAAAGTGGGTTAACTCACTAGCGAAAAACGCCAGAAACACTAAATTTCATATAAGAAATGGCACATGGAATCTACACTCAGATTTTTTTACAAAATGGAAAATGGGCGTGGCATCGCCCACTTATGGGTCAAAAACCATATCTCAGGAACTACTCGACCGATTTCAATGAAACTTGGCTTGTAATAGTTTCCTTACATCCCAATAATATGTTGTGAAAATAGCTTTACAACCACGCCTACTTGCTATATACCGGAACTTTGAAGACTATCTGAATCGTTTACTTTACAATATATAAAGTAAGTACTATTGAATATATCGGTGCAGAACTTTGCACAAATACTATGTTAATAGTGTGGCAGCCCCATTCTAAAAATCGCCGAAATCGGACCATAGGTTTTTAAGGCCCCATATATCGAACACGAGGACCTCGGTGCTTCTAACCTAATATTATGGTTTCCAACTTTCAATGGACTTTATACAATATATATGACGAATATGTGGGTCAAATTGTGTATTATATAATATAAATAAAGTTAAATAAATAAATTGCGAGAGTATAAAATGTTCGGTTACACCCGAACTTAGCCCTTCCTTACTTGTTTGTTTTTTTTTTGTTTTTTGGAAATAAGCAACAATTAAAGAAGGTTTATGGGGTCTAAGGCAAGTATTAGTGAGATTTTTACAAATTTTTTGTTCCAGGGCACATTATTTATCATTAATATGATTTTAATAATGTAGAGTTAAAGAATCTGAATTGCCAATTATAGTGTAAAATATATTTACTTTGTTCTTTCAACTGCTTATACTTTCGAGATTAATAATTAATTATAGGAATGATGTGCAACAGTTATAAAGAAGATAGTGCAATGCATCCATTATATCACGACTAATTTTTAGAATTCATTACATATATACATATATATAATAAATTCTCAAAAATATCATTCAAAACTGTAGAAACAAGTACGTGCTGTTGAGCGCATAGACCAAATCACACAAACATGAATTGCGGTGAGATAAAAATTAATAATTGTTCACAAAATTTAATTGTTATTTGTTTACGTAAAGGGAATTTCTTAAATTGAAATCACACACTATTAACAATTTGGACAACTGAAGTCAATTAACGGGTATTTGCACAAAGTCAGTAAATAACAACTGAAAACTGAGTATTTATATACGACATTTGTACAATAAAGACGGATACATAGATATTTAATGACATTATAATGGCACTTCTTGAAGTAGTATGCCGTGTGCTCAAGACTTGAAAGTTTGAAAACCCTAATATTAGGTATATGCGACCTAGGGGAAGTTATGACCGGATTTCACTCACTTTTGGCACATCGACATATTATTAGAAGAAAGATTTCATCAAAATATCTGAGAGCCGTATCTATACTTTCGGTAAAAAATTTATTGGAAGCGCTGAGGTCCTCATGTTCGATATATGGGGCCTTGAAAACTTATGGTCCGATTTCGGTGATTTTTAGAAGGGTGTGTCTGCAAGAAACGACCCTAGAGAGTTTCGTTGATATATCTTTATTAGTTTACGAGATATGTACTTAAAAGTTAAGAAGGGGCGGGGCCACACCCTCTTTCCCACAAAAAAAAGACATCCAAATATGCTTCTTTCTAGTATGTC
The DNA here is from genome assembly GCA_031772095.1 of Zeugodacus tau. NCBI lineage: Eukaryota > Metazoa > Arthropoda > Insecta > Diptera > Tephritidae > Zeugodacus > Zeugodacus tau. Next base: position 53,578,069 of record CM062651.1, on the reverse strand, counting down.
CGTCTTTCAAATCTACTCGTCACCCCGATCACTTTGGTATATTTAACTCCATATCTAACTCGATTATTTTTAGGTGTTACAAACAACCGTTATGTGAACAAAACTATTATACTCTCTTAGCAACTTTGTTATTAGAAATACAATTTAATATCCAGGCATTATTACATGATTAAAATAATTTAATAGACATATTTATGAATCAGGAGATGCTCCTTTCACATATATTTTATATTATGTACTTTGCTGCAATTGCATATATAAGCTGAGCAACTTAAAAATACACCATATATGCCTAAATGAGTGTTGTAAAGAAAATCTGCATAAACCTACTAACTTAAGTGGCGCTAGCAGCAGTAAAGAGCCTACAAAGCCACAACAGCTGTATTCAAGTAGCTGTCATCCGCTCAGTGTTATGAAAGCGCCGCTAGTGAGGATTACACTGTAAAACTTTAAGCGTGCCACCTTTGAGAGACTGCAATTTAAAAGACACACAGCTTAATGTACGAGACTGAAAACATATCCATAGCATAAGGATCTACCTGAACTTGACTCACATACACATAGTACATACATGCATTACATGATACCAATTGCATACTATGGTTGTGTGCATCCCTTGTACAAATAACCCTGTTAAGAGGACTCATTCGTATGCAATGTGTGCGTGTGTGTGTGTCCAACATTGTCTTAATGACTTTGCGTAAACGAAAGAAGCTTTCTTGTAATTAAATATGCAGTTACCGAGTATCGCACATAGAAGGTTAAATATAATAACTTACATGCGTAGGCACACATAAAGAATAATTAAACATGTAGTTGTTGAGAAAACACTTACCTGCAAAGAAAAAAGAAAAAATGTGAATTATAGAAATTTTTGTTTTGCTTAATTAATTTTAAAGTTCTTAAAACAATAATTATAAAAGTGAATTTCAATAAAAAATTATCACAATATTTTAAATTAAAAGATCATTAAATAAAAATAAATTATTTTTTACTAATTATGTCTTAATCTCACATCCACCATAAAATCTTTTTCAATTAATTTATTTTACCAACAAAACATATTATAAGAAAGGACCCTTGGAAAAAATTAAAACCGTTTTCTTCTATCAGGAGCTTTACTCATGACGGAAATATGAACTTTTACTCTATGTTTTACCCTTACTTACTCCCTTATCCTATAGATTACGAGCTTCGTTTTAAAAGTCCTACAAGGAAACACATAAAAACAATTTGGAATAAAGAGAAGTTCTTTATTCTTTTCAAAATATTCTTGCACGTTTTTTCTGAGTTTTTCTTTATGGAAATAAAAGACAAATAATAATGTTGAAGGTGTTAGTGTTTTCAATATGATATAGACTGATGTTGGATACATATGTTCTGAAAAATTGATTGTGCCTGTCTTCTAGAAAATGTACATTTTGCCGACCTAAAACGCCGTTTAGTATAGATTTCCTAAGGATGCGAAAAATTTTAATCTTAAATAAATGGAAAAGTCTGTAAAATTCTTGAGTTCAAAGTCCAAAAAAATATTATTTCTGATTTTGTTTACTTTGAAGTTGTTAATAAGTTATGGATTTCTATATTGTATTCACTTTAAAATTGTTGTTAAATATAGGGGTTATATGAAATGATGAGATGAAATCATTTAGTTCCCAATCTTGACAATATTCTCATACTTGCAAAGAATTTCATCTTATTTGTGATTCATATGAATCTGGATGATATGCGAAAAAATTAGAAGTTTGAGATTGCTCTTCGTGAGACGACTACCGTTTTTTTATTTCAGTTCGTTTCACAACCGAATTGAGGTTATTAATCAACCATTGCTTTTTTTTTAGAGAAATTTTCTATTTTAGCGAGTGTTTTTTGTCGCTGGTTTATAAGATAACGGTATTTAATAGACAAGTCTAATTGCTTTAATTCATTATTATTTAAAAGATATATAACAGAAGTTTATTTAGATATCAAAGGTTCTGAAAAGCGCCATAGTGGGATCAAACTGATATGAAATACCAAAAAAATTAAAATTTGATACGGGCCTTAGCAATCAAAGTTTTAAGATTTCATTTATTTCTAACTATGTATAATATGTTTACCCTTTAATGCTGACATATTAACGAGTTGAGTCGCAATATAAAAATATTAATAATTGCTTCACATAGCCTAACATAGACCACAGCTAATATATCATCACTTTATGTATATTTGTGTCACCAAGTTAAATCAGAATATTCCTATTTATGCCAATCAGCTTATTTTATCTGCAAAACCAATAGCTTTGGCAGCAATATGCTTGAAATAATATTATGGCAATAACTTTCCCAGCGAGTTTGGCTAGAGTGATATGGCGCACAGTATCAAGTCATTTAATAAAATCCACAGTAAGCGGGCGCACACAATGAGGACAAAAGCCTTTGGTTGGTAACTAACTTTTACAGCCACATAAATACACACATATATACATATGTATGTATGTATGTAGGTATAGAGAAATGTATGTATATAAGTTTGTGATATAGTGCAGTATGTGTAGGCGTCCATTAGCACAAATAAATAGGAACTCTGGCGACATATCCCGTGGGTGGCAAATCTGTAGGCGCCGTAACATTTTCGCAATATTACAAACACAAACACATATTTCTATTGAGTTACAAGCTTAAAATAGCACATTTACAGCAGTATTAGTAATAGTAGTAGCGGCATACTGGGCGTCAATGGCTGTTACTATGATGGAAACTTGGTATGAGCATGTCAATTTGCGAAATATGGTTGTATATATACATATTTCTGTGGATGTGCGTTTCGTGTGTTTCTCTGCGTTTTTAAGCTGGCCAAGAAGTAACTGTAAATTTCTGGAACATTTGCTAAATTTGTGGTTTAGTTCTTGTTTTTATAAGCAGTATTGAGTAATATTTTTTTAACCGCATTTCGTTATCGTTTCAACAGTATTCGGTGGATTCAGGTTTTATCTTAGTTATGTCGAATAGAAAATTAGTCATATTTATGGTATTAAGCTTGGTTTACTACATTCATTATGGTAGTACAATAAAATTACTGACGGCTAATCAATAGATTTTTTTTAAGAAAAATATATATTTTTTATATTACTACTATAAATCTCCCCAGATTCAGATGGTAAAGTATAGATTTGCTGAATTTCGTACAAATAATGCACCCTCTAAGAGACAGCATCACCAGAAAGCAATGTGGAAATTCGTAAAATTTTGTTGGATGACAGAAAAATCAATTTAAGTGAATTAGTTGAAAATATCTCATAATGGGCCTCCCAAAGGTCCACAGACAACCACTAAACCTAACCTAGTTAAATCATTGCTAGTCAAAGGGACGCATTGGACATACCATTCACGAATTCTCACAAAAGCAAAAACTTTCCAGTGATGGATGAGCCGATTTTTAAACATCAGAAAAAGACAAAGCAGACTTTCAAAAGCAAATCGGGCACGGATCACACTAAATAGGAACGAGATTGTGTAGATTTGTGACAATGGATGAAACATAGATACAGCATTACACACCCGTTTCCGGTTGGCAGTCGGTTAAATGGCTGTTGCTTGATAGAAATCGTGCAAAGCGCTCAAAAATACTAACCAGTCTTTATTGGTATTCACGAGAAATAATTTTCATCCACTACCTCGAAAATTGAACAATCAATGACTATAAGAACTGTGAGTAATTCGATGGATTGGACACGAGGCCAAGGGCTTTTCAACCTATGCGCTACATACAATTCAGTTAAAATTTTAGACGATTCGGTTGCAAAAAATAAGTAATTTGAAATTAAATTTCACGATTTAAATTTAAACCAGCCAGGCAAATACGAAAACAAAGTTCACGTTTAACTTGACTTAAGCTTGTCTTCTTCTTTCCTTCAGCAAATAAATATAGACACTTCATGCAGTTTATCTATATGTAAATAACTACATTACAGCCTCATTTAATTTCTCAGCTTCAAAACGTCGGTAGGCAAAATGCATATTGCTGTAAATTACACAACTGGTATCTAAGTGTCTTGTTAATTAAAAAAATGCACTTTGTTCGCTAAAACCGGTTGCAACGTTAGTGCGGAAAATCACGCAAGCTTCAATGCATAGTTTTCAGCAAAATCTTATTGATATACATATATAAAGATATATTTTTTAAACAAATTTTAGAGAACTGCTTAATTGAGATTGATTTTAAGTGCGTCAAAAAGACAAAATGTTTGTAGAGACCGCTCTCGTCTTTCATTAAACACAAAGAGATTTGCCTGATGACAAGATTTCACATTATTTGTTTGGCTTTAAGAGTACCATTCACGTCGAATGCAACTAGACATACGTACGTAAAACTGTGTGAATTTAAGTGAAAATCAGTTTAGGACGGTTGATTTATTTTGAAATTGGTGCCAATGCTTGGTCGAAAGCAGCATTGTTTAATTTTGGCAATGGCGTTCATAAGTCTACTCCCAGCTACGAAATATGTCCTTACGTTAAACATACATATACATATCTATGTATATACGTATCTATGTATATATGTTTTTTTTTGCAATTTTCACTCTGCTCCGCCGCTATTCATCATTAGTAGCATCATAGTGAGGATGAAATATAAAACGAAAACCCAAAAAGGGAAAAGCAAAAGTCAAACATTTCAGCAGCAACAACAGAAAAGTTCAAGGCAAATAAAAAGTTTAGCACATAGCCGAGGTTGCATTGGTGTGAGTGCCGCCACACGCTCGGCGCATGCAAATATGTACAATTCGACAACCCAACTATTTGCATTTACTTGCCTCATTCTTTTTTTTTCTTTTTTTCGGCCTAAAGATTCAAGGAAAACTATGATAAATAAGCTTCACACAAAGGCATCGCATGCAAATAAGTCGAAAACAACATTAGCATTAGCATAAGCACTGCAGCACTCGAGAGGGCAATGATATTGTCGCCCATTTTATTCGTTTCTTATTTTCTTTTTTTTTTGTTTTTGTTGTTTTTGTCATCTGGCTTGGTCGTCTTTTGTCGTCACATTGACAATTTGTACAAAATGAGAAATTCTATTATCATGCAGAGCAACGCGCAGAGTTGCAATAAAACCTCAAGAAATGACATTATTGTGTTGCTATATATCCATCTATATGTATGTGTGTGTGTGTGTGCTTAAGTCAGGCTTTTAGTCATTCGATCATAAAAACTGGAAATGAAAATAGGCACAGTTTGTAGGGACAACTGAGTGACACATTGACATGAAGACGGGTGACAGCGTATGCTTCAGGGAGCAAGCAAATATTTTCAAAGATGTTGAAATTTAATTATAGATTTCAAGAAATATAATTATGTAAATTTGTATTATTTGTGTACTGTGCAAAAACAAAAATTTTTTAACGCATTTTATTATACATATATATATATTTTAGGCCAAATTTATTTCTCTCTATTTTATTGGCGGATCCAGAAAAATTTTATTGCGGGTGGTTTTACGAAAAGTTTTATTACTCAACGTATTTTTATACTCTCGCAACAAATGTTGCTAAAGAGAGTATTATAGTTTTGTTCACATAACGGTTGTTTGTAACACCCATAACTAAACGAGTTAGATATAGGGTTATATATACCAAAGTGATCAGGGTGAAGAGTGGAGTTCAAATCCGAATGTCTGTCTGTCCGTCCGTCCGTCCGTCCGTCCGTCCGTCTGTGCAAGCTGTAACTTGAGTAAAAATTAAGATATCTTGATGAAACTTGGAACACTTATTTCTTGGCACCATAGGAAGGTTGCTTTCGAAAATGAGCAAAATCGGTCCACTGCCACGCCAACAAAATGGCGAAAACCGAAAACACATAAAGTGCCATAACTAAGCCATAAATAAAGCTATGGAAATAAAATTTGGTATGAAGGATCGCACTATGAAGGGGCATATTTGGAGGTAATTTTTTGGGGGAAGTGGGCGTGGCCCCGCCCCCTACTAAGTTTTTTGTACATATCTCGCAAACCAATAGAGCTATAGAAACCAAACTTTCTGCAGTCGTTTTTTTTAGCCACTTCCTAATACATTCCAAAAATGAAAAAAATCGGATAATAACCACGCCCACCTCCCATACAAAAGTTAGGTTGAAAATTACTAAAAGTGGGTTAACTCACTTACGAAAAACGTCAGAAACACTAAATTTCACATAAGGAATGGCAGATGAAAGCTGTACTCAGATTTTTTTACAAAATGGAAAATGGGCATGGCGTCGCCCACTTATGAGTCAAAAACCATATCTCAGGAACTACTCGACCGATTTCAATGAAACTTGGTTTGTAATAGTTTCCTTACATCCCAATGATATGTTGTGAAAATAGGCCAAATCGCTTCACAACCACGCCTACTTCCTATATACCAGAACTTTGAAGACAATTTGAATCGTTTACTTTACAATATATAAAGTAAGCACTAGTGAAGGTATCGGTGCAGAACTTTGCACAAATACTATGTTAATCGCCGAAATCGGACCATTGGTTTTTAAGGCCCCATATATCGAACACGAGGACCTTGGTGCTTCTAACCTAATATTATGGTTTCCAACTTTCAATGGACTTTATACAATATATATGACGAATATGTGGGTCAAATTGTGTATTATATAATATAAATAAAGTTAAATAAATAAATTGCGAGAGTATAAAATGTTCGGTTACACCCGAACTTAGCCCTTCCTTACTTGTTAATATAACAGTTCCCTCGCGAAAATTCAGTTATTATAGGACACGTTTTTTTATACTCTCGCAACAAAGTTGCTAGCAACAAAGTTGCTACGAGAGTATTATAGTTTTGTCCACATAACGGTTGGTTGTAAGTCCTAAAACTAAACGAGTTAGATATAGGGTTATATATATCAAAATGATCAGGATGACGAGAAAAGTTCAAATCCGGATGTCTGTCTGTCCGTCCGTCTGTCCGTCCGTCTGTCCGTCTGTCCGTCCGTCTGTCCGTCCGTCCGTGCAAGCTGTAACTTGAGTAAAAATTGAGATATCTTAATGACACTTGGAACACGTGTTCCTTGGCACCATAAGAAGGTTAAGTTCGAAAATCAGCAAAATCGGACAATTGCCACGCCCACAAAATGGCGAAAACCAAAAACACATAAAGTGTCATAACTAAGCCATAAATGAAGATATAAAAGTAAAATTTGGAATAAAGGATCGCACTAGGAGGGGGCATATTTGGATGTAATTTTTTTGGGGAAGTGGGCGTGGCCCCGCCCCCTACTAAGTTTTTTGTATATATCTCGCAAACCAATAGAACTATATAAACCAAACTTTCTGCAGTCGTTTTTTTTAGCCATTTCCTTATACAGTTCAAAAATTACAGAAATCGGATAATAACCACGCCCCCCTCCCATACAAAGGTTAGGTTGAAAATTACTAAAAGTGGGTTAGCTCACTAACCAAAAACGTCAGAAACACTAAATTTCACATAGAAAATGGCAGATAGAAGCTACACGCAGATTTTTTTACAAAATGGAAAATGGGCGTGGCGTCGCCCACTTATGGGTCAAAAACCATATCTCAGGAACTACTCGACCGATTTCAATGAAACTTGGTTTGTAATAGTTTCCTTACATCCCAATGATATGTTGTGAAAATAGGCCAAATCGCTTCACAACCACGCCTACTTCCTATATACCAGAACTTTGAAGACGATCTGAATCGTTAACTTTACAATATATAAAGTAAGCACTAGTGAAGATATCGATGCAGAACTTTGCACAAATACTATGTTTATAGTGTGACAGCCCCATTCTAAAAATCACCGAAATCGGACCATAGGTTTTCAAGGCCCCATATATCGAACATGAGGACCTCGGTACTTCTAACCTAATATTAGGGTTTCCAACTTTCAATGGACTTTATACAATATATATGACGAATATGTGGGCCAAATTGTGTATTTTATAATATTAATAAAGTTAAATAAATAAATTGCGAGAGTATAAAATGTTCGGTTACACCCGAACTTAGCCCTTCCTTACTTGTTTTTCTTTTTTTTTGTGTATCTTTCCCAAAGTACGAATTTTACGCTAAAAAAGCTCGAGAAATATTTTATTTTTATGAAAGGGTGATCAACTGTTCAGAACAAAACTTTCTTGCGGAGGTGAAAATGTGGAAACTGCGAACTTCAGGCAAGCATTTTCGGAATGCTCTCGAAGCTTTAGAAGCAGTGAACAAAACGTCTTTTGGGAATGTTTTCAAGATTTTACGTATATTGACGTTATTGCCTGTTTCAATAGCATCACCGGAAACAGGTTTTTCAAGTTTAAAGAGAATTCAAACCTATTTACGAAATACGACAGGTCAAGATAAGCTTAATGGTCTAGCATCAAAGAATATTCATAGGGATATTGATCTGTCAGTTGATGAAATACTAGAAGAATTCTTTCAAAAACCAAGGAAAATATAACATGGAATGTGAGATCCCGTGTAATCCTCAATTAATCACTGAGCTTCAGCGATACTGCTTGTACAAATGTAGAGAAGGTTCGAATTATATGAATAACAACAAAAATCTTGTAACTTATTATAATTGCTTATAATTTGATGTGATTTTTTTGATCAATAACCTCATTCCAACCCCATATCAACAAAAATATATTTTTCTCTGAGTTTAGGGGGTGTTTTAACATCCGCCACTGGCCGTTTTCCAATAGATGTCTCTACGGTCAAGCACTGGTCGATTAAATCGGTTTATATCGATCTTGGACAATTGTTTCGACATTAACCCAACAAAATATTTGTAGAGATCTGTTTACATCCCAAACATATTCTCAACTGAAAATGTCACTTTTTGAGCCGAATTCTCGACATTTGCGGGAAATTTTGCTTTTCTTTTTTCATTCAAAGAAAAGTGCGGCTAAGGCTCATTGACATTTGTAACCGTTTTTATAAAAAAAAAAACTTCAATTTACAAAAAACGGAGAAAATTTGTAGACCTATAATTTATTCAAGGATCTATTACTGAGAAAACTCTTTCAGGACTAAAAAATAGAATATATTTTCGATAATATCTTCCAATTAAAAATATAAACCTTTTACCTGGTGACCTCTAAAACCCTAATATTGGTGTGTTCGATTCACCACGCGTTAGAGAATAGCGAATTGAGCAAACTATACTATGCGATGCAACATAACACTAACTTGTTCTCTGAAGCGTCTCTATTATCAGTAAAACTAGTATATAATCTGATTTACAAAACTCAGAAGCATTAAAGAAATGGTTTGAAGAGGTATGTCAAAACTCTCTTGTATAGAGTTCAAATCCATAACTTTTTTGTTGCTTTGACATGTAAAACATGTTAGCGAACAGAGAAATGGCGAATCGAAGACAGCTATTGTTGCATTAATATTCTTCAAATACGAACGGAATTATTTTGTGGATATCATTCATTCTCGATAACATTACACAAGAAGTAGAGTTTTGAAAAGCAGGAAGCCAAACAGTTCAGAAAAAAACCAAAAAAAGGCTTAACCAAGCGAAATCGAATGCTTGCTGAAATTAAAATTAAAATAAATAAAGACAGTACACCAAAATCGTAATGTCACGCAGGAAGCTTGATTACAAGAAGCCACACATAAGACACATTACACCTCGGTATAACTTATGCGCATCTGGGCGTTTATCATGCAATTCCCATATGCAGTTTACTTTCAATGGACAATTTATATGGAATTATATATACATATGTACATATGTATTTAAATATTCGCAAATAAGTGTGCAACCGGCTGAGAAGAGAAACTAATTGCAATTTAGCAGGGAGAGCTCTCATATTACAAGCCAAATGTAAGAATGCATTTTAAGCATTTAAATATATGCACTTATACATATGTACATATTTATGTTAATGCATATATGTATATGTACATGAGTACGCGTATCGTGATATATTGCGAAGTGTTGACTTTCAATGCAGAACTAAGTTTAGGGTTTGATGCGTCATACATAAAAATATGTGAGCGAACAACTTATCAAATTAAGGCTGGTTCTACGAATTCTAAAAGGAATTTGTTTGTTTTTTTATCTTTTCGAAAGCTGTTTAGCATTTACAATAAATTAAAATAAATCGCGGACAGTATTTATCATCAAATTTCTACATACATTTTTCAGTTTTTAAATATCAAATTTAAATTCCGAGAATAAAGATAAATAAAAGCTTCGCTTTATACTGAAGTTTTGAAACCAACAGGTTTGACAAATGTGGCACGTAACAGATTGATTCTTAAAAAATATATGTATGTAAAGTATATCAAATAATTTGAACAAATTTTCAAAATTTGATGGACTAACTCGCATTTGAAAAATGTAATTCTAAATGAAACGTTTTCAAGTAATATTAAAGCACGTTGTTGTAGGCAATTCCACGAAACTATGTATCTTTGGTGACTATGTGCAAACTTTGACCTCATGCACTCAGCACACAAAATTTTGTAATATGAGTCCATATCTTATAGCTGAACTTGGAAGATGACGAAAGGCGTGACATCAACATATTTTATTAAAATGGTTATAAAACTAAGATAACCAATTTTGGTGGTTACCTTCTACCATGGGCGTCTAAATACCCGTATGTTAGTGATTATGTTCAAAACTGCAATATAAACGATAACACACCACTCAAAAAACAAATTGGTTCTGAATTGTGGGTCTTACTGTGGCAATATGTTTTTGAGGTCGCTGAATCCGAATACGAGGTCCATTTAACCCCATCAGATCAGGGTAACTCCAAAAACGAATTATAGTGAACAGTTTTGTTACAATTCATATGGTTCGCTTAAAACTAGCTACTCGGTGTTTTCGGGGTCACGTATTAGAAATTGGATTTCGGTTTCCGAAAGTTCAAAATTGCGTACGCTTTTTTGAAAGATTCATAGGGTTGGCTTGAAACTCTTTCTTGGGTGTTTTCGGGATGACGGATTTCGAATTTGATGTCGGCTTTCCAAAATGCAAACTCGTTTCTCGGGGACTTTCGGGGCCGCTGTTTACGCTGTTTGATGTTACTTTTATGAATTCAAAAGGTCGGACCAATATGTTTATTTTTAAAATGTACCCGTCTCCAAATTGGACATGGTTGTGGACCGCCAACTTTTAGTTGAAATTTCAAATATCATAAACCACTCGACCAATTTTAAGCAAATTTAGTACATAAAATAGCATTCGTATCAATCTGATTACAATAGTTTGAAAATTATCGCAATCGGACCGCAATGGTCCTTTTGATTCCCAAAAATTCTTAACCAAAAACCACCAAAAATAAGATGATTATGAATAAATATTTTGCATCCGGTTGAGGAAATACGAATATTATGTCGGTCAATATATAATACACGGTTTGATGGAATATGGATAACATATATTCCGATGGTCTCTAAGTCGAATATACTGAATATATTAGTCAATATCTAAGTTATAATAATGAAATTAAGTGGATATACATATGTTCTTGAGTATAGAGTAACTCTAGGTAAGTAAAAAAGAGCAAAAATAAAGCAATAAAAAAAATTATCAGTAAAAACACATTTTTTCAATTTCATTAAATAGATATTTCAAAGAAAAATTTGCTGTCGACCCTAATGTTTTTACATATTCTAATCAGTTTAATTTGCAAAACTAGAAAAAGAAAAATATTTATATATTTAAAAGTGTGAAAATAAACAACGGCATTTTACGGCGTAATAATACTTCGGATTGACTTTTGCGCTGGCAAGCAAATTCGCAAGCTCGTACACATTCCTCTAACAAAATATGTAAAATGTGCATTACATACATACGTACATTTATATATTGAACATACATAACATACATATAAATAGATGTATAAATATATAGTTTGTTTACAGCCTTGCACTTGAATTATTAAAACGCAAAAATTGTCTGTGTGCATTTAAATCTGTAATCGATAATGAAAATGCATACTGTTAACTGATTTATAATTTCGTTATGTATGTACATACATATGTATTATGGAAAATAATTTATAATTAACTGTTTATTGTATCGGTTGAACTTTGTATTTTGTAGCCTGCTTGTGCGGCTAGTATATTCTTAAAACCGGGTCAGCTAAAAATGACTTCAAGAACCGGTTCTCAATTTTATTAATTTTCTTTTTCAGTCTGTGAGTCATATACTAAAGATATCATATGTATATATACAACGCGATAATGCATAATTATAAGCCAAAAACGGTAATTTTATATTTTTTAATATTTGAAAGCAAGTGTTACTACCAATTTGTATGCGCACTGTAGTGTAAAAGTACAAATCCAATTAAACTGTAAATATTGAAAAGCAATAATATTTTATAACTGTATTTTATATTTTAAATTGCATACAGTTTTTGCTAACAATTACTAGTTGAGATCTACTATATGTAAGTAAGTATAAAATAGTAATCATTTATTGCTTGTGTTATCAATACAACTATAAATAAACTATAACAACCATCTTGAAATCAGTTAAAAAAGACAAACACTGCAGCTGAATGAATTGTATACGTGACTACCATTGGGAAGAGTCGTGGCTTTGGAAGCAAACAAGAATTTACTTTGATACTGTTTCGACTTGAGGAGACGCTGCAAATCAGCCAGAATGACTATATCAAGAAAATAATTATTAATTAAGTAAATACACTCATAATAATAGCAGGGTTGTAAAAATCCATTAATAACACTTTAAGGCAGTAGTCTGCTTTACAGGCTTCAAAAAATCGATTTTTTTGTTTTGTTTTAAATCTCTTCCAAAACTATCCAAGAATATGTCTTTAAAATTCCAGAGGCCAATTCGGCATATTTTCGAAGCTAGAGCAGTTTTAGTGGCCGAGCGTCGAGCAAGTGCGAATGCTCAGGCAGACTTTAAAGCGCGTTTTCTCGAGTTTTCATTTTAACAAGTTACAAACACGGTGCCGGCTATAGCAAAAAGAATATATGTATGTCCGATCGAAAAAAACCAAAGAGATCTAGCTTCAGTATTAAATTCCCTTCTATTTGAACTAAAAAAGTTGGACAAAAGTATTATTTAAACTACTTGTTTTTCAACTTAAAGTCAATTTTTTTCTTAAAAAAAGTGAATTTTTTTTTCAAACTTCGAAAAAATTTGGAATTTTATAACTTCATCGGTATTTTTTTAGTTCATAAATAAAAGAAACTTATAAAAATTAAAAAAAAAATTGGTTCGACTGTTTCAGATGCATCGCACGACCTCCATCACCGGCACCGATTTGCAAGTGAAATTGCTAAAAAACGATTTTTTTCGGCTTCTAAAGCAGATTATTCGATTAGAATTCTTCTAAAGAAAACAAATTAAATATTTTGATAAAATTTTGAAAAGCTAGTATTTTACTTATAATAGTAAACACACCGATCTGTTGTTTTTTAATCAATTAGTAATAGAACGCTCAATTCAGATAAAAGTTTCGTAAAGCTATAGAACAACAACGAATATTAGGTAAAATGGGTGCTAGGGGAAGAGACGACGCTATTTCATCCATTTTCAGCACTTAGGCACATCATTAGATGAAAATAATTCCCTATGAATTTCTTTAAAATCTCTAAGATATTTTTCGAAGTATTTTCGGCATTGAGGTCTTCGAGGATCGATATATATTCGGAACGTTGAAAATATATAGTCCGATTCCGACAATTATTAATTCATTTTTAAATGAGCAAATTCTGCGAAAAATGCATGTAAAACTTAGAACATGAAGTACAAAAGCAGGTATTTTGTAGATTAAGACATATTTTTGGTTTGCATGCGTTCACAGAATCATCATTTCTTATATAGGGTCTCTTGGAAAAAGTGATTTCGAAGATTAGCTCAGTAACCGCCAATTATTATTATTATTTTAATGTTATTATTTTATTTTCACTGTAAATATGTTTTTAGAAGACTGTGAATTATTAATTTTAAGTTAAAAGAATAAAATTTTCCTTTTTATTTTTGACTTGTATTTATTAATAATGAAATAAATAAATAAAAAAAAATAAAACGCGTTCATTATTTCGACTTACACCCTGCTGAAAATGTATTTGAAATAAGTCGTCGTCATATTGACGAAGGATGACGTTAATGTACAAAACAAAAAAAAAAGGATGACCGTCCAGGGTTAATTATATTATTTTTTTAATGTGAATATAAACATTTTTATACACTCAAGTTCGAAAGAGCAGATTTATTTAATTTTGTTCTATGTTCATATTGAAATTATCAAAGTTGAGCCTTTCCGGGAAAGGATACAAAATTTCTGAATTCATGCAGAATGAAAAACTAGAGTGCCAACAAATAAATTTTATTTTTATTTTTTACATCAAAATTCGAAGTCGTTTTAAAGATACAGCAGTTAGAAGAAGGAGCTGTTCCAAGCGCAGTGTAGGGCAGCTGGAAACTTTGAACGCGTTTTTCTCAAAACTCTGTCTTTCAAACTTTTCTCCATCGAACCTCAAAAACGGCTTGACCGAATGACTTGAATTTCGTTGGATACACTCAGCTCTAATATTAAACAAAAATTCCCAAAATTTCGATTGCTTTACAGCATAAAACAAAAAAAGGTAAAATTGGCAATTTTTTTCAAATATCTACCAAAAGTTCAAATTTGGTGAATTGAAGGTATTGATTTGAACGTAGTCCATTCCATGCGTTTAGGATTACAGATTAAAACGCCGCTAATCTTTTTTGTTACCGATAATCTATCTAAATCATATCTGCCAATATTTTTATAACTATTACTTAAATCTCAAAGTAATTAGAGAAGTTGTAGACTGTTATTAAATATGTTCTAATTGCAAATATTTAAAGTAAAAATGTAAATTTAAAAATAAAAATATCTATGTACAAAGGTTAATTATAGGTTGTATCAGTAGAATTGATATTTTCTTTCAGTTCCACTATGACAACAAACAAAACAAAATATTTATATTATACATGTACATATATATGTTTGTATTTTCTATAAAAATAGCATGAATTTGTTTATTAGTTTTTGGGTATTTTTACGTTTTATTTTGATTTTTTTTCATTTGTTGTATGTGTGACTCAACGTATGCTAATTTAACACAGAAATAGTTTAGGAAAACAACAACACGAATTTATTAAATAAATGTCTTCACTACTCGACTCGGAACGATTAGTAATCATATTTACATATTTTCCGCTTTTCGATTCATATTTGTACACTTTCTAATTTTTCATTGTTATGTTTTTGCTTTCAGCTGTTGTGGTCAAAGTATATACATATTTGTGATATAAGTATGCCTCTACATAACAATATTTATTTTAATACATAAAATTTATTGCTCGGTTTATTTATTATTTCTTTTTTATGGCTAGCCAAATGCAATTTGTTATACCGTGCGCTAATTAGCACACTTGAGGCAAAATAAAAGTTGTGTGCCGCAAGCTTCCAATAGCCGTGATCGTCTAGTGGTTAGGACCCTACGTTGTGGCCGTAGTAACCCAGGTTCGAATCCTGGTCACGGCAATGTTTCCCAGCAAACATTGTCACGGATGGAAGTCGGAACTTTTTTTTTAATTTGCGACAATTGATATTAATTTTGCACAACTTCGAAGCTTTTAATTAAGTGAAAATTTAGTAAATATTTAATGATTTTATTAAAAATAATAAAAATAATTTTAAAGCAAAAAATAATTTTTTTTTGATATTTTTTAAACATATTTTTATAGAAAATATTTGTTAAGGAAAATTATGACCTTGTGAGGAATATAATTTGCTGGTAGTTGTACACCCTTTCCAACAGGGTGTGCCAACGGTGTAATCTTCAAGCGAATGTCACCAACTCATACATAATTGTTGGCATCAAGCCTTATAAATGTCTGAATAGCTATGTAACGGCTCGAATGACAACAGGTAAAGCGTTTCATTTATCTAGATTGCGGTGAAACACGCAAATACTTGTGACTGATGGGTAAACAAATAGTCAAATATGTACACGTATGTGTGTATGTATGAACATATTGAACATTCACTAAATGTACTTAAGCACTTCAATTGTATTTCATTATTATTTTCATGATAAGCGCACTGAACAAACAGCAACACAAACACTCACTTAATTATTGTGATTAATCACCCGACAGGTTGAGGCGCCAAAAAGTCTTTGTCGCAAAGCCCCAAACACAAAATTTATTGCCCAATTGTTATCATATTCACTTGGCAGTCAGTCTGTCCAGCTGGAAGCCCGTTGATAATAGCGTCATTCTGAAGAAAACACATTTATGCCAAAATAATGCTTCAAGTCAGCAGTGTCACGTCTGTTTAATAAGTTTTTGTCATTCGATTTATTGAGCCAAAAATAAGCTAGGTGAAAAGAAAATAGTTGGCAAAATGACAAATCAATAAATAAGTAGCATAGAATGCTGGCTGTAATAAAATCAATTTCTCTTACACAATTCAAAAGCGAAACAGAATCGTTTGTCTGGTTTTGAGTAATTAACTGCTTGTGGACCATTATAATTTTGGTATATTGTTTGGTAGATAAGAAGTATATTCTTTAAAAATTTAATTTTTTTAATGAATTTTTTAAAGTAAATATTTTCGGAAAAAAATAAATATTAAAAAAATTAAAAATTTACATCAAATATTATTGATAAATTATTGAAATTATTTTAATTGAATATTATTTTCTACCAAAGTATATCTTCAAATTTATCATACAATTTTTTTATTCTAAATTTGCCTTTATTACATTATTATAAGCATTTCTTCATAAATACAAGAACAATTTTTACACTTGCTTTGTTTTGAAAGTACAAATTATGTGCTAATTTTAATCGCAATTGTTCGTTGTTAGTTTCTAAAAATAGGTATTCTGTCAAAATGTCACTTGGCAGCTGAATATAATACAGTGGTGCGTACTAGTTTAAACATGCACAGATTATTTATGAGATTTTTAAAGTAGGAAATAAATTAATTAACTTCACAACTTCTAACTCTAGGTCCTAACTCTAACAGCCGGTTTCACGAAAGTTTTTAATTGAAAATTAGGTTCCATTTAGTTTTAATTTTAATTTTTATTTAACTTTGCACTTAAATTTCCTGCGTTTCACCATTATTGACATTTGGCATCCAAAAAATTAAAAGGCAGGGATGTTAGTAAGAATAAGAATAACAGCTGATTTATGTAAACAAATACATTGTATTTCTTTGTCAAAATGGTAAACAAATGGGAATTGAGCTGATAGAAAAGCGTAACCATGGTTACATATGACACTATTTAAATAATATTTAAATGGCAAAGCGTGACCGTTTAAATAAAAATTAAATCAAATGTTGAAACTGAAATTTATTATTTTTCACTTAAATTTGTTTCGTGAAACCGGCTGTAAATGGTAGAATTAAACAAGTAAGGAAAGGCTAAGTTCGGGTGCAACCGAACATTTTATACTCTCGCAATTTATTGAAGAGATTTTATTAAGATAACATACAAATTAACCCATAAATCGTCATATATAGTATATGAGGGCTGAGATAATTCCTGAACCGATTTCATTCATTTTCATCAGCAAGGTACACTATATCCAAGACGATACGCTCACTTAATTTTGCTAAGATAGCTCACATATTAACCAATACATATATGCGGAATAAAACTCACCGTATTTTTGAAAAACCTATAATTAGGTATATGGGAGCTAGGAGAAGATACTTTTGAAAAACCTACAATGAGGTATATGGAGATGTCATGACCCGATTTTAATAATTTTTGGAAAAGAGACACACTATTAGAAGAAAATAATTTCCTCTGAATTAAATTGAGATATCTGAGAGATTTACCCATATTTTCGGTTAAAATTTATCCTTAGGCGCTGAGTTCAACATGTTCGATATCTGGGGCATTGAAAAGTTATGATCCGTTTTCGACAATTTTTTCGCAAGTGAAGCCAGAGATGACTATGCACTATTTGTGTAAAGTTTTATTCCGCTATCTTTATTGGTTCCTTATGTTTGCATTATAAAGTGAAGGAATGAGATGGAATTAAAAATTGAGTTATAATGAAAGTAGTCGTGGTTGTAAACCGATTTCGCCCAAACCGTAAACCGATGTCCGTGCTATCAGGGTGTCAAGAAAATATTATATACCGAATTTCATTCGAATCGGTCGAGTAGTTCCTGAGATATGGTTTTTGACCCATAAGTGGGCGATGCCACGCCCATTTTCCATTTTGTAAAAAAATCTGAGTACAGCTCCCTTCTGCTATTTCTTCTGCAAAATTTAGTGTTTCTGACGTTTTTCGTTAGTTAGTTAACCCACTTTTAGTAATTTTCAGCCTAACCTTTGTATGGGAGGGGGGCGTGGTTATTATCCGATTTCTGTCATTTTTGGACTGTATAAGGAAATGGCTAAAAAAAACGACTGCAGAAAGTTTGGTTTTTATAGCTCTATTGGTTTGCGAGACATATATAAAAAACCTATTTGGGGGCGGGGCCACGCCCACTTCCCCAAAAAAATTACATCCAAATATGCCTCTTCATAGTGCGATCCTTCATACCAAATTTTATTTCCATAGCTTTATTTATGGCTTAGTTATTGCACTTTATGTGTTTTTGGTTTTCGCCATTTTGTGGGCGTGGCAATGGTCCGATTCTGCCCATTTTCGAACTTGATCTTCTTATGGTGCCAAGGAATATTTGTGCCAAGTTTCGTCAAGATATCTTAATTTTTACTCAAGTTACAGCTTGCACAGACGGACAGACGGACGGACGGACAGACATCCGGATTTCAAATCTACTCGTCACCCTGATCACTTTGGTATATATGACTCTATATCTAACTCGTTTAGTTTTGGGTGTTACAAACAACCGTTATGTGAACAAAACTATAATACTCTCTAGCAACTTTGTTGTTGCGAGAGTATAAAAAATTAAGGAGTTGAATGAAATTTCCCCCGAAATACTTCCAAACCGATTTCATTCCATGGCAACTTATGTATGTACACATGTGATTGGCTTTGAACCGTTTAGCCGGTTATAGCCGACTCGATGAGAGCGTGCCACTCCTCTCTTTCCTTCGCAGTTCGGCGCAAGTTGGAGATTCCAAGTGTAACCAGGTCGCTCGGCTTCCTCCGGCGGGTACATCGAACACTTTCAGAACTGGAGTGTTTTCGTCCATTTGGACAACATAACCTAACCAGCGTAGCCGCTGTCTTTTTATTCACTGGACTATGTCTATGTCGTCGAATAACACATACAGAAAATACACATTTTCAAACCAATTTTGAAAACAAAAACTAAATTTGGATTAAAAATGACTGCAGAATGCCAAATGTATTGATTTCTATATAAAAGTTAATAATATTTCCACAGACACTAAAAATATAGCATAAACACACGCAAAATCCGTATTCGTACACCCCTAACTGATACCCGTAATCAAAAGCATAAATTAATATTGGTACTTAGTTATATTTTTTGTTTACTAACTTCGAACAATCGCCTTTGTATTGATTTCCACAAATTTTTCGTAAGTTTTAGGGATAACTTCTGGTACTTCCTTTACA
The DNA here is from genome assembly GCA_031772095.1 of Zeugodacus tau. NCBI lineage: Eukaryota > Metazoa > Arthropoda > Insecta > Diptera > Tephritidae > Zeugodacus > Zeugodacus tau. The sequence goes on along the minus strand of CM062651.1, from coordinate 53,558,529 downwards.
AAGTTGTTCTCGTCCCCAATATTGTAAATTTTCAACCCATTTTTAACGATAGACCATAAATTTTCAATTGGGTTTATATCTGGGCTTTGCGGTGTTGTTTTTAGGTAAAATGGACAGTAGTAGGAGAACCAAAGACGAGTATCCAGAGCAGTATATTTGGGGTCATTATCTTGGTGAAACAGATATTGACTCCGAAACCCAAGATTATCTGCATTTTGAATACATTTTTTTCTTAAAATATCAATGAATTTCTTGGTATTTATTTTTTCAGTGGTGGGAACAAGTTTTCCTACTCCAGCTACAGAAAAACATCTCCAAAACATGACGGAAAGTCCACCTTTTATGAACCTCTGAAACCCACATATCCTCTTAAATCTCTTAAACGAATGTTTATCACTGTCGTTCATAAAATGTATTTGTTTTTAGATTAACTTAAGAACTTAATTGTGGCGATTATCAGAAACTATATTTATAAAATAATAAAATCTACGAAGTCTGGGCTAACACCCTCTGGAAAAATAAAATTACGGTACGAAAAATTTAGTCTAAAACAGTTAGAATGGACGTTTTGTGATTAGATAAACCGTAAATTGTTTTACATGAATATATATGCCACGCGTTCGATTTACATATACACGTTATACCGGAAGAACCTTAAAGTACGGAGAATTTATTATCACAATGTGAAACTGATTTTCATACAACCAGGAATCATAATATCTTTCTATATGAAAGTCATGTAAGAAATTCTGCATGCAAAAGCCGTAAACTTAATTTCATTTAAATACGTCATGAAAATTTGTGGTTACGGGTACGTGGTAATGATCAATTCGATCGCCTGACCTAAATCGCATAGTAAACTTATGGACATATTTTTTAAGAAAACCAGGACATAAAATATTACTGAAGTGGGTGAGGTGGCTCTACACGACAATCAATAGGAAAAGGAAAATGTGAGCATATAATGAACTCTTCGAGGAATGCTGTCAAATACTACATATTTGTACTATACAAGTATGTTTGCATAGAAACTTTAAATACATATCTGATGTAAGAAAATGGAGCTTTCATTATTCAAATTCAACTAAGTAAAAGTAAAGTGTGCATATTCAAAACTTCATTCACAGTTCCAAGAGCAAAAGTTGAAATAATTAAGCTTAATAAAACTTTCGACTAGAATATATGTATGTCGTCAGTTATGTGTGCTCGCTGACACATTTACTTATTTGTAAGTAAAATTTAACCCCAGTTTAAATGGATCGTTAACGCGCCCTGCACCATAAGAATGTGCTAAATTTTAATATACATGTAAATTCCATTTCCTATTTACCTACATATGTGGAATTATTACATACATATAGCTAAAGTATATACATATATGTCTATATATTTATACATATCTCCATATTTATATATGAGAAGACTAAAGTGAAGCTGAACTTTGACTAACAATAAGTGCTAGACTATAAAAGTGCAAGATGCTTTGAGGAAAGCAACAATAACCGAAATTGTTGTGAATTGCGAGTATATACAGTGGTGATATTATTATTGGATATACAAAAAAATATATATTTTATTCTAAACTAAAATTATTTTAAACAAAAAAATTATGTTCAAATTTTTTATTTAGTCATTATTACACATAAATATTTTAGATCCAACCATATTTTGTAAGACGTACTCCTTTAAAAAGTGCTAGGCAGTTCTTGACCAAATAAACATAAATCCGGCCTCTTCCAAGCACGAAGCCCCAACAGTCTTTCGAAACATTATTATTTTAAATCGCATCCAATTCTGTGACCAGCACTGTACGTAAGCATGTCGCTTGTTATTTCTCAAATAAAGTCAGAAAAAGGTCAAACAAACAAGTGACTTAAGCAAAGACATGAAAATAATGGTGTGTTGAATTCAAATGGTCAAATTACAGTATACTCCCAGCACCTAAGAAAGCAACTTGCGAAATGTAATGTCTTTAAAATACAAGACACACAATCACATACATAGTTACAAGCATATGGATGATTGTTTTTTGTATAAAATAGATTGTTATATGTATGTAGTTTTGTGTAAGTAGTTATGGCCTGCTGTGAATTCCCAGCGCTCGAAAGGCCAAATAACTAACTTTGCAAATCGAGCGAAATTGCTCGCATCACGCTGTGTACTTGTCTGCTCACCTACTTGTTTCTTACAACCGGGTCTGGCTGCGCAGTCAACAGCAGATGCGTAAAAGAAAGAAATGGAAAATTAAGATACAACCTTATCTTAGTAGATAAAATGCAAAAGAAATGACTGTGTGAATAGACAAAAGATAAGATCTAACTTAGTTTAGAGTTTTGTGCCTTTTATTGAGAGAAATTGAAAGTAAATAGCATTTGAAGAGTGATGTGTGCGCATGATAAGATGATATGTAGTAGCTGATTTTGAGAAGGTTTGTTCGAAAGTATAAATAATACGAATGGGAATATAATTGCAAAAAAATTAAATTTTTTTAAGATTATGTTACGGTAGAAAATATATTGCAAAGAGTGGCTTAAGGAGGATTAGGATTATAAATTATTTTTAAACTAGCTGGCTTATTAAATAGTACAATATGTTCAAAATATTATCCGAAATGATCTTAGACAAATTGTAAGAGATAGTCCCTTTGGTTCCGGCTATCAGGCCACGTCCCTTTTCAATTGAAAACTTTAAACTCGTTTATCTCAAAACTAAATTTTTCAAGTCGGTGGACACGATTTCTCGAAAAGTTGTGAAACGTCATTGTTCAAATTTTGCACACATTATAAAATTCAAATTTTAATATATTTTTTTCTTTCGTTCAATAAGGAGATTTATCCATGTGCTATCGAAATATTTTTGGTTTATTGCTGTCCGCGACAAAATTCTTTTTTAATTTTAATTAATATGAGGAATCAACTGTATACAATTTTTTGATCAACCCTGTATAACAGATGCTGTAAGGAGTTCAGTATTATATACTATACAATTTTTTTCGAAGATCTAACTTAGACCCTTCATAGATTCTGTCTTTTTCAAACACTAATGAATGAAGAGAAAATGTAGATTATACCAATATTTTGGATATCGAATAATTAATAATAATTAAAAAAAAATCGTTCTTTCTTATGCTAACTTCGAAAATCCAAAAACACATTTTTTCCTATTGTAATAATCTACCAAAATAATGAATTTGGTCCAATACCCAAAAAGAGTCTGTTTACCGTATAGTGCTATTATTATTCATTATTGACTCAGCTTTTCTCTCTGTATGTGGTCTGATTTCATATTGATTTTTAGCATCCCATACATTTTGATAAGCCTCCGAGCAGTTCAGAGTTCCCACCGATGAGCACCTTTATACAATTCTTTATTTTTTTAACCCTGGAAAGTCATACCTCGTCGTTTCGACGACGCGAGTTTTTATTTTGTACAAAAGCCGAATGAATCAGAGCTGTGAAAATTTTATTTATTTAATAAAAGATTTAAGAAAAACTGTTTGATATTGTTTTATTTAGAAGATATATAAACCAGGTAATGTGAATATATTGATTTTAGTAGGTTTCGCTAGGTAGGATAATATATTAAGGACTTTGAGTAATGCCGTCGTCGAATCGACGAGGGATGACCTCTACGTTATAAAAATAGCGATGACCTTCTAGGGTTAAAGACTGGAATATTGGTGCATATTTTTACTATACCAAGGCGATCCTACCCTTGTTTTTTACGTAAAACATAGGTTTCTTCTATTACAAAAAATTGTAGCTGTTTTCAATTCGCTAATTCTTTGCTCGGAACATAGCTTTACTCTGTTGTCAAAAATTTGCTGGTGAACACAAAAGCGAATTTATTTAGAAAGAGTGAACAGATCACTTCAAAAATATAATTTCAACTCTATATTTCTACTTTCGCTATTTAATTGATAGTCTATTTGATTTTTTCAGGCTGGTTGATTGATTCGCCTATCTCTAGCGATAATATATATTATTTTTCCGGTATCAAACTATATATGCCACTATGGTTGCATGGAAACCCGGCAATACACCGGCTATTATTAAAAGCCATTTTCTATGCGCAAAGCACAAATGTCAATTATGCTATAAAATAATTTTAGGCGATAAGGAATTAATGTAAACTACTAACACAAAATAAATGCCAGTAAATGGTAATATCCTCAACGAAACCCTGACAGAAATACTATATATGCAGCGTTTGAATAAAACAAGATTTGCGCGTCGATAGCCAACGGAAATTATAGTATATTCGAGAGGTGTATGTATGTTTTCTTCGACTAAATGTTTAACTTCGATTATGTCCAATACAAGTATTTGCAACGGATACGTCAATCTCGTCGACGGTAATAGTTTATTGAGCATTTCCGCGTACAAAATGTAGAAAAGGAAATAAAATATTAGTAAATAATGCTACACTCTATATACATATGTGTGTGTTTGCGTGTGCATTTAGGCATGCCCACTTAACTGCCAATACATGCGGGCATACATATACATATGTATGTATGTATGTATGTATGAATGTTTATGACTTCTTGTATGTGCACGCCAATGAGACCAATAAATTAATGCGTGTGCACAGTTTTTGAGTGAACGGCAGTCTAACAACTTCCTCATCTGCTCCCTTCCGCGTTAATTCTTTGCTGCTGTAACAAGTTTTTCCACATCACACGACGAGCAACAAGGCATCAACCTATTTAATCTATGCCGCATCAAATGCAACCTGATCGCCGTCACTGTGAAATGCGTCTCACATTTTGTGACAGCAGGTAGCGGGGTGGTGCATAGCGGTGTGTGTCGGAGTCACAAATGCAACAGAGGAATTCAGCTTAAGTAAATTGGGTCATTCGATCGTTAGAGCTATGTATGTATGCGCGAGAACATATGCAGAACTAACACAAGGCGAGCAGAAAAAATATATATGAATAGGTATGTTTTCATGTTCATTGATAGAAAAATAAAAATATAATTCAGTACCACTGAGTTACAAACATACATACATACTTAGACATAGAGATATGTGCGTTTTCTCATCGCACACAATTCCAAACATTTTTCATATGCTAAGCATACAAAATTATATATGCATCTATTTCAATGCACATAACTGTATATAAATATGTATATTTTACAATTCTGGATTGTTGCATTACATGTGTACTATCCAATTTACATGTGATAGTCTGCCGAATACACGTGCTACACGGGCCTTATATGTATGTACCCACATATGTTCCATGTGCTCTTGCAAAACCGAAAACTACAATTTCAATGCATAAATAAAAGCTGACATTAAACTAGCGTCAACCTATTTACATTTTTATTGATTTCAATTAACCGATACTTGAAGTGTTTCGAGGTGTATATGCATAGAAATCGTCAAATTATTACCCATACATACTTACATATATACATACATACATACAAATATACATAAGTTTGCATATAAATATATGGTATATGTGAAGTACACTGGGACGCCCAAGTTTTGTGACCTAAATATCAATTAACTGTAATAACTAAATCATCTTTTCAATTACCGTTGTTTTTATGAAAAGTTTTCCTGCGTTTAAAAATTCTTGAGGGCTGTAATTTTGAAGTTTGTGGACAGTTTGCTACACAAAGCTGCTGACTATTTATTTCATTCACACGGTAGACGGATTTACGTAAACGGAACGGTTCTGTATTTCATCCAATCAAGGAATGTACACTCCGCTTAATTTTTTTAATTATTTGACGAATATTATTTTGCAGCTACAACCACAACAAAAACGTCGCAAGTTAATATATGTAAGGGAATTCAACAGAAATATCCGTAATTAAGTTCCAAACTGCTTGCAAATATCTCAAAATCTTCAATATCAATATCTCAAAAATTTTGACACACGCACTTAAAGAAAGCTAGAACTAGGATTTTCTTCCCAGTTTTCGAATCGAACGAGTTTTCCAATTTAGACTAGAGACTTTTATACCTTTAACCAATGCTTTATGTAAACGGAAAACTCTTCGATGGCGTTTTTATGAAAATTTTCTATTTATGCATAGAAACTACTGGTTTGTAAATAACGAATGTGTACATACATATGTACATATTTAAATATTTACCTACATACGTATGTATATGTATGTATGTATGTATAAGTGATGCGCAATTTGTTCATGCCAACCAGGTAAAAATTTCACTTTTTAAACGCCGAACACAAATATAGATTATGAATTCGTTTCTACTTATGCAAATAGCTATGTACATATATGTATGTACATATATATAAAAGTACTTGTTTATGCATGTACATGGATGTGTTGTCGTTTTGCATGCAGTCATGGCCATGACTTTGAACTAAAAAGTAATGGTTTAGAAATCATTAGTAAAAATAAAAAGTTTTCCAATGAACAATTATGTATGAACGCAAAATATACTACACATATATGAACAGACATAAACATATACATACATAAATATGTATGTACATAATTAGAAGATATTAGAAATAAGAATATCTGTGGCAAGTATCTAAAGTGAGGATTTACATATAAAATAAGTTTTTTATTAGTTCTATGTATTTTAATTTACCACTTTCTTGTGTTTCAAAACACACCTTTGCGGAATCAAATTATAACAAAGTTTATTATTTCGGCTTTGTTAAATAACAATTTATTAGCCAAATTTATATCTAGCACTTAGTCGTGATCGCATTTGCTAAACGAATTCGCAAATAGTGAATCATTGCAAGCCAAGATATGTAAATATCTTATCATATTTGAAGAACTACAACCAATATCGGTTTAACTAACACGTTTATTATACCTGATACCAAAGCAATGCCTAATAACTATCAGGCATTATATGTACTAAGCAAACATCTTTTCAAAACAACTTTGACTTTATAACCGGTATTTTCACAAATCACTTAAATTTATTGATTTCTCGGCGACAAAATTATAAACACTTCGAAAATAAGTTTCTCCATTGCATATTTCACACAACAGTGAGTTAAACATGCTTTCAACACATTCGAACACTCATTTAGAATAAGTTTAAATAGTTTAAATATTTACTTACAGCACTCCGGAACACCTTGTACAGACGAACGATCCAATTGTCATGTTGACATACGTGGGACCCTTCTGTCCACAATCGAAACATTGCCTATTGCCACCACCGTTGGTCACCAATTCTCGCAATACCTGCAGATACTTGTCATCCTGTTTCTTGCGCACCACAGCTGCCATATCCGTAATTTGTGATAAATGTGTCTGCTTAGTGGTACTAAATTGCGTATGAATGCTGTTGTTTTGTTGTTGCGTTTCTCTGCGTATTTGTTGTATTATATATGGTTCCGCAGCCGATGCTGTCGTTTTGATCCCCGTGGTTGTAGCTGTTGTTGCAAATTCAACTTCACTGTCAGATGACGCAAATCGCTCTGTATCCGATGGTGGATTAGAGACGGACGTCCCTTGGGGATCCGTAGTTTCGGAATGTAATGAAGAGTTGTAAACAAAAACGAATTGAATTTTGTTGCCTTTTTTGGTTTTTTCTTTAATTAAGTATTGGAAAAGGCGACACAGTTCATTGAAATTTTGTTATATATATTTTTGAAAATCAATTAATTTCACACGGTAGATTTCCCCCTATAATTTTGAGAATATACTGCCCAGAATATTAGCTCCAAACCACGGTGATTAATAGAAGACACAATATATTTTGGGAGCACAAAATCACAGCACTACACACTTTTACGTACGCTGCGCAACCAACCAAACAACTTATTTATGCAACTGCCACTGCCACTGACACTTTTTACAATGAATCCACACCAACCATAGCAATTCATCGACAAGTAGTTAGGCACGTTATATATACTATGTGTGCATATATATATATTTGTATTTTGCTTTAATTATTAACACACACTGCACTTTACAAACAAACAAAACACCACTTTTTCATTTATTAGTATTATAATTATTCAATATTATTACTTTACTTTTATTAAACTGACGGATTTTCGCGATTGGAGTGCTAATTTCGCATACTTTCCGGAAATGTTATTTCATAAATATTTGCTAATAACAATAAGGACCGTAATATAAAATTCCACAACAATACACCTATAATTCATCAAATCTAACAAATCTACTACCTCTGCTCTTTTTGCTCAACTGAAAAATAACTTTTGGACTAGTTAACGTCAAGAGAAAACTTCCGAGTCCAGTGTTGTCAAACACTTACTAAATACTACTTTTGCAAGGTATATTCTTTTTTACCCTGCCTATTTGAAAAGAGGAGTATGCAACTATTTCCCACAAAAAGTAAATAAACAATTATTAAAACATTTTTGTTTTAATTTTCACGGAATTTTGAAAAAAAAAGAACTTTATACATGATCATTTAACTATTTAATTAGTTCAAAATTACATGCAAATATGTAAAAGTTGCATTGCCACACTTTTAAATGCGTTCGCAGATCTTTGTAATGTTATGCTACGCTTACATTTTGAATGTAGTTTTTGCCCAAAATAAACAACACTTACGTATGATTATTGACATGAAAATTAAAAGTTTATATATAATATATATAAATAAATTGCTCGAAATTTATATAAATAAAAAAGTACACCTACATATTTGCATACTAATTATCTTTCATATGTTTCCAAATAGCGCTAAAACTTAAATTTTTGACAGCAACGCATTTCTGTCCATATGTCATTTGAGCTTCATAACAAAAGCAATTTTGCGGAATCATAGCAAACAAATACGAAATGGAGGTATCAAATGCGGTCACACAACAGCAAATTGGTTTCCAGTCACAATTTAACTGCAAAGTTAAGGAGCGTTTAACGAAATTTGTTGTACACCGTTTTGCCAACAAATGTGTGGTGCTAGTTACACAGTATGGTGGTCTCCCAAATTTATACACGGTCCAATTTGATGCCAACGATGAACTCGAGAAACGCATCTCACCCTTGGTAAGACAGACATTTTCAATGAAACAAATGTACTTTATAATTCCCACAAATTTTAGAATATGTCCGAGCTACACACATCGGTGCCGGTGACTATGAAATGCTTATTGGGTGTTGACAAAGTGGAGGTGCGCGCCGGTATACAGTTTTTAATTAACAGAACTAAGCTAAGCCAATGTAAAACTGAAATTTTAATAACGCTTGGATTGAGGGAAACTGACGGAGATGTGCTTAAAGAAATAGCAGGTATTCTGGATAAACAAGCTTTATAGTATTGTAAAATATTCGTTTAACCACAAAAAATAAATGTTTATATAGAATTAATATATAAATAAAAATAAATTTAGTACACAAATTCAATTTGTATAACAAATTAAAACGTCTATTTTTTTAAGTATGTGCATGCTTATAAAACATTGAATTGAGAATCCTCATAGACAAATGAAAAACAATGAGCTGATAATTGCAAATTTTTATTGAGCGAAGCCGTTACAGAGTAAACCAAAATTAAAACAGTTTAACTGGTAGTTCTGAAGAAAACTCCAACTGCACATGTTTTGGGTTTCGTATATAGTATCTTACAAAATTATAGAAATATACTAAATATTGTACTTTGAAATCTCTATAAAACCAAATACATGTATGTTTAATGCTTAAAACTAATATTTTGCTTTTTATGCTTAATTTTTTTTAATATAAAATGTTCAAATGCTTTCTTCTTATAATAATTGCTCATTTATCTGAGAATAGTTAAACTATTTTCTAGATTTTTCTTAAATCCAACACAAAAACGCTGCCATCCGAAGCGCTGGCACCCACTTTAGTACCCTTGGAGTTCCAACAAACTTCAAATATACCGCCTGTGCCCTTGTAACTGTGTACTAGCTGCCCGGATTGAGTACTCCAAATATGTACACATTTATCGAAACTTCCCGACGCCAAATATTTACCGTCTGGACTAAATGCTACGGAATATACCGGCTCTGTATGTTTTGTAAGCGTGTGTATGCATGTGCCACGCTCAACATCCCACAAACGTACAGTGGAGTCAAATGATGCAGAAGCAAGTATTAGATTCGTGTTGGGATTTTGTGTACCCGGTCCAGTGGGCGACCATTTAATTGTGTAGATTTCCTTGTTATGAGCTTGTAAATCATGACAGCATTTGTCTTGCTTCATACTCCAAATTTTCAGTGTCATATCGTCCGAGCAGGAGGCGAGCAAGTGACCCTGTGGGCACCACTTTATAGCGTTCACCTCATTAGTGTGACCCTTGAATGTTTTAATGGGTATATCTGAGCCAAGACGGCACACATGAATACGTTGATCAGTACTGCACGAAGCGAATGAGACGTTCGTTTGCCAATCGACATCGAGTGCGGGTGCATTGTGGAACGAAAATTGTTGGTTACATTGCCCAGTCGAAGCATCCCATATTATAGTGGTCTTATCCACGCCAGCAGAGAGTATATAATTACCACGTTTATTCCATTTTAATGCAAATATTGGACCCTTATGTTGGCCCAGAGTTGATGCCAAACGACCATCAGTTTTCCAAATGCGTGCGTAACCATCATAACTGCCTGTAGCTAGTAGAGTGCCATCACACTAGAAATATTTTATATGTGTAGTTATATATCTCTAAACAATGTTAATTGTACTTACATTCCAATCTAACGAAGTAACATCTTTGTTGCTGGGCACTTCGGCACCTCCCTTTTGTATGCAGTGACGTAAAACCAATTGATTGGGGCTACTGGTTGCATCAGACATATCCCATATGCGTGCTGTGCTATCACCAGATCCACTGGCGAGAAGATCTCTGCTGGGATTCCAGGCGCAGATGAATACTTCGCTCTCGTGTCCACGTAGTACAGTAGCCTTCGATGCAGGTATCTCAATACTTTGATCGATATCCATTGGTTCTGTGCCTGATGTTGAAGTAGTATTACTGATTTGCATTTGTGCCAAAATTTCAGAATTGCCTGGAGCAGGGCAATTATTAGCTGCACTGCCAGTAGCAGCAGTAGTAGTACCTGTGCTTGAGATATTTGTTCCTGTTGTTGAGCCAGTTACTGCGGCATTTGTGGTTGTTGTTGGTTCATTTACATTCGGATTAGCGCCAGCATTATTGCCATTATTGACACTCGGGTTTGTTGTAAGATCATCTGTAGCTAACGAGCTAACCGGTGTTCCTTCGGAGGGGTTGGCCTTTTTATTCCCTGTTGAAGAAGTGTCACTAGTTGTGCCAGCTGTAGAATTAGCACTTCCAACGGATGGGGCGCCAGATGTTGTATTATTACCTGAAGCGGAATTAGCATTGCCATCAGTTTCATTAGAATCAGCAGATGTGGACGAAGCTCCTCCAGCACTTTGCTCGTTAGATGTTGCAGCTCCTGTAGCATTGCTCTCTGCTTTTACTTCCGATTTTACGACACCGCCCGTTGTTGTCGACGATGCAGCTGCATTGCTGCTCTCCACATTAGCTTTGCCAGGCTCTGATTTTACAGCTGCTGGTTTGGGTGGTTTTACTTCGGGCATAACGGCATCAATTAAACTTAATCCCTCAACTGGACGTCCAGCTTCACCATCCTCTCCAACGCTCCATTCTACCTCTGTATACATTAGGCCTTTTTGTAGAATGGTGAGCAGTGCAGCCGGTGGTACCAAAGCGCCATTTATATTACTCTGTGAAATATGAGACTCTACGCCAAAAACAAAAGCCGAATGTACAAAACCTATTAAATTGTATAATGTTTATTAGTACTGTGAAATTATTAAACTAACGCAAGTTATTTTACCTGATTCCTGCAGGTATCTATAAACTAAAAAGTTCACCTCATCGCTGGAAAAGCTCATTTTTTGGCTTCACTTCACTTCACTGTCTGATTACACTTCAAAATCCGTGGACTAATGTTTTTTTCTTTTCTCCCCTTTATTATACGCTTTGCACAATTTATTTATATATTCTTGTGTGAATTTTCAAGACATTTAATTAGGCTTATGCATAATTCAAAAATATATTTGCTGAAAATAATCAATGTTTGACGTGTTATTGAGATTTTATGTTACGCTGCCGTTACACGGGAAAGAACTTGCTTTCAAGTTGATCACACGAATTACTTGTCAAAATTGGCATAAATTGAAAGCCATGACGTAGGCTGCAGGCAACTTGATATTCAATTATTGTTAGCTGTCGTCAAGGAAACTGCTTCCATTTATCGCCAAAATGGATAAATAAGTCTTTATTTTTAAATCAATCTGTAGATACGTCGGAAGATTCAAGTTCCATAAAATGCATTTTTTGTGTACAATTTCGTAAAAGGGAATAATTCACTTATTTCAACTTTATTCGTCATTTATTTCAAGTTCGGAAAGTGAGAGTGTGTTAGTAAAAAAGTGTGAGTGTGTGGCAACTTGAAAGCAATTTCTGTGTCGTGTATCGCCCGGGTTATATAGCGAAGTTAGCTGTGAATATGTTAAGTAATAGACGTCACATAATAGCAATATCCAACAGAGATCTGTATCTATCATTTTGCTTAATAACCGTAACATTAATAAAAGGATTGAAATAATAGCATTCACTACCTAATTAATTATTGTTTTTGTTATTACATTTAATTATGTATATTTGTGTTCTTATAAACGCAAAATTTAAAATAATTGGGCATCACTATATGTTGTAGGTGCCGGTCTATTGTGACTCGTTCTCTTTTATCAAGAAGTGGCAAATATCGTACAATGGGCAGCACTGCTGAGGAAAAGCGAAAATCAGAGAAAACTGTGTAAAAAGTCAACGTAAGGAAAAATCAATAAAAATTTTCATTTTCACTAGTGCTGTATTGTATTGTATGAAGAAATTTTGTTAAATAAATTAGCTCAATAATTAATGGCGTTTAAAGTGAATTAATTAAACAATTGTACACGAATACATAAGCTATAAGAAGAGTGGTTTGCTACGCCCATTTTGACCGAATACGACAGAGTCGCAGAAAGAAATTGAAATTATTGTTAAAGAAGCCGTCGTGTCGAAGTCGCGATCGGTGTCTACTCTTTCGATGCTGTAATCTTCTATAAATCTTAAATCAAGACGTATTTGTTAATATTGCGGTCGCCAGTTGGAAATATTAAATCAAAAGTAAGCCGTACCAATTAAATAAAAGTGTACATTCGTTAAAGTTGATTTTATTACAACTTTTTCGCCTTCGTCATCGCTCAATGCAGTTAGGGGCGTTCAGCTAAAAGTCGATAGAGTCGTGTTAGTAAAACGATTTAATAGCAATTGCTATATAAAAGCAGAAAATTTGTGTAATTAACCAAAAATTGTATGTACTAGCTTAATGAAATGAGAAAACATCTATCAGTTATTAAAATGTGTTTTGTTAAAAAGCCGGCTAATTATTATTGACTGAATTGTAAAAGAATTTTCAACTTGCATTCTTTATGCTTATAGGTAGATGTGTATATAAGTATGCCTGACAGTAAAGGTATATCAAACTGTGCCAACGTCACATTGCTTTTATTGTTTGTATTGAGATCTTAGATTAGCAATTAGAAAACAGTGATTGCAATATGTGTTAATTATATATATTTTTAAATTACACATAAAACATTTAAATATTCATATATTTTGAATTTCATCATAATATATTGATGAAATCAAATCATCAAAATAGATGCATGTAAATGCATTTTGTAAACCGTCAACCGGCCTGAAAAAATATGCATCATTCATTATTTTTTTGTTCCTTATTTCTAAAAATTTTAGTAATAATTGATCAATAGAATTAAATTTATATTACATATGAATGTGCAAATACAAAATTACCACTAAATCAATAAAATTATAATAATACACCCAAACGATTTGTAATCAAATAATAAAATGCTTAAAAATGATAACAAAATAATATTTTTATTAACACAATCATTTAAGTGCATTATAATCTGTTGTCATTGTAAGTAAACACTTACTTAACATTAAGTAAACATATGTACATTTGTACTAAAAATATATGTATATATATTACAATTGTACATTTTAATTAAAGCGCAGAATTGAAATGTTTTATGTATTTTTTGGCAAAGAATTGCACAGAGTTCTTTTTTTGGTTCTATTTTGTTTTTGTTTGTTTATCAAATATATACGTATGTATATGTATGTTTGTGATTATAAGGTCAATAAGCGACTCTGTCCTCTCCATATATATATATATGTGTATATATACATATATACATACTTATGTTCATTTATAAAAGAAAACATATTTCCGTTAAATTTTAGATTAGTAAAATAGTGAATTAACTTATAATATAACATATGAATTAACTATGCTATATTTATCTTTATTTTTGTTCTCTCATTTCTCCGTAGAGACCGATTCCAACGCACAGCAAATCACTGCTTTGTTAATCAGCCAGTCGCTAGTAAAGTCAAACTACAGCAACTCGGTGGGCATCTTATCTGCCTTGATTGCTGCTGTCGTCTCTGCGTTTGCTAGCAAGCTCATCGGCACAAATACTCCAAGGGGTTTACGAAGGTTTCGCCGTATTTTTAAAATATTTGTTCTGATTCAGCGTAAACTTTAAGCAGCAGACTCTGCAGCATCACCAAAATTTACGGAATATTGTTGTTCAACCTAAAAGCAAAGGCTTCTTATCGCAGCGGGTTTGCAGTAAATCAGCGAAAATTAATAAATTAACCACAATGGCACCTGTGCGGGGGGACGGTATGAGAGGTTTGGCGGTTTTTATATCGGATATAAGAAACTGTAAGTATTCCGCAATTCATGGATAATTAATACTAATAATTGTTATATGTTTCAAAGCGAAATATGCGGGCATTGCTTTTTGTGATAATAACATGTATTCACATGCGTACATGTACATGTGTGCATACAAACAAAATTATTTAATTTAAATGGTGTTCGTATCATAGGGGCGTAAAAATACACTACTCAATTGTACAATGAAGCGTTGCAAGCAAGAATTGCTGGTCAGCGACATTTTCCGCCTTAATTTTCGTATCACTGATTTACAGTGGCACTTGTTGTGCTTTATAGGCGTATTTTTAAATATTATTGTAAACGTTCTGGAGAAATTATATATCGTGATACAGTGCACAGCAATTTCCCGTAGGTAAACAATTGTACATACGCTTTATTGTTGTGTTTGTTGGCGTGAATTTTGTGTGTGACCACAGTAAGTGACTGGTACTGCTTGGCGCCACAAGTTTTTAAGAATTGTTTTGCATATCGCAATGCAGAGGACGCATGTTAATTGAATGATAGTAGCAATTCAACAGATGAATGTTCATCGCATTTACACAGTGTAAACAAGAAACGAACAAAAAATATATACATTCTTTGGCTGCAGTGTACATACATATATATTTTAGTGAATGGTTCAATTGGTGTGCAACAGAAAAGTTATTATACTTTGATTCAAATTCGTGCAGTTAAAGTTATAGTGAACACATAAAATTTGTCTATATAATAACAGCAACATTTTAGTGTAATATTATAAAAAAATCTCAGATCTACATCATAACATTGTTTGTGAAACATAATTCATTCTGAAAATTTTAATTCAAATTATTGAGTGAACTATTGTGCAGAAAATCTCAGGGTTGCATTCGTAATATTAATGAAAGTTACTTCAAAATTAATTGTGAAAATTTTAATTGAAATTAATAATAAATCTTTCTGTTATAAGCGGTGCTAACAGTGGTGTGAGTTTCGCTTTTTTTAGCTTTAGATTTTGTTATTATTTGCGGATAATTTTAAACACAAGTACAACTTAATTTATATTAATCATTAAACCCTTCTGTTTTAAGGCAAAAGTAAAGAGGCCGAAGTGAAGCGCATCAATAAGGAGCTCGCCAATATACGTAGCAAATTCAAAGGTGACAAGACGCTCGATGGCTATCAGAAGAAAAAGTATGTGTGTAAGCTATTGTTCATATTTCTACTGGGACATGACATCGACTTTGGCCACATGGAGGCGGTCAATTTACTCTCTTCAAACAAATATTCCGAAAAACAAATTGTAAGTATTATCATTTAATTTTTAATACAAGGCACACAAGTAAAAATAATTATATAATTTTTTTCCAGGGCTACCTATTCATTTCGGTCTTGGTGAACACCAATAGCGATTTAATACGCTTGATCATACAGTCGATCAAAAATGACTTGCAATCGCGTAATCCTGTGCATGTGAACTTGGCACTGCAATGTATTGCTAATATCGGCAGTCGTGATATGGCAGAATCTTTCTCGAATGAGGTACCAAAATTATTGGTATCGGGGTGAGTAGCTGCTTCCATTCTATGTATGTTGTTTGTAATATTATTATTATTTCTTTATGCACTACAGCGACACAATGGATGTTGTCAAACAATCGGCGGCGCTTTGTCTACTACGTCTGTTCCGCTCCAGTCCCGATATAATACCAGGCGGCGAATGGACTTCACGTATCATACACTTGCTCAGCGATCCACATATGGGTGTGGTAACTGCGGCCACTTCATTGATTGATGCGCTGGTTAAGCGCAATCCCGAGGAGTATAAAGGTTGCGTAAATCTAGCCGTGTCGCGTCTCTCACGCATAGTTACAGCCAGTTATACGGATTTACAAGATTACACATATTATTTTGTGCCGGCGCCATGGTTGTCAGTGAAATTGTTGCGTTTGCTGCAAAACTACAATCCGGTTACTGAGGAGCCCGGTATGCGTGCACGTTTGAATGAGACGCTGGAGACTATCTTGAATAAGGCGCAAGAGCCGCCGAAGAGTAAAAAAGTGCAACATTCGAATGCCAAGAACGCTGTATTGTTCGAGGCTATTAACTTAATTATCCATAGTGACAGCGAGCCGAATTTGTTGGTGCGCGCCTGCAATCAGTTGGGACAGTTTTTGAGTAACCGCGAGACGAACTTGCGTTATTTGGCATTGGAGTCGATGTGCCATCTGGCCACGTCGGAGTTCTCGCACGAGGAAGTGAAGAAACATCAGGAGGTGGTGATTTTATCAATGAAGGTAGGTAGGCCTAAGGCGCTTAGTTGCAAGCAAACATTAATATTTTTATTTTTGTATTTCTCTTTCATGCACACACACACACACAGATGGAAAAAGACGTTTCGGTACGCCAAATGGCCGTCGATTTATTGTATGCGATGTGCGATCGCGGCAATGCTGAGGAAATCGTGCAAGAAATGCTCAACTACTTGGAGACAGCTGACTATTCCATACGCGAAGAAATGGTGCTTAAAGTGGCTATATTGGCTGAGAAATACGCTACTGATTACACTTGGTATGCATTTTAGAATTCGAAGAGAGAAAATATAGACTGATTTATCTTCATTGCTTAGGTATGTGGATGTCATACTCAATCTTATACGTATTGCTGGCGATTACGTTTCCGAGGAAGTGTGGTATCGTGTCATACAGATCGTGATTAATCGCGAAGAAGTGCAAGGCTATGCAGCCAAAACTGTTTTTGAGGCGCTGCAAGCGCCCGCTTGTCATGAGAATATGGTTAAAGTAGGCGGTTATATTTTAGGCGAATTTGGAAATCTGATCGCTGGTGACTCACGCTCCGCACCGCTCGTACAATTCAAATTGTTACACTCGAAATATCATCTTTGCTCACCGATGACACGCGCATTGTTGCTATCCACCTATATTAAATTCATCAATCTATTCCCTGAGATACGCACCAACATACAGGAAGTGTTCCGCCAACATAGTAATTTACGCTCAGCCGATGCTGAATTGCAACAGCGTGCAAGTGAATACTTGCAATTGAGTATTGTGGCATCGACGGATGTCTTGGCAACGGTGCTGGAGGAGATGCCCTCGTTCCCCGAGCGTGAAAGTTCGATTTTGGCCGTTTTGAAGAAGAAGAAACCTGGCCGTGTGCCCGAAAATGAGATACGCGAATCAAAGAGTCCAGCACCAAATGCGTTGGCGCAGAATAATGTAATCGTAAATCACAAGTATGTATAAAATATAATTGATTACGTTACACTATAGTTTAATATTATTTCATTGAATTTTCAATTCACCACAGAGTAAATAGCAATGCCAATGCAGACTTGTTGGGTTTGAGCACACCGCCAGCTGGTATGAATAACACTGGCGGCAGTGGCACTTTAATCGATGTACTGGGCGATATCTATGGCAATAACAATGCGGCGACTTACAACACCAAGAAGTTCCTCTTCAAGAATAACGGTGTACTTTTTGAAAACGAAATGCTGCAAATCGGTGTGAAGAGCGAGTTTCGGCAAAACCTGGGGCGTTTAGGTTTATTTTATGGCAATAAGACACAAATACCTTTGACGGTTGGTTAATCATACTCAACATCAGCTTGTCTAATAAACTAATGTGTTAAAAATATTTTAGAATTTCATGCCAGTACTACAATGGAGCGCAGATGAAGCATTGAAACTTAATGTACAAGTGAAACCCGTCGATCCCACACTGGAAGCTGGCGCACAAATTCAGCAACTACTCACCGCTGAATGCATTGAGGACTACGCGGATGCACCCACAATCGAGGTGAATTTCCGCTATAATAATGTGCCACAGAAATTCAGCATAAAGTTGCCGCTGACTTTGAATAAATTTTTTGAACCCACGGAAATGAATGGCGAGTCATTTTTCGCACGTTGGAAAAATTTAGGGGGGTAAGTAGCGTTACTTTTTCAAAAAATTATCAGTCGCATGATTATTTGTAATATTATACATATCTATGTTGTTGTAGCGAACAACAAAGAGCACAAAAGGTCTTCAAGGCACAGCAGCCATTGGATCTGCCGGGTGCGCGTAATAAGCTCATGGGTTTCGGCATGCAATTATTGGAAAATGTGGATCCTAATCCCGATAATATGGTGTGTGCGGGCATTATACACACACAAACGCAACAGGTGGGCTGTCTGTTGCGACTGGAGCCGAATAAGCAAGCGCAGGTTTGTCTAGTGTTTTTATTGTTTTACGAATTTGAATGTAAATGCATATATTATTTTATTTTTTTTTTCATTAAAATTTCAGATGTTTCGTCTTACTATACGCGCCAGCAAAGAAACCGTCACCCGCGAAGTATGTGATCTACTCTCAGATCAATTTTAAAGCAAACTGAAAAATATGAACGACCTTCAATGCGTAGGCTAAAAAGTAAATATCCAATAATAAAAACAAAAACAAAAAACAATCTTAACTGATTAAGACACTACTTGAGCGCTTGCATAGGCTGCGGTTATTATGATTATTAAGCAAAGTACAGACAGAGATACAAAATGGCATAACGAAAATTATAAGAAATAAACTATTATCTCCTATTTAGCACAATTCACAAATCTAAAGGCAACACTTTTTATCAATATATATACATAAAAAGCGTATATAAAAAACAAAAAATTTCCAATGTATGAACAATTGTATAGCTTTTGCAAACCAACATTAGCATAACAAATTGTGTGAACAGTTTTTTTTTGATTACAAAAAAGTAATTCGTTTTCCATGGGTACGTGTGTGCGTGTGAAAGTGTTACGAAAATTCGCGGATCGTTAAAACTACGTTTAAATAACGCCAGATCCACAATTGAATGATTGACAGTTAAATGTTTGTTTACCATTCATGCTAACAACACTACTTAAAATAAATACACACAATTTCACAAAAATAATTATAATAAATAATCGCAATGTTTGTTCGTTAAGAATTAAAATATAAACATAAAATGTAATATTGAAAATTCATGGAAATCGCTCAGATATAAAACAATGCAAGCATATTATTTTAAGTTGAAACCGAAAATTGTTGAACAAAGCAACCTAAATGGCGAATAAATATGTAATTTATTATTTTTACATACACAACACATTTGTTTGCTTAAAATACATTATATTTGAAGGAAAACAATAATAATCCCTAGTAAATGAAATGTATAAAGAAAAAATACGAAAAAAATAGCAATACTTTCAAAACAAGAACAAAAACAAAGTATAATAATAAAAGTAAAAGTTTATCCCTTTAAACTCAAGTGGGGGGCGCAACAGCATTTGTCGAGTACACTTTGTGCGCAGAAATATTCAATGAAATTGAAAAGCATACAATTACGTTTAGTACGAAAGCGTGTATACAACTCTATTCATCGATTTAGCATTCATTAAAAAGGCGTAAAGCATATACTGTATATACGTTTAAAAAATATGAGTTCATAATACTTAATATGCATAGTTAAAAAGGGGGTTTTGTTGTAATATATATATATAAATATATATAGATATCTGACAAAACTTTTGTTATCGTTATATCATTATAAACTTCAGTAACTACTGTAGTAGCGCAAGTATATGCATGCATTGATGTAAAGGAATTTAAATGAATTTAAATAATCTCATAGTAGATAAATAATCACACAAACGTGTTGAAAACCATGGATTTGCTGAAACAAAAAAATTAAATAGTATTAAAGTAAATTATGTTGTGCGATTAAGCGATTATTGTGTAACAAATTTTAACTGTTAATTTGTTTGTTTTGCCCATTATTGTTGTTTAGCTAACATAGCACCGTATTTTTTATGGCTCGAAAAACAGTTGACTAAGTTATAATAACGTTAAGTGTCCGACAGCTTTAATTTTTTGAATATTATCTGCAACAAAATACAAAAAAATGTAATTTATTTAGAGTTTCTGCTAAATTTACTAAAAATCATTCCAAAAAAAACTAATTTTTAATTGTTAACTGATACTTGAATAAATGTTTTAATGGAGTTCGAAAAAATTGAATTACTTAATCGCATAACGCTCATATTTTGTATAAACTCATGCATTCAACTCACCTAGTGGCAAAACATATTTATAAAACAGTCATAATGCGCCGCTAACGGTACGATGATATTACAATATATTTATGTAGATTTTTATTTTTCTATTTTATATTATTTTCAAGCATTTAATGTAGTATACACGTTCAATGTCCAAATCGATACAACCTAATGAATGAATTATTCTACTGTTTTTTGTACTCATTACGTTTTCATAATGATAAATAGTTGTAAGTTAATGAACCGTTAAATTTTCGTTTATTTTTTAGCAATATATTTTTTATGCATAAATGTTGAAGCCATCGATTTGGATTTTGAGCGATTTGATATTGTCGTTAGATGCAAATTATATAATATACGGTGTACACAAGTAGTGCTATTTAACGTATTTCTTATTATTTTTGTTTTTGTAATGGTTAAGTTTTAAACTTTTTTATTTTATATTTAAATCAAATATATTTAATACACCATATTTTCATTACACCATTTTGACAGCTCTCAGTGTTAATATTTACATTTGCCATTCGATCAGCTGTTTTTGTTTATCAATTTTTGATTTGTGCAAAAATTAACATTGTAATAATTTAAGCGTTTAATATTAGTAAAAACAATGATATTACAACTAAATAGTAATTTTAATTTTCAATAGAAATACGAAAAATACCAAAACTTGTGTACACCATAATAGTATTAAATGTAGTATTTGTCAAATGGTCTATATTGAATAAAGTTAGTTAAGCTACGGCGTTAAAAAGCATTATGCCAACCGACAAAACGAATATTACAATTAAATAAAGTTTACAAAACCTTAAGTGAAAACAACTGCAGTCCACGCGTTATATTTACATACTTATATATAGAATCTAAATACCGCCAATAATCATACGATTATGTTAATATATAGTATTGTTAATTTTCATATAAACATATTACATCCACGTTACAATCTGAGCTATCAGTCAACCAATCAATTACATGACACCTTTTCCTCTCGTTTTGTGGAAATATCATCAACTATGTATGTATGCATATGTAGAATTATTCCCATACATTTTTTCCTAGGAAATATGGAATTTGTTCTGTACTATATGACTACGCTTTAAGTACACACACTTTAAATACATACTTATATTATGACTAGTAATTACTCAGCTCATAGTGTAATGGGAGTTTCGAAAAGTTAAAATTTAATTTAATTGCAGCAGCAGCATGTTATGTACAGTTAAACACACCTAAAAACACCTACCACAATATTATATATGTATGTATAGAGAATTCATGTATGTATTTATATTACAAATATGAATACACTGAGCGGATAAGTTTTTGAATATCTAATTTGTATTAAATAAATATGCATTACTTACAAAACAACAAAAATAAATAAATAGCAATTGTTGGTGAGCAAAATTGCATATGATTTGGCAAAAAACAAAATTGAATGTTGAACTAACTTAGAAAACAAAAACAATAAAGTTAAACTCCACACCTATAAATAAAACATATTCGAAACAGTTTATGAATTATCGTAATAAAATAATTCTATATTATTGTATATTTAAACACATATATAAATTTAATAAAAATACAAACCAGGAATATACAAAAAAAAAAGAAAAAAATGTGTGTCTTTTTATTCAAGAAATTTTAATAACGTTGGATACAGAGAATGCTAAGTGACTAAAACTTAACTAGCGACAAACTTTATACCAACAACAACAACAACATCCCACTATTATTTTTTTTTTGAAAGTTGATATTATTTTCAATTCTATAAGCGATAATTTGATTAAAACACCAGAAAATTTATTATATAAATTTAAGAAATCATATTCTTTATTACAACACACACATTTTCATACATAGTCATTACACATTAAATAGTCATCAACTTAAATCTCGCATTTATGTTCACCGAACTCAACTCGGTGACTAAATATTTGAATGAGAATGGTATTTCAATGTGTCCCACAGCGGCGCCATCACCGCACAAGCGACAAGTGTCTGGCATCGATTGCATTTTGCCAGTCTCTGTGCGCTTAATAATCTTCTTCAGTGGCGCTAATATACTGCCGCATTTGCTGCACACCAGTGTATGCGTCTTATCGGAGTTGTGGAAGAGACGATCTTGTAGCAGGAAGGCGGCGCCATGTGATATCAAAGCATCACGTTCCATCTCACCGAAACGTACACCACCGCCACGTTTGCGACCCTTAATGGGCTGTTGTGTTATGGCATCGACGGGACCGGTGGAACGCACCTGCCACTTGTCGAACACCATGTGACGTAGTCGCTGATAGTGAACCACACCAAAGAATATGTCTGCTGTCATTTCGCGTCCATCTACGCCGGAGTAAAGACGTTCTGTGCCGTAGTAATTGTAACCGCCTGCCTCCAGCAAACGTCCGAAATAATCGATGGCGGTGTGTTTCTCCGAGAAGCGGAACGGTGTTGCATCGTGTACGAGTCCATGCAAGGCGGCGCTTTTACCCGCCATCGTTTCGATCATCATAGCTATTGTCATACGTGAGGGGAAACCGTGGGGATTGAAGACAATATCTGGTATGAGGCCCGTTTCACTGAAGGGCAAATCTTCGGCTGGATAACGCTGTGAACAGATGCCTTTTTGACCAGCACGTGAAGCGAATTTGTCACCAATTGTGGGTGGACGTGGTATGCGCAGCGTGATGCATACCATGCGGCGTGCGTTTGGCTTAAAGCTGCCGCAATAGCGTACGCTATCCACAACGCAATCTTCCTTTTCGTCTAATTTTTTCACTTTATATGTTGAGGTGTCGGCGTCAAAGTAACTAGAATTTGGAAATATTTATTAATTAATTGTATAAAAGCACATATTTATATGTAAGCTACCAGTAGAAAGGACAACCATGCCATAGTCTGGTGCCAGCATGTGGCAAGCCATCGTTGTCCAACATCTTATTCAATTCTGGCATATGCGGACTGCGCGCAAAATAGCTCGTGCCATCCAATTCGATGAATTTCGACTTATATATGCTGCCGTAAGCGAAGCCACGCTCATGCGCCGACTTGTTTATTATCATGGCATCCTCCATATCATAGCCGGTGTACGAAATAACGGCCACGATGGCGTTGGTGCCCATAGCGAAGTCATCGAGCTGTACATTGTCGTGATGTACGGGCCGGAAGAGCGGTGTTGTTGGCGTTTGCAGACGATACAATTTGTTAGCCGCCTGCTTGGGCCAGTTAAGGCATGGTGTGCCCATAGTTTGTTTACCCATCTGACACTGATACATGTTTCTGCAAAATTATTTAATTTTAGTAAAAATTGATTGGAATTTTATTTTAAAACATACCTTGGCGATTGATTGTAGTCCGGCATGGGTATCAGGTTGGCTAGGTTACTAAGAAATTCTGTTTTGGATAATTCCATGTGTGTCGTGAAACCGGGGTAAAACTCTTTCAAGTCAATCGCAATATCCATGTATACTTGCTCCAGTGAGCCTATGTACTCAATCTTTCCAAGCGCTAAATTCTTCACTGGCCGCATTAGGCGTGCTGGTCCAACAAAAAGGAATAGTCCGGGAAATTGTCCCTTAGCTTTATATGGTATGAACCCAATCTCCATCATTTCCGGCAAGTGTCCTTCTATTTTCAACAAACGTAGTCTATTCACTATTTTTTCTGCATCTGCTTGACGTATGTGCCCTAATAGTTTGCCTTCCAGGAAGACGACAAACAACTTCGCATTCGTATCGTATACTTCTGAATCCAAAGGTATCATGCCCATTTCTATTAGATATTTTGGTATCGCCTATAAAAATGCCAAATTGTAATGAGTGTTGTAGTTGTTATTTTTTAATATCATTTACAAACCTTTACTAACTCTTTATTCGGTATTTGCGATATGCGACACGACACAGTCAAGTGATTGAGCAAACCACATGGCGCACCATCAGGCGTGTGTACGGGACAAATGTAGCCCCAAGCATCCGGCAGCAATTGACGTGCTT
The DNA here is from genome assembly GCA_031772095.1 of Zeugodacus tau. NCBI lineage: Eukaryota > Metazoa > Arthropoda > Insecta > Diptera > Tephritidae > Zeugodacus > Zeugodacus tau. Next base: position 53,533,722 of record CM062651.1, on the reverse strand, counting down.
CGGTTGTACGCATTGTAGTGAAGTACGAACCACGATGTACTGCACGAAAATGTGACATGTAGCGTATGCGATTGATATTTTCAGCCATCACGACCAAACCAGAATTCTGCATCAGACCCAAGCCAGAACGTGAAGGCGCATTGCCTGTGGCGAGGAAGGATTCCATAGCGTGCGAAACGCCGCCTGCACTGCGTAAAGAATTTGTAAGCACTGTTGGTGTTATAAGTGCGTCTGGCGCTTCTAAGCGTTTGAGTAAGTATTTCTTGGCATATTGCAGCCACAGCTCGATACGATCACCTAAAAATTTCTGATACAAATGACCTAAAATATATAGAAACGTAAATATTTTCATATAATTCTGGAAATATAATAAAGTCTTACCAGAAAGCAGCACTTCTTGCATCATTACCGAATCAACATTTTCAATTTTGTAGTTTCCCTGCGCACATTGAAACAATTTTTGCACCATAAATACTAACATATCGAACTTTTCACGATGGGTTTCCAAGTGTATGAGTATTCTTTCATTTAGTATGAAGTCAGTGACATCTGTATCGGCTTTCCATTCTGGCACTTCTGGGAATTTGGTACGGAAAATCTTTCCCAAATATGATTTACAATCTTTATGCGTGTGCAAGCCCTCGCCGTGCACATCTCTAAGCATAGTCTGCACACATGACACATAATACTGATCTTTCTCATAACCACGTACCAGGTGGCGGTAAATCTGTTCATCGGTAAAGTCCACCAAACAGCGTAATATCAGACAAATTGGTATATAAGACATCATTTTCATTTGCGAGAACATCAGTTTTGCGGTGCCATTGTTGAGAAAGTGTAAAACATTGTTAAATGATGTCTCATCTGCGCGCACTGTGCGCACCATTATCCCAATTTCACTGAAATTTGCACCGCGATCTTTCCAGGTGGATCGTTTCACTGCGATTGGGTAATTGCGTCTACTCATCAACAGCATACGTATGATGCGTTCATTGCCTTTTATGACAAATATTCCTCCCCATTCAGTATCGTGTTCACCGTGTTTAACCATTTCCTTCGGTTTGAGTGAACCGAGATTGCATGCATTGGACTTAAGCATAATGGGTACTTCACCGAGATCGACATCTATCGGCGCTTTCTCCAAACCGCTGACAGTCCAGCCCACACGCACTGTGCACATTCCCATGTATGAAGTATGTAATTGTCTTGACTCAGTAGGGTAGGTCAAACGATCCTTCACATTTATTACGGTCATAGGCACTTGTGGGCGTGCGATTTGTATGCTTTCTATGCGTAGTTCTATTTGTTCGCCTGCTGGTGTTTTGAAGCTAACTGGAGTCATATACTTTGCGCAATTCGCCAATCCATCGGTTAACATTTCATTGAAGGAATTCAAATGTGGTGCTCCAAAATTTTCCAGATGCTAATAAGAAAAGATGTTACGAGTGTGACAAAATACAATGAAAAGCAACATACCTCGTTTAGCTTATCTGGAAACTTTTTGAAGTCGGGTCGACTATTCGTTAATTCTGGGTATATTTTCATTTTAAAGTATTTTATTTAAATACTATTTTCACAAAAATTAAAGTTTAAATTATATACAAATGTGCAATTAACGAAATTGTTATCAAAGAAATGTCAAAATAGTTGCTCGCTCGCACGTGTTGTGACAGCAAAGTATGCACAATTTCGGTGGACACCTATAAACATATGTTTTTTCAACAACGAGTATACAATGTATTCGGTTTTCTTACTTAAGACTTTTATTTAATGATTTTAGATTTTACAAAAAATTATATATTTTAATGAATATTATAAAATAATATTGTTGGAAAAATGGTCGTATAGTCAGAAAATATTATTCAATGATTTTTGAATAAAGTTTCTGAGTTTAAAATTATTGGTAGGTTATAATTTTCGGAACCTTCCGGTTACATAAATCCGGATGTCTATAAAAATACAGTATTACCCTAACCACTTAGACTTTTAAGTAAATGGGAAGTATAGGTATTTATGTAAACGTTTTTTATTAATTTTTTCAAATCTTCAATCTTTCAAATATCAAAGTTATCTTCGGTAAATCCAGAGTTCTGCAATAAGCTATAAGCTGGTGGCATTAAAAATAAATTCCCGTGATAGTGGGTACCGTTAAATTTAAAAAATTAAATTTTCTGGCGTCCGACTTAAATTTCTGCTAGGCGGGAGACTCTTTCAAAATGGAAAAAGTGTAATTTAGGAAAAATGAAAGAGATTGTTTTTTCTACTCCGGCGCGCCGATGTAGATCATACCTTGTGGACGCCAGGAAACGGTAGCTATTACCTGATCAAAAGGATAGCCTTCGCTTTCTTCGGGACAAGATCGACAGGTGAAGTCTTTTTTTCAATGCTTCTTGGTCTCTGATCTATATTAGTGGTTACATGGGACACGACTCTTTCAGATTGCGCTTAACAAAGTCAAACAGTTCTCTAAACTTGTCTTGATTGCGGTGACTGCTCCCCTATGACCTTTTTATGTGCTTTGAGATGCCAAATACGTCAGCTATCTCGCTCATCTTAAATCAGCAGATTGCCAATAGGAGATCGCGGACACGGCTCATCATAAACCGACTGATATCAATGGAATCACCGTTCAATATTGTTATTTTTCCATCTGTCTAAAATTCTCGCACAACCCCACTAAAAAGTAAAAAACGTGTCTGATCCGCGGAAGCCAACAATTGGCTGCACTACACGAGAGTTACTAACTCTTGACATATTCTAAGAAAGATAAAGGGTTACTGCGAAGTACCATACAATATTTTATTCTTTTAAGAATATTAATAGAAGCGCAGATTTCTAAATTTTACATACATATATACGCCATTTATACAAAAACAAACACAGGCACATTGATTTATGTTATTATTCTTTTCTGAGACGTCTGTAATTGCACGTGCTGATGGCACCTACTCTTTGGTGCGCAATTTTCTTTGTTGCAGACAAAGGAACTGTAGGCCAAACCCCAGCAGCTAAGAATGCACATACAGAGGTATGAAATATTGTGTCTATATAGTATACATATGCATATGAACGCCGAAGCAAAATCAAAGTGCACTGAACTCAACAAAGTTTAACTACGACAAATTGTGGGAGCTAATAGTTTTTGAATAATGCAAAATCGAAAATATACTTACATACATACATGTGTATAGCTTCGTAAATTCAATGCTAGAATTTTTGAATGCAAAGTCGTGTAAACTATCTTCCTATTTGATTTGTCAAGAAGCAAGCAAGAATCCACCCGAGACCAAAGAATTTTTGAAAGAGTAGATTTCAACTGCTAATCGTGCTTCATCATGACAGCGTATTGGCTCTTATTTATACTGCCTTTAAGAGAGACAAAAATTTACGCAAGTAGAAATTGTAGAACCTTAATAAAATTGAAAATGATGTCTTTGGCAACAATGTGCAACAAAAACATCAACAAAGATTCATTAAATAACTTAACGACAAAAGAAAATTAAATTTGAGCGGTGATGACGATTTTGTTATATTTCGAGATGACGATAAGTCTAAATATTAAAAACAGACATTTGTGTAAATTTAGGTATATATGAGAGTAAAAATCATTTAATATACATATGTATGTATGTATTGTTTATGTTTATTTTGGCGACTGAAATTTGTTTTGATGCATCACAATTGTTAGGGGACAATGGGTAATTTCGCTAAGTCATTTGTTGACATTTGAAACAGCTGACTCATTTACAATTAATTGGAAATTTCTATATAATCTTATACAAAATAAAATGTTCATTTCGGGTTTGTAATAAATATTTAATTTTGAAGTGTATCTCTTACTCAGAAAACATCATTTTTGGTAATGGTTGGGTAGTTGCCTATTGGTCCAACTCTCCAAGTTAATTTTCGTGGGGATAACCAACTTAATTACGTTTGACTATCTGTCAATCTCAATATCATGATCGGATCAACGACTCGCTATGTCTTAAACTAAACGAACTGTCAAACTTCTTAGTAATTGTAAAAAGATTTTCTCTTCATTTCTTTATGGCGTCATGAACTGATATACTTCTGTCAAACACGTTTCAAAAAAGTAACGAAAGAAACTGTCTAAGAACAAGGAAAAATCAACCTAAAGAAAATTTTGGATAAACGTAAATAAAAACCATCATTACTTTCCGAAATTATATGCCTAAATGGCTATAAGAAATCCTACTTGAAATGTCACATAGCTTTAAGAGAAATTCTGTTCAGTGCAGCCCTCTCGCATTCAATAAAAATTACTGTCGCCCTAAACAAACAAAAACGCGATTTTCTACAAACAACATTAAGCTTGTAAAGCTTCTAAATTATGCACTATTCTTATATTATTAATGAAGAAAGAAACAAAGCAAAAAAAAAAAAGAATCATCATATGCATAGCAGCTGCTCTGACAGCCAAGGTGCATTGTTTCATATTTTGCGTCATCCGAAAAATGATGGATTGCTGCACACTTTACCTGTGGCATGCACCCAATTGTTTGTCTACAAGATACTTAGGGACATATTGCCCTAGTTTTTTTTTTGGTTTGCTTAAGCGATTTTTATAACTTGGCGTTACATCCTACCATGGGGTATTGAGAAGTTGTGTGATTTCTTGGCTTTATGTTAAGCTGTTGACAATTCTATGAACAGTCAAAGAAAATATGAAAATGAAGATCATCGCACTTTTAGTTCATTGAGTTTAATCATTTCCGGCTCCTGATATGCAAATATGACACTTCTGTCGCCAAGTTTAATGGATTGTATGGAGTACCTATTAAGTATGAGATTCGATTCTGAAAATTTCAGACGAAAGTGTCATTTTCGCTCAGCGTTCCGCGAGAGGCTAACTACGACATGTACGAGACCGCTCTCCAGTATAGACTGGTAAATTGTAGAAACTATCTACTAATAACAACAACTTAACAATTTGTTTTTAAGGACGGTAAATGAATATTTTTTAAGATTACGAAACTCTCGAATTTTTTGTTGTTACATTTCTGGGAACAGCAACAATTTTAAACTAAAATCTCTGTATGGTACTTATATTATAATTTGTATATCCAAATGAAGAAGACTATGGGTCTTTATGTGATTCGACGAGTCTTTGTAATGAACACAAAATAGCTAAACGTACTAGAATGTTGTTGATTTTAAACAGGGACAGAGAGTTTCATTTATTTTCTCAAATGTGTGTGATAGGTTTTCGAGTAAAGGAACGCTCTTTAGAAAACTGTTATAATTTCTAATCTTCCACCAAGTCTTCTCATCTGCATTCCACGTGGTAATTAATATTCGGTTCCCCACGAATATGGCACTTCCTTTAACGCATAGCTTGTCATCTCTTAGCTGCACTTTGATGTTCCGCATGCTGTTGGCATTCCGTTGCAGACAAAGAAGTTCATGGCTGCCTAATGGTTGCTGTTACTTGCACTCGTTTTTTCGAATTTGTTGTGGTCTCTTTCACAACTACCTATAGATTTTGTAAATTAGTGCAAATGTACTTCATAGTATGCATGTAAATACTCAAAGAAAAATTCGTTGTAAAGAACAAGGCAGAGAACAATAACAAAATTCTCAGAACAATACCTTATGTGTCTTGTGTGCATAAGTGAACCGTTAGTGGTTAGTTGGCCCACTGCTAGAATGTATACATGTAATGTAATGTGTGTATAAGGAAAGTATAAGTTCATTAAATTTAATATAATTAAGTCAAAATATGTTTCACCTTTGTCGAAAAGCATATTCCATCGCGTTTCATTTATTAGTAGTTATGAAATTTCACGTGGAATTATTCGAATAAATTAAAAGTTCCCGGAATTTTATTTAACAACAAAGTAAGACCATTTGTAGACAAAAATATCTATTAAAGAGTTGTTCTCGTAAAAGTTCGCTCTATGTTACGGGAACGACTTCGAAATTATATCTTAAAAAAGTTGTGATTTTTACCTCGGCAATATTTCTCCAAACTGTTTGAAAAGTGTTTTATGTTGCCCTTTGGGAGATTTATGGAGTATGTTTTAAAATAGGTCTTATATAAATAACAAGTAAGGAAGGGCTAAGTTCGGGTGTAACCGAACATTTTATACTCTCGCAATTTATTGATGTAATTTTATAAAGATAACACAATTCGACCCACATATTGGGTATAAAGTTCAATAGAATAACGAAAATCATCATAAATAGTATATGGGGACTGAGGTAATTCCTAAACCGATTTCACTCGTTTTCACCACCAAGATACAATGTATGTATATCGAGGACTATACGCTCACTTGATTTAATATTACTTATAATTAGGTATATGGGATCTGGGGGAAGTTATGACCCGATTTTTACCATTTCAGGTACAGAGAAACTGTTATAAGAAAAAAATTCAGAGGGAGTGAATTACATTAAAATATTTGAGGGATTTACCTAAGTATATTTTCGGGGAAAAATTACCCTTAGGCACTGAGTTCTTCATGTTCGATATCAGGGGCCTTGAAAAGTCATGGTTCGATTTTGACAATTTTTTCACAAGTGATGCAACAGATCATATACAGTGTTTGTGTAAAGTTTTATTTCGCTATCTTCATTGGTTCCTAATGTATGTATGTATATATTATAAAGTGAATGAATAAGATGAAATTCAAAAATGAGTTATATGGGAAGTTGTCGTGGTTGTGAACCAATTTCGTCCATTTTTCACACGTGTCATCAGGGTGTCAAGAAAATATTATATACCGAATTTCATTGAAATCTGTCTAGTAGTTCCTGAGATATGGTTTTTGATCCATAAGTGGGCGACGCCACGTCCATTTTCCATTTTGTAAAAAAATCTCAGTGCAGCTTCCTTCTGCTATTATTTCTGTGAAATTTAGTGTTTCTGACTCTTTTCGTTAGTGAGTTAACCCACTTTTAGTAATTTTCAACCTAACCTTTGTATGGGAGGTGGGCGTGGTTATTATCCGATTTCTTTCATTTTTGGACTGTATAAGGAAATGGCTAAAATAAATGACTGCAGAAAATTTGGTTTATATAGCTTTATTGGTTTGCGAGTTATATACAAAAAACCTATTTGGGGGTGGGGTCACGCCCACTTTTTCAAAAAAACTACATCCAAATGTGCCCCTCCCTAATGGGATCCTATGTTCCAAATTTCATTTTCATCACTTTATTTATGGCTTAGTTATGACACTGTATAGGTTTTCGGTTTCCGCCATTTTGTGGGCGTGGTAGTGGACCGATTTTGCCCATTTTCGAAAGCAACCTCCTCAGGGTTTCATTAAGATATCTTAATTTTTACTCAAGTTATCGCTTGCACGGACAGGCGGACAGACGGGCGGACAGACATCCGGATTTCAACTCCACTCGTCATCCTGATCATTTATATATATATAACCCCATATCTAACTCTTATATTTCTTGGTGACACAAACAACCGTTAGGTGAACAAAACTAGTATACTCTGTGCAACAGGTTGCAAAACGGCACGGAGACTTATTATTAGAAGAAAAATACAGTGGAATTTCTCTAACTCGAATCACCATAATCCACAAAAACACTTCGAGTTAGAGAGACTTCGAGTTATAGAATTTTTCATTAAAAAATAATTTTTTTTAAAATGCTTTAAAATATAGATTTATACACAGTTTTATTTATTCACTTCTCATAAAGTTTCATGAACATACGTTAAAACATGTATTCTGTAATTTTATTGGTTGCACTTTGCTATTGTTTGGCTCTTGACGTCTGTATCTCATGCCTTTGTTACATGTTTTAGAAAATCTATAAGTGTAATATAATTTTTTTGTTCGCCTCCTTACGAATATAGGGACTCCTTTAAAATTGTTCCTTGATAGTAAAATTTTAAATTTTGTATTATGCCCTGGTCGAAAAGTTCGATTTATGGAAGGAAATTTATATGAAATTTGACTTATATTGCCCATTCAAGAGTTCAAGTTATGGAGATCTTCGAGTTATAGAAGTTTAAGTTATGGAAGCAAATTTGTATGAAATTTGATTTCTAAACGCTATTGCCAATTCAAAAGATCGAGTTATGGAGATCTTCAAGTTATAGAAGTTCGAGTTATGAAAGTTCCACTGTATTCCCTTTGAATTTCTTTAAAATAAATATCTGGGAGACTTACCTATATTTTCGATAAAAGCACGATTTTTAGAAGGTCGATGCCACACTCTAAATGCAATATCTGTGAAAAGTGTTCTTCCGATATCTTTACTAGTGCTTACTTTATATATTGTAAAGTAAACGATTCCGATCCACTTCAAAGTTCTGGTATATTGGAAGTAGGCGTGGTTGAGAAACGATTTGGGCTATTTTCATAATTTCCTATTTTCATACCATTGGGAAGCCAGGGAAATATTGTGAACTGAATTTCATTGAAATTGGTAGAGAAGTTTCTGAGATATGGTTTTTGATACATAAGTGGGCGTAGCCACACCCATTAAATATTTTGTTTCCAAATCAGATTATTCGGTCGGAGTCTAGTATATATCCCAGAAATCGCTCATATTATATCAACCAAAGATCGTCGATACTTTGCTACGAATACTGCCACGTCTCGAAACTATTCGTTGGCGTTTTTTGTTACAACACTAAAAACATGTGAGTTGCATTCAAATGTACAATTTCTCTATTTTCAAGAAGAACAATTTTGAAAACAAAGCCAACAGCAACAATAACAACAACTTAGTACTATATGTATAGTGCCGAAAAGCTTTCACGTGAAAAGTGCAGAGAAATAGAAAATGTGAAAAGAAAAAAAATAAAAATAAAATAAACAAAATCATATGAATTTGCTCGCCAAGATCGCACCGACTCGCTGTGTGAAAAGCATGAAATTTTCTTTCTGGTACGCGTAGATTTTTTAAAAATAGCACGCGCTGTCAGTTTTTCAAGAGAACTGCTGCCGATAAGTTGCGCTGAATACGAAAGTTTAAAGTTTTCATTCACATGTTTTCGTAATAACTGGAAATTTTCAACGAAAAGAGTGCGTTAAATAATTAACCGTAATGTTTTTGTAGAGTGTGAAAAACCTGTAGAAATAACTGTGAAACATACGAAAAGTATTTGGTATTTTGAAATTATGAAATAAAGCAGAATACGTGTTAATAAGTGATATTTATGTGTATACATATATGAAGCTATATGTATATTTAATATGATCTTGAATTATAAATACATATATTATGTATGCATGAAGAAGTAAAAAATAAATTGAAGTGATTGTGAAACAGCAAATTGGCAAAAAAGTGTGAAAATTTTCTTAAAACACATACATACATACATGTGAATGTGTTTAAAGCAAATCAGCATATCTTAAAATACATATACATAACATATGTATTGGTTAGTGTTGTTCTTCTAAAGTGATAAACGAATACAATCAGTCAGAGCAGGGAAAATCCTGTTTTTACAAAAAAAAATACAAACACATATACATATTTAAATATAATATTAAAATATAAAATTGAAAACGCAGTTGAAGATACATGAACGGCTAAGACGCACACGGCAAAGTTCGCAATTACTCGAAACATAAATAATTGTGTGGTAGGTAACCCATTACCGAGGCCAAGCACACGCGGCACACAGTCGGTCTTTTGTCTCGAAAGACGAAAATTCTTGTCTTGGCCGTCGAGCAGGCACAACGTTATTTTGCAGTAGGAAGTCGTCCGCACAAACAAACGGTACACAATTTAAACGCCGGTCGCAATCGTTAACACCGAGTATAGAAATATACACAGCAGTACCGAAGCCTTCAACCAACAGCGATAGAAAGCACACCAATACGACCAATACATTAGATCTCCCTCGTACGCGATGGATGAACAAAGCGAACAGCCCACACAACAACAACAACAACATAGCGGCACTACAACATTCGTCAATCAATCTTCAACAACGGCAACACAATCGCAGCCACACGACGACGACGCTTGGTGGTGGGAAGTGGAGAATGGTGATTTGATTTTAGACCTCGTGCCAAATATTGATGCGGCGTCGCATAGTGAAAGTGAAAATGTCAACAATAACAACAGCAACAACACCAGTGAATTATCAACAGATTTCGTCGCATTGTTGAAGAGTGGCGAAACGGTTAATGTGACATTGTTGGCGAACAATACAAATACCAGTGATGGCAGCGCTGATAATGCGATTGCCGAAAACATTGCTGAAGCGACTGCAAGCCTTCACAAGCAGTTGGCCGAGAAAACACAGGCTGACATTGTACTAGAGGTAGAAAATAACGACGCCACAACATATCATTCGCCCGACTACTCACATGATCCAACCATCGCACCCAGCCAGGCAGCTGCACGCGAACAAACGCTCGAAGAATTCAAAGAGGAATTGCGCATTAAGCGGCTAACTCGTCAGACGGCTGTACAAGACTTACGCGATGAGATTGCCACATTGCGTCGTCAGTTGGCCGAGGAGCAGGAGCTGACGCGCCGCTTACGTCGAAACAATGCTGTGGAGGTGTCCAGCACTGATGTGGAGCCGTCGTCGGTGGATGAAGAGGGCGCTATTGGTGGCACCACCTACGCTGAACCCGACTCCGATGATGAGGATCCACAGAGTCGCGGACGTCATGCTAATATTGAGTTAGCCAACGCACAGCTGGCCCTCCAGATGGCTAATGCGGAGAATCTGTCGTTGCGCACCGAAATGGGTGTGGTACAAAAACAAGTCGGTACACTGAAGGAAGTTATCGCTTGTTGCAAGCAGATGTTGAATGTCAAGGAGGAGCAGTGTGTACAGGTGAGTGTGTGACCATTTTGCGCAGTACAATGTACGCTCTAATCTATTTCGCTAGACTTTTTCTATTTTTTGCCATTGGAATTCTATAATTACTTACTTGTAACTTATTGCGTATTTACTCTTGAAACAAAAGGTATCCCGGGTTGCTAATTCTTCTCGAAGTTTTCTAGAAATATGGAAGAGACTGAGATCTGCCATTGAGGCAGTATTCCAATAAAGTAAAGAAATTCTGTTTTTAGACTTTTCGAACAATTTCTCTCAGTTCGAAAAATGATAAAAACTGATAAACCTGTGTCATTTGTAATGGAAGCAAGATACTGGCAACTATATTTTTAGTTCTAGTTTAGATTCGATTCGTCGTGTTTAGAATTTACAAATTTGTTTGATGTTTGTCCAGAATTTTCGTCCAATTTGTTTTTGACTTTATCCTACATATGGAGATTCCTATAAGGTCTAAGTCATATTAAAATGACTGACAGGTTTAAGGAAAAGCTTTGTCTGTCCGTATAGTGCTCCATAGGTGCGTTAGAGTTGACTCAGCATTTAAATCATATTACTAAACAGATCGTAGTTAAATCTGGAACATATCAAATCATCGGATCTCTAAAGTAACAAGGCAACGGTTTATTTGTATATCAATATCAACTAATTACCCATTTTCAACGGGTAAAAAGCTGTTGCCTTCAGGTTCTTATGAGAGTACACGCGTAGATCTTGGAATATTAACGGTAAATTAGTTGGTTCTTCTGCTTTATGGTGTTACTTAAATTGGGAATTGGATTTTTACTTTGAGAAATACTTAAAATTATTTTATTTTTGTTGCGACTCGCACATGCTCAATTAACCAAGTAAGTTTAACAAATATTTCCTTGTCAATGTTGGTGGTGAATACGCTTTGGTATTATCTAAAATTATTGAATTCTTCTCTTTTACAGGATCAACTAAAGAATGCCAAGCTTACAGCCACTAAGATGCATCTAAGGTCCCTAAGTGATCGATGCTTTTTCTGTGGAGCTTTGTATATTGGAACTAAATTTAAATAATACTTCGAGTATTCAGCATATATTTAAGTCCATAAATGTACATTTGTGATGGTATTAAAGAAAAAGTACACTTTTACTACTACTTTACTAAAGACAGTAAACTTGCACAATCGATGAAAGCACTTCTTGTCGATCAAAATATTGATCTCAATGGATTGGAAATTTTTATGTTTTAAAAATTTCATTCTTAAAACTTTAGTTGTACGATTTGTTGTATATTTAGTCTTGAAAAAAAATCGTTTTACATATTGTTACAATACTTTTATAACATTACTAGTATTTAAAGTATTTTTTAATAAATTATTTTTTATTAAATGCGTAATTTATGCGCAGAGATGTTGTTGGTAATTGATATTTTTATGGATAATTTTTCGATAAGTATATACAGGCTGACCACCGAATATCGCTTATGGAAAATAAATGAGATCAACACATTTTTCGATATTTAAAATGCTGTATTTAAATTCTTCAATAACAGATATTTTGAATTCGCTATATTTTCGTTAGTGTTGAATCGAACACACAACTGGTATAAAAATAATAAGCAGACTGGTATAATTAAATAGAAAGCGCTTATAACACTTAAAGAGCTATAAAATATACTTTCTTGTACTAAGTACGACGAGATAAGAAGTCTTTAAATAGTTCGCTTAGTGGTGTATAGCATGTAATAGAGTAAAGCCATGCAGTAATTACCGACTAAGACATTACTCATACGCCACGTACCACATACACTATAATATTTACTGTCTACGCTTTCAAAACAATAAAATCTCTCAATATTACTCACCAAATCTTTTTTTTGTTGACTCAACGCCTGCAAAGTAAAAAAATACAAATTATTGTTATTATAAATTGCATGCGACTTGTCAATGGCCTTGTCATTGAATTGCACACAAAGTGGCATACATGCTGCAATTTGTCCGACATCTGCTGCATTACGTTCGCACTCTTTTAGTTTTCAAAAAATAATTGCGTTAACGCGACGTCATCTTGTTGTAAAGCATTATTTTATTTTCGCTTAAGCTCACAGCATATTTCGACCAGTGCAGCGATACAATTAAATCAGCTATTTTATTGTAATTTCTGTGTCTAAAATAATTTTAGAACACTTGAGACTAATTCTTTTAGCAACAAATAGCATATAGTTTGGTAAAGCAACGTTTCCATTGCCTTCGTTCTGCTATTAAAAAACAGTTTTTGCTTCTTTAATCAATCGTCTTCTATTCGCCAACTCTCTGCTCCTTAAATTTGAGCACTCTTGATAAATAACTGGCAGAAATAAATTATACAGTTTAAATTTGTGCAAGGGACATACTTCCAAAACTAATTAAAGTGGTATAAACGCTTGCTAAACTATCCTTATTATTATGCCAGTTTAAGAGTTTTATACCAGTTATTGTTCGATTCGCCAATCTCCAAGGTTTGACCACTGAAATAAAAGTATTACAAAATTGGTGATTAGAGTGAGATTAAGTAATGTTTAACAATACAAAACAGCTGCTGTAAATCTTAAACTTAAAAGTATTTATTAAATTTTATTTAAATTTATTTGCAACTAAAAATAATCAATATAATACTTCAAATAATCACTATTAATTGAGTTTACTATTTTCATTTTCAGCTTAAAGCGAAATTAGACGAAATCGAAACGGCATTCGGTGAACGTGAATTGAAAATCATGTCGAGCAATTTGAGACAAGAATACGAACGTCAATTGGGCAACATACGGCAACTGCGTCAATTGTACGAGGAGCGGCAGCGCATCGCATTGGCAGAGCAAGAGAATTTGCAGAGATTAATTTCGATTAAAAGAGACGAATTGGCTGCCGAACAGCAAAAGTAAGTGCCAAAGCAAAATATATACATATAAAAATATATAATATATTAATTGGCAGACATTAAAACATGTGTCTCTCGAAAAGAAAAAAAAAACAGTCAATGTTGAAATTTTGCAATGCATTTTATTTACAAATTTTCTTAAAATTAAATATTTCAGTTATGTGCTGCGACACTTCATATATTTTGAATGATGACACATATTCTATATTCTTATTTGCATAGTCATCGCATGTTAACTGAAATACACATGTCGAAAATGTAAATATGTTATATATTTTACTACATACTTAAGTGAATTTCATCAGAATAAGTATGTGGGTCTATGGTTCAGTGAAATTTATAGCCAAAGTATCTGATTTAATTATATGAGTGTATATTTATTTATGAAACATATTTACTTGTATGTAGATGTCATGTTTCATTTTGTTTGCTAATTAAAGCGAGATTTGAAGCAACTAGTGCTCCTGAAGGTATAAAGGTGACACACTCTATAGTAAGAGAAAGTCCGTAAAGCTTAAAGAGTAGATTTTTAAAAGATGCTTTTACTATTTGGCAATGAATTTGCTCGAAAAATTATCCTTTTTACTGAACTTGCGTTTGGGTTTACTCGAACAATTTTCGAAAGAGATTTATTACATTTTTTCAAAAAATATTTATTTAACCCTGGAAAGTCATGCCTCGTCGTTTCGACGACGCGAGTGTTTATTTTGTACAAAAGCCGAATGAATCAGGGCTGTGAAAATTTTATTTATTTAATAAAAGATTTAAGAAAAACTGTTTGATATTGTTTTATTTAGAAGATATATAAACCAGGTAATGTGAATATATTGATTTTAGTAGGTTTTGATAGGTAGGATAATATATTAAGAACTTTGAGTAATGCCGTCGTCGAATCGACAAGGGATGACCTCTACTTTTTAAAAATAGCGATGACCTTCCAGGGTTAAGTAAATGGTGGTGGTCATAACAACATTACCCACTATAAATCTGACCCAATCCATTAATGACTCAGAACATTCAGACTAAAATTTAGTAAATGTTATAACAGTCACCAAAAGGTTTAACAATTCAACAGATTTCAGTATGTGTTTCTTTAACTTTTTATTTTTCTGAGTTCTTTGAATGAATATATTCACTAGGGCTCTTAAAATTATTCGATTAACCTGAAAACCGATTATTCGAATATCCGGTTTGTAACCGTTCGTACGAATATTAACCGGTTAGCACTATTCGGTTAGTCGCAATGTTCCGACTATTCGAATAGTCGTTCTACTGCGGTTATTCGAATAGTTATACTGTCACTATTCGAATAAATGAAAATTGTTTGCAGTCTAAAAGCCTTTGATTTTCCAGATATATGTCCGTATATTCCAGATATATACAATGTGCGGTATAAATCGGTTGAGAAGTGTTCGGGCAGAAGGGTACGAGCAAATCCGACCACTGACCGACCCAAAAAAACCGGTTCTTCACAGAAAACCGACTACCCACTCGTCGAAGTTTTGCCCCAAAATGCCCAAAAGCCCCACCCACCGACCGCCCACACTGCCACGAGTGTGTCCGAAAAAAACCCGGTTCCAAAAAGTAACCGGTTACTACAGTACTAGGCATATGCCGCAAAAAACCTAAAAAATTCGGCAGCAAGTTGGTAGGGGTATAGAATAGCGAACTCAAGAAATATACCACGTAGTGTTGTATCAGTCATATTTTAATTTTGCATGTGAAATAACAATAGTTTTGGTATGACAGTCATAAAAAAATAGCGAGTTTTTTGTTAGTTTTAATGTTTCACTTTTTTCAATAAAAATAAGAAAATTAATGAACTTGCACTATTCGAATAGTCGACAACGAACGGTTAACCGAATAGTCGAAAATGAGCGTTAATCGAATAGTCGATGGCTGACGACTATCCGAATAGTGCAAACCGAATATTATTATTCGAATAATGCACTATTCGGTTAATTCGGTTAGTCGATTAGTCGAATACCAAGAGCTCTAATATTCACATTTCAGTAAATTTTTCTGCTATTTATTTATTTAATACAAATACAAAACACTTAAACACGAGTTTAAGCTGAAACAAATTTGTATTAATTTTATTAATTAATAGTACATCTTTATTTTTTGCGAAATAGGCACGTTTTCGCAATCACAAAACAACTAACAATAGGCCACTAACAAAACAAACCACAAGCACTCGAATAAAAACAACATTTTGTGTTGAAAATGTGTATTTAATTCCATTTAATTTATATCGACAGCAGCGTGCTCACGAAACATGGCATTTGTATAAATAGGTCTGTAGGGTTATAGAGCTGACCCAGCAGGGAAAACTCTACAGCTTAGATAAAATATTTAAATATTTGGTCAGAAAATAACAAAACTACGAAAAATTAAATATTTAATGATTTTTAAGATTTATTCAGACAAGTAAAATAACATAATTAATTAACAGAAAAAATAATAAAATTTATCAAAAATTAACAAAAAAAGAAAATAATAAAAAAAAATTATTATAATAAAATATAGCAATTATTTAATCTAAAAAAGCGGCTTAGCTAATTTTTTTGAATTCAAAAGTATGTAGAAGAGCTATTTGCTGTCCGATAAGTAGAATTTAATTAAAAAATTACCATAATTGCTGCCATCATTAGGTCAAATTTAATGACAAAAATTCGATAACAGCTGTGATATTTAAACCAACTTGTTTGGAAATCATAACATGAACTTTTTTTTAATATTTTACTACATATGTTGCTAATTTAGCTCCAAAAATAATATACAATACAAAAATAAAATGACAAACATCTTGACTGACTGTTTGGCTGTCATTAATGTCATAATGATGTCATAAACATGTTTAGTGGCAATAGATATATGTATATAAAGTAGTATTCCTTGAAGTTAAAATATTGTATTCTGTCTCAAAAATTATATAGAAACCGTTAAAAAGTGTAAAGGTTTTTTTATTAGTTTTTAAACTATCAAAAATGGTCATTATTGTAATAATGGCAGAATTATGACATGTCTCTGACAAATATATAGTATATGAAATTCTGTGGATTTGTAAAATATTTCGTTGTCTAATAAAATCTATTGATTGAAGGAAGAGGAAAAAAAATTAAGGAGTGCTAAATATATTTTGATTTTCGAATTTCAGTACTCATTAAATTTTAGTACTTGATCACCTTAGTATAACGCATATGCAAGCACAGTGATATTTTTAGTGTATGCGACTATATATACACTAAAATATCACACATGCAGACTTACATATATGAACACGTGCTCTTTCCAATTGTTGTTGCTATCTCAGAGGGGTGAAACGTAATTTTTGTTCTTTCACTTTAGCTTTGGTATGTGAGAAAAATTATGAAATGAAAACAGAAACAGAAACAAAAGCAAAAATCTAAATACAACAGACTAATATAAACAAAGCCAAAAATTACAAAATTTTTTATTAGTTCCATGCGGGAAAGCGAAATATGTACTCGCAAATAGAAAATGAAAAAAAAAATGTGTTTACATATTGTATTTGCTGTGCAACAGCTTGACTGGCAGACTAGCTGACTTACATTTGTTGCAGCGAGTTATTATTTTTCGCTGTGTTAAAACTTTCAGTGCTCACAGTGGGTTGTTTGTGATTAAAAAAATATATTTTTTTCTTACAAAAAATAATTCTTATGAATTTGTAATTTATTATTAAGCGCTGGACCAAATATAACTAATAGTTGGTTCGGTAAAGGCAGTTGATTCAGAAATTTTAAAGTCTTCGTTTTATATTATAACTATTGAAATTTTGGAATCAGGCGTGTATAAAAGCCAAAATTGCTGTTTTTTGTTTGTGTTTGATTCATACTCTCTGAGAAAATAAAAAAATATACTACATAGAAGCATCTTTTTGTGTGTTCCAGTTCAGTTTTTATATTATTGAGTTTAGTTTAGCAATCAAAAAAATTGAAATAGTACCAAATAGACCTTTGTCGAAATGTTAATGAAAATTAGTATGCATTTTTACTCCGCAATGACACACTGTTCGTTATGCCTTCGCGGTGCTTGGGCTGTCACACGTCAATAGGCAAAGTTTGGTGATTCCCAAATTACGGGCGCAGTACGACAACACTAGTTCAGCTGCAGCGTGCAGGAGGGTAGGCAAAGTTTTTGTTTCGCAAATTTCTGCTCACAACATAAAAGTGCGAATGTTGCTCAACTTTTTACGTCAACATATGCGCTCATATGCTCCTTCCCCACATTAAATATGCATGCGCACAAATTTAAAAGAATACACTCATATTCCCAACCAAGTTAGCTTTGTAGCCTTTGTAGTTAGGTGTGTAGCCTACTAGGAAATTTTCCGTGTGTTTAGTCTTGCAGTAACAGGCTATTTTTGGTTACTTCCTTTTACTTTTGGTTGTTGTTTGCTATTTGTTTTATAAACACACACGGAGGCGAATGCGTTGGTGTTTTAATATGCTTCCGGCGCCCTTTTACCCGTTGTTATTTGCTTGACATTATTATACAAACATAAAAAAAATATTAGATAGCGCCATGTATGTTCGTAAACAGCTGAATATGCTTGCTTATGCAGTGGTTAATTGAAATTTCTTTTGGAGAGTTGAGGTTATAATTGACAGAAAAAAGGAATGCAAAATATTGTTTTCTCACATGAATTAATTAAAATGGCTACAATTATTTTATTATATTACTATATAACCACTTTGTGCTGCGGTTTTGCACATAAAAAAACAAAGTATTCTGTTTTTTTTACGTTTTTAAATATTAAACTTTGATTTCCGAAACACCTATTAATTGTTGGTCATGCGGAAAGGAAATATATATAAATTCCATTTTAATTTTATATTGCCTCAACTCGATCTTTGGGGAAATGATATTCTCCTTAATGGAAAATGAAATCTGAAAAAGCCCCTTAAATTTCATTAGTAGTTGGGAGCTTTCATAGTATTTTAAAGGTCTCTTCATTTGTCGAATAATATCAAGGAGCACACCAAGATAGAATAAGAAGCTCGTTAAATTATTTAAAGTAATCCTGAAACCTTTGAAAATCGTTTTATTAGAGTCTTTTGAACATTAGAGTCGTTTTGCAAGCATAGGAGATATTGCTGAAAGAGTCAAAGGCTATCCCAAAAATATAGTTTGAGAATTGGAAGAAGTCTGACGATTGGAAGAAGCGTTGTTTTAAGTGCATATTGCCAAATGGGTACTATTTTAAAGCCGATTTTACTAGATATACTTTTAACTAAGATTTACTAGACTGTGCTTTAATGTATTATATGTCCATATATGAACCATATTTCAATACAATTTAAACCATTAATCGCATTGCGCCAAAACAACATACCGCGGTAGGGATGCTGTACTTTGGAAATAGTCGTCTTAGCTCTGTTAATTCAATATTTCGCCACTATGTCTGAATTTGGTATTCCCGCAAAACTAATTTGGCTGTGTAAGCAGACGTTAAGCAACACTAAAAGCTCCATCAGGATCGAGAAACACCTCTCCGAGTCGTTCGTTACCAAACGAGGTTTCAGACAGGGTGACTCAATACACTCTTCAATCTATTGCTGAAAGCTAAATAGAGAAGCTACAATCTTTTATAAGAGTGTACAGCTGCTGGCGTACGCCGATGATATCAACTTGGATTTTTCCCAACTAGATCAGGAAGTGAAGCGAATGCGTCTGGTGGTGAATGAGGTCAAGACAAAATCATCAAACAAACAGTTAGCGCATTCGCATCTGGGCTCCCACGTCACTGTTGACACTCATAGCATTGAAATTGTAGTTAATTTCGTCTATCTTGGAATCCGCATCAATAACACCAGTAACGTCAAACTTTAAATTAAAGACAGAATCACTTTTGTCAACAAGAGCTACTTTGGACTGAGTAGGCAATTGAAAAGTAAAGTCCTCACGCGACGGACCAAAATCAAACTCTACAAGTCGCTTATTATTCCCATCCTATTGTATGGCGCTGAAGCGTGGACGATGACAACATCCGATGAGATGACTCTTTGGGTTTTCGAAAGAAAGATTTTACGGTAGATGTATGGTCTTTTGAAAGTTGGCAAGGGCGTATACCGCCAACGATGGAACGATGAGCTGAACGACTTGTACGTCGATATTGACATAGTATGTATCGGCCATCGGCATCGGCCAGTATCGGCCACAAAATTCAGCATCGGCATCGGCCATATTTGGCCGATTCTTTCTACTTCTTTCGGATTACACTAAAATACATTTTTCTTACTTTTTTGATTTCTTTAAAACATAAAATTTGAATTCTTCTGTTTACCATATAAAACACAGTGATTCACATTTGACTAAACTAATAAATTCCACGATGATAATTTAAGTCTAGTATAAAGAAATTCAATAATTTTGCATTAAATTGAAGGTTTTATTTAGCACTGCTAGAAAGATTCGATTTATGTCAAATATTCACAGTTTTGTCTGACAACTGGTTGAGATTTTGAAGATAATGTCATAAAGCCACTATTATAGAAGCATTCGTAACTAGAAGAGTCTATTTTTAAAAGTTCGCCATAGACAGGATCACGTAATAATCACTTGGTGCTGTCCTGGACTATAAGGTGTATGCAAAAGAACCAGCCAAACAAGATTCTAAAGTTTCTATCGAGTCACTATCACTATATGACGCCTTTCACAATGCGAGATATAAATGACAAAAGTCTTTGAAAATAACGGATTATTTTTACTAGACCTATTATACTATTTTCAAATATTGGCCTTAATGCTCATTTTTATTTTATTTAAGGAATTAAATGGCCTATTTTCAATAATTTTTTTTCTAGTCATCACTTTTTTCTGTCTTATATATACATATTTAAAGAATAATTTCTGAAATAAAAAAAAAAAATTAAAACTCCTCCATTGAGTCGTCATTTGCGGTGACCCCGCATCCGAAAAAACAAAAATAAGTGTTCTAGGTAAGACCATAAACTCGTGCTTGAATAAAGGAAAGAAAAAAAACAAAAAAAAAATTAAAATACAAATTTCGGTCAAATTTGATTGACTATTTTTTAAATAGTTGTAATTAAAAAAAGAACTCATTCAAGCACGAGTAAATTTTATCTCGAACACCTATGCAAAATTTCATCAAGATCGGTTGAGTAGTTTTCGAGAAGATTTGACAACCGACTTTGAAAACATGGTTCCGAGAAAAACGTGTTAAACGTTTTGAAAAGCAATAATAACTGACGTGGAGCCCACACCTCCCAAAGACTATATCTCCGAAACTATTATTCGGATAGACTTGAAAATTTAGGATAATATTCTTGAGATGTTGTACAAATTAATAAGCAAATAACAATATTGCTGATTTGCTTTGAAAAACATGAATAACTTATTTTTTCTATATGTATTTATATTATACATGTTATTTATTTTTATATATGTATATATTATAATAATAATTTATTTAGTTTTGAATATTAATTAAATGAATATACAACTTCATATTTACATATGAACTGAGTTGTTTACTTATTTTGTGATGTTATTTGTATTTGTTTTTCTTTTGTTACTATACTAATTTACTAATTAAAGTTATTGATGAAAGAATCGGCATCGGCATCGGCCAAAAATTTGGTATCGGTCGGACACTAGTATGTAGTTCGCTGAATAAAAACACATCGGCTACGCTGGCAGGTTATGTTGTCCGAATGTACGAAAACACTCCAGCTTTGAAAGTGTTCGAAGCAGTACCCACTGGGAAAGCCGAGGAAGAGGAATAACTGCACTCCCTTTGTAATGATCAGGTGGAGAGCGACCTAGTTCCACTTCAGGAATTGGCGCCAAATTGAAAGAGAAATAAAAAGATACGAATGGCGCGCTATATTGATCGAAGAAGCCCATTTTTACTGTCTGCTGCGTCAAAAAACTTTTCACCCATACTGCGCTATCTTTCACTTGTAATCCAATGCTTTATTAACATCTTTTGTTATCTGCTATTAAAAAGTGATGACATTGACAGATCACACATATCTCCAGACTTGATGCGAGTTCAAGCCAAATCTGGTCCCGGTTTAACGCTATACCGACCGTGGATTTTTAAAGCGTATTAATATGAATATAAAAGTATTAAGTAAAAATTAATGGAAAATATCATAAATATCAAAGGGACTTGGTTTTCAAAGTTATTCCATATTTACAAAATTACAAAAATTTACAAATCACAACAATTATGTTTCCACTTATTTTATATGTTTCCAAATATTTTAATTTTGAACAATATTACCACATCAGTAATTCCAAATTATGTCTATAATTTATGTTTTACATTTATTTCCGTTATGAACCATATTTTAAAGGAAAATAGTGTGTAGCACAAATAAAAATGTATTTTTGGTGTTATATATTCTCAATTAAACACTTTGGCTCCAGCAGCGCTTATTATTTTAAGGTAAATTTTTTTAATTATTTGCAAATATAAAATGTCAACAATCAAACTATATCTTCGTTTACTTCAAATTGTAGTACAAATAAAAATAAATCCAGATTTTTTCATATTTCCCTTTCAACACATTAATTTCCGAATAGCAAACACTAAATGTTACTTATACGCAGTGTCGCACAATCAGAGTGACGCAGCTGTAGCTGCAAATCCAGAATGGCATACGCCATTAAAAACGTGCTGACATATTTTAACAAAGCCATAAACGATAATATGTTTGGGAAAGGGATTTGCAACTACCTACATATATGTATGTACGATATGTGTATATGGGTGTGTGTGTGCACACATAATCTGTCATTTACACTTCTCTCTTCGATTGTCGTTTAATCGTAAAATGTTTACATTTGGCAAATTTTTCCCATTTAATTGCAAGAAAAATGCAAACATTCACAAATTCCTACACACACACACACACACACACAATGCAATGCTTGTCAAAATATTCCATGAGCTTATATGAGTTTGCACAGAATTTCTGAAGAAACTTCTTTTAATTTTTTTCTTTCTCTTTCTATATTTGCAGAACGAAAAACTTCGAAGAGCATAATCAAACATTGATGAAGGAAATTGAAAGCGCAAATATAGAATTGGCAACATTGCGCGAAGAATGCAACGAACACAAATTCGAGAAGAAAGCACTCAAAGAGGAAATGGGCACAGTCAATACGGTGCGTATAAGAATTTCTATTATACATATGTATGTGTGTGTGTGTGCATGTAGTAACTATGACGCGAGTATGGTAAACGCTCGTAAGCGGATTTCAAGTCAATTGTAAACTTGGAAATTGTTTGCTTTGTGTCTTCACTCACACAATTGCAATGTGCATTAGAATGTGTGTGTGTGTGTTTAAATACCATATATGTATGCATGTGTGTGTGTGAATGCTCATGTTTTCATTGGTAAAAAGTTTTGGTAAACCGGAATGACAGGAAGCGTTGATGCATTCCTGCATTTCCAGCAGAATATTTCCAAGTGTCGAAATTTCACTTGATAGTCATTGAGTTGATTGAATTTGCTTAAAATCATATTTGGATAGAGGGTGCGTAAGTGTTTGCGTTGTAGATTTTAATAGCAATTAATAGCAATTGTTAACATTTTCATTTTCATTTCTCTAACAAGTCGTTAGGAATTCATCCTTTTTTATTTCCTTTTTTTTGTAAATATTTGTGAATTGATAGTAATAATTGAAAATATTTGTTACAACAAATATTTAGCTTTATTTCAAAATTCCTGACAACACGATAATGACCAGTTCAAATTTGTGTTACTGGATAAATCATTAAAGTTTTTACGATTCTTTCCGGGTTTGGAATAAGTTAATGTTAACGCAAGTTTGTCAGTTGCTCAATGCCCACGAGAGTCTGCCTCTTAGCAGGCCAGAAGAGGGATGTTTGATTCAATCAGCTAACAATGGGACCAGGGTGATATTTCCCGCATGCCAATTAATTTTAGAGTTAGTCTAACGTTTCAGTTGTAACCAGAGCTCATTTTGTGAAATTAGTCCGCGGCATAAATTCAAATCCTTTAAGTCTTCGCTTTCGGACGTTAAACTCAATTCATCCCCAAAATTCAGTGCCGAATTTGGGCAGAAGGCGTCAAGGTACAAGTAAATTATTATGAGAACACGACTCTAAGTTTTCATAACTGAGTTGTAGATACTGTATAGAAGTTATTCCTAGATCCTGAAAATATTACTGACTTATAAGTAAAAAAATACTGACAGTAGGTGAGTTAACGGTGTATTAAATAAAATATTCCCAGTCAAGATTCTGAAGCAAAATGCTGAAAAGCATTGATAAGATCAAGTACCGCGATGCAATAAAAATACTTAACAATTAAGGTAGTTTTTTAGTCCTTGGTCTATTGATGAACCTAACTTTGGGCCAGATAGTCTACATGGAAAAAATATTTTACTAAGCTTAGTCGGTTTCATATATATATATATATACTTGGCGTAGGGACCGCTCAAGGGATTATAACTGAATCCACCAGAGCGCGCCACTCATTTCTGCTTCTTGCTATTTGGCGCCAATTGAAAATACCATGAGAAACCGGGTACCGACCCACCTAGTCTTTTCAGCGGATTGGAGGTCTTTCTCCTCCTCGGCTTCTACCAGCAGCGAATACTGCATCGAATACTTCCACAGTTGGAGTGTTTCGACTATTCGAACAACATGACCTAGCCAGCGTAGTCGGCTCATCATTCCATCGTCTACCTTCAAAGGATCATAAACCTTTCGCAAAACCTTTCTTTCGAAAATTCCTAGAGTCGTCTCAGGACCATACATATATCAGGACGGGAATGATAAGCGATTTGTAAAGTTTGATTTTGGTTCGTCGAGAGAGGACTTTACTTTTCAATTGCCTACTCAGTCCAAAGTAGCACCTGTTGGCAAGAGTGATCCTGCGTTGGATTTCGAGGCTCACATTGTTGGTGTTGTCGGTTTCATAGATATTTTCTTTAAATCGATCGTATTGTTGCACCTCCACTATTAAAGGCATATATTTCGCTTTCAAGTTATTAAAGACGATATAAATTTTCCGCGGCCCAAACCCCGTATCTCCATTAGATTTGATAAAATCAGAAGGCATTTTATATTAATTTACCGCTATTAAACTCCCATCAAGATTCGTTCAAATTAAATGTTGCCAGCCTGTATATCGTAGCCCAACTATTGGCCATGATGAAGTGAAAATATTTTTCCTTAATTACAAAAGGCCTGCACACATTCCCACAGCTAGCATGATAACAGGAGCTCGATTAAAATCACACTCACACACACATACCAGTATGGATATGCATACTGCGACACTTCAACGTAGCTGTGTGCTATTGCTTGTCTTACGCTACTTGTATTTGCTGTTGCAACCAATTAATCACACTTTTCTACATTTGCAGCTCTTTAGCCAGATGGTGATGGGCTTCAATGGCGAGAATAACTTGGATATTGATCGACTGACGACGATGTTGGAGGAGAACCGCGGCCTGCTCAACGACATGGCAACCAAGGAAGCAAATTGCACTGATGGCGCAACGTTGCCGAAATTATTATTCGAATTAGTCGAAGAGGCGGGTATGGGCGGCAAGTCCGTCGAGTGCAATCGTAGTCCAACACCTACGTCAATTGTGAATAGCAGCGCTGACGATGAAGAGTATGCACTGCATAGAGATACACCCGATCGTGGTGAATGCCGCAACTTAGAAAGCGAAGAACTTGTGTCTGCTGAACCGGCCGCTGTGGCAGCCGACCACAACAATACCAATTGCAAGACTGAAAATGCTGCCGTCACTTGTGCCCCTGCCACAGCCAACGCCACTGCAGGCGCTTGCTGCGGTAGAAGACACCATCGTAAAAGTGCCGGCAACCGGATGAAATTACCAACAGCCACTGCCGCAACAGACTGCACTGCAATGTCAGCTACTGCATTGAGAACCCATGAACCAGAAGTTATGAGTAAAGTTGCAACGACACAAGAAATTATTGGTAACTTGCCGAAAGTTTGGAAAGTGCTAATGGAGCTCTTAAGTCACCACAAAATCGAGCGGGTGCAATTTGAGGAGCATGGCGCCAGCGAGGATTGCTACAAATCCGTTGAGACGGCCAATGGACCAAAGGCGGAACTGAGCGTCAGCAAGACATATATTAAGTTAAAGGTGAGTGTAAAGCGCGTTGTCACACAGACACACACACATACTTTAGCTTTGGCATAACCGTTATGCCATCGTCTTGTCTTGCACTGTGTGTTGGTGAGTTTGGGTACGACGCATCAGTCAAGCTTGTTAGCAGCCACTTCCGTTTAGTGAAAGCGTGGCGCAACGCTGCGGAGTTATGTAAAGTGGCCGTTGCACTTAACGACGTGTTGCGCACAACTTTTAACATTTTTCACTTAAACAGTTTTATGGACCAACCCCCCACCTCTTATTTCAAAGTTGCACTTTTCAGGTTGATTATTTTTGTCAGACTTGAGTAAATTCAAATGCGCTCTTTTCATTACTCACGAAGACTTTCGACCACTTGTGCATGCTGCGACAGCACGTAAATGAATTAACGATAACATGCGGTTGAATACTCAAGCGGCACTTTATAAAAGTTGATGAAGTTGTTAAGTAGACGTTTGGTACTTTTAATAGATCACTTAATGTTTGAATGCCGCATGAAGCAGGTCGTAAATTTTATGAAATGACATGTGACTATAAACCGTAAGTTAATCGGCTGCGCAAAGGGTGTAGTTGTCATTAACGTGAACTTGCTTGTAAGAAGTAAAATTTATACCGTTAAATTCTAAGTCTTTAGGATTCAATTGATATTCAATATCTCCTAATATACCGTTAACTTTTAAGTCTTTGGATTCAATGGATATTCAATATCTCATAGTGGTATTAATGGTACTTGCCTTGTATAAAGTTACGATCCTGAAATGAGAGAACTTTAACGGAGATATAGTAGAGTAGATAACGTGGAATCGATTTTTGTGAAGTATCTAATCATACAGTGATTTTAAGAGATGTTACGACTTCCTTTTGAAATGACGTAGAAAACTCAACAAGTTAGCTATCCATAATCCAATGAATTAACCGATCTATATATGGTGGCCTTAATATAAAATTCTTTTATAAATGATTTTTCATTAAGAGCGCTACAAAAACGGTTTGGGATATCAATACAATTCTTTATTCCTGTGAAAGAACATTCGATGTCATTATATATGGAACCCGATTTCTTTTGCATGACCATCACGGGCACGCTTGCAGAAGTCCAGGTGCTGAACCCAATTGTCGACGATTTTCACGCATAAATCGGCCGATACTGCTGCAATTTCACGTTCGATATTCGTACGAAGTTCATCAATCGGCGCTGGCACGTTGGCATATACCATAGACTTGACGTAGTCCCATAGGAAATAGTCAAACGGCGTCGAATTGCACGACCGAAGCGCCCAATTGACTGGGTCATGTCGTGAGATAACACGTTCACCAAAATTGGTTTTCAAAAAATGGATTGTGTGTCGCTTGTAGCGCTTGTGGCGCCGTCCTGTCCTGTTGGAACCACATTTTCTCCAAGTCCATTTCATCTCATTCGGGTCAAAAATATTCGGTTATCATTGAGCGGTAGCGATTCTCATTCACAGTAACGTGCCGGTCTTGATCATCACGTATCACGTACCACACGAAACCGTTTTTTTATCGGGATGCAATGGTGATTCAAGGAGTACGTGTGGATAGCTGCCTGACCAATAACCAACACTATATTGACGAAGTCATTCAGCCAGAAAGGAGGAAGATGATTTTTCGATGAAAATCCGGATAATTTTCATATTCTTTCTCAGCCCAATTCACGAACATACGACGGTTTTGGTGGTCAAGCGACTTCAGTTCTTGCGTCAATTTGATCTTATTAGGATGTAGGCCAAGATCGGCAGGATATGACCAAGTGATATGTTTTCAGTGAGTTGGTTAAGACTATTTTCGTAGTTTAGCAGATACCTACATTGAATTAGTTACAGGATGGATACAAAACTAGTATATCCTTGTGCAATAATCCTCCACACAATATTTGGATCCGCTTAATTTTTTTCATTAAGATCTTTTGACTGAGTTATCTCAAACTGTAAGTGATATGTATACCGTCCAAAGACAATAATTATATCGAATATATGAGTTTTGGGGCGGATGTAATCATTAATCATTAAGAGTAACGAAAATATAAAATTGTGTACAGTTATTTACATATTTACTTTCTTTTTAGTTTCCCCTTTATTCATATTTTATAACTTTTTAATAAATAATTTTTTTTCTCATTCGCCAACGATAGGATCTAATATTGGAGAAAAAGTCGTTAGTGAAAGATACGAATCGCCTGAAAACCTTAAACTGCCATCTTGAATATCGATTGAACGAGCAAGAGAAGCGCTTAAGTGCCGTTAGTTTGGAGTTGACAAAAACTTGGCATTTAGTTGGCAAAATGCAGCGTCAACATCGTCAGCTGCACACACAAGAGCAAATATTGCGGTATCAATTGCAGCAAAAGCGGCGCTTACTCACCGAACTGAAAGACGAGTTGGAGTTTTGTCGACGCAAGTGGGCGGCCGCACGTGCCAAAAACGATGAGAGTCAAGAGCAGTGGAATGATTTACGGCGCGAATTTGCATTGCGAAAACTAGAGCATGCCAACAATTCAGCCGAGAGCGGCTACAGTGACTCCGGTCAGGCTTCGGATGAGGAAATAGTCGTGGCAGCGCCTACAAATTTAACCTCTGACATGGAGACGACAACTTTAAATGGTGCAGGTGGAGGCGGCGGCGGCGGTGGTTGTGCCGGTGGAGTTGGCGGTGCGGCTGCGGCATGTAGGCGTAAACGTTTGAAGGAAATGTTCGAACATTCACGCAAGATAAAGCGCATGCAAAGCACTTCGCCCGGACGTGCCGGTGATGGTAGCGCCGAGATAGTGTTGCGCTGGAATAGTGCGCCACCAACCTGTGGTTGGCGTGACAGCAGCGAGGCCAATCATGGCGTGGTCGACATATACGGCGATGAAGATAATAACGCCAGCGGCGGTGATGGTGAGTTTGCCGGTGCAGTCGATTTGACAGGTGTAACCGCAACCAGTCGCGGCGCTATACCAAAGAATATTGTTACACGCAATAGACATCACAGCAGAAGGGATGATATGGCAATGGAGACGGTGACGGCGACGGATGTGGTCGACGCGGATGATTCGCGAGGTGAACGCGCCGAACGTATACAAAGGCTTGAGGAACAGTGTAAATCGTTGATTCAGCGAGTACTCGAGACATCGGATAATCGTGAGCGGTTAGAGGTGCAATTGCGTAGTTTTCAGGATGAGATCGCGCCGGTGCAATATGCAGTGCCACTGAATGATTTATTTAAAAAGAAACGTATTGAACGCATGACACGCGCCAGTTCTGTGCCTGTTACTGGTACACTCACGCCGAGAGAAGAGGAATATACGCGTAAGCGTTCCGAACGATTGGGGCGGTTAGAAGAAGAGAGTCGCCAATTGTTATCGCGCATCAAGCGCACATCCGATCGTGGACATTATCTGCGTTGCTCCTTGGACCGTTTGCGACGTGGACCAAGTCGGGAGGGTAGCTTCGAAAGTAATACAGAGGAAGAATCTAGCAAAACTGATGAAAAACCATCGTCTTCTAAGCTAAACATGTTAAAGGAAGACAAGCAAACCGACGACACGATAACTAAAGATCAAGACACAAATGATGTGACAGCGTCCGAACCACAGATAAACCTGAACCCCTTAACAGCAAACGAAGAAGCTTACACAGCGCGACGTTCGGCGCGTCTGCAGCGTTTGGAGAATGAGAGCAAAGAACTGTTAAATAGACTTTCGCGCAACAATGAACGCGGCCAACAATTAGGCAATAAATTGGATGCATTGCATGAACATCACTCAGATGTGCTTACGAATGGTGTGGATGCAGCTCCATCTAATACGACATTACCACCAACCACGTCGAAAGTAAGCATTGAGCAGCGTTTGGGAAATATCGAGCAAATATCGTCCAATCGTATGGAACGCTTGCGCATACTCGAGGAAGAGGGCAAAGAGTTGCTCAATCGATTAGCTGGCACATCGGCGCGTGGTACAGAGATGATCAATCGCATAGCTGCGCGTGAGCAAAATCGCCAGACAACTGCAATTGAAACCAGTGATAGCGAAATATCAGTAAGCACCACTGCAGATAAAGTGACTGATCCCGAAGATGAATGTACGGCGGGTATGGAGGCCGCCGCGGTAGCTTCAGTGTTGCCTACACTCAATAATGTCGCCTGTTCTAGTATTGTATCAGAGGAATTAACGGACCGCGTTACAGTCACTACCATACCCAGTCAAATTGCTGCACAACAAGGCGCTATCCCAAAGCAACCGCGTACAAAGCCTACGGGCTTGGTGCTGAATGCGGCACTTCGCGCCAAGGCAGCTAACAACAAAGAGCCGAAACAAAAACAAAACAATCAGACAGAGGGTGAGAGTTTGGAAGATATGGTAAGACGTCTACGGCAAACTCCATATCCGGAAGAACAAAATGTTTTGCAAGAGAACGGTGATAAACTGGGAGAAGTAGAAAACGATGTGGATGAAAACTGTGAAGTGGGAACTGAAAATGAGAATCCAAATACTAGCGATACAACGGAATAAACATTTAGAATTAAGTAAATAATCGTATTTTCCGATTTTTATGAATTTTATTCTAAACAACTTGTACTTGATAATTGTAATGAAAGACTTCCTCTTCGTGTTCAAGTAAATTTATATCTATATCTTAATAAAACGATTAATTTGTATGCGTCTTAGAACCAATGTATTTTCTGAGTGCAACTTTAAGATTGGTAATATGAATGAACAACTGACTCTGGTCTGCCATTAATGGACGAGTCTCTAAGCACGTCTAAAAAACGCTCTTCTTTTATATATGTTTCCAATTATTTCCAAAACATCCGATCTCTCGTTTTAGTAACAACAGTATTCTCATCCAGTTTAAAAAATATTATTGCCTTCTAGCCTTTTCGCACAGGAGCTATTTGCTCAATTAACCAGCCTTTGCTCCATTAGCGCTCCTTCTTTATATTGATTTATCATAATAAATATAAATCTAATGTTTCTACAGTAATTTGTAATCAAATTATAATCGAGTTGAAAATGCAATTCAATAGATGTCGCTGCTGGAAATAAATAATAAAAAAAAAAACAATCAGTTGATGAGACTTACCAACTTCTTATGAAAAGCAAAAAAATCTGATAGATTATCGAGTAGCCGGCTGTGCGAAAGGCAAAAACTGGTTTCTCAATTATAAATTTAATTGGTCAATTAATTTGGCTATGCGAAAATGCTATTATTTGTTTAGTATTGATATTAATAATGGAAAACTGTATTAAATTTTGTTATGCCTACAGCCAATCCATGAGTTTCTAGAGGTCTAAACTTGTTTGTGACAGCAGTGTAATAGGACGAGAAAATACTCTCAGGCCCACAAAGAACAAACATTCGCTAATTTTTTGAAGCGACGTACTATTGATTATGGCAACTCTTTAGAATTGTAAGTGCTTCCAAGTAGGGTTGCATTTTCGTTTTCGACTCGACTAAATTTATTTGACGCGAAAGGAATTGAAGTTTTAATACCGGTACATTTCTCCTAGAGTCGAAGTTTCTCCCTACTTATAGATGAGAAAGGACTAGGAACGGTATCTTTATAGTGTTCAGGCCGAAATCGCACTAAGAAATATATTTGAATTCACTATATAGTACTGGTATAAATCTAACAAAAGAATTCAAAAAACTCTGTTTAAAGTAAGTGCGCGGAAATTCGAAATTTCGAACTCATTTCCTTCAAGAAAAATGTTTCCCAATCACTTTAGAGATATTAAGGCCAATATTTACCTGCTGAAAATATCAAATTACATTTGGTGTGTTTCTTAGATCGGAGGCACTGATAGGTTCTACTTTGAAATGATTTTAACAGTATATGTTTGCTTTGTTTTTCTGTACCACAAGTCTGTTGGTAGCATGTCTTTAAAATAAACTCTGTAGATGCGGTTAAGTAACTGTTTTTGTAGATATGTACAAAATTTCGTAGATAAACTCTTCGTTGTAGCCGACTTGCACAGTTTGTTTATTCTATTATATAATTCACAACCGTCCCATGGGAGCGGCAAATTAAAATAATAACAGATTATGAGATTGTCATATTTTTTACCTGTAGCTCATTAGCGGTGCTGTGGTTGCTGCTTGTCTGCTAAATTACTTTCTCTTTGTGTGGGGGCTACGTAGAGGGGGTTTCAATTGGTACGTGTGGGTGGATAACTGTTCGCAATATGAATAGTATGGATATATGTATATTATAATACATAGACGTAATGTAAAGTGGTTACCAAAATTTTGTGAGGTGTAGGCCCTAAAAGTTTTCGGTTCACTCGTATGTTTGTAGGTGCGTGAAGTTGTTCATTAAAAATTTAAAGTTCTTACATATTCTAGTAATATATTTCGTTTTTAATTAAGCGGGGCTTATATATTTTGGTCTAGGTAAAACATTGAGTGAAATCGCACAAAGTACGAAATATAACAAAGCCAATAGGAATTTATCATGAGAATATCTAGCGCAACTCAAGATGAGTGAATAACAGAAAGAGAGAGAGAGAGAGAGAAGGAACAATGCTCTACTGAAGTGTCAAGAAAAAGTAGATCACATTATTCGGTTATCTCGAAGTTCAGACTTATACCCCTGACAGACGACGGCGTTAATTCGGATTAACTGTTTTAATCGGGGTTAATACGAGAGTTATCTCAGTTAACTCCGTTTGCTAAGTTAGTGGAAGTTCGTGGCATTTTTGTTGGCAACATTGTTAAACATAGCCGCTTTTAACCTATTGTGAATGAAAATATGCAATACAGACAGCTGTTTTTCAAAATGCAATGAAATAGCTATTTTTTTCTAAAATGGAAGTTCTAATAATAACGTATTTAAGTATATTTTTTAGTAATTAGTGATTTTGTACTAATTGTGCGGCTAACAACCGCAATATTCGCTTTCTATCCAATTTTATTTTACCAAAATGGAAATATTATTGCCAATCAGCTGTTATGAGAGTTTATAACTCGCTTTGCTGCCGTCTGTCACCTACATATGTGGAACTGATTAAAAGCGCAGTTAATCCGAATTAACTTTGCCGTCTATCTAGGCTATTATCCTCATTGTATTTTAATTAGGGGATACTTTGAAAATAACGATTTTCACAGCAATTCAGTGTTTCTTGGGAGTATTAAAAGTATGAGCACAGAACATTTTGTGAAACATTCGTTAATCCTACGTGAAACGTTCCACTTCAGGCTGCGATAGTGATACAATTAAGAAATTACATTTATAATAAATTAAAAGTTTTTTAACTGGTGAATATAAACTGCATAAAGTCACAAGATATTTGGTTCATTTTACGTTTATATATTAGTTCTCTTTGAAATATTATAACCTAGGTTTTATTGTAATCAGTTCAGAAATTTATTACAGTTTAAATTTTCTTCATCTCTGGTAAATCTAACTATGAGGAGGCCTCCAACTTAGTGGGGTTTCAGAGCTGGTTAGAGTAGACTCATCCAATGATGTCCAAGTTACATAAGTGCTATTTAACTGTCTTAATTGAGTTTGCAACTAGGGAAGGTAAGCCCTTAGACCTAACCAGATCATTTGTTAATTTTGGCAAGGTAAAAAACTCAAGTATCAAATCCACAATCAACGCATTGACATCTCGGTTCCCTGTCGTGGATATGTACATATATATATATATACTCAAAGCTGAAGCGTGGAGGAAGACCTTATCAGGTGAAAAGCTCGATAAATATTTAACTTTCACGTGGGTCAAATACTACTGATTTAATATATGTCTACATATATATATGTATGCAACTTGGAAGTACATGTATAGAGTTCTGCTTAATTTTTAACCCAATAAAAGTCAACATGAATCCTTATGATGATAAAGATGTTCCTCTCCTGATTTTACATAAATTCATATTAAATTTGCGCTGCTTCATGCCAAAAACTCAATCACTAAAAAGTGTGGTGAAACTTTTTCGGCAAACCGTTGATTTTCACTATTTTGTGTGGAATTTTCAACGAAATTACAGCAATATGCTCTGCAAGCTCGTTGGCTGAAATTTTTGTTTGAGTTTTCGGTTGGTGCAGGTTGCGGCACACTATAGATCGAATTTAAAGAGCACGCGGTGAGGTAAACTCCAACGTATGGTGTCCTAACGCCAGCTCAACACAATCCAGAGATGTTGGTGAATATAGTGCACGAGTGAGGAGGTGTGCGGAACATTTTGCGGCACCATCATATTTACATAATTTTCGTTCGTTGAGTTGAGCTGAAAATTTCGCAAAACTTTTGATTTTGCCGCCTGCCTGCCTGCCTGCATGCCATTTGTTGTTGCTAACGGTTGTTATCTTTTATCTACTGACATTGTTGCCGCAGCTGCTTGATCTTTTTATCAACAAAATGAAAATGTTACGAAAAATTGCAACTGCATATAATTTATACATTTCATATGCTTCGCTGAAGCGCACAGTCAAATTACGTAACGATCTTAAGGACATGTACATAGTATATGTATGTACATTTGTTATATGTATATACTATATATTGCATAAATCAACGCTATTATCGTTAGTTGCAACAACTACGTTATCGCATATGTGCGTATAAGTTTGGAGTTACTATGGGCTCCATCAATAATAAATTTAAGAAATATTTCGATAAATATATTAAATTACTTTCCTGGAAAATAGAAGAGCGAATTTTAAATTTACTTTGTAGATATGTATTAATATCACAATCCATCAATCCATCACATTTATATGCACCTTTTTTTTTAAGAAGAGGGTTTAAGAATAGGGTGATGCATTTCGAAGTTCCCTACTTTTTTAAAGAAAGAAAAAAAACACAAAAAATCAAATTTAAATGGGAATTTTTATTATTATTCGAAGGAATATTCATTGTCATTTTAAGATAATCTATTTCACTGCTTCGTCTCAGATGGTCCATCTGGTGTGTCCAATTTTCGAAGACTAATTCGCGCATTTCTACTGGTAACTGGCGAATGACTCGCATAATGTTTTGCGATATTGTCCGGATAGACTTTAGACTTTACTTACATATCCCCACAGGAAAAAGTCTAACGGTGTAATATCACACGATCTTGGTGGCCAATCGAGCGACTCAAAATGTGAAGTTATCTGCTCATCGCAGTGTTCTCTCAATAAATCCATTGATTGATGCGATGTATGAGAAGTGACGCCGCCTAATTGAAACCAAACGTCGCCGACATTACGAGCTTCAATTGTGGGCATCAAATAGTCAGTTACCATGGCGCAATAGCGGCCGCCATTGACAGTTACGTTCTCGTCTGCATAATTTTTTAAGAAATATATACCGATGATTCCACCGGCCCACAAACCATACCAAACCGTTGTTTTTTCTGGATGAAATGTCAGCTCTTGAATCTCTTCAGGTTGCTCTTCGTCAAAAATGCGGCAATTTTGGGTTACATACCCAATAGAACCTGAAAGGTCGAGCGGCTTCAGTTCTTTCACATGCTGGATTTTGTACGCTTTTAATTTAAGAGCTCGCCGTAAAATGCGCCAAATCGTTTCATACGTCAGTCCGACGTTGGTGCAAACGGCGCCGAATCGACTTTCCACGGTCTTCGTGTTGACTCTCAGCTACGGCTGCGTGCTGGAGGTGGTCTATTCGGTCGATTATTATTCAATAATGAATGCTGGGTCTCAAGATGGGTGATGGTGTTGCGAAGAGTACGCTTATATTATCATCATTATATTGACCAAAAGAAGTTTGAAATACCAAACAATACTGAACAAAAATAATATTACAGCTTGACACGATCCACCCTTGATCTGTCAAAAAATGGCTATTGAGAAAACCCTACCCCTATTTGGATCACCCTTTATTTCAGAGTTCTTATAAGTCAGATCTATGTATGTAGATCGTAGGGGAAACAGAAGGCGTCAAGCTGAGACCACTTTAACTAACTGGCGAGTCCATTAATTTACTGGAATATAGCTAATTAAGGCAACAACAAAAAATTCCACAGCTTAAGACTATGTAAATATTCAAGTTTTCCTAAGGAGCTTGTGGGCATCATTTATACTATCGTAACAATCACAGTGGATTTTTCACAAAAACTATCTACAGTTATTTAATATAGTGGATATCACAGAAAGACCATAGATTTTGGAATATGAAAAATGCAGTACGTACTCTCAATTAGTTAGGATTAACTAGTAATCCTTTGTAATACAATTGCTAGGTTTCATCACAGGAAATACCCTGAAATCTCACTCCAGAAGCCCGATGAGGTATATAGAATCAATAGAATCGATAGAATATCGAATATGCACTGATTACGGGGGTTTAGTAGGTTTCGAAATTTTAAAATTTATTTTTTTTTGTCTTATTAAATAGTGCAATAGGTTAAAAAAGGCTTTAAAAATAGTATTCAAAAATATCAAATCAATTCGAGTAATATTCTAAGAGATATACCTTTTAGAAGTTCCGCTCATCAGCGGTTTTAACATTTAATATATATATTAATATAAAATATAAAAATATCCGGCAATTAATTTAGTTTCTTTACGTGGTAGGTAACGCTGGGATTTTCGTCATGCTCTAGTGAATCTATTACACGTCTTGGTAATGTTATCGCCGGCAGTAGTATCGACTCCGCGGAGGCATCATCCAGCCTTCCAAGACTACGACTTCCTCTGCGTCTGTAGGCATAAATATAATGATTTTGGTGAAACCATTAAAATAGTATATGTACATAATATATAATAATAGTAAGCATTTTAAAAATGGGCTCTCAAGTGAAATATAACATATGTACAGATATGGCGTTCTAAACGAATGATTCAAGTGCTCGGATATGCGAATACAATATAGTTGGTGGGGTATTTTAAATATAATCGTAAGAATTTAAAAAAATATATTTTCATATATTTTTGAAGTTATTCCATGATAAATCTCCTATTTTCTTTTTTCGAACTATCACAAAATGATTCCCGGTTTTATATCCTAATCAAGGTAAAATGTAATATCATAT